>CM053789.1:666041297-667443797 GCA_028749045.1 Cupressus sempervirens | reverse complement strand
TGAGAAGAGTCTCAGGATATTTATTGTACTATTAAATTACTTATTAATAAAATTTATTTCATATGGGCCCTGTGTACATCATGAGGAAATGACGACTTCCAAATGATTATCACTTGTATTTGTAGGAGTTATTGAAAGGTGACGATTTTACAATAACTTAATTTTCTATTATGATGGATGTCTTACGATATCTATGCAGATCATGATAGATTATGGTGAATGTTTATATGGTATGCATTATGAGAATGTGTGTACACATACCTTATAAACATTTTTAAGTACTTGGTGAATGTTATGCAACTTGATGTTCAGGAGGCCATTACTCAAAGGCACCTAGTGAATGTCAGATGAGTTGACATTCAAATGTTGAATGAGTCGACATTCAAATATCAAATGAGTTTATATTCAAAGTCAAATAAGTTGACTTTATAATGTCAAATGAGTTGACACTTTCCAAATGAGTTGTACATTCAATAAACTGGGAAGTCAAATGAGTTGACATTCTAGAAACCATTTTAACATTAAGGTCATATGTTATTCATATTGTGTATGAATCGTGTTCATCCTCCCTAGCTAAGAGGGAGTGTTAATGTTTTATAGCGTCAGTTAGATAAAAGATATAGTGTTAACCTAAAGGAAATCTCCTTGATTAAATGTTATCACAGATATAACAATATAGATTTATGAAATACACACACACACACACACACACACACACACATATCACTTAGATACATATATTAAATATATTGATATGTAATCACAAACAAATATATGACTTATATGTTGGTTTATCATCATGTGGACCCTTCCCTTGATTTGGCAGATGTCCTTATCATCTCTATGAAATTCACTAACCATCGTTGGCATGTGTGCATGTCTTATTCCACGTGACTGTGACAAGTTGTCTTCATAGGCTCCTCCTTACTATGTATTGATAGTTTAATGTTATTGGGCATGTTAATCCCATCCTTACTTTAGCAAGATCCTTCAATGCATTTAAAACAAAGTCTTTGTCATTATCAAGTTGACCATTGTCAGCTTAATTGAATTGCATGTGATCTTGTCAGGCCTATGTCTATGCCTTTATCCTTCTTAAGTAGTCATCTTAACATATCAAGATATGTCTATGTTCCAATGCAAACTATTATTAATGGGCAGTATTAACGATTGGTTTCATGCTGATAGGTTGTATTTAATGAGATGTGCCCCTTGGTAAAGGCTATGTTCATATCCCCCTTCAAATATATTTATAGGAGTAAAAACCCGCCTTTGAAACACACATAATATCAAAGTGCTATTACAAATTGGGGTTTTACGTGTAAGGTTTTTAGTTCATACAAAATCTAAATTTATAAATCTAATCAAACTTTAACACTTCCAATTACCATTATCAAATTACTATACGCATACCTTTTTAATAATACATTAATTAAAACTTCAAATGAATATTATAAAAAATTAATCAATAATCAATCATTATTAAAGATAATAATGATTAATTTATTAATAAAATAACTTATATTAAACTATTAATAAAATAATTATTAATTTAATAATAAAATAATAATTATTAAAAATAATAATATTATTAATAACTTTTAACATTTATTAGATTTAATTTAACATATAATAAAAAAACATCATTTAGAATTTAATAAACAAAAAAATAATCAATTAAAATAAAACATACTAATTATGTTTATAGTCCGTCGACTCTAAAGGTATGTTGCTGCAGTAGCAGGGCTGTTGTACACAGCCCTTACGACCACTGACATGTAGAGTATGAGGAGGGTAGGAGAAAAGGTGGGTGAGGGGGTGGTGGCCCCTGCTCACCATAATATTTTTTTTTAATAAAACAAACAAAAGCCCCCTCCGCAAAGAAATATATCACCATGCAGTATATATATATATATATATATATATATATATATATATATATATATATATATATATATATATATATATATATCATTGCATTACTCGCATTGTTGGAGCTTATTTATATTGCCCTAACTTACTTAATTTTATTTTTTTCAATCTCCATTTTATCTTGTGTGTTATTAATATTTACTTCTTGCTATGTATTTTTTATTTGATTGTTTCCTTGGTTAGTATTTCTATGTTTGTTAGAGCATCCTTTGATGATCATTTCTTCATTTGCTATTTTCCCTTCCTCTAACTCCTCATCCGTTCTGCAGATTAGTCTTTCCAAGTAATCCCTTTGATTGTTGCATTTTGCCTATTTTGATAAATTCACTAAAGGATCATGCAATTGAATCCTGGTCTTTGATGGTTATTTTTATACACTTATTCCTTGTCCATTTCATTAGTCCTAGAAATATATTCCTTAAATATGAACTTCTATCCATATATTCAAAATTTTCATTCACTGAACCCCTCTCATTTTCAATTGCTAGAAGGAAAATTTCTTTTATGTGTTTGTCATATTTTTCACATGTCAATTTATAAATGGAGCTATTGCTTATAACTTTAATTTGCAAGTGATGTTTTGTTGTTATGGTTTTAGGTTGATTAAAAGTTTGATTTCATTAAAAGTTTTTTAGTTTTCGTCAATACCTAATAATTCTCCTATGGAAGATCCTATTCTTTTCAATGCTGGAAAGTTTATAAGTTCTATTGGAATTTATTTTATTACAACCCATGAAGGCATTTTTGTAGTCTTTGCTAGCTCTTCATTAAAATTGGTCCTCCAGCTAATAAAATTTACACTATAGCCTTTAAAGAAACACATTGAACCATAAAGAAGACTTCCTTTTATCTCTATACTCTTATAATGTAGATACAATATATTATTCAATGGGAGAGATATACTTGTTCGCCACAAAATTCATACAACCATTTGTCTAATTTTAGTTCCTTTGCTTTAGACCCATTCCAATATACGAAGACTCCTAAATTGTTGCATTCATCCCACTTGTTTTCACTATACTCATTGCTTATAATTCTTGTATTGAAGTTATCACAATTGTTTTATTTGATTTTACTTTCATCCAGTTGTGGATTTCTTACTATGTTGTCTATTTGCACATTAACCCCTACACTTGCCTGCTTCCTAACAACCCTAAATCCTTTTATATTTGTTGTTTGTTTGGGATTAGCGTTTTGGTCAAAAATTAAATGAATTTCCCTTAAATCCATTTGAATTTGAATTCCTCTTTCTTTGGTTGGACCTCCTGATTTAATTTAAGGGTTTTTCTATTTATTTGTTCCCTTGTGTTTATTCTGCTTGCTTCACATAATGGTACCTTGTTAGATTTCAATATTTGGTTTGGGCATACTTTGTTAGCATTGTGGGATCTTGGTTGTAGCGAAGTGAGCTTTGAGTAATATTTCCTATTTGTGACCTTAATATATTCTCCCTTATTTTTCTCATAAGCACGATTAGAGCCATTGGGATCTCTTGTATTTCGTTCCTTTTTCTTATGCTGAGAGAATTGGCATTGCCTTTTTCCTACAGTGTGTTGCTTAGACAGAGAGACTTGTGGAATTTTTTAGATCTTGCCAATATTTCTTTGCATATTTAATCTTTGCAAAATAGTACCCATATCATTTCGTGAGCAGTGGAGCATCTAGATCCTTGTTAAACCAGATCTTGCTATCTATTTTTGGCTTCTTGTACCTAGGCAAACCCTTATTTTCTATACTTGAAGCTTCAAAATTTTTTAGTACTAAAGATTGGTTTGTGGTGGGTAGAGAAATTTTTGTTAAATTTTTTTTTTTTTTTTCTGAAATAAGAGGTTGTATTTTTCAAATTCACTAATCTTAAAATACAGAGCAATTTTAAAATACAATTAAAAGTAAGCATTGTTATTTACTTTAGATTTTTCTTAATTTTCAAATAGAAATTGTTAGAGTAAATGATTAATTTCATTTTATTTTATTAAATTTCCTTTACTCACTTCTTAAGATTTCCCTTTATGCACATGCATTCCCATTTAATAATTAAATATTAATTATTAAATCTCATTTACCTCTTAGGGTTTCCCTTTTAGATTTTACAATCTCCTTCTATAAGGATTGATCAAATGCAAATTTTAATTCATTCCTTTAGTTGATAATATATTCTTTCATATTTTTAGGGCTAAACCCTTGCCTTCTCTTTGTCTTGTTTTTTTTGTGACAAGTGTTTGCATGTAAGTGCTTTTCAGGTTTTGTGGATTTGTATTGCTCAAATCCTTCATGGTATTAGAGTCGAATCTATTGTAGCTTGTCCAATTTTTGAAGAAAGCAGAAATGAGGGTTTGTTGGATCAGATCTGGTTGTTTTCAAATTTTTTTGTTTGTTAAAATAGGGGTGTCTCTAAATTTTGGAGCATTTTGAGGCCAAACGGACCTCACAGTTAGATTTAGAGGATGTCAAAACTCCTATTTTCATATAAAATTGGTCGATTTTGAACAAAGTTGACTGGGAAGGCAAAATGTTTTTCGCATACCAAGGTTGTACAACCATAACACACATTTCAATGTGACTTTTTGCAAAAATAAATTAAAAAATTTGGCCCATTTTAAAAACGTTGTGTCACCATAGTCAGCTAGCCTGCTCGAGTGTTGCTCCCATCCTATGGTTACGTGGGAGGGGGGGGGCTTTGTTTTAGCCCCTTTCCAATTTTTTTGGGGTTTACCTTTTTTCTTTTTCTTTTTAGAGGCCATATCCATTTTTTGCCTTTAACTTGAGCATACAATATCATTTTTTGGAAAATGAAATATTGTTGGAAAGCTGATTCCGAGATGACATGATGGTGAAGGTATTTTAAAGATTTTTTTCTAGTTTGGGAACTATTTTTTCACTTGAAGTCAAATGATGCTTATTATCTTCCAGGGGGCATAACTTGCTCATTTTAGCTATGTTTTATGATCCAAAAGAAGCACCAAAAAGCTCTTCTCGAGCATTATCCAGATTCTCTATTTTTTTCAATAGCATTTTTCAAAGGTACATGTGATTCCCAAACTAAATATGTGTTGCTCTTTTCTTGTATATAGATTCTTTCTAGCAGTTGGGGTTCAACTTTTTTGCATTGTGGGGGTGTTTTTTAATTAATTTTTTTGTTCTAATAACAGTATATTAGAAAAATTCAATCACTTTCTTAAAATAATGGCTGATACCTCTTCTTGTCTAGAACTTTTGTCCCCTCATAACTATCACACATGGAAGTCCTTGATGACATGACTTCTCTGGTCAAAAGGGTTGTGGTCTTGTTTAGACATAGTGCAACCAATTTTATAGAGGCCTTTTGAGGTCATGCAGCATAGGAACAAGATGGATGAGGCAATGAGGTTGATTGCTTTACAAGTATTCAAAGTCTACGGTTTCATCCTGATGGGTGCAATACCCCTCTTGCTATGTGGAACAAGCTTGACGACTTGTTTGGTACATTGAATGAGTTCAAGGCACTTCAGATTGAGGCAAAGCTTACCTCTCTTGTACCAAATTATTTTCCTTCCATTAACTTGACATCTTGATGAAGTTTAAATAATAGAGATCTTTATTGTAGAGTTGTGGGAAAACCCAAGACTAACATTGAGTGCATTTACTTGATTCTTTCAAAGCTTCGTGGAAACTTATAGATTTTTGTTTCTACCTTCCATTTGTTGAAGTTGATGAAAGCTCAATCCCACAGCTCCCAAGAATCACTTGCATGAAAACACCTATCACAGAAGAAAGAAGCAAAAAGCTATGGAGGCTGAAAATGCCAGATCCATAGGTGAGACATTCTTGATGAGAAAAAAAGAGATTGCTATTATCAAAAGTGAATCAATTAATTATTACAAAGAAAGATTGTCCTTATAAAGGATATCAAAACCCTAAAAATGTATAACCTAGGTTGCATCATAATAATTAATAAAATAATTAATTATTAGACGCCTAAAGTTTATCTTAAGCAAACTAGATTTAATTAGGAAATATCTAATTACTCTAACACCCCCCCTTAAGATAAATTCAGGGAGTAGCTAAAAACCTATAAACTACTACAGAAAGTAGAAATGGGTCCCGACAAACAAGGCCTGATGAGGTACCCAAGCACAACCAAAACTCTGTAAAGAGGAAAAATAGAGAAAACCACATGGGAAAAACCCAACTCCAAAATGAGATGGAAAACATGCCAAAAGAAACTAGTGAAGGACTGAAGAAGCCTCTGAACTAGGGATTGTCCCATAAGATAGGAACAAAAGATGATCATGAAGAACACCACTGAAGCATGTAGAAGTTGCAAAGCTCTATCAAAAGTAACTGCTAATATGAAGAATCTCCATTGAAATAGGACTTGATCAAGCAGAGAAGACTGTAATCTGCATCGAATTAGGAGGCACACAAAGGAAAACAACTGAACTTGAAGATATAGATGACATAAAACACTAAAGCCTAAAGAGCTGATCAATCAAACCAAGGAAGCATGAGAAACAATAGAAGAAACCCCCCCGATGTAAACAAGGGTGAGGTGATAGACAACTAGAAAAGTGGGCCAAAAAAATTGCAAGTCAAGGAACCATGATCAAGATGCACAAAAGAGTATGTATGTGTGCATTGAGGTGATCAATCTAAGGCATATCATGAGGCTAAAGGAAGATGGAAAACAAAGGCAACACATCAACCCCCCATGTCACTTTAATCATGAGTAGTGCATGTACAAGAAGGCACAATATATGGTGAATCCTAGAGATACAATAATTTGTATGAGTGTCCTCAAATAACATTGCTTGAATCAGAAGGCAAAACAACTGAAATGAAAATATAGATGCAATATGGCACTTTATCTCAGTGTGTTTGCAAGAATGCATAAAAATGATGTCTAAATAGATCAGAAGAGATATAAGTATAATACAGTAGATAATACAAGTCATGACGAATCATCTGAAGCAATGAAAACAATCCTTCGACTTGAAACAACCATGATATCCACTAGAATGCAAAAAATAAAAAGATTGAATATAATGTGCCTAGAGAAGAATCTGAAAAACAACTAGCATCACTAGAAAGAGCTCGGAAAGATCTTTCCAGTGATATAAAGAATTTCCAAATCGAAGATCGAATGCTCAAGATATATCTCTTGGAGTACAAAATTGTACCCCTAACTTTGATAGTAGAAATTACATCAAAAAATATCGACACTAAAAACTAACTATACCATTGTGATGGGCTTAGAACCAGCTTTCTGATGATATCTCATTTACAAAAAAAAAGTTTGTATGCTTGAGATATGAGCAAAAATGTGAAGGTAGGTCCAAACATAGCCTGCAAAGGTGACAAGAACATTGATGCAATTATGACATGGCACTAATGTCAGCATGTGACGAGCCCAAATTTGACAGTCAAGTGGCCATCAAGGCAAAAAAAAGCCTGAAAATGACCCCAATAAAAAATAAAATCGAACCATCAAAAACAAGACAAAGATGTGAAAATATTGTCATCAGTAAAAAAGCTAGTGTCAAAGTTGAAATCTGGTGGCCAAAAAAGATAGAAAGTGCCAAAGATGTCACATTATATGCCCTATCATTGGATGACATGGCAAGAGGGGCCCATAAACCACCTCAAAAGAAAGTAAACCACCAATCAATATTTATAGGCCCAAAAAATAAATACAACCCCAAAAAAATCCTTCCTCCATAAAATGCACGGGAGCTGAAGGTGGGTTGAGTAGACACCACATGGCACTGTGAACAAGTCCCAAAATCATGGAAAAGATCTCATGTGTACAAGACACATTGAAAGATGCATTGAAGGGCATTGATCATGTTGTGAAATCTCAAAACTGCTCATGCCTAACGTGTACCAAAAAAGGTGTCGATGATTATGATACCAAAACCAAACTCCCCAAGGAATAAGAAATTTCCAACAAAAGGGCAACATGGGTCATTGATTGGTCCAAAATACATGTGTGTGTAGTGAAAAATATAAGTGTTCCAAAAGTTACACGGGGAGCCAAAAAATGGGTTCATGCACTATTGCAAACACCTATCACAAAAGAGAGAAGCAAAAAGCTATGGAGGTTGGAATTGCCAAATCCACAGATGAAACATCCTTGATGAGCAAAAAAGAGATTGCTATTATCAAAAGTGAATCAATTAATTATTACAAAGAGAGATCATCTTTATAAAGAAGATTGAAACCCTAAAATGGTCTAACCTAGGTTGCGTTATAATAATTAATAAAAGAATTAATTATTAGATGCCTAAAGTTTAGCTTAAGAAAACTAGAGTTAATTAGGAAATATCTAATTACTCTAACAACATTTCACCATGGATGCTTTGGGTACTAGATTTACCATGCCATCCTTTGAGGTTTTTTGTGATCATTTGACTTGAAAGCAAGATAAGATCTCTCAGTTGGATTCTCTCATAGGCTTATAGACTTATGCATTGGTAGCTCAAACATTTTTAGGAAAGAAGGAGAAGAAACATAAGTCACATCCTACATAGTCTCAAATTGTTTCTAGCCCTCACATCTCATCAGGGCCACCTCCTCCTAAGGGGGATAAACCAAAGCCAGATAGACCAAAGTGTGCTTATTGTAATAAGCCCAATCATGATGAGTCGCATTGCTATGAAAAGAAGTTAGATGGCTATGCCAAACATGTTTTAGATTTGACAACTCTCCTTCAGAAAAGCAACATTGATATTCCTTCTACTTCTCATAGATCTTCTTCTTCATCATCATCTTAGTTAGATGGTAAAGACATAGGAAAGGGTCATGCATTATGTGCAACTACTACTTCACATACTTCTAGATAGTTATTGGATTTAGGTGCTTCACACCATATGGCATCTTTTCAGGATTTATTCTCTTCTTTTGAGGCTTCTATTCCACACATTTTGATGGGGAACAACAATATTAGGACTGTATGTGGGAAAGGTTCTATTGATATTGATGATGATACATTTCATGATGTACTATGTGTTGCATCTTTGTCCTCTAACATTTTCTCTATTTATCAGATTACACACAGTGGGACACGAAAGATAGTTGAGTTTGCACAAGATTCAGTGCACATCAGAGATAATGAGACATGCAATATTGAGGCTACAGGGACTGTTGATCATTCTTCCCGCTTATACTCTTTCTCTCATTTTGGTCCACCATCTCCACTATCAGAGAGACACTCTCCTTCTTCATGAGAGAAAACTAAGGTGAAGTCGGGTCACTTGAACTTATGTGTTGTTCCTGAGACTAGTGTTGTGACTTCTACACCTCCACCTCCTATTCAAATTCCATCTATTACACATGATTACTCTTCAACATTGCCTAACATTGCAGCTCCATTCATCGATCCACCTAGTGCAATTGATGGTATATTAGAGGACATACATCTCCTCCCATATGATAGATTCAATACACCAGTTATCTCACCTCCATTGGAGATTCTATTTTAGGATTTTCATGCATTCTCCTTTAAGCATCAGTTATGACTTCCAACTTCACCTTACATTCATGGGTTTCGTCCTCCTTATCTAGTGCCTTTGTTTCCTTTAGATTGGAGCCACATTGGTTTGTTCATTGACACATGAGTTCTACCATTCTAGGGGGCCTATGGAGTCTTGATCCCCTATCATGGGGGGTTTCATTGTACTTATGGTTTTGAGAGAGTCTCTTGAGACATATCATTTGTACTTTTCTTTCTCTCTATTTTTGGAGTAGGTTTTTTTCCCACTGGATTTTCTTTATTTCTCTATTTCATAGAGATTTGGTTGTGATTGGGTACCTCATCAGGCCTTGTTGTTGGGACCCAAGTTTGCTTTAACATTGTAGTTTCCTTTCTTTTTCATGCATTGTTGCTCATTTTAAGGGGGTGTTAGAGTAAATGCTAAATTTAATTTAATTTTATAATTGCCTTTACTCGCTTCTTAAGATTTCCTTTTATGCACATGCATTCCCATTTAACAATTAAATATTAATTATTAAATGTCATTTGCCTCTTAGCATTTCCCTGTTAGGTTTTATGATTTCCTTCTATAAGGATTGATTAGTTGTAAATTTCAATTAATTCCTTTAGTCTGATAATATATTCTTTCATATTTTTAGAGCCAAATCCTTGTCTTCTCTTTGTCTTTTCTTCTATGTGATAGGTTCTTACATGTTGGTGTTATTTAGATTTTGTGGATTTGTATTGCTCAAAATTTTCAGAAATAGGGCCTACAAAGTATTAGCTTTTTTCATAGATCATATAAAATTATAATTTAATTTTAATATTTTTATTACTATTTGTGAACATCATATATTTTAGAAGTAATTGCTTACGTAAAACCTCTATTTCATATTTATTCAATTTTCATTGTTCTTACTTATTACATAAGACAAAAACTCAAACTCTCCTAGAACTCTTGTTGAATTTAAATTAGATTTTAATATCCAATTTTCCAATTAAAAAATATAAACTATATAACATAAAAGTGTACTTCTCCAATACCTTTGGACGATGTAAACATTGCACCTCAAGCGATATATATTACCAAATAAGACAAGCCAGATTAAAAACCCGCCTCGGTGAGTACGAAAACGACTGCTCCAATGTTTGGGTTTAGGGTTTTGAGGATTTAAGGATCAGGTGCAGGGTTCAAGAGCAATCCGTATGTGCTCTGTTCCTCCTATAACAGCGGCATTCCTTTGTTGATGATCATGCGGGCCTTACGAAGATCAGCAAATCAGGTCAAGTAAGTATTTGCAGACGTTTCTTGCATACATTGAAAATGTGAATACAAACCCGGAAAAGCGGATTTTTTATGTTATTTTTTTGATAGATATATTTGTTAATCGCAGGATTTGTATTGAACATGTCAATGCCTTGAGATGTGCTGCAACTTTAGCGGGTAGCTACAATTGCAACGAATTGCCCTTCGGCCAGGAGTATAATCATGAGCGCTCAGTTCAGGCATGCAATTTCGTCATCGACCGAAACATCTCCTTTGCCGTTTATCGGGGGATTGCTCGTGGGTTCGCATCACAGGTTACGGGCAGCGTGCACGAGAAAAAGGAGAGTAAAGATGGAAGTGCAAATTTATCTGAGCTAGACGTGCCCCCTGAAGAAGCTTCGTTATCTGAAAGCGACAGTACGGAGGTTTTTGCTTTGGATCCAGAAGGCGAAGTCTCAGAAGGAGAAGCTGAGGTTGATTCTGATTTATCAGATGCTGAAGATCAAGGAGATGGACCGTCTAAAATCTTGCTTCAAGAAATTATTAAATGTACTCTCAAAGACGTGCCTGCTACAATTGATAAGTGGGTCGAAGATGGAAATGCCTTTAATAGAAAAGAAGCTAAGAGCATTATCAAGCAGCTTAAAATGCGAAAAATGTACGGACGAGCCCTCCAAGTGAGTATTTCATTGAACATTAGTCTTTCTTCGAAAGGAAGAGGGAAAGTCTAATTTTAGGAGCTTTAGCTCTGTAAAATGTCCCTACATTTTGTCATGGTTTTATGTTTGTTCTGCCATACTCTTTACTTTGGGAAAAATGAAATCGTCAAATTTTAGGAGTTCGAATCCTGTAAAATGTCCTATGAGCTTTACTATTATAGAGGCTTTCTCTAACTTTGACCCTTATTTTGGAAAAAATAAAAACTGGTCGAGTTTTAAAAGTTTTAACCCTGTAAAATGGTGGAATGTGCTCTCCTGGTGTTAGGGTTATTGTTCATCTGCAATCTTTTATTGAAAAAAGTATGTCAAAATTTGTTAGTTTAAACCGTATAGAATGGTCATATGTGCTTTTAACCGTGTAGAATGGTCATATTTGTTTTGCTGATTTAAGAGTTTGAACAACTTTAATCTTTCTTTGAAAAAGAGGCAACCTAAAGTCTTACAATTAATTCTTTAGGGTTCTAAGGGTTTCACTCAATTTTGTTAATTTTAAATTTTTTTTTGAGATTTTTCTATTTTTGAATCTCTTTGGTTTAGAGTTAAGGATAAAGGAGTATTCATTTTATGTCATCCCTTTTAAGAATCTTAAACTTCACTGCTAGACTTAGAGCTCAATAACAACTCTAATTTTTTTATTGAAAAGAAAAATGTCAAAGTTTTGAAGCAATAACCCTATGAATAATTATATTTTAATAACCCTATGAATAATTATATTTTAATAACCCTACGAATAATTATATTTTAAAGTCATTCTATCTTCTTCTGCTATGAGGTGTTTGGAATCAGAGCCCAAATTATTGATAATGAGGATCGAGAAGGATTGGAACTCTTGTGAATTATGAGAAGGATTGGGATTCTTGTGAATTACAATTGTAAAAACTTTCCTGAATTACCTCAAGCCGTCACTGTCATGCTTCTTTCACACACTACTGCCACTGGCTGGAGCTCCTTTTCCTAAAATATTTCTCACTCAATACTTCAGGCCAGCATGTTTGTTTTTGGCTTATCAGGCCCAAATGTCGATATTCTTGCAGCTATATTTGTAGAGCTTACTAGCATGCCTTCTCGGTCCATTGTGTCTTGCTAATTAAAGAAACTTATTCACATTGACATATCTATCCAATTATTCATAGTGATTGAAATTGACTCTAATATGTTCCTACACCATTTTTCATTTTCTACCTTAGCGTGCGATTTGCAATTGGTGGGGACAGTAAAGATGTTACAATCTCACAATTTTCAGGAAATACAGATGTCTGGTACATAGTCGTATAAGCAAGCAAGCATCAGATAATCAAGTTACTGTTTATAGGATGCTATAATGCAAACTAACCCCTTCTCTTTCATTTTGGTTATATGCAGGTGTCAAATTGGTTGTGGGAAAAAAAGCCTTCTGTGTTCGTTGGTAGTGATCATGCAATTCGGTTGGATTTGATTTTCAGGTTATATGGGATTTCCAGGGCTGAGAAGCATTTTCAGACCATACCATCAGAAATGAGAGGATATAAAGTGCACCAAACCCGTCTGCTGAACTTTTCACGTATCAATAATGTAAAAAGAGCTGAGGAGGTTTTCAACATAATGAAGGATGCAGGGTTTGCCCTTAGCACATTTGACTATAATGCTCTGCTGCAAGTTTATCTTCGATCTGAGAAAAGAAAAGTTTCTAATTTATTAAAAATGATGGAAGATGAGAGTATAAAACCTGATGTAATTACATACAATCATCTGATACATGAAAAGGGTGTTGTGGGTGATATTGTTGGAATGGAGAAAATTCTTGAGAATATGAAAGCAGACGGTATACTGACTGATCGACCTACAACTCTGGCCGAACTTGCTAGCAATTATATCCGTGCTGGGTACCCGGAAAAGGCAGAAGCCTTATTGAAAGAACTGGAAGATTTTACTACAGCCAAAGGTGTGGCTTATTTTCTGAAAATTCTACTTCTTTTATATGCTGATATTGGCAAACCTAGTGGTGTAGAAAGAGTTTGGAATGCAATTAATTCTCTTCCTAGAATTTCTAATTCTTACTATATTGCTGGGATACGTGCTTGGGGAAAGCTGGGTGAAATTGCAAGGGCAGAAAGTATGTTTGAGAAAACACAGAATTCTGGGATGAAAGTGACATCACCGATTGCCTACAGTGCACTTCTTAATGTATATGTTGACCATAATTTGTTTCTCAAAGCAAAGGAATTTGTGAAGCGTATGACTGCAAACAGGCAGATCGTGATTCAACCATTTCTTTGTAAGGCAATGGTTAAACTCTATCTCGGATTTGGTGATGTAAAAGAGGCACATGCTTTCCTGCTAAAAGTTGGTAAGCAGAAACAAGTAAAGCCTTCTTATGGGACATTCATTGCAATATTAGAGAAATACGCAGAAAAAGGAGATATTGCAAATGCTGAAAATATATTTGATAATCTGATTAAAGCTGGCTATCGTGGGCAGATACATTCATATGAGTGCCTTTTGCAAGCTTACTTGAAGGCACACATTCCTGCTTATGGATTCAAGGAAAGAATGTTGGCAGCTAAGCTTCAACCTAATAAAAAGATTAATTCTATTCTGCAACAGATGGAAGCATTGAAGGAGGAACGTCTACAATCAAATGGTTCTGCTCCGCTTGATTGAGCCTCTGGTAACATCTTTGAACCTTTTTAACCTAGTAAATGAAGTGTAGGCATAATGTTTCTGTAATATATGAATACAGACTCCACATTTGACCATAAAAATATCAAGGTCCATTACCCGTTCATATTTTTGAATGGAAACAACTCAATTTTTCCTTTTCGAATTAAAGTAATTTTAGATATGTTAAATGCGAATACATTGACCCGAGCATTCTCTCCAAAACGTTCCATGTTCTTATGACTTTTTAAAATGTTATAAAACGTACACTGTTTCTCTTCTGTTTATTTATACTAAATATTATCATGTCTTATGATGGGTGCTGGAATACTGGTTTGACATCTAATTAGTTGGATATGCTGCTTCTCTTTTTCCTCGAGTCCATGGTAGATGCTCTTCTCTTAGATTTGCTAAGTACATTTTCTTGAGGCTTGGAATTTTCTTTAGGTTATTTATGTATCATTCGAGAAGAGCACAACAAACTGTTGGAAATGGCATGTTAGTTCGATCTGGCTTGGTAGCAGTGATTGCATATTTACTTCATTATTACTAATCACCAAGAGCAGTACAAAGAATAGATACAAATGAACGCTGCTCGATTTTGGTTCACTGTAAAACACAAAATAATGTCTACAGCTCAGTTTTCCTATTTCGATCAGTACATCACAAATACAAGCCGCCACCAATGGTGTAATACGAGTTCCTCATGCTTTTAAATAGACGCTGGAACATTCCCCATGGGCACCAGAAGGATCCTTGAGGGAAATTTGGAATGGAAGAATTGGATTGTATAGTGTTGGCGCCACTCCTCACAGAGGAAGCACCTTTGACACATTTCTTTCCTTCTTGTGGTACAGAGCAGGTCACCATGTCATAAACCTTACTTATAATAAATATGTATATAAATTAAATATGTTAATTAAATTGGAAAGAGTGACTAGTAGTCGGGAGAGTAAGTTTTTAAAAAGAATGTAAAATGGACATTGAACTACCTACAACTAAAGTTTGAAGATGTGACTCATTAGGCAAAAGAATAGTATTTGTACACTAAGATATCAACGTTTATTTAACTAAGCATCTTATTTTATAAAATGAGCATATTATTTTTTAAGTGATACAAATATATTAGATAGCTACGACTTTTTGTTTGAAACAAAGAGTTATTAATTACACTTATTAACAAATTTACCTTTTTTTTTCTATAACATTTATAAGTTTTCATGTGTTCAAGTATTGGTCTATTTGTGTTGGAAGATTAGATAATATATTCACAAAAAGGTGATTGACTATTAGACCCGCTCAACTATTGGTTCCTCTCCCTTGTTAATAATTGTTAATTAAATAAATATTTATACATAATTGTTAATTCACCGATTTAATGTAGCTACATCAATAATTAGCAAAGTGTCATTGACGATTAACAAGTGCAATGTGGACAGCATATCCCCTAGGTTGGGTCATCAAAGATACACTGGGGTCTAATTAGCAATCATGGTAATCACCCAACCGACACAAAGCATCCATCGGGTTGCAATAGTCACTAATGCATACATACATACATCATCTGCAAACTGTATGTAAAACATCATTGAAGGAAGATATTCAGATTGTAAGGCAAAGTTGTATACATTTCTGTAACTAGTATGTACAGTATTTTGATGCATATATACTTCATCTGCAAACTGTTTGTGAAACATCATTGAAGGAAGGCATTTAGATTGTAAGGAAAAGTTGTATACATTTATGTAACTGGTATGTCCAGTATTTTGTCACATATAATAAATTTAATGAGAAGTAATAGTAGAGCATTATCTGAACTAAACATACGTGTTCAAGATTAAGGCTGGAATTATAATAAGGATAACATATACTCCTCAATTCATATATATTTTAGTATTAATTCACCGACATTATTATCTTTATAGCATGTATTAAGTTAAATAATTTAATTCAAGTATATTAAACATAGGTTCATTTATGCATAACTTGTTGAAATTATTTTGGGACATTACAATTGATATCAAAGTTTTTATCTTTGTATCTTGTTAATACACCAAATCTAAAGAGCACAAAGGGCTTTAGAAAGAGAAAAAAGTTAACAAACAACAAACAATACAATGAGTGAATTAGTAAGCAATGAACTAGAACATTCTTGGAAGTAACAAGTAGAACATTAACGGAGCAAAATGAAAGAGTCATCAAACTCATGAAAGAATTGAAAAATGTAAATAACTCAATAAGTCGCCTTAGGAATCTTAGTGGGAAGGATGTTAGTACAACTTATTTGAAAAACAATAGCCAAACAAATACACCTCAAATTAAGAAACCACCTTTCCTTCGCAAACAAAATACTCCAAAAGAGTAAGAGGAAAACAATTACCCTCATAGCAGTACAAAAGAATTAGCACGATCAAATCTTGAAGTAACGAGATGCATATCTTTGAGCGATTATAGTGAAGCAAAAAGATTAGAAGCTCTTGGAAGAGAATGAGAACAACCTAGTAAGGACTTGAAACACAAAGTAGGTCGGACTCTATGCTAAATTTTGATAGATTTGGCAAAATCACATCACATGGATGATTGTAGAAATTAAACATGTTCTTGAACTCCAATCCAATTACTGAAGAAGATACAATCTAGTTTGTCATCCTACACTTCAAAGATGCAACCAATGTTGGCGACTTCATGGAATTCATACCCAAGGATAGGAAAATATAAACTCCTATGAAGAATTCTCTCATAAATTTGATTAATGATTTGATCCTAAACATCTCCTTAGAGAATTCAAAGAGTTAACAAAAACAAACCAGTGATAGTAGCAAAGCTTAGATGATATATAAATAGGAAATAATGACCAACATATAGTTTGAAGAAATAAACAAGATCTTTGCATTTATATGCTGAAATGGAGAATGCTAAAATATGAATTCTCACTCTCCATTGGGTAATAAGCAATCATTATCTAGATTGACATAAAAAATATAAAGGTTTATTATAGAGATACTTGCAAAGCCATCTAAATTCCCAAAATATGATTGTTGCCATCGTGGGAGAATATTGGTTACAAAATCAATGAATCCTATCAAAGATGCCCTATCAACTATTTACATCTAAGATTATAATAGATTAGAACAATGTTTGACCTTTATACATTGCAATCCACTCATTATAGCTACCGTGTTATTATTAGTCTATATCACTGTAGAGTGTTGTCATCATGACACATTGATATAAAGAAGGAAATAAATATCTAATCAAGCTTGAGCAAAGGAATAAAAGCTTACGATATCTAAGAGCTATATTATGAGTGTAGGACAAAATTATATCATAAATTATTAATAAATATTTAGATACATATATAGTAGTATATAAATATTGTAGACTTAAGGAACCATAGATTACTGTGTGTGTGTGTGTGCGCGCGCGCGCGTACGTGTGTGTGTGTAAATTTTGTATTATAAGCAGACAATGATTATATATCAGGCATTTTCTTATTTTATATATTTCTATTCTATGGGGGGGGAAGGGAAGAAGGGGATAATGAAAATAATATAATTGAATATTTAGAGTGCCCTAATTCGATGGATTAAGGAACAAGGAAATAACACTAATAACATCAAGTTCTTACTATGTCAAGTTTTTATTTCCTTGTCCCTTATAAATATGTTATTTGCAATATCAAATCCTTACTATTTATACTTTGGGAGGAGCACATAAGCCATTACAATCAAATTTACTTGCACAAGTGTAAAAAAACAAGTTTTGATTTAAGAAAAATAAATGGCTTGAGCTTAATGATGTAGGGGTATACCTAGGTGTTTCTAGTGCATTCAAGGATGCCATAGAGTCTACTGGTAGCCTTCAAATAGAGGGGTTGTAAACTCCCTCTTGAAGGGAGATATCATGGAAATGATGCCATGTACATTGTGGTGGTTGCATAATGGTGGGGCATGTTAACCTCAAGTCCCTACATCTTAGGGATGCTCCCATCTTATAAACATTTGGTAGGGGTGTTGGGGAATGAACTATTAGGAATACAAGTTTGGTTGGCACTTGGATATGGTGGTTATGTGTTGTGTTGATGACATATTTTGTCATTGATGTCAACATGTATTTTTGAGTTTATGATAGATAGAGATTGTGTACATCACAAATGATTATTAAGACAACAAAGTTGGCATAGAACAGGTTAAACTATGCGAGCTTAGGATTATGTTCACTAATGACTATAGATGCTACATTTATGTTCATGATGAGTATTGGTTGAGTTAGAATTTATTTTGTGAAGTCTGGTACTAGATCAGTTAGTAGAAAATATTGTCAGAGATAGATGTTGGGGGAATTTGGCTATATCTTATTAGTTGATTGTGTTGGTATAATATGTTGATCTTCATTCTAGATTTTGTTAATTTTATTGTAACATGTGAGAACCTTAATATAATGTAATAATTGTAACGGTGTTTAAGAAGGTGTGTATGTCTTAGTGAGGTCCTTTGTAATTAATCGTTCATTAGGGAAGCTTTGACATGCTAGCCTAATTAGTTATTTTTGAAGGGTATAAAGGAAAGATGTTTTCCTTGGTTCGATATCACAGTCATGATCCATGTATTGTATGGTGAAATGATGTGAGTTCGAAGGTTGGATAATCAAAGAAGAGAAAGATTGGTTTGGTACATGGTATCAAAGGAATTGTATTGGTAATTTTGTTGCAGTTGGTTAGTTCAACATTTTTGATATGTTACCCTGAAGTGTTTATCTTCGCACTTTCTAGAAAAAATTAGACAGTAGATCTAGTTGTTTCCCTATTAACCTTTAATAGGTTTTGAACCTTGTAACAAGGGTTCAAGGTGTACTAATAGGAATTTGTCCTTTAATAGGGGTCATTGTATTGATTGCATTGTATTTGGCTCCTAAGAGAGTCACATCCTTTCACAAGGAACTTATTTATTAGTACCATATCTTGTGGGTGCCATACCCACTAGGGTTTTCCCTTTGATTAAAGGGTTTTCCTAGTCAACAAATCATTGTTTCATTGGGCATGGTTTATCTCTTATTATGCTTCATTGTTTTGGTTATTGAAGTTGAATATAATAAGTTGGACTTAAGTTTAATGTTCACAGTTGACTCAACCTCCTAGTTGTGAATGTGGACTTTACTTCTTAACAATTAGTATCAGAGCATAAGGTCCTCTTTGAGAAGGGAAGCTTAGCAACTTGAGATGATGCATGCCATACATGAAGGAGATAATGAAATTTGGTAGAGATAACAGTTGGAAGGATGCTTTGCAAACTCATTTGATTTACATGGGGATTGACTATCGATTGGTTACAAATACTCAAGTAACTGTAAAGGTAGAAAATGATCTAATTACATGTATAGATGATGTACATTCTTTTTCTTGTGTAATATGATTACAAGAGAAGCACTAATCACAATTCTTCTCGAATTAAAATTTGTTGAGGTAAAGGGTATTGATCTGATGAGATTTGGACTAGATTAGAGAGATTATATGAAGGTGATGAACATACAAAGATAACAAGGTTGTAGAATTGAAAATCTAAGCTAGAATGTGCCAAAACGCAAGAAGATTAATTTGTTAGGTCGTATGTTCAAATCATCACTAAGATTACCATAGGTATAAAGAGCTTTAGAGGAACAATATCGAAAGATGAGGTATGCTACAAAATTATTAGATCATTAACCCCTGTTTATAATAGTAAGGTGTATGCAATTAAATAAGTTATCCCTTTTATGAAATAATTTAATAGATAAACTTTAATTGGAAAATTGAAAGCTTTTGAGAATAGTAGATTAAGAAATATTTTTCCTAGACTTGAGACAACTTTCAAAGCTAGTGCACATAATGATCAAATGGTGTACTACAAAGAAGTGCACGAACTAGTGGAGACTATGGTAGATATTGGGCACATGTTCAAGAAGAGGAAATAAAGATTGATGAGCTTGAACCACTGATTGCAAAGAAAGAACCCAAAGGTAAGAAACCTTGTTAGTTCCTGCTTCGCTTGCTGTTCCTCTATGGAGGTTGCGGGTTCAAACTCTGGTCATAGGGCTCGTTGCTAGTACACCTAGGTCTCTGCCCTCTTAGGCTCGATTTGTATTAGTTTGGATCATCTTCCCCCCTTTCAGTTTTCTTTGGATGCTACAACCCATCTTCTTCCACCTCAGCAGGAGTTGAATGAGCATGTTAGACTTGACATCTATAGATAGTATGTTATCACGACCTGGAGGAATCCCCCAGGTGGGCTCCATCTGCATATGGCCTTCTATCTTGAGTACTTCCTTGATATCCAGGACGAGATCATCTTACGCCCCTGGTACCTCACTTGTCATTGGACTCATGCTCTTCGCATCTCCTTGGGATCTTTTAGAGTTGGGATCTCACTGGCTATATATTCAAATTGATCACTAGATCGATAGGGAGGATAGGATTTGTCGATTTTGTCACCTCGGGGAAGAAAAAGTATTTGTGTCATATGTTGAAAAAATAAAATGATTGGATAATAGATAGTGGATGTTCACATGACATGATAATTGACAAATAATTTTGTTGAGTTTAATATCTATAATATGGTGTAGTCAGAGTTGGTAACGATGCTCCTTGTCCTATTAAGGGAAATAAATATCTTACATTCGACAGTAAAACTAACACCGATGATGTATATTTTGTTGATGACTTAAAGCATAACTTGCTGAGTGTTGGATGACTTGTTTTTGATTAAGTAAAACAATTTTTTAACAGGGGTCCTTGAAACCCACCAGTTATCAACATAAAAGAAACTAATAGTTCAGGTCTAGCTACTAAGTAACATAAAAAACAACAGGCTTGACCTGACAACAAACGAAAGCAAAATCCAAAAGGCCAAAAGCCAGGGAACAAACAAAAACCAGGAGAAGTGATCAAGGGACAAGTTCTTTAGCCAGCTCATGATACTTTAACTCCATCTCCTCCTTGGCCTTAACCTTGTTAGTCCTCGAGTGACTATCATCCTGAGAAGCATCCTCTTCCCTCTTCCTCTTTTCCACTCTCCTTTTTCTACTTGGGCTCTCCCCTTGCAAAGACACCTCCTCCCCAATCACCTTGGTTTCCTCTCTGTCCTTATCCTCCTTCCCCTTTTTATTTTCCTCCATCATCCCGTGTAACTGAATGATGTTATCATTTATACCTTTTATTATGTTAAGGTTCTGATTAGCTGAGCTATGAAGCGTAGTCTCCATCATTTTTGCCCTTTTTTTAACTCTGAAACCCTAGCCTCTAGTTTGCCAATTTTGACATTCTCACCCATCCCTTCCGGCCTTTCCTATCCCTATAGGTTGAACTTAATTTGCTCAATTTCATGGAAGATACATTTTATGGACGAAAAATTGCCCATGAGGCTGTTTCTGGCATTGTTAAGGAGGTTCATACCCATTTTCCGAGCACCGTTGCTAAGAATCACTAGGCCTGGATCAATAAGCTCTTCCAACTATTTTTTTCCATCCCTTCCCTCGAGCACCTCAGGGTTGATATGTTCTTTGGCCAACCCCATTTTCGCTATACTAGCATGAAAATTCCTCCATATAGTTTTTCTCCCCTTTGCGTCCAGACAAATTGTAGTTTTTACCAAGCCCTCTTCCTCCTTCCTCTCTTTCACAGCTTCATAAATTCTCTCCTTCCTCTTTCCGTGAACCCTCTTAGCTTCCTTCTCCCCTTGTCTTTTCCTTTTGACTGAGCTCTCCACCTTCGCTTGCTTGTGCCTTACTAGATCCTTCCTCTCTCACATTGCCTTCCCTATCCGTCTCCATCCTCTCTTCCTCATAATTATACTCATCCTCCATTTCCTCCTCCTACTTTGTCCTTTTCTCCGAACCTTTCCCTAGCTTTGTTTTGTTCTTCTTACCCATATCCTTCATGATTTTCGTCACCTCCTCTTCTTCTTTCGAGTGCATACCTGCACTGCCCTCTATGTTCGACGAGAGGTAGGAGCTCTCTATTTCCTTGGAAGAAATCACCTTCTAGGAAACAACCCTTCCATGAGCTTGAGCTTTAAAATGCTCATATAAGAGTAATAACAAACCCTCATGGAAGGCTAGGTTCGAGTACACTTTCTTCTTATAATCCATTACACTCTTATTAGTAGTGGAAAACAGATAGTAGGGAATGGAAATTCTAGTTCCATACCTAAAATGATTTAGAATAATGAAATGGTGGGTTCGAATCCTGTCAAACTTGATGTTGAGCGTTATGTAGGAAATAATTACCCTTAGGACAAACCTCCATAGCTTCTTTATAGATGTAGGCTCATAGTAGGCACCCGTCTTCACAAGATCCTTCATTTCCTTCGAGTCCTTAGCAAAATCTTTCACCGCATTCAGGAAAATTTTCTTGTCTCTATAGAATTTTATGCCCTAGTTAGGGGAGTTAATCACCTCGGCAATAACCCCTTCATTGACTAAAAATCCTCCCCATCAATCTTCACCTTTCCCTCTCTCTATGTCTTCACCATTAGGTTAGTAATCTTCAGGTCCCAGCCATGAAGTTTTTCAATGAAGGACGAGATACCTCCTTCCCTCAATTTCTCCCACACCTTTGAACGCCTCTTCTACTTCTCAACTTCTCTCTCCGACTCCCTTCTGTGCCTCTCCCCAACCATATTGTTGCATACAAAATACCAGAGACTCTGAGCTCTCCCGTCTCCTTGAGCTGATACCTGGTTTTCTCCGAAAACCTATACTTGATTCCGACCTTGGAAAAGCAAAAGATCTAGTAATTACCATAAGCCCTTAAGATCGCCCATAAAATGTGCCAATAAACCCCCCAATTATGATGCCTTTGGATCAGATCATGTCAAACTGTCATTACTTTATATGTCAAATTGACAACATTAACTACCATAATTACACTTAATGTTTCTCGTTTTCCCCAGATCCTTTCTAGCTCAATAATACTTTTTGCATCCGCGAACAAAACCTCTCCACTTGACCATCTTTGTGATGTGTTCCTCCTTACTGCCTCATTCGCCATCCAATTAGTAGCCACGTTACCTTCACAATAAACATGTGACACAAAGACCTTTTCGAAGGAAAGAAAAATGTTTTTCATTTCCTCTATCATATTCTTTATAATCCATGTTGGAGGGTGTTCTCCCCTTAAGCATTTAATAATGTTATTTGAGTCCCCCTCCAACCAAAGGCATTTGACCCCAACTTGTTTAGCCAATTTCGTAGTTTGAAAAGCAACACTAGCCTTTGCATAATGGTTAGTTTGAAAACCCAAGGGGAAAGTAACTGTCGCAATCCCATACTCATGACTATTCCTAATCACTCCTCCACAAGCTGCCTCTCCTGAGTTGCCTTTGGTCGCACCATCAAAGTTGGTTTTGTGCCAACCCTTTGGGGGTAAAGACCAGTAACACTCCTTTCTTCTTGTTTGAGAATAATTAGTACTATCATTATCACCTACAAAAGGGTTAGTTCCTTATATAAATGTATAGTTTTCCTAAAGGGCATTTTGAATTTTACCGAACACAATTTTAGCAGTTAGGTTAGCATCCCTAAATATTCGGTAATTGCGTTCCTTCCAAATACCCCAACCAAAATGAGGCAAGGCCCATTTACTAATAGTTTTGAGCCCAAATCCCCTCCAAGAATTTTTTTATTGCCTTAAGAAATTGGTAGTCGAGTTGGGAACACACCAACTCATCCCGAAAGCTTGACTGAATAAAGACCAGACCTATCTAGAGAAAGAGCAGTGTATAAATAGATGATCCATCGTCTTGGCTTGGTTTTTGCGAAGGACACACCTATTAGGAATAGGATGTCCCCTCTTGCACAAATTGTTAATAGTCAAAATCCTATTGTGGAGAAAAAGCTAGAAAAAATGTTGATTTTTGGGGTAAGACCAGGGTACTAGGCTTTATCCCATTCCAGTTTCAAATCCTGCTTCATAATAGCTTGGTACCCTAATGCCACCGAATAGGTTCCATCCAAAGTATTCTCCCAAATAAGCTTATCCCGATCCTCATTCACAACCACAAAGAGAAGAATAGTCATTAAGGGGTTCAAGGTCCATTGAAATGATAGATAGATTCCTCCAGCCCTGGCCTTGTCTACAATTTGATACAAATCTCCCAAACCTCTAGAGGCAAATGCAGGCCGATCTCTCAAAATTAGGGATGACTACAAGAGGCCCCTGAATCAACCAATTATCCTACCAGAAAAGAGTATCCTCTCCATTCCCAACACACCATTTCACCCTACTATTTGCTACATCTCTAGCACTTAGAAATCCATTCCAAATATCAGATCCCCTAGGAATTGATTCACTAAAGAGTAGGTTTCTAATCGAGGGTCTACAAAAATATTTGTCTTCCATGATGTCCCTCCATTCCCCTTTGCTAGAAAAGATTCTTGAAACATGTTCAACTTGGACGACTTTGTTGAAAGGACACAATTTCCTTATCCCCAATCCACCATTTGTTTTGGGAGACACATTATCCCAAGCCACCAAGTGTAAACACTTGTTGCCTTCCAATCCTAACCAAAAAAAGTTCCTCTGGATCTTCTCCATTTGATCTGCAAACTTGCTTGGAATCCCAAAAAGACTCAAAGCATAGGTTGGAAGGTTCCAGAGAGTAGCTTTGACCAACTGAATCTTGCCAGCTTGGCTAAGAGTGACTTCCTTCTAGCCAGCCAATTTTTTGTTAAACCTGTCTAATATGTTATTCTAGAAAGAATCAGGGGGCCTCAAACCCATGGGGAGGCCCAAATAGTTTGAAGGAAGACTTCCTATATCATAGCCCAAAATAGCAGCAATCTTCCTTTGACTCTCAGCTGGAGTATTTATGAAGAAGATAGTGCTCTTGTTCCAATTAATAAGCTACCCTGAGCCCCTAGAGTAAGAGCTTTAAAATCTTTTTCACCGCCCTAGCTTCTCCAACTGTGGCTTTCCCACCCATTATAGTGTCATCAACAAATTGTTGGTGGGAGAAAACCAGGGGACTAGAAGAAGGTTTGATACCAGTCAGGGTTCTCAGAATTCTATTAGCGGAAATCATCCTTCCAAGACAGTTAGCCAATATAATGAAGAGAATGGGGGAGATCAAATCCCCTTGCCAAAGACCTCTGGAGGGATTGAAAAAAGCTGAGGGGAATCCATTACCCAACACTGCCAAGGAGGTAGTAGTCACCAACTAGCCAATAAGTTTGATAACCCTTGAAGTAAACCCAAAGGCCCTGATAAATTTGAAGAGAAAGGACCAATCCACATGATCATAAGCCTTAGACAAGTCAAGCTTAAGGAGGAAACCTTCTCTCTTACCATCTTCCAAAGAGCGGATCACTTCATGGATAGTCATAAGAGAATCCAGGATTTGTTGCCCCTGGAAAAAACTAGATTATTGAGGAGCTATAATAGAGGGGAGAACCTTGATGATCCTTGAAGCCAACACTTCAAAAATAATCTTATAGAAAGAGTTACACAAGCTGATAGGTTTAAATTGGTCCATAGAATCCGCCCCTACCACCTTTGGGATAAGCACTAGGAAAATGACATTAATCTCCTTAAAAAGGCTTCTTGCACCAAATAATTCTTGCACCACTTTAGTTACATCCTGTTGAACCACATTCCAGAACATCTGGAAGAAAAAAGACGGGAACCCATCCAGACCTAGGGATTTTTCCACTACTAGAGAGAAAACAACCTATTCCACTTCCTGAGGTGAGGGAATAGACCCAATCATCTCATTCTCTTCAGGTTGGATCAAAGTTGGAATGTTAGATAAGATTTCCACCTGACCATGTTCTGCTAGATTGGGGTCTTTCACAAGCAGATTAGTGAAGAAGGAAATAGCCTCACCAACTATTTCATCTTCTTCTTCTAAAACCACTTCTCCCTTCTTGATGTTGCTAATTCTATTATGGACTCTGTGCTTCAAAGAAGAGGTGTGGAAGAACCTAATATTCTTGTCACCCTCTTTCAACCAAAAAACCCTCAACCTCTATTTCCAATAGGTCTCTTCTTGACTAATAACATTGTGAAGCTCAGACAAGATAGATTTTTTCACCTCCATCCTCACATCATTATACCCCTCCTTTTGAATAACATCCTAAATGATTCCTAGGTCCTTTGAGATCCGAGCTTTGGAGTGAAAGATATTACCAAAATCTAACTTGTTCTACTTTCTAAAGTTCAACTTCACATTTTTTAGTTTCTTGGCCACCTTGAACATTACAGATCCCTCAATATGGATATTCCACCACTCCGAGATATGAGGCACAATATCTAGGTGAGAAGTCCACATGTTCTCAAATCTGAAAGGGAAGTTACATTTGATATCAATAGGGTCTAAAGTGAGAGAAATGGGTGAGTGATCCGAACCAACCCTAGCCATTAATGAAAGATTGCAATTATAAGAAGACAACCAGTCTAAGGAGATAAGAGCCCTATCCAAGCGAACCTGAATACAATCTCTTCCCACTCTTTTGTTACACCAAGTGAAGAGACCTCCCTGAAGATCAACATCTAGATAGGCCAAATCATTGATAAAATTCGAGAGGTCCATCCGACTATCTAGATCTGGTGGTAGACCTCCATGCTTTTCATCCTCCCTTAAAGGAGTGTTGAAGTCCCCCATAATAATACACATTCCCACTTGGAATCTAGATAAAAAATTCTTAATTTTAACTCAATAATTCTTCCTGCCATTCTTAGTGTTAGGAGCATACACATTCAACAAAAACCATGATTCTTTATTTTTTAAATTTTCAACATGAATGAGGAGAATATTACCTTCACCGTAAACAACTTGAGACTTGAAGAGATAAGAGCTATAGAGGGTAAGCAGACCTCCTGAAGCTCCTTCCAAATTCATTGCAAAGCCCTCCATACTACTACTAAAAGAGATTCTTTCCACTACCTCCTTTCTTATTTTGGTTTCCTAAATAAGGAAAAAAGTTAGGCCTATGATCTCTAATCATATTTTTGATAACCTCTTGTTTGTGGGCTCCATTTAGCCCCCTTATGTTCCAGGATAAGACCTTCATTTCTTCTTTGTGAGGTAGATCTCTAGGATGGTCCTTTGGTTCCCATCCGCTAGGTTCCTTCTAGTTTCCTCTTTCCTGTTCTGACTATTACCATTCCTTCTAGGAGTCTTAGGTCTTGCTCCAACATCAACCTTTGCTTTGCTTCTTGTTGCAGTTGGGGACACTGGAGAAGGGTCCTGATTATTCTTTTTCTTGGTTATGGATGTCCATTTCCGTTGGCTTTCATTTGTACATATTGCAAATAGAGCCTCCATATGAGTAAGTTGCCATGGCGAAGAGGATCTAACCATTTCCACCACTCTAGAGATCTTCCTAGGAGAGGCAATCCCCATATTGAGATTATCGCCTCCATTGAGTATTAACTCGCCTAAGAGAGTTGTCTCCATTGAGATTATCCCTGAATTGGATCTGGGGAGCATAAGAAATTTCCTTTCCTACTGTTGGTTCATGCCTCTCCTTTCTAGGCTAAACCTTTTGGATTACTTCACCCTTAGGGGATGATTGCTTCAAATTTTTTAAATCCTTTGGCCCAACCACCATCCTCTGCTTCTCAGATACTAGCCTTTGTGATTCTTCACAAAATTTTTTGGTACACGTTGGTTTTGTCCCTAGGACTTCCTCTACCACCACAGGAGGAGCAGCCACTGATTCCTCCTGCTGCTGCTCTAGTCCTGTTTCTTTATTAGTAATTCCCTTTCATTTCCACACTTCCTCTCCCTCTTTAGACTTGTTGATTCTATTCTTTGTTAATCCCTTTTCCTTGATCTTATTCTAATTTTGTTTTCTATTTTTCTCCTCTAAGACCCTAGGGAAAACCTTAGCTACATGGCCCGCCTTCTTACAATGGAAATAGACAAATAGAACACTTTAAAAATCTAGCTTTTGAATATGGGTGCCCAACTTAGAGTGTAGGTACATTACTTGTGGCATATCTCTACCCTCACTTACTCCAATGCATATTCTTGCATAAGTTAACTGATTCCTCACCACCGTAATAAGGTCAATGGATAAGAGCTCCCCAAAAGATTTAGCTATGCCATCAAAAACATCCTCTTACCAAAATTCCATTGGAAGTTTCGGCAACTGGACCCAGATAGGTGCTTGGATAAAGAATGAATCATTAAGATCCAACTTTAAAGTCCATTTCTGCAGGGCTAGCATCGAACGTCGAAAGCACCAGGATCCAACACACAGAATCCTCGTGAGATCCTCCATACAAGAGAACTCAAAAGAGAGGAAACCCTTAGCCATAGCCGCTATCTCCACATGCCCTTTCAGTTCCCATTTATTTCTCACATAGGTCCTCACAATGTTAATATTCGGCCTTGGGCTGATGAACTTCCTAGCCAGAGAGGACGACATTGAAGCAATGTTATGGTCTACCAGTTCATCAGGGATTTCAATAGCAAACACACCCTTTTCTTTGTTTGAGATGTCTTTGATCTTCGGGAAGGAAGACTTACCTGTTGGTTTAATCCCAAAGAGAGAAGAGCATCTCCCTTTTGAACCCGAGTCAGGGACCCTCCGCGCATTTTGTGGGCCCAACAAAGTCTTCCAAAAATCCTTTCTTGGGGCCTATTGAGATTCCCGTGGGCCCTCATTTCTTGAGGGATCAATATTCCCCTGGTCTTCCTCCTCCTGGCAGTCCCTAGAACCCTTCTCTGCTCCATCCTGGATAGATCCTCCTGTTGCTGAATTCAAATTTCCAATCTCTCCAACTCTCGCTCTTACACCTGATCCCTCATCTTGTGCCATGGTGTTGGACGACTTGTTGATAAGGGTTATTATTTGCAATTCATTAAGAAGACATGTACAATCAAGGATAAGTATGGGAAACTAATTGGTACACGTATGATAACCAAAGGTAATGTTTTTCACTTGAATCCTATTGAGATAAGTTGTTTAGTTGAAAAAGTGGATGACAATTGGTTATGCTATAGAAGATTTTGTCATATGAATTTTGATAATGTTGTGAAGGTGGGTGAATTTAGTGTTGTAAGAGATCTACCAAAGATTGGTAAACCTTCTATCATGATGTGCAAGGAATGTCTGACAGTTCATTTCTTAGCAAGAAATTCACTACTTCAGAAAAGTTGGAGATTGGTCATACAGACTTGTGTGGCCCTACAAAGACTAGAACCTTCTATGGTGAAACACATTTATTCTTTTCATTGATGATTATTCAAGAATGATGTGGGTTTCATTTTTAAAAGAGAAATCCGAAGCTTTTGACAAGTTTAAGATATCCACAATCCATAATATTATATTCATGCTTTTGGCAAGATTGTGTGTGAGCTTTTGCATCAATATTTTAGATCATACTCAATCATCCATTATAAGGATGAGAGAGCTAGGATTGTGAAGAGATAATAGGAAGCACACCCAAAATACATAAAAAGACAAATAGAGGGGGTAGAGACGAGCACACAAACCAAGAAATAAAATTAATGAAAGCCAAAACTAAATATAAAGAACAAGAAAAGAAAAATGGAGAAGAAAAGACAAACTAGAAACAAGATCAAGAAATCAATCCCCAAAAACATAAAATAAGTTAAGGAGAGACACAAACAATCTCTCTCTCTCTCTCTCTCTCTCTCTCTATATATATATATATATATATATATATATATATATATATATATGGACATATTATATAAGTCCAAAATTTAATAAAAGTAGAATACAAAATTAATTAAATAATATATAATAGTAATACATAAATATATACAATCATAAAGTATATACTCTCTCTCCATATGTATATATATATATATATATGTGTGTGTGTGTGTGTGTGTGTGTGTGTAAAAATTGGCCCAACAAAACCAATGCCACATAAGCAATCTTCATAAAATGTGGAAGCCTACAAGCGTCAAGGTCTTTTGAATATTGACTAGTCAATAGTAATTAATCTTAAAAGAATTATATACAAAGATAGGAGATAAATGAAATGTTCTAACAAACCAGTTACTAGAGTACCATCATGTACTGAACCTATCGACCAACCTGTCAAAGGCTCTAGAACCTATCCAAGAACATAACGAGGTGAGAATATTGTAGGATTGCTTTACAACCCTACCAAAAAGTTGTTAGGCTTCCCCAAAATCTTTCTTGGCATGAAAGATACCTAGCTTAGCATGGAGAAAGTCTAAACAAGTAAAACCAAGAGTGGTAATAGAATCATGTGGCTAAAAGAAGTCATTTCTAAAAATTATTCACAACCGCTCACTCACTCACAAAACCACATAAGTAGGTTAGTAGCCATTTTATTATAATCATAAGAAAATTATCATTCTTATTTCCAATTCACATCATAACCATCATATATGCATGTGAAACATGTGAGATGGGCATCATAAGAAATTCATAATGTGGCATTGTCAATACATGTCATGTAGAACCATCACTCAATTAGTATAAGACATTATCAATTGTGCATTAAAACATATCATTGTCAAATCATATATCCAACCAATATGATAAGTAGGATGAAGAATAAGTGGTCACATAATTGAGTTTATGAAAACAATATCGACTAAAAAGTCTACATTCAATTACTTCTAACATTATTGAGGCAATAAGAAGGTTTAAAGAAGTAATTGCATATACCAGTTTTGAATTTCAAAACAACCAAGAAGTGATGTCATTTACTTTTCCTAGTCACATAGGAAATTTAACAACAGAAGGAGTATGGTTCCATTAACCATGTATTGTCTAAGCCATCACATACATAGGAATTCAATAATAATCTCATGAAAATAATTGCTATCTATCACCAATAACATATTATACAATAAACTTGGACACTGAGGCATTCCCAATTTATAAGAACATTTTATTGGTGCTAGCTAATCTCCAGACAAAATGCACCAAAGACAAAAAAAAAGTCAAACCTGATTCTTTTTTAGATTCATGAAAACACAACGAAATTTTCTCAATTTTATTTTTTGTTTTCGATCACAAAATATATAGATCATGAAGATCAAATGCTGAAAATTTCAAAAAAAAATCATTGTGTTTTCATTTTTTCAAAATTTAGTCAATGGTGCAATTTGTAGGGAGGATAGCCATGTCCCATTTTATAACCACCATTAGCAACACCAATTCTGATTATGGGGAGATAGTTACATTTTATAACTGAATGTCAAAAGGACAATTTTGTTCTCATATGCTCCAATAATGGTATTGACATTATAGAAGTTCTAATGAAATCATTATTTTAATGGAAGCCTTTTGAACTCATTAAACGCTATTTCTTCTTTTCTATTGTTCTTATTATTCAATACCCTTAAAATAAGTTGTCTCTCTATTAATTAAGCTTCCTCAATGATACTAGTGAACTCCAAATCTTTGCATGGAAATAGTTATAGCTGTATAGCTTGTGTAGCCCTATTAAAGCCAATTTTTGGTGCACAATAGCACTACAACCATTATGATCAGTCTAGAGTTTAATGTCATGAATCAATATATATACCATTACATAATTATGTAACCTTAGTGAATTGCAAAATGTTTTAATGAACTTAGAAAATGCACAGCCCGATACCCAAATGGAATTCTAGAAATGTTATAATTTTAGCATCATTCCTTTCTTCTAAGAATCAATGCAACCAACACAACTCACTACATACTTTCAGAACATAAAGGAAATATTTAATTTCATTAAAAGCCATCGTGTTTGCCAAAAGACTAAACTTGTGATTTGCAGTGTTGATTAATCTATAGGTGTTGTTCTATCATTGTTTGCTTATTAAGACAAGGGTTGCTTTAATATAACATTTTAATCAACATTGTATATAGTTGGAATGTTTCGAAATGGCCATACTTCACCCAAATATGAATTTCAGCTTGAAAGATGGAGCTAATGGTATGAGAAAGTTACAAAGCTTACATTATTTGGCACACGACTCAAAGTTTGAGCTATTGGGTATGTACAAATTCATCTGGGCATATAATGTGCCCAATCTCCAAATTTCTAGAGATATATTGCATCAATGATCTGGCAATTGACTTTCAAATAAGGATAACCATACCTCAATGAGCATCTTAGAATATGTTGACCTGCATGTCGGACATGGCAAGTACATCATACAAGTACAATAACATATTGTTGAAATAATTATTTAATTGTATATGGTCATTGATGTTACACAAATGTCAAGCTTTAACGAAGCACAATATAAGCCAAGCTCAATTGGGCACTGAAGAAGACTCTAGTATTAGTCGAGCAAAAGTCAATGTCAATCGAGCCTCGTTGGTCAATGAAGAAAGTCAGTATCAATTGAGTCTTGTCAGTCAAGGAGAAAGTTAGTGTTAACCAAGTTTGGTCGGTCATCGAAAGAAGTTTTGTATTAACCGAGTGATCAATCTAGTATTAGCCGACTATCTGCATATTACTTTTGTTGGTTAATTGGTTAATACAACCTGACTGAATAGATGTTAAATGTTTGTATGGAAGGGAATTCAAGCTGACTTGACATTGAGTTTCATATTTATGAAAGGTCAAGTTGTGGATTGAAATAAGAAATAGGGAACAATGTGAAAGAAGTGAAATAATAAGGATATTTGATTAAAGACAAAACATCTGAGGAGCTACAAATAATATTCTAACTAGGAAGGATTAAGAGGATAAACTAGAACAGTGATCTGAATTTGCAAAGTTAGTTGCTTCAACAATTAGGTCAATTATTTTTACTCTCTAACAATTGTAGCATTGAAGAAATCTCTTAATAGAGCTGGCTTAACAATCATTTTGTAAATCCTCTAACAAGGTGACATTTTTGGTTGAAGTATTTGAAGACCTCTAACAAGGTCACTCCTAATAGGGTGATTTAAATCCTCTCACAAGGTCACACTTAACCGTGTATTTTGTAACCTTTAACAGGGTTGGCTCCTAACAGGGCTCACTTTAGAAGAGTGAAAAGTTGTAACTAGTTGCATTGGTGATTTTCCCAAATTAGGTTTCCACATTAAATCTTGGTCTCTCATGTGTTTGTGTTATTTCCTTAATGCTTCATGTTTCTATAACTAATTCACTAAAGGTTAATACACATTAATAGTTTAAGACTACTTTGTTAATTGAGTTACAGTGAATATCTAGTTCTAACTGAGTAGAGAAAGGATTTGGTTTACTATGCAAGAAGTTTGTATTGACATCTAAGGGACTTGGAATTGTTCTTGTGGTAATTGATTCACCCTTCCCCTCTCAGTTAGTCATTGCATTTCCGAAAATTGGTATCAGAGATGTTGGTGCTTGCACGAAAGGTTTCAAAGACCTAAGGTAAAGATCAAGATGTCTTGTAGAAGAGAGACTCCTAAGCTTAATCGAGAGAACTTTTCAACATGACAAGAACTAATAAAGCTACATCTAGGCACCATTGGAGATACAACTATGCACTTCTTATTGAACCAGCATGTGGCATTGCTAAAGCCTTTAACTCTGGATTAGATGACGAATATGATGATTGATATTGCTTCCTCTCTCAACTATTCTAAATTTGATGAAGTAAAAGATTTCCCTACTACCTATGACATGTGAAACAAACTGGAAAAGATTTATGGAGGAGTGATAATTTGAAAAGAGCCAAAGCAAAAAGTCTAAGAGGTTAGTTTGATAAGATGAAGATGAAAGAAGATGAGAACATTGCAAAATATAGTGAAAGAATCAAAGCAAGTGTAAGTGCAATCAGAGCTATACAACAGTAGTCAGCAAGGTATTAAGAACTTTTCTTCCTATTTATACAATTAGAGTTTCATCTATTCAAGAGATGAGATGTGATCTTAAAAATGATATAACTTTGGATGCACTTGTGGGAAGATCGACTGCTTTTTGAGTTGGATAACTTTGATAACTATCTTCCTAATACTAACAACATAGAGTCTACATTCAAAGCCAAACTAACTCTTGGTAGAAAGGGAGGAAACTCAAAAGTCAAACAAATTGACAGTGAAGAAGATGATGATTCCAAGGATGACCTTGAAGCTATTAAAGCCCTATTTGCAAGAAGGTTACCAAAAGGCAAAGGTAAATATAAAGGTAAAATGCCATTGATTTGTTTCTCATGTGAAGAGATTGGTCACATTGTTACAAGGTATCCAAATAGAGAAAAAAAAAAATGACAAAAAGTACAATAAGTTCAAAGGAAAGAAAGACTTCAAGAGCTACAAGGACTACAAAGACAAAGGTAAGAAATCTTGTTACATTGCTAAAAATTCTGATAGTGATGATGAAGATGAAATGTCATTTATTGCTATTAAAGATGAATCAAATAGTGAGGAAAATGAAAAGATGGCACTTATTTCTCATGCTAGCAAGAATGATACATGGATAATAGATAGTGGTTGTTCTCATCACATGACTGGTGACAAAACTAAATTTGAACACTTAGAACATTATGATTGTGGAAGTGTTAGATTTGGAAATAATGAACCATGTTATGTGAAAGGAAGAGGATGCATTTCATTAATTAAAGGAATCAAATGTGACAATGCCTATTGGGTTGAAGGACTAAGGTACAATCTTCTAAGTGTGGCACTGTTAAACAACATTGGATACACAAAAGAATTCATGAATGGGAAAACCAAGTTACTGGATGACACAGAAAATCTAGTTGGGACAAGCAGTCAGACTAAAGGTAATGTATTCTATCTTGATCTCACTAAAAGTTCATGCTTTTTGGCACAAGTAGAAGAAAGTTGGCTATGGCATAAAGAATGTGTCATATAAGCTTTCATAACCTGGTTACCATAAGTAAGAACAAAAGAGTAAGAGGTATTCTGAATATGAAGAAACCTGATATGACCATGTGCAAACAATGTGAGATTGTAAAAAAGGGAAAAATTAGTTTCAAAAGTAAGAATTACTACACAAAAGAAGTCTTGGAACTAGTTCATATAGATCTTTATGGACCAATAGATACAAAGAGCTACAATGGAGACAAATATTTCATTTTTTTTGTTGGTGATTATTCTAGGATGATGACAGTGACGTTCCTAAAAGAAAAAATCTGAAGCTTTTAGAAAATTCAAGTGGTATCTGGCTAGAGTTGAAAAAGAAATAGGGAAGAATCTAAAATTCTCAAGATTAGATAGAGGAGGTGAATTCATCTCTAATGAATTCAACAAGTTCTACAATGAAAGAGGGATCAAAAGACAAGTATATGCACCTGGTACACCTCAATAGAACAACATAGAAGAAAGAAGGAATATATCCACCATGGATTGTGCAATAACATTGATGATTGAGAAAAATGTCACAACCAAATATTGGAAAGAAGCAATCAACACAATAGTTCATACCTTGAATTGAGTTCAACTAAAGAAAGATACAAATCAAACACCTTGTGAATTATGGTATGACTATAAATTCAATGTCTATTATTTCAAAGTATTTGGAAGCAAATGTTATATCTTGAAAGAGACAAGGAAAAGAAAGTTTGATGCAAAACGTGATGAGGGCGTATTCCTAGGCTACTCCAATAAGAGAAAATCATATAAATGTTTGAATCTTGCTACTCACAAAGTTATAAACAGTGTATATGTCAAAATTGATGAATTTGCAGAAAAGAGTGAAGAACAAAGCAATAAGGAACTTGAGAACTACATAAACTTTGTTTATTATGAGCCTGAGACTTTACCCAAGCTTCAAGCATGGTCGGACAACAACAAACTATACTGCCTGAGTCACCTAAGTCTACAGTGTAAACCACATTGCAGCTAGTGCAACCTAAGCTAGAGATAGATCAAACCGAGTCTCAGACAAAGGAACCTGAGTCACAAACTGAGGGAACCAAGTCTTAGATAGTGGAACTTGAGCAAAGGTCAAAGGATCACAAAATCAATGAACATGGTGAACCAAGTCCAAAATCTAGATTGAAAGAACCTATACTTGCTAAATATGTCAGAAGGCATCATGTACTTGGAAAAATAATTGGAGATTAGACATGAGACATACTGACAAGGAATAAATTAAACAATATATGTGTTCTTAGTGAATTTGAGCCTAGAATTGTAAAAGATGCTTTGAATAATGAAAGTTGGATAGAGGCAATGAATGAAGAAATTGAGCAAATTGGACTCTTGTTCCTAGACCCAAGGACAAAAATATAATTGGTACAAGATGGGTTTTTAGAAACAAATTGAATGAAAATGGTGAAGCATCAAGGAATAAGGCGAGGATAGTGTGCTCAAGAAGAAGGTATAAACTATGGAGAAACATTTGCTCTTGTTGCGAGACTTGAAGGAGTCAGAACAATACTTTCTTATGTTGCACATAAAGGATTCAAAGTGTATTAAATGGATATAAAATCAGCTTTCTTGAATGGAATTATGAAGGAAGAAGTCTAGATTGATTTGCTTAAAGGTTTCATTGATCCAAATAAAAGAGACATGGTTTGCGAACTGCATAAAGCTTTATATGGTATGAAACAAGCTCCTAGAGCATGGTATGAAAGACTACATAGATATCTCGTAAGGATTGGTTTTCAAAGAATAAATGATAATAGTAGTCTGTATATCAAAGAAAGACTATAGAACAAGATATTGCTAGCAAAAACATTTGTAGATGACATTTTATTCATAAGACATTATGATTTATGTAAATCATTCTCTGAAGAAATGAGGAAAGAATTTGAAATGTCAATGTTTGGAGAGATAAGTCTTTGTTGGTTTACAAGTTCATCAAATGAAGGATGGAATCTATATCACTCAGTCAAATTACATCAAGGAAATATTAAAGACCTTTGGAATGGAACATTTGAAACCAGTTGGAACACCTATGTGTACTGAACACAAATTGTCTAAGAATGATGATTCAAAGGAGGTAAATCAGACTACCTACAGATCCATGATTGGGAAACTTCAGTATGTGGTACACACAAGGCCTGATATTGCATTAGCAGTTGGTGTAGTTGCAAGGTCTTCTGCAAATCCTAAAGAAAATATTATGATGGCAGTCAAAAGAATTTTGAGATATCTGAAAGGTACCGAAGACTATGATGTATAGTATGAGAAATGAGGAAACCTTGAGTTGAAATCCTTTATTGATGCACACTGGGTTGGAAGCATTGATGAAAGGAAACACACTAGTGTAGGAGCATTCTTTCTTGGAAAGAGGTTAGTATCATGGACAAAAAATAAAAATAAAAAATAAAATTGCATCTCTTAGTGTACAACAGAGGCATAATATGTTGTTGTAGTAGTTAATTGTTCCAACATAATTTGGATCAAGAAATTGTTGTCAAGAATGAAGGAAGAAATTAAGGATATGGTGGTTATCTATTGTGATAAAACAAGTGCAATCAACATATATAAGAATCCAGTGATGCACACTAAGACAAAACACATTGCAATCAAATATCATTTTCTGAGGGAATTAGTTCAAGACAAAGAGGTAAAATTGGAATATGTGAACACCAAGAGCAAGTTGCAGACATATTCACCAAACCATTACCTTAGGATGCATTTTTGTATCTAAGAGGTAAGCTAGGGGTTATTCCCCTATTTGATGCTCACTAGAGTACAAATTAGTGATGTAGCAATAGAGCTTCGTTGAAGAACTATCAAGTTGATGCAAGGTTGTTAGAGCACATTGCTTATGAATTAGTACATCAGGTACATTGCAATTTCATTGTATAAAGTCTTTGGAATTTGATATCAAGGAGGGAGTGATTGATGTCACGTCAAAGAAAATAATCTGAGGGAGATATTTGTATAAAAGCAAGAGGGAGAAATTGATAAGACAAAGTTTTATGATAAATGACAGAGGGAGAATTTCAGAGGGAGTTCTCATGGATGAAGAATCAGAATGAAACTAAGGATATTATAAAAACTTATAAATCTTTTTGTTGCTCTGAAATTTATTTGCATAATGACATGTTGTGTCACCATCAATGCCAATGAGGGAGATTGTTGAAAATAATTATCCAATTGTATATTGTCATTGATGTTTACACAAATGTCAAGCTTTAACTGAGAACAATATAAGTCGGGCTCAGTTGGGGACCAAAGAAGACTCTAGTATTTAACCAAATAGAAGTCAGTGTCATATGAGATTGGTCAGTCAATTAAGTCAGTATCAACCAAGCCTGGTCGGTCAATGAAGTTAGTGTTAACTGAGTTTGGTCGGTCATCGAAGGAAGTTCTACATTAACCGATTGATTGGCCCAACATTAGTCAACTATCAACAGATTACTTTTGTTGGTCAATTGGTTAATACAAGCCGACTAAATAGATGTTAAATGTTTGTATGGAAGGACATTCAAGTTGACTTGACATTGAGTTTCATATATATGAAAGGTCAAGTTGTGGATTGAAATAAGCAATGGGGAACCATGTGAAAGAAGTGAAATAAGAAAGATATATGATTAAAGACAAAACATCTGAGGAGTAGGAAAGAATATTATGATCAGGATAGATCAAGAAGATAAACCAGAAAAATAATCTAAATCTACAAAGTCAGTTGCTTCAACAATCATGCCAATAATTTTTACTCTCTAACAATTGTAGTAGTAAAGAAATCTCTTAACAGAGTTGGCTTAATAGTCATTTTGTAAATCCTCTAACAAGGTGGCATTTTTGGTTGAAGTGTCTAGAGACCCCTAACAAGCGCACTCCTAACAAAGTGATTCAAATCCTCTAATAGGGTCACACTTAACCGTGTGTTTTTTAACCTTTAATAGGGTTGGCTCGTAACATTGCTCACTTCATAAGAGTAAAAAGTTGTAACTAGTTGTATTGGTGGTTTTCCCAAATTGGATTTCCACGTTAAATCTTGGTGTCTCATGTGTTCATGTTATTTGCTTAATGCTTTATGTTTCTGCAACTAAGTTATTAAAGGTTAATACACATTAATATCTTAAGACTGCTTTGCTAACTGAGTTATAGTGAATATCTAGTTCTAACCAAGTAGAGCAAGGATTTGGTTTACTGAATGAGAAGTTTGTATTGACATCTAAGAGACTTGGAATTATTTTTGTGGTAACTGATTCACCCCTACCCTCTCAGTTACTCATTGCATTTCCAACAATTACCATATATCATGTGATTTGCACAAATTAACTAAATCATCTAGATATGCTCCCCAATCAGCTGTAAAGATTAATAGACCCACTTTTCGCATTTATGCAACCTAGGCCCTCAAGCCCATATCACCACGACAATATTTCAAGGAAAATTTGAGTCAACAAATGTTACATCTTAACATTAATATGCATTCATAGTTTCATTTATGTAAGTGTTTTTAATTGACATATAAGCACAAGTCATGATGTATGGCCTTCTCACCATTCCATGATCACATTAAATATGGTTGAGGTGCTTTCCTACCCAACCATGAAGCCTTACACTTGGGACACTACCCAACATGTCAAATTCCCAACCCTACATTGCTCATATAATACAAAGGGCAAGAGATATCTTGTGTAGCCATGAAGCATACGACTTTTCACATATGTCTAAGTAGCTTAATCACAAAATGTGACAAGGAATAAAGTAACACCATATCTGCACATATATAGTAAAATAAATGGCTTTGGCCAAAGCACTTTGATCCATATTTAAATGATAGAAAGAAACAAAATACATTGTATCCATTTCTAATTAGAACTGGAAGATAAAAAGAAACAAAATATACTATACATTATATCCTTCCCAAAAAGCCACATTACACGTACACTAGAAGGTAAGATTTCCAAATCTCATACATAAAATGACAAAAAATTAACACACAAGAAGAATCACATGTTCTTCACAATCTACTCCCTTAAACATTCTATCAATGTTCCACACTAAACATGATAGATGACATCACTTTCAAATCACAGGACTATCATCATAAAAACACATGCGCCCTAACCACCTCAAGATCAAAGGAATCTTGAAATCAATATTCACAATTCTCAAGTCAAAGTCCAAAAAGGAGGAAAAAAACCAATAAAATAAAATGAAAAAGATTCATAGTAGATAGGTCATCAAGAAAATAGGTGGATATGTGGTCACAAGGAATATATAAAAATTTCAAGCTAGCCCTTCATCACTTTAAAGTTCATAAGACCTGAAGGATCTCATAATTAAATGAAAATCAATTCACATAAAACATAGTGACACTCATTAGTCGCCAAGAGGGAGTAGATTCTACACGACACCTTGCGTCCAAGGATCATTGAGAACATGAAAAAATTCAAGAAACATGCATCATATGCATTACATCTTGTTAATTATATCTTTTCTTTTTGTAATCTCACACATTTCTAAATGCAGAATGCAACATGCAACATGCAACATGCAATACTTTTGCAAAAAAAATCCATACTCTTCCTATATATCATTTTAGCATCAAAATTCTTGCACCGCATGTGCATCACATGTCATTTACACAATAAAAGGCATATTTTTATTGCTATCACAAGCCTAGTATTAAATTTGTGGGCACTCATAACCTAGTGCAAAAGTCAACCATCATTCGACTATCTCAACATATAATTGAAATCCACATCCTTCTTGCATCACACATGCAAGAATAAGTACTTCCAGTATAATACAACAATATGCATGTTATAGAATCACATAATTTTCAGTCAAAATATAATCATAAGCATCTAAGTTATGTAGATTACCAATCATTTCAGAAAATTTATATTGTGACAATCTTTAAAAAAATGCAAGGTCAACCTAAGATCATGACATACTAAAAAGTCTACATCTAGTTACTTCTAACATCACTAAGGAAACAAAAAGGTTTAAGGAGATGATTGCATTTTTTAGATTTGAATTTCAAAACAACCATGAAGTAATCCATTTACTTTTCTTAATAAGAAAATAAATTGAACAACAAAAGGAGTATGGTTTCACTAACCATGTAATATCTAAGCCATCTCATACACAAGGAGTATGGTTTCACTAACCATGTAATATCTAAGCCATCTCATACACAAGATTTCAATAACAATATCAAGAAAATAATTGTGACATGTCACCAGTAGCATATTACACAATAAACTTGGGCATTGAGGCATTCTGAATTTATAAGCACATTTTATTACCACCATCAGCCACACTAATTCTAATTATGGGGAGAGAGTTACGGTTTATAACTGAATGTCAAAAGGACAACTTTTTTCCCACATGCTCCAATAATGATATTGACATTATAAAAGTTCTAATGAAATCATTACTTTAATGGACGCCTTTTGAGCTTATAAAAACATTATTTCTTATTGTCTACTGTTCTTATCATTCAATACCCTTACAATAAATTGTCTCCCTATTAATTATGCTTCCTCAATGATATTGGTGATCTCTAAATCTCTACATTGAAATAGTGTAGTGCCTGCCCCTAGATCGCATTTTTGTTATCATTGTTAAACTCTTTTAGGGCTAGTTTTATGTTGATGATTATTAGTAACATTATTTTGAGATTATCAGATATTATTTTAGATTTAGTTTATTATATGATGAGATTACTTGGTACTTTATAGTTCATGTATGCATGATGATTATTGAAGTGATTTTAGTTATTGATGATGATTAGATAGATGGTTTATTCTGTGTGTGTTTTCTTATAGATACTTACCCCATACTTGCATGTGTATGGTGTGCATGTTTGTTTTCTTTCTGTATGGCATTTCTAATGTGGTTAAGGAAGGGAGTCATAGTCACCTGTTAGTCGGGATCTACACGATGCACCACTTCGTACCATTGCTTGTTTAGCTTAGTATATATTGTGCTTGTACATGTATGGATTTTATGCAGGTTGCAGGTACTAGGTATCAACTTCCTTGAATTGTCAGGATGAGTGTACCCTATCACATTATCTCAATGGAAAGAGAGGAGAGATAAATTCTCAAGTCCAAATCCCAACCCTTTAAGCCATTTGTCCTAATTGAAAATTAGGACAAGTATTTGAGTCGAGTACCCTCCGAATATGTCGGATGATGTAATTCGTGATATTAACTCTTTTGGTTTGATTTTGTATGTGTTTTGCTATGATGGTTTTCGTATTTTATTTTATGAGTCTGCGATGTATTTTTCTAATTTTTCTATTAATTAAGTCTAATTAAAATATTTAATTAAATAGAAAATTATTATGATATTTTAATATTTAATTTTATTTAATTAATTAGAAAATTAATTAAATAAAAAAGAATAAATTTGAAGATAAAAGTTATAAGTTTAAAGTTGGAACGTGATAATATTTATTTAATTTAATAATAATATATTTAGAGTTCATTTTTAAATAAATGCTAAATAATAATATTATTTAAGTTAATAAATATTTATCAATTAAGTTTCAAAAATAAATTTAAAAGTGGAAAGGATATTAAAATTAAAAGATTCTAGATTGCATGATGTGTGCATGTGATATATATATATATATAAAATAAGTGGATTTATTAAAGTGAGTGCATGGGATTTAAAAATTAATAAATTAAATTGAAAAGAGTAAAGTGAATATTAAATTAATTAATGTGCATTATTTTAATATTCATTCACATAAGAGTATGCAAACTCTCGTGAGTTGTCATGTTGACAACATAGGAGTTTGCACTCTAATTATGCACATGTTGTCTACACTTAGGAGATAGCATATTATTTGAGCACATGTTGTCTACAACATTTTAGAGACCTCATCATTTCTATCTTCTTGTCGTGGAAGCTGCGTGCTTAGTTGTCATGCTTATCTCCTAGTTCTTTTTAGACACATTCTAGATGCATCTTAGAGGCCTTTATATAGAGGCTCTCCTAGTGTGTATGGACATCCTCATATGCTTCTACAAACACTTCTATTCACTTGGGGGGTGGGGGGGCGAGGGGTTCGGTTCTTGGCAGAATTGCAAATGTTGGAGAAGGAATGAATTTTCGGAAAGGAGAAGGTTCTAAGAGGAGGAGCTTCTCTACAATTTTTTGAGGCGTAGCGAATTAGCATCAGTGTCCAGGTAGACACTCATGATTATTTCGCATATTTTATTACACTCTTTCTCCTCCTGTCTTCATTGTGTCTGTTATGTGTGTATGAATAATTCTCTATGAATGAATCTTCAATTTTGTAATTCGGGCATGCATATTGTTTCATCCAGTTTTGGTAATTAAAAATATTATTGCAATCTTCCCTTAGTAGAATCAAGATTTGGAAATTGTTTCAGGTTTGGGTTCGAATTAAAATAGAATCTTATTATTATGCATTAGTTTTATATGATTTATTAACTAATCTAATTTAATTTAATTTAATTAAAATTAATTAATAGTAGAAGAAGTGTAATTAATTATTAGTCAATTTAAGTAAATGGATTTTTAAATGAGGGCGAATTAAAAGAAAGAAGATATTAATAAGTGTTTAGTGGAATTAAATAATTAAATTTTTAATGAGATTGATTTTACTTAAAATCAATGAAGATTATTTTAAATAAATGATTGTTCTTGAAGTGTTTTAAGGAAATTGTAAACTAATTATTTGAAGGTTGATAAGTATTATTCTAATAATTTGAATAATGGGAGATGCTTCTTGGAATTATTAGTAACATGGGTTTTAGTAAAATAATGTGAATGATTTTATCTAAAAGTCAATCAGAGTTAGTTTAATGTTTTTAATAAATAAATAATTATCTTCTGTTTATTTTAGAAAATTGTTTTAAAATAATGGAGGGATAATTCTATGTTTTATTTAAAGAGATAAATGGGTTGACTTGTAGAAGAATTTTATACTCTTGAAATATACTCGATGCAAAATTGGAAACCTCATATTTGGCTTAATCATGTGATTGCAAAAGCAAACCAAAACATGTGTTTGTATCTTGTTTCTCTATGCTATATGTGTTTTGGGGTTTGTCCTAGCTTTGACTAGTCTTAGGTTGTTACCAGAGGCTCGAGGGTTATGTGTTTGCGATGTCATGCTGATGTTGATCTCGATCTTTTTAAAATTCAACCATGGTAATGTGATGGTATGCTCTATGAGATGTTTGTATTTATTAATTGTCATTGCTTTCCAGTCTTATTGTGTGAAGTTGAGGTGTATGTATATGAGATACTTGACTTAACCATTTTTGAGTCATCGATCAATTATACTTGGGTTACTTTCCAGTCGCCTTGATGGGACTGAAGTGTTTGTTTTGATTTTGATGATGTCATGTTGTGATATGTTTTGACTTGACCATTTTGGAGTCTTCGATCAGTATTACTTTGAGATACTTTTCGGTTGCTCGTTGAGAATGGATGGATATTATGATTACCATTGGATGCTTTTCAGTTGCTCATGGAGAATTGATGTGATTATTTTGATTATCTTTATGATGCTATCCAGTCGCTTCTATAGGACTGAGGTGATTTTGTGATTTGTGATTTCATGAGCCTAAGGTGGGTTATCTACTTGTAGTGTCAGGAAGTGGCTTGCAATGGGCGTCGGGGCCCTAAGTGGCTGCTAGGGTAACTCATTGTAAGTTGTATTAATAAGTGAAAACATTACACTAAATGGGGATTAAAATGAACCTAATAAGATAATTGTATGTTCTCACCCATGCCTCGAGTGCTAGTACAAACTAGGATGGGAGTAGAGAGAACACTTGGTTGCGACTTTGCATTCCGTAGTATGCCTCGTCAGTATGAGAGGATACTAGTGGCCGCATAGGGATCACTAGGGGGCTAGGGTCTATTGAGAGACTACCAGGGTAACTCTAGCGTGATTCATGCAATGACACTTTCCCGCTTACATAGTAGGTTTTCTACATGTCATTGTTGTGCCTCTGGGTATAGATATCGGTCTATGTTGGAACCTTTGAGTTAGTATACTTTTAAGATTCCTGGACTTAGAGAGTACTTGTGTTATGTGATTTTTTATCTTGTGTTATGTGATTTGATTTTCTATTTGGGACTTGAGACTATCTCCTCAGCACGGTGGGAGTGAGCCATTTAGGTTCCACGTGGTCGGGTAGTAGTGCTTTTTCACTCTTACCATTTGAGATCCGTCTGAGACACCATGCCTGGAGCATTCTTGGTCGGTATTTATCTTCATTCTATTCTTGGATGTTATATCTTATGATGGATGTTATTTACTAACATGTTTCTTTATATTGATGATTAGCATGTGATAGATGATGTTATCTACTTTGTAGGATCATCTTATGTTTTATTCTTGCATGTTAGATTTCTTTATGTTGTAGCATGTTAGATTCTTTTTTGCATATGATGTAGTATGTTTTAGGAGTGACATCCCTATTACTATAATAATACTGATGATCTCTTTGGTGACTTGGGATGTTACGTACAGAGGGATGGCTAGGGCCCACAATGGTCTAATAATGCTATTTACAGTTGGGAGGAATCGTACATTTAGATAATTATGTGTTGTGTTTATGATTTATGGCTATCTTTTACGATGGATGTTTATATCTTCTATGATGATGTATCATGTATGGAATTTGGTTTCATTTACTTTATTACACTTGCGTTATGGATTAGAATAGGATGATGTACTTCATTTTCACACATGTATATTCTTTTAAGCTTTTTATACCCTGTGGCATATATAGTGGATGATTGAGTATTCCAAATTTAATTTCCAAAAGGTATTCAGAACACATGTATATTATGGACATTGGACTTTCTAATTATTCTTTCATGTGGATGTGGTAGTTGTTAGTCTTAGTCTTAACTAAATTAAAAGTGACTCAACATCTTGGGATCCTTAAGGAATGTAACCTATTATGTATACTTTAGTTGAATGTGTGTTGTTGCTTCTGCTACTAGGTGTTCGATGCGAATGGTTTATCTTTCTTGTTAGAAAAAGAAAATTGTTTGGCAAACTTAGTAAAATTTTAAGTTAATTATTTTGGATCCCTTGGTGGGGCATTACAAATAGTTATTATTGTACAACTTGTGCAAACCTTTTTTAAGCCAATTTTTGGTGTACAAAAGTATTACAACCACTATGATTAGTCTAGAGTTGAATGGTTTTGGCTATTGAGGGGTCAAAATGCACCTCCATAACCAATTTGTTTGTATTTTTTAATAAGTTAAAATTCATAAAACTATTATACCTAATTTTAAAATTAATTAATAAAAGTACATTTTGGCCCCTGTATAGACAATGCCGAGTTTAATGGCATGAATACACATATATGACATTAAATGATTATATAACCTTAGTGAATTGCAAAATGTTTTAATGAACTCAGAAAATGCATAGCCCGATACCCAAATGGAATTTTAGAAATGTTGTAATTTTAGCATCATTCCTTTTTACTAAGAATCAATGCAACCAACACAACTCACTACAAGCTTTTAGAGCATAAAGAAAATATTTAATTTCATTTTAAACTCTTGTGTTTCCCTCAAGACTATTGACAACTTGTAATTCCTAGCATTGATTAATCTATAGGTGTTGTTCTATTGTTGTTTTCTTATAAAGACATGGGTTGCTTTAATATAAAATTTTAAACATCAAGCTATATATTTGCAATGTTTGTAAATGGCCATACTTCTCCCAAATATGACTTTGAACTTGTAAGATGGAGAAAATGGTATGAGCAAGTTCAAAGCTTACATTGTTCAGTGCATGACTCAAAGGTTGAGCTTTTGGGTATGTACAAATGCATTTGGGCATATAATGTGACCAATCTTTAAATTTCCAGAGATACATATTGCAGCCATGACATGGTAAACTAAGTTTTAAATAATGATAATCTAACACACCTTAACCAAAGAATGTTCTAATCAAGTGCACCCACTCTAATGAGCCACACAATGAGACATTTCAACCTAAGGCACGTCAATAGGTTGTCTTTGGCAAGCAATATGAAAATGGTATTGAGAAAACCATGCTAAAAGTAGTCATGTTGATCACTATGGATATCCAACATGGCTCTTGACAATACTATTCTAAACAAGTAAGGCAATCCATTTCCCCTTCTCGCAACCAGGCTCTCTCCCACAAAGTCTCCCCTAACTTGTAACTGAAATGTTTTTAAATGTAGAGTAGTTACATGCAAGGTCCACATTCCATGCATAGTAGAAAGTTGGGCACATAACATTTTCCTAAGGGATCTCTTTTTATTTGTGTTTTAGTATGTGTGTGGAGAATTGGGTTATGACACTATGTGGAGAAAAGTATAGGTAAATGCATAATCTATTATAGACCTTGACATAAACTATATATAACCATTAAATATATGTCCTACTATATATATATAGATGAAAAATGTATGTCTATAAATATATATGAAAAATGAAAGGAATATATGAAAATACACAATTTATATATAAGAACATGTCTACCTAGTGAGAAAGTGAATACACACACACATATGTATTATGTACATATATGTATATTATATGTATATATCTAGACACACACACACACACACACACACACACACACAAACACACACACACACACACACACAAACACACACACACACACACACACACACACATGTATATGTAGATACATATATGTACACACACATATATAACATAACAAAAGAAGCCTACAAGCACAAAGACATGAAGCTAGAAGATTGATAAGGAAAGAAGAGTAAAAAACTAAGCAACCAAGAACAAAGGACGTAACAAAAGTGAGAAACAAAAGACAAAAAATCCACAATAATAAGAAACTAAAGAAAAGAAAGAAAGATCAATAACCAAAAAACTTGTACAAGAAAAGGGAATATCACAAAGATTGGAAAGAAAAACCAAAAAATAAAAACAAAAAACAAAGATGTCATGAAATGGAAAAAAATAAGAGGAACAAATAAAAAATAAAGCAAAAGAAAATAGAGAGATTGAAAAAAAAAAGATAGAAAGGAAGAGAGAAACTAAACAAGAAAAAAAAAGATGAAAACAAAAAGAGAAAACATTAAAGACCAAGAAACTAAAAGAAAACAAATCAAAAAGAGAAAACACAAAGACAAAAAGTAAAAGGGAGATAATAAAATTAATAAGTGTGTGAGAGAGTGTAACCCGAGGAGGGATGGACCAAGTGTAAGCCTTTATAAACATGAGGAGGAGAAAACAAGTTGAGACACCAAAATAACCAAAGAGAAAGACACATTAAAAAAAAGGTGGAGGGGAGAGAGCACAGAATGAGCTACAACGAAAGAAGAGAGGGGAGGGGGAGAGAGAGGGAGAGGGAGAGGAAGAAAAACCTAGGGGGGAGGGGGTTAGGAGAGAAGAAGTGGATCGAGAGGGAAAAAAGAGGCTAAAGAAAAGGACAAGAACAAGGGACAAGAAAATGCAAGGGGAGAAAGATCATCTAGGGGGTGATGGAGCCTCTTGATGAAGGATAATAATGGGTACCAAGAAAGGTTGAGATCCCAACCTTCATCACAATTGAGATTGGAGGGGTGATTAAATATTTCAATAGTCTCCTTCATCTTTCTCTTGTAATAATTATCCTCTTTCATGAGTATTTGAGTGTTATCCAAACAAATGTGATGTTTGGTAGAAGATGAGTTCTCGACTAAGGAAATCTGCTTAATAGTCATTTGGTTCCCTTCTTACTACGTACAAAAACTAACTTAAATTGAGTAAATGAATCAGACATAATGTTCTCATTATTTTGTTGGTTCATGGAAATTTGTATTCATAGTTCAACTATTAATATTTGTAACTTTACCATCCAACTCTTTGGGCTAACCAATAGTCCATAAGTAAATAAAAGAAATATAACTTAAGAGATTAAATAAATGCACACAGAATAACAATTCACTATCAAAGGCTACATCTAAAAGAAAAATGAGGCAATCTATGTTCTATGTTTCACACTTAGTTATAGCAACATATTTAGAGATACATATTATAGATCCACTTTAACTAAAAAGATGTAAGATGGAGTCTTAGGATAAATAAAGAGATGGGTAACCATTTGTTAATTTCTATGAAAACATTTGTTTCTATCTTAGCATTTCTAGTTGTCGCCCTAGAAGTCATGAACACATGACTTTGGTCTAATGCACACCAAACTGAGATATTTTCATTGTAATAGTTAAATAAGAAATCAGTTTAAAACAACCAACGATCAAGCATTCAAATAGAGCCTTAGTTGAAACACATGTACCACAAGTTGCATACACCTTATTCATTCTTGGTGTGTCAAGATATTGAATTGGTTTGAATATGATAATTACACATGAATTAGTATCATATCTCTTGTATTTCCTTGGGTTTTATCGTAGTTTAACAAGATAATCAATTTTCATATTGATTTTGAATGATACATTATTGTTTTGATTTTTTTCGCAAGGTTCCAAAGAGAAATATACATTGAATTGGGTATCTAATAATTTGATCTATTTTATAATTTTCCAACTAAACTATAGCTACTTCCCAATAAAATCTTCCATGTATTGTAATAAGAAGCAGATAAGAAGATCCCTCTTGTCCAAAATAAGATCAAAAGAACTTGATGATCTACATTGTAACATTTAATCTATAAGATAAATAGTCATATGTAGACCTCAATTCTTATGTCCCATAGGTACATATATTTGTCTTGTACTCCCAATGTGAATGTAACCAAACTAAAGTCATCTTGATAGTTTAATTATATTTCTACGGAATTCAGAAAAAATATCTTTGGCTTTAGAGAATAATAGAATTGAAATTCACCACATCCTCAAACCTTCAATTTCACTAATGTGGTAGTAGGATCACACTCACATATTCACTAATGGAACCTCTAGAGTTGATTATTTTGATGATCCCAATCAGAGAAAAAGTGATGACATTGGCTAACTCCTTAACTTAGGTTGCCTATTTGTAGCTCCCAAGCCTAAATGCAAAAACATATTCATCTAGAAGCTAATTCAGATTTGGATCAAATATCTTGAACAATGGGGAAGTGTCATACTATCAAAGGATTTAATTTTGTATATTTCTTGCAATTATTTACATATTACTTTTTGGACTCGGAAAAAAGATCACGAGTAGACCCTTCAAAAAAATAAAACATTAATATTAGGCAGTCCCATATAAACGATATTAAAAAACTACTTTAGTTGATTGTAGTTTTAAATATTTTATTTTGTTAAATTTAAAAATATATAAATATATGCTTATATTAGAGAAAGTTTATTTATTTTTAATATTAATATTATATTTATTATACTTATTTTAGTTGAACAGTTAAAGATATTTTTATCAAAATAAAAGTGACATATATTTCTATTTAATATTTATTATAATTAAATATTTAAACTTTTGAATTTTATGTTAATTAAGTTTTCTTTAAATAAAAAATTTAGTTCAATTAATAGTTATTAGAAATTATTTTTGTAGATATTAAACTTTATTTCTATGTTATCATGCATATAACTTTAGTAAATAAGAGTTCTAAGTGCTCCAATGACTAGAAAATGAATAGATCTCTTAAGAAAATTAATATAATTTTGAAGGAGAGTATAACTAAAAATATTAATAGTTCTTAATAGAATATTATAATTTACATGAAACTATAGGAGTTGTAACAAGATAGAAACTCAAAATATTATTACAAATAATATCTCAAACAAATAATATTCTTTTAAAAAATAATTAGTTTTCTAAAGCATTCACAAATGATAACCTTTCTAAAAATATTACATATATGGTTTGTATAAATTTAATAATACATTTTAAAAAATCTAATAAGTTTATAATTTTTCTAAGGAGATGATGTGATGGATTTTTAATGTTGGAGCATGATAACCTTTCCAAAAATATTACATATGTGGGTTTTATAAATTTAATAATTCATATAATAATATATTTTTAAAAATGTGATAAGTTCATGAATTTCCTAAGGAGATGATATGATGAGTTTTTAATGTTGGAGATGAAAGGAGGAGGGAGGAAGAAAAACATGTAGAGAAGAGGAAGGAAGAAGGAAGAGGGGAATAGGAAGGAAGAAGGAAGAAGGAAAAGGAAGAGAAGGGGAAGAAAGAAATATGAGGATGTGGAGATAGGAAGGAGAGGGAGAAGGAAGAAGGAAGAAGGAGACGAAGAAGAAAGAAGAAAATAAGGAGGAGGAGAAGAAAGATAGGGAGATAGAAAGGGGGAGGGGAAGGAGGAGAAGAAGAGTAAGCGAACTAGTTATTCTTGACAATAGGTGCATCTAGCTTCTCTTGAATCATCTTCAAGATCTCACTTCTTTGTATATATGACCACTTATAAAGCTTAATATTGGGTACTTGTGCCCCTTATATTAGCTGAATGACATGATTTTGGTCATGTTTAGAAGGTGGTCATTAAGAAAATATACAAAAACCAACGAGTGCCTTTCTATTATTATTTGTTGATTTGACTAAAAATGAGAATTTGACTAATAGCCCACCAATGAAATCAAGAAAATCATGAACCCATCAACCCTTTTATAAAGCATCTTTTGCATTTGATGAAAGCTTACCATTATGGAGATTTTGCATACAACCTTCTTAACCCATCAACCCCTTTATTAAGCATCTTTTTCTTTTGATGAAAGCTTACAATTATGGGGATTTTGCATAAAGCCTTCTTAGTTCAACTATCCTACTATTAAGTGAAATCCATTAACGTCTTCTATAATTTCATCTTCATTGCCCCCATGTAGAGAACCATTTTACTACTTATGTATTGTCTCATGGGAATACAAAACATTATGCAATCAATTCAAAGCTTAATCATGGCTAATTTAATGCTATGGCATTTTTCCAAATAACTGATAGTACCCCATCTACAATTTGTGTTGAATTTTTTTAGAATAATTGAGTGGGGGGCCAGGGTGGGGGTGAGTGGGCTGAATCAGTTATCCAAGGTCCAAATGTATAAATAGAAATTTTCACATCTTAGTGAACCCATATCCATAAAATAATTTCATCATGCATGCATCCATTAGATTATGCAAGCATTGAAACTTTTAGGTTACTATCAAATCAATTTGCAGAAATGTAAATATGAAACATAACATATTCAATAACACATTTGACACAATGATTTAATGTGGAAACCCAATTTGAAAAAAACTTCCAGTAACATGCTACTCATTCTCACTCTTTTGAAGTGATGCCCTGTGAAAGACTAACCCTATTAAAGGTTACAATGCACATTGTTAAATATGACTTGGTTAAAGGATTTCAATCACCCTATTAGGAGTGAGCCTTGTTAGAGGACTTTAGATTATTCACTTGGAATGTCATCCAGTTAAAGGATTTACAAATGACTGTTAGGTCAACCTTAATCCAAAGGATTCACCCTAGAGTGATACAATTATTAGAGAGTAACAGTAAAACTTAATATGATAACAACTTACAACTTCATTTGCATATTATAGATCTCTATTTTAGTCCTCCATTCTACTTGGGTTTCACACACTTCAACTATGGTAGCTTGTTCACCCTTCAAGCATCCATACCCTTAAGCCTTCTTGCTTTGCTTGCTAATGCAGACTCTTCTCTTAGGTTACTGAATGAAGCAATACCCTAGACTCCTTGTCTTCCTTAAGTTCTCGTACATGAAAAACTTTTCTTCTAATTAGACATCTTTATAAATAGAGAATTAAGATATTTTTCCATTCATCCTCTATCATCCAATTTAAGGTTAGGATAGATTAGGTAGGATTCAATAAATCTACCCCTTATTTCATTTCATTCCCTTCTAGAAACTTCTCCTTCAATCCTTTTTGAATTTTCCTAAAATGATTTACTATGAATTTTGTGCCACCAACTCATCAATCTTATCTTCCACACAGTTCACATAATCCAAGAAATCAAACTTATTAGCCTAGATTCATCGAATTCTCGATCTTTCTCATAATGCTAACACTCGACATTAACTAGCTTCTAATGCTTGGCACATACTACATTGCTCGACATCCACTATAAAATCATGAAAGGAAACTCAGGTGCGAAAATAGCTTCCTACACTAATCTCTTAAGAGAAGTATGGTGCAAATCCTATTAAAATCTTTTACACTTACAGATCCAATATCATGTAAACAACAATATTTCAGCCAAGCAAGCATAAATAAAATAGATAGAGAAAGAAACACGTAACACAAAGATTTTTCGGTGGAGAAAAATCTTTCGGTAAAACAACCCCACCCCTCCAGAACCTGCACAATGTATTATCTTAAACACAAGGTTACAATACACTTGCAATGCAAGTTCAACAGCAACAACAAAAGACACCAGTAGCAACTCGCAGTCCCAACAATACACTACTTCGCATACATCCTCTTCGCAACCCTAAAAATGCTTATAACATGCGCTTCACTTTAGGGCTACTCCCAAAGATAACCGTATTAGGGTTTTATAGTACTTAAATTTATCAGTTGCTACATGTCTTCACCTGTCATTGAATCTTCCTAACATAGCTCTTACGTGTCATAGGAATCTGTCATAACCGTTTTAGTTATGATTTTTTTATACACAATTCAAGATGCCGACACATCAACATTATTTGCAAGAAATACAATTTACAAAATAAATAATGAGAATAGGAATTATCCAAGGTTGAGACACCTTATTCCTAACAAATCACTTAGTACGAACTAAAGTTTACTGGTGCTCAACATCAACTAAGCATTGCTTGGCATCAACTATTTCACCCGACTTACACTGATATTGACTTTTCTTGGCTCCAACTGATTTTCTACTTGACTTGCACTAACTTTTCGTGGCACCTACTATCCACTCAGTCAAGCTTGGTAAAAAAACTTTGTTTAACTTATTCTTCTAAATTTAATCAGTGTAACCAACCTTTGCAATCTTAAGTAGATTATCAATGCACTATAATATCACTATCTTAGCTAATTCTTGTACTCTTTTTCCATATCATAACTCAACCTTTCCTATAGGTGCTATTGTTACATTAATTTGATCAAATCCTCTTCATCAATCAAACAAGTGATAGTACTTAAATCATATAAGCAGTTGTCTTACAAGAAAATAACAGGTTTGACATCAATAAAAATAATAATGATTGAAACACATTTATCATACTTGTATCAATCTATTTTCAACAATCAACCTCTTTGACATTGATGGCATACCAAATTGATCAACCAAATTGACTAGGTTTAAGTAGTAAGACCAACAAAATACCAAAAATAAAATAATTCCTTGCATTGAAATCTCTCCCTCTATCAACAACTTTCATCTTCTGAATAGATTACAAAATTCTATTCTATTCTGATCAATAGACAATTAAATCATCCTTATGATTCCCTTTGAATTCCTTCTTATATCCCCCTCTACATTATCTCCCTCTTACTAGGTGGATGTAATCAATAGATACACTTTTTCTCTCATTAGTAAGAATTTCTCCCCCATACTATGTGTTAGGATTTCTCCCTCTTTGATAATAATCTCTTAGGTTTCTATTTAATTTTCTTATATCTCCCTCTTTGATAACAATGCCAAAGACTCGTCATCTAAAATATGAAGATATGAACAATTTCAGTTTCTCCCTTGATCACCTTGCTTGTGACTGATTTGCAAATCCAACTCTTTGACTACTTTAGGTAGCTCCCAAAGTAAGATCCACTGTATTAATGCATAATACATGTCAATCAACTTGTTTGATGCAGGGCAGACCTCATGCTTCTTAGATAGCATTTAATAGGGGTATCACCCCTAGTTTACCTCTTAGATACTCATGAGAATATTTAGGTAATACTTTTGTGAAGATATCAACAATTTTTTCTTTGGTGTTGACATATTCCATCTTCACCTCTTTATCTTAAACTAATTGACTTAAGTAATGATACTTGATTACAATGTGCTTAGCCTTTGTATGCATCACATGATTCTTTGATATATTTATAGAACTTCTATTATCATAATAAAGTATCACAGGTCCAATGATTTCCTCCATCATACCTTTGAGTAGTTGTTTGATGCATACAATGTTTGTACAATTTATCGCAGTAGCAACATATTCAGCTTAAACAATAGATTGAGCAATGCAGTTTTGTTTTTTGGTCTATGTAACCAACCTTTTTCCTAAGAAAAATGCTCCTCCATTGGTGCTCTTTTTTTCATCAATATTTCTAGCCCAATCAACATCAGTATAGGCTCTTAATTCAAATTTTTTATTTTTTTTTGTAGTATAGACCATACTCCTCTGTTCCTTTTAGACATCTCATTGTTCTCTTTACAACCATCAAATAATTCTTCCTGGGATTAGCAAAGAATTTTGCAACTATCCCTACAGATAATGCATTATTAGGTCTACTATGTACTACATATTGTAATTTTCCAATCATAGACCTATATAATATTTGATTCAGCTCAGCTGAATCATCATTCTTGGACAATTTATGTCCTATCACCATAGGTGTACCTATTAGCTTAGAATCTTCCAATCCAAAAGTTTTTAGTATCTCCTTAACATACTTTGATCGAGTGATGTATATACCATATTTCATCTTATGTACTTGTGAAGCCACAAAGAACTTGATCTCTTCAAACATAAACATCTCAAATTCTTGCTTCATTTCATTTGCAAAAACATTACTTAAAGTATCTTGACTTCCAAATATGATATCATCAGCAAAAATTTCAGATAACAAAATGCCTTTGCCTTTCTCTATCTTCAAGTATAGATTGTTGTTATTATTAGTCCTCTCAAATCCAATCTTTACAACATAATTATGAAGTCTTTCATACCATGCTCTTATGCTTGCTTCAAACCATATAAAAATTTGTGTAATCTACATACTATATTTTTAGTGTTGGCATAAACAAATCCTTCAAGTTGTTCTATATAAACTTCTTTCTCTAATTTACCATTTAGAAATGCATACTTAACATCCAATTGATAAACTTTGAAACCTTTGTATGTAGAGTAAGCAAACAAAGTTCATACTCCTTTTAATTTGGCAACAAAGGAAAATGTTTCTCCATAGTCAATCCCTTCTTCTTTTGTATATCCTTTACAAACTATTCTTGCCTTGTTCCTTGTGACTTCACCATTTTTATCTAGCTTGTTTCTATATACCCACTTGGTGCCAATAACATTTTTTTTCTTTTGGTCTAGGAACTAGAGTTCATGACTTATTTTTCTCAATTTGTTCAATCTCTTCTTCCATGACTTTACTCCAATCCACATCTTCTAAGGCATCTTTCACTATTTTGGGTTCTTTCATGCTCAACAAACATGTATCATTTCTCAACTTGTTCGTTGTCATTGGTCTAACATCTTTATCTCCAATGATTTGTGCAACAAGGTGATATCTCTTAAAGTACTTAGACAATCTTGGTTTAGCTCTAGCTTCTACATTTGGTTTCTCAACTTCTGACTCACTATGTACCTCTCTGTCAGGTAGTTTAGCATCTCTTTCATGCACATTAATCTCAAAATCAAAATGTGCCTCAACTTTATTCTATAACTCGGCACTTGAATGTAGCTCGGTTCTTAAATGTAACTCAGTACCTGAATGTAACTTGACATTCATTGTATGTGACTTAGAAACCACTGAAATTTGCTTTTGGTTTGCAACTTGATTTACAACATCTTTAGTAGGAATACCTTCATAAAAGTAGACAAATGATTTGTATTCTTTTGGTTTCTTCATAGGTTCAGCCTCATATACTTTTGTATATTCATCAAATTTCACATTTGCATTTTTTACAACTTTGTTAGTGTTAGTATTTAAACACTTATAAGCTTTACTTCTTGTGGAATAATTTAGAAATATACCTTCTTCACTTTTGCATCTAGTTTATCATTCTTGAAATATTTGATAATGTAACACTTGCTCCCAAATACCTTAAAATATTTTACATTAAGTGAGTATCCATAGGTTATAGTTCAAAAGGTGTTGAATGAGTACCTTTCTTGACTTGTACATGGTTCAAGGTATAAATAGTTGTACTTATAGCCTCTATCTAGTATTTCAAAGCAACATTTTTCTCCATCACGAGTGTCCTAACATAGTCTATTATAGACCTGTTCCTCCTTTTAGCAATTTCATTTTGTTGAGGGGTTCTAGGAGTAGATATCTATCTTTTGATTCCTTTGTCATTACAAAACATCTCAAACTTATTTGATGTAAATTCTCCTCCTCTATTAGATCTCAAACATTTAAGACTTTTACCTATTTTTTTTTCAACTCTTGCTAAGTACCACTTAAACATTCGAAAAGTGTCAAATTTTTGTTTTAGAAACATAATTGTCATCATTCTAGAATAATCATCAATAAGTAACATAATGTACTTATCTCCTTTGTAGCTTTTCACTTCAATTGGTCCACACAAGTTAGTATGAACAATCTCTAGTATTCCTTTAGAGGTATGAGTTTTACTTTTAAAACTTGACTTTGTCATCGTGTCTAACTAATATTGTTTGCACATTATATTGTTAGGCTTTTTCAACTTAGGAAAACCTCTAACTTTTCTCATATTACTAATAATAACCAGGTTATCAAAATTAACATGACATAACCTCTTGTACTATAGTCACACATCATCAAATTCTACAACTAAACAAGTAACATCCTCTATATCAAGGTAGAATATATTACTTCTAGTTTGATCACCCTTTCCAATAAATTTTCCTTCAATATCATATATCTTGAAAATCTTGTTTTCAAACTCAACCTTACATAATGAATTATTTAGTTGTGACACACTCAACAAATTATAGTTAAGTCCTTCAACATACTAAGCATTGTCACATAAAATCTATTCTGTGAGCTCGTTAGAGCTTTTTCTTTTTATCAAACATGGTGCATCATTACCAAATCTTGCACTATTTCCATCATAACAATTCAAGGTAATGAAATTTTATCTCTAGTCATGTGATGTGAACACCCACTATCAATGATCCATTTGTCTTTCTTGTTCACATAAGACACAAGTGTAGTTGCCTCATCTTCATCAGATTTGTCATTCATTACAACATACACCACTTCATCATCATGATCTTCAGATCCATCTTTTGTTTCCTCTTTAGCAATGTAGCAGGACTTCTTTCCTTTGTCTTTGTAATATTTTTTGTCTTTATCCCTTCTACTTTTGTACTTGTCACCACCTCTGTAGTTCTTCTTCTCTATACATCTAGTAGCAATATGACCAAGTTCATTACAATTGAAACAAATGATAGGTAGTTTACCTTTAAACTTGCCTTTTCCTCTATGAAATCTCCTTTCTAGTAGTGCTTCAAGTTGATCTACATGTTCCTCATCTATATCATTTTCATTGGATACTTATTTTGCCTTTTCTTCTTCTTCTTCTCACCAAGTTCCTTCAATGACAACTTAGTTTTGAAAGTAGGTTCTATATTTTTAGGTTTATAATTATCAAAGTTAGATAGATCAAAAGTAGTGAGCCTACCTACTAGACCTTCAAGACTTACCTGGTATACATTTCAATTTTTGTATTGTAAAAACTCTAATAGCATATATAGGTAGCAAATGTTCTTAAAAAATTGTTTAGTACTGTATTATCATCTATTGTACCAGTGGCTCCTCTTGTTGCATTAAATTTATCCTCGAGCAATATTGAGAAATATTTTCACCTTCTTACATTCTCATATCATCAAACTTACCTCTGAGACTCTCAAATTTAGCTCTTAGAACATTCTTGTCACCTCCATAGATAGTGTGTAGAGCATCCCACATTTTCTTTACACTGTCAAGACTTTTGATATCATCAAACTTAGCATAGCTTAAGGCAGAGGGAATCTCCAAAATTGTCTAGTTGTGTTCTTTCTTCTTTTTTCAAATCTTCAGTAGTCAGGGCTCTAGCAAGATTAGTATGCTCAACAATAATGGTAGATTGTGCATGACCATTAAGTCCTCCAAGGTATAGCTTCATTCGACTTTTCCATGCAAGAAAATTATCTCTATTAAGCTTGGGCACTTCTCTTTTGGAGATCTTGATCTTTTTACTTTTAGTACCTTCAAACTAGTCCTCTTAAGTGGATGGCTTTGATACCAATTGTTAGATCTTTTTAGAATAATTTAGAGTCGGTGCGGGGGGGGGGGGGGGTTTGAATCAGTTATCCAAGGTCTAGATGTATATATAAAAATTTTCATAGCTTAGTGAAACCCATATCCATAAAAAAATTTCACCATGCATGCATCCATTAGATTATGTAACCACTCAAACTTGTAGGTTACTGTCAAATCAATTTGTAGAAATGTAAACATGAAACATAACAGATTCAATAACACACTTAACATAATGATTTACATGAAAACCCAATATAGAAAAAACCACTAGTAACATGCTACTCTTTCTCACTCTTCTGAAGTGATACCCTGTGAAAGACCAACTTTGTTTAAGGTTACAGTATACACTATTTTGATTAAGTAAAAATAGGTTTTAAGGACCCAAAACCCTATTACAAAAGGATAGTCTCAGAAAAGATAGATCATTTAGTAACAAAAACAAAATAGACCTCCAAAAAGAAACACAAGAGGTCACAGACAGAACTACTGAAAAAAAATAGCAAAGAAACAACACTAGGAAAGTAAAAGGACAACACAAAAGATAGAAAAGAACCATCTACGTGGCCTTAATCAGGTCTAAAGCCTGATCAACTAGCATCTGCATGTCTTCCACCATAGCCTTCACCTCATCCTTCTTGGTTGTATCATTAGTCTTTTTAGAATGGGCCCTAGTGCATTTGTTGGGATCTTGGCTATCAACCACTAGAGGAGAGTCCTGGCCTTTATCCATGTCCAGTTTCTTCAACAAGGTAGACACATTTTCAGCCATTTGCTTAATTAACTTCTCAAGGTTGCACATCTTGGCTTCCATCATAGTTACCTTCTCCTGATTCGCATTAAAGTCTCTGTTAATAGCCCTGTTCTTAGCCTCCAGTTGCCAAATCTTCTGCATAAGATTTTTAACATCCTCAGTGCTGCCAACCATTTTCATGAGGCTGTCAATATGTTGGCCGAGGGTGCGCTCACCACATGCAGTTTTACTGACATGCATAACAACCTTCCTAAGTTCTTGCATGTCACTGCCAAGTGTTTGAATTTGGCTCTTCATGACCCCAATTTCTTTCAATATAGCACCTGGGTTACCATACATCCCTTTCACAAGCTTAGGGGTACCTTCATGTCTATTCTTCCATCCCTCATGAATCCCCTATTCCTAGGAGTCCTCATCACCCGGCTCCGCTTTATCTCCTAACCCCTTATCAGGGCGCTTGGACAAGAATCTTTTATTTTATTTTCTTTGTTTAAGGTTACAATATACATTGTTAAATGTGACCCTGTTAAAGGATTTCAATCACCCTATTAGGAGTGAGCCTTGTCAGAGGACTTTAGATCATTCACTTAGAATGTCATCCGCTTAATTTACAAATTACTATTAGGTCAAACTTGATCCACAAGATTTACCCTAGATTGATACAATTATTAGAGAGTAATAGTAAGGCTTAATTTGATAACAACTTACAACTCCATTTGTAAATTACAAATCTCTATTTCATTCCTCCATTTTGCTTGGCCTTTTCACACTTCATCTCTGATAGCTTGTTCACCGTTCAAGCATCCATACCCTTAATCCTTCTTACTTTGCTTGCCAATGCATAATCTTCTCTTAGGTCACTGAATGAAGCAATACCTTAAACTCCTTGTCTTCCTTAGGTTCTTGCACATGAAAAAATTTGCTTCTGACTAACCATCTCTATTAATAGAGAATTAAGATATTTTTCCTTTCATCATCCATCATCTAATTTAGAGTTAGGATAGATTAGGTAAGATTCAATGAATCTACTCATTTCATTTCATTCCCTTCTAGAAACTTCTTTAATGCTCTTTGAATTCACCTAAAATGGTTTACCATGAATTATGTGCCACCAACTCATCAATCTTATCTTCCACATGGTTCACATAATCTAAGAAATCAAACTTGTCAGCCCTAATTCATTGAATTCTTGATCTTTCTCACAATGTTGACACTTGGCATTGACTAGCTTCTGATGCTTGACACATATTGCATTGCTCAACATCTGCTGTAAAATCACTCAGTAAGAACTAAAATTTACTGGTACTCATCATCAACTAAATATTACTTGGCATCAACTATTTCACTTGGCTTACATTGAAATTGACTTTGCTAAGCTCCAACTATTTTTTTTCTTGGTTTGCACTAACTTTTTTTGACACCTATTGTCCACTTGGTGAAGCTTGGTAGAAAAACTCTGTTTAAATTCTTCTTTTAAACTTAGTTAGTGTAACCAACCTTTGCAACCTTAAGTAGATTATAATTGCACTATAATATCACTATCTTAGCTAATTCTTATACTCATTTTCCATATCATAACTCAAAATTTCCTCTAAGTGCTATTGTTACATCATTTTGATCAAATTGTCTTCATTAATCAAACAAGTGATAACACTTAAATCATATAAGCAATTGTCTTACTAGCAAATAGTAGGTTTGACATTAGTGAAAAAACAATGATTGAAACACATTTATTGTACTTGTATCAATTTGTTTTCAACAATTTGGACTTGAGATTGTGGATTATGTAAGATAAGTCAAATGAATAGTTGTTTTGTTGTGAAATTGTGGAGTTGTGAGTATTTTTTATGACTATCAATATTGTTATTCTCTTCTTTCAAGAGATTCCCCAACTTTAAAACTTGCGGGTAATAATCCAAAAATTGTGTTAATCCCTTTAATATTTATTCTCTCCTTGTTTCCTTCACTTGGGTCTTCAATGTGAAATCATTTATTTTTAGTATATTTATGTCCTTGATTATATTTTCTATCATAGTTGAAACATAAACCTCTCCCTCTCTTCTCTTCTCTTCAATTTTTTTCTGGAGTTAGAATGGTAGGTTTGTTGCAAATTTGATTGAAAAGATCACTACCAAAGAGGGAGATTGTTGAGAAGAAGGAAAATGGTTGATAAAGAATATTTTCAATCATTGTTTTGTCATTGATGTCAAACTTACTATTTGCTGGAATGACAATTGCTTATAAGCTCAAAGTACTATCACTTAGTTGATTGATGAAGAGGATTTAATTAACAAGATGTAACAAGAGTACCTAAGGGAAAGGTTGAGTTATGGTCTTGTAATGAAGTGCAAGGATCATTTAAGACATTGATAAAAATGATGTATTGATAATATACTTGAAGATACAAAGGTTGGCCACACTTAGAAATTTTAGAAGTATAAGTTGTAACAAGGTTGACTGCAAAGCTTAACTAAGTTCATTAGTGAGTGCTGAGCAAGCTAGTTAGAGTTGAGCAAATTTTCAGTTAGAGTCGAGCAAATGCAAAATCCAGTGTGTGTTGAGTGATATAGAAGGAGCAAAGCATGTTTAGGTGCTGAGAAAAGTAACAAGTTTCGAGCATCAGAAAAACTTAGTGGATGCCGAGTGAATCCACAGTAGGTGTCGAGCATCAGTAAAACGTAGTTGGTGTCAAGTAACACAATATGTGCCAAGCACTAGAATTTCAATAGTGTCGAGCTGCTGCATTATTAGAAAAGTCAAAGATTTGCCAGATCTGAGCCAATAAATTTGTTACCTTGAATTTTGTGAACTAGTTGGAGGATAAGGATGATGAGTTGGTGGCACAAAAATTTAGATAAATCTTTTTTGAGCAAATTCAAGAGGATTCTTCAAGATGTTTCTAGAAGGAACAAAATATGGGTTAGATTCAATGAATCCTACCTAATCCATTCAAACTAAAATTAAAGGAGGGAAAAATCAAGCAAAAAAAATCATTTCAGACTTCTATTTAAAGATTCACAAACTAGGAAGCTCGAGTTGCTAGTGTGCTAAATTGAGAAGTGGTTGAAGGGTGTCAAGGAGAAGACATCAAGGAGAAGGAAGAATAGAGCACAAAGACTCTACTTCTATAATTGGTTAGAAATAGAGGATTGCATTGGTATATCGAGCATGAAGACTCAAGGAGACAAAGCTTGAAAAGGGAACAAGCTGTCAAAGCTACAGAGATTGAAGGCAATGAAAATTGTGAAGAGTTGAAGAAGTGATCTGAAATCTGCAAGATAAGTTGTAAGTTGTAGTCAGGTCAAAACCCTTTATTGTTAGTCTCTAGCAATTGTATCAGTTAGGGTAAAATGTTATGGACTTAGTTTGGTTTAACAACCATTTGTAAATCCTTTAATAGGGTGACATTCCAAGTGAATGTTTTAAAGTCCTCTAACTAGACTGACTTCTAACAGGGTGGTTAAATCCTTTACCCAGGTCACATCTAACAATGTGTTGTAGCCTTTAATAGGGTAGGCCTTTCATAGGTCATCACTTCAAAAGAGTAAGAATTGAGTAACATGTTACTGGTGGTTTTTTTCAAATTGGGTTTCTACATAAATCATTGTATTATGTGTTGATTCTTCATGTGTTATGCTTGCATGTTAATTTATAGTAACTTGCTAAATAGGAAAGTTTAAGCTTGGATGAATGAACAGTTTAATAGGCTCACTTTATTTGATGAAAAAGTTTGAATTAGACATTTGGACTTTGAATAACTAATTCACCCCCCCTCTGAGTTATTCTAAAATATTTCTAATAATTGGTATTAGAGCCATTTGTTGATTTAGTTTAAAGGTACTAGAATCAAGAAGATTAAGATGTCCAAAAGAGAAGTTCCCAAGCTCAACAAAAACAACTTCACTATATCGTAAAGTATGATGAAACTGCACCTAGGATCAACAGGTGATTATGCAAAAATCTTAATTGGAGTGGAACATGTAGATCCAACTGGACCCCTTTCTGCAGATGATTTGAACAAAAGGAAGGAGCACAATAAGGAAACGCTGGAGATTGCTTCCACACTTAGTCATGCTGAATTTGATGATATCAAAGGATGTAATTATGCATTCAAGATGTGGAAAGCCCTATCAGATATCTATGGAGGAGATTAGAATGTTCAAAGAGCAAAAAAAGAAAGCCTTAGAGAAAAGTTTGATGACATGAAAATTGAGGAAGGTGAGAATGCTACTCATTATGTCTCTAGAATGAAAGAAATGGTAAGTGCAATAAGAAGTTTGGGTGGTCATCTAGAAGATGATATTGTAAATAAAAAATACTTAAAAACCCTGTTCCCTAGCTATGCTATTAGAGTTTTAGCCATCCAAGAGTTAAGGTGTGTACTAGGAAACCCACTAACCTTTGAAGGTATATTGGGAAGACTCACTGTAGTTGAATTGTCCAATTTTGATAACTATAGACATGAGAATCTTAAATCTACTTTCAAGACCAAGCTGACATTGAAAGACATTAAGGAGGTAAAATCAAAGAAGAAGAGTAGAAAAGAAAAACATGCATCCAGTGATGGTAGCACAGATGAGGAAGATGTGGAACAATTGGAAGCATTACTGACTAGAAGATTTCATAAAGGCAAAGGTAAATTCAAAGGTAAGCTACCTATCATTTGTTTTAATTGTAATGAAGTAGGACATATTGTTGCAAGGTGTACATAGAAGAATAACTATAAAGATGGAAAAAAGTACAAAAATAAAAGAGAAGATGATAGCAGAGATTACAAGGACAAAGGAAAAAGATGCTACATTGTTAAAGAAGATTCTGATGAGAATGATGATGAAGTAGTCTATGTAGCCATGAAGGATGAATTAGATAAAGATGAAGCAACATCATTGGTAACCTGTGTGAACAAAAATGACAAGTGGATCATAGACAATGGATGCTCACATCACATGATAGGAGACAAAAGAAAGTTTATTACCTTTACCTTGTATGATGAAAATAGTGTTAGATTTGGAAATGATGCTCCATGTCAAATCGAAGGAAAAGGTTCTATTAAACTTACAGAAATTTTTTTATGTGATAATACATAGTATGTTGAAGGACTGAACTACAATTTGCTGAGTGTATCATAGTTAGGTAATATAGGTTGCAAAGTAGAATTTAGATACAAAACTTCCAAAATCTATGACATTGATGGAAATCTGATAGGAAAAGGTGAACAAATTAGGAGTAACTTATTTTATCTAGATATGGAAGATGCAACCTATCTTATTGTGAAACTTGATGATGTATGTCTATGACATAAAAGGCTATGTCATGTTAAATTTGACAATCTGATTTGCATCAGCAAAAAAAAAAAGTTAGTGGTTTGCCTAAGTTGAAGAAACTTGAAAATACAATGTGCAAACAATGTCAACTAGGAAAGATGACCAAGTCTAGTTTCAAAAGCAAAACATACATTTCCAAAGTACTAGAGTTAGTGCATATTGACTTATGTGGCCCAATAGAAGTGCAAAGCTACCAAGGAGACATATACATAATATTATTTGTGGATGACTACTCCAAGATGATGACTATCATGTTTTTAAAGAAAAAATATGATGCATTTCAAATGTTTAAGTGGTATTTGGCCAAGGTTGAGAAGGAAACAAAAAAGAGTATGAAGTGGTTGAGATTAGAAAAAGGAGGAGAGTTTATATCAAAAGAATTTGAGATATTTTGCAACTATAAAGGAATCAAAAGGCAAACATCAGCACCTAGAACTCCACCACAGAATGACATTGTAGAAAGAAGGAATAGATCAATGATAGACTGTGCTAGAACCTTAATGATGGAGAAAAATGTTTCTTTGAAGTACTGTAGAGAAGCTGTAAGTATTGCAATCTACACCCTGAATTGAGTACAAGTCAAAAAAGGTACAAATGCAACACCTTTTGAACTATGGTATGGTCACTCACCTAATATAAAATATTTCAAAGTGTTTGGTTGTAAATGCTATATTCTTAAAGATGTTAGAAATGGCAAGTTTGATGCAAGGAGTGATGAAGGCATATTCCTTGGATACTCCACTAGAAGTAAGGCATATAAGTGTTTGAATACTAACACTAACAAGATTGTGGAAAGTGCAAATATAAATTTTGATGAGCATGCAGAAGTCCAAGTTGACAAATTTAGAAAATCAAAAGATTATAGATCTTTTGTATACTTTTATGAAGAAATGTCTATTGAAGATAATGCTGCCAATCAAGTTGGAAGTCAACAACAAATTTTAGTATCAGCCGAGTCACAACCAGTGAATGTCGAGCTACATTTAGAAGCCGAGTTGCAGAATGAAGAAAATGCACATTCTAATTTAGAGATCAGTACACATGGAAGAGATAATGAAATACTAGACATTGATGTGCAAAGTGACTCTAAAGCTGAAGGACCAAACATGGAAAGAAGGATAGAACCAAGACTAGCCAAGTATGTAAGAAGACATCACTTTCCAGAATAAATCATTGGTGACAAGGATGCCAAACCAATGACAAGGAACAAACTAAGAAATGAATCATGTCTATTGAGCAAGATTGAGCCCAAAATAGTGAAAGATGCATTACAAGATGATAATTGGCATAAAGCTATAGAAGAAGAGATAGACCAGATTGAGAAGAACAAAAATTAGACCCTAGTTCTTAGACCAACTAATAAGAATGTGATTGGTACCAAATGGGTATTTAGGAACAAACTTGATGAGAATGGTGAGATAACAAGAAACAAGGCTAGACTAGTCTAGAAAGATTATGCACAAGAAGAAGGACTAGATTGGGGGGAACATTTGCCCCTATTGTAAGAATGGAAGGAATCATAACACTACTTGCATATGCTGCCTACAAAGGTTTCAAAGTCTATCAGATGGATGTAAAGTCTAGTTTTTTAAATGGTGTAATGGAAGAGGAAGTCTACATAGAACAACTAGAGAGATTTGTTGATGATAACAACAAAGATATGGATTGCAAATTGCATAAAGAATTCTATGGTTTGAAGCAAGCACCTAGAGCATGGTATGAGAGATTGTACAAATATCTTGTGAAGATAAGATTTGAGAGAACAGATGAAAACAACAATCTGTACATCAAGGTAGAAAAATTTAAAGATATTATGATATCTAAAATCTTTGTTGATGATATAATATTTAGAGGAAAAGATGCTCTATGCAAAGACTTTGTTGATCAAATGAAACATGAGTTTGAGATGTCAATGTTTGGAGAAATAAAATTCTTTGTTGGATTACAAGTACATCAACTAAAGCATGACATATTTGTGACACAATCAAAATATATCAAGGGACATTTGGATTAGAAGATTCAAAACCAGTCAGTACACCAATGGTAATAGGACATAAGTTATCCAAGAATGATGAATCAGCTAAAGTAAATCAGACAATGTATAGATCAATGATTGAAAAGTTGCAATATGTTATGCACAGTAGACTAGACATTGCATTAGTAGTTGGGATAGTGGCAAGATTTTCTGCCAACCCAAGAGAAAATCATTTGATGGCAGTAAAGAGAATACTAGGTACCTAGAAGGAACTGATGATTTTGGTTTATATTACAAGAGAAGTGAAAAGTTTGAGTTGAGAGCCTACACTAATGTAGATTGGGGAGGTAATATTGATGATAGAAAAAACACCAGTGGAGGAACACTTTTCTTAGGGAAAAGATTGATTACTTGGACTAGCAAAAAGCAAAGTTGTACCTCACAGTCCACAATAGAAGCTAACTATATTACTGCTGCTATCAACTACACGAATATTGTATGGATCAAACATTTGTTGCAAGGTATAAAGGAAGAGGTAACTGAACCTGTGATACTCTATTGTGATAACACAAGTGCCATCAACATATCAAAGAATCCTATGATGCATGCCAAAACAAAGCATATTGCAACCAAGTATCATTATGTAAGAGAACTGGTGGAAGACAAGCAAGTAAGGATGAAATATGTCAGCTCAAAGGAATAGATTGCTGACATCTTCACAAAAACACTACCTAAAGATGCTTTTGAGTATCTTAGAGGTAAGTTAGGGGTGATACCCCTATCCAAGGCTATTTAAGAAAAAAAGAAAGACTGCCCTACATCAAATGAGTTAATTGTTGACATATCATGTAGAGGATATTTACATTAGGATCATGCCTAAAGTAATCAAAGTGTCGAAGTTCCAAATCAGTCACAAGCAAGGTGACAGAGGGAGAAATTTGAGCACCTACAAATGCTACACTTGCATAATAAGATGTTAAAATAGTATATCTTTGGCATTGTTGTTGTAAGAAATGATAAGATTGAGCAAGGAACGAGAAACAATCCACGTAAGTTAAATGTGAAACAATGTTACCATAAGATAAGCAAAATCCAAGAGCATACACCAAGATGGTTCAACAATGGAGACAAGGATTTATAAGGGGAAAGCAAAGAAAACCCCTTGTGAGTATTATGAATGAAGGCAAATGCCTAGAGAAGAGAGAGAGAGATAGTGTTGGAGCTCAATACAATAACATCAAGTGCTAAGAGTGAAGAAGAAATAAGGAGGAGCATCTCTTATATAGAGATGAGAAAGGAGTTGCATTTGTAACTCTCATTTCTATGAATGCCACATTCATAATAGGTGTGTGCAAAGTGTCACAATCCTCTTAAGGAGGATAAACTAAATAAAGGAATTAAAAAGAGTTATCCTTACATGTGGAATAAAGGACAAACAATGACATGTCCTCCACATGTGTACAATAGGACAAACTACATTTAGGGATCCTTGGAATATCCCAATTAATACATCCAAGGAAAGATTAACCTTTCTAACAGTTGTCAAAGAGGGAGAAATAGCAAAAAATTGATCAAAGGCATTCAATTGGATATAAGGAGAAGTAGCTAGAAATTGATCACATCTATAGGATCAAATGGACAAAGTTAGAAGTAGCTGATATTAGAATGGAAGAACATGATCAATGCATATAGAGGGAGAAATAGTGTAAGGAGTTAGGAGAGTACAAGATCAATGTGAACAGTGGTAAGTCACAGAAAAGACGGAACAAAGGATGTTCAAGAAGATATAGTAGAAAGAAAATAAAAAAGGAAACAACAGCTAAGAGGGAGAAGCATAAGTAAAGTAATCAGGATAGCAGATCAGAGAGGGAGATGTGAAAATTGATTGTAACACAATTTCCTTTTAGCTTTTGACCTACTATTCTAACCTAGTTAGCATTTTGATAGCTTGGTTGAATAGTCTAGTCTGATGGTTGATTAGTTTGGTTTTCCATCAATGCCAAAGAGGGAGATTGTTGGAAATCTGATTGAAAATATCACTACCAAAGAGGGAGATTGTTGAGAAGAAGGAAAATGGTTGATAAAGAATGTTTTTTTATCATTATTTACCAGAATGATAATTTCTTATAAGATCCAAGTACTATCACTTACTTGATTGATGAAGAGGATTTAATCAACAAGATGTAACAAGAATACCTAAGGGAAAGGTTGAGTTATGGTTTTGTAATGAGGTGCAAGGATTAGTTAAGACATTGGTAAAAATGATGTATTGATAATATACTTGAAGATACAAAGGTTGGCCACACTTAGAAACTTTAGAAGTATAAGTTGTAACAAGGCTGACTGCAAAGCTTAACTAAGTTCATTAGTGAGTGCCAAGCAAGCTAGTTAAAGCTGAGAAAATACAAAATCTAGTGTGTGCCGAGTGATATAGAAAGAGTCAAGCGTGTTTAGGTGTCAAGCATAAAAAAAAATTAGTGGATGCCGAGTGAATCCACAGTAGGTGCCGAGCATCAGTAAAATGTAGTTGGTGTTGAGTAACACAATATGTGTCGAGCATTAGAATTTCAATAGTGCCGAGCTACTGCATTATTGGAAAAGTCAAAGATTCACCAGATCTGAGCCAAAAAATTTGTTTCTTTGAATTTTGTGAACTAGTTGGAGGATAAGGATGATGAGCTAGTGGCACAAAAATTTAGATAAATCATTTTTGGGTAAATTTAAGAGGATTCTGCAAGATGTTTCTAGAAGGAACAAAATATGGGTTAGATTCAATGAATCCTACCTAATCCATTCAAACTAAAATTAAAAGAGGGAAGAATCGAGCAGAAAAAATAATTCCAGACTTCTATTAAGGAGTCACATACCAAGAAGCTAGAGTTGTTGGTGTGCCAAATTGTGAAGTGGTTGAAAGGTGTCAAGGAGAAGACATCAAGGAGAAGGAAGAACAAAGCACAGAGACTTTGCTTCTATAAGTGGTCAGAAATAGAGGATTGCATTGGTATATCGAGCATGAAGACTCAAGGAGACAAAGCTTCAAAAGGGAACAAGTTGTTAGAGCTACAAAGACTGAAAGCTAGGCAAATTGTGAAGAGCTGAAGAAGTGATTTGAAATTTGCAAGATAAGTTGTAAGCTATAGTTAGGTCAAAACCCCTTATTATTACTCTCTAGCAATTATATCAGTTAGGGTAAAATCCTATGGACTTAGGTTGGTTTAACAACCATTTGTAAATCCTTTAATAGGGTGACATTCTAAGCGAATGTTCTGAAGTCCTCTAACTATATCCACTTCTAATAGGGTGGTTAAATCCTTTAACTAGAGCACATTTAACAGTGTCTTGTAGCCTTTAACAGGGCATGCCTTTTACAAGGCATCACTTCAGAAGAGTGAGAATTGAGTAGCATGTGACTGGTGGTTTTTTCCAAATTGGGTTTCCATGTAAATCACTGTGTTATGTGTTGATTCTTCATGTGTTATGCTTGCATGTTGATTTATAGTAACTTGCTAAATAGGAAAGTTTAAGCTTGGATGAATGAAAAATTTAATAGACTCACTTTATTTGATGAAAAAGTTTGAATTTGACATTTGGACCTTGAATAATTGATTCATCCCCACTCTTAGTTATTCTAAAGAATTTCTAACAAGTTTCCCTCTCTTCTATTCATTGTTTTGTAGAGTTAGAATGGTAGGTTGAGGAAGTGACTACATGGGATGAATTTACAAAATATTATGTTTTATAGGTACATAATTTTCTTATTAATAGAACCAAAATTTAGTCATTTGTACAAACAAGATCCATCAATAGGTTGAGGAAGTGACTATGTGGGATGAATTCCATCTTTGATGTTTTTAAAATCTTATATTTTATAGGCACAAAATTTTCTTATCAATATAACCAAAATTTAGTCATTTTCACAAACAAGATCCATCAACACTAAGTGTTGTATCCAACTATATTAATTATTCCATGGACATTCAAGGCAACAAGATCCAATGATATTGAATTATACCATGGACATTCTTTTAGTCATTTGCACAAACAAGATCCATCAATACTAAGAGTCATATCCAATTGCATTGAATTATGCCATGGATATTCAAGGCAGCAAGATCCAATGATACTATCATAGCCTACGATATATTGAATTATGCCATGGACATTCAACGCAAAAGATCCATCAATATTAAGTGTCATATCCAACTATATTGAATTATGCCATGGACATCAAAGGAAACAAGATCCAACAATACTTAGTATCATATCCAACGATATTGAATTATTCCATGGATATTCTTTTAGTCATTTGCACAAACAAGATCCATTAATACTAAGTATCATATCCAACTATATTGAATTATGCCATGGACATTCATGGCAACACGATCCAATGATACTATCATATCGTACAATATATTGAATCATTCCATGGACATACAATACATTTTTAGATTTACGTCATCCTCTTTCAAAGAGACAATATTCAAAGCATTTTTAGTTTTGCATCATCCTCTTGATATGTCAAAGACAATATATAATGTGATGATTAACAAACTTCAAATTCCATCATTTTTTTTTCAATATTATGATTAAGACTTGCTTATAGCTGATGACTTTCTTGATTAGCTTAAAATCAGTGTCTTGGAGGGATGTTACACTCATGTGCACATCTATATTCACTATTTGTTTTTACAAACATAATTGAAAAAAAGTTAGTAAAAATTGGATAATAGTCATGATATTCAAGGTAATAGATAGTTTAAAAAGTTTTTTTTTTTAATAATAAAAACTACACATTATATGTTACTTTATAATTAGAAAATCTAACCATTTGCATGAACAAGATATAATGTGATGATTAACAAGATATAACGTGACTATTAAAAAGCTTCCAAATCCATCATATCTATTTCAAGATTAATTATAAAATCTAACCATTTACACAAACAAGATATAATGTGACTATTAAAAAGCTTCCAAATCTATCATATCTATTTCAAGATTATGATTAAGACCTGGATATAATTAAAAAAATAGGTATCTTTAAGAGATATTGCACTCATATTCAAATAGCTTTGTACAAATATAATTGAAAAAATAACTAGTAGACAATTGGCCAACAACCATAATATCAAAGATAAATTTTAACAAATTAAAAACTCACGATTATAGATTGTGGAAAACAAAAATTATCAATGGTTTAGATTATATGAGATCAAAGTTTTTTTTGTCTAATTTTCATATAATTTAAAATATATACATTTAGGAAATTTCAAGTAGGACCAACCACATTTTCACCATTTTTTGGTACAAGGACCATGGATTTGCGTTTGCTCCAAAAAAATCTCTCACGTCCTCATTCATTCTCTCGAATCCGTGGAACTCATGTGTCGACAAGAGCAAAAAAAGATCCACCAACCACAACAATAGTGGTATGATTGATCACAAACCTAGCTACAATTTTTTTTATAAATTATGTCATTTTTTAGACAAAAGTAGTAGTTGGTGAATCCTTCCATTATAAATAAGCTATATATGGGTTTAAGATTTTTCTTAGTTAAGATTTGGAAATAATAACATTAAATTCACTTTGAGACTAATAGATACAAGTTCTGGGAGATGAATTAGGTTGCCATAGGGTTTAGGGTTTGGAACTAAGGAAAAATTATTTTTGGAAAGGTTGCTTGTTTGGTGATTTGTTTTCTGTAATTTGTGTGAAAACCTTGCCAAGAGTGAATTCTAATGCATACAATAAGCAAAACTTCTGGAAAAGCCATTCATTTTTGGGTTTAAGTACACTAACTTTTAATGAATATTTACTAACTGAAGAGTTTTTAATTCTCATTTTTATTTTATTTTATAAAAAAAAAAATTGTCAAGTTTTGGGGAATCCATTAACTATAAGCTCAAGTGAATCCACTAAGATAGGATTTAGAGTTGAGAGTAAACAATTTTCTAGACTGGGTAAAATATTTATGAATTTTGGTGAAAGGAAAGGCTATCGCAAGTTATAGTGAATCCAACAACTACAAGCTTTGATATATTTGGTAACTTTGTAGTTTTAACATTTGATGTTTTAAAAAAAAATTTTGTTGTTCAGGACAAAAACTCTTCTAGGGCCAACTAAGATTCTGGTTGATCCAAAGAGAACAAATTTTGGTACGCTAACTCACTCGAGCATTTTGGCATTTGGGAAGATGATTTTTGTTAAAAAATGGTTAATAGAGTTAATCTAGTTTTCTCATCCTCATCAACATTCAAGCATCTAGCCAAATGCATTGAAACATACCTGAAATTGGTCCTCCGAGCCTTAGAGCTTCTATTCTTGCCCTCCATTCAGGCAGAAAAATAGTAGGTATCTCTTCAAAAATATCCTTCTTGACTCTCAGGCCTTTATAGAGACTTTTCACACTATTTCCCATTGTATACCAATGTGCCCAATTTTTGAATTCCTCCAATCCTTCTTGAGTCATATACCTAGAATGTCCTTGCACATTTATGAATTTAGAAATATAAAATAGGAAATCTACAAAACTACATACAAAGGACAATGAGTATGGAAATTAACAATAACCACTGTGTTTTTTTTATGATCTTTACCCCATGGAAAACTTCAAAATTAGATCCAGTGATGTTGATGCAAGAGTATTGGGATGCCAATCTCCTGAAGAGCCCTAAATTCACCCTTGTAATCATTATCTCCTTAGAAGTCTTGAATTGACCCTGTAAACATTACCCACATGCAGTGGGTGCTAAGTGAATTATTTATTCTTATAAAAAGAATTTTGTTTTTGTTTGAACCATGACCATCAATTATTTAAAAAAAAAAAAAAAAGAGTTAATCATTAAAAAATCTGAGGAACTCCTTTCAATTTAATACAGTTACAGAAAAATAGAAAAATAAGAAAATAAAAAGCTATTCTACCCAACCACATAATTAGGGATTTGGAGCCATAAGCCTAAAATTCCAAGTCAAGCATAAAGCCTAATTGATGTTTATTAGTCATAGAATCATGACCTAGAGAATAGTAGAGGTTATGAACTAAATGATAAATAATGACACATAATAAGACCTATAGAATTAGGAATTAGGTTGCAAACCTGTAATCTCCTTCCATGTTCATGATCTCATGATTCCATTCATTCTGATGAATCCTCCACCTGATTTCTCTACGTATTTTTTTAGTTTTTTGAGTATATAAATGACCTTGAGTTCTTCTCCTCCCTTGTCAAGGAGATCCCCAACCTTAACCATAAGAAACAGGATTTTAATAATATTTAAGGAAGAATATCCAATTCCACAGCATCACACATAGTAAAAAAATGGAATGATTGATCATAAATTGTAAATAAAATTCTTCAAACAAGTTTTCCTAGGAATTCAAAATTTGAAGATTGACCTAAACGAAGAAAAATAAAAGTGCCATATCAAAAGAAAAAACCCCATCTAAACCACTGTTGTGTTGTCTCCAATCCAATTGTCATTGTCATCCATAACTTGTGCCACTTTGAGGTATTCTTTGGCCTTCTAGAGGTCTCCATAAATGTCCCCAATTGCAATCAAATGATCTATAGAAGGGATAGACTATTTTGAAAGTTTCTTATTCCAGTCGACACAAAAATATACAAACTTTAAATTTGGGCACCAAAATTAGAATCACACCCTTGGCATCTCCTATGACTATGAAGAGTGGAATGATGCAAAAATTTATGAAAGAAGCAATTAATATAATGTGTTTGGCTTTAATGGCCTCCACTAAAACTACTATTTAAAACCCCTCATTATTCTTCTCTGATAAGCTATATCTCAAACTCTAAATAAGTAGCAATAATTCTTGGTTTCAATTATCCTATAATTGTGAGAAGGAAACAAAGATCAAATTCAATAGAAAAATTTACAAAGCTAAGAAATTTAGGTTAGATCTTTAAAAATTGAGAAATAAAGTAGTAACAAAGAATACAGTAAAAGGTGAAAGATTTCACTCTAGACAAATCTTGAAAGACGTTGTGAATACTAAATATGCATTTCAACAACTCACTCCTATGATACAATAGGTGGCGGTAATGTCATGGTGACTATCCATTTACCTAAGCCACAAAACTCAGCCACAAAAATTGCTCGGTGTTCACGTTTACTCCTTTTTTACTGCCTCTCAATCATCCATGACACATAGCAATCCAGTGAGTCCCTCTCATTGTCTAGATTAAAAGCTTCATTGATTTTTCTAACCTAAATCTCCACAAATTGAACCATTTTCTAGACTGAACTGGACACTTCTGAACAAGGATCTCTAGAGAAGTAGCCTATCAACTAATATAAATATTCAATAATAAACCCTTCCAAAGTGGATGACCAACAATGCACATGATAGTAGATAGAATGTAAGAAAATGACAAGAATGTGATATAAAGTCATGATAGTAACTAGAACAACATCCTCCAAATTGTAAAATCAAACAAGAATAAGAATACACAAAAATGTCATTACAAAGGAAACTCTATGCAATTACAAGGGAATATAGGAAAGAATAACTTAGTCATCAAATGCCAATAAGAAACTGGGACAAGGACCTAAATATAAACATAGATATTGACTGACAATATTTTCTTAGAGTATCCTCAAACATCTATACATACACTACACAATTTTCCTTTCAAGGGAATAAATATATTAAGGGTAATACTAATATGATCATTATATTAGTTAACTATATGATATATGACAATTAGAGAATGTTGTTATAGGTAGTGATTAACATCAGAGAGGGGTAATAAACCTAATATATTAATTAGTGGGATATGATAATCACATTAGAGACCAAGTATGAGTCTGATAGAGGATATTCATTAGAATGTCAAGATTTCAATTGTTGAAATCCCAGAGAGATATTTATGGAGAATCACTTAGAGACTCTCTCTCTCTCTCTCTCTCTCTCTCTCTCTCATATTCATCAATAGAGATCCTAGAGGCCTTAGAAAGGAACTCTTCATATGCTAATTACCTAATTGAGGATTAATTCTAAATTTAGGGTTAGGTAATTTGAGAAGAATTCATTTCGAGGGATTTGTAAGGGCTAGTATTTAGACTGATATTTAATTATCTCATCATTTCTAACATGTTTTTTTCAATGTATATATATATTCATGCATGAAATTTTTTGTTGTAGGTTCCAACATTCATTCCACAAGCTAGAGGTGGGCACATTATAGTGGTATCAGAGCATAATCTTGTGATCCTGTGAGTGAAAGATTATGCAAACTTATAAGAGGAGAAAAAAAAGACCACAATGAATGATTTAAAAAATGAGATGACATCCTATATGAAGAAAATTGATTGAATTATAGTAAATCAAATAGAGAAGTCAAATTAAGCCCTCCTCTAAGCTTTACAGAACATGGGAAACTCAATTAATAATTTAAGAGGTCAAACTAACGTAGGGAGAGATACTAGTTCAAACCATTCTAAAAATATTAATATGATCCAAAACACTACCCTACCTCAACTCACATTCTTACTTAGAGAAGTACACTTGAGAGAGGAGGAGGGAGGTTGAGAAACCTACAACTAGAATCAAGGACATCACAAGAGAATATGTGGCCCTAGAACCTCACATTAGAGAAGCAGTCTCATTTAGGGAAGTTAGCAAGGATAAAAGAAAAGAGATTCCTAGAAGGTATATGAATGAAGAACTCAAATAAAAAGTAAGCAAGGTGGAAATTTCAAATTTTAATGGATTAGGGGAAACCACAACCCATTAATTGTTAGAAAAAGAAAATACATTTTTTATTTTAAATCCTATGATGGAAGAAAATGCTCTTTTATTTATCATAATCCATCTAGGTAGACTAGCACATGATTGGTGGGCCCATGGACATATCTCATTAGGGCATAAAGATGTAAAATTGTATGAAGAATTCTTGCAAAAACTTATGAATAAACTTGATGAGAAAGATGTTGAATGGTACTTTCAAGAGTTAACACATCTTAAAAAAGCATGGACATTGGATGAATATGTTAAACAATTTGAGTAATTTTAAGCCATGATTCCTAATCTCTTCCAAAAGAGACTCACATGTATGTTCATAGAATGTCTTAAAGAATCCAAAAAAACTATAGTGAAACTTGTTTAACCACAAACTCTAGAAGAATCTATAAGAAAGGCAAAAATTGTTGAATCAAATAATAGGGAAAGAGCTCAAAACTTTTCTTCTAAAATATTCCACTAAGATGAAGGATCAAGGAGAGATAACCAAAATAAACTATGCTACTTGTGTAAAACACCATGGTGTACCAAACATAGATATCAACAAAGGGAAGAATTAATCCAAAAAAGGTATGCTTCAAATGTAGGGAAACTTGGGAATGAGGACATCGATGTAAAAGAGGACAAGTAAACCAAATTGAAGAAATAAATAAAAAGGCAATAATGGAGGAATTAGAACAAGGAACCCTAACAGTCATCTCTCAAGATGAGAATAAACCTTTATAAATCAAGGACATACTTAGAGGTTGAAAGACAATTGCACTAGTGGATAGAAGAGCTTCTCACAATTTTATTAGAAATCACTTGGTAGCAAAAAAGAGGCTACAAACTCAAGATTTTTAAGGCTTTAGGATTAAGTTGGCTAATGGATCTATCAACTACTGTATGAAGGTAGTTACACAAGTGGAAATTTCCACCAAAAAAAATATAATTAAGTAGAATTTTTATGTTGCAAATATACAAAATGATATCATCTTAGGGATGTCATTGATAAATTTCCTAGGATGCTTTGTCATGGATGGACCAAATCTTGAAATTTTCTTTAAACATGAAGGAAAGGAAATAAATTTAAGAGGAATGTCTAATGGAAACCAAGACAATATCATTTAATAAAATTGAGAAGATATTTAAACATAACCAAGGGGAAATGGTAGCCCAATGTATGATCCTAGATTGAAAAAACCCACAAAAGAACAAACATTCCATATAGATATTCAACCCATCCTTAAGAAATATAAAAGAGTGTTGAAATATGTTCCTCCAGACTTACCCAAAAGAGATTTTAAACATGCCATAGAATTGGAAGAAGGAAAAAATCCAAAATTATTACACTTTATAGACATCCCCACAAGTATAAAGAGGAAATAGAGAAAAACATCAAAGAAATTTTAGAAATGAGGCATATAAATCTTACTCCCATAAGCATTCAAGTATTTTCATTAGTGTAAAGCTATGATGAAGGGGACAATCGATGAATATAAGACAGAGAGGTCATTGAGAATTTACACTGAGCAAGGACATGTACATCAAGTAGTAAAGTTAACCAAGTAGAGTCTAAGTACAATAACTACTGAGCATAGAGGTTTCCAAGATATGTTATTACCAAATGACAACATCTTTACAAATCTTCACATAATGGACATAAAAGTTTGATATTTCACATAAATCAATAGATTTCTATTCTATCGAGTATGAAAATGTGTTTTCAAGATTGAGGAGGACATTTCAAAAGACTTACTGGGAAGAGATATTTGATTGTTGATGATCCCAAGGAAAAATACAAACCAATGAAATAAAAGGAAGATGAATGAGATGAAAAATATGAATATAGATTGTAGATCTTGATTAGATGCAAAATCTTGAATTTTCCTAAACTCCACTTAGTTCATACATCAAAGAGGTAAAACTTTTATATATAAGGACCTATGTAGAACATATCAATGTGATGTTTTATTGAGGATATGTTGTGGGGCAATTATGTTGATGGAATGAAAAGGGGAAGAATCTATTTTAGAATAGAGTGACTAAGCACCAAAAAATGAAGGAATTGGTTATATCAATCATTGGAGGTAATATATTGGTACTTGTTGAGCCGTCATTTTGCACGATGATTAATGGTAGGAATCCTTTCAAACTCCTCTCTTGAAAAGTTAATTTAGGATTAACTCCAAGGTTCTGGGTGATCTTGCAACTTACTAGAATCTTCTCAGTTGAAGATAAATGTGAGTGTTCACGAGGAGGCCTTTGTTGGTTCTTTAAACAATTCATATCAGATGTAAAATCTACTTGCTATCTCAAAAGAATAAGAAACACAAAAAGATTTTTTAAAAAAAAATTTCTATTTTTTTTAATGAATGCAATATAAAAATGCAACTATATGAATTCCTAATTTATATAGTTAAACTTATGGGTTTCAGGACCCCTTAAAACCTATTTACCTTATCAAAAACTATATGAATTCCTAATTTAACTAAGGGGTTAGTAAAGAAAATAATGAAGATAGGGTAACAAGAAATTTAAGAAAATAACATGAAAGGTAAAATCCTAATGGACATAAGCTATAGAAACAACACGTCTACAAGTTAAGCCTTCAAAAAGATTGGTGAGTAACCAATGAAAATAGGAGCAGTGCTTCCTTAATTCCACTGATGCAATGATTGATGGAAATTTAGTAATCGTAAGATGTTTCACTTTCATCAAATTGCAAGGCCATGAAAAGTGTGCTCATATAAGACAAAAAGCTATGCAAGAACAATATGATGATCTCTTCTCAAACTAAGTACATCAGTGGAATTTGTAGACTTGTAGAGAAAATCAAAATTAAAAGATCACACAATTATAACAACACAATAAAACTATTGGCTCAATTACATTCCATGAACATACATTTAAAAAATATAACACACTTAGGCAAGAATCACTACACTCCAAATGTGAGCATCAATAGCATATATTATTGTATCAAAATAATGGTGGCCTTGATTACATATTACATTCCTGAATTTATGAGAAATCTTCTCCTTAGTTTGTGTTGAGAGTGAGAGATATCTTTATGCAAACATATGCTTCTAAACTAATAAAACAAATCTATTTATGTACAAACTAACTCTCTAATTGGTGCTTAGTAGGACTCCATCCATATTTATATTATTAAATGGATGCATGAGCTTTTACATGTCTTAAAGCAAAGAAAGCATGAGAAAATAAGAAGAAGAAAGTCATTAGATGATATAAGAGTGTCTAGAATTGGCAAAAATAGAAGCTCCATGTTCATTAGGTGTTTGTAAGAGTTAAATTATCATTAGAATGCATTTCTGATGCATGGGAAGCTCTAAATTTGGAACTGGCAATTAACTGTCATTGTACCTCTGAATTCTTCAAAACTTTCAGCACACCTTTGAAAAAGCACACCTACGCTCCTCAAAAGTAGGTTCACAAAATGGAAAATTTCACCAAGTCTCAAAACTAAAATTCTGGCTTCTGGGTTTTGTTCCCCTTTATAGCAGAGCTATGTATAGGTATTTACCCTTATTGTCAATAATCTCAATAACTTGAGCTGCATTTGGAAAATCTAAGGCTTCATATTTGTCCTTCACTTTCTGCCTATAGTTTCCCACCTCAATGCGAGTCTCTACAAAATCTCCCAATTTCACATCCAAGTCTAATAATGCTTCTTCCATTCTGAATGCTTGTCTAATGTCATCATCATTAGAAGTTTCTTCAAAAGTCTTCCAAAATTGCTCAACTACTACCTCTATAGGTATCAATTTTTCCCTTGAATCATCTTCAATAAGTCTAAACACTCATCTCTATAATGTTTCTTTGCCTCTGAAATTTTCTCTTGGGTTTGATCTTTGAGCTTATGAATCTCCACATGTAATGTTTCCATTACTTTATTGCCATCCACAATCTTCTCTATCCAATCATCAATCTTATCTAACTCTTTCGCTATATACACCTCTATTAACATTTGATACCTTTGGCCTTTAATCGACTATAGTGCCTACAAGTCCTTGCCCCACATATGTACTTCATCCATCAAACCAAAATCTTGATTCAAAAATGGCCACTAGCCTATCTGCATTATCCTACATATGGTGTAGCAGCTTAAGATTTCCTTGTATAATTTGTACACCTTTCTCATCAAAACTTTGTCGCCATTGCTAACAGGATTTCAAAAATGGGTCTAGATGTACTGTCCCCTTATCCCTTCTCTCCAGTGATATGCTCAAAGTTTCGTTGGGATTTGCAGGATCTAAATGACCATCAAATTCATTCAGATATCCTTTTAGGATCTCATTCTATCTCTAAAGTGTTATCAATTCTACCCCATCCTATTCTAAGTGCCTAAACACTTCTTTAATTCTTGATGTCATCATCAACTTAGCTATGTCCAATGTAGGTTTCCCAAGCATGAACTCCTTAATCTAATAATCTCTTGGAGTCAATTCTTCAAAATCTACATGCAAAGGATGGATAGCCACGTGAGCAAATATGTCTTGGTTCTAATCACTCATAATGAAGGCTAATGCACGTGCATCCTTTTGTGGCGACTCAGGTTTCCTAAGAACTTCAATCAATTCCATCCTATCCTCTTCCTTAGTAGTGAATTGTTGCCTTTTTTTTTTATAATGATTTCTTTCCTCAACCATCTTGGAACATGCTCTATCAAGGATTTTCCTTTTGAAGGTGGAGTTTTCTCAACTATACTCTTCCCCTTATCACTCCTCTCCAGAGTCTTCTCCTTTTGTGAGAGATCCACATTGGGAGTCTTTGTATCCGTGAAGTCCATAGTTCTCACCTCTATGTCTTGGGAAGTTTGCTGAGGTTGCTCACTTATTTGTCCTTCCTTTGACATTTCATCAGTGGATACTTTTTGTAGCTCTTCCTCTTATCCTACTTGAACCTATTCTTCTTCATTGTTTGGAGGGAGAGGAGTGGCTGATCCTTTATCTACATAAAATGTGACTTGAATGGGTGATGGTGGAGCTGCTTTGGGACCTTGTGGCTTAGGTGGCAACTGACTCCAATCCTCCTATTGAAGTTGATTAGTTGGAGTTTCTCTTATTTTATCTCCCACCAATTTAATGCAAACTGACATAAAATCAAAATATGACATCTTGAAGACATCAATCCCCTCAACATCCTACTCATTAATCCATTGTTGTAGTTCATCTTTTGATGTAGTGGACTAAATAAACTGCTCAAAAATGGATAGCAGTGTAATTGTGGAGCTTCTTCTCCATTCCAACTCCATGGCTCTTGTGAGATGAGTCCTCCAATTCAAAGGGAGGTTATCCTCTTCATCCTCTTCATCCTCTTATTCTTCTCCTTCTAGGATAACTTCTTGGACTAATGGGAAAGGAATCACTCTCCTAATCACCTTTTGTCTTCTCTTGACTAGAGTCTTAATCTTTCATCTCTTAGGAGCAGATGGGGTGGCTTGTACCTCTTGTTGAGGTGGAGACACCTCTTGCACTTTAGTTTGAACTCCTCCTTGCCCTTGTTTAGTTGGTGGCACTTGAGGGTTGTCTTGGGTCTATGTAGCTTCAACATTCTCTAACCCTTGTACATTTTTTGCCCTTGGCTATGGAGGTGCTTGAGTTGCTTCCTCTTCTGGCTCATCTTGTTGAGGATAAGTCTTCTTCCTCTTTCCTTTACCCTTTTGAGCCCTATAATACCCAACTTCTCTATCAAGTTGGTGCATTGTTTCTGGCCTCACTAAGGACAGGGCTATAAAAGTAGGCAATGTGACCTTAGCTCCTTGACCTCTTGCTAGGTGAGCTTGAGAATGGAAGAGTACCGCTTGAGGAATTGGATCCAACTTGAAAGGTCTTTTGATCAGATCCTTTGTCAATTTGATGACATGCCTAGCCCTACAATTGATGTCTAAGTTTTCTTCCTTATCAACCTCAACATTCATAATAGGTTGATCACCTTTTTCCCTATTGAAAAATTGATCAAGAAAATCTTTAGTATCTTGTTGCACAACCTTTAAAGGAACCTTTATCTTCAAAGCATTGGTTGCCAGATAGAGAGTCATCCTACAATAATCCCTTATATTAATATCATAGTCATCTACTGCATTCATCCAATGGTCCTCAATTGCATCTTCATGTTGGAATGTCTTGCCAGCCAAATATTGCACCCTTCCAATGTTATCAAAATAGGGCTGAGGAGAATTATATTCATCCAAAGGATATTGATCCCACTCAGACTTAATAGATGGAATATCTTATCTCTAGACCACATTGAATTGTCCTATAGTAATGGGCCACACCTGATTATTTTGTGCTACTTTCATACTCTGTCATAGGTAGACAAGAGTTGTCAAGCAATCTCTAGCAGTATAAGTCTATTACTTGGATATCTAGGGTGCTTCTTGGGATTAAGAGTGGTACCCTCTACCCTGAAATAGTTGAATTTTTGATACTAGATGTAGTAGGCTCCAACTTTTGAAATCTTTGTCACTACCTCATCTGACATCCTCTTCACATAATCCCCCTCATTGAACTATATAATTATGAATATAAATGCAACATTCACTATCTTGCATTCCTTTCTATTCTCTAGAAGCTTCTTCTTTACCAACTGAGCATATACTATATATGGCCATGTATTTGCATCTTGCATACTACCCTTTTTGAAGAGTCCCAGATAATCTGTCACCCTTGTAGCTAACAAGTATACCAAATATGATGTCATGTAAAACTTACGATTATTCTTAACTGCCACCAACTGTTCAACCAAGTTCTCACTAAGAATCAAAACCCAATCAATTGGCATCTTTGTTGTTTTGATAGTCTCAATGAAATGCACAATCCATATATTCAGGTGTCCCGATGCTGACAACCCCATGACTCTACTCAAGAGTATTATAGAATACCTAATATCCTCTTTCATGTAACCTCTTGTCATGTCTACTTTACCTAATTTATACCTTAGATGAATCTTCTCAATTAGGTATGAAGACTAGATGATTTTAGACACTTCCTCTACATGTTCTCTGTACCATCTTTTTGCTTCGTGATATGTTAGTTTTATAAATTGATCTACCTTTGGAAGATGGAACACATTCTCTATTTTCTTAGGCTAGAGATCTAGTACGATCTCTCCAGTTATACTCTTTATGACCCTTTCTTTAGAGACATAGTTCTCTACTAGTGTCATGATCAACTCTAAGGATTGTACTATTACTCAGTGTGATGCTACATTGACTAGTCCTGATTGGATAACAACAAAAATCATTGAGGACCTTTTTGTAGGTTTGTTGCAAAAAACTAGGAATGTGCTCATGTCTATATGACTAAGTTTGATGTCTCGAATCTTTGAATAATCATCTTGGAAATGTGACTTCGCTAGAACCCCTTGAAAAGTGAACACCACTAGTTTTGGGACCATCTTTGTAGCAAGGGAAGATGATGAAGAAGCCATTGAATCTGCATAAAAACAATTTTTATTAGCTTTAAGTCAAAGAAAAATTAATAAAAACTAAGCCTAATAGTGACAAGAACAAAACCCAAAAACCCTAAGTAGAAAAAACACCTAAAAACCTAACTTTTTAATCCCTTATGTGCAAAAAGGGCACACCTGATGCACCTCAGAGGTGTGCTAGGTGCGCCTATCCTTAGCAAACTTTAATACATGAGGGTGCACACTAGCACACCTCATGGGGTGCGCTTGGTGCACACCTCATGTATCATTTTCAATGCACTTAGGAGTATAAAGGTGCATAGCTATGCACCTTTATAGGTGTTTAGCCTTTAAAGTTTTTAAAGAATTTTAAAAGTTTTTTTAAGGTTTTGCATTAAAAAAGGTGCACAGCTGTGCACCTAAATAGGTTTGTAGTTACACACCTCAACTCTAGGTATTTTAATGTTTGCTTGTCTTTGTGTGTAGGTGAAGGCGATGAGTGAAGATTTGGAGTTGTGCACTTGATGAGGTGCAGTGGTGTGGAAGATGAGCTTAGCAAGGAAAAAATAAAGTGAAGGGGGTAGGGGGTCTTGGGGTTTTATAGACCTGAGGACCTAACACACCCCTTGGTGCTACATAGTTGTGTTGCTACGCATCACCAAGGATAAATGCTTTCTTTGGATGTTTTTAGTGCACTAGTGCACCTAAGGAGGTGCTCTAGGTGTGCATTTGTCTTTGCAAAAGATAACTTTTTCCCTCTACATTCTGCTTCTAAAATTTGGGTTTTTAAACTAGGACTTGGATCTAACCAAAAACACTAGATAGAACCTTGGAAAAGATTCAGACCCCAGACTAGGGATCTGGAAAGCTAAAAAATAAATTAGGGGGTCTCCATTTCTAGAAAAAATAGGGCATGTGTTGTGAAACCACAACAATACTAAAGATAAAGGATATCTAAATCAACAAACTAAGTTGTATTTCAACTAGGTCACTAATGTTACTTTCTCACCATTACAATAATAAAATCCTTTAACAAGTTAGACCTAAAAGTCTATATTGTAAATATCCTAACTAAGTGCACATTTCATGAATGTTGCAAAATCCTTGAGAAATGTTAATTTTGATAAGTCCTAGTGTATTACTCCTACCAGAATTAGTCACTAGAAGTGGCACTTTTTTATGCCCTAACAAGCAACCTTTATGTTACAGTAGTGAAGGATTTGTGGGCATCATCCCCACCGCAATTTTCCCTCTAACCAAGGGTTTCTGTGTGAACAAATAAGTGTGTCAATGTGTTAATGGTTTAGGTTATGTTCTTGTAGTTTGATATATTTATTTTACTTTATGTGATTCATGAAAAGTAAATATAAACATGCATGTTAACTGAGTACATAAATCATAAGGGCTAATATAATTTCAAGGGATGTAAATTTTTTAGAGATACTGATTCACCCACCCCCCTCCCAACATTTCACCTTTCCTAGATATTCCAAGAATACAACCTAGTAGTAGACCATGTATATTTTAAGAGGACCACTTGCAGATATAATAACATTTCCATAATTTATGGTATGTGTTTTTCAATGCAATTATCAATATATTTATATGGAGAATGAGTAATGAATAGGCATGTCTCTTCAGAGAAATGTCCATTCATGATATTAATAATCATTATATATATATATATATATATATATATATATATATATATATATATATATATATATATATATATATATATATATATATATATATATATATATAATTTCTTTCTCTAATATATAAATTATATATATTACATGTGTATATGTCATACATATTAAATATATATATACATATATTTGCTAGAGTTTATTAGACTGAAGTTACAAAACATTAACACTCCCTCTTAGCTAGGGAGGAAAATACATAACCATATAATACCTTAATGTAATATAAAAAAATTGAATGTCAACCCATTTGATGTTTGAATATCAACTCATTTAACATTTTTTGTTTCTTGAATGTTGACTCATTTGACATTTGTATGTCAACTCATTCAACATTTGAATGTCAACTCACTTGAAATTCACTAGGTGCCTTTGGGTAAAGGCCTCTAGAATGTCAAGTTACAAGATATTCACCAAGTAATATGAGTAATGTCCTCCTAAAGTGAACTTATTTGATATTCACAAAGTACTCTATGTAATGGCCTCCTGAACAACAATTTGCATACCATTCACCATGTACTCAAAGTTTATATAAGGTATGTGCACTTGCATTCTCATAATGCATACCATATAAACATCCACCATGCAAAGTATAATCTATCACGATCTACATAGAAATTGTAAGATATCCATCATAATAGATTAAGTTATTGAAAGATTTTCACCTTTCAATAACTTCTGCAAATACAAGTGATAATCATTTGGAAGTCATCACTTCCTCATGATATACATAGGTAGGCCTATATAGTTCTAAAGAATATTTAGGAACCACAATCCTCTTGCTTGCTACAATTTATTGCTTACTAAAGAATCCATCTCAACATGTTTTACTCCTTTTGAATCAATATGATCATGATCACCAAAGGTCGACTAAATAATATTCTCTATCTGCTCCATCTCTTTCAAAGTTACCTATGATGAAATGGCAGTCCCTCTTTGAGAATCAATCTTCCTTTTCGTCTATATTAATGGATTCGTGCCTCTTATACCCGTATGTATTTATCCATATTTTACTTACCTTTTAGGCCCTTGTTCCTTTATGGCTATGTTTCTTATTTTATATGTGAACCTTGCAATTTTTCTTTAAAAGACCTCGTCACTTGATCCTTTCTATGGGTCATGTGTCTTAGACGTATACCCTCACTTTATCTTTTCTACTTAGATGAAAACTTCTTTATTATCCCAACTTCACTTCCCTCTTCTCTTTGTGTCCCCACATCATGCGAGTGTGGGTGGCAATTGGGTTATTGTTATTCATCTGAGCTTCCCCTTGTATATCCTTTCATTAACATCTTTTCACATGCTTGTCAACCCAATATTTTTTAATTTTTATGTCAGTAGCATTTTCTCTATACTAGACACAGTGGTAGTATGTAGATGGGATATGGAGTTCATGATATTTATCAAAAAAATTGCCACCCCTCTAATGAATCAACTATGAGCCATTTAAAAGGGATATGGCCATGTTCTTAAGAATTTGTGGCTTCTAAGACATATACGTAGAACATGTTATGCCTTTCAATTCTACAACTTATTCATCCTACTGATATGGGTTTTCATGTCAATTATTTCCCATGATTACTAAAGGTGAAGTACAAATTCAACACAAGGTTTCTTACTATATTAATATCTTCCTTTGGTCACTATCATGGAAAATATTTCCATTGTGTGTATGTCCCTACCATATTCTTATTTAATTTCATAAATTACTTGGTCAACATCCTTTTAATATATTATCCAATCAAAAGTTGTCTTTATAATATGATCCTTTTTTCTTTATTTTTATATATCTATAATCAAGCTCTAATACCATGTTTATTTTAAGAGGACCACTTGTAGATGTAATAGCACTACCATAATTTTGTTGGAAAATATAATTGGAACAATTTCTATATTGTCATTGATGTCAAACCTTATTGGTAAGATAATTTTCTATCTAATTTGAGTTTTGTATCTAGATGATTGATGAAGAGGATTTCAAAAGTTGGTCATAATAATGGAACCTAGAGGAAAGTTTGAGTTATAAGAGAAAACTACAATGGGAACTTGATTAGTTAGACTTTGACAAGATAAAGTGATTGTTTAATAATGCTACAAGTGAAGAAGATAGTTGCAATAAAGCCTTGAAGAAGTGATCAAAGAATAATTAAATGCATAGGCTTGACCAAGCAAGAAAGAAGAAGATTAAGGTGTTAGCATGATTTTTGATGATACTATATTGGGGGAGTATCCTGAACATTAGAGATCATTGGTATGTTGTATTCATGACTATGTTTGTCATTGATGTCAACATAGCATTGCTTCTGTAAAGACTAGCAGAGTAGCAGACATAGATCTTGATGGTATAGACAATGGTTTGATTGTTTGGTCATGCGTAGTTATGGACATGTACATCATAGTGTCCCGATGATGTGGTTAAGTGCGCAAAGTCTAAGTCAATGACATATGGAAGTTGTACCTAATTTATAGAGAGTAATTCAAAGACAAAGTATTGGGAAAGTAGCTCATGATGATTGTTTTCTATCTTACATCCTATATGTAATGAAGTAATGTGTAGTTAGGCAGTGATAAAGGACAATTAGTTGATGATGTTAGCGAGTGCACAAGTCTTAGAATCACACATGTAAATTTTTGTATAGACTATGAGCCGACAGTGCTATTTATTGTAAATTTTATTTATTATCTTATTTTAATTAATTGGGAAATTCTCAAGGCCGACTCAAGGAATTATTATGAAGGTATAATATAAAGGAAAGATGTTTTCCTTAATTGTAATGTATATTCAAGTATTATGATCATTGTTCAAGTGAGAATTGCGAAAAGGAGAAGAGTGCTTACTAAATATGCATAAGTGACCCAAGGGATTATCGGATGCACAGTTCAAGATTTGGTTACAAGATTTGAAGGAGAAGAAGTCTAGTTGATAGGACAGAGACATAGGAAGGAAGTAAAATTAAGTTCTATTATTCTACGAGAAATAAGACAAAGATCATTTGGACAATGGGTTCATTGGTCTTGGCCTTGAAGCTATTTGGGTAGTGGGTCTAGCTGTCTTCCACAACTCCTAACAGGGTTAGAATCTCCTATCAGGGATTTAAAATCTCCTAGTAGGGACTCATATGTACTGAATGTTGTAACAGACTCCTAATAGGGTCTATGCTCTAACAAGAAATATTTATATTAGTATATTATCTTGTGGGTACCATCCCCACTGGGGTTTTCCTTTTGATCAAGGGTTTCCCTAGTTAACATATCTAGTGTTATTGTGTATGAGTATCTTGTTGTAGTTTTAGTTTACATTACTCATATGGTTAAAGATTGTTTAAGATTATAATTTGTGATATTAGTTGGATAACTGATTCCCCCCCTCTTAGTTATATTAGTGGACTATATATTCTAACAATTGGTATCAGTGCATTAGGTCCTTGAAGGAAAAGCTTAATAGTTTTGGGAGATCAATGGTGAATATATTTAGGAAAGATAGTCCTAGATTCAATGGGGCCAACTATGATAGTTGGAAGGAGAAGATGAAGACTCGTCTATTGTGCATGGATCTAGGATTTTGGATCTTGACAAAAATTTCAAAGACAAATATTGAAGAAGAAAAGGGTGAAGGTTGCAGTGAAGAACAGAGAGATCTATTCATGTGTAACATGAGAGCAAGAGAAGCCCTATTGACATCACTTCTAGAGAATGAGTAAAATCAAGCAAAATCACTTATAACATCTCATGAAATTTGGAAAGCTTTAGAGTCTACTTTTGAAGGTTATGATCATGAAAAAAGAATGAGATTACATAATTGGATATGCCCATTTCAAGATGCTAGAATGATGGAAGATGAATTTGTAAGAAGTTATATTGGTAAAATATGAAAAATAATTGTAGGTATTCGGTCTCATGGTGGAACCAAGGAATATGATGAAGTCATATGGAAGATCTTAAAAGTTTGACACCACCATTTAAGCCAATAGCACAGATGATTCAACTAGTGATGCCTTGCACTAAGGATTTCACTAAGGAAACATTACTTGGAGGATTAGAATCAATAGAAGCAAATTTGAGATAGTTTGGTGAACTTGCAAGAATTGAAACAACCTTTAGTGCCCTAAACATTTGACCTAATTTTCTAAGGAGTGTAACTACTCATGGAGATTTTTTTGATAGCAATAGAGTTGATGAAGACAAGAAGATTGAGGAAGGAATAGCCCTTCTAGTGAGAAGAGAAAAAGTTGGTAAGAAAATATTTAAATGTTGGACTCGTATTGAATTTAGTCATTATGCATCTAAATGTCCTAAAAGAGAGAAAAAGTATAAAGGGAAGTTTAACTCTATTAGAGATAGAGATAAAAATTGTTTGTATGCAAATGAAGATGAAGAATCTAATGAAAAAGGTCAAAGTGAGAGTGATGATGAATTAGGATTTTTGCTGTCAAGGAAGATAATCTTGATAGAGAAATTAGAGAAGAAAGAGCTCTAGCTACTCGAGTGGAAAATAAATTTGATTGGATGATTGACAGTGGTTGTTCACATCACATGATTGGTATTATGAATAAGTTTTTCAAGTTTATAAATCATGATGGAGATATTTTTAGAGTTGGTAACAATGCAACCTGTCATATAACATGAATCGGATCCATTACTCTTGATGGTAAAACTAACACTAATGATGTCTATTTTGTTGATGGATTGAAGCATAACTTGTTGAGTGTTGGACAGTTGGTGGACAAAGGTTATTAGCTACAGTTTAATAAGAAGACTTGCACTATCAAAGACACAGATGGTAAGATGATTGAAAATGACTTTGGATCCAGAGGTAATGTATTTTAGTTGAATCCTACTAGGATGACATATTTGGTAGCTAAAGTGGATAATAGTTGGTTTTGGTATAGAAGATTTTATCACATAAAATTTGATAACATTGTGAAGGTTAGTAGCACGTTTATAGTTAGATATTTTCCTAAGATTGTCAATCCTACTAATGTTGTATGTAACGAATGTATTTTGGCTGAGTAGATGAAAGTATCATTCCCTAGCAAGAAGTTCACTATCACAGATAGTTCACACAGATCTGAGTGGTCCCTCTAGAACAAGAGGATTCTATGGTGAAAGGTATTTTATGATTTTTGTTGATGATTTCACTAGAATGATGTGGGTAGCATTTCTTAAAGAGAAATCTAAAGCTTTTGAGAAGTTTAAGATATTTAAGAATAGAGTTGAGAATGAATCTGGTATTCAGATTAAGTGTTTGAGATCTGATAGAGGAGGAGAATTTACCTCTAGAGAATTTAACATGTTTTGTAAAGAAAATAGAATAAAAAGATAGATATCTGCACCTAGAACACCTGAGAAAAATGGGATTGTTAAGAGAAGAAATAAGTCTTTAGTAGAGGTAGCTAGAGTGATGCTATTTGAAAATTGTGTTTCTAAGACATTCTAGAGAGAAGTGGTGAATACAACAGTATATACACTGAACATAGTATAGATCAAAAAAGGTATGGATAGGACACCTTATGAACTATGGTTTGGACATTCACCATCAATCAAATATTTTAAGATATTTGAGAGCAAATGTTATATCAAGAGAGATGATGATATTGGTAAGTTTGATCCAAGAAGCGATTAAGGTATGTTTCTTGGCTACTCTTTGAAAAGTAAGGCTTATAGATGTTTTAACTATAGAACTAAGACTATAGTTGAATGTACAAATGTAAGGATTGATGAGAAGTTTGGAACAAAAGAAAAAATGATAGATTATAATTTAGATGAAGAAGAAAAAAACTTTGGAATTGTTAGATAGAATGTTGAAGTTATGTTTAAGACTAACAATGACTTGCAAAATGATGTACTAATTTTTGAGCATAGAAAAGAACAAAATTTTGAACCTAGAGAAGAGATAAGAGTTGAGATGTCAACTCCTACTCCTAATAGAAATCTAACAAGGAATCAACCTCCAGAGTAGATTATTGGAAGTAAAGACAAAGGTGTTATGACAAGGAACAAAGTAAATGAGGAGATATGCTTGATATCTCATGTTGAACCCAAGTGCACAGATGAAGTAGTCAAAGAAAATAATTGGATCCAATAAATGAAGGAAGAATTGGATTAGATAATAAAGAATGATACATGGGAGTTAGTTCCTAGACCAAAAGACAAGAATGTGATAGGAACAAAATGGATTTTCAAGAATAAAATGAATGAGCAAGGAGAAGTTGTGAGAAAGAAGGCCATACTTGTTTGTAAAGGCTATTCATAGAAAGAAGGCATTGATTATGAGGAAAAATATGCACATGTAGCAAGAATGGAAGCTATAAGGATGTTCTTGGCTTATGCAATGAACATTAAATTCAAGGTTTATCAGATGGATGTCAAATCTGCCTTTCTAAATGGAGAATTAGAGGTTTATATTGAGCAACCTCAAGGATTTTGTTTATTATAAGATAAATAAATGGTATGCATATTGAATAAAAATCTTTATAGTCTAAACAAAGCACCAAGAACCTGGTATGCGAGGTTGGACAGTTACTTGGAAAAGCGTGGATTTGTTAAAGGTACAATAGAAAGTAATTTGTATCTAAAAGAAATTGAAAATGGTTTTTTGATCATTATTTGTTGATGACATCATTTTTGGAGGTAATAATGAAGCTAGTGATAAATTTGCTGAGGAAATGAAGAATGAATTTGTAATGAGCATGATAGGAGAAATGAAGTTTTTTCTAGGCTTGCAAATTGTGCAGAATAATGAGAGTATATTCATTTCACAAATTAAGTATCTAAAATATTTTTTGAAAAGATTTGGTTTGGAACATTGTAAAGTTGTTGGAACACCTATGATAATTGGTCACAATTTATCCAACAAAGATGAGACACTTGCAATAGATAAAAATAAGTATAGATCAATGATTGGAGGTTTATAGTATTTGACTCACAGTAGACTAGATATAGAAAATGTAGTTGGGATTGTAGCTAGATTTTAAGCTGATCTTAAGGAATATCATTTTTTAGTAGTTAAGAGAATATTTAGATATCTAAAAGGGACATCTGGTTGTGAAATTTTCTATGATAAATCGAGTGATTTCACACTTTGTACATATGCTAATGCTGATTGGGTAGGCAATATGGATGTTAGAAAGAGCACTAGTGGTGGAACATTCTTTCTTAGAAGAAGATTAGTTTCTTGTTTGAGAAAGAAGCAAGGTTGCATTTCATAGAGCACTCCTAAGGAAGAGTATGTTGTAATAGCAAATAATTGTAATCAGGTTATGTGGATGAAGCAAATGTTGAAGGATATCAGAATTGAGATCAAAGAACCTGTTATCTTTACTATGATAACACAAGTACAATGAGTATGTCTAAGAATCCCATATTTCATTCTAAGATAGAGCATATATCTATTAAGTATCATGTGCTAAGAGAGAAAGCAACATGAAAGGAGATCAGATTGGAGTATGTAAGTACTAAGAATCAAACTAAAGATATATTTACAAAGACATTGCCTAAAGATACATTTGAGTACTTGAGAGGTATAGTTGGGGTTATGCCCCTACCTACTTCTAAATAGTTGATGTAGAGAGTGTATCATTTTGGTGGCATAGAGAACTATTATTTGATTGGGTTGAATGGTATCTGGTATGTACTGAGTCATTGAGGACTCTTGGTATTTTGTATTTGGTTTTCAACAATGTCTTTGGACACTTGAGCTATTTAATGACTTGGAGAAATTGAATGATAATTGGTATTGACATTGATACCTTTGACATTGATGTCAATGGGGGAGATAATATGCATGAAAAGAACTTCCTAAAGTGTGGGGGAGAATATGAACAAGATGAGGACAGAAGCACCAACAAAGTACTACTTGGTATTCTTGGAACTTAGATGTTTTCATCTATGATGCCATCAATGCCAAAGGGGGAGATTGTTAGCATGAATGATGATGATACTACATTGGGGAGTATCTTGAGCATTGGAGAGTATTAATATGTTTCATTGATGACTATGCTTGTCATTGATGTCAAAATAACATTATTTTGTAAAGGCTGGCAGAGTAGAAGATAAAGATCTTGATGGTATAGACAATGGTTTGATTGTCTGGTCATGTGTAATTATGGGCATGTACAACATATTGTCCTGATGACATGGTTACGTGTACAGAGTCTAAGTCGATGGTGTACAAAAGTTGTGCCTAATTTACAGAGAGTAGTTTAGAGACAAAGTATTAGGAAAATAGTTTCTGATGATTTTTGTCTATCTTACATCCCATATGTAAGAAAGTAATGCAAAGTCATGTAGTGATAAAGGATAGTCAATTGATGATTTTAGAGACTGCACAAGTCTTAGTATTACATATGTAAAGTTATGTATAGACTATGAGCTGAAAGTGCTATTGGAATTGCAGTTTAATTAATTATCTTATTTTAACTAATTGGGAAAGTCTCAAGGCTGACTCAAGGAATTATAATGAAGATATGATATAAAGGAAAGATATTTTACTTAATTGTAATGTGTGTTCAAGTATTATGATTTTTGTTCAAGTACAATTGTGAAAAGGAGCAAAGTACTTACTGAATACATGTAAGTAATCCAAGGGATTATTTGTTGTGTAGTTTGAGATCTAGTTACAAGATCTAAAGGAGAAGAAGTTTAGTTGATATGGTAAATATAGAGGAAGGAAGTGCAATTTAGTTCTATTATTTTGTAAGGAATAATGCAAAGATCATTTGGATAGTGGGTTCATTGGTCTTGCCCTTGAAGTTGTTTGGAAGTGGGTCCAATTATCTTCCACAACTCTTAACAAAGTTGACACAACTCTTAACAGGGTTGGAATCTCCTAATAGGGATTCAATGTCTCCTAACAGGGACTCGTAAGTACTAAATGTTGTAACAAACTCCTAACAAGGTCTATCCTCTAACAAAGAATATTTATATTAGTACATCATCTTGTGGGTACTATCCCCATCAAGGTTTTCCCTTTGATCAAGGATTTTCCTAGTTAACATATGTGGTGTTATTATGTATGACTATCTTCTTGTAGTTTTAATTTACATTATTCATATGGTTAAGCTTTTTTAATGTTTTAATTTGTGATATTAGTTGGATAACTGATTCACCCCCCTACCCCCCCCCTCTCAGTTATATTAGTGGACTACATATTCTAACATATGGAACTTGTAGTATATGTCAAGTGATGCTAGTGTCAACTAAGAACTAGTATGTGCTGAGAAGTAGTGTCGATCGAGCATCAATATTGATTGAGTATCAGTATACATGTCAAATATAAAAGTTAGTAGCAACTGAGTAACCCGATAATGATCAAGCATAAGAACATAGTGTTGGCCAAGGTACAATACTTAATAGTTGATGAGGAAATCATGATTTTCAATAGATACAATTGATTTCTTGGAATACATATAACATTTTCAAAATAAGAAATGATGGATTAGATCATTTAAATCAATAGAAATCATGTTTGTAGATTTCTATGCAAGAATTCAAGGAGAGGTTTAGAGAATTTTCTAGAGGAGAAAAGAGGAGACAAAATGTTGGAAGGATTCAATGAATCTAACCAAACCCTAAGAACTATGGTGGTATTTAAGCAACAAAAGATCAAAATTAACTATTTAAGGAGGTACAAGGGCTAACCTAGTGTGGTTGGAGTAGTTGATGATGTTATTGATTGGAAAATTGAAGCAGGAGGCTGAAAAGTATTGTGAAGAGTTGAAGAGTGATTTCTTGAAGAGTTACCAAGAAAATTAGAGACAAATATGATAATGAAGGCCAGTCATTGGATCAACATGTAAATTTAATTGTGATCTAATTTTCAAAGTGACTTGTATTAGTCAGATTAAAAAATGTTATTATTTTCTAGCCATTGTATCAGTATTGAAATCCTTTAATCAAGATTGATCTAATAGTCATATGTAAATCATTTTATCAAGGTGGTATTCTAATGGAATGATCTAAGGTTCTCTAACATGGCTACTCCTAACAAGGTGATTAAATCCTTTAACATAGTCATATTTAATAGTGTGTTTTGTAACCTTTAACAGGGTTGGCTCCTAATAGAGCTCACTTCAAAAGAGTGAAAGCTTGGTGACATCTTATTGGTAGTTTTTTCCAAATTGGGTTTCGATGTTAAATCTTAGTGTCAAGTTGTGTGGATGTTATTTTGTGATGATTTACTATTAATGTTTTACATTCTAAAAGTAATTTATTATTAGGACAGTGGACTACTAGTTGATGTTGTTGATAATCTTCTATAGAGTCTAAGCTAATAGATGCCTAGATCTGAAGTAGTCGAAGTGTTTAATTATTGAACTAGTACAAGTGGACCTTGGATAACTAATTACCCCCCATCACTCTTATTTATTCAAAACATTCTAAATATTGGTATCAGAGCATTGGTGCTGTAGAGAAAAGTTTGAAGGTACTTGAAGGTAAAGATCAAGATGTACAAAAAGGAGGGGCTAAGGTTGAACAAAGAGAACTTCCCTGCATGGAAAAGTTTAATGAGACTACATCTAGAAGGAATTGGAGATGGTGCAATACACTTTGTGGATATAACAATTCTTCCTCTGAAAGCTCTACAACTGAAAGAGAAGCAAGAACACTTCCAAGCTATGTTGGAGATTGCATCATCCCTAAGCTACACCAAGTTTGATAACATAAAAGACTACAAAACTGCCAAGGAAATGTGGTATACACTATAGTTTGTCTATAGAGGAGACAACAATGTCTTGAGGGAAAATGTTGGATCTTGAGAGGTAAGTTTGATGAAATGAGAATGATGGAAGGTGAGAATATTGTTCACTATTGTGGAAAAATCAAAGAGGTTGTAAATTCCAAAGGAGGAGCAAATGGAAATATTGATGATGATACTATAATCAACAAGGTATCGAGAACTCTACTTCCTATTTATGTTATTAAGTTTTTTGCAATACAAGAATTGAGATTTACTCCTAGAGGTAGCCTAACTTTAGAAGGTATGATTGGTACACTTACAAATTTTGAAATGTCAAATTTTGATAATTTCACCCCTATTGAATATGCTTTTAAATCACAATTGGTTCTTAGTAAGAAAGGAAAAGGAAAATGTGTGAAAAGTGTAGTGCCCACCCTTAGTTTACTTTTCATGTTATATTGCTGAATTCTTTTAGGCCAGATTTATAGTTATGTTCTATGATTTAGTCATACTCAGTTACTTAATTTGATCGGATGTTATTTCATATTTAGCTTATATATTTGATGAGCTACTTGATACTCAGGTATTTCATGTGTTTATGTTTATCCTTTCGATGATGATGCTTCATATGTTCATATAGTGATTTCAGTTATCTCACGATGATAGTTAGATGGATGATTAATATGCAATTTTCTATGGTTACTTACCCCATACTTGCATGTGTATGGTGTAAATGTATGTTTTACTTTGTGTTTGACATTTCTAATGTGGTTGAGGGAGGGACTCGTAGTCACTTGCTAGTTGAGATCTACACGATGCACCACTCCTTGCCATTGTCTATTTAGTTTAGAGTTATATGTATATGTACATGTTCAACTTTTATATAGATTGTAGGTACCAAACATCGACTTCCCTGAGTTGCTAGGATGAGTGTGCCCTGTCACAGTATCTTAATGGTAAAGAGGGGAGATAGTTCTTGAGTCAAAATCCTAACCCTATGCCAATTGTACTAGAAAATAGGACAAGTATATGAGATATTTACCCTTCCAAATTTATCAAGTGATGTGAATTCGAGATTTTGACCCTTGAGCTTGATTTAGTACTCTCTTTAAAATGAGTTTTCTTATTTAGATTTGTGGGTTTATTGTGATTTTTGGTTATAATTAAATCAAATAAAGATATGATTAAATGATTAAATTTAACAAAATTTTTGATAAATAAAAAATATTTTTAAATTATATTTAATTAATTAAATAGAAGAATTAAATTTAAAATATTTATTTAAAGTTCAAAATTTGGTGTAGTGATATTTATTTAATTTAATAATAATTTATTTAGGAGTTTCATTTTAATTAATGAACTTTAAATATTATTATTATTTAAATTAATAAATATACTATTAAATACATCTTGTGATTTAATAAAAGAGAGTGAATAAATTAAATAAATTTATTTTAATTAAAATGCAAAATTTTTTCACATATTATTAAGATAAATTAAAATAAATTAAAGAAAAGGTTTTTTGTGTTTGTAAAACTAAAACCCTAAAGGAGAAATCTCTTTATTAAGAAATTAGAGCTCATTTCTCCACACATAGGTTTGGAGGAGTGAATTTCTAGAAAGGGTCTCGAGAGACGGGAATTCTTGCAACTTCTAAACATTCGTCTAGTTAGCATCAGATCTAGGTAAAACATATGTTAAAATTATTATAGTAGATTGCATTGAATTTCCTCTCTATTTCTTTTGTATTTATGTAACGCCTACTCGAGAACCCAAGAGAAATAAAACTAATATGTTACCATGTTTACTGAACTATTTAAAAAAAAAAGTTTAAACAAAATCAAGATAACATTAATGTGGAAGCAATATGAACATACACATCAAATACACATTAGCAATTATAGATATAGTTTCAATTCCTCAAGGGATCCTTTACCTTGAGTCACATTTAATAAATTTAAATTAATTAGTTTAAGTTTCAAGTACAATGCCACATGATCATAAAGAAATAACAAATACATAATCACATAAGCAAAGCATAAGTATAACTAATACAATGAAAGTACATCCAATTAATAACATCCACTGCACATGTCGCAGGGTATGTGAGAATAGATACAATACATCAGAATACATGATAACATATATACATTATGTGAAAAGAAGTCTCTGAGATAAGAAATAAGAATGATTTAGGTACATCTTTTGCAACAAACATCCATCAGTTGGCAATGTGAGGGGAACCCAAATGGTAAGAAGACACTACCTCCCGACCACGTGGTTACCTAGTTAGGCTTTCACTCCCACCGTGCAGAGAAGATAATGAGTGATCCACATACAACTAATCAAACATAAAACATTCCTAGGCATGGAATTCTTAATAGCCACAACTACCTCAAAGGTATCACATACTACTCAAGAAGATAAAATAATCCAAAAGTAAGAACATTCAATCCAATACCAACACCACATAACCAACCATCATACATGAACCAAGTATAAACCAAATACCAAGATCATAAAATAAAGTTAACGAAAGATAATCACCTCAAGTCAAAAACCACATATCAAGAGTACATCATCCATGAATCACCAATTATCATCAATGAAAGTAATAACCACAATAAACACATCCAACAATAGATACACCACCAGAGGTACACAAAATCTATAGAGAAGACTCAGGCTACATACTAGGGAGTGTCATCACATGGCTGCTTGAGTTACCCTAGACTAATCTCTTAATAGACCTCGGACCCTCAAGTGTTGAGTTACTCTGGACTGGTTACTCTGAACCCAGGACCTTCAATATGACACATGTGGAAACCAAAAAGCCCTCTCAAAAAGATGAAGCAATCATCCCATTCCCATCCTTAGTCTATACAAGCACTCAAGGCATGGGTGGATCAAATATCTCTAACTTATATTTTTAGTGTGTTTCCCCCCAAACAATTTTTAATTACTAAATTATCACTTTTTACATAACTTGCATTAGGTTACCTTGTACTAATCACTTTGGGTCCCAAAACCCTATTGCAAGCCACTCCCAAGTCATGTACATAGACAACCTCTCCTAAGCACATAAATACACAGTTGTGTCCCATACCACAACACTCATAATGATCAAATTTGGTTCCTTAACAAGCAACCTGAAAATAAAATGGTTCTCCCATCCAAGAACACATAAATGCTTCACAAGTAAATCTCATAAATATAATCTCAATTTGAATCAAAAAACACATCATGACATCCAGCCACATAAATGGTATAACAGAAATCTCACAAAACCTCTGGTGCACGTCCTAGACTGATCAACATCTAATTAACACCAAAATTCCAAAGCATAGACAGTATAAGAAAAATAATATAGTTTTATAGTTTGGGTTTGATTTGAGAATACATAATAGAGTCAAAGGTAAAGTTTCAATTTGCATTTCAATGAATGTTTTAAGTGTATAAGATCCTCAAATTATCTCACCCAATAATCCATTCGATTATTCGACTCAAATATATAAAGTTATGATCACTTTTCCTAAAAGAATAGTCCGAGTATACCCATTTATTTAAATTATTAAAATAATAATCATTGATATTTAAATAATACTACATTATTTAAAATCAAATTTATTGTTAATAATGAAGTAACAATATTAATCATTAATGAAATTCAATTAAATTAATTAATAATTATACAAGACCTAACTATATTACCAATTTGCCAAAATTAATAATTAATGATAAACAAAATCTATTATTAAAAGAATAATTAAAATTATTAATATTTAATAATTTATAATTACAACTCGTTAATAATTAATATTTAATAATCTTTAATTCATTATATATTAATAATTTTATTAATAATTAATGATCTAAATTTAAATCCAAATTAATTTTTACTATACTAATTAACAACTTTATAATATTAAAATTTAACATCTAAAACAATATAAATCTATTCTTATAAAGCAATTTAAGATCACTGTCTCAATATAAATGCCATGCGACTGATGCAAGCCTGTCACGAACTGTAGTGACGTCAGGTGTATGGAAAGAGGGGTGTGGTGGGGTATTGTTTATAATATATATTTTATAAAAAAAAATTTCTTATAACTTTATAAACTTAAATCCAAGTGCATATATAATAAAGGAGGCCATTTTAATTAAAGAAAGGGCCATGTGGCCTCTTTTAATTTTAAAAGTCTTTATCGCAGGTACACTGCGTATTGCAGGTACTCTGCGCTTTACAGTGATGAGGTAAGTTGGGGTACTCCCCAATATTTTAATATTATCTTTTTTTTAATTTAAAAAAAAATTAAAAAAATAAATTTTGTTTTATTATTATTGCATTTTGCATAAAATGTTTCTCTTTTCTTTTAATATTAATTTATTTTGTATTAATTTCATAATTAATAAAAATAACCAACACGATGTTTTATAATATTTTTAACAAATAAATAATTTTTATTTTATTTTAATTTTTAAATAAACAATTGCCATCTTAACAAGATACGACGAATATGGGCAATGATCAAATTTTTCCATATTAGAATTTTCCTTTCTTTCAAACCCTACGTGATTTAAATTAATTTTCTCTACAATTTTCTTCTGTAAATATAAATAATGAGAGACTAATTTCAATCAATCAGATCTTGACAACAATTTAGACGACAAATAGAATTTCAACCACCCAAACAAACACAAAGAAAATAGATATTTCCAATTTGAAATGCGTTCAAGGGATTTCAAATCCTACCTCGTATTGAAGCTAAACTCTGATAGCTAGATGAAAATCCTTAAACAAAATTCTTCAAGCCACAAAAATTTTCCTTCTTTTCCAAACCCTCCGAGTTGCTCTCCAAAACCTATGTGTGCCCTGAAACTTGTGTCCCTCATAATGACCTGAAAAACCCTCTAATATAGAATCTAATTACCTTTTAGGGTTTCTGTCAACACCACGTTAAAATTATAACTATTTTATTTAATTAATTCTTTTATGCACAATTAATTTTCTTTTAATTAAAAATATTATTTTATTATTCATTTCATGCACGTTAAGTGAATTATTAAATTACTTTATTTAATTTTCCACTTGACTTCACTTTATTTAATTTATTAACTTTTTAAATCTCATGCACACTTTAAAATATCTTTATTAAGTTCACATATTTTATCTTTTAATTAATTTTCAATATTTTAAACTCATTCATGTGGACTTAAATCTTTTTCATAATTTAATATCTTTTCACTTCTTAATTTATTTTTGAAAGTTTAATTTGATAAATATTTATTAACTTAAATAACAATAATATTTAGCACTTATTTAAAAATGAACTCTAAATATATTATTATTAAATTAAATAAATATTATCATGTTCTAAATTTATTCTTAAAATTTTTTATCTTCAAATTCCATTCTTTTTATTTAATTAATTTCTTAATTAATTAAATATTCAAAATGTCATAATAATTTTCATTAAATTAAATCATTAATTTAATCTTTTAATTAGACTTAATTAATAGAAATTCATCAAAGACTCATAAAACAACATACGCACAAAATACTCACGGGTTTTAAAAAGGGTAGACAGTCTGCTACGAGCCCTCCTTGCAAGACAAGTATTTTGGGCTATTGGCTAGGATTGGACCTAATCATTATCTTCCCATTCTCACCATTTGAGTATATTTAATTGGGTATGCTCATCTTGGCAATTCAGGGAAGTCGATGCCTAGTACCTGCATCCTTCATAAAAGAAGAGCATGTACATGTATATAATATATATCTAATTAAACAGACAATGGCGGGGAGTGGTGCATCGTGTAGATCCCGACTAGCAGGTGAATACAACTCCCTCCCTTAACGACATCAAACACGTCAGACAAAAAGATAAAATAGACACGCACACCATACACATGCAAGTATGGGGTAAGTATCATAAAAGTCACAAGTCTAATATCAAATGCGTACATATAATAATGCATCTCTATCAATACAAACATAATCATCATTAAAGACATCACGTTAAATTGTTATGGAAGAAACCACATTTACTAATTAGGAATCATCAAGACATCATTAACAACACGTGAAATGAAATCAACTAAGCAATTATAACCGATATATTTGTAATTCAAGACATGAAATAATATCATAATATTGTAAATCTAGTATCTCTAAACTAATCAATGCATAAAATCAACCTAAAAGAATTTGACGATGATAATAGAAATGGAAACTAGGGGCAGGCACTACAGTTTAATTGTAGATCTTGTTTTCAAAGATAGATTTTGGTCGAAACCCTTGTTTGAGAAATCTTGTTGTTCGTTATTAAATTCATTGTGAGAGAAATCAATTAAGAAATTCTTGTTGGAAATTGGATTGTTTAGAAAATTAAGATTAGGGCAGGGTTTAAAAATGAAATTAATTAAACAATTTTGATTGTTTCAATTTTTTGCCCTATCTCATATATATATATAAATTACCATAGTAATAAATTATTACTGTGGTAATAATATTGAAATCTTATTTGGTTTATTTTTATATTATTTGTTTAAAACAAAATTTATTTTAAAAAAATTAATATAAAAAAATTGGGGAGGCATACCATTACGCCCACCCCCATCTCCCTTTCTCTCTATTTTCTGGCTACATGAGTTGTTGACAAGCCTTAAAAGTCTTCCACATGACATGCTCTACTACCATATGCAATACTCTACTACTGTGTCAATAGAGCTATCATGACAGCTATTACAACCTATTGGCTTTAACATATAGGTGAGTTAATTTTATAATTTAGATTTTTTTAATATTTTAAATTTATTTAATAATACATTTTATTAAATAAAGATTTATTAATAATTATTATTTTATTATTAATATTAGTAATTAATAATAATAATAATTTTTAAATATTATTTATTAATAATTTAATCATTATTATTAGTAATTTAATCGTAAATAGTAAATTTTTAATTTTAAAATTTAGTTTTGTGTATTATTAATTAAGATATGTGTGTGTGTGTGTGTGTGTGTGTGTGTGTGTGTGTCTATTTTAATTTGGAAATTGTAATTAAATTATTTATAAATGAGGGGATTGCCCCCCTTTTTTCTGACTCAAATTTTGTTTAAATGGTTCATTTTATATGAAATATTTTTTAGTACTAAGGAATTTTGAAATACCCGTGAACCCAATTTTTTTATCAAATGTGACACTTTGAAAATGAAAACTTGAACCCTTTTGCAAATCAAACCTTTATGTTTTCAAAATAATTGACCTATGAAACTATACTTTAATTTCTTGATGTGACGTATGGTTTATTGTACTGGGATTAGGTTTGACTTAGTATGTCGACTAGTTTTGAATGTTTACGAGAGGCTTGGGAGTTGATGCTTTATGATGTTATGTGTGATTTCATGGTTATGTGATTTGATCTTTGAGATATGGATTAGTGGTTATATTGTGATTTCTAGTTGCTTTATAGAGCTAATTTGGTCATTGTAACCTTATGAAATTTTCTCTTATGAGCTTAGGGTAGGTTATCTTTATGCATGTTGGGAAGTGGCTTGCAATGAAGTTCAGAGCCCTAAAGAGGCTTCCTGGGTAACCTATTGTAGGTTGTATTAATAAGTGATAATATTTCATTAAATGTGTTTAAAATGAGTTAATAAGAGTTAGTGTTTTACCTCGCCCATGCCTCGAGTACTAGTACAAGATAAGGTGAGAGTAGAGAGGATGTTTGGTTGCAACCTTGTCTTGTTCATATGCCTTCTCTATAAGAAATGATATTGATGCCACTTAAAGTAGGGGGCTAAAGTGCAAAGAGGCTGCTAGGGTAATCTTAGAGTTGACTCATGCAATGACACTTGCCCACTTAGTAGATTTCCTACGTGTCTTTGTTGCCTCTATGATTAGATATTACTTGTGTCTTGGTACCTTTGAGAGATATTGCTATCAGAATTTCTAGGACCTAGATGATGGTTATGACTATTGGATTTTTTATCTATTTGGGACTTGATATTTTTTTCTCAACACTGTGGGAGTAGGCCATTTAGGTTCCATAAGGTTGGGTGGTAGTCTTTCTTATACATTGAGATCCGACAGCTAGATACCATTTTTGGATGTATTTGTGCAATTATTTTATTCTTCTAATCTTGTGATTTTGTTCTATGTTCATATTCTAATTGATTGTATTTTGATTATTTGAGATTGATGGGGACACAACCCAAGAACAGAATGGACACAACAGAAAAGGGAAATTGTATTAACTAAAAAATAAGCTAGTACATTTAGTACAGAGAAAATAAACTTCAAAACATGCCCTAAGGGCTTACAATAGCATAAATGTGGAGATACTTTCTCCTTTTAGTACCTCCTCTCAAACTCCACTTCGAACTACCTTTTACAATGCCAGAAATCTCCTTGAATAGACCTCGGAGGGTTAAGGACTAGGAGTACATTCTAGAAAGTGCTAGTAGGCATCCACCGACCAAATAAAAGGTTCCAAAAGCTGCGTTAGAAGTCGACACAAATCTAGAAGAATCTAGAAATGGTAACCAAACTTTTGAGAGGCATAACTTTTGAACCGTAGCTCCGATTGCGAACCGTTTACATTTTCAGAAAGCTCTCAAAGAATTCTATAGCCTTATGGATAGCTTCACTTGTCCCCCATTTTTTGGCTCTTTTTGAGGTCATTTAATGCCCCTAACCTGACTTTGAAGCATTCTTAGGAGGTCTCCACAACCCAAAAAATTGTAATAAATCTCAAAGCGTGGGGCCTTTTGACCTGATTCTTTTTTTGGAATGCTCTAAATTACAATTACATTTATATAGCCAATTTACACCTCCTAGTTCACCAAAATGATGGCTCAATTACATACTCCTATTTTTTTGAGATTTACACGAACACTGATAGTGGAACTGTGAGAGTTGGAACCTTTATTTGACCCAAATGGGTATCCAAAAATGAAAACACATGAAATAGAAACTAATTCTAAGTATATTTTTTTGGGTGACATAGGATTGCCCTTATACCTCTGGATGCTCCTGCATCAGAGATCATGTGAGATATTGTATCTTATCATTATTTATATTCTTTTAGCATTCCATATCTTGTGACTTGTATATGTTGGAAATATAAGAGGGGTAAATAAGAGGGGAGGGGTGAATCAATTACCACTAAAATAAATCTCAAATCCCTTAGTTATCAACAAAAAACATAAACTCTGTTGAAACTATTGTTACTCAATTAACACACATGCACTCGATTAACAATAACAATATGTTGTAACTTGGAAAATACTGAACATGCAGATCTTAAGATATTATTTGTGATTAACCTTAATTAACTTAGTTTTCTTTTAGATGATTTAGTCACCCTATTAGGTGTGGTCTTGTTAGAGGTCTTTAGACACTTCAATCTAGAAATGCCACCTTGTTAGAGGATTTAGAAAATAGTTGTTAAGCCAACTCTATTAAGAGATTTGAGATATTGCTACAATTATTAGAGAGTAACAATGATATGACCTGATTGCTAATTTCAAATATCAATTCTGAATCAAATATTTGATCCTTCCTGAGCAGATTAATCTTTTGTTGGAAATACATTAGGGAAAGTAAGTTCTTGGGGAGTGAGGGGTTGAATCAGTCCTTCAAAACTTTAACCATAAATTCATTGAAATGCAATAGGGAAAGTAAACTCTAAGGGGGGGGGGGGGGGGGGGGGGGGCAGGGGGGTGGGTGGTAAATCAATCCTTGAAAACTTTAACCATTAATTCATTCACCACACATTCATCTCATAGTTTGTATGTAAACTAAAATAGCTAGCTAAACATATTCATCCATAGTATGAAAGAAAATAATATTCAACACATGTATGACACAAGATATTTGTTTACCTAGAAACCCTCTAATGAGAAGGTAAAAATGGGGTGGGGATGACACCCAAAAATATCTACTACTATAGTAATAAAGTGTATCCAATGAAGGTTACAATGTTTGATTATGAAACATGATCTACCTTGTGAAAGGTCTGCCCTGTTAAAGGCTTACAAGATTGTTAGATCTTACCATGTTAAAGTATTTCAACACCCTTTCAGAAGTGTGTTTGGTAAAAGGACTTTAAATTATAATGAAGTAAGCACCCTATTAAAGAATTTACAACAACCTATTAAGACTACTTTGTTAAGAGATTTAACTAATTCACCTATTAGAATGTCTCAGCAATGATCCTATGGTTAGCATGCTACTACTGAATAACATATCGCCACTTTCTTGATGTGTACTTGATCCTCACTAATAAGATGTATCTCTTATGTCTTCTAACTTTTTTTCTCTATTCTCCTTTAACTAATTCTACAATGTATCTCAATTCATATTACCTTAGTCACCATGAATGCTCTTTTTGTGCATGCAAACTTCTCTCTTTTCTCCTTCCACACACATAAAATTTTTAGGGTTTGTCCTCCTTAAGAAGACCTAGGTGACTTAGGGTTAAGTATGAATCAATGATTGTGATAATTCACCCATATTATCACTTAATCCCTCCCTTTTTCTAATTGGCTGCATGTAATGCATAGGGATTCTCAATAAAGATTCGTTCTTATCATCTAGGATTGCAAAACAATCCTCAAGTTAGCCCCAAAATGGTTTACATAGTAGTTTGTGCCATTACAAACAACTATGTCAAAACTATATTACTTGGCACTTCAAGTGTCTAATGCACGATATCGACAGCCTCTTCAATTATGTAACTTGGTCTTTGAATGACTTGACATCCACTAATCACTTGACATCTGAATGACTTGGCCCTTACTATCTTCTTGACACTTGAGTGACTTGACACTTACTAGTTACTCGACATATACTATATATCTCTTGCTCAACATATACTATCTGACAACTTATGCTTGACATATATTACCTGTAGGACAAGAACTAAGTAAATGACTTAAGTATATTATCACTCATGTCAAAACAAATCTGAGATTAACAATCTCCTTCTTTGACATGAGTGGCAAAATACTTGGTCATGCATGAATAACCTTAGCCTTTCATGCATAACTTAGATAATATTCATTTAGTATTTGTCTTACATATAAAAATTCAAAATTTCAAAATTTTGCAAAACTCTTGACTAATCAATTATACCTCAAAATTCAATAACTCCCCCTAAGTTGATTATTCTATTTTGAGCTAAAACTAAATACTACTATTTAGTAGATCTACTATGTTGACTCTATCTCTGTTTGATCTCCCCCAAAAATTATCTCTCCTTTCATGCATTCTCCCCCTTTCTTCATTCTCTCCCTTCAATTATTTCTCCCCCTTTTGACACTTATGCCATGGGTTATACATGAATTGTTTTTTTGTCTAAGAAATTTTTATGGACCTCAATTATTATCTTCAAAGTTACATCCCAGTTATCACATGATACTTCCAATGATTTGATTTGGATAGATAACTCAGTAGCAAGATGAACTAAGCCTTCATGTGTAGAATGATGAGGATCTTTCTTCATTACTATTTCTACAAAGGCTAGTTCTTGGTGCCGTATCTCCATGTGTGGGGTCAACATGGACTAGATACTAATCAATGTAGCTTGAATGTGTGCATCTTGAGCATGAAGAGCTTCCAACTAACCTTGGGAATTCATCAAATTCTTGAATTCCTTTTGAATCTATGCTAGGAATTGGGTAGAGTAATACCTGATAGCTTCATATCTCCTTGTAGAGTGTCAATATGGTGTGGTACTCCTTGTGTGGATAGAGTTATATCATAGAACTTGGTGCAAAGAAAGAAAATATTCTCTAATACTTTCTTTACACCCTCAATCTTGGTTGTTGACTCAACCTAGTGTAGTGTAATGGTACTAGATATATGCTCATCTACCTTGGTTTGAAATTTCTTGTCAGACCATTTGAATAATTTGACATTGGTATCTAGATCTTCATCATTGATTTTCTCTACAATATTTTCCAACTGCTCAATGACGGACTTGGCTTCATCAGGTCATTGGGGATGAATGCATTAAGAAATATGTCCTTGATGTCATGAAGTGCTTGTTTCTACCTATGCACTCCCTTTTGAGCAGTTCTTGGTGTTTCTTCCTTACTAAAGCATCTTGTAATATGCTCATCTTCTTTATTGTGATTGTAGTAAGATCATACTTTGGTAATACAATTACCTCATCTAAGTTGATGTCACCATAGGATGTAACCTCATCAACCTTAGATGTGCTAGGACTTGGCCTTGATGCTTTCAAAGGTGTAGCTTTAGTACTTGACCTATGAAGTGCTTGACTAAGAGTAGGAGTAGTAGTGTCTGGTAAGGTAACCAGTGTCTTTATTGCTATTACTTCCTCTAGCTTCGTAGTCAAGACTGAATCTTTAGTCCTATCCTTCTCCTTCTCTTTGATCTATTCTCCACCTTGTACTTGTGGTGTAGGTGTAGGACTGGCTTCTTGACTTGTTTGAACTTGTATCCTTTCTTTTTCAATTATTGTAATTGTAGGTACCTTGGTGCTGATATGTGAAGGAATGGTGTCTATCCTGGGGCATACTACTATATGAATTGTAGGTTGCACCTCTATAGATTAAGAGGGGGCACATGATAATGCTTGATTTTTCTCCCTTGCAAATGCCAATTTTTCCTACTCAATCTCATCCACACTCACCAACATAGGATGATTGCATAATTATGCCTTAGTGGTGGAGTTAGTTAGTATCTTTTGCATATCTTCCTCTGTTAGGGGATTGATGTTCTGAATGGTGTTGTCAGAAACATCCTTAACCTTTACTATATCTACTTGAGGACTGACACTTGACATTTGTACAAGTGGTATATTCTACTCTGGTTGTTTCTCTTCTTAAACTATTGCCTTTGCAGTGCCTTCCCCATGTACTTCCATCATAGATTCATCATTTGTTACTTCAACTACCTCTTCCTCTATTTTTTCTTCACCTACTTCTAGAGGTGCTTACTCATCATCCTTTTGTGTTTTCATCCCATTAATTACCTTCCATATTTGTGTGCTTTGCTAGACAACAACTTCAATCTTGTTCTGTAAAATGTTAAAAGCTTTGTACTTTGCAAAAAATCTTCCCTTGTACTTATCAATGACTTTCCTCATCTCAGATTTGTCCAAATCTGGCATCACTCTTGCAAGTGTAGTCTCTCTAATATTTCTCTCTATTGTGAGACTATATTTGCACCTTTTCTCAACTCTATCATATAGGTTCTTTGGTAGAGAGTTGGAAATCTCAATTGGAGTCATCTTAAAAGTTTCCATCATGGCATATATAAACTCTTCTACTTTATCCATATCTAAATTCCCAAGTTTATCAAACTGAACAAATCAACATTATTCTTAATATTTTCACACAAGTTGTCCAAATTAGAAGAGGGATAATGACTTACAACTTTGAATTGGTTTTTATCATATGATTCTATCCTCTCCTCATTTGATTTAGCTAGGGCAATATACTTCCTTCTTTTCTTCTACTTGCATTCATCTCCTTGTGTAGTTGTACTAGCTCTCTTGCCTTAAGGCTTTTGAACCTCTCAAGTCTTCTTAGTAGTAGCTCTAGTGCTAACCCTAGTTATGGGAACTGTAGGCTTTGTTTTGTGAAGATTTCACAACCTTTTTAGTTTTCTTGCTACTAGTTTCTTTGGTTTCCTCTTCTTTTATTCTATGGCAATAGGTGCTTCTTTGGCTTCTTCTCCCTTGAAACCTTCATCAATTTGTGTTTCTTCTTCTCCTTGGTCCTCACCTTGACCCTGTGTGATGGCAATTGGTTCTTGGGAAAGAGTATCATCATTATCTTCATTATCTTCTTCTTCATCATCTCTTTCTGCCCCTTCATCAAATTGTTCTTTGAGTTTCTTCATAAGCTTATTCTTTTTCCTGATCATCGAAGTTTTCTTTAAGTCCATTATGATCTTTGAATTTGCTACATCATATTTTCCAAAAGTAGTAGCATCCTTATCTACTTCTTTTGTTAGTAAAGCATTGATGGTTCTAGATGCCTCATCAACATCAACTAGAAAATGAACATCATTGAAATGTTTCTTTACTAGTGATACTAGAATCCTTTGTCTTTGTTTCATTGACTTCTTAAAGTCTTCAAAGTATCTAGTCATCACAGTCTCAAAATTATCTCCAAGTTGCTCTATAAAGTCACCAATTTTTACTACAACTAATCTATCAACATTCCAAGCTACTTTCCCAAATGTGGGAAAAGTTTTTTGCACATAGAAAAATATACAAACTAGTATTGAACCAAATTTTCACTATGCACTTTTTGTTTTCTCTATAGTTCCCAAGTTCTTAGATAATTGTTGGAGTTGTAACTTGGCAAGGTCATAAGAGTGGTCTTTCTTCACTATCTTGTAATCCAAATCCACAACTATACATGGTACACTATTTAACCTACTAAATTGAAAGAACTTATGTGAAATAATTCTTACAAAAAAAGAAATTAGGGGATCATAAATTGTGTCTATGGTCATTCCTCTCTTGTTCCATAGTGCTCATGTATTCTTTTCAATTTCTTCTTTTGCATCACTCCTCATTTTCTTAGGTCTATTTAGGGTTGCATACCATATCACTCTATGAATGACCCTCTTTGTGATTTTTATAGGTCCATCCTCCAACCGTATAGACTTATCATGAATTTTACTAAGAACAATCTTAATCCATTCAGTTTTGAACACATTTGTAAAATATAGGGCATAGGTTAATCCTTTTCTCTCTACAACCTTGAATTCTTATTTTAATACTTCATTCTTACATAATTTTCCATATAACTCTCTTATATCCATGTCTCCAATGCTTCCAACCTTACAAGTGTAGCAACACCTTACATCTTGTATCATCAAAACTTGTGGTGGTATCATTGATAATGCACCAAATGTGTCTCCTTTATATGCAATGTCAGGAATTTTCTAGAAATGTGGTTGTTTGATCTCATTACTTATCAATTAAACATTAAAAACTTCCTTTCCTTCCTTAACTATGGTAGTAGGAGAGCTGGATGCTATAATAACTAACTAGGGTTTGCAAAAATTCAAACAATGTAGCTTGACACACGATAAATACCTTCTCAAATCCAATGACTGGTGTTGAGTAGCAATTGAATTTAGTTTATGAATGCTTGAGTTCTTCTTTCCAATTTGCCTTCAGCTCTTTGTGCTCTCTCCAAATTTGAATGATTACAAATGAGTCAAAAATTGACCATATAGCCCTTAAAACTTCACAATATATGCTCAGTGCTTACACAATTGTAATCTTAGCTCTAATAGAAATTCTAACTCACTCGGCTTCCATGTAATTTCCTTCATGCTTGACAACTATTACAAGATCAGCCAACACTATCACCTTCAATAGTTTGACATCAACTAACTTTCACTCGATAACTATAGTGAAACTTTTCATGCTCGATAGCATCATGAAAACCTATAGATTTCTTCTAAGTTGTAACCAATACTTTGCATCTTACTTCATGCATATATGATCTTTTCAGAACTCAATCCTTGGAATTGATGTATAATTGAACTTTGAAATATTAGTCAAATACATACCTCTTGATTTCCTAGTTAGAGATGCTGTGATCATCTGATCCATTGGATGAAGTGATCTCATCTAAAATTAATGTGTTGCATTCTTCCTTCTTCTTCTATGTCTTGTTCATTTGCACTTTGACTTCTTCAACATCAACATTTCCTTTGCCTTTATTGAACTCACTGCTAGGTGATTTTGACCTTGTTGGGGAATTTCTACTTATGTGACCAATCTTCAAACAACTAAAACATGTAGTTTGACTCAACCATCTTTTGTAGTCACTTTTAAAATGCGTTCAAATGCAATTTTAAGAAACATGTCTCTAATCTTTACAATAGTGACAATTATACCTTGTATTATAATCTCAATTATAAGAGTTTTTATTATGCTTTACCTTTGTGTGCTTGTTTGATGACCACTTGGGATTGGATCTGCACTCATATGCTCTATGTCCATACTTTTGATAGTTGTAGTAGTATCCTTCAAATCTTTGAGTGCTTATGGTATTGCTTATGGTATTGACTCTACATTCATATGCCTAATGTCCTTGCTTGTTGCACTTATGACAGTGACCCACAAACTTTTTCTTAGGATTTTGATTTGCAGTCTTGCTTCTACAAACATTAGCAGTATGTGCTAATTTTCCACAATGATGACAAGTAGGTTTGGAGTTCTTACCATTTATATTCCTTAGTTCACCACTTTTAGATGATTCTCCTTCTTAAGTACTAGTGTAACCCAATCTAGTAGTATCACTATTAGATTTAGAAGATCTCATCAATTGCTTAAAATACTTGATGGCTTCACTAGGTTTCTTAAAACTTTTAGCAAATTATTCTTCTCTTTTTAGATAATTTCTTAGTTGTTCATTCTATAACTTTAGTGTTGTGATCTCAATATCTTTTCTATTCAATTCATAATTTGCAATTGCATGTGAGCAATCCTATTCACCTTTGATGTCTTCTCTTCTAGTCTGTTGGTCAATATCCTTTTGTCATCTTCAATCATGGATTTGTCTTCAACTTTTTTTTTCTGCTTGGTCACCTCACATAGTAATATTGATTGGACTTCTTGTTCTATTTTGAGATTTTTGACCTCTTCAGTTAGGTCTCCATTCTTTTCCATTAGATCTACAACTACTGCATCAAATTTACTTATGTTTTCATTTGCAAATAATCCAGTAGTGTCAATCTCTTGGTAATGTGTGTCATTCTCTTCAATAGCTATCTCTTTCCTTCTTTTCAATGATCAATTAAACTCATCTCTTACTTAATTTAGCTAATGTAGGCAAAGCTAATTTCAATCTTTTGGTTCTCAATAGTTTTTCTCAACCTGTAGACTTCCATCATCAAGATCTTTCCCCAAAGCTGCAAAGCTTTCCTTTCTAGAGAACCTTCTCTCTGATACCAATTGTTGGAAATACAATAGGGAAAGTAAACTCTGAGGAGGGCAAGGGAGGGTGAATTAGTCCTTCAAAAATTTAGCCATAAACTCATTCACCACACATCCATCTCACAATTTGCATGTAAAATGAAATAGTTAGGTAAACATATTCATCTATAGTGTGAAAGCAAATAATATTCAACACATGTATGACACAAGATATTTGGTTACACAAAAACCCTCCACTGAGAAGTTAAACTAGGGTGGAGATGAAACCCACAAATCTCCACTACTGTAGTAATAAAGTGTATCCAATGAAGATTACAATGTTTGATCATGAAACATGACCTACCTTGTGAAAAGTCTACCTTATTAAAAGCTTACAAGATTGTTAGATCTTACCATGTTAAAGGATTTCAACACCCTATTAGAAGTGTTCCTGGTAAAAGGACTGTAACTTACAATGAAGTAAGCACTCTGTTACATGATTTACAATAGCCTGTTAAGAATACTCTATTAAGAGATTTAATTGATTCATGTATTATAATGTCTTAGCAATGATCTTGCGGTTAGTACTCTATTGCTAGATAATAGATCACCTCTTTCCTATTGTGTACTTGATCCTCACTGATCAGATGTATCTCTTCTATCCTTTAACTCTTTTTCTTTGTTCTCCTTTAACTGATTCTATAATGTATCTCAATTCACAATACCTTAGTCACCATGAGTGCTATGTTTTCCCAAATCCCTTTTCTCCTTCCACACACATAATTTTTTTTGCGTTTTTCCTCCTTAAGGAGACCTAGGTGACTTAGAGTTAGGTATAAATCAATGATTGTGATTCACCCATATTTATGTTTAATCCTTCCCTTTTCCTAATTGGTTGTATGTACTACATAAGGATTCTCAATAAAGATTCATCCTTATAATCTAGGATCACAAAAAAATCCTCAAATTGGCTCCAAAATAGTTTACATAGTAGTTTGTGCCATTAAAAATAACTATGTCAAAACTGTATTACTTAGCACTTCAAGTGTTTAATGCTCAGTATCCATTGTCTCTTCAATGCTATAACTGAGCCTCTAAATAACTTTTGCATCCATTGATCACTCAACATCTGAATGACTCGACACTTACTATCTGTTCATCACTTGAGTGAATCAACACTTACCGGTTACTCAACATATACTATATATCTCTTGCTCAACATATACTGTCTGACAACTTATGCTCGACATATATTACTTGTCCAACATGAACTAAGTAAATGACTTAAGTATATTGTCACTCATATGTTTAAACCAATATGAGATTAACATCTTTGTTTCCCAACAAGGATATTTTGTATATCCTTCCAATTCTCTTTATGTAAGCATCTTCTTATCTTCAACAATTTCTCACATTTAATCATCAAATTGAACTTATACATATATCATTTACATTGTCAAGTCAACATGAATATAACTTAGAATAATTAATATCCATCTCCTTAGTTGGCTAAAAACAACAAACAATTTCATTAAACATAATATGCCAAAAAAAGAAAATCCTTTGTTAGCCGATCCTTCTCAATATACACTAACACTAAAATAATTTTCTTGTGTTAACCAAGTGAACTTGGTTAACACTATATCTTTTAAAACTTCCTTTGGTAGTCGAGTGAGCTTAATTAACATTGGTTCCATCTAATTTTCTTTTGTTAACCAGTGAGCTCAGTTAACACTCAGCTTTTCACAAATTTCTCTTCGATACCCGAGTGAACTCAATAGGCACTATCTTTTGAACTTGGCAAACACTAGAATGCTTGACCGATACAGAAAACTTTCTTCACCATATGAGTGAGCTTGAAAAATACTGACTAGTAAAAATATGACATTTGTCTAACACCAAAGACAATATACAATTGATCAATTATTTTCAACAATCTCCCTCTTTGGCATTGATGCCATCACAACATGTCATAATATGATGAAATTTTAGAGAAAACTGAAGTAAGGAAAATATCTTTAGTTTCATTCTAATTCTCATCCATGAGAACTCCCTCTATCAGTGTGAACTTCTAACTTTAGTTTATCCCTTTGTTAGCAAACTCTGCCTTCAACATCTTCTTCTGATAACCAACTCTTCCTATTTGATATCAAACCAAGTTCCTCCTCTTTGACATCTTCAAACAAAATTTCTCTAAAATGTATACTCTCCCTCATTAGAAAATTTATGTTATATGATACACACAAACTCTCCCTCTTTGGCATCTTATGCCAAAGACAATATTTAGTGAATATCAATGTACTTGTTGCACATATTCATATGCAATCTTCCCTTTCATTTTTGCATCAACTTGATTGATCTTCAACATGCATTGGTTGATGCATCACTAAAATTCATTTAGTGAGCTTTAGATACAGGAATAACTCCTAACTTACCTCTTAGATACAAAAATGCATTCTTAGGTGACCATTTTTTTAATATGTCTGCAATTTGTTCTTTAGTATTCACATATTCCAATCTTACCTCTTTGTCTTGCACCATTTCTCTCAGAAAATGATATTTTATTGCAATGTGCTTGGTTTTGATATGCATAATAGGATCCTTTGATATATTAATTGCACTTGTGTTATCATAGAAGATAACCACTGGATCCTTGATTTCTACCTTTTTACCTATCAATAGTTTCTTGAACCAAATGACATTGGAACAATTAACTACTACTAGAACATATTATACCCTTGTTGTAGACTAAAAAATGTAATTTTGCTTCTTACTTGTCCAAGACACTAGTCTCTTACCAAGAAATATTGTTACACCACTGGTGCTCTTCCTGTCATCAACACTTCTTGCCCAATCTGCATCAGTGAAGGCTTTAAAATCTAAATTACCTCCTTTCTTGTACAATAATCCATATTCTTTAGTACCCTTTAGATACCTCATGATTCTCTTTATTTCCATCAAATGATTTTCTTTAGTATTAGCTAAAAATCTTTCCACAGTACCAATTGCAAGAACAATATCAGGCCTAGTATATACAACATTCTAAAGTTTTCCAATCATTGATCTATATGTGGTCTAATCTACCTCCTTGGAATCATAATTTTTGGAAAGCTTATTTCTAGTAGACATAGGTGTTCCAACTAGTCTTGAATCCTCCATTCCAAACTTCTTTAGTATCTCTTTGATATACTTAGGTTGAGTAATGTAGATACCATCTTTCTTCTATTGAATCTGCAAGCCAACAAAGGATTTGATTTATCCAAACATTGACATATCAAATTCCTTACTCATTTCCTCTAAAAAATCTTTGCACAAATCATCATTTCCAGTAAACAATGTATCATCCACAAATATTGTTGCCAACACAATCTTCTTGTCTAGTCCTTCTTTGATGTATACATTGATGTTATCATTTTTTCTTTGAAAACTAATCTTCATCAAGTAATTATGAATTATTTCATACCAATCTCTAGGATTTTTCTTGAGACCATGCAATGCTTTATATAGTTTACAAACCATACCCTTTTTGCTAGGATCTTCAAAATCTTCAGGTTGTTTAATGTAAACTTCTTCTTTTAGAATTTTGTTCAAAATATAGATTTCACATCTATCTAATATAATTTAAATCCTTTATATGCACCATAAGAAAGTAAGGTCCTAATACCTTCTAATCTTTCAAAAGAGAAAAAGTTTCACCATAGTCAATGCCTTCATTCATCTTATTTCTGAAAACCCACTTTGTGTTAATTACATTCTTGTCCTTGGGTCTAGCAACAATAGTCCAGGTCTTATTCTTTTATATCTATTTATCTCTTCCTTTATTGCTTCAATCCAACTTTCATTATCCAAAGCATCTTTAACTATTCTTGATTTAAATTCAGTAAGAAAACATGTACCTTTTAATTTTTTCCTTGTCATTGTACCATCTGACTTGTCTCCAATGATCTACTCAGGTGCATGGTTTCTTTTGACATATCTTGCTAATAGATGTATTTTAGATTTAGAACTTGTTCCACTTGCCTCACCATGATCTTTTGTATTATGCTTAGATCCCACTATTTGGGTCCTTTACATTCAAACTCAAGTTGCATTGGTTTCAACTCAGTAGCTTCTGACTGTGACTCATGTCCTTTAGACTATGACTCAGGTTGCACTGGTTGCAACTTGGATGCTTCTAATGATTTTGGGGACCCAAGAGGTGAAGTTTTTTGACTTCAAATTGATTAGGAAATGTACTAGGTTTAAAGTAAATAAACTTTATGTAATCTTTAGGTTCTTTTTTGCTCTCTTCTTCACTATTTTTTGCAAACTCATCAATCTTCACATGTGCACTTTCTATGATCTTATGAGTTGTTAGATTCAAGATTTTGTATGTTTTACTTCTGCTAGAGTGTCCTAGGAATATGCCTTCATCACTTTGACATCAATTTTACCTTTTCTAGTCTCCTTCAAAATATAAAAATTTCCACCAAATACTTTCAAGAAACTTACATTGGATTTATAGCCATACCATAGTTCATAAAGAGTTTGATTTGAGTCTTTCTTTAGCTGTACTCTATTCAAGGTATGAACTACTATACTGATTACTTATTTCTAGTATTTGATTGCAATATTATTTTCTATCATCAAGGTTCTTGCACAATCCATAATTGATCTATTCTTTCTTTCTGCTATACCATTCTACTAAGGTGTACTAAGGGTTGATACTTGTCTTTTGAATCCTCTTTTAGTGTAGAATTCATTGAATTCATTAAAAATAAATTCACCTCCACTATCTAATCTTAAACATTTATCTTCTTTCCTATTTCCTTCTCAACTCTTGCCAAATACCATTTAAACTTCTAAAAGGCTTCAGACTTATCTTTTAGATACATTACTATCATCATTCTATAATAGCCATAAAAAAATAAAATAAAGTATGTATATCCACTATAGCTCTCAATGCCAATAGGTTCACAAAGGTCTATATGAAAAAACTCCAAGACTTCTTCAAAATGATAGTTCTTGCTCTTGAAACTTGTCTTGTCCATCTTACCAATTTGATAATTTTTGCATAAACCCATATCAGGTTTCCTAGGACTAGGAATACCTCACTCTTTTGTTCTTTCTTATCTTGATTAGGTTATCAAAGTTCACATGACATAACCTTTTATGCCATAACCAAATTTCTTCTACTTGAACAATGAAACATGGACTTTCACTAAGATCTAGGTAGAATAAGTTACATTTTGTTTAATTACTAGATCCAACTAGATTTTCTTTTCCATCTAGCATCTTGGCCTTCACATTCATGAATTCTACCTTGAATCTTATATTATTCAACTATACCACACTTAGTATATTATGTTTCAATCCTTCAACCCAATAAACATTATCACATCCAAGTTCATTGGTTAGAGAAATACAACCTTTTCCTTTTATGCAGCATGGTTCATTTTTTTCCAAATCTTACACTTATAGCATCATAGTGTTCCATATGTTCAAACTTTAGTTTATCACTAGTCATATGATGAGAACAACCACTATCAATAATCCATGTATTATTTTTTCTAACATGAGAAATAAGTGCCATTTTATCTTCTTCATTGTTAGATTCATCTTTTCCAACAATATAAACCATCTCATCATCATCACTACTATCTAAATCTTTAGCCATGAAACAAGACTTTTTACCTTTTTCCTTGTAGTCCTTGAAGTTCTTGAAATCCTTCTTTCTTTTATACTTTTTCTTCTTCTTTTCATCTTTGTCTTCTCTATTTGGACACTTGCAGTAATGTGACCAACTTCTTTACAAGAAAAATAGACTAGAGGGATTTCACCTTTGTACTTTCCTTTTCCTTTGGGATACCTCCTTGCAAGAAGTGCTTCAATGGCTTCAAGATCACTATTATAATTTTCTTTCTCTTCACTTTTAGATTGTTTGCCTTTAGACTTTGCAAATTTCTTCTTGAGTAAAAACTTGGCTTCAAATGTAGACTCGAGATTGCTAGAACTAGGAACATAATTATCATAGTTATCTGGCTCAAATGTTGTCAATCTTCCCACTAGAGCATCCAAGGTTATCTTATTATTTGGATCACATCTCCTCTCTTGAATAGATAACACTTTGATTGCATACATATGAAGAAGGGTTTTGAGTACCTTTCTTACCACTATCACATCTTCAATTTTCCCTCTAGAGGCTTTGATTGCACTGACACTAGCTTTGATTTTGTCAACATATTTTGCAATGTTTTCATCCTCTCTCATCTTCATCTAATCAAACTGACCTCTCAAAATTTCTACCTTGGCTCTTCTCACATTATCATAGCCTCCATAGATATCCTTTATGTTTTTCCACATCTCATGAGCAATAACACATCCTTTCATCTCATCAAATTCAACATAATTAAGAGTTGATGCAATGTCAACCATCATGATGTTATGATTCTTCTTTTCAACAATCTTTTCAGTTAGCTAGAACCAACAAATAGATCCATTAAATGTAATATGCCAAAAAAAAAAAATCCTTTGTTAGCTGATCCTTCTCGATAGACACTAACACTAGAATGATTTTCCTATGTTAACCAAGTGAACTTAGTTAACACTACATCTTTGCAAACTTGCTTTGGTAACTGAGTGAGCTTGGTTAACACTGGTTCCATCCAACTTTCCTTTGTTACCCAAGTGAGCTTAGTTAACACTCAACTTTCTGCAAAATTCTCTTCAACACTTGAGTGAACTTGATAGACACTATCTTATAAACTTTGTAAACATTGGAATTCTTGACAGACATAAGAAACTATCTTCATTGCCCAAGTGAGCTTGACAAACACTAGTTGGTAAAGATATGACATGTGTGTAACATCAAAGACAATATACAATTGATTAATTATTTTCAATAGTATAGAGGATGATTATGTATGTTGGATTATATAATGTGGCATCTTATGTACTTGTATATTATTTCACATTATTTTGTACTTATGATTTTTCTACGACATGGACTTTGTTTACTTCTGAGATTTAATCTTATTAAAACTTATGTATATGATTTAACATCATGGAACCCTTAATAGATGTAACTGTAAATGTATTTCTTTTTATATATGTGAGTTATTGCTTTTTCTATGTTATCTCTTTTTGTTTCAATCTTTCAAAAAAAATGTTTAGCAAACTTAGTGACATAATAGGTTAAATTCTTTTGGGTTCCTAATGGGAAGTTACAAAAAGTGACAATGATGTTTCTGATGATGAACTTGATGAGCTTAAAGCATTGATGGCTAGAAGAATTCCAAGAGGTAGAGGAAAATATAAAGATAAACTTCCTACAATATTTTTTTCATGTAAAAAAATTGGTTATATTGTTGCAAGCTTGACAGGGAAGCCAAGGATGAAAGAAGGGAAAGCAAGTACAAAGGAAGAAGAGATGATCAAGAGAATAGGAGAAGCATGGACTACAAAGACAAAGGTAAGAAATCTTATTACATTTTTGAAGACAAATCTGATAATGAATCTTAAAGTAATGATGAATAATTTGTCTATGTCGCGATGAAAGAAGATTATGATGAATATGAGAAAATTGCATTAATTCCATATGTGGGTAAAGATGATAGGTGGATAATTGATAGTGTTTGTTCACATCACATGATAGGTGATAAATGTAAATTTGAAACCATGGAACCATACAAGGGTAGTGGTGTTCAGTTTGTTAATGATGCACCATGTCTTGTGAAAGGTAAAGGATCAATACAATTGACTGATAAGATAAAGTGTGACAATGTCTACTAGGTTGAGGGACTTAACTATAACTTGTTGATTGTTTAGTAGTTGAATAATTTAGGATTAACCCACTAAAATCCATCATAAGAAGGCCAAGATATTTGATGCTGCTAGTGAACTGATTGGAAGTGGCGATCAAACAAAAGGTAACTTGTTCTATCTAGATTTATCTGATGAGATAAGTCTGTTTGCACAATATGAAGATATATGGTTGTGGCATAAGAGATTATGTCATTTGAACTTTGACAATTTGGTAAGAATTTGTAAGATAAAAAGAGTAAGAGGTTTGCAAAAACTGAAATTTTTTGATAATGTTATGTGTAAACAATATCAATTGAAAAAATGACAAAGTCTAATTTCAAGAGCAAGAAATACTCATATAATGATATTTTGGAATTGGTTCATACTGACCTTTATGGACTTATTGGAGTAAAAATGTAATGCCCCGCCATGGAACCCAAAAGAACTTAACCTAAAATTTCACTAAGTTTGCCAAATATTTTTTATAAAGATTAAACAACAAGAGATAGCATAATGGAAGCAATAACTCACATACATATAACCATCCATAAATAGATTACATCTCTTAAGGGTTCCATGACATTGAATCACATGTATAAGTTTTACTAATACTAAATCTAATACATAACAAATCTACATCATAGAATAACCACTAGTAACCACTAGTATGAATCCAATTGAATAATATACAATTACATAAAATGTCACAAGGCATAACCAAAATGCATAATCATACATTGTATAACTCATAGGGTGTGAAAATTTCAAAGAATGTACATCATGAATAAATAAATCATCTCATTAGATCTCTAATAATCAAGTACAGTACAATAGAATATAACCATCCAACAAAAATACAAGATCAAAATTAAAGGAACAATTGCACATGTACATCTAGCAATGACATCTAACTATCAAATCTTTAGTATAAGAAACATTACCACCTAACCTCATAGAACCTAAATGATCCACTCCCATTGTGCTAAGGAGATAATATCAAGTCCCAAACAAAAGAAAATCCACAAGTCATAACCAACATCTAGGTCAAGGAAATCCTGATAGCAATCTATCTCAAAGGTACCAAGACACAAGTAACATCTAAAACCAAAGGCAAAAGAGACACATAAGAAATCTACCATGCAAGTGAGCAAGTGTCATCACATGAGCCAACTCTAAGGTTACCCTGGCAACCTCTTTGGACTCCAACCCCTAATGTCTCTATGTGGCATCAATATCCTTTTGTACAGACAAGGCATACTAATGAAGCAAGGTCACAACCAAGCATCCTCTCTACTCTCATCCTAGCCTGTAATAACACTTGAGGCATGGGCGAGGAAAAAAACTAACTCTTATTAATTCATTTTAAACGCATTTAATGAAATGTTATCACTTATTAAAACAACTTACAATGGGTTGCCTAAGAAGCCTCTTTAGGGCTTCGACCTCCATTGTAAGAAACTTTCCAATATACACATAGATTACCTATCCTAAGCTCATGAAAATTAAAACTCATAGAATCCCAATTTTCACCTCAGTCCTTTACAAGCAATTGAAAAGAAACTATAGATAAAACATAATATTCACCTTAGTCCTATGCAAGCAATTGGAAAGCACCTCAAGATAAATCACAATATTCACCTTAGTCCCATGCAAGCAACTAGAAAGAACCAAAAGATAACTGATAAAAAATTCATATGTTACAATAGAAAATTACACCATTCACCTCAATCCTAAACAAGGAACTAGAAAACACTAACAAACAACTGATCAAAACTTATCATAGAAATATGTGATACATCACCATGGTTAGGTATAAAAGATCGTGACCAAATAATAGCCATAATACCACATAAATATTGATCCATGAATCAAAGATCACATAACATGACATCATAAAACAATAACTCCTAGGCCTCTAGTAACCATCCTAATTGGCTAATGTACTAAGTCAAACTTGAACCCCAATCCAGTAAACAAAAATCAAATCAAAGATATAACAAATGTAGTTTCCTATTTCATTTGGTTTTGAAAATACAAAGGTTCAATTTTCACAATTAGGTTTCAAGTTTTCATTCTTCATTTAAAAATATACCCTTAAAAGTCCTTTCCTAATAATTTACAAGTTCCCCCTTTATAGATAAATGATCATTTAATTAAATCAATATTAGATTTAAAATAAATAATTCAAATATAGCTTATTTAATTTCCAAATATTGTAATTAATTAAACTAAGTATAATTTTAATAAATATTATTAAAATTAAATAACCATTATTAAATTATTAAAATAATAACCATTAATTATTAATAAAATAATATTAATTTATTAATAACAATAATTACTATTTAATAATATAATACAAATTATTTAATATTATTAATATCATTTAATAATAATTAAATTAATTAATAATAATAAAATAAACTACAGTAAAAAATTAATTAATATTTTTAAAGAAAAAAAAGCCCAAACATAAAACATTTATAGCTTGCCAGCCTTGTTGTAGTAACAGCTTCGGCTGCTTAGGCAGCCTCGACTATTGCTGACAGCCTTTGGTGCCTTTGTAGCCAAGCTGCATGAACAACATGGGGATGGGGAGGTGATGACCCCGATCTCCAATAAACTATACATTTTTAAATTTAATTTTTAATATATATATATATGCCCTTAGTGCAAAAATTGATTTTAAAAAAAAATTCATTTACAACAAAAACACAAAAATATCATAATACAATTACCATCAAAATTATTTAATTACTGTAGTAATTAGTAATAAATATTATATATATACATAATTCTCCATTGTAGATCTAATAGGAGAAATACATACACCAATCAAAATTTTAAATTTTAAGTTCTAGTATTCTTCCCCAAACCCCATCCTGAATAAATAGTTTATCCAAAACAATCTAATTACAAATAACATGATTCTCAAACAAGGGTTTCCAATTTTAAATTCATTTATAGACATTTTAAGGAACAGTAAATTTCAACACAAGGGTTTCAACCCAAATTAAGTTATGAAAACATATCCATTCAAACATGGAGAAGACATAAAAATTTCAAGAAGAAAATTAATGTGCAAAACTCAACAAGATCCTACCTTGATATGATGCTAACTGATCAAATATTCAAAGTTCGCAAGAAAATTCTCTTCCTCTGAAAAACCCTCTTTCTCAAAAATTAGCTTTTCCAAACTTGAGTGTAGAGAAATGAGCTTTGATTTCCTAATAAAGAACTTTTTCCCTTTAGGCTTTTGGTTTTGCAATCACACTAAATCTTTTTCTTTATTATTTTATTTTATTATAATTTCACGTGAATTTTTTTTTGCATTTTAATTAAAATGAACTGTATTAAATTTATTCTTTCTCTCTTTTATTAAATCACAAGATGTCTAAAATAATATATTTATTAATTTAACTAATAATATTTAGAGTTTATTATAAAAATTTAACTCCTAAATAATTTTTTATTAAATTAAATAAATATAATTATGCCAAAATTAGAACCTTAAATTAAATTTTTTAAATTAAATTCTATTATTAATTAATTTCTCAATTGATTAAATATAATTAAATATTGATTTTTTGTTTATAATTTTTTTATTAAATGAAATCATTTAAACATCTTTTAATTTGATTTGATTATAATTGAAAATTATAGCAGACCTAAAAACTAAATAAGAAAATCCATTAGAAAGACAAAGTACTAAATCAAAATCAAGGGTCAAAATCTTGAATTCATGTCACTTGTCAAATTTGGAAGGGTAAGTGATTCAAATGCTTGTCCTGCTTTCTAGGAAAATTGGCTTAGGTTTAGGTTTTGGACTCAAGAATTATCTCCCCTCTTTTACCATTGAGATACTGCAATAGGTATGCTCATCCTAGTAATTCAAGGTAGTCAATGCCTGGTAGCTATAATCTACATAAAATTTGAACATGTTCATATACATATATATCTAAACTAAATATGAAATGGTGGGAAGTGGTGCATCGTGTAGATCCTGACTATTAGGTGATTATGACTCCCTCCCTACACCGCATCAGAAAGGTCAAACATAAAAGAAAACATACAAGTACACCATACACATGCAAGTATGGGGTAAGTAATTGTAGAAACTTTATATAAATCATCCATCTAACTATCATCATGAAATAATTGAAATTGTTGTATACAAGCATCATTATCAAAAGAATAATCATGCACACATGAAATGACTAAGTATCAAGTAGCTCATCAAATATATAATCTAAGTATGAAATAACATCCAATCAAATCAGGTAACTGAGTACCACTAAATAATAAAATATAATAATAAAACTAGCCTAAAAGAATTTGACAATATAATATGAAAAGTAAACTAGGGTAGGCATTACAGAAAAAGCTATTGTGGAGATAAATATTTAATTATATTTGTTGATGACTATTCTAGAATGATGACCGTGATGTTTCTTAAAGAAAAATATGAACCTTTTTAGTTGTTTAAGTGGTATTTGGCCAAAGTTGAAAATGAAACATGTAAGGGTCTGAAGTGCTCGAGATTTGATAAAGGTGGAGAATTTATCTCCAATTAATTCAATATATTATGCAATGATAGAGGAATCAAAAGGTAGATTTCAACATCAAGGACCCCTCCTTAAAATGGGATAGCTAAAAGGAGAAATAGATCAATCATAGGTTGTGCTAGAACATTGATGATAAAGAAGAATGCATCACAGAAATTCTGGAGAAAAGTTGTAAGTACAACATTTTATACCTTGAACAAAGTAAAATTCAAGAAAGGTACAAATGTTACACCCTTAGAGTTGTGTTATGGATATGCACCTAATGTGAAGTATATTATAATTTTTGAAAGCAAATGTTATATACTAAAGGATAATAGTAATGGAAAACTTTATGCTAAAAGTGATGAAGGCATATTCCTAGGATATTCTACCAAGAGAAAAGCTTATAAGTGTTTGAATTCTAATAGAAAAAAAGTTGTGGAAAGTGCAAATGTGAAAGTTGATGAATATGCAAAAAAAAATGAAGTTGAATGCAAGAAAGAACTTGAAAATTATAACACATTCATATATGTGAATGAATGTGCTCCCTCCACCTTAAAAGAGCAAGAGAACAAAGCTACAAATCAGTAACAAAATGTGAGTGTCAAGTTGAAACAATAAGTTGCTAATCAATAAGATGGATGTGTCGAGCAATAACAAAATAATTTTGAGGTACATGCAAAAGATGTTGAACATTAGGAAGAAAATGCCAAGAAATCAAAACTAGAACTAGAACTAGAGGGACAAAATGAACTTGAAATCATTTTTCAAGATGAACTTGTAGAAGAAGAAAGAAGGAAAGAACCTATACTAGTAAAACATGTGAGAAGATACCATGCACTTGAGAAAATTATTGGTAATAAATAATTTGGAGTTATGATAAGGAAAATACCTAAAAGTGATACATGCTTACTTTGTTAGTTTGGACCTAAATTAGTAAAATATTCTTTGGATAATGAGGATTGGATTCATGTAATGAATGAAGAAATTGAGTAGATAGAAAAGAACAAAACATGAACACTAGTACCTAGACCTAAGGATAAAACTGTTAATGGAAGAAAGTGAGTATTTAGGAACAAACTAAATGAAAAAGGAGAAATCACATGGAAAAATGCTAGAATGGTATGCAAAGGATATGCACAAGAAGAAGGAATTTAATATAGGGAAACATTTTCCCTCATTGCAAGATTAGGAGTTAGAACATTACTTACATATTTTGCTTATAAAGGATTTAAAGTGTACCAAATGAATGTCAAATCTACATTTTTGAATGGAATACTAGAAGAAGAAGTCTACATTTAATAGACAGAAGGATTTTTAGACCCCAACAAGAAGAATATGGTATGTAAATTGCACAAGGCTCTATATGGTTTGGAACAAGCCCCTTGAGCATGGTAAGAAAGATTGCACAACTGTTTGGTGAAGATTGGATTTGCTAGAACTAATGATGACAACAACCTATACTTGACGACTACCAGTAACAATGAGATATTTTTATCTAACATATTTGTTGATGATATTATATTTGGAGAAAATTATGCATTATGCAAATCATTTTTAGATGACACGAAGAAGGAATTTTAAATGCGTGTGTTTGGTGAGATCAATTCTTTGTTGTTTTACAAGTATATCAAATGAAGCAAGGTATCTACCTTACTCAATCAAAATACATCAAGGAGATATTGAAAACCTTTAGATTGAAAGAATCAAGAACATATAATACACCCATGGCTATAGGATATAAGCTATCTAAAAATGATTATTCTATTGATGTGAACCAGACATTGTATAGATCAATGATTGGAAAGTTACAATACGTTGTTCAAAAAATACTTGATATTGCAATAGAAGTTGGGATTGTTGCAAGATTTTCTATAAGTACTAAGGAGAATCACATGATGGTAGTGAAAAGGATATTGAGATATCTGAAAGGAACAAAAGACTATGGTTTGTATTATAAGAAGAATGACAAGTTTGAATTAAAAGTGTACACAGATACCGATTTGGTAGGAAATATTAATGATAGAAAGAGTACAAGTAGAGGAGCTTTCTTTCTAGGCAAGAGACTAGTTTCATGGACAAGAAAGAAGCAAAACTGCATTTCTCAATCAATAGCTGAAGCTAAATATGGGGTAGTAGTACTAAATTGGTCAAATATCACATGGATCAAGCAATTGTTGAAAGAGATGAAGGAAGAGATCATTGATATAGTTATTATCTATTGTGAGAACAAAAGTGCTATAAACATGTCAAAGAATATTGTGATACACACAAAGACAAAGCATATTGCTATCAAGTATCATTACTTGAGAGAACTAGTTCAAGACAAAGAAGTGAGATTAGAGTATGTGAACACTAAGGAGAAGATAGTTGATATTTTCACTAAGGCATTACCTAAGGATGCTCATGAATATCTAAGAGGTAAATTAGGGGTGATTCCCCTAGATAAAGATACTTAAATTAAGATGGAGCTCTATATCAAATGTGTTGGTCAAAATATCTTATAAGTTGATGCAGAAAGTTCTAATTTAGGAGTTGCCTAAAGTAGTAAAGGCAGAAGTAGAGAGTGAAGAAAGATGATAGGTGATAAATTCAATACTAACATATGAATATCTTCAAAATTAGGATGTATGAGAAAGATAAAGTGTCTTTGGCATTGTTCTCAAAGAGGGAGAGATTGAGTTACGATATTATAAAGGGAGAGTATATCAAGTATAGAATGGAAGGAGAGATTGGGTTACCATATAAAGGGATCATATATCAAGTGAAAAATGAAGAGGGTTCATACATGAAAGACAGAGTATATGATCTTATGTGAGATGCATGGATGAGAATTAGAATAAAACTGAAAGAAAGAGATTGTTGGACACAAAGATGAGAATTAGAATGAAACTAAGGATATTAATGAAGATTTAATACTAAACACAGAGGGAGATGGTCGAAGCAGTACATGTTTTGGATTGCATGGTAAGTAGAGGTGTTTCCATCAATTCCAAAGAGGCAGATTGTTAGAAACTATAATTAGAACAATTTTCATGTTGTCATTGATCTCAAATCTTATTGGTAAGATAGTTTTCTATCTGATTTGAGTGTCATATCTAGATGATTTGTGGAGAGGATTTGAGAAGTTGGTCATAACAATAACACATAGAGGAAAGGTTGAGTTGTGAGAGGAAACTATAATGGGCACTTGATTAATTAAAATTTGACAAGATAAAGTGATTGTTTAATCATTTGTGAAGAAGACAATTGCATTAAAGCCTTGAATAAGTGATCAAAGAATGACTCAATCCATAGGATTGATCGAGCAAGAAAGTAGAAGATTAAGGAACTTGAAGTATATGTTGAGAGATACTAGTGTCGACCAAGTGCTAGTATGTACCAAGCAGAAACAGTGTCAACTAAGCATCAATGTTGACCAAGCATCAATATATGTGTCAAATAGAAAAGTTAGTAGTGACCAAGTAACCCACTGATGACTGAGTGTCAATACATAGTTTTGGCCAAGAGACAATGTTTAATAGTTTATGAGGAAATCATGATTTCCAATTGACACAATTGATTTATTGGAATATGTAAAACATGTTGAAAATAAGGAATAATGAGTTGGATCACTTAAATCAAGGGAAACCATATTTGTGTCTTTCTAAGAAAGGAGTCAAGGAAAATTTTAGAGAGGTTTCTAGAGGAGAAAATAGGAGACAAAATTTTGGAAGGATTCGATGAATCTAACCAAACCCTGAGATCTACAATGGTGTGTAAGTGGAAAAAGATTATAATTACATATTTAAGGAGGTACAAGGGCTAACCTAGTGTAGTTGGAGTAGTTGTTGATGCCATTGATTGAAAAAATTAAGTAGGATGCTAAGAAGTATTGTGAAGAGGTGAAGAGTGATTTCTTAAAGTTTCCATGTGAATTAGAGACAAAGATGACAATGAATGCTAGTAAGTGGATCAACATGTGAACCAGACTATGATCTATATTTGCAAAGTGAGTTGTATTAGTAAGATCAAAACCTGATCTTACTTTCTAACCATTGTATTAGTATTGAAATACTTTAATGAAGGTTAACCTAATAGTAATATGTAAATTCTTTAATCAAGGTGGAATTCAAATAGAATTTTCTAAAGTCCTCTAACAAGGTCACTCCTAACAGGGTGATTAAATCTTTTAACAAGGTCATATTTAATAGTGTTTTTTGTAACCTTTAATAGGGTTGGATTCTAAAAGAGCTTGCTTCAAAAGAGTGAAAGATTGGTGACATGTTACTGGTGGTTTTTCTCAAATTGAGTTTCTATGTTAAATCTCAATGTCAATTTGTGTGGATGTTATTTTGTGACAATTTACTGTTAATGTTTTACATTTTGCAAGTTTGTTATTATTAGGATAGTGGACTACTAGTTGATGTTGTTGATAATCTTCTATAGAGGTCAAACTAATGGATGCTTAGGTTTGAAGTAGTTGAAGTGTTTAATTTTTGAATTGGTACATCTAGACCTTGGATAACTTATTCACCCCCCTGCTCCCCTCCACCCCTAGTTATTCTAAACATTTTAACAAATTTTTGGTATATGTTTTTCAAATGCATCTATCGATATATTTATATGGAGAATGAGTTATGAATAGACATTTATATTCATAATTATATATATATATATAATATTATCTTTCTCTAAAATATAAATAATATATATGTATATCTCATGTATATTAAATTTATATATACACATATATTCACTAGAGTTTATCATACTGAAGTTACAAAATATAAACAACCCATTTCCAATCGACACAATTGATTTATTGGAATATGTAAAACATGTTGAAAATACGGAATAATGAGTTGGATCACTTAAATCAATGGAAACCTTATTTGTGTCTTTCTAAGTAAGGATTGAAGGAAAATTTTAGAGAGGTTTCTAGAGGAGAAAATAGGAGACAAATTTTTGGAAGGATTCGATGAATCTAACCAAACCCTGAGATCTACAATGGTGTTTAAGTGGAAAAATATTATAATTACGTATTTAAGGAGGTACAAGGGCTAACCTAGTGTAGTTGGAGTAGTTGTTGATGCCATTGATTGAAAAAATTAAGTAGGATGCTAAGAAGCATTTTGAAGAGGTGAAGAGTGATTGCTTAAAGTTTCCATGTGAATCAGAGACAAAGATGACAATGAAGGCTAGTCAGTGGATCAACATGTGAAATAGACTATGATCTATATTTGCAAAGTGAGTTGTATTAGTTAGATCAAAACCTGGTCTTACTTTCTAACCATTGTATTAGTATTGAAATACTTTAATGAAGGTTAACCTAATAGTAATATGTAAATCCTTTAATCAAGGTGGAATTCTAATAGAATTTTCTAAAGTCCTCTAACAAGGACACTCCTAATAGGGTGATTAAATCCTTTAACAAGGTCATATTTAATAGTGTGTTTTGTAACCTTTAACAGGGTTGGATTCTAAAAGATCTTGCTTCAAAAGAGTGAAAGATTGGTGACATGTTACTGGTGGTTTTTCTCAAATTGAGTTTCTATGTTAAATCTCAATGTCAATTTGTGTGGATGTTATTTTGTGACAATTTACTATTAATATTTTACATTTTGCAAGTTTGTTATTATTAGGATAGTGGATTGCTAGTTGATGTTGTTGATAATCTTCTATAGAGGTTGAACTAATGGATGCTTAGATCTGAAGTAGTTGAAGTGTTTAATTGTTGAATTGGTACATCTAGACCTTGGATAACTTATTCACCCCCCCCCCCCCCCCCCCCCCTCCCCCACTCCCCTCCACCCCTAGTTATTCTAAACATTTTAGCAAATTTCTGGTATATATTTTTCAAATGCATCTATCAATATATTTATATGTAGAATGAGTTATGAATAGACATTTATATTCATAATATTATTCATAATTATATATATATATATATATATATATATATATATATATATATATATATATATATATATATATATATATATATATATAATCTTTCTCTAAAAGATAAATAATATATATGTATATCTCATGTATATTAAATTTATATATACACATATATTCACTAGAGTTTATCAGACCAAAGTTACAAAACATAAACAACCCATTTCCATCAAGGATGGTACTTGTCAAGAAGAAAGCTGAGACTATGATGATATGCATTGATTACTGAGCACTAAATAAGAAAACTATTACAAGAAGATACTATATCCATAGAATTGATGAGCTAATGGATGATTTACATGAGGCATGCTATTTCTCCAAAATTGATCTAAGATTGGGGTATCACCAAATTAGGATGAGAACTATGAATTCCTTGTATTCCCTTTTGAGATTACAAATACACCATAAACTTTCCAATTTTACATGAATCATACCTCTAGACAACATTTATAAAAGTTTCTTCTTATTTTCTTTGATGACATCCTCATTTATAGAAAAAAATGGGAGGAGCATCTAAGATATATTGAGGAATTTTTGACTATCTTAGAAAGAGAATTACTCTGTGCAAAGATTTCAAAGTGATAATTTGGACTCTAGGAGATACTTTATCTTGAGCATAAGATTAAAAAAGGAGCGATCATAGATGATGAAATGATCAAAGCTATCAAAGAATGATCAACACCCCATGCTTTTACCCAACTTAGGGGATTTTTTGGATTATGCAACTACTATCAAATTTTTTAAAAATATTTTTCAAAAATAGTAGCACCTTTTACAAACCTAACCAAGAAAGGAGGTTTCTCTTGGGATGATAAAGTACAACAAGACTTCATACAACTAAAATAATTCATGAGTACATGCCTAGTATTAACTATTCTAGACTTCTTTGTTCCATTCAAATTATAATGTGATGCTTTAGGAGAAGGGATAGGAGCTATACTAATGCAAATGAAGCACCTTATAGCTTTTGAAAGTCACAAAATCATAGAAACTAAGAAACACTATTGTATTTATGACAAATAGATGTTGGAAATAATGCACGACTTGACAAAATTTCATCAATATCTAGTTTGTGGAATGTTCATAGTTAAAATAGATCATAATAGTCTATGCTTCTTCTCAAATCATAAGGACCTAAATGATAGACAAAAAATGGGTAAGCAAAATTTGGGCCTATGATTTTGACATAGAAAATGTAAAAGGTGTCAATAATGGAGTAGTAAATGCCTTGTCAAGAATATTCCATATCAACACTGTTTTGAGTACCTCTCAAGATTCAAAAATGAGATAATAATTGATTGTGCTATAGACCAATTTGTGACTGAAATATTGGAAGGGAAGATGCATAATGAATATTTCAAAGTTTCAAATGACATCGTCATCCATTGGTTGGTCATCCTAGATATTATAAAACATATAAACATATAAGAGAGAGGTACTCATGGAAAGGAAAAAATATGACATAAAAAAATATGTGCAAGAATGTATGGTTTGTCACAAAAATAAGGTTGAGAAAACACATCCTACGGGTCTATTGCAAACATTGCCTATTCCAAACCAAAAAATGGGAGTGCATTATTATGGTCTTTATAATAGGAATATGAAAAATCCAAGGAAAAGATAACATCTACATAGTCATAGACAGACTCACAAAATTTTCCAACTTTTTTCTAGTCTCTATTGTGTATAAGGAACCTCAAATAGCAAAAATATTTATTAGAGAAATCTTTGATCTACATGAATTACCCCAAAATATTGTAAGTGGCAAAGACAAAAAAGCTATTAGTAAATTTTGGTAGGAACTATTTTGACTAGCAGGTACCTCACTCACTCCTAGCACCAGTTACACAAATTGACAAACATACTAAAATTATAAATAAATGGATAGAAGGATATCTAAGAAATTATGTCACAGGACACCAAAACACTTGGATCAAGTAGCTAAACCTAGGGGAGTACTGTTATAATACAACACATCATATATCAATAGCCATGAGTCCCTCCAAAGAATTATATGGATATCATGTTACCACAAACAAAGGATCAATCATCTCAGAAAGCAAGGTACCTAGTGCATAATAATTTATCCAAAGAAACATCAAAATTATGAAAGAGTTAAAGGAAAACTTGCATAATGCACAAAATCAACAAAAAATCTATGCAAATAAGAATAGAGTGAAAAAAACATTCACAAAATGAGATCTAGTGTTCTTATGACTGCAATTGCATAAAAAATCATCTATTAAAAAGAATGGAACAAAGGAGATCAACCCATATTTTATGTACCATACAAGGTGATCAAAAGAGTTGGTGAAGTAGCTCATGAATTAAAATTACCTAACAATAGTTAGATTCAAATGTATTTCATGTATCAAGACTCAAAAATATTTTGGGCTAGTAGGTAGTACCTTGTGTAGAAGTATCCCCACTCAATGATGAGGGAAAACTCATCTTGAAAAGCATCCTTGATACTAGAGAAAAAGCATTAAGCAATAGAACTATGAGAGAGATCCTAGTAAAGTGGAAATGATTACCAAATGAAGACATCACTTGGGAAAAAAAAAGAGAATATTATATTGCATGAGATTAAGCAAAATCAAGATGGAGGGATTGTAATAAACCCTAAATCAACATTTTGTTAATTATATGTATCATACCATAAATGAGTAATAATAAGTCTATGCAATTTTTTTTCAATAATTCTCCAATATACATAAATTAATTACATGAGTTATTAATTGACAAATAAGAATTGAATTAATATTAATATTATAAACATGTAAGATTACACAAATTATTAATAAACAAACAAATTAAAATTATAAGTTTTGGAAATATTGGGAAATATATATTATTAAAATTAATTAAATGGGCATTAGTCATATGACCAATGAAGTGACCAAAAGGTCATAACTTTGGTGAAGTGACCAATGGACACTATGACCATCATATAAGTAACCACAAAAAATGTGGAATGGGAGCATTTGGAGAGAACATACAACAAAGATAATACAAACATGAGACAACAAATAAGACAATGAGGCAAAATAATTATTTTAAAAGAAGAAACATATAATATTTGGGTTCCTTCACCATAGAAGGAAAGAGGACAAAATGATATAACAAACACAAAGATAGACAATGGGAAACCAAAGTGCATATAAAATAAATATGATCTCTAATAAACCTTGCTAGTGGATAGTCAACAACACATGAGATAGTAAATAGAACACAAGTGAACAACAAGAATATAGTATTGGGCCACGATAATAGCTATAACAACATAGGTCAAACAAGAATAAGATCACACCAAACATCATTATAGAGAAAATTGTACATAACCACATAGGAACGTGGGAAAGAATAACTCAGTCATTGAAGGCAATTAAGAAGTTGGGAGAATGACATTAATGTAAACATAGATATTGATTGAAATTTTTTTTTTAGAGCATCCTCAAACAACTATACACACACTACACAATTTACCTTTCAAGAGAATAAAGATATCAAGGGTAAGACAAGTTTGATCATTATATCAGTTAACTATCTAATATTTGATAGTTGGGGAACATTGTTACAGGGGTAATTAGTATCAAAGAGGGGTAATTTACACTTGAGATATTAATTAGTCGGATCTAATCATTACATTAGAGACCAAGTAAGAGTATGATAGAGGACATTCATAATTGAATTTTAGGATTTCAATAATTGAAATCCTAGAGAGATATTTATGGAGGATCTCTTAGAGAATATATATATATATATATATATATATATATATATATATATATATATATATATATATATATATATATATATATATATATATATATATATATTGTAGTGGTCAATCTATGCATATTTAGAGGTAAGAGACTTGGTTAGAGGTGGGTTCTCTATGAAGTGTTGTTAATGAGAATATTCACTTGTGTTCACACACACACACACACACACACACACACACACACACACACACACACACCATGGAAGACATTTTTTAAGGATGATAATAATAATAATAAATTAATTTTAAAAAAATAGTTCTAATTTTTCTTTAAAAAACTCTATTATGGATATGGTTGTAGTTAGACTTAGGGTTCAGAGTGCAATTATTAGTTCTATTTTTTTAAGGTTAGTATCAAATTATTCTTTTAGATATTTTTAAAATATTGTATATGTAGTACTTTAGTTGCATAATTTGAACACATGATTGGTTTTCCTCAATTTAGGATAATGCTAATGATTTATTTAACTTTGAGTTATGTATACCATTAATTTATATGGTGTATGGTTAGAGATAGGAACAAGGTTATTGATAGGGGCATAAGTAGACTTAGCGAAAGGGTGTCTAGTTAGAAGTAGGGTTATAGTTATATTTAGCATTAGGAATATGGCTAGGGGTGAAGTTACACTTAGGGTGGGGGTTAGGGTTAGGAGTCAGGTTATATTAATCTTAAAGAGTAAATTAGTATTTTTATGTTAACAACTATAATTAAATTTTATTAAGGTTATGGTTATAATTATGATTATGTGTTAGGATTACGGTTAGTATTGATATTATAGTTTATTTGGGTTCATATTAAGGTATACATGCATATGGTTAAGGTTATAGGGAAGGTTAGGATAAAGTCTACAATTAGAGTTTAAGGTTGAGGTTCTATGTATGGTTAGAGTTAGACTTAAGCCTTCGGTTATGGTTAGAATTATGGTCATTTTTAGATCTCTCTCTCTCTCTCTCTCTCTCTCTCTCTCTCTCTCTCTCTCTCTCTCTCTCTCTCTCTCTCTCTCTCTCTCTCGCATCAATTCATAATCCATCTAAACATACATTCTCTTACTCTTTAATGTCTATCCCCTATCGCTAGTTCCACTCTATATTAAAAACAAAATATGAGCCACTCTCTCTCTCTCTCACACACACACACACACACACACACACACACACACACACACACACACACACAGAAATATCCCTTTCTACTCTCTCTCTCTCTCTCCCCCCATCCCTTCTTGGTCTCTAGTTATGGCCTTTATTTAACCTGCCCACCCCCCCTCCCCCCCCCCCCCTCCTCTCAATATGTGTTGTGATTACTCTCTCACTTATCCTCTCCTCTTCCTCATCTCACTATTGTGTACCTTCTCTTTCTCTCTCTCAAATATAATTAAATATAAATTATAATATCTTATTTACTAGGTAAATAATGATTAATATTTAATTAAGATTAGAGGTGAAGCTATAATCAAATTTATATTTCAAATTGATTTGGTATTAGAGCTAAATTTCAATTTATTGAGGGTAATATTGTGCTTTGAAACATGAACATTTATTCTTAAGGTCTCAATTAAGGGTGAAGTTGTGATTTGAAACATTAATTAAAAAAGTATAACATAATTGTATCTCAAAAATAATTATATATAATAGATTTTAAATTAATATTTGAAAAAATTGACGATCCATGATGAACTTATATTAAATATATATTCAATATCAAATTGTTTTTCTCTAAATCTTGTTTATCTAACTATGCTTTGGTTTGGATTTATAATAGCCTTTTGTTAGGGTTCATGTTATGATTTGATTATCTAGAATGTTAGGGATGAGTTTAAGGCTACGATTATGGTTTAGATTCAATTATAGTTAGGGTTAAAATGATGATATATTAGCTTATTTATTGTTATGATTTAAGGAAAAAATTATCTAAGGTTAAGGTAAAATGAGGGTTGGGGTGTAAATTAGAGGAAAATCATTGAGTTATAGTTAGGGTAAAAGATAATTTTAAAGTTAGATTTTGGTTATAGTTAGAGTTTATTTGTTGTTAGGATTTTATAAATTTTAAGAAAGGCATCTTTTAAGAAAATTAAATGAATCATAACAAAAGAAATTTTAAAAAAAAATTAATATAAGTGGTTCATTTCTTCTTCTTTTTAAAAATATATATAAACAAATTTTCTATTTTAATTTTCATTTTTCCATCCAAATTATGGAAATTTAAAAATTAAATTAAGTTATATTTTTAATTTTTGAATGAACAATTAATAAATTTAAATCTAAATATTTTTGTAAATGTGTTCTTTCTATTTTTAATATTTTTAAATAATATTTTTGTTTCTAATTTTTAAGACTAACTTTTATAAAATTTTAGTGAATTTTAAAATAAAATCTAGATTTGAAAAGAATATTTCTATATTTCTTTTACATATTTAAGAAATATTTTAGTCAATCAAAGATCTCAAAATTTAAATCTTTGTTAGAAATTTTGTCAGTATAAGCTGGATTTTGTTTTTTAATAGCTTTTCTAATTTATTGATTAAAATAATCTTTAAAATAAATATTTTAAAATTATTTCCATTTTTGTTAGCTTTATTATGTTTTAAAAATTACTAAAAGAATAAACTTTATTCCATTTTTGCTAGTGTTTTGATTACCTAAAAATAGGTTTTAAAGGACCTAAAACCTTGTACAAAGTATCATAGAAACAAGAGCAAAGAAGCTTAGAAAATAGAAGGCCTCATAGCCTAAAAAAGAATAGACTAGACAAGCTAAAAATAAGAGGCCAAAATACAACTATGCATGAAAAATTAACCAAAGGAAAGCAAAAAGACAACCCCAAGATAGCTATAGTGTCTTCAATAGACCCGATGCTTGGTCTGCCAAGATGTTCATGTTTTCTATAGAGGCTTTCATATCATCACATTTTTTTGCTTCCACACCCTCATTCTTCTTGGAATTAGCCCTTGGTCACTTGTTTGGACCCTAGTCCTCTTTCATATCCTTAGAATCTTGGCCTTTACCATGTTCCAGCTTGTTTAGCAGGGTGTTGAAGTTGTTAGCCACAATCTTCAAGATAGTGCAGTTCTGATTGGCTAATTTCTTAATCATTTTTGCCAAGTTACCCACTTTGGTATCTAGACCATCCACCCTTTTTTGAAGTTCTTTTCCTAGTTGATCTAAATTTCTATCATTTTTGTTAGTGTTATTGTTTACAACAAATGCAAGTTTCTAATTTATGATTTAGGTTTTCAAGTTTATAGAGTATCATTCCACTTTTGACTCATTTCTTGTATATTTGCATTAAATTGTATATAAGGTTTTCTAGTTTTTAATTATCCTATATGAAAACTTCTACTATTTTGGATTTTCGGTGATTAAATCTAATAGAAAAAATCACTTGTGATGTAAATGTCATCTGGTCACAACCTTGGACCATCTGAAATACAATTTGTTGAGGTAAGAAATTTGTCACTGGTTGCATAAAATATTTCATTTGAAATCCTAAGTGTTATGCATATAATATATCATTTGAAAAAATTCCATGAAGTTTATATCATTTGAATTTTTTTGTTTGGACATGGAAAAGCTTTGACAACCCCACACGTCCCACCCCCCCCAAAAAAAAAAAAAGAAGAAGCAATAATTTATAGATATTGCAATTCTTATCTTTGTCAATAGAAATGGATTAAAATGTCCCTTTGCACTAACAAAGTGTTTTGACAATTATTATTTTTAGAATATAATAGAGAGATCAAATTCTTTAAAAATGATTGCTATTTGTGCTTAATTAATAATTATAAATTAATTAATATATTTTATTTTAATATAAGTTCTTTTTTCTTATTCCCTTTTCATTATATATTTTTATCTTTATCATTTAAAAATATGTACTTTACCTATCCATTTTTATTTATTTATTTATTTTTGATTGGTAAACGGCCACAACCTTGATTAATTTTATTAAATGGAATTAATAGTACAAGTGGTCCACCAATCTGACAGGCAGTGGTAGGAAAGAACGGGGAAAGAAAACCTCCAGTCTTGCTCGGGACCGAAGTCCTATATTACAAATTGTTAAAAGGAGCATGCCCCAATTTATTACATAATAAGAGTTGAAAAATGATGATCAAATTCTTCTAATGTATCTCAAAATGTCTTTATTAGATTGACTGCTAGGTCCCTATACAGAGAGCAACACTAATAAACAAAAAATGTGTTAAGGGTTAGTAAAAAACAATTAATAATATTTAATTTAAATTTGGGGGAGCCAACTCCAAGTGATAGCAGATATTAATGAGTAATTGAAATATAAAACAAATGAAAGTGACAATGAAAAAGTTTTCAAATTCGGGCCACAAGGAAAACGAATTGAAAATGTGATACTCATCCACTGTATTATATGATAAATTGAAAATCTATGCAGAGATCACGTGTCATTTGCTAAAATTTGGATGTGCCACTAATACAATCAACATGAGCTTAAATAGTATAATCAAAATGACAATGGAATCTAAAAAATGCAATAGATTTTGAGGCTTTCATTTAATTAAAACTATCTTCATTTATAGTGGAGTTGTTATATATAATATCAAAAACTTCTACAGAGAGCATACAAAGAGGACAATGACAAAAGAGTCTGGTAACCTACTATCCAATCATAATATAAAGGTAGAACACTATTAACAGGGAGGGACCCTTATGTAAGTATATACTAAAGGCTATATTGGTGGGTCAATTTCTAATACAAAAGTGACCTTCGCCTACTTGATTCGTCATAATTGGGTAGGCAAAACTCCACATCCTCCAAGTTGGAGAGATCAATGTCTAGATCTATATATGCATCAAAAGCCCTAAGATAACTGGTGAGCCATTCTCGACATGGGTCTTTGATGATACCTCTCCACCTTAGCAGGAAATTTATACTGGCGTCCATTCTCGGCCATTCTCTGAAAGACTAGATGTTATCCCTAATGACCAGACAAGGATGCCTCGGGCATCTAGCAAGTTCTGAGCTATCCACTTCAAGCTCCATGTATGCCTTAGGGAGAGGAATCTGAAGTCTTGCATCAATGTTTGCCACCACAATTTCTAGCCCAATTAACCAACATGGGTCAAAGATGTTATATGTCAACCATGTAATATCCCATTTCTCCATTTTGGCCCTAGCTAAACACCCTACCCAGAGCCCTACGATGTCGTTATTAGTCCTCCATGAGTATTTGTAACTAAAAACCCCTTCTCCCAACACTCGGCTAACTGCTACTCGGCTCATGTCATCAATAGGCTGAAGTAGCCTATTCCATCTTTCCTATTTGATTGGACTATAGAAAGCCATTGTTTGATTTTCATAAGCATGAAAAAGGTAAATGTTGGTATCCATGGTGGACCAAATGTAAATCATAGGCTAGACCTAAATTGATACCAATCACTATCTAGGCTGAACTAAATGAAGTGTCCAAATTCACAATTAAATAAATAGAGGGGAAAGGGTCTAGAGACCTTAATAATTATGATGACTTCCTAATGAATGCTGGAGCACTTCACAAAATCATCATACTGAGGATTTTTTAACTCGAGTTAGATGTCATGCCCAATTTTTTTTTATATAAAAAAATTTAAACTACTAAGTTAATACATGCTATTCTAAATTGGTTATGGAAAGAAGACAAGGGGTAAAAGTGAGTTTCAAATATACATTACTAAGATGCAAAGTTGACATCTCCACATAATGTACGAAATCGAACCCCTAAAATCCTAACACTACGGGAACACTTAGTTCCAATTTAAATGAGTTGATCAATTACACATAAGGTTCCATTTTTTAGAGGTATGACATCAAGTTCAAATATATATTAGGGTTTCTAAGTTCTTAAGTTGACTATGATGCTATCCTCTGCAACATTATACTAGATCAATCTCTAAGGGAATCTAATTTGGCATTAAAAGTTAGTCTATCATAACATACTAAAAATAAATCTAGATATTATCATAACTCATTTGGATCTAATTAAAACACTAAGAGGTTCACTAGAAGACTAATTATTAACTAACATAAAGATACTACAATAATACTTCAAAAAGACATTATAAATTTGAAATATCTAATTACAACGTAATTTAGAGCATCAATACACTAATTAATTTACCTATTAATCATAACTTTCTATCACTAGCTAAATTGCTAGCTAATTCTATCTGACCTAATGCTTAACTATTCTAATCAATTTACCATATTGCATTCTTCAACGATTTAATCAAGGAACCCCTTTCCTAATAATCTGTAACAACTAATTTTAACACCAACATATAATACTAACACATGTTTAGCAAACATTCAATCATTATCTGATAGTAACAAAAGATATTATCTAACCCAACTTATACAAATAAATAAATAAATAACAATTTTCTAATAACTAACATAACCATTATACTAATACTAAAGGTTAAGACAAATCCATACGTAAAACAATAATACACTAATTCTACTAGCATCCCTAAATTACAACTATAACTAATTAACTAACATGAATTTATTAGTAATTTAAAAATAGATAAATAAAATAAAATAAATAAAAAATCTAACCATATAATACTAAAATGAACTTAATCTAACTTGAAATCATAGCTTAACCCTTAATGACTAAATTAATACCACTAAACTAACTAATATTTGAAAACTAAAACTAAACGATATTAACTTATATTTAAAAATTTATATTAATTATCTTACATAAAATTTAAACTAACTAACTTTAACAAATTTATTAACAAAATCCTAAATTAACCTAACTATACTAACACTCTACCCTAACCCCCTATAACACCTGCCGACTACTACTCAAAACCTAGGCCACTTGGCCACCCCAACCACCTTAACTCCCTTTCCAAAGTCTTGTGCACTATCCAAAACATTCATGGTATTGAGGAAGGGATGGGGATTGGTGGAAGGATGGCCACCAATCAACAAAATTTTCCTTCACACCAATAAATATGTTGCACCCTCCCAAAGTACATGGCCCAAGAAACTGGTGACCCCAAAACTTACTTTCTCACCCCACATAAATCAAGGCAAGAAGGCACACATGAGAGAGGAACATGTTAGGTAAAAGTCAAGAGATCCCATCCAAATGAATTTAAGAGGAATACCAAATCAAATTTCATGCAAAGCAATTTCCCTTGTCCTTAATTCAAAATTGATGCCTAGGTACAATATAAGGTACGTTGGGTTTGAGGTTGAGTAAACAAGGAATGAGGAACCACATTAATTAAGGGCAATTCTGCTTTGTTTGAAATTTGATATTACATTTCATGCACTAGAACATGGAAATAAGTGTGAGTGGGGTGGGTGAAGTCTTAGGAGAAAGGGGAAAGAGTAATTAGTGTATAAAGTTTATTAGGTAAGGACTAGGATATTTAGGATTTTCTTTATGCATTTTCTATTTTCTTTTTCTTTATTTATTTAAATTTTCAGTAAGTTTAAAGAATAATTAGAGAATCTTCTAAGATTCTTTGTCCAAGGAAACAATTAAATTCTTATCCCATACAAATTCCAAAGCATAATTGCTCTTGGGGACACTTTTTTTTTTTTTGAGGACCCTTTTTTTTCTAAGTATGATTTTTTTCAATACAATCTATTTTAAAAAAAAAATTCTAATAGAATGTACTAACTACCTAGTTACACCAAGAACTTGAATAATTCATTTTAACAACATTGCACGATTGATCTTATTTCCTTATAACTACGAAAATGAATTAACATTCCACAAATAACATAATTTTTCCTTAACATATTAGAAAATTGAATTTTGCATATTTGAACATCATCATTTCATCTCATTTTTTATACATATACTTATGACAGAAAATGTGAAAACCTCAAAAGCAATGATATTACTCATTCATTATTTTATTGACCACCTGATTCAAAGGCTCTGTCGGGAAAGATCTAGGAAGAAAACCCGGCATCGTTGCCACTGCAAAAAAAGTTTTAAATACAATTTACATAGGATTTCAATCCTAAACATAACTGAATTTCAATAATCAATTTAAATTTCTTTCATGGCCCTTAACAAGGGACCCATTTCATTTTCTGTAATACATCGCTGAGCTCGTGGCGATAACAAAAACTGAACAGGTGATAACAACCATAACAAGGAGACAAAATCAGACATTCATTCCCATACTAGGTTTTCACAATAGGTTTGACATTGAATCAAAACTAGGGAGAAGGTGGATTTTTCCAATAGGAGATTTCAGACACAACACCGAAACAGGTGCCCAATCAGGGCTATAACTCAAGAACTTCCATTCTTCCATTCTTACATGTCAAAAGTCATACATGGTTTGTGCTAACAGGTAGGGGCCCATACACCCTACCCTCTCTCCCTCTTCTCATCCTGAGAAGAGACTCTACACTATTGGAGTCCAACTGAAGACCTTTCCCTAAAAATGGCCACTTCTACCCTATCCGAGGGTGAGTAATGCCAAACACCCATGAAAGAAAACTTCAAAATTCAAAGCATACACAAAGGAAAAATATTAAAGGAAAATTGTTTCCAATCCCTCCCAACATACTCGAAACACATACAAACATACATATGTAATAAAATTGAAATATGAAGCACTACATAAAACCAAAATGAGGTGAAGTATTCCTACCTTCAAGAAAATAGGTTATGGCTAATGAACAAATTTGAGATTAGCTTGCTTTCCTCTCCTTCTCCTTGAATTATGAAAATCCTTCTAAAACTAGAGGTTGGGTGAACAACCAAAACCTCCTCAAAAAAAGCCTCTAAATAAGATCCCCAAACTCAACTACCTCTCCAAAATGAAATAACTCCCCCCCCACTTGCCTAAAGATCTAGAGGTTTCTAACTCAACTAAACCTAAGGCTAACCTCAAGGTGGGGTTAGGGTCATTCAACCCATGGTGAAATCATTCTATTTTCGCACTAAAGCAAAAATGGACTTTTTGAGTGACCATAAAAGTCAATAAAAGGGGCTAGGGGGGTGGAAAATGCCCCCAACCCATACTCATACCCCTTGTGTACTTAGATTTCATGACTTTAGGCCTTTAGGAATAATTAGGGACCTATCAAAAGTTAGAAATTTTTTAGGACTATCTAACAACCTTCAAAATGCAGATTAAACACTAATCCGGGTTAGGGTTAATAAATCTTGATTATAAATTGATTAGCAAAAAGGTCACTAACTTAGTTTGACTTAGATCTTTACGTTACCTAGTTAACCCTAACTATCATGCTGGAATGCATATACAATTCACGAGTGTCAAGCGACACTACAAGAACAATGTTACGAAACATTAACATTCACTTATTATAGAATGCTACATTCATTCAATCCATGACACAAATAAAATATGAACAACGGGGTTTGCATCTTTCATTAGATTTAACCCTAGTTTCCACAAATAGTACATAGGGTTTAGTTTCATTTCTCCATTAGATTTTCTTGGCTAAAATATCATGCAGACTCATTGCACACATTAGTAGCTCAAGAAAATCACATACATATATTCAAAACTTATCTGGATAGTTACATAAATCAAAACATGAATCTTTCATATAATTAACTATTTTAATTCATTTCTACTCACATTTAATCATCAATAAACACATAATCAATATAACATAACTTATTCATTAATTCAGATTAAAATACTAGAATAATCATCATTAGGCATGCATATACCTAACATTATAAACATCACCTAATTAAGGAATACTAAACTATCTGAAAGCATAAAAACCTAATCATTGAGGTACCAAAATCAACACCCTTATCATCAAGTGAAAATGACCTGTATCATTGTTATTGAAATTTTAATGTTTAAATAGTCGAGATAATGTAGTAGTTTTCGAATCACTAAATATTAAAACACATATGTATGAACTGATCTTAATTTTCATTAGGATCTTCACAATATAAAACATTACTTCATAACCATTCTAACCTCCTACAATAGATTTAACAAAGAAATTCATATTTAAATAAGTACATGCGAGGAGGAACCTTACATAAGAGATTTCCATTAAGTTAGGTACTTGGCCCGATTCATGATTAATGAGATCTCACGTAGGAAATAAAGAGGTTATGATTAAAGCCACTTACAACAATGATTTATAGGATATGATTGAATGATAGGGAATTAATTCCATCACTACCTATATTAGCTAAAGTGTCAGCCTCCTTATTGCCCTCTTTGTAAATATGTAAAAACCTTACATCATCAAAATATGAGAGTGATTCGATGATTGATTCAAGTTTAGAATTTAGTATCCAGTTTGGAGTTTCTTCTTTCTTGAGAGCATTAATAATAATCTAGGAATCCCTTTTGATCATAATCTTTTTAATTTTTAGTTTTATACATAGATTAATCCCTTCTTCTACTGCTTCAAGTTCTGCGATATTATTCAATACCTTTTCCAGAGATTTAGATCTCTTGAGTAGCTAATTACCTAATTCATCCCTAATAATACATCTTATACCTACCTTACCCAAATTTCCTCTTGAGGAAATTTAATTTCTTCCATCCTGGTGATGGGGGTTCCCATTTACATCTTTGCCTGGCTAGATTGTTTTTCTTTTTATAATAAGCAGGTGGGGGGGGTGGGTGGTTAATTAGCAAAGCCCATAATTTTGTTTATCTCTGCATCCCATTCAAAGAATGATCCTTCTTTTTTAGGTCTTTTGTTGAAGTCACTATTCATAACTTCTGTAATAGCCACTTTAATTTTTGTGATTAGATCCTGCTCGGAGAGGCTTTGATTTTGGAAGTGTTACAATTTCTTTCTTTCCATATTTCCCATGTTATAATTGTTGGGGAGATAGTCCAAAGTTTCCCATATACTTTTTTTTGAAGCCTCTTTCAGCCATCCCATCAAATGGTCTATCCATTTGCCTACAAATGGGGTTGTCCAGTTTAATTTGCCTTGGAGCCACTTTGAACATTTATGAGAAAAATTACATTCATAAAGGAGATGTCCTATGTTTTCTTCATGTTCTTTAAATAATATGCATCTTGAAGGGCCTTCAAAGCCCATCTTTTTAATCCTATCTTCTGTCAGTATTCTTGTTTGCATAGTAGCCCAAAGGAACATACTTTCTTTAGGAAGTCCTACTAGGTCCCAACATAGATTGATTGGGAGGGTATTTTCTTCCCATCTCTGTGAGTTTGTAATCCTTCTATATCTTTCTTTGACTTTATATGCTCCATCTTTTGATGCAGCCCAAATTAGTTTGTCCTCCCTATTCTTAATAGAGATAGGTCAATTTTTTAGAATACTTTCAAGTATTTCTTTATCTATTTGGTTAAGTTCACAATCTGAGAAGGATTTCCATATCCTACTTATGTCCGAGTCTGCTTCCTCTAAGTAGTCTTTCACCTTTGTTCCTCATAATATTTTGAGATAAGTAATTTCTTATGGTGATAGGTCCGAAAAGATCAAGGTGGGGGTCTCCATTCCAAGAATCTTCCTAGAACAGAGCATTTTCACCTTTCCCTATCTCCCATGTAAGGTATTTAGAAACTAGATTTCTACAGTTTGATGAGAAAATTCCACCCTGTAGAGCCTTTAGGAGGGTTTTTAACTCTGAAAAGGGATGTGCTATCTTTGGGGTTGAGATATTTATTGAATAGGATTTTGGCCCATTTCCTATCCCTTTCATGATACAGTCTCCAAACTTGTTTAGTGCCAAGAGCTTCATTCTAACATTCTAGGTTTTTGATTCCTAGGCCCCCAGTTATTTTAGTTCTATAGATTTTACTCCAGCTAATTAGTGTCACTCTTTTCTTATCCTCCAGACCATTCCAGAAGAAATCATGCAATTTATTTTCCATTTTTAGATTAATATTTTTAGGTAAGTGTGTCTAAGAGAGTTGGTATGTTGGAATTGCTGATAAAACTAGTTTAATCTTAGTAGTCCTCCCAACCTTTGTTAACCATCTTCCTTTCCATGATTTTGTTTGGTTATCGATTTTCTTGAGGATGTGATCCCAACTAGGGTTGATCTTTTTTTTCTTGTCAAGAAATATTCCTAGATAATTGAAAGGCATATTGCTCTTTTTGAACCCTAGTTTATTGCATATTTGACCTTCTATATCTTTGGGTGTATTTAAGAAGAAGATTTCTGATTTCTCAGCATTTACCACTTGCCCTAACTCTTTTGTGTATGTCTCTAGGATATGTTGTAATTGATTTTCTTTGTTTAAGGTACTAATAACTGCAAGCATTATGTCATCTGCAAATTGTTGGTGGGTAGTGTTTTCTACTTCTTTAGTGACTTTAACACCTTTAATTTTACTTTCTACTTGTGTTGCTTTGATTGCTCTTCCAAACGTTTCTACCATGATGATGAATAGAAATGGGGAGATCAGGTCTCCTTGTTTGATGCCCCTTGAAATATTAAAAAATTCTTCTGGGGTACCATTGATGAGAAGGGAAAATTTGGGAGTTGAAATACATTGAAAGATAATGTTGATCCATTGTTTCAAAAAACCAAAGGCCTCCAAGGTTTTACAGAGAAATCTCCAATCTACTTTATTATATGCTTTTTCAATGTCGAGTTTTAATAACATGCAAGCTTCTCTATTTTTAATTGCTGAATGGATAGTTTCCTGAATGATGGAGATACCATCTAAAATGGATCTTCTAGGGATGAAGCCCATTTTCTCTTCCGAGATAAGTTTTGGGAGGAATCTCTTTAGACAGTTAGCTAGAATTTTTGAGAATATCTTATAAATGGTGTTGCATAAGGCGATTGTTCTAAAATCCCCAAGCATTACACTTTCACTTTTTTTGGGGATAAGAGTAAGAAAAGTGTGACTAATTTCAATTAGTAGTGATCCTCCATTCTAAGTAGCTTTCAGGGCTTTTCATAGTTCTTTACCTAGGATGTCCCAACATTTCTAGAAGAAGAAGGCTTGAAAGCCATCTGGACCTAGTGATTTGTCCGGGTTTATATTAAAAAGTGCTACTTTGACCTCCTAAAGAGAGAAAGGTTCATTAAGGTATCTATTATCCTCCACTAAAATCAGCTTTGGAATATATTTAAGCATCTCCTCCTAGGCTGTCTTATTTGATGAGTCGTAATTGTTAAGTGTGTCATTAAAATATTTGACAAAGATATCTGCTATTTCTACTGGATTTTTAGTTAGCTCCCCCTCTAGATTCTTAATCTTTGATATGTTGATGAAGCTTCTATCATGGATCATACTGTTATGAATTTTTTTTGTATTATGATCACCTTCTAGTAACCATTTTTTCTCTAGATTTTTGTCTCTAGAATATTTCTTCTTTAGCTAAAATTTCTTTATGTTTTAGTAGGTATTCTTTTTCAAGTTGGTAGGCTTCATTATCCATACCTTTCTTGATAATTTCTTTGTTCAAATTATTTATCTTTTCTTCAATGTCTAGTTTTTCTTTAAAGATGTTTTTAAAATGTGTATTGTTCCATTTTAGGACTTTTTCTTTAATACTTTTTAATTTTGATACAAAACAAACCATTTTTGATCCCTGAAACTATTCCTCCTATCACCATTCTCTAATCTAATCCATAAATTATTTGTCCATAAACCACATTTTCTCACATTTGAAAGGATTCCTGCTTGGTTTGATCTGCTCTTTCATTTCCAGTTTCACTAGGAAGTGATCAGAGCTTGTCATATATAGTATTTTTGCATTTACAAGCTTATCCATACTAAGATCTCCTTTAAGTAAAAATCTATCCAATCATTCTTCTATATAACAAAATTCTTTCCTTCTCTTATTCCATGTATAAATTCCATTCTTTGTAGTGATATCAATAAGGGAATCCTTCTAGACCTAGTTTTTAAAATCTTCCATGGCTCTAGGTACTGGATTAATTCCTCCCTATTTCTCTTCCTTTCTTAATACCACATTGTAGTCTCCTCCTAAGATGAATGTTTCTTGGGGCATTGAACTGATAAAAGCACTGATTTCATTCCACACTTCTAGTTTGTCTACTGTTTGGGTAGGCCCATACACATTTATTAGGATTACCTGTAGATTTGTTTTTTTGTGCTGATTACTCTTGCTCCCATCCAATTGGTATGGTAGGTGAGGATTTCTATATTAATATACTGTAGGTTCCAAATCATTATAAGTCCTCTAGATGCTCCCTATGATTGATGAAATTCTGATTTCCATTTTCCCAATTTTTGACTAAGTTTTATTCCTTCTTCATTGTTTTATTTGGTTTCTTGTAGTAATGTAATATCAGAATCGAATAAAGTGAGGTTACACTTTAACAAGTGTTTTTTGCTAGTGTCATTTAGGCCCCTAGCATTCCACATTGTGATCTTCATTGCTCCTTGGGAAGGATCTTCCCCTTCCCACTTTGTAGAATATCAAAGATCTTGGTTTGATCCTTTACTTGATCAATTGCCTCTCTGAGTTCCTTTAGCAATTTCCTTCCACATTTCTAATTTTATTTTCCATAGTTAGGTGTTTTCATTACTTCCTAATTTATTGAGATGCCTATTCTTTCAAGGTTTTGTTCTTTTATTAATTTGTTTGCAATTATTGAGTCTTCTCTTTCCTACACATCTTTTGATATGATTTCTTTGATCATTAATTTGTTGATTTAGTATTCTTTGCTTTCTTAGGGTCAACCTAACCTAGTATCCTTAATTTCTCTATTGCTACCATCTTCCCTTGGACTATCCTATGATTCATTCCACATTATTTGTTCTTCATTTGAAGGATTTTGCTACTCTGAAGATGACCCTTTTATTTTTGAATCTGATATTAAATTCTCTGGGTTTGATACAAACATATCCTTTCCATTGCTAGGAGTTTGCCAAAATTTGTAGCTTTTCATTTTCCCTTTTTTTCTTGATCATTATGTTGCCGTATTGGGTAGAATTTGCTGGTGGGATGATGACCTCTTGCTCATAGAGTTTCTCTTTCTTGTGAAATGTCCATGATTTGTTTATCTTCTTTACTTGATCTTTGAGCCAAATGCACAATGTCTACATTTTTAGTTAGATCCTTTGTTTGATCAAGCATCTATTCCTTCATCTATTTTATTTTGCTAGTACACTTTGATCAATTAGATCATTTTGTATCAGGAGGGTTTCATGTAGGAGCTTATTTAATTTCATGATATTGGATTCCATTTCTTCTATAGTTTCTTTTTCCAATTGACAATCCTTACACTTCTTAAATTTTTTCAGTCAATGTGTGTAGCTTATGTTATCCATCCAATCATCCCCTCTAGATTCATTCTTTTCCATCTCCTCTTGTAAAAATCCTTTATTATTTTCTGGCTGCCTTTTATCTAAATTGTTGGCTTTGTTCTCTACATTCCTATTTTCTCTAAGTTTTTTCGATTTTGTGATTGCCTTGTCTTCCCTTGCTTTCTTTTTGCTTTTGCATCTTTTAACAATTAAGCTATCTTTAATGTTATTTTTTATTTTTGATTTAAATAAGTTTGGATCTAGAATTTTGTCAGTTTCTCCAAAATATTCTTTAAAAGTTATATAATAAATGGATTTTTTAGTGATTATCTTCTTACATACTAGATGGTTTAGGTCTGATTTTATCAAGATCCTAATTGTATTTTCTTTATTTATATTATCTTCAAACCCTATAACTGTTCCTAAAGAATTAACAATTTTCTTAATAGTATTTTCCTCCATTAATTATGATGGAATTTCTGAGCTTTCCACCCATTTGATTGATTTTATGTTTTTAATATGATTTTTATTAAAATTTGGTTTCCATATTAAGAAATTGGTATAATGTCCTTCGTAAAAATAGTTATCAGATTTTAGAATTTCCTCTTTATCCTTAGCATTTCTACATAGAATGAACTAGTAATGATCGGCAAAAGAAGTAATGCTACTTACCTTATCACCCCATTTTTTTCCTATGATGCATACCAACTTGAAGCTTTTCCTTGATGGACTATTCCAATACATGTAGATGCCCTTTTCTTCACAATCCTTCCACTTCCCTTCATTAAATGAGTTGCTAATAATGATATTTCACAGTCTTTATTCTTTGTTGATAATATTTGCCTATTATTTTTGGCTACTTTTTCCTTAATTATTACTTGATCATTCTTTTGATGTGGCAGAATATAAACTTCTTTCCTTTTAAAAGGAAATGCTAACTATAGATTGTGGTCACATTTATTCTATTGAGGATCAAGCGTGCTTATAGCTTTGGATAAACTCTTTGTTATTGGCCCTAAGGGGACACAATTTGTCTCTAATATGATTTTGGGTCATTCTGCTTGCTTCTCCTAGTGAGGATTTTTGCTCATCATAGGGCTAGGGTTTAGCTTTGTGACCGGTGCATACTTAGTTTTGCTGAAAAAATTATTTTGCCTCTAGATTCTTGTTTCATTTCCAACTTGTTCTAGCTGATGCTGGCTTCATTTTTTCTTGTTTATCACCATCTGCCATCCTTCTTTGACTTTGAAATTTTGCCTATCTTGGATTTATTTATTCTGTTTAGAATGTTGCCTAACCAAAGTTTCAAAATTCCCTTCACCATTTCTATGGGGATTGTTTTGGTCAGCTTTCTACGATGAAAGAGCATCATACTTGTTACTAGGTAGAGGGGGAAAGGGCTTCTTCTACTACTAGTATGAGTCTGTTCTCAAATTGGGGCGGATTGTATTGATTCATAAATTTTCTTTTTTCACCATTTTACAAGACAGAGCAATATGAAATATTTTACCTATCCATTTTTATTCTCTTTTTTTTCTAGAAATTTATAGAGTCATCAAATCCTTTAAATATTTCAAATTTTGGACATATCAAATTATCTAATTTCTTCAAATAATTTAAACAAACATAATATCCTCACAAAAGACAAATATGTAAATAAATAATTTCTAATTTATAGTTTTTTTTCTAATACTATAATATAAGGTATATTTCATTTCTGTTATATTATTGGATGTCAATTTAGAGAATTGGAATGCCATGCCCAAAATAATGGGGCAAAAACACATGATTCTTTTTAAAACAAAGGTATGACTATGTTTACAACACAAATATTTAATGAGGTACAATTATGTTTACGATCAAACAATGTTTACAAGTTTCAAGGTTGCTTGACTAGGTTACAATGTGTTTAGGTTAAAGGTTTCTAGTTAACACATTTCAATCTAAGTGATAGTTTGATGGTGAGGCAAATGCACGCTAGGGGGTTTAATTTTCAATATCCAAGTTTAAACATTTCATCAAATTCAATTTGACGTTTCACTATAATTCACATGTCATCATTTGTAAAGACATTCTTTAGTAAGTTTGATAAGCCATAAATGTATCGAGTTAAAATGATTCATTATTTAATGTTTTAACTAATCTAGATAGTATGATTGGGATAAGATACACACATAATGAATTCAAAATGTTCTTTCATAACTATAATAAGTTGTGATATATAAAATGATATATTGTATGTAATTTAAATTATATATAAAATAATATATATTAAATAACATAAAGTATCTGATAAATCATAGAATACCTTATATTACTTAACATCCTCTTTAATTAATAAATATATATACACTACTTTACATATTATTGATAGAAGCTAAAATAAAATAATCGATAATTACTAATGTGTATAGAGAGGCAAATTTTGTTGCAGACTGGTTTGTGAATGAGGTGGTGACCATAAGTATGGTGACGATGTGGCATCACAGAGACAAATTTTTGATAGTCATGAAAAGATATTCTAATTCTGGAATGAATCTAGGGGAGTACGAAGGCAATCTTGAGTTAATTATGGAAAGATATGCAGGATGGCACAAAAGACAAGGTTTTAATGAGAATCATGGGAAGGTAATGAGATGCCATCAATTCATGTACTTTTGGCATGTTTTATGGGTCTCATTTTTATCTTCCATTAAAATTGCTAGAGATGAAAAAGACTTTGTGAATCGAGAAACTTAGAAAGAAGAAGATTGTGAAGGGTTAGAGAACTGATGTAGGGTTTTTTCATAGGAGATCAAGATGGTTGGGGAGAGGAGTAGGAAGGAGTTGATTGAGGAGGTGGAAAAATGGAGAAAGAGAACAAAGGTCTAGAATAGATTGGAGAAGGGCAGAATAATGAGGTACATTGAAAAAATCCATGGTTTTGACAAGGAGATTACTAAGCTCATGGTGAACAACTGGAAGGATGGATGAATCAAAATTGATAGGGTCTCTCACCAAGTGAGCATGAAAATGATTGCTCTTGTCATAGAGATTCCTTAGGAGGAGGTAAATTTTTACAGGGATAAGAAAATTTTAGCAAATGTAGTGAAATATTTCATGAAGGATGTAGAAGAGAGGAAGAAGTTAGTGAAGGTCGAGACTGATTATGAAATGGATTCAATAAAAAAGCTATGGAGGTATGTATTAAGGGTTGTCATTGAATTCATTACCTTGGATACTAGATTCGACAAAGTCAGAACACACCACTTTGTTCTGCTAAACCATTTTAGACATGGAATAAAATTTTCTTTTCCTTTTCTATTTTTTTACCTCTTTGAGCAAGAACATTGAGGGTTACAAGAAGAAACCCAACACAAACCCAACTCTTCATGAGGGTTTGCTCCTTCTGGTCTACAAATATCTCAAGACCTAGACTAGGGGCAAACCCTTAGGCCACTCTGGGGATGCTTCAAAGGATATTGGGAGCTTGAATTTTTTGAGTTTGAGGAAATCCAAAGTCTTAGCTTGGAGGAAGAGGATAATACCCCCTCGACAGGTAAGAAGCCAAAGGGGGGAGGGGAATTTCTCCCTCCACTAGTAATGTTCCATGTAGGAAGAGCCCTAGAGGATTAACATCTAATCCCATGGAACATAGGGAGGATGAGTATAATGACAACGAGGAGGAAATGGAGTCAGAGGATGTGAAGAAGGGGGAGGACATCACTATTCTACCTAGGAATCCCAAGAAGAGGAAGGCTAAGGAGGATATGCCTATAGAAAGGAGAAGTGATGAGACACCTAAGATTCTTGGCCCCTCCCCTTCCCTCTCTTCACCTCAAAAGAAGATAAAAGAGATCTTGGTGGAATACAATGGGGAGGAGGTAATAAAAGAAAGGAGGAGGGTGTGGAGAAACTTCAATACCAAAATGGCGAAGATGGGGATTGTTAGAGAGACAATGAATCCTCAAGTTCGTGAAGACAAGGAGGGAAAACTTCATTTCAAGGAACTCATAGACCCAGCTTTGGTAAAAATTTTAGACAATGCAAGGGAGATAGGGTCAACCTACTCAATAATGCCAAAAATAGTATGATAGACAACTTTCACTCAATTAAGTGGTTGTTCCATAAGATTGAAGAGCTTAAGGAGAAAAAGTGTCAGGAGGAAGGCCAAAGGAAGAGCAGTGACTAGGGTTTTCTATCTGACCAAGAGGATCATCTTTCTAAGGTTGAGAAAAGGGTGCAAAGGATGGAGATATCAAACAAAAATCTTACTAATCAGGTGATTGCCACTTTGAACACTCTAAATGAGAACATCAACAGCTTGGGTGAATCGTTGAAAAACGTGGGCATTGATGGGGAAAATGATGAAAGGGTCAATGAGGATTCCAAGCAAACTAAGGGGGAAATGAATTTGATCAAGGGCTTGGTGGACCATTCTACTGATCTGAACCAGGAGTGTGCAACCATGGAGATCTAGAGTGCTAATGAAGTAGCTGAAACCATGTAGGAACTTGATAGGAAGATTGAATAGTAAGGGTTTTATTTCTTATCCTATCTTTTTGTCAGTTGGGTATGTTGGCTTTTCCTTTCCTTCCATTAGCCTATCTTTTGTTTTGGCCTTATGTAGGTAGAAGTATTGGGTCTTGACTTTATTTAATATTATGCTGTCAGCTTTTTTGTAAAAAATTTTGGTTTTCAAGATCCTTGTAAAACTTGTTTTTCTTAATAAAAAACCTTCACTCCCAAAGAAAAACCAAATAATTTAACAATTAACTAACCCCACACTTACCAACTTAGTTCACTAAGTCAACTAATTCACTTTGTTTACTAACTAGATAATTGCACTTACTATCCAATAAAATAAATATACTTATAAAATTAACTACATGAATTAACTTACTCATTTACTAACAAATAAATACTAACTCAATCTCTGTACAATTTAAATAAACCAATATACTAACCAACTAATATTTTATTTTATCTTTACATTTTAAAAAGAAATATGCATTCTAACTAATTTAAGTTAATCCACTTACCATCTAATTATATTTAATTACTACTAAAATGAAATCAATTAAATAAGACTAAACAACAAAAAATAATTTAATAACTACTTTACATATTTCCTCCTTACATATATTTTATCTAAATTAAATTAAACTAAAATAATACTAATTAACAATTACTAAATCTTACTTCCCTTTAAATATTAATGAATAAATCTTAAATTACACTATATAAAAAAACTAATAAACTAACCTAACTAACTACTAACTTAACCGTTATTACTAACTATCCCCACATTCCCTAAGGGTTCGTTTGGTTTGTGGAAGATGATAGGAATTGGCTTTTTTGAAATTTGGATTTGAAAATTTGTGGTGTTTGTTTCAAAATTTGCAAAATGGAATTAGCATATGCGACTTCCAATTTTGCCTCAAAACCAGGTTTTCCAAATTCCTACTAGCAGGTAGGAATTGAAAATCAAAACCTGGTTTTGTTTTTTAAAGTGTGTAAAAATAATAGATTGGACTACTTTTTGAAATTTGCCTTCAACTTCAAGCTTACGCACTTCACATGCATCTTCTGAGTGAAACAAATAGTTTCAATAAAATTCCAAAAATTGGAATGAAGATATGCAAAACCTTGATTTGGCTAAACCAAGGTTTTTAGAAATCTAGGTTTTTTAACTTCCACGAACCAAACGGACCCTAAGCTCATGTGAGCCCTCCCCAAAAAGGAACTCACACTGTCCAAAAAGTGCAGATTGTTGCCCAATGGGAAGAGAGGGGTAGTTGCAATTAAATAAAAATTTATCTCCTTCCTTCCCTCCAAAACCGCCAACCATCCTAAGCAAGTGGTTGAAGATGACTCTTCACCTTGGAATGCATGGAAGGTGAATTCTTTTTTCTATTTTTTTTATTAAAAGAACATAGAAGAGTTATGGTTGTAAAGTCTATTAGGTGAGAATTAGTTTTATTTTATTTCATTTTATAATTATTTATCTATTTTTAGTCAAGGAATTCAAAAGGAATCCTTTTTAGAATATTCTTAGTTGCAAAAGAGAAATTAAAAAACTTTACATACAAAAGGAGCAATTTTGCTCTAGAAAGATGGATTTTTTTTTTCAATGTCTATTTTTTTCAAAGTGTTAGATTTTTTTGAAGGATCATTTTTTTTCATGAGTGTTAAATTTTCTAATTTATTTACATAACTAAAGGGGATTTTTTTTTTTTTTGTAGGATAAATTATGGCATAGTGTTTGATGTTATATTGATACACTTGAATATGAATATTTTTCTTCTCGATAATTACTATAATACAAATGAAATACTAACTAAATAAATCAAACTTCCTTAATACATTTTGGAATCAAATTTCATAACTTTATATAACATCATTTCATCTAATCGTCGTTAGACATATGCATAGAAATTTGAATCATAAGGAATATCATATGAAGGAAATTTTCTCTTTTTTCTTTCTTTCAACACACATGGGCTAGAAACTTCTTATTCATTTTATTCAAACACCCGATTCAAAGACTTTCTTAGGAAAGAACCAGGGAAGAAAATCCAAGATCATATTCATTTCAAAAATAAGGTTAACAATAAATTTTTACAATAGGATCATTATCCTGAGGAGAAGTCTCCAAACATTTGAACTGAAATAACAACTTTGAATTCTTTCTTGGCTCCATATCAAGGTAGCCACCAAGAAACCTACAAATTACATCTAGATAACCATGGAGAACCAATAACTAATTGGGAGACAATCAGATTAATCACAAGGACACATACAACCAAATACTCCCATCCCTAGGTTTGCACAATAGGTTTATTATAGAACTAGAGTAGGGAGAAGGTGGATTTTTCTAGGGTAGGAGAAGTCAGTCACAACACCATAACAGATGCCCCTTTTGAGGCTATAATCACAAGAAATTTCATTCTTTCATTTTTCAATTTCCAAAACACAAAATGGTTTGCATAGACAAGTAGAGGCCCATATCACCCTACTCTCTCCCTCTCCTCATCATGAGGAGAGACTCTGTATTGCCCAAAGTCCAACTAAAGCCCTCCTCCTATACATGGACACTTTTTCCCTATTTGAGGGTGAGTAATGCTAATGCAACCCTTATGTGTTTCATCATACATACAAACATAACATGAAGACACAAACTTGAAGGATTCCTACCTTTACAAATGGTTATGGCAAACAAAATTTTGAGAAGAGTTATCATTCTTCCTTCTTTAATCTTGGCTTTACTCTCTCTAAATGTGGAGATTGGATGAACACTCTTCAACCCTCAAATTTGCAACTAAATAGGCTCCTAACTCAACCACCTAAAAAATGTAACAACTCTAGACTTGATTAAGGCCTTTTAGGGTCTTCTAACTTAATCCTATCATTAAGACAAACTTTATGGGGGAGTATAAACTTGTCAAACTTATCGTGAAGTTTAAATTTTCCCGCTAAAGTAAAAATAAGATGTTTGGGTGGTCAAAAAAGTCAACAAAAGAGTCTAGAGGGGTGGAAAATGTCCCCAACCCATACATATACCCCCTAGGCACATAGTTTTCATTCATTTTTGCTCCTAGGACCATTTTAGAACCTATTAACTTAGCTTGAAATATTTCAATTTTCTAAACCCTAGGAATGCAATCTTACCACTACTCCCTAATTAGGGTAATTAACCTAAGTTACCACTAATTAGTCTTAGGTTACTAACTTAATCCATCTCAAATTATCAGGTTACTCAGCTAACTCTAATTATCATGCTGATATACATATACATATATGGATTATGAGTGTCAAGTGACACTATAAGATTACTATTAAAAAATATTAAACACTTTATGATTATAGAATGATACACACATTCAGATTACGATACAAATAAATACAAAATAATAGGGTTTGCATCTTTCATTAGACTCAAACCTTGGTTTTCACAAACTATACATAGGGTTGGTTACCAGATCTCCATTAGATTTCTTGGCTAATAATCCTACACACTCATTTCACACATTAGTAGCTCGAGAAAAATCACATTCATATGTTTAAAACTCATCTAGATAATCGCATAATCAAAACATCAACCTTTCATATAAATAACTGTTATCTCATTTCTGCTCATGTATTTAACCATTAAAATTTGCATAATTAAGGTACTAATCATATTCCTAATCCTACACTCATTTACTATACTACATCATGAATATGCATGCTCATAAAACATTTAAATAACATAATTAAGCATCTCAAAGTAAAATATCACACAACATAAAATAACATAATAATGTCTAGTCCATCCGACAAGGTCTTAACATATCGAGTCATAATGTATCAAAATAACAATGTATCAGCTATAATATGATGGGTTAGGATGAGGCCTCACATGGAAATAATTTCTATATAGAATCTTTTTAATATATAACATATTTTTAGATATCCAATGCTTCACAATATAATAATACATTATTTAGCATTTAATATTTGTAGAATTTTTGACAAAATCTTAATAATAGTAAAAGACCTGGCAATGGTTTAAATTAATTATAAATATATAATAGAAATAATTTTTGGTTACAATAAAAAATTTATTAAAAACTTAAATGGAATTTTAAATTTTATTTCAATTTTCTCTTTAGGTTTTTTTTGGGTAGTGCTACTCTCCTTTTACCTTTTGAAAAATTTAGAGAACTTTAAACAAAGTACTTTTTTGGTAGTAAAATATTTTCTACATAAATAAAAAATTTATATGAGCACCAAAATATTTATATGAACACCAAAAAAATACCTCGGTACTCATATGTAGCAAACTATTTTCTATATATGTGCACATCTCCTATGACTTGTTTCTTATTGATTATAGGTTTTTTAATTCTAAATTTAAAATAATTACAAGAATAGCGAGTTCTAATCATTAACATGTTTTGTTTTGTTAATTTTATATTCATATAGGATACTATGTCGATAGACAAAAGCTCAGACAATTCCAACCATGGAGGGACCACAAATACTATGAGTTATCACTATTTCCTCCAAATTTTCATTCATGTAACTTGGAGAAACATTGTACATTCATTCAGATTTTTAATTTTATTTTATTATATAGCACACACACACAACATTGCTATTTAATATATTGTCACATATATATCCAAATACACTTGTATATAACTAACCCCTTATGTATTAAAAAATGCCACAAAATAATATGTCAAAGGAAATGAGTTGTAATTTTTCAAACCAAGGAGGGAGCACAAATGGAGTAAGTTATCATTATATTACATTTTTAAACTTTCATTTGTAACCCTTCAACAAATATACATTATCCATATAAAAAATCACTTATACCTCTATATATGTTTGCATCTATAAATCTTTATTTTGGATTTATTTCCTTTTATCAATCATTTTTCTCCACTATATGCATATGTATGTACATACATTTAACGTTATTACTCTATATGTAACTATCATTTTATTTGTTCATTTATAGCAATAATAATATAACAATTTGTCACCTTAACAAAAACTATTTGACTAAGGATTTTTACTTTGGGAATGTAAAATTGAAGCAATATTGACTACCAATGTAATTTGTTAGATCAATACTGGAGATCGTGTTACAAATCCAATCCTTCAAATCTTATCATTCAAGAGGGTAACATTTTTGAAGATCATATTGATTGATATAATATTGTCTTATCTAATGGAACTCATGTGCAATTAGCAATTTTTCCACACAAACCCAATGACTTGTTCTTCTTAGACACACTGAAAATACAATCTATAGTATCATTAACAAGTTATGTTTGTCAAGCCATAGGAAATTCTAGGTAGTCATTCTCATTCTCAATCTTCTTTGATATACATATTTTCATTTATATATATATATATATATATATATATATATATATATATATATATATATATATATATATATATATATATATATATATTCATAACTAATTCTATATCATTCTAATGTCACAAAATGGGATCAAATCATCTTTAGCCTACAAATCATACATTGAGATAGTCAAATCATTGGATGACCAATATATCTATATAAGTCTTAAGAGGACCAAATGATGGGAGAGAAAACAATTGTCTTTCTGAGCAAAAGAGCAAAATATGGCATCCACACACCTCGCAAAGAACTACCACTACCTAATAGTATCAACCCTATAAAGAATTTAAATCCATGTCAAAGAAGATGGATTATCAAAGGGAGAGTCACAACCAAAAACAACTAAAATAATTTAATAACCACTAAGCTAGTGGCCAGGTTTTTAGCTTTGACATATTAGATAGTAAAGGCACAAATATATGAATAGTTTTCTTCAATGACATTGTAGAATTGCACTATGATAGAGTGCAGATTGGTGGCATATATACCATTTCCAAAGATTCAATTAAAGAGGCAAAGACCCAATGCAACAAGCTGAATAGGCACATGGAAATCACTCTTGACCATACATCAATATTGAAATATTGTGATGTTGAATTAGGTATTGGGAGTATTCAATACAACCATAGGCCAATTAATAAAATTTCAAACATCACCAACAATAATTTGGTCAATATTATTGGGATTGTAGTTAGTGTTGGAGATATTTCAATAGTTCAACAATAGGATGCAAGTAAATTTGACTAGAGAACTATCAATTTAATGGACATGACACTAGCAACAATTGATGTGAATTTGTGTGGTCCTATTTCTATACAAGATGGTGAACATATAAAATTTTTAAAGGCTTTTAAAAAGGGTTTTATTATTGCTATAAAGAATGGTTGTGTTTTTTGAATTCAAAGGAAAGGTCATCAATACTACTATAGCAACCATATTAACAATAGATCCATCCAAACCTGAAGTTGAAGCCCTACAATCCAAGTTTGAAGGAGAAGATATTATCGTAACTCTATTGTCAACATTAATGACAAGAAGTAATACATCACCAAGTTTAGTCACAATTGCAAGTGTCTTATAACAATGTAGTCAAATGAAAGAACCCTTGGAGACAACAATAAAAGCCACCATCAAATTCATTAAACTAGATTATTTTTGTTATCCAACTTGTCCAATAGTTGTCAATAGCAAACAATGCAAGAAAAAAGTTGTTGAAAATAATGACAATACATGTTTTTGTTCTAAATGTGAAAAGACCATTCCAGAGTGCAATTACATGTACCTCTTGCAAGTGAGGCTCAAAGATCATACAACTGATATTTGGGTTGTTTCTTTTGATGAAGTAGAAGAAAACCAATTGCACATGCTTGCCATAGAACTATACATGTAATACCCAAGTCGATGTAACTCCTGAAGCCATCATCGAAGTTGTGTTTTTCAAGAAGTTTAGATTCACCCTATCAATAACAAATGAACTATACAACTATGAGGATAAATTGAAACCTACCATCACAAAGGCAACAAAATTGGAGCTCAAACCTTAAAGCGAATGTTTTCTTGCTAAAATTTCAAATATTGGTGGTTCAAAATTAGTATGCTCAACCATCCATTAATTTAGGTTAGAAGTATTCATATATATAAACAAAAAAATATGCTTGTACTATTTTCCTTTGTATCCTATAGTGTTCATAACAATGTATTCCATTATCATATTAATATAGTCAATATTACAAACTCTATCTTTTGAAGGTTTTATTTCTTTATTAATTCTATAGATAGCTATAGAAGAGTTTGTCTTTAATTTCATTCTAAAAAATTGTTGTTCTTATGCTCCTATGGATATTTGCTACAAAGGATAACACATCATTTCAATTTCCATGGTTTTCTTGCAATTCTCTCTAGGTTAATCCATGATTACTTTCTTGCTAGTTTTTATGTTTGCTGATTTTTCTTAGATAAAGAAACCTTTTTGCACTCCGTTGTTAAATATTTCATTATAAATATTTTGGCTTTCTTATGATGGAAAGTGAGTTTTTAATAATTGACAAAACTTTGAACAATGCAGATCCAACTTATAGATTTTAAAATAAACAAAAAAAAGAGGAGAGAATTTTTTAAAAAAAAACTACTATCAACACAAACATGAAATTTCAACAAGGCATAGCCTCAAAAGAATTCAACAAAAGTGAACTGCAAAAATGAAGCACCACATCAAATTTTACATAGCATAGCAACAGAAAATAATAAAAGAAACTTCATTGAATGTCAAACCACTAGCTTTCAACAATATAATGTCATTACAATAAATAAGTTAGATTAAATGAGCTCAAAAGACAAAAACAAACTAAAATAGTACCCCTCTCATCATATTTAAACAACATCAAAAACTTTTTCACCCACAACAACCATCAATACCTATAGTTATGCAAAATCAAATTTCATGCAAGAACTTCACAAATCAATGAAAACATTTCAAGAACATATTGACTCATTATCAATAGTGAACACATGTAGCATATGTAACAAATGCTACACATGTATGTCAATAAAAAAAAACATTTCAGACACCATATACTCTAGATGCTTCTAAGAAAAAGAATTACATTGCTTCTGTCTGGAAAATAACTTGGACACTGGAAAGCAACCATATGTTCTCAAAAACCTCACTCAAGTAGAACAAATATTAATTGTTAGAGTTAGCCCAATACTACAAGTCACCCATGCAAGAGGAAGACAATATAAATATAGTGGACATAATATATGTTTCCCCCAAGATATTTAAAGCATTGCACATCTTTTACCAAGAAGAGTACAAGAGCTTGAACTTGTTATTATACATCACACAAATCTAGAGGGAAACAATTATGATTGCTATGTAAAAATAATAATGTTCTGAATGTACTATTCTACAAAATTAAAAAATGACCCATACTACAAATATGTCAAAATTGATATTGATGCCCTCAAGTTACTAGTTGAAACCACCACTGTTATATTAGGCATGCTATGCACATAAAAAAATGAATTTCAAGCCACTAAAACAAACAATGACTTTGAAACAACCTTTACCAATAATATTGAACTACAACATACATCATCATTCATTACAAAATTACCTAATGGAGAATGTGAGTTGCAAAGTATCAAGTCATTGTTAGGTTTGAACACAAATCAACAAGAAATTGTATCATGGCCACAAATATAAAACTTGTTGATTAATTAATATAACATTGAGGACCTATTCAGAATGGCTTTCCCAATGCTATTTCCAAGTGGATGTGCACTCCCACTTCAATCAAGAAGTAAGAAAGTTCACATGCACAAATACACCATGCACTTATTGAGGTATTATGACAACAAGTTTGGAAAATATGTAAGATTTTTATAGTATATTTACAATATAATTATGAGATATCATAGCCAACAAACAACTGCAGTTTTCCTCAAATCAAATATTCAAGAAAGAATCCCAAAAATAATTGAAACCTTCGATCAAATTCTACAAAATACACCAGACAATCAATTGAAAAATCAGCTAATGCATTTTGAAAATTCATTAAGAGGGACACAAGCTTATTGGAATAAAAGTAGATTAGACTTGACACCTATGATACACCAACTAGGGACACCTACACTTTCCTTCACCTTGATCTTAACACACACACTTCAACATGGTCATTGTATGCGGATTCATCCCGGAATGAACATTGGATTGTTCATCCAAAAATCAGCCTGCAAAGTGACCTATTGCCTTCTATCTAAAGGGAATTGCTTGTCAGATATCCTCAGATCCAAGGTGTTTAAGCAACCAAACCCTGTAAGAATGAAGGATTTGAAATAAAATTAATCTATATGATTATGCAGATTAATCTAGAATGGAGTATGCACGTTTAATCTAAGAACATGTAAAAGAAATGATACTAAATGTATGCATATTAAATCTAGATGAGAATTAAACTAGAAAATGAATATGAAAGTAGGGAGCTCAAATGAATGCACAATCCAACAACAATTCAATGCAAATTCTCATTCAACCTCTTCTCAAAATGAAGAGATGAGGGTCTCTTAAATAGACTTTCCTAGAATCCATCAACGGTTGAGATCGATTTCAATCAACGGTTAGGATTAAAGGTGAAGTTCAGTCATAAAGGAAGATTCCCAAATTAAAGGGAGTTAACTGATTTAATTTGAGTAGAAAAAGGAGTTAACTGATTTAATTTGAGTAGAATAAGGAGTTAACTGATTTAATTTGAGTAGAATAAGGAGTTAACTGATTTAATTCCTTTTTGATCAACAGTGAATTAGGAATTTCCCTTTTTGAACTGAAGAAGAATTTTGGAGAGATATTTAATTTAATAAAATAAGATATGCTCTCATAATTACCTTTTTTATTTAATTAAATAATTCTATTTAATTAATTAGAGGCACTTTTCTTATTTAATTAAATAACTTCATTTAATTAATTAGGAATGACTTCCCATTTAATTAAATAACTTTGTTTAATTAATTAGAAGTAAGTTCTCCATTTAATTAAATAATTTTGTTTAATTAATTAAAATAGGCATATTTATTAAATTAAATAAATTTAATCCCATAGTACATTAGTCTTAGGATATAATTTAATTTAATAAAATGAGATATGTTCTCATAATTACCTTTTTCATTTAATTAAATAATTCTATTTAATTAATTAGAGGCACTTTTCTTATTTAATTAAATAACTTCATTTAATTAATTAGGAATGACTTCTCATTTAATTAAATAACTTTTTTTAATTAATTAGAAGCAAGTTTTCCCTTTAATTAAATAATTTCGTTTAATTAATTAAAATAGGCATATTTATTAAATTAAATAAATTTAATTCCATAGTACATTAGCCTTAGGATATAATTTAATTTAATTAAAGTATAAATACTTATTAATTAAATTAAATATTAATCAATAGGTTTAATGTAACTAATATGAGTAAATACTATAGGAATTAAATAATAAGCATGATGAATGCAGATTAGGGTTTTCTGCATTTGACATTTAAGTCAAGTAGCGAGTAGTAGAATAAAAATTTGCCTAGTGAAATGGGACTTAGGATTGATAAAAAATAGACCAGAATTGGTATCATGGCAATGAGCCAATTTCGGGGTATTACATTTTGCCCCTCTTTGAATGAATGTGCGAGCAACATGTTCAATTCAAAGAAACATTAGAAAGTGTGATTTGAAGATGAGATTGGTTCTAAAGGTAATGACATGGAGACCAATTGATAAGCTTTTAAGGAATATCTCTAGAATAGAGCTTAATCCCAACGAATCCAAGCAAAATGCCTAGATACCTAAAATTGATTCGAAGTTGAGATTAGTTCCGAAGGTGATGACACAGAGACCACTTGATGAGCTTTTAAGGACTATCTCTAGAACAGAGCTTAATCCCAAGGAATCCAAGCAGAATACCTAGATACCTGAATTGAAATAGATAAGCTTTTAAGGATCATCTCCAACACAAAGCTTAATCCTAAGGAATCTAGGTAGAACACCTAGATACCTAAGTTGAAACATATAAGCTTTTAAGGATCATCTCCAGCATGAAGCTTAATCCTAAGGAATCTAGGTAGAACACCTAGATACCTAAGTTGAAACAGATAAGCTTTTATGGATCATCTCCAGCATGAAGCTTAATCCTAAGGGATCCAAGTAGAACACCTAAATACCTAAGTTGATAAGATCTAATTATGAGTCATAGAATCATTCCCAAAATGAGGCTTGATCCTCAGGAGTTAGGGTTTAGACTGTCTGATACCTGTCCATCAGACTAAGATTAGAAATGTTATAAGATGTGACCAAATGATGAAAAGATGAAGTAGATGACAAGGATGCCAGAAAGAGGAGGACAAGATGCCCCGAGTAATGAGATGCCCCAAGTGAGAAGGACATAAAATGGGAACCAGATGCCCCAAGCAATGAGACTCAAAATGAGTTGAAATTTAGTTCAATGATGTAATCATCCTACCCCCTCAAGAGCAAAATTGAAAGATTACACACCAAAAGTATGATGTAAGGAGAGTGATGAAAGATACAGAAGAAATCCAAGGTTTAGTAGAATATAGAAGAGATTAGAATGATCAGAAGAAATATAAAGAGATTACAACGATCAGAATAAATATAAAGAGATCATAACGATCTTGAAGAAATATGAAGAGATCAGAATGGTCTAAAGAAATTTGGAGAGATTAGAATGATCTGAAAAAATATGAAGAGATCAGAATGATCTGAAGAAATATAAAGAGATCAAAATGATCTGAAGAAATATGAGGAGATTAGAATGATCAGAAGAAATATAAAGAGATTAGAATGATCTTGAAGAAATATGAAGAGATTAGAATTGTCTGAAGAAATTTGGAGAGATCAAAATGATCTGAAGAAATTTGGAGGTTGATCCGAAGTGATTTCAAGATCCAAAAGACCAAGTTTGAGTTGAAAAGATTCCAAGAATTGCAAAGTATCAGAAAGATTTGGATTGCAAAAAAAATTTTAAAATGCATTTTGAGCCACTTAAGTGTGTCAAATTTCGAATTTGATCCCAAAAAATGGGTTAAGAGCAACCAAAGTAGCCAAGAGGGTGATTAATCAATCATTTATAAAGTTCATGAAAGAACATGATACTTTGAAGAGATCAGCAATCCCTCATCAGAGAAGGTGAAAGTAGATTTGCAATTGAATCGCATGCTTATGCAAGTGAAGTATGCAATGCAAGACTATGTTAAATGCAACCCTAGGTCTGGTTACCAAGCCTCAATATTTAATCATCACCCCATATAGAACAAAGCTCGTAGGTCATACAATTCCCACTGACATTGCAATCATAAAAATATGAATATAACATACGTTATTGGTTTGTCGGGATTAAATGTAAGCATTCGAGGCACAAGAAGCCAAAATGACCAGAACATTTGTCCCTTTTAATGTAGCAAGTTAACATAAGCATCAAAGCATAGACACTAGGATGACCTAAATGTTGCTTGCATAATAGACACACCAAACACACAGGAGATCCATCTTTTGCTAAGTACTCAGTATTTATACTATTCGCAATGACCCTTGCGTTCGTAACCTGAGACATAAGTGTGCTAGATATACTCGCAATGACTCATACGTTTACTTAATAGGACGAGTATCAGTATGTACTATAGCATGAAGAGTTCACTCCAAAAAACAACGAGAAGAACCAGTGTCATTGATGTATTTGTATAAAAGGAGTCGAGGTACACACGGCCATCCAATACAAGATGGAGGCTCTTATAGTGGACACTTCTTTTATAGGAACGTATCAACTTGTTGGAACTAAACCACAAATAGAAAGCCAAGAAAAGATCATGCTCCTAGTCATTACTTCTCTAGTCGAAGATGACATCATTGAGTTGCTCGAGGAGATATGATAAAGCAAAAAAAAAAAGGAAACAAAGAAAAAGCCCAACATATCCAAACAAGTATATCATTTTTTAGTTCATTTTTTTTGGGATTGATGTCAAGTGTCAATGTCCAGAACATGTTTGAAAGAAATCTCTTCAGTAGGGTGATGACAGTAGGTAGATGTAGTTAGAATGACTGGTGACTGAGGTCAAAGAGGAATCTTCACGATGAAGAACCTAAAGAGGACTAAGCAATAGTAGACAGACATAGCCAGGACGACTGGTGACTGATGCAAAAGAGATCTTCCATAAAGGAATCTTGAGACATGACCCGAGCAACAGTAGACACAGTTGAAACAACTGGTGACTGTTGTGGAAGAGATTCTATGAGGAGAATCTTGAAGAGAGTGTCACTAGCGATAGTAGGCAGATGCAATGAGGACCACTAGTGATTGTCATGAAGGAGATTCTCTGAGGAGAATTTGAAAAATAGTGACAGTAGCGATAGTAGGCAGATGCAGTGAGAACCATTGGTGACTGTCGCAAAGGAGATTCTATGAGGAGAATCTCAAAAATAGTGATAGTAGCAATAGTAGGCAGACACAATGAGAACCACTGGTGACTGTCGTGAAGGAGATTCTATGAGGAGAATCTCAAAAAATAGTGACACTAAAGGGGGAATGCCCCCGAGCTATGACAAGACTCAATCCATGGATACATGAGCGAAAAGTAGGAAAAGCAGGAAAGCAAAAGCATGAAAGCGACTGTACAGAGTAGCCAGAAGATGTGCTGCAAGATGGAGCATTGGGAACAAGAGGCGCCTGTTTACCAAGTTTTTACCTTCTTGGGAAGATTTCCTTTTTTTCCTACCATGATGCCTATTTCTAGGTTTTCACCAATGGCACTTTTTTTTGTTTTTCAATTTTTTTTTTGTATTTTTCTCTTTTTGAATTTTTTTGTATTTTTGAGATTTTTCCCTTTTTTTGGTGTTACCAAGGCACCTATTGCTAGGTTTTCACTAGAGTAACCATTTTTTTTCAGGACTTTTTCTAATTTTTAGATTTTTTTCAAGACATACAGATATGTACAAAGAGCTTGTTGAGATTAAATCAACTGTAAAATCGCTTCAGGTGGAGAGTGTTGATAGGCTCTTTAAGCACTTCTCCTTCGGTTGTAGAAAGCTGATAAGCGCAAGATCCATATACTGCAGTAATGATGTATGGACCTAACCAGTTTGGTTCAAACTTTCCCTTTTGCATTCGTTGTTGTTGATTCTTAGGGTTCTCTCTCAGGACGAGATCACCCAGCTGGAAGTCATGTGGCCTGATTCTCCTATTGTAGCTTCATGCCATTCTTTGTTGATATGCTCATAGATGATCACAGGCCACTTGTCATCGTTCATCCAGTAACACAAGCTCTTGAAGCTGAGCTACCTTGTAGTCATCATCAGTGATAAGGCCTTTCATGGAGATTCTCAAGGTAGGAATCTCAACCTCTATTGGAAGCATAGCATCTGTCTCATACACCAACGCAAAAGGAGTTGTGCCCATTGGAGTTCTAATGCTTGTCCTATATGCCCACAGGGCTGGATTGATCTAGAGATGCCAGTCTCTCCCTAACTTACTAACTGTGCAATGAAGAATTTTGAAGATTGCCTTATTGGATGCCTCAGCTTGGCCATTACCCTCGGGGTAATAAATGGAAGACCAATGTTGTGTAATCTTGAATTTCTTGCACAGTTCCTTGAGGTCTTTATTTTTGAACTATCCTCCATTATTAGTAATGATTGAGGATGGTATACCATATCTACAAATGATGTAATTTGTGATAAAAAGTGCTACAGTTTTTCCATCAGCAATTGTGAGAGGGACTGCCTCTAACCATTTCGTGAAATAATCTGTAGCGGTGATAATGAACTTATGTCCATTGGAAGAGGTTGGGTGAATCTGCCCCACCAAATCAAAGGTCCATTATTGAAATGGCCATGTTGTAGTAGAGGGAATCAGCTCTCTGGCTAGAGCATGAATGAGATTCCCATGTAGCTGACACTGCTTGCAGGACCTAGCATATTTAACAGCTTCTTGCTCCATTTTAGGCTAGTAGTAACCAGCACGAAGGAGTTTGCGAGCTAGTGTCAGGCCATTGGAATGAGATCTGAAAATGCCTTTGTGAACATCAATTAGTGCATGTTTGGACTCGTCGGGTTCTAAACACCTAAGGAGTGTTCCACGAGACCTCTCCTATACAGATTGTCAGCAATAATGACTTAATATGAAGTGTTACAAATTAGGTAACGTTTCTCATTCTGGGTCAGACCTTCCGAAATGGTTTGATTACGAAGGTAGGAATAGATGTGATGGTAGCGGATGATTCTTGTCCTATAATAGAACAGATCATCCTAGAATCAGGTGTGTCATAGGCTGGGTAGTGTAACACTTCCACCAAGAACTCGTGTCGAAGATCATTTTTTGGCATTTTTAACAAGGAGGCCAGAGTGGCAATAGCATCAGCTGCTTTATTATCGGCATGTGGAACTTGTTGGAAGGTGATGTGTCAAAAATACTTTGTCAAGTCATCAACCATGCATTTGTAAGGAATTAATTTCTCATCCTTTGTTTGATACACATCATTTACTTGGTTGATAACAAGCTGAGAGTCACCGAAGATATCCAACTGATCTACTCTCCATTCAGCTGCAATTTTCATACCATTGATCAAAGCTTCATATTCAACAATGTGAAGGACCCATCGAAGAACATAACCCATGTATGGTGAGTGAGTGTTAGAATTGACTCATCTAGAAAATCAATGTTTATTGGTAGAAGACTCTGTATGGGTGCCTTGGCCAGCTGGTCTGTAATTGCCTGTCCCTTTATAGCTTTGCATTCAACATATTGGATGTCAAACTCACTTAGTATCATGACCCATTTAGCCAATCTTCCTGTGAGAGCTGCCTTACTAAGAAAGTAATTTAATGGATCTATTTTAGCCACAATCCATGTAGTGGGGGCAAGCATGTAGTGTCTCAACTTTTGGGAAGCAAAGACAACTGCCAAGAAAGCTTTCTTAATAATGCTGTAGTTTTTCTCATAAGAGACCAATGTTCGGCTCAAGTAATAAATAACTCTTTCTTTGTTGTCATTGTCTTCCTGAGCCAACAGGATTCCCAAAGATGTTTCAGTGGTTGAAATGTATAAAAGCAAAGGCTTCCCATGCATAGGAGGCATCAGGATTGGTGGATTGACAAGATATTGTTTGATCTGTGTTAAGCTTTGCTCACAATCCTGGCTCCAATTGAATTTCACACCCTTATGTAAGGTCTTTGTGAAGGGTTGTGATTTGTTTGCCAATTGTGAAATAAACCTGCAAATAGATTGAAGCCTTCCCTATAGTCCTCTCATCTGACTGATGTTCCGAGGTGGTGGCATGTCCATTATTGCTTGTACTTTTTTTGGATCTACTTCAATTCCCTTTGCAAAAACAATATATCCCAACAATTTTTTTGATGTGACACCAAATGTGCATTTCTTAGGATTGAGCCGAAGATTGAATTTTTCCATACAATCTAGGATGGGACCCAAATCTTGTAGATGAGTATTTCGTTTAGCACTTTTGACCAAGGTATCATCAATGTAGTCCTCCATGGTTCTATGCATCATGTCATGAAAAATTATAGTAACAGCCCGCTGATATGTAGCTCTAGCATTCTTTAAACCAAATGGCATCACATTCCAACAAAAGGTTCCCCATGCACATGTGAAAGCCATTTTCTCTTGATCTTCTGGCGCAATTTTTATCTGATTATATCTAGAAAAACCATCCATAAGTGAGTACATCTCATAGCCAGCCATCATGTCCACGATCATATCAATATTAGGGAGCAAAAAGTCATCTTTAGGACATGCCAAGTTAAGATCACAGAAGTCTGTACAAACTCTGATAGATTTATCATGCTTGGACACAAGGACAATATTGGATATCCATTTAGCATAATCAATTGCACGAATGAAACCAGCCTTCAAAAGTTTCTCCAATTTGGCTTTGATGAGCAATGCAACATGAGGATGCATTTTCTGAAGCTTCTGTTTAACTAGTTTGATGCCTGGTGCTATGGACAAGTGATGCATGATAAGATCAAGATCCAATCCTGGTATGTCAGAATATGTCCAGGCAAAATTTATTTTCTTTCCGTTGAAAAAGGAAATGAATTGTTCCTTCTCTTCAGGCGACAATGACTGTGCCAGATGTACCACATGAGGATATTCTTCTGTGCCTAGGTTAATTGGTTGTGTCGGCTCTATTAACACTGATGATCTCTCCTGAAAGTGATTGGGAAGGACATCAAATATCTCATCCGCGAGTGCCTTAGAGAGGTTTTCACCCTTGGATACGTCTTTTTTTTTTACTTTTTTGGGATCCGACACTTCCACAATGTGGTTTTCACCATCAGACCTCTTGCATTTTTTCTTTTTAATTATGTGACTAAGATATTTGATGTCGGCCTCAGTCATGTTGATACTTCACTCATTGGTGGAAGACGTTACAGGTTTGATAGCATTTAGGTAACAGGCAAGAGCATAGTCATTTTGGAATGTGGGGACTTCGTTAGATGCATTGGGGTTCTAGTCTATAAGCTCAGGATGTGCGAGTGAGAGAGTAGTGGCTGGTTTAATTGCGTTCATAGTATAGTCATTAAATGCGCGGACCAAAAATTTGAGACCTACGGCAACCTCACCCATAGGTGTATTCAAACGCCTCAGACTACTAACGTTAAGAATTGATGACTCTAGAACACTAGTTGGATCAGACTCCCATGACCTAACCCTAGACATTTTACCCACTTCGATTTGATTTTCATAGACATGCACTTGGTCAATGTCTTTATCAATAGTTGCTTCTGAAAGATTATCAAACTCATATTCATGAGAATCGGTGCTACATGGTGAGAGACTATAGAACTCCCCAACAATGATAGGGACATACTCTCCTTTAGCCTCTAGATTCTTACACAAATACTCAATATGACATGACTGACTAGATTCTCCCTTTTCTGAATGATATTTGAGTTGCTCAATATTGTCCTCAGAAGAATCACTAGTATCATCCACAGTGCTAACATGTGACACAAAGTCATCTGGCTTAGCAAAGAATTTAGCGAGATCATAAAGAATAGGATGAGGGTAGGAATCCTCATCATCAGATTCTTCCTCTTGAGTATCTGACTCAGATTGTGACTCATTTTCAGATGAACTCTCAGGTACGAGTATGAATTTATTGGATCCCAAATAGAAAGGGACCTTCTTAAACCCTAGGCCAGTTGTGTCATTGTTACTTTGAGTTGTTGCTTTGATATGATCTATTAGGCCATTGTTATTGCACCCAATAGGGCTAGTTCCCTTGTAACCAAAATGCTTTATAAGCTTAAGACTAGGTCCATATTTCTTAGGAGTGATTTCTCAAGCTTGTTCTGTTAGGTCTACTGGAGCCTCTTCTTTGTAAAGCCATGCAACAATGGCTCTGTTTTCACTTTCATCTTCTAAGGGAACTATAGCTTTGACAAAAGAGCCATTAAACTTGGTTTGAGGTGTCAGCACGAATGGCTTCTTTGCTTTTGAGGGTCTCCCAAAATGTCGAGGGGACTCTAGAAGAGAAGTTAATGATAGTACTGGTTCCATGTGGTACTCCCCCATACCAGTTTCTTTCAGTTTAAATGACTGCTCAATTTGTTTCAGCTTATTGGCGTGACAATCAATAGATTCACGGTTAGCAAGGATGAAAGAATCGGCAGCTTTGAGCATATTGTAGGTGTAGCTAGTAGTGGCAAGAATAGTAATTTTAGAACCATGACATGAGAATTTAATGCATTGGTGGTATGTGGATGGCACAACGTGCATCTCATGTATCCATGGCCATCCCAACAGAATGTTGTAGGCTAAGGGAATGTCAAGCACCTAACAGGTGACATCCATTTTGATAGGACTGATGCGAATCGGTAAAGTCACAAGACCTAGTGACTTTCATTCTAATTCATCGTATGCTTTAATAGTGATCTTTCATTGAGGATCAACGGAGTCCTCAGAATAATCCAATTGTCTAAGGAGAGCAGTAGAAACAATATTTAGGCTAGCGCCATTGTCAATGAGTACCCGAAAAACACATGTCTAGTGGATCATAACCTCAACGTGTAGAGGCTGATTGTGTGGGTGATTCAATGAGTTGTCATCCTCCTTGGAGAAGGTCATAAGATGAGGTGAGGTTAGGTGACCTACCATGGATTGAAATCGCTCAAGTTCAAGATCTTGAGGAATGTTTGCCTCAGTGAGGGCTTTGTCTAGAATTTGCCTATGAGCAAGCAAGATTTTAAGCAGCTCAAATATGGAAATGTGAGCATTAGTTCGTTTCACCTGATCTAGAACACTATAACTAATTGCAGTCAATTTCGTTGTGTGTTTTGCACCTTTACTAGATGGACCAGCAAGGGCTTTGTCTTTGTGTTGTTCAAGATTTGAAGTAGGAGGTGCAGGGCCTTGAGTACCAACTTCGCATGAGAGCGAGTAACAACATTAGCACAGTGTTGTGAAGATGCATTATCCATGTTATTGGAAGTAGGGCCTCTCAAGACAAATGGTGTCTTGGGTTTGTCATTATCTTGCTTGCCCTTTATGGTAATAATGTCATAGTATTCAGAATCTACAAGTTCAACCATGTGAATAACATTGTCATCATTGAAATATGTATAGTTGACCTTATTGTAGGGTTCTGGTTTCGAAGTCTCTCCTTTTTCATAAGCTAGGAAAGGCTCTTTGAATGCCTTGTGGTCTGATTTTTTGTTATGTCCATCTACCACAAGTTCACTAGCATCAATCATGTCCTGGACTTTATGATGCAAGTTTATACAGTTGTTGGTTTTGTGTCCTTTTTTTTGGTGATACTCACAAAATGAGGTCTCATTCCACCATGGTGGACGTGGTTTTGGATCATAGGGATGAGGGTTTTCCATTGGTGAGATAATTGTGTTGTAGCAATGTTTTGTAAACCACATCCAAAGGTTCTCCCAAAGGCGTATACTCTCGCTTGGGTCGTGTTGTCCATGAGTTTCTCAGTTTGTTCCCAGATGCCTTATTGTCAGGGGGAGGCTTCTCAGCATTTTTGGCCGCTTTGAGGCAGTCTATGAGATTAAATGACATTTTAGCAAGTTTGGGTGTGACATTGTCAACAACCACATCATGTACAATTTCTCGATTCTTTTTGACATGTTTGGTTTTATCCCTGTTGGAAGTGGAACCTTGTTTTGTGTCTCTCTGAGGAGTGAGCTCACCTTTCTTGACCATAAATTCTTTGATATGGATAGCCTGTGTAACCATGTCTTCAAAGGTATGTGGACCTTATAGTTGGACTCTATACCCAAAATCAGGTAAGAGGTTATTAGTGAAAATATCAAGCTTCTCCATTTTTGAGATTTTACGGGAATACTTAGTGTATAGTTGTCTCCACCGTTGGAGGAAAGTGAGAAAAGGCTCACCAACCTTCTATTTAAGGTTGCATAGATCTCGAATATTTACAAGATGTTGAATGTTATGAGAATATTGCTGAACAAATGAATTAGCAATTTTGTCAAACGTCTTGATACCAGGAGGTAAATGTGAGAACCACTCCAAAGCCTGACCACCTAGGCTTCTAGGGAATAAATGCACGAGGTACATTTGATTGTGTATAAACTCCATAGACAAAGCACCAAATTCTCTCAAGTGATCTTGGGGATCAGTAGTACCAAAGTACTTGTCATATCTAGGTAGTTCTACGCCTTGTAGGAAAGGTGGCATGTTTATACTTTTGTCAAATGGGAATGAACAAAGAGCATCCAATGTGTATGTCTTTGTGGGTTTCTCTTTCTCATGCATCATCTGAGCCAATTGGTCTTGCATAATTTTCAATTGTTTTTGGAGTTTGGAAGTCTCAGTTTCTTCTTCACGTGTGATAATGGTTTCCACATCAAAATGTGTGGGCAGTTTAGCTCCCTCTTGGGCAAGTTTGAGAAAGTACTTTTCTTTCTCTTTGTTGAGTAGGATTTCCATGACCTTTTGAAAGTTTTTGTCTTTTCGACATTTTTCTATGTGTTCAGGAAGGATTTCCACCTCTTCCTGTTCCTTATCAGTGTCATATTCTTTCTCTTTCTCTTTGTCATCCCTAGGTGGTTCTTGATATCGACTATGACTACCATGTTCAAGTTCACGATTAGTTATTATAAGAACGTGTTCAGTTTCTGTACATTGTGTTTCAAAAGGGTCTGTGGAGAAAAGATCATACATTGTGTTTAGGAATGCAGGAACTCTACCTATCGTAGTATCCTCTTGGTAAAAAGGATTCCTAATTTGTTGCAAATTGGAAAATGTTCGTTGAACTTGAGATGGACTGGCAGGTGAGGAAGACCATGAAGACGCCTCACTAGCCAAATTGGATACAGATTGCATAGCGAAAGGTAAGCTACCTCTACCATGATTACGACCCCTAGCACGACCACATCTAAGGTTATCGGGATAAAACACGTTGCCGCTTCTGGTTGTGCCAGTCATAGGCAAGGACAAGAAGCTCGAACCTGGACAAGGACTACACTAAGACTGAGTCTCAAAAAGGACAAGATAATAGCAAGAATGCTGTTCACTAAGGCACAAATGGTCTGATTTAAAGGCTAGAACAGCCAATATGACCACTGCAACACAGAGTAGGACAAGCATTAAGACAAAGACCAAAAAAATACTTATGAGACAAGACTAGTCAAGGCGTAAGACACAAGCCTTCAGCTAAGTGAAGTGTCGCTATTTTAGGACTGTTTGCAAACAAAGAGCATAAATGGATGCAAAAACGGATAGCGTGCAGGTCACAGATAGCTAAAAAAAATCCAAATTGGTAATGCTGATACAAAGTCTCGCGCGAAAAACTTTTACGGGTCACGCGAAGAAGTTTTACAGGTCAAGAGAAGAAGTTTCTTTCTCACGCAAAGGTCAGTGACAACAATTTAATTTCACGCAAAGAAGTTCATAGGGCCACACGAAGGTACACAACAACAGTTTAATTTTGCGCAAGAAGAAATTGATTTCGCACGAGGAGCATATAATTTTGTGCGAGAGAAAAATGATTTCATGCGAAAAGGCAGACCAGTTTTACAACAGCGACTGATTTTGACAAGATTTTTTTTATCATTTCAGTAACTAGGCAGATAAACAGGCATGTAGAACAACAAACAGGTGATTTCAAGCACGTTTGAAAATAATGAGCAAGGGCAAAAGTAACCTTGCGCATGAACAATCAAGTGACTTAGTTTTGTGCTAATCCCTAGGAGAGCTATTTGTGTATGTTTTCAAAAGGTTTTGCAATCACGCATACATCTCTAGAAAATAAAAGTTGGCCTCTCTAAGGTATTTAGTAATGGTTTTACTCTGCAAAAATTATGACTCACAAGGGTGACCTCCAATCTCGGCGCACCGAGGTTTTGACACAGTCCGAGAACTTAATCTTCAAGAGCTGCTAGGGAGATCTGAAAACTCACAATGAACCACACCCGTGGAGATTTCTTCCACAAGGACATTTATATAGCAGTTGTCACTACCATGGCGAAAATGGCTATTACCACTTGAAGTTTCATCATCACAGTTTTCCCTATAGAGGGATTGTCTGCTACAGTTAACCCTCTCTAAAGGTGACCGACTCACAATAGTATACCACAAGGGGACTTAGCTTCCAGATTCAAGGTTTTGACACCTTTTCACCTTTAGCCCAATCAAAGCAGACATATTAATCCGACACGCTAAACTAAGATTATCTCTTAAAGATCTATGATATCATCTCCCAGTGATCTATCAACCTCTCCGGAGAAAGGATGCCTTAATCAACAAGTTGAAGATTCATCTATCTGTGAGATGCTCAAAGTATCCTCCCCACCTACAAGGAATCCATCTTAGAGAGGAGTTTCACTAGGAACCCACTCCCTCAAGATCCACGAATAGTGTTCATGGGGGCTTAATTACTATGTGTGTACAGATGCCAATTTTCAAAAGCAAATCTATCCAAAAGCAATCAAAGAGCACAAGGTGGTACACTTAATGCTTTAACTAATGTGAGGTGAGTCCAAAGATGTGAAACATTTAACCCCTCACACAAGCTAACACAAGTCCACAACTCAGAAACTAGTGAGTTCTAAAAAGCACAAAAGGGTTGCCTTGTGGAGCATTTAACGCTTATTTTCTGTAGAGCCCTCTCTTTAACGTGGTGCTGATCTTGCAACCACAGGGTGGAACGAGGGGCCAACAGATTAGCAAGTCCAATAACCCAAGATAGCTAATTAGATCTATCACTAGTAACTAAGCTTGCTAGATGAAACTAATAGAGATCACAACCTAGTATCAAATTATGCATGTGTTATAAAATGAGAACATGGAAGGAAATACACACAAGCTTGACACAAGATATGTTCGTTTTAGCTCCAAATGAATTGTTATCAGTTGAGGAAGGTTACCTGATAACAATTCTTGTGTTGTTTTCGAAGCTAGCAAAAGCGAGATGCATTTTTTTTTTTTGCTTTCTTTTGTCATATTTGGATGGCCTTTCTTTCTTCCTTGCTGTTTTCCAAATAAAAAAACCTACAATAAAAATTATTGATTAAAATTCCAAGATTTGCATCATGAGTTAATAATTTTTTTTTATGAAAACACATAAAAAAATTATTCAAAATATAATTCTAATCCAAAAAATTTGAAATTTTTACTGTAGTCTAAAAAAAGCCTCAAAAACATTTAATAAATTTTTTGGATTGAAATTCTTTGATTTATATTAAGAATTAATTTTTTTATGAAAATATATAAAAAAATTATAAAAAAACATTTTTTGCTCAAAAAAATCCGAAATTTTTACTGTAAACTGCACAGAATTTTTAAAATCTACAGTAAAATTTTCAAATTTAAATTGAATTATTTGGGTTGCGAAATAATTTTTTTATGAAAATACATTAAAAAATTAATAAAAATTCATTTTTGATAAAATAAATCCGAAATTTTTACTGTAAACTTCACATCATGTCCCAAATCTAGAGTAAAATTTTTAGATTTAAATTCAATGATTTGAGTTTCAAAATAATTTTTTTATGAAAACACATAAAAAATTATTAAAAATTTATTTTTGATCAAATAAATCCAAAATTTTTACTGCAGATTGCATGTCAAATATGCAATAAAATCTTTAGATTTAAATAATGAACTTTTTGAAGGATATGATCAAATCTTTCAAGAACCCCAAGACTTTTTTTTTAAAACTTTAGAACATGAGAAGGAAGAAAAATAAGAAGAAGAAGAAGAAGAGAAATAGAAGAAGATTAAGAGGAGAATAGGAAGAGGTTTCTCAAATGCTCATTTTCTCATCATTGTTGGATGCCTTCTCAAAGTATCTTCAAACTTGCAACAAGACAAACTTGCAAAACAAGATATAAATAAAAAACTAAAATGCAAAACAAAAAGAATGAGGCCAGAAAATTGATTTCTAAGCCCCACGGTGGGTGTCAAAAATGTATGCGTGAATATGCGGCCTCTGCTAACATACACACTTCAACATGGTCATTATATGCGGATTCATTTCGGAATGAACATTGGATTGTTCATTTGAAAATCAGCCTGCAAAGCGACTTGTTGCCTTCTATCTAAAGGGAATTGCTTGTCAAATATCCTCAGATCCGAGGTGTTTAAGCAACCAGACCCTATAAGAACGAAGGATTTGAAATAAAATTAATCTATATGATTTTGCAGATTAATCTAGAATGGAGTATGCACGTTTAATCTAAGAACATGTAAAATAAATTATACTAAATGTATGCATATTAAATCTAGATGAGAATTAAACTAGAAAATGAATATGAAAGTAGGGAGCTCAAATGAATGCACAATCCAGCAGCAATTCGATGCAAATTCTCATTCAACCTCCTCTCAAAATGAAGAGATGAGGGTCTCTTAAACAGACTTTCTTGGAATCCATCAACGGTTGAGATCGATTTCAATCAACGGTCAGGATTAAAGGTAAAGTTCAGTCATAAAGGAAGATTCCCAAATTAAAGGGAGTTAACTAATTTAATTTGAGTAGAAAAAGGGGTTAATTAATTTAATTTGAGTAGAATAAAGAATTAACTGATTTAATTTGAGTAGAATAAGGAGTTAACTGATTTAATTTCTTTTTTATCAACAGTGAACTGGGAATTTCCCTTTTCGAACTGAAGAAGGATTTTGGAGAGATATTTAATTTAATAAAATGAGATATACTCTCATAATTACCTTTTTCATTTAATTAAATAATTCTATTTAATTAATTAGAGGCACTTTTCTTATTTAATTAAACAACTTCATTTAATTAATTAGGAATGACTTCCCATTTAATTAAATAACTTTGTTTAATTAATTAGAAGTAAGTTCTCCATTTAATTAAATAATTTTGTTTAACTAATTAAAATAGACATATTTATTAAATTAAATAAATTTAATCCCATAGTACATTAGTCTTAGGATATAATATAATTTAATAAAATGAGATATATTCTCATAATTACCTTTTTCATTTAATTAAATAATTCTATTTAATTAATTAGAGGCACTTTTCTTATTTAATTAAATAACTTCGTTTAATTAATTAGGAATGACTTCCCATTTAATTAAATAACTTTGTTTAATTAATTAGAAGTAAGTTCGCCATTTAATTAAATAATTTTGTTTAATTAATTAAAATAGGCATATTTATTAAATTATATAAATTTAATTCCATAGTACATTAGCCTTAGGATATAATTTAATTTAATTAAAGTATAAATACTTATTAATTAAATTAAATATTAATCAATAGGTTTAATGTAACTAATATGAGTAAATACTATAGGAATTAACTAATAAGCATGATGAATGCAGATTAAGGTTTTCTGCATCTGACATTTAAGTCAAGTAGTGAGTAGTAGAATAAGAATTTGCCTAGTGAAATAGGACTTAGGATTGATTAGAAATAGACTAGAATTGGTATCATGGCAATGAGCCAATCTTGGGGTATTACACCTACTAAATACAAGTCAAATTCTATCATTAGATCCTTTGCTAGATTATGAAAAAATATTGAATATTGTATATAGACAAGCCAAATGCATAGATCAAACATTTTTACAAAAAAGAGAGAGCACCTCACAGTGTTGCTACAAAGCTCCTTGGAAAGAGCAACCAACATCTACACTAACATGCAACAACAAAAACAATATAACTTACAAATTGAAATATCTACAACTTACAATGCTAAGAGAAATGATGATTGCCTAAATATCCACAACCCACAGATGATTGCAATATGGCAAGAAAATGTTGATTTCCAAGAAACATGTCATAAGCTACAAAAATTGCCACAAGTAATTTGCAATAGATCCTTCATTTCATTAAATCTAAGCAAATAAGTGCTACATCAAATCAACAATTCAGATAATGAAGAAGAATTGGGAATTATTTATATCCAATCATACATGGACCACCATCCTGAAATTGATTCTTTATCACTCATCCAAACAACCCAAATGTACACATCCTTTAAGACTTGAAAGAAGAATCAATGGAAAAAGAGGAAACCCAATACAATTATCAATCTCTACCCATCTTTCAAGACCATTCCTGAAGAAACTATTGATAACTTTGAAACATTTTGTTGTATTGAATAATTACTTTACAAAAACTTTTTCCACATCCCAACAAACATTTTCATTACAAAAGAATAAATATTATTGATGTAAGGACAAATCTTGCTCTCTAATCCTATCTTCTTTTAGGGTCCTCTCTAGGCCACTTCTCTAGCCTATTAGGGATCTTTGACTAACCCTAGCTTAGGAGGATCCTATTCTTAATCCTCCCCTTCTTCAAGTTGTCAGCACCAACAATGAAATCCACTCAACCCAACTAATTCTCCATGGATGTCTTCTTGGATCATCCACACCAAGTACACCAACATGATCAAAACTATCAACAATGGAGAGGAAGGTTTATTTATAGGGAATTGGATCCATTCTAATGCTCATCAATTGGAAATACAAATAAATCTCTCTCAATTTCAAGAATTTACTCCAAACTAAGCCTAATAGGGCTACAAGGAATTAGGCCTCCAAACACACCTTTTGGCTGATATCTTGAAAACTTAACAAGGTGGAAAAAAAACTCCATATTCTAACACCCATTTTAAAGACCTTTCAAATTTACTTGGTCTCACTTTGTAATGCCCCACCAAGGGATCCAAAGAATTAACCTAAAATTTCACTAAGTTTGATAGCATTTTTTTTTTAAAACATGAAAGTAAATACAACTTATAACTTATACACAATAACAGAAGCAATAGCAATGTCCATCTAAAAGTAAACATAACATACATAACAGGTTACATTCGTTAAGGATACCTTAACATTGAATTACATCTAAATCAACTAACATTATTGAATCCATCTAATACAACAATCCACATGAAATAATAATGATAAGTCCAGTGTTCATAAATTACATTTTCGAATGCTCAATCATCTGCTGTACATGTCACAGGGTATGATAGGCTTAAAAGAATATACATATGGGAAATTAAGTATGTCATCATTATAAATCTAATCCATAATGCAAGAACATAAATGAAACCATACATCATACATGATACATCATCATAAGAGATAACCATAAGTAATCAAACATAAATATCTAAGTGCATGGTTCCTCCCAATCGTAAATAGCATCATTAGACCATCGTGGATCCTAGCCATCCCTCTGTGTATAACATTCCAAATTACCAAATAGATGATCGGTATTAACATAGTAGGAATGTCACACCTATACATACTACATCATATGTAAAAAACAATCTAACATGCAAATATAAGCATAAGATAACATCATCTAACATATGCTAATCATCAGTGAAAGGATACACTTCAATCACGATGCCTCAATCAGATCTCAGATGATAAGAGTGGAAAAAACACTACCACATGACCGTGTGGAACCTAAGTGGTCCACTCTCACCGTGCTGAGGAGATAATCTCAAATCCCAAACAGGTTATCAAATCACATAACATAAAAATACTCTCTAAGTCCAGGAATCCTAAAAGTATACTAACTCAAAGGTTCCAAACACAAAACTGACATCTAATCCCAAAAGCACACAATGACATGTAGAAAACCTACTATGCAAGTGGGAAAGTGTCATTGCATATATCATGTAGAAGTTACCCTGGCAGTTAGCTTACAACTCCATGGGTCCTTATTGATCCTTATGTAGCCACTAGTATCCTCTCATACTGACAAGGCATACTATGGAATGCAAGGTCACAACCAAGTGTTCTCTCTACTCCCATCCTAGTATGTACTAGCACTCGAGGCATGGGTGAGAACAAACAATTATCTTTTTAGGTCCATTAAGTTAGTATTAGGTGAGAATGTTTTCACTTATTAAAACAACTTACAATGAGTTACCTTGGCAGCCTCTTAGGGCCCCGGCCCCCATTGCAAGCCACTTCCCGACACTACAAGCTGATAACCTACCCTAAGCTCATGGAATCATAAATCTTAAAATCACAAAATATAATCTACAATATAAACATCAAATCTCCATGTGTCAACTAAAAAACATAATAGATAATCAAGACCACAACAGTTCTCTATTCCCAACTGAAGGTATCATTGATAATCAAAAGTATCCATTGGTTCTCAATAACTAAAATATATCTCAAAATCACACTGATCGAAGACTCCAAAATGGTTGAGTCAAAACATGTCACAACATGACATCATAAATCAACATTTCAGTCCCATCATGGTGATTGAAAAATAATCCAAGGATAACTGATCGATTACTCAAAAATGGTTAAGTCAAATGTCTCATACATAAGAATAACATTCAATAAATACAAGCATTTCATAGAGCATTCCATCACATAACCATGGTTGGGTTTATAAAGATCAGAATTAAGACATCATCACGACATCACAATCATAACCCCCGAGCCTCTAGTAGATGTCTTATAACTGGTCAACACTAGTCAACCCAAAACTCAAAACAGAAGCATAGAGAATACACAATGCAAGCACATGTTTTGGTTTTGCTATAATTAAATTAAGTGTGGAGGTATTAGTTTCTATTTCCAATTTTAGACATTGAATGGAAGAATGTTTTGCACGTTTTTCCTAATCTATGTATATGTTTGGTGAATAAAGGTTTCCCTTTATAACTCTAAAAATCGATCTTCCAATGATATTTTGTTTATATAAACATTATTTGCAAACATCCCCCTTTAAAATTTAAATAGTAAATTTTGACATGAGAATTTACCAATTAATTTCATAAACATCTTTTCTTCATAATCCAAATTAATTAATTAAATCTATATATTAATTCATTATTATAAAAGATCATCCTTTAATTCTAATCATTTATCAAATTATGATAATTATTAATTACTAATAACTTACACACACACACACACACACACACACACACACACACACACACACACACACATATATATATATACATACGCACATAAATATATATATATATATATATAATTATTAATATTAACATTTTATAAAAAACAAAAAATAAAATCGAATTACATACATTCTTCCTTTTTTTTTTTTAAATAATCAAATTTTAAAAAGATCGCCATCGTATCAAATGACTATCACAACATGACTAGCATCACGAGTACCCTGCTTATGCAGGTACCCTGCGACTATTGCTTTAACTGCACTGTTGTGGGTATGCTGCATAGGCAGGTACCTAGCGACCATTAAAAGCATGGGTACATGGTATGGGGTACAATTCGCCCCACCCAAATTTATATAAACTTTCTTTATAACATTTTCAGAATCACATTTCATAGATGCAAAATGAAATTTAAATTTTTAGTGAAAATTCTCGACTGCGATTCTATATTCGATTCTTTCAATTATATATATATATGTATGTATGTATGTATGTATGTATGTATGTATATATATAAATGTATATATTTGTGTGTGTGTGTGTGTGTGTGTGTGTGTGTGTGTGTGTGTATATACGCAGAGATTTATTAAGCATAATATATATATACATATATGTATATATATGTATATATATGTATATATATACATATGTATATATGTATATATATATATGTATATATGTATATATATATGTATGTATATATATATGTATGTATGCAGATATGAATAAACATGTCTATATCTACACAATTTTAAAGGCTTTCAATTTTAAGAAAATTCATAAAATATCTATTTTCCAAATTTACTCAATAAATTTTCTAATGGATTTGGCTATAATTTAAAGCCTAGCCCTATAATCTCTTCAGATCTATGCATATAAGGTTTTCTAAAATAAATTTTAACTACCCATATTGAGAACGCATACAACCAAAATAAGAAAAAAAACCCTCAGAAAGCATATGGAAGACACGAAGAAGACAGGAATGCAAGAAGCGAAAATAACATGGGCAAAATCACAAGAGTCTACCCGGATTCTAATGCTAATTTTCTTCTCCTCAAAAATTGCAAAGCAAGCTCCTTCCTTCTTCCACGTTCCCGAGTCCTCCAATGTTCCAAAATGCTCTCCCTAAGCTTTTAGGAGTGCTCGAATATAAAAGACTCTCAGGAAGCACCTAGAATGTCTCTAGAAACAACTAGAAGGTGTAGACAACTAAGCACGCGCTTTTTCCAACCTTCTAGATGAGTCATAAGGTTGTAGAAACCATGTGCTTAATTTTTATGCTAACCCCCATGTTGTTGACATATGAGAATTCAAAAAGGTGCATTAACTCCTAGGCAAGCTTATAACTTTTATTTTAATTTTTATAACTTTCATTTTAATTTTTATAAGTTTTATTATTAATTTATTTATTACATTATTATTATTTTATAATTATTATTACTTTTAATTTCTAATTTTTTTTATTTAATTCTTTTTCTCAATTAATTCTCATTTAATTAATTATAGACAAAATATCAAAGATCATGATATTATATTAATTTTCTCCAAATAATTAATTTGTTAATTAATTCTATTCATTAAGACTTAATTAATAGAAAATTCACCATAGACCTCCAAGATAAAATATGAAAACCCATCATAGAAAAATCCATACAAAATCAATCTAAAGGGTGAAAAATCATGAATTATGTCATTCGATACATTTGGTAGGTAAAATATCTAGATACTTGTCCTACTTCACTAGGACAAATGGTTTCAAGGTTTGGGATTTGGACTTGAGAATTTATCTCACTTCTCTTATCATTGAGATAGTGTAATAGGGTACACTCATCTTGGTAATTCAGGGAAGTCGATACCTGGTACCTGCAACCTACATAAAAACCATGCGTGTACATTCAATATATATAATGCTAAGCTAAAACAGGAAATGGTAGGAAGTGGTGCATCATGTAGATCCCGACTAGCAGGTGACTATGACTCCCTTCCTTAACCACATCAAAAATGCCATACAATAAGAGAAAACACACACACCATACACATGCAAGTATGGGGTAAGTATCCATAATAAAACACATGTGATAATAAACCATCCAACTAATCATCATCAATAACTAAAAGCAATGTAATGATCATCATGCATACATGAAATGTAAAATCTAAATAATCTCATCATATATCAACTGAATCCATAACATAATGTCTGATAGTCTCAAAACAATACTACTAATCCATCAACATAAAAATAGTCTAACATGGTCTGATAATAATAGAAACAATGTATCCCAAAAGATGTGAATGAGGGCAGGCACTACACACTTGGCCAACCTTCCCATATAATGGGTTACTAGATTTAAGCCTAAATTCAAGGGTTTTGCACAAGTTTGTTAGCATTCACAAGGGTTTGTTCACACATAGAAAAAATCATCCTCATAACTTCTCCTTTGGCACAAGGCTTCTTTGTTCTCATATCCTCCTCTCCATCCACTTAGATTGAAGCAACCAATGCATTCAATCCCATCAAATGCTACTACAACCACTGTGGTCCCTAACCATGCTCCTTTGGCTTTCCTAGGGCTTCACTACAAAAATGCCAAGATTTCTTTCTAGGGCCCAAGGTCTTGCACACCTATAGTACATGGATTTATCTTACACATTCCAAGAAACCATCCAAATTCCACGATGGGAAGGTGAGTTATCACTCCATAACCAAAAATTGTCTAGTTCAGAGCAATGATAGTGTTAAAAATAATTTTTTTTACAAAATGCAATAAATAAAACCAAAAAACTTATCTAACCACACATAGAATACAATATTTACATCCACCAACTCATTCATAGGTTATAGTGTAGAAATCAATCCATTAAGTGACCCAATGAAAATAAAATGCATTGATTGTGATAAAATTGCTCAGAAATTGCTTATTCGTTAATCAATCTTACTTCAAAATGTCATCCAACCCCCATCATAGGTTGAAGGAGGCTTATATAGGTACAAAACCCATGTCCTAATAATTTTTAAGTTGTTATTAAACCCCTTTCTTGAAGATGCACTCAAAGAAACAAAATTATCATGACAACTTTTTCAATTTTGCAAAGTTGTCATGCAACTTGACAACATTTTTCTTAATTAGACCAAATTTGGTCCAAACCTCTTAAAACTCTCCCAAATTATTAAATATTAATCCTAAGACATGAAAACACTATTCCACCCCTATTTGTCCAATTTATCCCCTTGAATGCATAAATGTCATGTTTGGCAACAATGCCAACATTTGCACAATAGTTAGCAATTTGAAACAAACAAGCAAAATTTCATGTTTCTAAAGACCTAATTAGACCTCCTAATCATTAAATCTCACTCTAGGACTAACTAGCCTCTTTATTGCACTAGTGTCTTGAGTAAGACCACCACTAGCTAAAACTTGGCTAGGAACCCTTGGTCACGATGTAGCCTTACCTAGGTGCTCCTACACCATGCTTCCACAAAAGTAAACCATGTCACTCTTGTAGAAAATATGACATCATCAATTCCTAACTTCTTGAAGTTTGTAGCTACAACCCTATTAGAAATGCTTTAGAATAATTGAGAGGGGGGGGTGAATCAGTTATTCAAGGTCCAAATGTCCTAATAAAATTTTTTCACTAAGTATAGTGAACCCATCTAAACCAACCATGCATCCAATATAAACTTTCTTCTTAGCAAGTTACTAATAAATCAACATGCAAGAATAATACATGAAAAACCAACACATAACACAGTGATTTATGTGGAAACCCAATTTGGGAAAAACCACCAGTAACATGCTACTCAATTCTCACTCTTCTAAAGTGATGCCTTATGAAAGGCCTACCTTGTTAAAGGCTACAACACACTGTTAAATGTGACCTGGTTAAAGGATTTCAACCATCCTGTTAGAAGTGGACCTAGTTAAAGGACTTTAGAATATTCATTTGGAATGTCACCCTGTTAAAGGATTTACAAATAGCTGTTAAACCAACCTAAGTCCGTAGGATTTTTTCCTAATTGATATTATTTCTAGAGAGTAACTATAAGGGCTTTGATCTAATATAACTCACAAAATAATTTGTAGATTCCAAATCTCAATTTAGTTCACAAAATTTCTTGTCTTTTAGTCTTTGTAGCTCTAACAGCTTATCCTCCTTTCAAGCTTCATCTCCTTGAGTCTCCATACTCATTGTGCCAATGCAATCACCTTTGTGGTCACTTATTGAATCAGAGTCTCTGTACTCTATTCTTCTTTCTCGATACCTTCTCCTTGACACCACATACTCTCTTCATCAACCACTCTTGCTTCTTGACCTATAGCTCCTTAAATAGAAGTCTAGAATACTTGTTTTTGCTCTTAGTCTTCGTGCTCTTCTTTTTAGTTCAAATGGATTAGGTAAAGATTCAATGAATCTACCCTTAATCTTTTTTCTTCTAGAAACATCATGTAGAATCCTCTTGTATTCACCCAAAAATAGTTTACCTAAAATTTTGTGCCACCAGCTCATTGATCTTATCTTCCATTTGGTTTACAAACTTCAAGGTAACAAACTTGTCAGGTCAGATCTAGTGAATCTTTGACTTTTCAAATAATGTAGCAGCTCGACACTATTGACTTTCTAATGCTCAGCACATACTATGTTACTCGGCATCAATTAAATTTTTTTGATGCTTGGCACCTACTATAGATTCACTTGGCGTCAACTAAATTTTACTGATGCTCAACACCTATTACATTCTATCTAGCTTGGCACCTGAACTTGCTTGGCTCCTTCTATTTTACTCAGCACACACTAGATTTTGCATTTTCTTGGCACTTACTAATAATCTACTTGGCATGAACTAGCTTGCTCAGCACCCACTAATGAATCTAGTCAAACTTTCAAGATGACTTTGTTACAACTTATTCTTCTAGAGCTTCTAAGTGTAGCCAACCTCTGTATCTTCAAGTGTATTGTCAATACATCATTTTACCATTTTCTTAACTGATCCTTGTACTTCATTACAAAACTATAACTCAACCTTTCCCTTAGGTTCTTTTGTTACATCTTATTGATTAAATCCTCTTCATCAATCAATTGAGTGATAGTACTTGGATCTTATAAGCAATTGTCATTCCAACGAATAGTAGGTTTGACATCAGTGACAAAACAATGATTGAAAATATTCTTTATCAACAATCTTCCTTCTTCTCAACAATCTCCCTCTTTGATAGTGATCTTTTCAATCAGATTTCAACAATCTCCCTCTTTGGCATTGATGGCAAACCAAATTGATCAACCAAGTTATCAAAATACTAACTAGGTTAAAATAGTAAGTCAAATGCCAAAAAGAAAACTTTGTATCCAAAACTATTCATTTTATCAACAACTTTGAATTTGTTATGACTCCCTTTGAATTCTATAAGTAACTCCCTCTTTCAAAGTATTAGGGATATCTCTTTTGTTGATACACTATCTTCTCCCCCTTTCTTTTGTTCGTTCTACTCCCTCTTTGATTTGTTATCCTCACTGATTCCTTTTCTTTTGTTTCTCCCTCTTAACTTATGTGTCCTTTCTCCTTCCTTTCTGTTATTTTTTTATTATTTCTCCCTTTACATGTCTGATCAGTTTCTTCTATTTCTCCCTATTTTATGTAGCTTACCACTTTGATTAGTTTAACTCCCTTTGATTAGTTTTACTATTTCTCCCTCTTTGACAACAATGCCAAAGACGTATTACTTTAGCACCTTATTTATGCAAGTGTAGCATTTGTAGGAACTTCTAGTTTCTCCCTTTGTCACCTGACCTGTGACTTGTTTGAAATTTTAGTACTTTAGTTACTTCATGCAATACTTAAAGTAAATATCCTCTACATTAATTTATAACATTTCAACAATCAACTTATTTGATGCAGGGTAGTCTTACTGTTACTTAAACAACCTTGGATAGGGGTATCACCCCTAACTTATCTCTAAGATATTCAAATGCATCTTTAGGTAATAGTTTTTTGAAGATGTCAAAAATTTGTTCCTTTGAGTTGACATATTCCATCTTCACTTGTTTGTCTTCCACCAATTCTCTTACATAGTGATACTTAATTGCAATGTGCTTTGTTTTGGCATGCATTAAAAGATTCTTAGATATGTTGATGGTACTTGTGTTATCATAATAGAGTATCATAGGTTCAGTCATCTCTTCATACTTTGCTATAGATGTTTGATCTATACAATATTGGTGTATTTGATAGCAGCAGCAACATACTTAGCTTCAGCTATGGACTATGAGGTACAACTTTTCTTTTTATTAGTCCAAGTGACTAATCTTTTAGCTAAGAAGAGTGCTCCTCCACTAGTACTTTTTATGTCATCAATATTATCTCCCCAATCTGCATTAGTATAGGTATTCAATTCAAAAAAATTAGTCCTCTTGTAGTATAAACCAAAATCATCTGTTCCTTTTAGGTACCTCAATATTTTTTTTACTGCCATAAGATGATTAACTCTTAGGTTTGCAAAAAATTGTGCCACTATTCCAAAAAATAATGCAATGTCTAGTCTACAATGCACAACATAATGCAACTTTCCAATCATTGATCTATACATTGTCTAATTTACTTCAGTTGACTCATCATTCTTGGATAAGTTATGTCCTATTACCATTGGTGTACTGACTAGTTTTGAATCCTCTAAACCAAATGTTTTTAGTATTTCTTTGATTTATTTTGATTAAGTCACAAATATGCCATGTATTAGCTGATGTACTTCCAATCCAACAAAGAATTTGATTTTCCCAAACATTGAAATCTCAAACTCATGTTTCATCTAATCAACAAAATCTTTGCATAGTGCATCTTTTCCTCCAAATATTATATCATCAAAAAAGATTTCAGATATTAGAATATCTTTACCTTTTTCTACCTTGATATACAAGTTGTTATTGTCATCTATTCTCTTGAATCCTATCTTCACAAGATATTTGTGAAGTCTTTCATACCATGCTCTAGGCGTTTGTTTCAAACCATAGAGTGCTTTATGCAGTTTGCAAATCATATCCTTGTTGTTGTCATCAAAAAATCCCTTTGGTTGTTCTACATAGACTTCCTCTTCTAGTATACCATTTAGAAAAGTAGACTTTACATCCATTTGGTAGACTTTAAAATCTTTGTAAGTAGCATATGCAAGTAGAGTTCTTACTTCTTCTATCCTTACAACAGGGGCAAATGTTTCCCCATAGTCTAGTCCTTCTTCTTGTGCATAAACTTTGTAGACTAGTCTGGCCTTATTTCTTGTGATCTCACTATTCTCATCTAGCTTATTCTTAAATACCCACTTGTTACCAATCACATTCTTATCAGCTAGTCTTGGAACTAAGGTCCAAGTTTTGCTTTTCTCTATCTATTCAATCTCCTCTTCCATAACTTTACACCAATTATCATCTTGTAGTGCATCTCTCACTTTTTGGGTTCAATCTTGCTTAGCAGACATGATTCATTCCTTAGTTTATTTCTAGTCATTTGTTTGGCTTCCTTATCACCAATAATTTGTTCAGGGGGGTGATGTCTTCTCACATACTTGGATAGTCTTGGTTCTGTCCTTCTTTCCATGTTTGGTCTTTAGCTTCAAAGTCACTATGCACATCTTTTTCTAGTATTTCATCATCTCTTTCATGTGTACTAATTTTAGAATCAAAATGTATATTTTCTTCATTTTGCAACTCAGCTTCTAAATGCAACTTGGCATTCACTAGTTGTGACTCAGCTAATACTAAAACTTGTTGCTGATTTCCAACTTGATTGTCAGCTTCTTCTTCAACAATCATTCCTTCATAGAGGTATATAAAGGATCTGTACTCTTCTAGTTTCGTGGTTTCATCAATTTAAACTTCTGCATGCTCATCAAAATTTACATTTGCACTCTCCACAATTTGTTAGTGTTAGTATTCAAACACTTATATGCTTTACTTCTAGTGGAGAATCCGAGGAATATGTCTTCATCACTTTTTGCATCAAACTTTCCATTTCTAGAATCTTTAAGAATATAGCACTTACAACCAAACACTTTGAAATGTTTTACATTGGGTGAGTAACCATACCATAATTCAAAAGGTGTTGCATTTGTACCTTTCTTAATTTATACTCGATTCAGGGTGTAGACAATAGTACTAAAATCTTCTCTCCAGTACTTTAGAGCAACATTATTCTCCATCATTAATGTTCTAGCATAGTCCATCACTAATCTATTCCTCCTCTCTGCAATTCTATTTTGTGGGGGAATTCTAGGCGCTGAAGTTTGTCTCTTGATTCCTTTATCATTCCAAAATATCTCAAATTATTTTGATGTGAACTCTCCTCCTGTGTCTAATCTTAGACACTTCAAACTCTTTCTTTTTTCTTTCTCAACCTTGACCAAATACCACTTAAAAATTTGAAATGCATCACATTTTTAATTTAAGAACATGACAGTCATCATCCTAGATTGTTCGTCGACAAATAGCATTATATATCTATCTCCTTTGTAGCTTGGCACTTCTATTGGGCCACATAAATCTATATGGACTAACTCTAATACTTCTTTGGAAGTGTAGGTTTTGCTTTTGAAACTTGACTTGGTCATCTTTCATAGCTGACACTATTTACACATTGTATTGTCAAGCTTCTTCAATTTAGGGAACCCTTTGACTTTCTTCATTTTTTTGATGCTAATCAGATTATCAAAGTTGACATGACATAACCTTTTATGCCATATCCACACATCATCAAGTCTTACATTAAGACAAATTGCATCTTCCATATCTAGGTAAAAGAGATTACTCTTAGTTTGGTCTCCTTTTCCTATCAGATTTTCATCAGTGTCATAGATTTTGGCAATTTTGTTTCTAAATTCTATTTTACAACCTACATTGCTTAACTATGACACACTCAGTAGATTGTAGTTCAATCCTTCAACATAATATGCATTATCACATGAATTTTTCTTTATAAGCTTAATGGAACCCTTTCCTTTGATTAGACATGGAGCATCATTTCCAAATCTAACACTATTTCCATCGTACTAAGTTAAGGTAGAAAACTTACTTTTGTCTCCTATCATGTGATGTGAGCATCCACTGTCTATAATACACCTATCATTTTTGTTTACACAGGTTACTAGTGTTGTTGCCTCATCTTCATCTAACTCATCCTTCATGGCTACATAGACTAACTCATCATCATTTTCATTAGAATCCTCTTCTTCAATAATGTAGCACTTTTTGCCTTTGTCTATGTAATCTCTGCTATCATCTTCTCTTCTCTTCTTGTTCTTTTTGCCTTCTCTGTAATTATTTTTCTATGCGCATCTTGCAAAAATATGTCCTACTTCATTGCAATTAAAACAAATGATAGGCAGCTTACCTTTGAATTTACCTTTGCCTCTATGAAATCTTTTGGCCAACAATGCTTCCAATTGTTCCACATCTTCTTCATCTATGCTACTGTCACTGGATGCATATTTTTTCTTTCTTTTCTTCTTCTTTGGTTTTACCTCTTTAGTCTCTTTCAACAACAACTTGGCCTTGAAAGAAAATTCAAGATTCTTAGGTCTATAGTTATCAAAGTTGGATAATTCAAATGTAGTAAGTCTTCCCACTATACCTTCAAGAGTTAGCTTGTTTCTTGGTACACATCTTAACACTTGGATGGCTAAAACTCTAATAGCATAGATGGGGAGCAAGGTTCTTAAGAATTTGCTATTAATAGTTTCATCATCTAGATGACCACCCAAAATTCTTATTGCAATTACTACTTCCTTTATTCTAGAGGCATATTGAGCAATGTTCTCACCTTCCTCCAATCTCATGTCATCAAACTTTCCTCTGAGGATTTTTCTTTTTTCTTTTTGGACATTTTGATCTCCTCCATAAATATCTATCAAGGCTTTCCACATTTTTAATGTAGAGTTACATCCCTTGATGTCATCAAATTCAACATAGTTGAGGGCAGAGGCAATCTCTAGCATTGCCTAAATGTGCTCCTTCTTTTTCTTCATATCTCCTGCAGTGGGGAAACCAGCTGGATCAACATGTTCCACTTCAATTGAGGTTTTTTCATGATCACTTATTGATCCAAGGTACAAATTCATTCAACTTTTCCATGCAACAAAGTTATCTGTGTTGAGCTTGGGAACTTCTCTCTTGAACATCTTGATCTTCCCGCTTCTAGTACCTTTAAACTAGAGCACTAGATGGCTCTGATACCAATTGTTAGAAATTATTTAGAATAACTAAGAGGGGGGGGTGAATCATTTATTCAAGGTCTAAATGTCCTAATAAAATTTTTTCACTAAGTATAGTGAGCCCATCTAAACCAACCATGCATCCAATCTAAACTTTCTTCTCAACAAGTTATTGATAAATCAACATGCAAGAATAACACATGAAAATTTAACACATAACACAATGATTTATGTGGAAACTCAATTTGGGAAAAACCACTAGTAACATGCTACTTAATTCTGTCTCTTCTGAAGTGATGCCCTGTGATAGGCCTACCCTATTAAAGGCTATGACACACTATTAAATGTGACCTGGTTAAAAGATTTCAACCACCCTGTTAGAAGTGGGCCTAGTTAAAGAACTTTAGAATATTCACTTGGAATGTCACTTTGTTAAAGGATTTACAAATGGCTATTAAACCAACCCAAGTCCATAGGATTTTTCCCTAACTGATATAATTGCTAGAGAATAACAATAAGGGCTTTGATTTGATATAACTCACAACATAATTTTCAGATTTTAGATCTCAATTTAGCTCACAAAATTGCTTGGCTTTCAGTCTCTGTAGCTTTGATAGCTTTTCCTCCTTTCAAGCTTCATCTCCTTGAGTCTCCATACTCATTGTCCCAATGCAATCACCTATGTGGTCCCTTATCGAAGCATAGTCTTTGTACTCTATTCTTCCCTCTCGATGCCTTCTCCTTGACACCACATACTCTCTTCATCAACCACTCTTGCTTCTTGACCTATAACTCCTTAAATAGAAGTCTAGAATACTGTTCCTACTCTTAGTCTTCCCACTCTTCTTTTTAGTCCAAATAGATTAGGTAAGATTCAATGAATCTACCCTTATTCTTGTTTCTTCTAGAAACATCATGTAGAATCCTCCTATATTTTCTCAAAAATGGTTTACCTAAAATTTTGTACCACCAGCTCATCGATCTTATCTTCCATCTAGTTTACAAACTTCAAGGTAACAAACTTGTTGGCTCAGATCTAGTGAATCTTTGAATTTTCAAATTATGTAGCGGCTTGGCACTATTGACTTTCTGATGCTTAGCACATACTATGTTACTTGGCATCGACTAAGTTTTTCTGATGCTTGACACCTACTATGGATTCACTCGACATCAACTAAATTTTACTGATGCTCAACACCTATTACATTCTATCTAGCTTGGCACCTAAATCTACTTGGCTTCTTCTATTTCACTCTACACACACTAGATTTTGCATTTTCTTAGCACTTATTGATAATTTTCTCAGCATGAACTAGCTTGCTCAACACCCATTGATGAATTTAGTCAAACTTTGCAAACAACTTTGTTACAACTTATTCTTCTAGAATTTCTAAGTGTGGCCAACCTCTATATCTTCAAGTGTATTATCAATACATCATTTTACGATTGTCTTAACTGATCCTTGTACTTCATTACAAAACCATAACTCAACCTTTCCCTTAGGTTCTTTTGTTACATCTTATTGATTAAATCCTCTTCATCAATCAACTGAGTGATAGTACTTGGATCTTATAATAAATTTTCATTCTAGCAAATAGCCCTTCCTTCTTCTCAACAATATCCCTCTTTAATAGTGATCTTTTCAATCAGATTTCAATAAATGCATGTTGCCTCTAACTTTGGCTTATCTTTCCACTTTATGAGATGTTCCATGTACACCTTGTGTCTAGTAATTTTCTTGACCTTTGAGTCCAATACTTCTTTTGCCTCTAGCTACATCTTGGGAGGTAAGAAATTAGATGCTACATCCTTTCCAACCTATTGTTTGTTCACATCTATTTTAGTTAAAGGTTTGTTAAACTTGATTAAGTATGCCACATTGAAGACATGTGAGATGTTCAAATCACTAGGTAGATCTACCTTGTATGCATTACCCCCATATCTAGCTAAGATCTTACATGGTCCCACTCTCTTCATCTATAGTTTAGTAGGTACTCCCCTCTATAACCTAGACTTATTCAAATGTACCATGACATAGTCACCTGTTTCAAACTGAGCATCCTTTCTCCTCTCATCTACTTTAGCCTTGAATTTTTGTATTGTCTCTTGTATTGTTCTTTTCACCTACTCTTGAATCTCCTTCATGGTTTGAGTGAATTCTTTAGCATGACTACTCCTATACTTCATAGCTCCAAGGTCTCTAAGTTCACACATACCCCTTAGATGCATCCCATAAACAATCTCAAATGGGATCCTACATGTTGTTCTGTTCACACTATCATTATATGCATACTCTTCTTGAGGAATAATCACATCCCATATTTGACCATATTATTTAATTAGGCACCTTAACAAGTTACCCAACACCCTATTAACCACCTTAGTTTGGTCATCATTCTAAGGGTGGTAAGATGAACCGAAAAATAGGTTAGTTCCCAACCTACTCCACAATGTTTTCCAAAAGTGACTCATAAATTTGACATCCCTATCTAACACAATGCTTAGGGGTAGCCCATGGATCCTCACAGTCTTGTTAAAGAATAAATGTGCAATATAGCTAGTATCATGAGTATTACAAGGTATAAAGTGACCTATTTTGCTAAACTTGTCCACCAAAACATAGATGCTATCACAACCCTCCTTTTTTTTAGTAACCCTACAATGAATTCCATGTTAACACACTCCCATAGTCTATTAGGGACTGGTAAAGGTTGGTACAATCCTACATTACTAGCTCCTCATTTTGCCTTCATTCATACTGCACATGGTTCCACATATCTTGTCACATCCCTTGACAACTTTGGCTAATGGTAGAACCTTTGAACTAGCTCTAGGGTCTTTTTGATACCAAAATGACCACTTGGGCTTCTATTATATTTGTCTTGGACAAGGTTCTCTCTCATGGAACCCTTACAAACACATAACTGTTTTCCTTTGAACAATAGCTCACTTTGCAAGGTATAATTAGCAAAAGAACTATGAAAATGATTCTAAACCTCATAGCATACCTTATAATCTTCAACAAAGTCTTCATCATCCTTGTAGAGGTCTTTGAAACTCTATATGCTAATTCTACATGGTTGAACTTCTTGAATGGTCAACATCCTCTTGCTCAGTGCATTTGCAACCTTATTCAATTTCCCCTCCTTGTGCTTGATGGTGAATATGAATTCTTGAAGATGCTCCATCCACTTCAAATGTCTATTGCTCAAATTTTCTTGTTTATTGATGTAGCTAAGGGCTTAGTTTTCAGTGAACACTAAAAACTCTTTGAGTAGAAGGTAATGTCTCCACTTTCTAACAGACTGAACCAAAGCATACAATTCAAAGTCATAAGAAGAGAATTTCTTCTTGGCTTCATTTAATTTCTCACTAAAGAAGGCTATTATCCTACCTTCTTGGCTCAACACACCTCTTATTGCTATCCCACTTGCATCACACTCTAGGGTAAATAGTTTGTCAAAACTAGGTATTCTAAGGATAGGTCATGTTAAAAGTTGTTCCTTCAACTTTTCAAATGCTTTCCCTACTTTAGAAGTCCACCAAAAATTGGTCTTCATCCCACCTTTGATGGTATCTAGAAAAGGTGCACAACTACCACTAGAATTCCTAATGAATTTTCTATAAAATTGAGATAACCCATGAAAACTTTTCACCTATATTGTTGTTGTAGGTAGTGGCTAGTTTAGGATAGCTACAAATTTATCTTGATCCATCTTTAAAGATATCTTGGATATCATAATCCCAAATATACAAGTTTTTTCTTCAAAAACTAACATTTTTCCAAATTGATTGCCAACTTTTGTTTATGCAACTTATTTAGCACCAACTCCACATGTTTTAGATGCTCCTCTTTGGTTTAATAAAAATGAGTATATCATCAAGATATACCACTACAAATCTTCCTATGTATTCTTTCAACACTTCATTCATGCATGAGTCTCATGAATGTGCTAGGGGAATTTGAGATCCCAAAAGGCATCACAAGCCACTCATATAAACTATCTGTGGTCTTAAAAGGTTTCTTCCACTCATTAGCTTCCTTTATCCTTATCTAATGATAACCACTTTTGAGATCTAACTTTGTGAAATATTGAGCCCCTCCAAATGCATCACAAGCCACTCAAATAACCTGTCTGTGGTCTTAAAAGGTTTCTTCCATTCATTACCTTCCTTTATCCTTATCTAATGATAACCACTTTTGAGATCCAACTTTGTGAAATATTGAGCCCCTCCAAGACAATCCATCAAGTCTTTAGTTCTAGGTATGGGGAACCTATAACTAATAGTGACCTTGTTTATGGCCCTTGAATCTATACAAAGCCTCTATTTTCCACCTTTATTGGATGCCAAAACTACTAACACTACACAAGGGATAATGCTCTTCTTTATCAACCCCTAATATAGGAGTTCTTGCACTTGCCTAGATACCTATCTATTCTGATCTTTAGTAAGCTTATAGGCTAGTTTATTTGGAAATGATGCACCAAGTACAAATTGAATGTAATGACTTATCACTCTTCTAGGAGGCAAGGTTGTAGGAGTCCCATCATAGACTATGTCTTTATACTTCAGAAGCATCTCTTGCATTTAAATGGTAAGAGTTTTTGTTCAAACCTCTCTTCTTCCTTAGGCTTGAGTAAAATAGCATACCCTTCACTTCCTTCATGCTTAAGGGAATTAATGAACTCCTTCCCACTACTCAACAGTACACTAGGGGTCTTAGACTGTACCTCATCTTCCTTTAATAAGGATTGGATCTTGAAAGTTTGTCCATTTTTTAAAAATAAATAGAACTCTCTTTTCCATCACAGACAACACCTCTATCATATTTCCAAGGCCTTCCCAATAGAATATGGCATGCATCCATAGGCAACACATAATAAATTAGTTTGTCCTTATAGCCTACAATTGAAACATCAACCCAAGTCTACTCATTCACCAACACACTCTGCCCTTTGTTCAATCATGTCACCTTGTATGGGCTAACATGAGGTATCTTTGCTAGCTTGAGTTTTTTGACTACCTCTTCTGATATGATGTTATTTGTGGAGCGTGAATCGACAATAAATTTACACACCTTACCCAAAATCTTACACCTAATTTTGAACAAGGCCCTCCTATGCTTGGGTTCATCCTTAGTTGGTTGTTTAATCACCAGTATTTTGAACATTAAGTTCTTTCCCCTCTTTGACTCAATATGATCCATCTCAAATGCCTTAGAACTCATTTTTTCTTCATGAGAATATGTAACCCTCTTTTCACTATTTGAAGAAGTAGGTTTGTCAGGGCATCTATAGGTAGGGTGGCCAAACTGTCCACAAGTATAACACTTCATACTTGAAAAGTATGAATTGTTTTTGCCTAAACTTCTCCCTCTATTGAAGCCTTCTTGAGTAAATCTTGTTGGAATTCTTTAGAATAACTGAGGGGGGGGTGCATCAATTATCTAAGGTCCAGATGTAAAAATAAAACTTTTCACAAGTTAGTGAACCCATAAAATATTTATCATGATGCATGCATCCATAAGATTATGAAATCACTTAAAACTTGTAGGTTACTATCAAATAAATTTGTAGAAATGTAAACATGAAACATAATAGATTCAATAACACACTTGACACAATAATTTATGTGGAAACCCAATTTGGAAAAAACCACTAGTAACATGCTACTCTTTCTCACTCTTCTAAAGTGATGCCCTATGAAAGGCCAAGATTGTTAAAGGTTACAATACACACTATTAAATGTGACCCTATTAAAGGGTTTAAATCACCCTGTTAGGAGTGAGCCTTGTTAGAGGACTTTAGACCATTCACTTAGTATGTCACTCGAATAAAGAATTTACAAATGACTATTAGGTCAACCTTAATCCAAAGGATTTACCCTTGACTGATACAATTATTAGTGAGTAATAGTAAGGCTTGATCTAATAAAAACTTACAACTCCATTTGTAGATTATAGATCTCTATTTTAGTCCTCTATTCTGCTTAGCTTAGATAGCTTGTTCACCCCTCAAGAATCCATACACTTAAGCCTTCTTGCTTAACTTTCCAATGTAGACTCCTCACTTAAGTTAATGAATGAAGCAATACCCTAGAATCCTTGTCTTCCTTAGGTTCTCACACATGATAACCTTTGCTTCTGACCATCAATCCCTATAAATAGATAATTAAGATATTTTTTCATTCATTCTCCATCGTCCAATTTAGGGTTAGGAAAAATTAGGTAGGATTCAATGAATCTACCCCTTATTTCATTTCATTTCCTTTCTAGAAACTTCTCCTTAAATCCTCTTTTAATTCACCTCAAAATGGTTTGTCATGAATTATGTGCCACCAACTCATCAATCTTATCTTTCACATGGTTTACACAATCTAGAAAAATAAACTTGTCAACTAAGATCCATCAAATTCATGATCATTCTAATAATTCTGACACTCGACATTAACTTGCTTTTGATGCTCTGTACATACTAATTTCTCAACATCCTTTGTAAAATTACTCGGTACAAACTAAAGTTTACTGGTGCTCGATATCAACTAAACTTTACTTGGCATTAACTATTTTATTTAGAATACACTAAAATAGACTTTTACTTGGATCCAACTAATTTTCTATTCAGCTTGTGCTAACTTTTCTTGGCACCTGCTATCTACTTGGTCAAGCTTGTTAGACAAACTTTGTTTAACTTGTTCTTCTAAACTTGCTTAGTGTAACCAACCTTTGCAACCTTAAGTAGATTATCAATGCACTATGATATCACTGTCTTAGCTAATTCTTGTACTCCTTTTCATATTATAACTCAATATTTCCTCTAGGTGCTATTGTTACATCATTTGATCAAATCCTCTTCGTCAATCAAATAAGTGATAGTACTTAAATCATATAAGCAATTGTCTTACCAAAAAATAGTAGGTTTCACATCAATAAAAAAAAAAAATTGAAATTTTTTTATCATACTTGTATCAATCTATTTTCAACAATCTCCCTCTTTAGCATTGATGGCAAACCAAATTGATCAACCAAGATGACTTGGTTTAAATAGTAAGACCAACAAAATACCAAAAAAAAAAATTCCTTGTATTGAAATCTCTTCCTCTATCAACAAATTTCAACAAAAAATAAACTCATCCTTATGACTCCCTCTAAATTACTTCTTATATCTCCTTCTACATTATCTTCCCCTTACTGGGTAGATGTAATCAATAGATACACTTTCTTTCTTAGTAGTCAAAATTTCTCCCTCATACTATGTGTTAGGATTTCTCCCTCTTTGTTCAATTCTTCTATGTGTTATTAACAATGTCTATCTTCAATATCTCTTCAAATCAGTTCCTATCTCCCTCTTTGAAAACAATGCCAAAGACTTGCCATCTTAATATGAAAATATGAACTTCTTTAGTTTATACCTTTGTCACCTTTCTTGTGAGTAATTTGTAGTTTCAGCTTTTTGATTACTTTAGGCAACTCCTAAAGTAAGATCCACTGCATCTATGTCTAGCATATTTCAATCAACTTGTTTGATGTAGGGCACTCCTCTTGACTCTTAGATAGTCTTTGATAGGGGTATCACCCCTAGTTTACCTCTTAGATACTCATGAGCATCCTTAGATAATGCTTTCGTGAAGATATCAAAAATTTTCTCTTTTGTATTAACATATTCCATCTTCACCTCTTTATCTTGAACTAATTCTCTCAAATAATGATACTTGATTGCAATGTGCTTAGTCTTTGTGTGCATCATAGGCTTTGATATATTTATAGCACTTTTATTATCACAATATAGTATCACTGGTTCAATGATCTCTTCCTTCATACTTTTGAGTAGTTGTTTGATCCATACAATGTTTATACAATTTACAACAATAGCAACATATTCAGCTTCAACAGTAGATTGTGAAATGTAGTTTTGTTTTTTGCTAGTCCATGTAACTAGTCTCTTGCCTAAGAAAAATGCTCCTCCACTAGTTCTCTTTTTGTCATCAATATTTCTAGCTCAACCAACATAATTATAGGCTCTTAATTCAAATTTCTCATTTTTCTTGCAGTATAGACTATATTCCTTTGTTCCTTTCAAAATCTCATTATTCTCTTTACAACCATCAAATGATTCTCCCTGGGATTAGTAGAGAATCTTGCAACTATCCCTATAGATAGTGCAATATTAGATGTGTTGTGTACTACATATTATAATTTTTCAATCATGAACTTGTATAATATTTGATTCACCTCAGTTGAATCATCATTCTTTGACAGTTTATGTCCTATCACCGTAGGTGTATGTACTAGCTTGGAATCTTCCAATCCATAAGTTTTCAGTATCTTATTAACATATTTTGATTGAGTAATGTATATTCCATATTTCATGTAGTGTACTTAAAAATCCATAAAGAACTTGATCTCTCCAAACATAGACATCTCAAATTCTTGCTTCATTTCATTTGCAAAAGCCTTACATAAAGTATCTTGACCTCCAAATATGATAATATCAAAAAAAAATTTAGATAACAAAATACCTTTTCCTTTCTTTTTTTTAAAATATAAATTATTTTTATCATCAGTCCTTTCGAATCCAATCTTCACAAGATAATTATGAAGTCTCTCATACCATGATCCTGGTGCTTACTTTAAACCATAGAAAGCTTTGTGTAATCTACATACCATGTTTTTATTGTTAACATCAACAATCCTTTTGGTTGTTCTATATAAACATCTTTCTCTAATATATTATTCAGAAATGTAGACTTAACATTCATTTCATAAACTTTGAAACCTTTGTATGCTGAATAAGTAAGCATAGTTCTTACTCCTTCCAATCTAACAACAAGGGAAAATGCTTCTCCATAGTCAATTCCTTTTTCTTGTGCATATCCCTTATAGACTAATGTTGTCTTGTTCCTTGTGAATTCACCATTTTCCACCTAACTTATTTTTATATACCCACTTAGTGCCAATCATATTTTTGTCTTCTGGTCTACAAACTAGAGTTCATGTTTTTTTTTCTCAATTTATTCAATTTATTCTTCTATGGATTTACTATAGTCCACATCTTCTAAGGAATCTTTAATTATTTTGGGTTCTTTCATGCTCAAAAAATATGCATCATTTCTCAACTTATTCCTTGTCATTGGTCTAGCATCTTTATCTCCAATGATTTGTGCAGCAAGATGATGTCTCTTGACATATTTGGACAATCTTGGTTCATCTCTGGTTTCTTTATTTGGTCTTTCAACTTTTGAGTCACTATGTACATCTTTGTCAGGTATTTCAACATTTCTTTCATGTAAACTAATCTCAAAATCAGAATGTGCCTCAACTTCATTCTATAAGTCAGTACCTGAATGTAGCTCAGTTCCTGAATGCAACTAGCATTCATAGTATGTAACTCGACAGTCACTAAAACTTGTTGTTAGTTTTTAACTTGATTTGCAACATCTTCTTCAGTAGGCATACCTTCATAAAAGTATTCAAATGATTTGTATTCTTCTAGTTCCTTCATAGGTTCAACCTCATATACTTCTATATATTCATCAAATTTCACATTTGCACTTTCCACAACTTTGTTAGTGTTAGTATTTAAACACATATAAGCTTTATTTCTCATGGAATGACCTAGGAATATACCTTCTTCACTTTTTTTATCTAGTTTACCATCCCTAAAATATTTGAGAATATAAAATTTGCTTCCAAATATCTTAAAATATTTTACATTGGGTGAGTATCCATACCATAGTATAGAAGGTGTTCAAATAGTATCTTTCTTGACTTGTACATGATTCAAGGTATAGATAGTTGTACTTACAGCTTCTCTCTAGTATTTCAAAGCAACAATTTTCTCCATTATAGACCTGTTCCTCCTTTCAACAATTCTATTCTGTGGAGAGGTTATAGAAGAAGATGTCTATCTTTTGATTTCTTCGTCATTGAAAAATATCTCAAACTTATTTGATGTAAATTCTCTTCCTTTGCTAAATCTCAAACATTTCAGAATTTTACCTATTTCCTTCTCAACTCTTGCTAAGTACCACTTAAACATTCAAAAAGTATTAAATTTCTATTATAGAAATATAATTGTCATCATTCTAGAATAATAATCAACAAGCAGCATAATATACTTATCTCCTTTGTAGCTTTGCACTTCAATTGGTCCACACAAATCAGTATAAACAATCTCTAGTATTCCTTTAGAGGTATGAGTTTTACTCTTAAAACTTGACTCTGTCATTTTGCATAACTAACATTGTTTACACATTATATTGTTAGGATTTTAAAACTTTGGCAAACCTCTAACTATTCTCATGTTACTGATACTAACCAAGTTATCAAAATTAAAATGACATAACCTCTTGTTCCATAGCCACACATCATCAAATTCAACAACTAAACAAGTAGCATCCTCTATATCAAGGTAGAATATATTACTTCTAATTTGATCACCCTTTCTAATCAATTTTCCATCAGTAGCATATATCTTAGCAATCTTGTTTTCAAACTCAACCTTACATCTTGAATCACTCAATTGTGATGCACTCAATAGATTATAGTTAAGTGCTTCAACATAGTTTGCATATTATATTGTTAGGCTTCTTCAACTTAGGAAAACCTCTAACATTTCTCATATTACTAATACTAACTAGGTTATCAAAATTAACATGACATAACCTCTTATACCATAGTCATATATCATCAAATTCTACAACTAAACAAGTAGCATCCTCTATATCAAGGTAGAATATATTACTTCTGTTTTGATCACCCTTTCCAATCAATTTTCCTTCAATGTCATATATCTTTCAAATCTTATTTTCAAACTCAACCTTACATCCTAAATTATTCAATTGTGACACACTCAACAAATTATAGTTAAGTCCTTCAACATAGTAAGTATTGTCACATAAAATCTTTTCTGTGAGCTTGATAAAACTTTTTCCTTTTATCAAATATGGTGCATTATTACCAAATCTTACACTATTTCCATCATAACAATTCAAGGTAATGAAATTACTTTAATCTCTAGTCATATAATGTGAACACACACTATCAATGATACATCTGTCATTCTTGTTCACACAAGACACAAGTGTAGTTGCCTCATCTTCATTAGATTCATCCTTCATTGCAACATACACCACTACATAATCACACTCATTAGATTTGTTGGTGTTTTGAAACTACTAAACATAAGATGCTCAATACCAAAATGATAATACTTACGTATCCTAAGGATTATCTATTTCCTATTAACAATTACTTGTGCAAACCACTTGGACCCAACTTAAACAAAACCAAGGATGGTTTTCTACTCTTTAGGCTCTACAGAACCAAGGTGGGTGTACCTAGGGGATGATTCAAACTGAAAGTTGTTGTATGAAAATTTTATTAGTTTCATTCAGATTCTCATCTTCTATCTTCAGACACATACACAGTTTATCCATTCCTTGACATTTTAGCTAATATACATCCATTATAAGCAGATTTGGTCACAATTCTTCTCAGATTTGCAAGTATTTCTAGGAATAGCGGCTAACTAATGTCTAAAATATTCTATGCAAACAAGTGTTGACCACTTTTCAAAATCTTCAAGAATAGTAAAATAAAGTTGATTTTGATTTTGGACTTAATGCTTATTCATGATCTATCTATCTGTAGACTGAATTAATTTGATCAGTGCCTATTCCATTGGGATTTAGAGTCTACTACAATTTATAGATCTAGTTTGTTGCCTTACAACAAATATTATTGGTAATTCTTACTGAAATTCATTCTTATAGACATCAATTCTATCACCATAGTAATCCCATCAAATTCACTAAAGCCTTTACTTAATTCATTGAATTAATAGCAATAATGAATTGACATACAACCTAAGTGAATTGCATTCAATTGGACAATCTTTACTCACACAATATCAGAAAAACTAGGTAATAAAAAAAAAGACAAAATTCAACAAGAATAGATATAGGGATAGCTCAATTTTTCTTGAAAATTGTATAAAATTGTAGTAAAACTTAGAATAACTCTAAAAGGACACAATGATCACATGATGTCAACGTATTTTTAGAAAATTTACAGAGAAGATACATCATGAAATTTGCTACAATGATTGGACCAAAACATACTTAGTGTAAAACTAAAATTGCATTAGAAATCAGACCCTTCTCTACCCTAAAATCTCACTTATATAGTGTGAGATGCAACAAGTTTTAGGCATAGAGAATTGAAAAGTGTCCTTTTACAAAAGATATTTACATTTAGCTCAATATGAAAAGACAAAATTTTATGTAATAGAAAGGTAATACATCATAATATTCTCTTGATAGGCCCCTCTTCTATTACATCTTCAAATGCTAAAAATCCCATGATTGGCCTTTATTCACTCTGAGTCCTCGACATATGTAGCTATCAAACTTGCCAGTGATGTGTCAGGCTTTGATTCATGCAACTTCACCTCTACTTTGTTGTTTCCATTGATATCATCATGTACTACCAAGGTGACTATCACATTTGGTTCCCTTTCTACCACATCATCCACCTGATCCATTATATCTTTCACATGAGATGACTATGCTTCTTTGTCTTCTTCTTTCCCCAGTGCTGATGGAAGTGAGTCGATGATCTGTAGTTCATCTTCATGTGTGTCATCATCATCACTTTCAGCATCTTCCATTTTTTCATCAGAAGCAATATCTGCCATCCACTTGTCAAAAAGAGTGTCATCTGGCCAATCAAATTGCAGAATATCATGTTGCTTCTTGATAACATATTCACCTTCTTTGTCAATATCAATAAAATCTTGTTTCAAATAATCAAAGAATATTTGGGCTTTCGCCATTTCTTCTGTTGTGGTAGCCCACCATGCATGTCCTTTTTCATTGATGATTTTATTCATTCTCAAACAAAATAAATCATCTAATTCCTTAGCCCATTCATCTTTTTTCTTTAATTTATTCTTTCTATCTAGGGCATGAGGGGATAAATCAAATTTCTAGCTCTTATATTTATTTAAGTAGCCCACTATTCTTCTCTGCAGATGAACTCTTTTATTATCAAATTTTGGAAGGTCATTAACAATATCATAAGTTTTTTCAATTTGATCATGTGAAGATCTTATGATAGAGTAGCACAAAAATGTCATTTCCTTCCTGCTTTTTACCCACTTATTCACAATAAGCTTTAGAGCCTCATCATTGGCTTTTATTTCATCCCATATGTTTATTGTCTTTGCTAGATGATCATAAAATAGTGGCCATTCAATTTTATCTCCTAGATACATGAGAGTTTTTCTCAATTTATCTTCATACTCTATATTTAGCTCTACATGTAATGCCCACAGTTTGCTCTTTTCTTCTTCAAAGTCTTTAGCTATGTAATATTGTGACCTTTGTGGGGTATCTGGCATATCTATGAGAGGGGTGGATTTAAAAGGTTCCACTGGAGGGAAAGGATATGTTATTCTTGGCCTAGAAGAGCTCCCCATTACTTTATTTTCAAGTTCAATTCTTCTTTGAACTTCTTTATTATATGCCACCAAAACACTCTCATACTTACTTTGCAATTCAAACATCATTTTCTTCTTCTTTTTCTGTAGTGGCAAGAACAAACTAAGATGTTCCAACACCCATATGAGCTACTTGCACATGGGATGTATCTCCTACTCTTCTCACAATGATATTTCCCATTAATCCTAAGTCATCTGGCTATGATGAAACAACCCTAGATCCTTTCCTTAGTGATCATATGACCAAAGTAGTCTGATCCTCACTAAAAGAAATAATTGTGAATTCTTTCTTATTCTGGTCTTTCAAATCCAATTTATTTGAAATAGAATTAAAATTCAAAGCATTGGCTACATCCTAATTGGGTAATAATAAAATATTTGATGTTTTTACCATCTGTCTTCCCTCTTCAGGGCTTATATTTTAGAATTCTTGCATCATCTTTTCTTTTATTTGATTTTGCAAGGTTGCCTTCTCTAGCTTTAGATGCTCTATTCTTAGCTTATTGCATCTTTCTTCAAATTTTCCCATGTTAGTTCTCCATGCGAATTGGTGAAAAGCTCTGGACTGACCAAAACTATCATCTGACAAAAAATGTTGACTAGCTTGCTCTAACATAGGGTCTAATTCCCTTCCTTTATGATCTACTACTATCAACTCAAAACTTTTCATAGGAGGCTCCTAGGGGTTTCCTTCATCTATTTCAAATTAAGTAACAAAAGCTCCTCATTGGACCCAAATTGTTCAATTTGCTCCCCAGTAAGTTGTTCCTCTTCAATCTTCAGAGGGGTCTATGAAGGTGAGTATTCCTCAATGTGAGGATCTTGTTCCCTTATTATTTTCTACCTCTTATGGGAGGGCTTAGGAGGCCTCTCTTCCTAGACAACACTAGTGGATCCAATTATTTGTTTCCCTTTGTCCAAAGTGGTCTTTTTGTTCTAAATGATAGTATAACTTGGCCTTTTTTGGATAGTCAATTGACTTGCCCCTATATTGGGAGTGAATCTCAATTTCCTCATTACCTCCTTAGCCTTATCTAGGAAAGAATTAATAAGAATTTACTTTTTCTCATTCATAGTTTCCATTGTTTTAGGAAAATTAAGCATGAGCTTATTTATTCTATCTACCTCTATAATGGCATTACCTAGAGGACTATAATCTACATTAAAACAATGAATGAAATCCAAAAATTTTGAGAATACTCTCCATTTTTCCTTCTTAGTTTCCTGCTCTTGCAAGGAGTATTCATTTCTTATTATGTCTTCACTAAAATAAAATTCATGATCAATTTTTCCAAGCTTGATTCTGTGTCTAAAGGCCAAGTGATAAAATCCCTCGATGTCACAAAAATGAGGGTGATAAATAGCCATCTTATACTGATCTAATATTTGTGCAGAGAAAGTCAAACCCCTTTGGCGATTACAAATTGATTCGCCACTATGCAAGTGGGGAATATTGACCCTCTCTATCTTTTCAGCAAATAGGTTTCCTCTAATCCTCCTAGCTACCACAAAAATTCAGCTACTCCTACCTTTAAAGGCACTTGGTAAGGTAACAAATGGGGGGTCCCTCTCAAACCATAAATTCTAATGACAGTTAAAACTAAATATGGGATGATGTCTCCCTAGTTATGTGAAACTTTCAAACCAATAGGATTGTCCAGGGGCCTAATAAGACTTGCCAATGCCTTGGGTACTTTGGGATTGTCACTTAATAATAGGCATCACAATTTTGAGGCAAAATACCTATCAAACCTGACAAAACTAGCCTTTTCTGCTTCCTAGGGCATATTTTCACTCCATAATTGGATTGGCAGTGCTTCCCCATCTTGTTCCCTATTCAATTTCATCTCTTTTTCCAAAATATGTCACTCCCTTAAACAAAAACATGTGCATCAACAAAGAATAATGGCCAAAAAAATTTTCTACTTTGCCCTTTGCAATCCCTACCAGGCCATTATGAATTTCTTCTAGTAAATAAGAGGCAAAATCAAAAATTATATCCACACCAAAAGAAGAAATCTGAGTAATCATGTACATAAAACCCATGGGCATAAACTCCTCTTCATCTTCTCCAAAAACTCTACATAGAGTCTTGTATGCCTCCATAGCCCTGGTATTGAAATATGCCCTTTTGAAGGGTTCCCTGGAGGATGCTATTATTTCCAGCAGAGTTCCAATTTTTCCTATATGTGCCCTCAGTGCACCTTGCTTGACTGCATCCTTCTTTGACATGTATTCCTTTTCTAATTCTTTCAAGTCAACAGGCACATGATAATTAGTGAGATGCGCTAACCAAATACCTGCATAATTTCCTCTATGCTAATTATGATCAAAATTTCACCATCAATTCTTCTCACCACTCTAATTTCTTGGTCATAATTTTTTGCCACAGCCTCCAGGAGGTCATAATCCATAAAAACACTTGGAACAACTAACTTTCCCAAATCAAAATTCCAAATATTGGCATGTGGAGAAAAAATATTTCTTTCTGAAAACCATTTCTTGAATAAAACCATACTAGTTTGAGAAGTGTTGGCATCCTAGACCCAATTTCCCTTATGATATAACCCATTTGCTATTTTGAGCCTAGGATTTAATGAAGTTAACTTTTTAACTTGCACAATTTCAGTGGTGGACTTAGGGAGCAATTCAAGCAGGTCATCATGAATATTCTTAACCAAATAATCCTCTTGCCTAGAGAACACCTTCTTTGGAGGCATCTTAACTATAATTTGTGGAAAACTAAAATATTGAAGAGAAAATAGGATATGGGAACTTACTTGACCTTTTCTTGTCTTTCTCTATAACTCCACAATGTCTCATGAACAAAGGTGAAACAACTTTATGCTCTTGACTAGGCTCAACATAAATCCTCGCTAATTTCTCTTGTTTGCATAAGATGAGAATGGTGAGATCTTCTATAATATACTCTATTTTTGCTCGCATGTGAAGCTTTCAATCGTCATAAATAAATTGTAAGGGAAATAGAGTGGCACCACCTTCTACATTTGAATGCAGACCATTGATCTCTAAAAATCCTATGATCCAGGAGTGAAAATAAGAATGACTCATCTTCCACTTAACATGTTGGTAGTCAAACCAATGAAAATTCTCCATGTTTACTTTTCCTTCACTATTGGTGCTTCAAACTAGACCCACTGATTCTTGAAGACCCATGTCATTGAGTCACTACCTTGCTATACATAAAGAGTGAGCATGTTTCCATAGTGATGAAGTGACATCCCTTGATCTCATCTCAATTTGATGGTAGAAACTTTAATGCATTTTCTAATATTAGAGTGGTGGGTCCCTCCTTTATTTACCTTATTCGCTATGTTGCTATACATAAAACTTGAGAAACTTCCCATGGCAATAAAGCATCGATAATTGATTCTATGCTGATCAAGCAGAGGATGTTTGATGTAGCACTTAGTACAAATATGGTGGGCCCCTCCTTCATTTGCTTTGTTCACTATGTTGTTGTCCTTAACAATCGAGCAACTCATCATAGCGATAAAGAAATAGCCATAGATCTGAGCTTAATCTGAGGGTGAGGAAACTGCATGACATACAAATAACTATGGTGGGTCCCATAGTCACTATGTCACATTGGGTAAATAGTGCATATCTTTTCATAGTGACGTAGTGATGATCATTGATCTGATCTTGATCCAATGATCACAATCCCTCATCTGATTTCTGACTAGGGTGGGGGTCTAGGTTACTACTGACATGGGAATGTCCTATCCAACTAGCACATAAATTAATATTTTAATCCTAGCTATATCATCACATGACTTAGGTCCCACCACATGTATATTTTTTGGTGGGGCATTATGTCACTAATGGCAGGGCGCAAAGATTTTTTGATTGCAACATAGCAACCTCCAGTGTACCTTAAAATTTTAAGTGCATATGTGTCTCTAGCTGGATGCCACCATGTCCCAAAGGTTGCATGATTCATAACTAACAAAGCATATGTCTAGGACCTGCCTTCTAGAATGGTTGCCTACAGTATTATTTTTCGGCAAGGCACTATGTTGCTACTGGTGAGATCCATTATTTTTCAAGTCACGACATAGTGACCTCATGGATACTAATGAAATTTGGCACTGGGAAAAAACTATACTTTTCAATAATGATTACGATAGTTAATACTTCTGACACAGCAATAAAAGTGCACATCTGCAATGCCACTTGGGATCTTTTATGTTCACTGGATTTTTTTTAAAACCACCACCTTCTATATTTTCTATTAAGGTGTTAGTTTTCAAAAGGTGGGATGCAAACTTTTTTTGATAGCGACATAGCGACTCATCGAAAAAATTGGATTCTATTGATGCCTTTTGCACTTCATTACACTTAGTCCCATTTCTAGTTCTAACAACTCTAACCTGAAACACGTGACTGAAAGCTTCTGAGACAAAGTATTTTCCAATTGCCACACCTCCATTTCATGACACCACTATTCAGTTTCACATCAGTTGCTATGTCACTGTGGTTAAAACACTTGCATCTTTCTATAACAACAATGTGACTATCATAGATCTTATTAGAATCAGACGGTGTGAAACAAAAAGAGAAAAGGCACTTAGGGGCACGAAATATTTAAACAGGTCAAGGGATATTCATAGTTTGAAAAGCTTCACACCCAAATAAAATTTTAAAAAGAACACAAGACTTAGGGTTTAACAAGCTTTTTCAACAGTTAATAAAATGCAAGGCCAAAGAACCAAAAACCCTAGTAGGCAAATAATGAGTTCAATTATGATATTAACCTAGGATTTAGAAAAAAATATTTTGTAAAAATCAAACTAACAAGATTCATCTCTTGTTTCTTCTTCAGCAATGTAGCAAGTCTTCTTTCCTTTGTCTTTATAATCTTTGTTGTCTTCATCTCTTCTACTTTTGTACTTGTCATCACCTTTGTAGTTCTTCTTCTCTGGACATGTAGTAGCAATATGACCAACCTCAATGCAATTAAAACAAATGATAGGTAGTTTACCTTTAAACTTGCCTTTACCTTTGTGAAATATTCTTTCCAGTAGTGCTTCAAGTTGATCTACATCCTCCTCATCTGTATCATTGTCACTAGACACATATTTTTTCTTTTTCTTCTTCACATTAGGTTCTTTCAATGATATTTTAGCTTTGAAAGTAGATTCAATATTTTTAGGTTTGTAATTATCAAAGTTAGATAGCTCAAAAGAAATGAGTCTACCTACCAGACCTTCAAGAGTTAGAACATTCCTTGGTACACATGTTAGATCTTTTATTGTAGAAACTCTAATAGCATATATAGGTAGTAGTGTTCTGAAAACTTTTCTTAGTATTATATCATCATCTATTGTACCAGTAGCTCCTCTTATTGCATTAACAACATCTTTTATCCTTGAGCAATATTGAGCAATATTTTCACCTTCTTTCATTCTCATATCATCAAACCTACCTTTAAGACTTTCAACTTTGGCTCTTAAAACTTTCTTGTCTCCTCCATAGATGGTGTGTAAAGCATCCCACATTTTCTTTACACTATTAAAACTTTTGATATCATCAAACTCAACATAGCTTAGGGCAGAGGCAATCTCCAACATTGTTTGATTGTGTTCTTTTTTTCTTTTTCAAATCCTCAGTAATTAGGGCTCCAATAGGATTAGCATGCTCAATAGTAATGGTAGATTGTGCATGATCTCCAAGTCCTCCAAGGTGTAGCTTCATCAAACTTTTCCATGTAGGAAAGTTATCTCTATTAAGCTTGGGTACCTCCCTTTTTGACATCTTGATCTTTGTGCTTCTAGTACCTTCAAACTAGTCCTCTTAAGGAGATGGCTCTGATACCAATTATTTAAATTCTTTAGAATAACTAAGAGGGAGGGGGTGTGAATCAGTTATCCAAGCTCTAGATGTACAAATAAAACTTTTCATAGCTTAGTGAACCCATAAAACATTTATCATCATGCATGCATCCATAAGGTTATGCAATCACTTAAAACTTGTAAGTTATTGTCAAAGCAATTTGTAGAAATGTAAACATGAAACATAACAAATTCAATAATACACTTGACACAATGAATTACATGGAAACCCAATTTGGGGAAATTCACCAATAACATGCTTCTCTTTCTCACTCTTGTGAAGTGGTGCCCTGTGAAAGGCCAACCCTATTAAAGGTTGCAATACACACTATTATATGTGACCCTATTAAAGGATTTCAATCACCCTGTTAGAAGTGAACCTTGTTAGAGGACTTTAGACCATTCACTTGGAATGTCACCCGGTTAAAATATTTACAAATGATTTCTAGGTCAACCTTAATCCAAAGGATTTACCCTAGACTAATACAATTATTAGAGAGTAATAGTAAGGCTTGATTTGGTAACAACTTACAACTCCATTTGCAGATTACAAATGTTTGTTTCAATCCTCCATTCTGCTTGACTTTCACACACTTCAGCTTTGATAGCTTATTCAACCTTCAAGAATCCATACACATAAGCCTCATTGCTTAACTTTTTAATGCAGATTCTTCACTTAGGTCACTAAATGAAGCAATACCATAATCTCCTTGTCTTCCTTAGGTTCTTGCATATGACAACCTTTGCTTCTAACCAGCCATCCTTATAAATAGAGAATTAAGATATTTTGTTGTTCATTCTCCATTGTCCAATTTAGGGTTAGGATAGATTAAGTAGGATTCAATGAATCTACCCCTTATTTCATTCCATTCCCTTTCTAGAAACTTCTCCTTCAATCTGCTTTGAATTCACCTCAAAATGATTTATCATGAATTATGTGCCACCAGCTCATCAATCTTATATTCTACATGGTTCACACAATCCAAGAAAATAAACTTGTTGGATTAGATCTATCAAATTCACAATCTTTCTAATAATGTTGACACTCAACCTTAACTTGCTTTTGATGCTTGACACATACTGCATTGCTCAGTATCCTCTATAAAATCACTGAGCATGAACCAAAATTTACTGGTGCTCAACATCAACTAAACTTTACTCGACATCAACTATTATACTTGACATACACTAAAATAGACTTTTACTCTGCTCCAATTGATTTTTTTCTTGGCTTGCACTCTAGTGTCCACTTGGTTAAGCTTGGTAAAAAAAAACTTTGTTTAACTTGTTCTTCTAAATGTGCTTAGTGCAACCAACCTTTGCAACCTTAAGTAGATTATCAATGCACTATGATATTACTATCTTAGCTAATTATTTTACTCATTTACATGTCATTACTCAACCTTTCCTCTAGGTGATATTGTTACATCATTTGATCAAATCCTCTTCATCAATCAAATAAGTGATAATACTTAAATCATATAAGCAATTGTCTTTCCAGAAAATAGCAAGTTTGACATCAGTGACAAAAAAATTATCGAAACACATTTATCATACCTATATCCATCTATTTTCAACACCTCTTCCTCTTATATAACCTCCTTTTGGAGTAGTTTCACTACCCTGCTCAAAAATTTTAGACCTGTCTTGGTATTTTTGATCATTACCTCTACCTTGGTATCCACCTCTATGCCCTCTTTGGTCTCTTCCTCTACCTCTACCTCTAAAATTTGAGTTTTCCTACTTCCTATTCTTTTCTTTCACCTTAAGAGCCAATTGATGACACTCCTAGACAGTGGTAGGGGTCCATAGGCCTAGCTCTTCTTGGATGTTCTACTTTAGTCCACCCAAATATCTTGCTAGCTTAACTGGTTCTTCTTCTTGAATCTTGGACCATAGGCACAATTTTTGAAATTCCTTTTTATAAGAGGCCACATCCAAGTCTATTTTCTTCAAACCTTGCCTCTTTATATTTAAGTGTACTTCATAGTCTTCTCATAGATAATTTTCCTTCACTTTAGTCACCATGGAATTCTAGTTAGTTATTGGATTTTTACCCACTCTAGCCCTTCCATCTTGCATGTATTTCCACCATTTCAATGTTGAACCTCTTGGTCTTGATTTGGAAACCTTTACTTTTTGTGCCTCAGTGAAACCTTTACACTCAAAATGATTTTATATCCCCTCAATCCATTCCATCACTATATTGGTGTCCATCTTTCCACTAAACAATGGGATTCCTTCTAGGGCTTTTCCTCCTAGGGACTTTAGAGCTTTCAAGAATGGTTCCTTATTCAATGGAGAGTATAGTTTAGGAATGATGTCTTCCTCATCAATATTTCCCTTACCTTTGCCACTACTTTCACCTTCTTTATCTTTATTCTTAGCTACATCAACAACTTCTTATAGTTTTGTCTTCATTTCCTATAGGGATTCTTCAAGGATTCCATTTCCCTCCTTTTTCTCACTTATTTCTTTGGCTAACTCTTTATTAGTCACCATTATCATTTCACCTATTGTTTCTTCATTTTGATACATCTAGCCACAAGCCCGATCTTTTGAGGCTTTGATACCACTCTGATGTAAGGACAAATCTTTCTCTCTAACCCTATCTTCCAATAGGGTCAACTCTAGACCACTTCTCTAGCCTATTAGGGTTCTTCCACTAACCCTAGCTTAGGAGGATCCAATTCCCAATGCTCCCCTTCTTTAATTTGTCCACACCAATAATGAAATCTACTCAACCCAACTAATACTCCATGGATGTCTTCTTGGATCATGCACACCAAGTACTCCAACATGATCAAAACTATCAACAATAGAGGGGAAGGTTTGTTTCTAGTGCATTGGATCCATTCCAATGCTCATCAATTGAAAATGCAAAGAAATCTCTATCGATTTCAAGAATTTTCTCCAAAGTAGGCCTAATAGGGACACAAGGAATTAGGCCTTCAAACATAGCTTTTTCCTTATATCTCAAAAATTGACTTAACAAGGTGGCAAAAAAACTCCATACTTTGATATCCTTTTGCAAGACCTTTCAAATTTACCTAGTCTCACTTTCCCAAATTGTCTTTATCATGGGTTTCTATATTTAAGCCTAAATTTGTGGGTTTTGCACTAGTCTATCATCATTCACAAGGGTTTATTCACACACATAGAAAAGATCATCCTCGTAACTTCTCCTTTAGCATAGGTATTCTTCTAACTCATAGCTTCCTCTTCACCCACTTGGATTGAAGAAATCAATTCATTTAGTCCCATCAAATGCTACTACAACCATTGTGGTCCCTAACCATGCTCCTTTGGCTTTCCTAGGTCATCACTACAAAATGCCAAGCTTGCTTTCTAGGGCCTGATATCTTGCACACCTTTAGTACATGGAGTCATCTCACACATTCCAAGAAACCATATAAATTCCATGAAGGGAAGGTGAGTTATGACTCCATAACCAAAAGTTGTCTAGTTCATACTAGTGACAGTGTTAAAAACAAATGATTTTATAAAATACAATGAAATGAAACCAAAAAACCTATCTAATCACACACATAATCTAGTCTTTACATCCACAAACTAATTCATAGGTTATAGTGTAGAGATCAATCCATTAAGTGATCCAATAAAAATAAAATGCACTGATTATGATAAAATTGCTTAGAAAATTATTTATTCATTAATCAACCTTACTTCAAAATTTCATCCAACCCCTATCATAGGTTGAGGGAGGCCTTATATAGGTCCAACACCCATGCCCCAATCATTTTTAAGTGGTTATTCAACCACTTTCTCAAAGATGCATTGAAAGCAACAAAAGTTGTCATGACAACCTTTGCTATTTTGTAGAGTTGTCATGCAACTTGAAAACATTTTTCTTAATTAGACCAAACTTGATCCAAACCTCTTAAACTTTCCCAAATTCTTAAATATGAATCCTAGGACATGAAAGCACTACTCCACTCTTTTTTTGTCCAATGTAGCCCCTTGAATGTGCAAATATCATGTTTGACAATAATGACAATATTTGTACAATATTTAGCAATTTTGAACAAACATGCAGCATTGCATGTTTCCAAAGACCTAATTAGCCCTCCTAATGTAGTACCCAAGTACTTATTCATAGTAATACATTATATAGAAGGAAACCATGTAGAAAAATACATATTCAATAAACATATTTTGAAACTTTCATATCTTCCATTAAAAAATCTCCTTCTACATCATTTTGTAGCTTCTTAAATAACTAAAAAACTCTAAATTTGAAAAAATAGAAAATTACATTTTTTGTAGATTTTAACATATCTTCAATTTTGTCATTTTAGGTAACCTTCAAAAATAACTCCTAAAAGGCTGAAAATATATCTAGACTTTCCTTAAGCTTCGACAACTTGACCTGCCGACTAATCTTTGTATTTGGAAATATCTATTCAAAGTTATTACAAAAAACAAACTCTAAAAACACACAAAGATTACAACAACTGAGTTTTGGGCGGGTCTAAATGGATTTTCTAGGACCTAAAAATAAATTCTTCTAGACACAATGGAGCAAAGTTGAATTGTGAAGCCATCAAACTCCCCCTTACAAAACCACTATAAAAATTTGAGAGAAAACCCAGGTTCAAGTCAAAATTTATGAATCCCAAAAGTTGATCCATCATTATCCCCTTCTTGAAAGAAAAGCAGCTCTTGCAAGTTTTTTTTCGTGAATTCCTCCAAATTGCTCCAACTTTTTCAGATCTAACCACATTATTACCCACTTAGATAACCATGTACTCTCTATTTTAGGTAACTTGTCCCACTATATCAAGTATCTATTATGTTGGTCATGCCTCGTGGAGATAGTCTTCTTCTCAAAAAATTTGGCAATCATTTCCTTCTTATTAGGAAGGTGATGTTGCCAATCCACATCATGTACATCATCTATATTTGGAACATCTCCATGAAATGTGTATAGATTAGAAATGTGAAAAATAAGGGAGATGTTAAGATTTTCTAGTAAGCTAACCACATAAGCATTATCATTGATCTTTTTGATGATTTTACAAGGCCTAATCTTTTTATACTTCAATTTATGATATGTGCATAGAGGAAACCATTCACAACTCAAGTAAACCATCAACAAGTCTCCTACAACAAATATTTGTTATCTCCAAGTTGCATCTGCAACAATCTTGTAACTCACATTAGTATCATGTAAAAATTTTCTAACATCTTGTTGGAGCTGGTGAAGGTGTTTAACAAAAGCAACTCTATCATCACTAATTCTACCTCCCAATGGAAGTGACACAAGATCTAGAACACCTTAAGGGTTTCAACCATAGACAATTTGAAATAGAGATTTTCCAATTGATCTATTAATAGAACTATTATAGGAAAATTATGCCTAAGGAAATTTTGAGTTCCATTGTTTAGGCTTCTCATCCACAAGTAGCGTAACATATTTCCCAAGCTATGATTGACTACCTCTATTTGTCCATCAGTTTGAGGATGATAGTCACTACTAAACTGTGACTTTGTTCTTAATTTCCTCTAGAGAGTCCTCCAAAAATGACTTAAGAACTTAGTATCTCTATCAGAGGTAATGGTCTTTGGAAGACCATGTAAACAGATAAATTTTGAGAAGAATAGTTTTGTTATTCTAGTTGCATCATTGGTCTTTTTACAAGCAATAAAGTGGACCATTTTTTATAATTGATCAATAGCTAATAAAATAGAATCATTACCTCGCTAAGTGTGTGGAAGACCCAATACAAAATCCATGCTCAAGTCAATCCATGGTTCAGTGGGTAGTGGTAAAGGCATGTATAATCCTATTTTCTATGAATGTCCTTTAGCCACTTGATAGATTATGCACCTTGACACATACTTAGTGATGCCCCTCTTCATCTTTAGCCAATAATACTTATCTTCAACTAAGTTTATTGTTTTGTCCTTTCCAAAGTGTCCAACTAGTCTACCACTATGAAATTCCATGTTAATATTTTCCTACATAGATTTTCCTTGTATACATAGTTGTTTACCTTTAAAGAGGTAACCATCCTACATAAAATAGTCACCTTTCACATGAGCCAATTTACTAGAAGATGAAGCTTTTAGCTATTCTACAATCTCCTAGAAATCATCATCAATTTCATACAAGGCCTTAATAGAATCAAAACTAGTGACTTCAATTTACATTGTGGTTAATAGTGTAGTACTCTTTCTTAAGGCATTAGAAAACCAATTTTGTTTTCTAGACTTATGTTTCCAAACAAAAGTATATCCCTGTAAGAAAGGTACCCACTTGGCAGGTTGACTATTCAACATCTTTTGTGTGTTGAGAAATTTCAAAGCAATATAATAAGTAAATAGCACAAACTCGTGGGACTAAATAGTGCCTCCAGTGTCTTAATGCTTGAACTATTGCATAAAACTATATCATAGGTAGAATCATTATTTCTCACTTCATTCAATTTCTTTCTAAAGAAGGCTATAGGCTTACCTACTTTACTAAGAACAACACCTATCCCAACATGTGAAGCATCGCACTCTACTTCAAAAACTTTGCCAAATTTTAGAAGTGTCAAGAATTTAAAACTCTCCTCAATATCTATTGTCCATGTGAATTCCTTTCCTTTGGTACAATCTATTATGGGTGCTATGATACTGCTAAAATTTTAGATAAAATTTTGGTAGAAAGTTTTCAAAGCATGAAAACTTATTACTCATGTTATACTAGAAGGGTTGGGCCATTCTAGGATTGTTTTTACCATTTTTGGATCCATCTGAACACTAGCTTGAGAAATGACAAAGCCTAGAAAGGTCAAACTAGTTTGCATGAACCTATACTTCTTCAAGTTTTTAAAGAGATTCTCCTTCCTTAATATAATCAAGATGATCTTCAAGTGTTATAAGTAGTCTTCCTTTCTTCTACTATAGATTAGGATATCATCAAAATAAACTACAACAAACTTACCAATGTAAGGTTGCAACGTAGTATTCATCAACCTCATAAATGTGCTAGGTGCATTAGAAAGCCCAAAAGGCATAACCATCCATTCATACAAACCATATCTTGTCTTAAATGATGCCTTCCATTTACCCCCCTCTTAAATCTAGATCTTGTGGTAGCTACTTTGGAGATCAATTTTGTTGCAGTCCTTAGCCCCCACTAATTCATACATCATGTCATCTATCTAGGGAATAGGAAACTGGTACTTAATGGTAATCTTATTAATTGCTTTGTTATTAGTGTGCATCCTCCATGTGTCATCCTTCTTTGGAGTTAACAATGTGGGTATTGCACATGGACTCATGCTTTCTCTAACCAAACCCTTTTGCATCATTTCTATCACTTATTTATTTAGCTTTGCATGTTGTGTTGGATTCAACCTATATGTTACTTGATTAGGTAGATTTTCTCTAGGAATAAGATCAATATGATTTTGAATATCTCTTTTTGAGGGGAGACCATCAGGTAGTTCATGAGGAACAACATCAACAAACTCCTCCAACACCTTTATTGCCTCAAGTGGCATCAATTTTTCTTGTTCTTGTCTTCGTTTTAGTAGTAGTTCATAACAACATTATATTACTTTCATTTCTTTGACAATTTCTTTTGTAGATAACATGGTTTCATTCTTCTTTTCATCCTTAAGTGACAAGAGAACCACTTTAGAGCCATCCTTCCAAAACGTGTAAGTATTTTTCTCCTTGTCATGCATGACCCTCCTATCATACTACCATGGTCTTCCCAACAATATATGGAAAAAATCCATAGGGATAACATCACATTACTAGAAATATAAGGTAGGCAAGGTTACTAAGAGGGGAGAGGTGAATTAGGAACCAATAAAACTTTATCTTACTTCACCAATTAATCCTTCATATAATATTCTAATCTAATTGCATGCATGAAAGAATGAAAGAAAATAAACATTCATAACACTTTGACACAAGATATGGTGACCTAGAAACCTTCCAAATAGAAAGGAAAACTAGGGTCAGGATGATACCCACAAGCTTTATTAATGCAGTATAAAGTTAACCTATTAAGGCTTACAATTGACCATTTCTAGTGATCTACCTTGTTAGGAGCAATAAGGACTATGAGGTCAACCATGTTAAAGGATTTACAAACATACCATGAAGTATGCACTCAGTTAGGAGATTTAGTAAAAGACTGTTAGGTCTACCCTATTAAAAGATTTGATTGTTGTATCTATTAGGATGAACCAGTGGTTGATCTCTAATTTGTAACTCTAATTTGCTAGTTAAGATTCCTTGTATTGTAATGATCACCTAGCTGTGATAGATAAATGTTTTTTTTCCCTTATACTACTTCTAGCCTTCTTTAGTTCACACTTCTACTCATCATATATCTTCCCATATATGTTACTTGGATATGATTCAATGCATTACATATATATCAATCCAAATCATAACTTACTAGAGTCGGCTACAATACCAATTCCATCATAATTCACAAAGTCAGCCCAAGGGTTGTAACTTGAGTTCTTAAGAAAAACTCGGTGATGTTTTGATATATGGAAAACACTATCAATTCTCAACAAGATTTGGCACTCGGTTGAACTTGAAGCTTGGTCCATAATAATCACTTCCAAGTAGCTCAAACCCGGTCAACACTATGTGACTTGGTGAACACTGAGAAACTTGACAACTATTGAATCAATTGGTTAACATTGCATGACTTGGTCAACACTAGATTCACATTGTTAACATTATGATATTGGTAGACATAGTATACCTTGGTTAACATACCATAGCTCAGTTAACACTACGATCTTCTTCACTTCCAAGAAATAGCTTGGTAACCTCTACTACACTTGATTTGTGTTGTACATTTTTTATGAAGCTTGGTGAACACTGTGTAGCTTGGAAAATACTACAAACTAACTTAGGTACTCAGTAGACATTGCATTCTGACTACTTGTCTCAAGAACAATTGAATCACTTGATTAACATTGTAAACTAACTGATAAGATCAGTAGCAATTGTGGAGCTCAATAGTAATGTAACTATTTGACTAAGTGTTGAGGCACTGATAGACAAATTGACCTTTATGTCAACAATCTCCCCCTTTGGCATTAGTGATAAAAACACTTATCAAACCAAAAATATGAACTTCAAAACTATATGTCAAAAAGCTTCCTTTGTCATCATTTTGTGTCTCCAACTCGATTTGACTTCCTAAAACTATTGCACGATAACATACTCTATTTTTTTGATTTTTCAAAATTTCTTTTGTAAAGGTATTTTCTACTTATTTGTACAAGTATCTTCATGATACTATACTTCTCCCCCATACATATATCTCTCCTATTTACATACAAATGGAGTATAGTATATTTCTTTTCAATATCATATTTTTCTTTCATATTACTACTCCCCCTTTTTTACATAAATTCCAAAAGTGTATAATATCTATATGATAATACCAAAATGTGATGAGAATTCAAAATATACCTTTAGAATAAGTACCATTGTCTTGTCCCAATTCTCCTATAATATCTTTCTTGCATGCAATGCAATCTAAACTTCTACTAGTAATTTCATCATGTGATCAACTATGGAGAAGTTGTTACCATGGATGAGTTTCTTTGCATGTGCAATGTTTCTACAATGCATCAAAGTTTGGAAGAATCATGCCCTATATTTTTGCAAGTGTGGCCCTAATCTTGACTTCTTCCTTCAATAATTTTGCCTGTAGATTTGTTAGATATCTGATCTCTTTGTAATATGTAGAACTATGGCTTGGGCTAAGTGATAGCTAGTGTGCACTTGCCTTCATGTCTTCATCTATCTTGGACAATGTATCCTTTATCTCCTTTGTAGAGATAGATGTGTCACTTGATAAATAATGAAACACCATTATTAATAGACGTTTCCACTAAACCAAGAATAGTAGCTAACTCTACTTGATATATTGCAATTCTTCATGTAACTTGTTCCAAAACTATGTTGTCAATTTTTCTTTCAACTCTTTGTACCATTTTATCATGTCCATTCAAGTCTTCATTGTATTTTTGAACAATTTCTACTAACTGATCAAGAATAGGTTGAGTACTATCAATCTCAATGCTCAGAGCATCAACAAAAATGCTCTTTATGTCTTCAAGAACTTTATTTTCTTTCTTCTTTTCTTCTTTGAGCTTTTACCACTTAGATCTCTTCTTTTGTAGTTCACCCATGGTATCCATTTGATTAGGGGTGAGGGTAGAGATATCCCAATTCGGTATTACTATATCCTCATCTAGATTAATACCTTTTTCTTATTTGCCCTTTTCCTTTAAAATGGTGGAAACAATTTGCTTTCCCCTGTCTAGGACTTCAATACTTGGTTGAGGCTAGTTCTCAATTGTCATTGTACTAGCTATGGATACACTTGGAATAGAAACAACTATGGAAAATGATGGACTAGAAAAAAATGTTGAAATGGTTCTAACAATAGGAATATTTTGTTGCTGCTCAGTCAAGCTTGATGATGGAGAACCTTGTTGCTTGGAAAATGAAGTATTGGGCACTTCGTTCAATGAAATAGTCAGGTGAATAGATTTAGATCTTGGTTGGATTCTTGTTATAGTAGTGGTATCCACAAAAAACTTGGCATAAGCTATCTTTGAGCCATATTGCACTAAGGCTATGCTCAGAGAGTAAGGAAATGAGGCCATGACTATTGCTACAATTTTCTCTACATAAGTTTCCTTAATGCCTTAAATCTATGGAAGACTTCCTCCATTAGCTTCCTACTCTTACTCCTCCTCATCCAGATTGACATCATCTAACTCATCATCTTTTATTTCTACATCTTTTCCTCATCATCATCATCCTTGTCATCAACATGTACAACAAAGTCACTGGGTTGGGGTGGCTTATAGATATTTTTTCACTTAGTAGTAGTTGTCTTCACCATATATTCAATGTCTTTGATAAATATCATACATGTGTTGAATTTAAGTTTGAACTTATCTTCATTTTCCTTCAAGGATTCCTTTACTTCCTTCTCATTAAGATTCAACATGAGTTACCTCAAGGTTTGTTCAAAGATGTCCTTGATAGTCTTTTTTGTTCCCATCTAGGTTTGATTACCTGTAGAAGTTCATTAGGATTTTTTTGTGCAAACTAATATGGTGAGTACCTCCATTTTCCCAATTTTTTCATAAGCATATCCTCAATCTATTTTTTCTCTTTTGCATTCCAAGTTTCATACTGAAGAGATTTGAAATTTTTCATGCCAGATCCTTCTTCCATTCTTTTTAATCTTTCCTAAATTGTAGGTGTATCTCTTTTGAAGATAATCTACTTAGCTTCATCTTCACCTAACTTCAACTTCTTGCTAGATTTGGCTATCCTTCTTGTGAATACAATAGGAGATGACTTGGCTAGTCTAGTTATAATAACCTAAACTTTCTTCTTTAGAGGTTGTTCTTCCTCAAATTTGGCTTCTTCTTCTTCATCGTCTGCATCATCATCTTTTATATCATCACCTTTTCCCTTGGTAATCATTAGAGTAGGATTTTCTTGCTTTGTGCTTTTTAGTATCTTATATATTATTTTCCTTCCTTTATTCACTACTTGAGGTAGCTTGATTTCAAGCTCAATTCTTGCCTTAACTTCATCATATGTTCTGAAATATGTGGCTTTAGGACCCATATTCTCATTTAGTAGAGCCTCTATGATATCCTTAGTGCCATTAATGTTAACCTCATACTCAAGAGGCTTAACCCATGCCACTATAGGTCTAACTACTTCAATGTATACTTTGTCATAGTCCACCATGAAACATTTATCATCCTTGTAATCTTCTACAAGATTCTTAGGGATCCTAAATCTATTCTGCATCTTTTCTTTGAATGATTCAAAATAGTTATCCATGATGCTTTCCAAATTTTCACCCATGTCTACTATATACTCATTGATTTGATGCAAAGCAAGAACATCCTTCCTCTATACTATTGTACCTTTGCAAGGGAAAAAATTCTAAACAAATAAGAATAAATATGTCAAAAGAGATCCAAAATTACATGGATTATTCTTTAATCATTTGATGCTCTCCATATTCTTGTTGAACTAATTCAACAGCAACTCAACAAGGTTTAAGGATAGATTATTCTTCAGAACCTTATATGAAAGATTGACAACTTTACATGACACATTATTTAACTAACTTGAACTATAAATTTTGTGTGCAATTACATGTATGCCAAACTTTAGCTCCATGTTTGTTACTCCATTGAACTTCATTCATCTTCTATCCCACTTGGTAAGAGTCCACTTAGTCAATTCAACATAACCTAGGGCTTTGGTTATCTTAGCTTTGCTTAGCATTAGAAGTCCAGTGATTTTGTGAATCATTTTCTTCATAATCTGAATGGGTTGGTCCAACCAACCATAACTACCAATTGTGAACACAACTTAAAAATGTCTAATCCATTTGACTTGAAAGTCTCTTAGCATATGTGAAATATGGGTCAAACCCTTGGTTTCCAAATATTTATGTTTAGGCTTCAATGCACCATCCACACATAATTTTTTGTATGCTTCATTCATCTCTAGGATTTCAAGTTCCTAAAAAGAACAATGGTAAAAGGAATGAATGTCATGCATGAGTAATACCTTAGCCAGAATTTGAGACTATACAATAGTTGGGTCAAGTGCCTTTGCAACTGTTGGACTCAACTTGAAATTAGGTGCCTTGCAGTCAACTCCTTGAATCAACATCTCATAACCTTTCTTCATTTTTCTATTTGAAGATGCCATGCTTAGTAGGGTTTTTGAAAACTTTGAGAATTCTTCAACAATAAATACTCAATTCACTCAAGGTCTCTAAAATTCCTTTCCACAAATAGCTCTAAAAATTTACGATAAAAATAATGCCTTCGATATCTTCCTTTTAACAAATTTCCTCTACTTGATTGTCATTAATGCTTTATACTCACTTGGTGATAGGATGTCCTCCACTCATCTTATTCTTTAATGCTTGGGAGAAATCTACAACTCAGTAGAGTCATCACCACTCGGTAGGAACTACCAATTTTGTGTCAACAACAATATTCAACTTGACCTTTCTCAATAAGATCTCCTAGTTTTAATCATGTTCAGTGATCCTTGTACATCTTAAATGTTGATTTGGATCATTCTTCTTGTTAGCTAGAACTGATGTTAGATTGCTTAGTTTGAATCACAGTTCCAATGATCTTCATAAGGAACTAAGTTGAAATGATTGATCCACCCAACTCATTGACTTGGGTGTCATTCACTTCATGATCTTGGTTTGCATTCTCTAGAGATTTTGGTACCTATTTCTACCTCATTTTTTTTATAATATTGTTAGCTTTGGCTTTCTTTTCATCTTCAATTCTGCCTGTGTTCATATAGTTCTTGCCAAGGTGTCCAAGTTCTGTACAAATAAAACATCTTTTTATAGTATCTCTTTTCCTCGTATGATATTTCACATAGTTTGTTCCAATGTGCCCAAATTCACCATAGTAGTGACATCTACACCATGTTTTGTAATCTCATCCAAATATTTCTTTCACAATTTGTTTTGCTAGGTTCCACTACTTGGTTTTGTACTCTGAAGATTTGTGTCCTTGTTTCTTGCAATTGTGACATTTACCTTCAAACTTAGGTTTCTCTTTACATTCACTTGCTCTATGACCATGCTTATTACAACTGTAACACTTTCCATTGAATTTTTCTTTACCATTACTCCAACATCTATTTGATGTGTGACCTATCTTACCACAATGATTGTAAGTAGGCCTTTCATTCTTTTGATCTCATTACTAAGATAATTCACCTTCTTACATCTATCCTATTCCAACATTACCTTTGTGTCAGTACTGGATTTTTTCATTCAACTGATTCATGCTTTCCTAAGATTTCATCATTCTTTCATAGGTTTTCTTTTCAATGCTGAGATCATTGTACAACCTTTCATTCTCTGATTTGAGATTCATAAGCTCTTCATTTGCATTTGTGAGTTGATCAATGAAGTTTGCTTTTTGAAGGGATAGTCGTTGAATTTTATTGTTCTTTTCTTCTATCTCTTCTTTGGCTTTGTCTTTTTCTTCCATGACTTCACATAATCTCACTGGATGGATTTCTTGTTCTCTTTTTAGCTTTCTGACTTCCTCTTGAAGATTGGAATTCTTTTCTAATAGGTCTTTGATTGCTTCATCAACTTCATCTAAATTTCTTCCTGGATATATATCTTCAATTCTTTCTTAAATGTAGAGATCATCATCCATTTGTACTGCAAGATCTTTCCTTCTTTTCAATGATTGAGAGAGTTGCTCCTTTACTTTCTTGAATTTTATAATGGCCAATTCAAGATCCAACCTTTCATTGTCAATAGCCTTATCTAGCCTATATACCTCCATTGCCTCTAATCTTGTCTCAAGTTGTTAAACTTCTAATGTGAGAACTTGAAAGTTTTGATACCAATTGTTGAAAATATAGTGTAGGCAGATTGAGAGGGGAGGAGTGAATCAGGAACCAATAAAAATTTATCTTACTTCACCAATTAATCCTTCATATAATATTCTAATCTAATTGCATGCATGAAAGAATGAAATAAAATAGTCATTCATAACACTTTGACACAAGATAAGGTGACCCAAAAACCTTCCAAATAGAAAGTAAAATTAGGGTGGGGATGATACGCACAAGCTTTAGTTCTATAGTATAAAGTTAACCTATTAAGGCTTACAATTGACCACTTCTAGTGATCTACCCTATTAGGAGTATTAAGGACTATGAGGTCAACCTTGTTAAAGTAATTACAAACATACAATGAAGTATGTACTCAACTAGGAGATTTAGAAAAAGACTTTTAAGTCTACCCTATTAAAGGATTTGATTGATGCACCTATTAGGATGAACCAGAGACTGATCTCTGATCTATAACTCTAATTTTTTGGTTGAGATTCCTTGTATTGCAATGCACCTGACTATGATAGATAAATATTTTTTGTCCCTTATATTGCTTGTAGCCTACTTTAATTCACACTTCTTCTCATTATATATCTTCCCATATATCTTACTTGGATATGATACAATGCATTACACATATATTAATCTAAATCATAACTTAGTGGAGTTAGCTAAAATACCAATTTTATCATAATTCACAAAGTTGGCCCAATTGTTCTAACTCAGGTTTTGAGGACAAACTCGACAATGTTTTGATACATGACAAACAATTTCAATGCTCAACAATCTTTGGAACTTAGCTAAACTTGAAGCTTGGTTGTTTATATTCCTTGTATTACATTGATCACCTGACTGTGACAAATAAATCTTTTTTGTCCCTTATACTGCTTGTAGCCTAATTTAATTCACACTTCTTCTCATCATATCTCTTCCCATATATCTTACTTGGATATGATACAATGCATTACATATATCAATCCAAACCATAACTTATTGGAGCTAGCTATAATACTAATTTCATCATAATTCACATAGTTGGCCCAACTATTGTAACTCGAGTTCTAAATACAAACTCGATGATGTTTTGATACATGACAAATAGTTTCAATGCTTGACAAGCTTTGGCACTTGGTTGAACTTGAAGCTCAATCCATACCAATCACTTCCAAGTAGCTCAAACTTAATCAACACTATGTAACTCAATGAACACTAAGAAACTTAATAGATGCTAAATCACTCAGTTGACATTGCATGACTCGGTCAATACTAGATTCACATTGTTAACATTGTGAGCTCGATAGACACAATATAACTTGGTTAACATACCATGGCTCAATTAACATTATGATCTTCTTCACTTCCACTAAATAGCTTGGTAATCTCTGCTATACTCAATTTTCACTATACAATATTGTTTATGAAGTTTGGTAAACACTATGTAGCTCAGCAAACATTACAAACTGATTTAGGTGCTTGGTAGACATTGCATTCTAACTACTTGGCTTGAGAACAAGTGAATCACTTGGTTAACACTTTAAAATAACTGATAAGCTCGATAGCAACTGTGAATCTCGGTAGCAATGTAACCATTTGACTATGTTGAGTCACTGATAGACAAATTGACCTTTATGTCAACACACACTATATTTCATCCTTATAAAAAATATTCCTATGGTAAATCTAACTAAAAATCTTTTATTAATAGTCACTTCATTTCCTTTCTTAAACCATGCAATAAGATAAGGATGTGGATGTTTCTCACATTGTAAATTCAATTTCTCTACCATTTCTATAGACACCATATTCTCACAACTACCCCCATAAACAATAACTTGACAAACCTTTCCACCAAAAGTGCATCTAATTCTGAAGATATTGGTCTAGAGCTACAAATCATTAGAGTTCTTTGCAAGAACTTCATCTTTTTTCTGGAATGATCATCAATCTTCTCATCATAAGGGTTTCTCCCACATCTGGTAAAACTTCTTGTTCCCCCTCTCCTATCTAAACTAGGTTCACTCTAGGTTGTCTTCCTTTATTTATTTCTGGCATGTTATAATTTGAGCATTCAAAGGGTCTATGTCCTTCTTTGCCACATCTAAAATAGGTAAAGGGCCTCTATCAGTTTTCCTAGTGTCTTCCACTACAATAATGTCATCATCACTAAAACCCCCTTCCTCTTTCCTATTTTGCAAGATCTTGTCTAGAATCTATATTTCTTTCAAATCCTTTGGAGAATTCTCCTCAGCCACCATTAGAACCTTCTTGAAACAATGTTGAGGAACCCTTCTTCCTCATCTATTCCTCTAATTATACTATCGATTATGTTTTTCTTTAGCCTTCAAGGCTAGTTGGCAGGCTTCTTCCATGATACTAATATGATACATGCTCAACTCATCTTGAATAGAAAATTTTAGGCCATTTATATATCTAGCAACCATCTGCTCTTCATCTTCTTGATGCTCTATTCTCATGGATAACTTATAGAACTCATTTGTGTACTCTAGTATTGGGAACAAATTTTGCTTCAAATTCCAAAACTTATGAAAGAAAATTTATGAGTAATCCAAGGGTAAGAACTTCTCCCATAGCTTTTTCTCCATCTTGATCCATGTTCAAATCTTTTCTTTTTTAGTTCGTCCCTTTTGGAGGTGATCCCACCATATCATTGCATGCCCTTTTAATTTTGTGCATGAAAACTTCATCTTATTTTCCTCTACTATAGGCTTCCATTAAAAAAAAATCCACATCTCATTTAACCACTCTATCAATTCGTCTAGCTTAAGACTACTAGCATAGTCTGAAACTTCAATCTTGATCCCTTTATTTTTACCTTCTAAAGCCTGAAATGCTCTATCTTCATATCTCAGCTCTTCCAACTATTCTTCTTCATTTTCTTTATTTTGATTAGCGCCCCTTTGGTTTCCCTCTTCATTTGACTCATTATCTCCTTGTATAATCGATATTCCTTGATTATCCATTTTCTCATTTAGTCATTAAATCTCCCTCTATAAATTCAACATCAATCTTTTCATTAGAGTGACACCTCATTTTCCTCTTCCTCTTCCTCTTCATCTTCATCTTACTCTTCCTCTTCCTCTCCTAGCCATCTTTCCACTCTAATACCAAATGATGTAGAACCTAAGTACCTATTCATAGTAATGCATTCTATGGAAGGAAAACATGTATTCAATAAACCTATTTTGAAATTCACATATCTTCCATTAACTAACCTTCTTCTAAATCATTTTATAGCTACTTAAATAACTAAAAATCTCTCTAAATTTGAAAAAATAGAAAATTACCTTTTTTGGCATATTTTAACAAATCTTCAATTTTACCATTTTAGGTAACCTACAAAAATAACTCCTAAAATGCTGAAAATAAAACTAGACTTTCCTTAAGCTATGACAACTTGGTTTGCCAACTAATCTTCAAATTTGGAAATATCCATTCAAAGTTATTACAAAAAAACAAACTCTAGAAAAAACATACAAAGATTATGACAACTAAGTTTTTGGGGTCTAAATGGATTTTGTGGGACCTAAAAAATAAATTCTTCTAGACACAATGGAGTAGAGCTATTTTTTCAAGCCATCAAACTCCCCCTTATGAAACCACTATAAACTTTTGAGATAAAACTCAGGTCCAAGTTAAAAGTTATGACTCTTGGAATTTGATGCATCACCTCCTAATCATAAACTCTCACTCTAGAACTAACTAGCCCCCTTATTGCACTAGTGTCTTGTCTAAATCCACTACAAGACAAAACTTGACTAGGAACCCTAGGTCACAATGTAGCCTTACTTAGGTACTCCTGTACCAACTATTGAATTGTAAAATACTACAAACAAACAATTATACTCCTTGGCCCATTAATAGAATAAAAAAAAATACCCACAATTGAAAAAAATGATGACACTAATAATTAAAAACTTAAATTTGTACAAGACATAGACCTATATGAATGTGACTTACTCTTCCAAATGGGTGCCTCAAAAAACTTTACGATCAATGAGCTCACTTGAAAAATGAGACATTGTTATTAATCACCAATGGAATACAAACACTATTTGTCATGAAGTACATTAATCTACATCAAATTTCATATCTACATGTAAATTACAAACAAATGGCAACACTTCGCATTTTGAAATTACCCAAACAACCTACCAACTTGCCCCAAAACAACAATAAGCTTTAGATATCATCAAAAATAATTACACAAACCCATTCTAAAAGAACTCATTGCACATTATTATCTAAGGAACAACAAGCACTAGAAAATCATACCTCATTAACTATATTAGTGAGTTATAAATATAACTAAAAACAATGACAAGAAACCATTGCTAGCGCTAGCACCAATAGGGGTTGCAGCTTATAACATACAAGCATCAATAATCCATAGATGCCTTCAATACCAATAAAAGAAATGCATCCCTTACAAGGAAACACATTAACAAATCTCCCAGAAGACTTCAAACATATTAATTCTTATAGATGAAATGAGCTTCTTAGGACCAAAACTTCTCATAAAAATAAACAATCACATATGTGAGGCATTTTTGCAAAGACAATAAGAACCTTTTGGTGGAACTTCTATCATTCTCATTGGTGACTTAGGGAAACTACCACTAGTTCTTGATAAAGCAATATATGCCTTACACTCTACAACCATCATTCTTTGGCAAACATTTACTATTGGAATTACATTAGACACTTTTTTTTGCCAACAAAGGTAAAGTCTCTCTGAACAAAAATTTCAAAAAATCCCACACAATATTAGAAATGTTGAACCCCTTCAAAATGATTGGGAGCCACTCATGAGTCAAACAAACAATTGATTAAGAGATGAACAAATGGAGGATTTTGATATGAAAACACATCTATTTGCAACCAATGAATCCATGAAACTACATAATAAAAAAATGCTAAAACAATTGAACCTCCCAATAGTAATTAGTTTAGCTAGAGTACCTACACTAAGATCTAAGGATCATTAAGAAGATGATCAACTTCAACAAGAGGTGCTACTACACATCGACCAATGAATCATGTTAACAACCAACCTATGGATACAAGTTGGACATGTAAATGGATCTCTTTGGAAAATAAGGGAAATAGTTTATGATATAAATTCAAAGCCTCCAAATCTACCAAAATATGTTATTGTCAAATTTAAAATTTACATTAGACCAGCATGGGATACACTTAACCCAAAGTATGTTCCTATTACTCTAATTACAAGAAAAAATCATACACAACTACCACTACCAATGGCTTGGGCCCTAACAATACACTAATCCTAAGGACTCACTCTACAAAAGACTACAATATAGATGGAGTAACTGAGAGGCGGGGTGAATTTGTTACCACAAAAAAAAATCTATAGATGTCTAATAAAACTAGTTACTATTGTCACTCGGTAAACATACAAAAATTGCTATAACTCAGTAGATGTAGTGTATATTAACTTTAATAGATCTTAAACATTCACAGCGATTAACATGCAAGCATAAAGGAAATAACATGAACACATGAGATACCAGATTTAACATGGAAATCCAATATGGGAAAAACCACCAAGTAACTAGCTACTGATTTTCACTCTTCTAAAGTGAGCCCTATTAGGAGCCAACCTGGTTAAAGGTTACAAAACACACTGTTAGGTGTGATCTTTTTAGAGGATTTAATCACCCTATTAGGAGTGGCCTTGCAAGAGGTCTTTAGAATAATTCAATGGAATTGTCACCTTGTTAGAGGATTTACAAATGGTTGTCAAACCAACTCTGTTAAGAGATTTTGGAATCATTGCTACAATGGTAAGAAAGTAACAATGAAATGATCTGAATGAGATGCAACTGAATTGTTGATTATAGATCTTTGTTTTGCTTCACACTGGATCCTTCCTAATAAAATATAACTTTGCTTCTCCTCAAGGATATTTGACCATCCTTTAAATTCGCTCACACTTTTCTTCTTCAAATAATCAACACACTTGCATACTCACTCATACTCTTTAGAATTCCAACTTGACTTTATATTTATACCATTTAGATTATCAAGTTGGCTCATTTACAACTTACAATTACTAATAAACATTACGTTACTCGAGTAAAATTAATACTTGAAACAATTAAACTTTATTTCTCAAATCAACAAAATCCTTCATTGGCCGACCTTGCTTGGTAAACACTATTCCTGAAATGATTTTCTATGTTGACCAATAGAAGCTTGGTTAACATTACGAACTTGCAAAATCCCTTGGAGACCAAGTGAACTCATAAACACTAACTTCCTTTGTTAACTAGGAGGGCTCAGTTAACACTACTTTCTGCCATAATTTCCTTCAATTCTCGAGTCAACTCGGTAGACACTGTCTTTGTAGAGTAATTTCTAGGAATGCTTAGTAGACACAAAAAATTGCATTGCTAACCAACTAAGCTCGGTAAGCACTGATAGATAGCTGATATGACATTTGTGTAACATCAAAGACAACACACAATTAGACAATTGTATCCAACAATCTCCCTCTTTGGAATTGATGGCAACACAGCATGTCATAGCACAATTAAATTTGAAAACAAGTCTTTTTCTGACAAAAAAAAATTTCCCTCTTAGATTTTATGCTACAAACTTCTCTAATGTAGTAATCTCCCTTTGTGAAGGAATTACATAAACTCTCCCTCAAACAAATTCAAATTTTAGAAAGATATGACAGTAAACTCTCCCTCTTTGATAACACATGCCAAAGACAACACATACCAAATGAGTATCAATGTACCTTGAGTACTGATTCATATGCAATGTTTCCTATGTCAACTGATAGATCTTCAACTTGGTTCCTATTGGTAAATCACTAAAATTTTATTTTAGTGAGCTTCAGATAGGGGTATGACCCCTAAATTACCTCTTGGATACAAGAATGCATCATTAGGTAATGGCTTGGGGATATGTCTACAATATTTTTTTTTGTATAAACATATTCTAATCTGATTTCTTTATCCTACACCAATTCTTTGACAAAGTGGTATTCATAGCAATGTGCTTGGTTTTTGAATGCATCACTAGATGCTTTGATATGTTAATTGCACTTGTATTATCACAAAACATAACAACTGGTTCTTTGATCTCAACCTTCATGCCTTCCAACAACTATTTAAACCAAACAATATTAGAACAGTTCACTACTGCTGCAACATATTCTACTTCTACTATAGATTGAGATGTGTAATTTCATTTTTTGCTTATCTAAGATACCAACCTTTTTTCCAAGAAAGAATGCTCCACCACTTGTACTCTTTCGGTCATCAATGTTTCTTGCCCAATCAACATCAGTAAACACTTTAAAGCCCAAATTTCCTCTAAATTTATATCACAATCCATAATTTTTGGTGCCTTTCAAGTATCTCAAGATCCTTTTGATTGTCGTCATATGATTTTCTCTAGGTTTTGCTAAGAATCTTGTCATTATACCAACAACAAGAGCAATATCAAGCTTTGTATGAACTACATACTACAATTTTCCAATCATTGATCTATATAAGGTCTGATCTACCTCTTTTGAGTCACCATCTTTGATAATTTTTAGTCTAGTACACATGGGGGTTCCAATTGGTTTTGAATCTTCCATACCAAACTTTTTTAGTATCTCCTTGATATACTTAGACTAAGTGGTGTAGATACCATTCTTGCTTTGCTGAATCTAAAGATCAACAAAGAACTTAATCTCACCAAACATAGACATTTTAAATTCTTTCTTCATTTTCTCTAAAAATTATTTGCATTGATCATCATTCCCTATAAAAAAAGTATCATCCACAATATTTCTGCCAAAACAATCTTGTTATCTAGTCCTTCCTTGATGTACAAATTACTATTATCATTAGTTATCTAGAAACCAATCTAAATAAGGTAGTTATGCAATCTCTCATACCATGCTCTAGGGGCTTGTTTCAAACCAGATAATACTTTCTATAATTTGTAGACCATATCCCTTTTTTCTGGATTAACAAAACCTTCAGGTTGTTCAATGTAGACTTTTTGATCAAGAATACCATTAAGAAATGCAAATTTAACATCCATCCGATATACCTTAAATCATTTATGTGTTGCATATGTGAGTAAAGTTCTAACACCTTCCAATCTTGCAATAGGAGCAAAAGTCTCACCATAATCAATTCCTTCTTCTTGAGAGTAGCCTTTATACACCAATCTAGCTTTGTTTCTTGATATCTTACCATATTCATTCAACTTATTTTTGAATACCCATTTTTTTCCTATCACATTTTTATCTTTAGGCCTAGGTACAAGAGTCTAGGTTTTGTTCTTTTTAATTTTCTCTATCTCTTCATTCATAGCCTCAATCCAACTTTCATTTTCCAATGCATCTTTGACATTTCTAGGTTCAAAATCAGCAAGTAAACATGTACCTTTTAGCTTATTTCTTGTCATAGTAACTTCTAATTTATCTCCAATAATTTGATATGGTGCATGATGCCTTCTGACATACTTGACCAATACAGGTCTTTGCCTCTTGAATGAATTGCATTGTCATCCTCTTGAACTTCAACTTCAAATTTTGGTTTCTCATACTCAGTAGGCATTAGCTCAATAGCTTTAGAATGTGACTCGGGTCCTTGTGACTCAATTTGAACTTCTTGAACCTCGATGACTGAGGAAGACTTGGGAGTAGAAGTCTCCTGATTACAGATGTGTTTGGCAATGTATTAAGTTCAATGTAAATAAATCTCCTATAATCTTTTGGTTTCTTTATGCTTTCTTCTTTAGTCCTTTCTACAAACTCATCAACTTTCACATGTGCACTTTCTATGATTTTGTGAGTAGACAAATTCAAACATCTATATGTCTTACTCTTGCAAGAATATCCTAAAAACATACCTTCATCACCTTTCATGTCAAATTTTCCTTTTCTAGATTCTTTCAAGAAGTAACATTTACTTCCAAATACTTTCAAGTAACTTACATTAGGTTTATATCCATACCATAACTCATAGGGGTTTTGAATGAATCCTTCTTCAACTGCACTCTATTTAAGGTATGAACTGCAGTGTTGATAGCTTCCCTCTAGTATTTAATAGTAATGTTCTTTTTATTCATTAGAGTCCTTGCACAATCTATGATAGATCTATTCCTTCTGTTAGCTATTCCATTCTGCTCGGGAGTTCCAGGGGCTGATGCCTATCTTTTGATTCCTCTTTTAGTGCAAAAGTCATTGATTTCATTGGAGATGAATTCACCACCTCTATTTGATCTTAAGCATTTCATTATTTTCCTTGTTTCCTTTTCTACTCTGGCCAAATACCATTTGAATTTCTCAAATGCTTTTGACTTCTCTCTTAAATACATAATATTCACTAGTCTAGAGTAGTCACCAACAAAAAAAAAGAAAAAAAAAAAGAATTTTTCTCCATTATCGGTCTTAATTCCAATAGGTTCTCACAAATTAGTATGCAAAATTTCCAAAACATCTTCATACTAGTAGCTTTTACTTTTAAAACTAGTCTTTCCCATTTTACCAATCTAACAATTCTTGCATAAACCAACATCAGGTTTCTTCAAACTAGGAATGGCTCTTACTTTCCTAAATTTTCTTATTTTAACCATATTATCAAAGTTTATATGACACAACCTTCTATGTCATAACCAATGTTCTTCAACTTGAGCAATAAAACATGAGCATTCACCAAGGTCAAGATAAAACAAGTTACTTTTTGTTTGTTTGCCTGATCCAATTAGTTTTCCTTTGTCATCCAGTAGTCTTGCATTGCCATGCATGAATTACACCTTGAATCCAATGTTGATTAGTTGTGCCACACTCAATAGATTATGTTTTAGTCCTTCAACCCAATAGGCATTATCACATACAAGTTCTTTGGTTAATGAGATTTGTCCTCTTCCTTTTATTCAACAAGGTTCATTGTTCCAACCTTACACTACCACCATCATAGTCTTCAAAGTGTTCAATTTTTTTTTGGTCACTAATCATATGATTATAACATCCACTATCTATAATCCATGTATCATTTTTGCTCACATGAGAGATAAGTGCCAACTTATCTTCTTCATCATTATCAAATTCATTTTTCATAGCAATGTAAACTATTTCATCTTCACTATATATTTAGAGTCCTTAACCATAAAACAAGTTTTCTTACCTTTGTCCTTGAATGATTTGAAGTCCTTCTTGCTATTGCACTTGTGACCTTTCTTCTCATCCTTGTTTTTCTTGTTAGGGCACTTGGCTGCAATGTGACCAATTTCTTCACATGAAAAATAGATTAGGGAAACTTTACCTTTGTATTTTCCTTTGCCTCTAGAATATTTCCTTGCAACTAGAGCTTCAACAACTTCAAGATCACTGTCAAAACTTTTCTTTGATTCTTCTTCACTTTCTGACTAAGTGTCCTTTATTTTCTTTCCTTTTTCCTTAAGTGAAAGCTTGGCCTCGAATGCAGATTCAATATTCTTGGAAGCTGGAACATAATGGTCATAGTTATCTAGCTCAAAGGCTGTTAATCTTCCTACTAGGGTATCCAAAGTTATCTTATGATTTATCTCACACCTTCTTTCTTAAATTGTAGATACTCTAATTGCATAAATTGGAAGCAATGTTCTAAGAACTTTACTTACAACTATTTCCTCCTTGATCTCTCCTCCAGAAGCTTTGATTGTACTGACACTTGCTTTGATCCTTTCAACAAATTCGGAAATATTTTCATCCTCTCTCATTTTCATCTAATCAAATTATCCTCTTAGGATTTTTTCTTTGGCTCTCCTCACATTTTCATCACCATCGTAGATATCTTTAGCTTGTTCCACATAGCAAAGGCTATTTTGTAGTCCTTCGTATCATCAAATTCTTCATAGCTTAGAGAAGATGCAATGTCTATCATCATAGTATTATGAGTCTTCTTCTCAAAAATGTCATTAATAGATAATGTACTAGAAGAAGTTGTATATTCTTCATCAAGGTATTTTAATCATGTATCACCAATGGAAGCCAGATGAAGCCTCATGAGACCCTACCATGCTGAAAAGTTATCTTTGTTAAGCCTTGGAATTTCTCTCTTGTAAGACATCCTGATCTTTAGATTACGTCTTTGAAAATTTTGTTGCAAGCACCAAAAGATTTGATACCAATTTTTGGAAATATAGATGGAGTAACTAAGAAGGGTGGTGAATCAGTTACCACAAAAACAAATCCACAAATTTTTGATAAAACTAGTTACTGTTGTCACTTAGCAAACATACAAAAATTGTTGTAACTTGGTAGATGTAGTGTATGTTAACTTTAATAGATCTTAACCATTCACAATGATTAACATGCAAGCATAAAAGAAATAACATGAACACATAAGACACCAAATTTAATGTGGAAACTCAATATGGGAAAAACCACCAAGCAACTAGCTATTGATTTTCACTCTTTTGAAGTGAGCCCTATTAGGAGTCAACCTAGTTAAAGGTTACAAAATACATTGTTAGGTGTGAGCTTGTTAGAGGATTTAATCACCCTATTAGGAGTGGCCTTGCAAGAGGTCTTTAGAAAAATTCAATGGAATTGTCACCTTGTTAGAGGATTTACAAATGGTTGTGAAAACAACTCTATTAAGAGATTTTGGAATCACTGCTACAATGGTAAGAAAGTAACAATAAAATGATCTAAATAAGATGCAACTAAATTGGTGATTATAGATCTCTGTTCTACTTCACACTAGATCCTTCCTAACCAAATATAACTTTGCTACTCCTCAAGGATACCTAACCATCCTATAAATTCACTTACACTTTTTTTCTTCAAACAATCAACACACTTGCATACTCGCTCATACTCTTTAGAATTCCAACTTGACTTTATATTTATACCATTCAGATTATCAAGTCGACTCATTTACAACTTATAATTACAAATAAACATTACCTCAGTCAGCTAGAATTAATACTTGAAACAATTAAACTTTATTTTTCAAATCAACAAAATCCTTCATTGACCAACCCTGCTTGGTAAACACTATTCCTAAAATGATTTCCTGTGTTAGCCAACAAAAGCTCAGTTAACATTGCAAACCTACAAAATCCTTTGGAGATTGAATGAACTCAATAAACACTAACTTTTCTTTGTTAACCATGAGGGCTCGGTTAACACTACTTTTTGTCATAATTTACTTCGATGCCTGAGTGAGCTCGGTAGACACTGTCTTCACAAAGTTATTTCCAAAAATGCTTGGTGGATATAGAAAATTGCCTTGCTGACCAACTAAGCTTGGTAAGTATTGATAGACAACTAATATGTCATTTGTAAAACATCAAAGACAACAGACAATTAGACAATTGTATTCAACAAATCATACCTCATTAACTATATTAGGGAGCTATAAATATAACATAAAATAATGACAAGAAACCATTGCTAGCGCTAGCACCAATAGGGGGTTGTAGCTTATAACATACAAGCATCAACAATCCATAAATTCCTTCAATACCAATAAAAGAAATGCATCCCTTACAAGGACAAACATTAACAAATCTCTCAGAAGACTTCAAACATATTAAATAAATTCTTATAATGAAATGAGCTTCTTAGGACCAAAACTTCTCATAAAAATGGACAATCGCTTGTGTGAAGCATTTTTGCAAAGACAATAAGAACCTTTTGGTGGGACTTCTATCATTCTCATTGGTGACTTAGGGAAACTACCAAAAGTTCTTGATAAATTAATATATGCCTCACAGTTTACAACCATCATACTTTGGCAAACATTTTCTTTTGGAATTACATTAGACACATTTTTTTGTCAACAAGGGAAAAGTCTCTTGAACAAAAATTTCAAAAAATCCTACACAATATTAGAAATGTTCAGGCCCTTCAAAATGATTAGGAGCTGGTCATGAGTTGAACAAACAATTGATTAAGAGTTGAACAAATGGAAGGTTTTGATATGAAAACACATCTATTTGCAACCAATGAGTCCATGAAACTACACAGTAAAAAAATGCTAAAACAATTGAACCTCCCAATAGTTATTACTTCAACTAGAGTACCTGCACTAAGATCTAAGGATCATTATGAAGATGATCAACTTCAACAAGAGGTGCTACTACACATCGACCAATGAATCATGTTAAAGACCAACCTATGGATCCAAGTTGGACTTGTAAACAGATCTCTTGGGAAAATAAGGGAAATAGTTTGCGATATAAATTCAAAGCCTCCAAATCTACCAAAATATGTTATTGTCAAATTTAAAATTTACATTGGACCAGCATGGGATACACTTAACCCAAAGTATGTTCCTATTACTCTAATTAAAAGAAAAAACTATACACAACTACCACTATCAATGGCTTGGGCCCTAACAATACACCAATCCTGAGGACTCACTCTACAAAAGACTACAATAGACATTGGGGAAAGAATTGTCAGGGATTGACATTTACAACAATTTGAAGAGTCAAATCTATTGAAGGCCTTTGTATACTGTCATGCCCAAAATATCAGGGCAAAAACACATGCATTTTTTAAAAATTAATTAATTAATCCACTATGTTAATACATGTTTGACTAAAGACACACTAGACACATTAGGTTTTCAAAGGTTTCATATTTCATTTCATGTGTTATTTCAATCTCCTAGATGAACCAGGTTTCATCATTTCAAAATGTTCGTCTAATTACCTTAGTACTTGTTACCATTATTTAAATGAACTTTTAAAGTAGTTAAAATCATTAAATATTAACAATTAAATTATTGAAGACATTCAACTCATATGTTAATTCCATGTTAAATATTAATCTAAACCTTAACCTTAGTTAACTATCATAACTTTCTACTAGAACCATAATCTGATTTAGCCCTAACACTAACCCAATAGATAAACATTCTTAGTTATTTATTCAATTTCATTAAATATATTATATTAAAAATAGAAATTGAATTACCAAAGTCATTAAAATATTTAAATTTTAAAGCTAAGTCGCAAGCATTATAAAACCTATTCCTTCTTTATTAAAACAAAACAACTATAACTTACCCTTTTTAAAGACAAGACATAAATATAATTTATCAATTTAAAAAAAAATACTTAAATCAAAATTAAGTTAAACAAAAAATAATTAAATTATTTTTAAAACTAATTAATTAAATCAACTAAGCCAAAACTAATATTAAACATGTTTAAATCATTCCTTGACTACTATCTACTAACTAATCTTAATCCTTACTACTTGCCTTCTAACTATCTAATTAAATCTACTTACTAATTTAACACCAAATATAATATTTAAATTTCTAAAACATCACATTCCAACATAAATTTATTACAATCACTAAATCTAATTAACTATAAATCTAATCTAAACCTTACTAACCTAAATACCCTAACACATTCTAACTAACCCTACCACCTAACCCCTACCGCCTTACCCCTTACTCCACCTATCTCTTCCCCATGTGGGCATGCTAACCCACACCCTTTCCAAACTACACAAGGGAAAAGTGTAGGGGTTATGCGATTTGAGGTTGGGAAGGGGAAAGTCAAAGGTGGGCTGCCCCATGTTTCCTCCCCTTTGCAAATCTTTTTAAAGCAATCTCATCAAATTTATTATGTCGCCCTCCATTTTGACAAAACATTTTCCTCCAAGTATGATGTGCTCATCCCATTGACAGCTAACATGGCATGTTTGGAGGAATTTGCAGACCTTGAGGTTATTGCAATGCCTGTGTTGGGGGAATGCTTTTTTAAAAGTAATGGTTTAAAGTTTATTAGGTGAGGTGGGATAGGGTAAGAGTAGAATAGGATTATTTCAATTGTTTTATTATTTTATTTATTTTTATTTATTTTTTTATTGTATTTCATAATTACAAGTCTATTATTTAAAATATGTTAAGGATTTAAAAATGTATCTTTTTAAGAATGTTCTCTATTGCAAAGGAGGATTAAAATTTTTTGCATGCAAATTCTAGAGAGCATTTTTGCTCCAAAATAGATGAAATTTCTAAGGTTCATTTTCTCATCAAGTGTTAAGTTTTTTTATCATAATTTTTTTTAACACAACATAAGGTGATAATATTTAATTCATTTTCATGGATGGAATATAGGAGTAGTTTTTTTATATTTTATATTTTCTATCTAAGTTAGGAGTGAATTTAATAGTTACTAACAATGCAATATAAAGTAACATTTATTTGAATCAAACTTCCTCTAACACATAATCATAATCAAATTGCATAACTCTGTGTAACATCATTGTATCTAATTACAATTGATCATATGCATATGGAATGAATTATCAGGAGTACAAGGAATGTCATAAGAAATGAATTTTTCTATTTTTTCAACATAAGTGGTTGGTCACTTCATATATATTTTATTAAAAACCTAATTCAAAGACTCAATCGGGAAAGAATTTGGGAAGAAAACATGGTATCATTGTCATTAAAATATAAAGTTAACAATGAATTATTCATCAAGACCATTTTTTCTAAGGAGAAGTCTCCATAGCATTGGACTCAAGAACAACAAAACTCTTAATCCAATTTTACTCCATATTAAGGTATCAACTAAGCAATCTACAAATTTACATAAAGATAACCATGAAGAACTAAAACTGGTCAGGTGACAATCGGATTCAAACACATAGAATCCAACTAAACACATTAATTCTAGCCTCTAGGATCATTTAAGGACCTATATAATTGGCTTGGAAAAATTGAACTTTTTTAAAACCCTAAGAATGTAACTTTCCACTAAACCCTAATTAGGCTAAATAATCTAGGTTACCAACTAATTATTCTTAGGTTAGTAACTTAATCAATCTCATATTATCAGGTTACTCTACTAACCCTAATTAACATGTTGATACACATATATGAATTATGAGTACCAAGTGACACCATAAAATTCATTGTTATGTAACATTAAATATCTTACAATTACAGAATGATACACACATTCAGATTATGATGCAAATAAAATATGAAACAATGAGGTATGTGTCTCTTCATTGGACTTAACCTTGGTTTCACAAATAGTACATAGGATCAATTATTGATTTTCCATTAGATTCCCTAGTTAATAATACTACACACTCAATTCGCACATCAGTAGTTCGATAATATCATATTCATATATTTAAACAAAATTGAAAAATCACATTGATAAAAACATCAATATTTCATTTAAATAACCTTTTTCTCATTCTTGCACACATATTTTATCATTATAATTTTCATAATTAAAGTATTTAACATATTCATAATCCTGAATTCATTTACTATAATTCACCATCATTATGCATGCGTATAAAATATTAAAAAACATGATTAAGAAATTTTAAAGTAAAGCATCAAACAACATAAAATAATATAATAATGTCTATTCCATCAAATAATGTCTCGACAAATCATAATGTGTCAAAATAAAATGTATCAAAAGTGATATGATGGATGGGGCAAGGCCTCACATCCTCCCCCACTAGGCATGAACTTCCTCCTAGAGTTAATAAAAAAGGTATGGGTATTGAGATCTCATTTGTGTTGCATCCTCCCATGAAGTTGTGACCTCATCATAAAAATCTCACTAGACCCTAACCTGGTCCAGTTCTTAGTCTCGAAGAGCTAGGGTCCATCGAGCAATAATACAGATAGGCTCCAACTCTAAATGCCCGTCTGACTCCACCCACAAGGCATCCCAATCTATAATGTGAGATTCATCATATATACATCCTCTAAGTATAGAAACATGAAACACATCATGGATGCGTGACATGCTAGGTGGTAAAGCTAGATAGTAAGAAACTAGTCCTATCCTCTCCAGGATCTCAAATAGTCCAATGAATCGAGGTTCCAACATAGAGCCCTTTCTAAAATGAATCAGACTCTTGTGTGGTTGCACTCTCAAGAAGACTATATATCTAACCTTATACTCTTAATCAATACTTTTTGCATCAACATACTACTTCTACATATCTTATGCCTCTCTAAGGTGTTGTCTAATGAAGGCCACCTTCTACTTCATCTCTTTAACTATCTAAGGACTAATAGATACTCTATCCTCGATCCTATCCCAACTCAAGGGTATTCTGCAAGGTCCTCCATACAAGACCTCATAAGGTGGCATACCTATAGAGGAATGGTGCTCATTTTTATAGGTAAACTTGATAAGATTCAATTATTCCTCCCATTTGACCTGATGATCTATCACATACATACACAATGTGCCCTCCAATACTTGATTCACTCTCTCAGTTTGATTTTTAATCTAAGGATGGTATGTTGTACTAAAATTGAGCCTAGTGCCCAATGATTCATGCAATTCTCTCCAAAAGGATGAAGTGAATAGTGATTCCTTATCCAATATGATCTTATAGGTAATGCCATGAAGTCTAACAATGTCCTACAAAAATACCTGAGCTATGTCTCATGTTGTGTGTAGTATGCATGGGGGAGAAGTGGGAAACCTTGGTCAATGTGTCAACTACCACCAAAATGACATCATCACAATGAGAAGACATGGGAAGACCAATAATAAAATCCATAGATATAGTATTCCACTTCCACTCTAGAATCTCATAGGAGCCCATCAGGATGACAATGCTCTACCTTCACCCTTTGACACTTCAGCAATTTTGCAATAATGCTAGCAATCTACACTCTCATGCCTAGCTAGTGATATAACTGCCTCAGATCTATGTGTATCTTCTTAACACCAGGGTGTGCTGCATAAGGTGCTCCATGAGCCTCAAGTACAATGAGTTTATGAAAATCCCCTATGTAAGGTACATAAATATATCCTCTATGTTTGCATAAAGCTCATCTTCTAGAAAATGATATAGGATCTACTCTCTCAAATCAATGCAAGTAATCACAAATGAAAGCTCATGGTGCCTTCTACTTAAAGAATATGCAACTAAATTCTCCTTTCCCTTGATGTAATGTACATCAAAATCATACTCACAAAGTAACAACATCCACCTTCTTTTCCTAGCATTAAGGTTCAGTTGTGAAAATATGTACTACAAGCTCTAGTGGTTGGAATGAAGCTCAAATCTATGACCTAGAAGGAAGTTTTTCCACCTCACTAAAGCATGAACAACTACTGCAATCTCTAGGTCATGAGTAGGGTAATTGATTTCATTAGTCTTCAACTTCCTAGACTCGTAGGAAATAGGTCATCCATGCTGCATAAGGACTGCCCCTATACCATCCAAAGATGCATCTATACACACTAAAAAATTTGTAGAAGGATCTAACACTACAAGGATTAGTGCACTAGTGAGGACTCTCTTGAACTCATAGAAAGCTCCCTCACACTTCTTTGTCCACTCATACTTCTTCCCTTTCTCTGAAGAGATGTGATCAGGTGTACCAAACTAGAGAATCCTACAACAAAGTGTCGGTAGTATCCTACTAGTCCCATAAAACTCCTCACTTTAGTAACACTGGTGGGTGTTGGCTAATATATGATAGCCCTAATCTTTGATAGATCTACTGAGACTCCATTTCCTAATATAACATGACCCAAATAATGTGTCTCAGGTGTATAAAATGCATAGTTTGAAAAGCTACCATATAACTAGTTTTCTCTCAACTTTTACAACACTTGTCTCAAGTGCTTTTCATGTTCCCCCTCATTATGAGAATAAATCAAAATATAATCTAGGAATATGACTATAAACCTATATAAAAGGTACATAATACTCCATTCATGAGGCTCATGAATACAACTAGAGCATTCATGAGCCTAAATAGTACTATACTGAACTCATAGTGACCATACCTTATACAAAATGCAGTCTTGTGGATATCACTATCCATAATCCTTGACTAATGATAACCTGATTTTGTATCTATCTTTGAGAATAATCAAGTACCCTATAAATTTATTGATGATATTATCAATTCTAGGAAGTGGGTATCAGTTCTTAATGGTTACTTTTTTAAACTGTCAATAATCAATGCACAACCTAAGTGATCCATTCTTCTTCTTCATGAAGACCACTGGTGCACCCCAAGGTGACACACTAGGTTGAATATTCCCTTTCTCTAAGAGTTCCTCCAACTAATTCTTTAGCTCACCAAGTTCATGAGTAGTCATCTTGTAAGGTGTTCTTGATACTGGCTCGGCTCCTGGCACAAGATCTATGTGAAAATCCACAACTCTAGGTGGAGGCATACCAGGGAGATCTAAAGGAAATACATCTAAAAACTCATACATAATAGGAAATTCATTGAGGGATGGCTCTCCCCCTAAATCCTCCTCTCTATCACTAATGGTGATAGTAAACAATAAGCATCCCTTTTGCATACACCATCTAAGTTGCATAGCGAAAATCATAGAATGAGATACTGGTCCCTTCACTCTAAAGCTCACTCTAGAGATCCCATATTCATCCACACATTCTACACTCTTTTATTAGCAATCCATCTTGGCATTGTAGGTATAAAGCCAATCCATGCCAAAGACAACATATAAGAACCTAGAGGGGTAATGCGTGGATTAGACATTGTGGTCATGTCTATAATTTGAATCTAAAAATTATGCACCATGGAACTAACTGACACTCTATCTCTTGAGGCTAACTCTACTTCTTGACTGACATCCTATTTAACTACTACTAGTCTGCAATGCTCCACTGCATATAGAGATATAAAATAGTCAGTAGCTCTAGAATCAAATAAAACAACAACCATACTAACTTGTATTATACCTATGACCTTGATAACTATGGCCTGATGCTCAACCTAGCAATTGTCAACCACTACAAATACTCTATGGAATCTACCCATGTCACCAATTGTATGTTTTGATGTAGCCCCTCTCTGACCACCAGTTGACTATCCCTACAGACACTCTCTAGCTAGGTGACCCATGCCACTACAAGTGTAGCATGATCCTCAAGTATAAGCATGTACGACCTGTGATCTAGACTACTGTGGACCCCCAAACCTACTAGATCTACTATATCCACCCCTGGTCTTTGTTGGCTATGACTGTGGGGCCTATGCCTTTTGAGCCTATTTAGGACCCTGTGACTGCCACGGCTTGGGCTTAGAGCCCTAATAACCCTATGATGGTTTATGTTGTTGTTGTGGTTTCTACTACTGGGACTATTGGCCCTCAGAAGACCTACTGCATAGTTCTTATTTTCCTTCCAAGGGAGTTTCTAGTGTCCTAACTATTGGGTAGAATTTTGATTTTGAGACTGATCCCGAGACTCCTATCTACCTTGAGTATCCTTAGCAACTAGTGCTATCTCAACTACCCGTCTGAAGGTAGTAGGGTAAGCTAAGCGAATTGCACCTTGAAGTGAGAAATTTAGGCCCATGATGAAATGGTGGATCTGTAGTTTCTCATCCTTCATGTATTCAACATAAGAAAGGAGCTTGGGAAACTGACTCTCATACTAAGCTACTGTGAGGCCCCTTTACTATAAATAATGGAACTCTTCTATCTATTTCTATTTGAAGTGCTAAAAAAGGTACCTCTCTTAGAATCTAACAAAAAATTCCTCCCATGTGAGGGTATCCATCCTCACTCCTCCTATAGATTCCTCCTATTGTCACCAAATAGAGGCATTATCCCCTAGTTGATGGACTGCTGGTCATGCCTTTAGATTATGCCCATAAGGACATAATCTAAAACACCATTGTAGACTCTATAACCAAGCCCCTTCTACTACTCCATTTGTGGAACCAAGAAACAATGGTGGCTAGAGTCATATTGACTACCTAATCTCATTTCCTACATGTCTAGGAGGTCTATCAGGTGGTGGTCCTAACTGATGTACCAACTCACCCTCATGATCACCCTGTCCCTCAATCTACCTTGGTGGGGGACTTCTACTCCTCTCTCTATCATACACCTTGCCTCCTCTCGGTACCTATGCTTCCCCTCTGGAAATCTATTGCTTAGGTTGTACTATGGGTGGTAGCATCTATTGGACTACTCCAATCAAGGTTTGGAAGGCATCCAAAATATCCTAATTAGGGTTCTATGGTGGTAGTGGTAGAGGTGGTGGTCCATCCTCCTATTTTTCTCCAACAGCTACAGCTCTACAACCTCTACCTTGTTAGGTGTTTCATGTAATGGGAGGCATCCTACTAAAATTAAAGTTTAGATAAGTTGAAATGTAATGGTTTTAGGTTCCTAGTGTTGAAACACAACTCTGATACCAAAATCTCCTGCCCAAAATATCAAGGCAAAAACAAACATAATTTTTTTTTTAAAAAAATTTAAAATTAATTAATCCACTATGTTAATACATGTTTGACTAAAGAGACACAAGAAACATTAGGTTTTCTAAGGTTTCATATTTCATTTTGTGTGTCGGTTCAATATCCTAGATGAACCAGGTTTTATCATTTCAAAATGTTCATCTAATTACCTTAGTACTTATTACCATTATTTAAATGAACTTTAAAACTAGTTAAAATCATTAAATATTGATAATTAAATTATTCAAGACATTCAACTCATAAGTTAATTCCACGTTAAATTTCAATTCAACCCTTAGTTATCTATCATAACTTTCTACTAGAACCATAATTTGATTTAGCCCTAACACTAACCCAATAGATAAATATTTTTAGTTATTTATTCAACTTAATTAAATCTATTATATCAAAAATAGAAATTCAATTACCAAAGTCATTAAAATATATAAATTTAAAAGCTAAATCACAAGCATTATAAAACCTATTCCTTCTTTATTAAAACAAAACACCTATAACTTATCCTTTGAAAAGACAAGACATAAATATAATTTATCAATTTAAAAAAAAAAATTACATCAAAATAAAATTAAATTTAAAAAAATTAAATTGCATCTAAAACTAATGAATTAAATCAACTAACCCAAAACTAATATTAAACATGTTTAAATCATTTCTTGATTAATATCTACTAACTACTCTTAATCCTTATTATTTACCTTCTAACCATCTAATTAAATCTACTTACTAATTTAACACCGAATATAATAATTAAATTTCTAAAACATCAAAACATAACTTTATTACAATCACTAACCCTAATTAACTATAAATCTAATCTAAACCTTACTACCCTAAACACCCTAACACATACTAACTAACACTACCCCCTTACCCCTTACCCCACCTATCTCCTCCCCACGTGGGCACACTACCCAAACCCTTTCCACGCTGCCCAAGGGAAACATGTAGTGGTTATGTGATTGGAGGCTGGGAAGGGGAAAGTCAATTGTGGGTTGTCCCATGTTTCCTCCCCTTTGCAGATCTTAATGTTGTTGCAGTGCCTACGTTGGGGGAAATATTTTTTTTAAATAATGGTTTAAAGTTTATTAGGTGAGGTGGGATAGGGTAAGGGTAAAATAGAATTATTTCAATTGCTTTATTATTTTATTTATTTTTATTTTTATTATATTTTATAATTACAAGTCTATTATTTGAAATATATCAAGGATTTTAAAAGGAATCTTTTTAAAAATATTTTCTATTATTAAGGAGAATTAAAACTTTTGGCATGTGAATTCCAGAGAGCATTTTTGCTCCAAAATAGATGAAATTTCTTAAGGTTCATTTTATCATCAAGTGTTAGGTTTTTTTATCATAAATTTTTTTAACATGACATAAGGTGATAATGTTTAATTCACTTTCATGGATGGAATATAGGAGTAGTTTTTTTGTTTGATGTTATATTTTGTATCTAAATTAGGAGTGAATTGAATGGTTACTTACAATGCAATATAAAGTAATATTTATTTGAATCAAACTTCCTCTAACACATATTCATAATCAAATTACTTCATGTAACATCATTGTATGTAATTGCAATTGATCATATGCATACAGAATGAATTATTAGGAGTACAAGGAATTTTATAAGAAATGAATTGCTTTTTTTTTAAACATAAGTGGGCTAGCCAATTCATATATATTTTATTAAAAACTTATTCAAAGACTTAGTTAGGAAAGAATCAAGGAAGAAAACCCGATACCATTGTTGTTATAAATATAAAGTTAACAATGAATTTTACATCAAGATCATTTTTCCTGAGGAAAAGTCTCATTATTTCAAAATTCCTCACTTTGAGGTTGGTGCTTCTGCTACCTTCACTTATTTTTGAGCAATAGAATGGGTTTGTTCCTGGTAGAAAAATCCTTAATTCTATTATTTCTGTGCATGAGAATATTCATTCTTTATCTCTTTCGAATAATTAGGGCTTTATTATGAAAGTTCATATTGCTAAAGCTTATGATAGAGTAGAATGGTCATTTCTTCATGATGCAAGAGCATCCAGTGGTGTAAGGGCAATCATGTATCACCCAAAAAAAAATGCTTAGAGATAGTTTTTGTTTAGTGTGTTTTCATATTTGGATACCCATTTAGGTCAAATAAAGGTTCCAACTCTCACAATTCCACTATTAGTTTTCTAGATTAGAGTTTTATTAGTTTTTAAGCACCCTGGGATATGTTTAAATGTAGAAAATGAGTTATTTTATAATTAAGCCAAAATTATGATGAGTTAGAGTGTGTGAGTTGGAGGGAAGGAATCAAGTCAAAAGGCTTTACGATTAGAAAGTTATTGCAGTTTTAATTTTTCTAGAGACCTCCTAAGAACACTTCAAAGTCAAATTTTGGGCATTAAATGGCATTGTATAGGGCTGAAAATAGGGGACAAGCAAAGCTAGTTCATAGGGCTATAGAGCACTTTGAGAGCTTTCCAAAAATGTAAACAGTACATCAATTAGAATTATGGTTCAAAAGTTATGCCTCCCGAAAGTTGGACTACCATTTCTAGATTCTTCTAATTTTACACTGACTTCTAACATGATTTTTGGAACCTTCTATTTTGTGGTGGATGCGAACTGGCATATTCTAGAATGTATTCCTAATTGTAAATTATTTGGGGCTTATTTAAGAACATTTCTAGCACTGTAAAGGCAGTTCTCGATGGAGTTAGAGAGAAGGTACTATGTGGAGGATTTCTTTCTCCAGAATCATACTATTGTAAGCCCATAGGGAATTTTTCATTAATAATAATATTTCCTTTTTTCCTATGTGTTCATTTTGGTCTTTGGTTGTGTCTTCATTAAGTGGTATGAGAGTGAGTTTTCCTAAGTGTGTAGACAAAGCACCAACTATGAGGCAGTTTGCACCAGGACTATGAGGTTGTGGTTTTGAGACAAGAAGATGCCTCCATGAAGGGAATGTGGTGGAAGGGCCAAATTTGTTACTTCTGAGGTTAGAGCCCTCTAGAGACAAGTTCAAGCATTACAGGAGGAGATTCATAGAGGACTGAATGTTGCCACATGCAATGAAAGTGAGGAAGAAAATGAAGAAGAAGAAAATATTGGATAGGAAGAGGAAGATGAAGGGGAAGTCCTAAATCAAGTAGAGGAGAGGCTTGTTAGGGCCATTTCTAAGCTTGGAAAAAGACCTAAAATTGATGTGGGTATGTTTTTGGGAACTCTAAACCTAGATGAGTTGATCAATTGGATCAATGTACTAGAGGATATTTTGAGTATGAGGATATTAGGGACCCAGATAGGGTTAAGTTTACGAAGACCAAAATGAAAGGCCATGCCAAAATCTCATGACAATAGATTTAGCTGGAAAGAAATAGAAGGGGAAAGGTGAAAATCACAAGGTGGGATCACATGGTGGATAAACTAAAGAAGTAATTCATTCTTGTTGATTATGAGCTTGATTTGTTCAAGAAAATGCAAGGGTTAAAACAAGTAGGAAAATTTGTCCAGGAATATATAGAAGAATTTTATCAACTTCTTCTTAGGGTAGGGCATGCAGAAGCTAATAAGGAAAAGGTTTCCTATTACCTTAGTGGGTTATGACCTAGCATTTAGGAGGAGTTAAGTCTAGTTAGAATGACTAGCATTGAAGAAGCACACCAATTTGCCCTATGAGTTGAAGAGAAGCTACACAAAAGGTTTGAAGGAAGGCAAAGAGGGCACAGTCAAGGAGGAAGGGGTGGTAGTAGGTCATCTAGAGACCAAAATGAGACCCAAAAGAAAAATGAAGATGTGGGTACTAGTAGAAACCAGAGAAAGGAGGGTTTCAACCACTCTTGAAATCAAAACTTTGGAGATTAGAGAGGAAGAGGTAGAGGAAATGGACAAAGATCAAGAAGAGGAGGCTTCTAACGTACTTGTTTCTATTGCAATGAAGAAGGTTATCATTCCTTTGAATGCCCTCAATGACAAGGAAGGACAGATAGGAGAGTTGATGGTCAAGCAAGGGTTGCTCATGTAGATGAGGATGCACAGTCATCACATTTAGAGGATGTAGAGAGAGGAGAGGTTCTTTTAAATGAAAGGGTCTTACTAAGCTATGAGATAGAACCTAGACAAAGGAAGAGTTTGTTTCATACTAGGTACAAGTGTGGGGATAAGTGTTGTGATGTGCTCGTTGATGGTGGAAATACTGACAACTTGGTGTCTAAAGAAATGGTCTCTAAGTTAAAGCTCAAGAGGGAGAAACACCCCCAACCTTATCGGATTTCTTGGGTGAAGGATGATCATAAGGTCTTGGTTAGTGAATAATGTTTGGTGAAGTTCAAGATTGGGAGTTACCATGATGAAGTTCTCTATGACATTATTCCAATGGATGTCTATCATTTATTGTTGGGAAGATCATGGCAATTTGACAAACATTTTGTACATGATGGTCATGCAAATACATACTCTTTAACAAAGGATGGAGTTCACCACAAACTAAAGCCCTTAGTAAAGGAAGGTGAAAAGGTTTGTAGTAGTGCTAGGATATGTCTTGTTGATGGAAGAAATTTTTTGGATGGTATGAAACATTAGCATATGTGTTATGCTTTGATTCCTAGAAAAGATAAGGAAGGTAGTAGTGAAATTCCACCTAAAGTTTTAGGCCTATTAAGTGAGTATGGAGATGTCATCTCTGATAATGTTACAAAAGGGTTGCCACCAATAAGGTAGATCAGTCATCAGATAGCTTTAATCCCTAGAGCTAGTTTTCCTAACAAGGCCACTCATAGAATGAATCCTACTGAAATTGAGGAGCTAAATAGACAAGCTCAAGAGCTATTGAGAAAGGGTTTGATTTGAGAGAGCCTGAGTCCATGTGCTATACCTATAGTACTAGCACCAAAAAAGTATGGAGAGTGGAGAATGTGCATAGATTCTTGACCTATAAACAGACTAACCATCAAGTATTGGTTTCCTTTGCCAAAAATGGTTGATCTTATGGACTACTTGAACGGAGCTCAGTATTTCATAAAGATAGATCTCAAGAGTCGCTATCACCAGATATGGATACGAGAGGAAGATGAGTGGAAGACTACATTCAAAATCAAGGAGGGTCTATATAAGTGGTTAGTCATGCCCTTTGGACTGACCAATGCACCAAGCACCTTCATGCGGCTTATGAATGAGGTACTAAAGAAATTCTTAGAAAAATTTGTTATTGTGTATTTGATGATATTTTAATTTTCAGCAAGACTTTGGATGAACATTTATTTCACATTTGTAGAGTCCTTGAAAGGTTGAGGGAAGAGAAAATGTTGATTAATTTGAAGAAGTGTAGCTTTGTAAAAAAAGAGTTAGTCTACTTGGTGTTTGTTGTATCATCTAAAGGTCTCAAAATGGATATAGAGAAGGTAAAATCCATCTTAGAATGGCCTATTCCAAGGTTTTCTACTGAGGTGAGATCATTTCATGTTCTGGTTATTTTTTACAGGAAGTTCATTAATAATTTCAGTGGCATATGTACAACCCTAACGGAAATGATAAGGGGGGGATAGGAAAGAGTTCAGGTGGACTACAGCAACTACAAGGAGTTTTGAATTATTGAAGAAGGTTATAGAACAACCTATGTTGGCACTTCTTGATTTTAGTAAAGTGTTCCAGGTGGATTGTGATGCTAGTGGTAGAGCTATTGGGGCTGTATTGAGCCAAGAAGGTAAGCCTGATGCATATTTTAGTGAAAAATTGAATGATGCAAAGAAGAAGTATTCTATTTATGATTAGGAGTTCTATGCAATCATTCAAGCCTTCAAGAAATGGAGGCATTATTTATGGCCAAAAGAATTTGTCTTGTATACTGATCATCAGGTATTGGATTACCTAAATAACCAAGGTAAATTGAACCAGAGACATTTGAAGTAGGTAGAGTTCATGCAGAGCTATACATTTGTCTTGAAACATAGAAGTGGAAGGTCTAATAGGGTTGTAGATGCATTGAGTAGGAGACAATTGTTGCTGGTGGTAATGCAAGTTGAAGTGGTTGGGTTTGATGAACTCAAGAATCTATATCCTAAGGATCCTAATATTGTTGAAGCATGGAAGGCTTGTAAAGAACTTTGTTAGAAATGGAAAAAGAAATCTGTAAATAAGCAATACCAGGAAAGAATCTAAGTGAGTAAATGCATGAAAAGATATTACCATAAAATAGGAGAGAGAAAGCTTCAAGCTCCAACACCATGAGACAAGATATTTGGAAAGGGGAAAGCAAAGAAAACCCCTTGTGATATTATGAATGAGCCATGAAAAGCCTAAGAAGGAAAAGAGAGAGAGCAAGAGAGCAATTGCTCATACAATAATTGAGAAAAGGAAGAAACCTCATTGTTGTTGAATGAGAGAGGAGGGTCATCTCTTAAATAGAGATGAGAGAGAGGAGTTGGAATGTAACTCCCATGTCTATGAATGCCACCATTCATAAGTTTGTGAGGCCAAGTGTGAGATTCCTCTTAAGGAGGAATAATCTAAAATTAGAAATTACAATATATATTTGTCCTCACATATTCCACTAGATGACAAAATAAGATGTAGTGGAAAAAGGACAAAAATAAATATATTAGGATACCTTGGCTTATATCCTAATATATTACAACAATAAAGAAAGGAGTTCTAACCTTGGTTTATAAACACACCAAGGAAAGATTACAACTTCTAACAAACTTGTTACTATAGATAGAACCATGTGGCTAGATTATTTGATTCATGATGGTATGTTGTTCAAGGGTAGTCAATTGTGCATTCCAAGGAGTTCCATGAGGGAAAATTTGATCAAGGAGAAACATAGTGGGGGAATGGTAGGACATTTTGGTCAAGATAAGACCATTTCCATTCTTAGAGAATGTTGTTTTTGGCCTCAAATGTTGCAAGATGTTAAAATTTTTGTGCAAAGTTGTCAAGTATGTCAAGCAACCAAGGGATTTAGTCATAATATTGGACTCTATCAGCCATTGCATGTTCCATTGAAGCCATGGGAGGACATAAGTATGGATTTTGTTTTGTTCTTGGATTGCCAAGGACACAAAGGGGTAATGAGTCAATATTTGTGGTGGTTGATAGGTTCTCCAAGATGGCACATTTCATTCAATACCACAAGACACATGATGATGTACATATTGCAAATTTGTTTTTTAGAGAGGTGGTGAGACTACATGGCCTCCCAAAGAGTATTGTTTCTAATAGAGATACTAAATTTGTGGGGTATTTTTGGAGGACTTTGTGGAAGAAGTTGAAGATAGAATTGAAGTTTAGTTCTACACATCATCCGCAAACTGATGGATAGATAGAAGTGGTAAATAGAAGTCTAGGCAATTTGCTAAGGTGTTTAGTGGGAGATAAGCCCAAGGGATGGGATTTGATTCTACCACAAGCGGAATTCACTTACAATAATTGTGTAAATAGGAGTACTAGTAGATCACCATTCCAAATTGTGTATGGAAGTAGCCCAAGGACTGCACTAGAATTAAGGAATATGGAACAAGGGGAGAGGACAAGTGCCGAGGTAGAGGAATTTTTTGAGCATATCAAGAGCCTACATGATGAGGTCCATGCACACATCACCAAGATGAATCAATAGTACAAAGCTAGGGCAGATCAAAGGAGGAGACATAAGGAGTTCCAAGCAGTGGATTTGGTTATGGTACACTTACGAAAGGAATGGTTTCTAGTGGGTACTTACAACAAGCTGAAGATGAAAAAATTTGGCCCCTGCAAAATTTTGAAGAAACATGACTCGAGAAATGCATATGAGGTGGAGTTGCCAGATGAGATTCACATTTCTCCTATCTTCAACATTACAGACTTAATAGAATATGATGATGATGGTGCAAATGAGGGGTTGATGTTGGAGCCATGTCCAATTCCTACTTCTAAGAAGGAGATGGAAGAGATTCTAGATAGTTGTGTGGGTAGGAGTACCAGAAAAAGGTAGTATGAAGAGTACTTGGTGAAGTGGAAAGGATGACCAATAGAGGACTCAACTTGGATATTAGCAAAGGAGGTTGCCCATTTGGGTTTTCCTCTACCATAAAGTGACAGGGTCACTTTTCAATCTACCCTAGGTGTCTGATGTAGGAGCATCCATTGGTGTAAGGGCAATATTATATCACCCAAAAAAAAATGCTTAGAGATAGTTTATGTTTAATGTGTTCTCATTTCTGAATACCCATTTGGGTCAAATAAAGGTTCCAACTCTCACAGTTCCACTATTAGTTTTCTGGGTTAGAGTTTTATTAGTTTTTAAGCACCTTGGGATATGTGTAAATGTATAAAATGAGTTATTTTGTAATTAAATCAAAATTATGATGAGTTGGAGGGTGTGAGTTGGAGGGATGATTATATTTGTAATTTAAAGTGCTCCAAAAAAGAATCAAGTCAAAAGGATTTACAGTTAGAAAGTTATTGCAATTTTAATTTTTTTGGAGACCTCCTAAGAATGCTTCAAAGTCATATTTGGGGCATTAAATGGCCTCGTACAAGGCCAAAAAATGGGAGACAAGAAAAGCTAGTCCATAAGGCTATAGAGCACTTTGAGAGCTTTCCAGAAATGTAAACAGTTTGTCAATCAAAATTACGATTCAAAAGTTATGCCTCCTAAAAGTTGGACTACCATTTCTGGATTCTTCTAATTTTACACTAACTTCTAACATGATATCTGGAACCTTCTATTTTGGTGGTGAATGCCAACTAGCATATTCTAGAATTTATTCCTAACCCTAAACCATTTGGGGATTATTTAAGAACATTTATGGCACTGTAAAGGTAATTCTTAGTGGAGTTATAGACAAGGTATTGTGTAGAGGATTTCTTTTTCCAGAATCATACTATTGTAAGCCCAGAGGGAATTTTTCATTAATAGTAATATTTCTTTTTTCTTGTGTGTTCATTCTAGTCTTTGGTTGTGTCTCCATTACTTCAAAAGATTTTATTCTCTTTTGGTTTTAGTATCAATGTGGTGAAGCTAATTTTATAGATGGTTTCTACTACTTCAATAGTTGTCCTGGTTAATGGATGTTCCTTAGAGTACTTTAAACCTACTAGGGGGTTGAGACAAGGATATCCTTTATCACCTATCATCTTCACTATTATGTCTAATTATTTGGGTAGATATATTGGGAAGTTGGTTTCTCTAGGGGAAATCAAAGGATTGCAGCCCTCTTCTCATCCTCTTATTTGTTCCCACATTTGGATAAAGCTGAGGCTAGGGAAGCAAGGAATCTCAAAAAGGCCCTTAATCTCTATTGTTTTGCTTCTGATCAATTGATTGATTGAAATAAGAGTTCCTTGTATTTTATCAATACTCTTTTTTCCAGATAGAGTAAAATTGCTAAAATTCCTAGGTGCTCTATAGGTTATTTTCCTTGTATTTATCTAGGCCTCCCTCTAGGGCCTAATCCTTCGGATTCTTTTTGGGATGATCTTGTTAAAAAATTCAACAAGAAGCTAGTTGGATGGAAAGGTAATTTATTGAGTCAAGCTAGTAAAATTATTCTCCTCAAGGCTAGTCTCCAAAGTATCCCTACTTATGCTTTGAGTCTCTTTAGGATTCCAACTAAATATGTTGATTTTGTTGACAAAATACAAAGGAAATTCCTTTGGTCTAGTTCTAAGGATAGGTAGAGAATGGTTTTAATTGCTTGGGATCAAATTTGTAAGCCTACAGTGGATGGTGGTTTGGGAATTAGGTCTATGAGAAGTATGAATAAAGCTCTTCTTGCAAAGCAAGGTTGGAGAGTTTATCATGATAATAAGGAATGGAGTACTATTTGGAAACATAAATACCTCTTGAATGCTCCTTATTTATCTGATTTTCTTCCTTATCCTAATGTTTTATTACCTTCTTCTATATGGGGAGTAGTGTAGGGAGCTAAAAACATATTAATCAAAGGTTGTTCTTGGAAAGTGGGTAATGGGCAAAAGTTTAGGTTTTGGGATGATGCTTGGATTTTGGATTGTCCTTTGATTGAGGATTTTGAGGATGGAACTCTTATTGATAGATGTAAAAAAAAAATTTGGTATTCTTGTGGAGAGTTACTTGATTAATAATAAATGGGTTAACCTTGTTGATAATAATAAGGCTTTTTATAATACTAAATTAATCTTGAATGCCTTTAGCCTGTATCCTCATATTGAAGATAAAATGATTTGAGGTGTTGATTCAAGTGGTTGTTTTAAAGTCTCCTCTATGTTTAAAACTGATGAAAAATATTTTAGACCTTTATGGACAAAATATTGGATAAAATGTCTCATTCCTAAAATAAATATTCTTTTCTAGATCTTGGTTCAAAACAAAATTCTTACTTTGGACAATTTGCAAAAAAGAGGGATTGATGTGGTTAACAGATGTAGCTTATGTAAAGAGGACTATGAAGATAGACATCATCTATTCTTAAATTGTAGTTATAGTCAAAAAGTGTGGAGTTACATCCTTAACTACTAGGATTTAGATTGGATTCAACACAATAATATTGATCTATGTTTCCAGAGCTAGACATGTCTGTCTAAGGAGGCTAATACTTGTTTTTTGTGGAAAATTACTCTTCCCCGTCTTTGGTGGGGAATTTGGAAAGAAAGATATAATAGAATTTTTAGAGACAAAGAAACTCTTGAGTGGGTTCTTGGTCATAACATAATTAGAGCTATCAAGGAAAACTTCAAGTCTCATAGAAAATTTAGTGATGACTTCCAAATCAACAATCCTATGCAGAATAAAGGCTATAAAATTAAAACTAATAATCAGAGACAAAATATTAAATGGTAATCTACCCCCATGGGTTGGATTAAAGGTAACTTTGATGGTGATGCTAAAGGAAATCCTAGCTAAGCTAGTTGTGGAGGGGTGTTGAGGGACCATACTTGTAGAATTGTAGATGTTATTGCTATCCCTATTGGGATTTCTACTAGCCATAAAGCTAAGGCAATGACAATACTATATATTATGATGTTGGCTATGGAAACTAATTATCAAAACCTTTGGATGGAAGGAGATTTTTTTAACATTATTAATATGCTCAATAATAAGAATCTGATCACTTGGACTATTGAAGCAAGTATAATGGAAATTAAAAACATTATTAATAAATTTAATAATGTCATATTCTCCCATATTTTTTGAGAGGGTGATTTTGTTGTTCATTGGATTGCCAACCAAGATGTCTATCAAGAAAGCAAGTTGAGGTGGCATGCTAACCTATGCAAGAATGTTGAGTTGACAATGATTGTTAATAATGACAGGGCACATGCTAGAGAAGGAAAGATTTCCTAAGATTGGAAAATTTATGAAGAAGAGTGGTGGGTTTACAAAGGATAGTTTGAGATTCCCTAGGAAGTACCTTTGTGCTAATATGATTAGCATTTGGCACATAAGTATATTTATTAGCTCCTCGATAATCTTCAATACTTTATTACCATTTCTGAGTTGTGCTACTCTAGTGTTCTCTAGAGATTTTAAAGTTTTTTGGATGGGTGGGGAACATAGAAAGAAAGAGTCGAGCAATTGCAGGGCATGGAAGGCTAAGGCCTCTGTGTGGAAAATTTGGCAAAAAGGTAATGTGACAACCTACTTGGAGAGACTCCATGGGTATAAACCTCACATTACAGAAGTTTTCTTCAAAAACTTGTTTGAAGATAGGGTAACTTTGCATGGGGTGATGGTGAAATTGATTGAAGAATTTATTGCTGAGGTTATGGGGCTTTCTATGGAAGGGATCAAATTCAGTAAGGATACTAGCATCTCCAATGTGGCCTTCAAGAAATTTCTGAAAATAGAAGCTGAAGGGAAGAATCTGGAGAAAATGGGGAATTCTATGAATTAAAAAAAATTAAATTTATCTGGAGGGATACATTGTCTTGTATTCGTGAGTATTTTATTCTTGATGGTAAGGCTAAAAGAGTCCACAAATTTCACTTGGTTTTCCTAAATCATTTTAGGCACAAAGAAAGGATTTCCTTCCCATTTTTTCTAAAATACTCTTTGCTTCTTAGCCTTTATGCACATAGAAAGAAAGAGTCCTATCCTATGCTTCTTGAAGGTTTAATTTTATTTATTGAAAACTTTTGTAAAAGTATGGCTATAAAGCCCTCTTCGGTTTAAGTAAAAAGGAAAGGGACTAGAAGGGAGACCCACCCTAAGAGAATTAAGGTAGAAGAAGGGGCTAGTGTTAGCAAGAAGGTTTTAAAATAGGAAAGGACTAAGAAACATGTTGAGGAAATTATGGAGTATGAGAACTCAGACAATAATGAGAAAAAGGAAATGGACAATGATGAGAAAATGGAAACGGGGGATTTTAGTTCTAACTTGGATGGTTACTCTGTGAGTAAAGGGGTGTCTACTAGTAAAGATAATGTGGAGGGAAGTTAGGAAAGAAATATAGACTCAAATGTGGGGTCCCCCTCTAGGAGGCTGATGATAAATAGAGTGATCACCCTTCTCATAATGCTAGTGAGGAGAAAATGGAGGAGGAAATGGGAAAGGAGAATGAATATAAAGACCCTGTTGGTAAGGATAATAGCTAGAGTAAAGGTATAGATGAGGAAAGGATGGAGAATATGGACATTAATACTGATACCTAGATCAATATTATGACTACCTCTAAGCCTAGGAATGTGGTTGATAGGAGGGATGACTCCCATGATGCTAAGCTCTCCTTCCTTTATACTACGAAGCTTAAGGAAGAGACTTCTCTTCAGGGTGATTCGTGGCTATATAATGAATTAATGGTTCTCAAGAAGAAAATGGGGATTATGTAGAGAGATTTGGATGTTGAATGCACTAAGAGAACCCAACTAGAAGTGAAAATTGGTAACATACTTGATAAGCTTAAAGAGTACGAATAAGAGCTTCATCACCTTATAAAGGAAAATGGTAAAAAGATGGAACTGGTCACTTCCAGTCTTTGTGTTGTGGTGGCTAGTCTGGGAAAGAAGAGTAATGAAGAGATTATGTCTCCTAGTAAAAGATCTATGACCTCTTGCATGTGTGATAAGAATGTGAGGGATGGGTTATTGTGGATTTCTTATTTGTTTTCCTTTCATATTTTTTATTTTATTTTTTGGGGAAAACTATTAAGGGTGCATTGGCATTACTCACCTTCTTCCTCTTCAATTCCAAACATATCTCTCTCTAAATGTAGAGAATGGGTGAACACCCTTCAACCCTCAAAATGACAACTAAATAGGCTTCTAAACTCATCCACCTAAAATGGCAATAACTCTAGACATGACTTAAGCCTTCTAGGGTCTTCCACTTGATCATACCATTAAAACAACATATTTGGTGAAGTGTAAACTTGGAAAACTCAAGGAGATATTCAATTTTCTCACTAAAGAAAAAATGGGATATTTAGGAGGTCATAAAAGTCAACAAAAGGATCTAGAAGGGTGGAAACTATCCCCAACCCATACGCATACCCCCTAGGCACTTCAGTTACATTAATTGTGGCCTCTAGGATCATTTTAAAACCTATATAATTGGCTTGAAAAAATTGAACTTTTTTTTAAAACCTTAGGAATGCAACTTTCCACTAAACCTAATTAGTGTAAATAATCTATGTTACCAACTAATTAGTCTTAGGTTACTAACTTAATCAATCTCATATTATCGGGTTACTTTGCTAACCCTAATTAACATGTTGATACACATATACAAATTATGAGTGTCAAGTGACACCATAAGATTCATTATTATGTAATATTAAACACCTTACAATTACATAATGATACACACATTCAGATTATGATGCAAATAAAATACGAAACAATGAGGTTTGCATCTCTTCGTTAGACTTAACCTTGGTTTCACAGATTGTACATAGGGTTGATTGCCAATTCACCATTAGATTCCCTGGTTAATAATCCTGCACACTCAATTTGCACATCAGTAGTTTGATAACATCATATTCATATATTTAAACCTAATTGAAAAATCACATTGATCAACACATCAATCTTTCATTTAAATAACCCTTGTCTCATTTCTACAAACATATTTAATCATTGCAAATTGCATAATTAAAGTATTTAACATATTCAAAATCCTAAATTTATTTAATGTAATTCACCATCATTATGCATGCTTATAAAAAATTAAATAACATGATTAAGCATTTTTAAAGTAAAGCATCACACGACATGAAATAATATAATAATGTCCATTCTATTAGATACTGTCTCAACATATCATCTCATAATGTGTCAAAATAAAATGTATCATAAGTGATATAATGGATTGGGGAAAGGCCTCACAAATACAACCATCATTCTCTTTTGAAAGATATTGTAAACTATAAAATAATTCTTACACAACATTGAGGGAAAAAATGTGCCTACATCTATTATCACCTCTCCAACTAGGTCCATTATGGACAACATGAAAACAAATACATTGAATAGGTACAAAGTCCAACTTATATCCATTTTTAAAAAAAAAATTATACACCAAATTTTCACCAAAAAAAAGTTATAAATAAATGTACTTTTTTTTTTTTGAAATTAAAAGCGACCAAAAAGAAGGGGATTGACCCTTACAACCAAAAGGTTAGTAACCAGCACATCACCATTAGGAACCAATAGAGAACATTACTGAAATGAAAGCAAACTAAGAAGTAACTTAACCACAATATTTCTACCCAAACTTTTAACTAGCATACTACTATGAATAGAAACAACTAGTCTATAGTAGAAGTCTATAGAGTTTACTATAATATTGAAGTTCACAAAAAAACTATTGACACAGTCATGCCAACCCAAGTCTGAGTAACAGCTGGATACTAGCAAACCAAGTAACAACATAATAACATAAAACAACTAGGATCCAATGATCCTTTAAAACTATAGACTTATTTCTCAATTTTTTCCTTTCCTTTCCTAGCCAAAAGAACCTAGGCCCAATCATTACCAAGAAACTTAAAGAGAAGCTTATGATCCTCCATGTCCATCCCTATTTCTTCTTTCTCCTATGCCAGTAATTGGAAGGTGGTGGTAGCAATATGAGTGACCTTTAGGGAAAATCTAGAGAAGGTAGAGAATCCTTCCTCTAAAACATTAACCCTTTGATCTACTTGGGCAATTGCCTCTATTTGCTTCTTGACCTTCTCTTTGTTTTTGGTTCCCTCCTTTTAAACTTCTTCTTTAGCTTTTTCCACCTGGTTATCATCCTGCAAGACCTTTGGGTTAGTAAAAAACTTGGATTTTTCCTTGACTGGGGAGGAAATGGTAATGGGGGAGGTATTAACTTTGTTACTATCTTCACAGAAGGTAATGGTTTGTAGGGTGAAGCTAGCATAAACATGGGTAGTCTCCGTAGTGATGACATTTCTAGCCAACACCTAAGTGTTCCCTATAGACATCTAGGCATTATCAATAGAATTGTCGGTAGAATTCTCACTCTTTTCTACCTCCTCTTTGCCTTTTTCTCTCTTGGAGTTAGAGTTGTTCTCCTCCTCCCTCTCCCTTTCATTGTTCTCAGAGCTCTCCTCCTCCACCTCATCAACCCTGAATCTATTAGATTTTTGCTTATGTCTTACCTAGAATTTAGCAAGTCTACTTGACCTTCTCCTACCCTTTCTGCCTCCCTCCTCCTCTTCCGCCTCCACTAGTTTTTCTACTTTAATCTTTTTACTACCCTTATGTTCCACAACCACTTCAGCTTTCTTCTTTCTCTTATTTTCATGGCTAAGGGAAGGTCATGGGGTATGAATTCAGGTATTAGTGCTGGTACTTGGGGGAAACTCTAGTGGTGGCACTAGTTGTCAACCACCACCACCCTAGGGGAGCAAAGGGCAAGATGGAATTGGTATAGGAAAAAAATTAGGCCTTGGTGAATAATGGTGAAGTTATGCCCCTTCTTCCTCTTCTCCCTAACATCACTAACCATATCCTCCAGAGAATGTAGCAAAAAAAATAGGATAGAAATAAAATCCCTATTTCTAAAATGATTCAAGAGGGGAAAGTGGTAATAGTAGTAAACACCAAACTTGCCCTCCAGCATTATGTATTTCATGAGCACCAAGCAGACATCATCCCATAGAGCTAGCAACCTATCCCTCTTAAATCCTCCTTTCTAGCACACCAGTTCTTCATCCTCCACAAAAAAATTGCTCATACTAGCCTCATCTACCATTTTCGTGACCTTTCTCCATTTTTTTCCTTTCATAGATAGCTCAGTGGCCATGGCAATTACTTCCTCATTTACTTGAAAAGTAATGCTATTTATGGTTACCTTGTGGTCATTCCACCCATTGACAAATTGGAGGGCACAATTCTCATCATACCCCACCATCACTTACATGTAAGGCAGAAATCCCCCTTCCTTTAATAGGAACTAGGTAGCCATCCTATCTTTGAAATTCTCAATTTTTGTGGGATCCAACCTATGCAAGTGTCCACCCATATCTTCCCCACTTTCTTCTAATTCCCCCACCTTAGTGATGTGCATCTAAACCTCCTTTTCTCTAATATCACTACTAATACTATTAGCTTTGTACTTCTCTACAAAGAGAGAAATAGTTTTACAAGCCTATTTTCAAGACACTTCAAAATCCCATGTGAATTCATTATGAAAATCATGCATGTAACATAATAATTTTTACACCCCTAAAATCTCTAACACTCTGAATAATGATATTTTTCATACTTTCAAAGGGGAAGTAATTTGAATTTCGTAGTAAGTTACCATAATGGTGAAATGACACTCTCTTTAATTCGCATCCATTCATTTTACCATTTGTATGGCCACGTCTTCTCATTTCCCTAAAACTTTTATTAAATTTAGCAAATTTCAACTTTCTAAGGAGGAAATTGCTAAATTTGGCCCTGGCCTTAAAATTTGTAGTCATAATTAATTAATACACCCCTCTCTTTCCTTGCAAATCAAGGACTTAATTTCCTCATTTAGATTTTCCATATTTCTCCAGCACGTGATTGTTGTTAATTCAAAACCCATGGCTTCTACCACATTGGCCACCTTATTTCCTTCTCTATAGATGTGTTGCAGGTGGACCTTTTCCATCCCTTCTAAAATGTGCCTATGTCCATGATGATAGTTTGAATATTCCATCTTGGTTGGGACACTCCATTTACCAAATCAATAATTAATTTGGAGTCTCGTTCTATAGTTATTTCCTTAACTTGCATTTCACTAATCAATCGAAGACCCTGAAGTAGAGCCATAGCTTCAACCAAATTATTACTTCCACCCCTCACCTTCCTAGAGTAGATTAACAACGTTTCACCATTCCCATTTCTCAGCACTCCACCCACCACTCCTATACCCCCTCTAGCACCACCATCAAAGTTTAATTTGAATTGTGTTATGGTTGGTGGTTTCCATCTCATTTTTTGTCTCTTCAACACTTTTGAGTTATCAAAAAGATAAAAATCCTCTTGAACACCCCATTTTTCAGCAATCTAACCTTCTTGCCTACCTGGTTCATTCTTTGATAACTTACATTTGGCTACCCTTATATTTTCCTTCAATAATTTCTCCATGATTCCCATAACCACCTCCCCAGATTTTTCCACCTCCCTAAATATTCTATTGTTTCTTTCTTTCCATGTATGCAAGCAAATATGTGGTGGAATAATTCTCCATAGAAAAACCAATTTTGGGTGGTAGAAGGGACAGCTCCAATTCTCCACAAATTGACATAGGTTGTCCCTCAAAACCTAATTTAGACCAAATTTCTCCCACACCATAGCCCAAATTTTCAAGGCATATTGACATTCAAGGAACATGTGAAGATACTCTCCTCCTTTTCTTTGTAGAGATAGCATTGGTTTGTGATATAGAACCCCCTTCTTTTCAAATTGTCAAGAGTTAAAATTTTACCATGCTGAATAAACCACCTATTAAAAAAATTAATTTTGGGGAGTATATTACTAATCCAAACTTTACCCCATAATGGTGGGCAGATGTCCTTACTAAAGAGATGTTTGTAAGCTGATTTGACTATTAATTGGCCACTAGAAGTTAAGTCCCAAACTTTAGTATCCTCCTAGATCATAATTGGTGGTCTTTGTGCTCCTAATAGCATTTCCAACTCCTTAAGAAGTTGAATATCCTCCTAGGAGTAAGTGTCTTTACATAGTTTCTTCCACTTCCTCCCCTGATCAATATAATCCTCCACCTTCCTTCCCATGTCTCCCTTTAGTAACTCCATTAGTCTTTTGAATTTTTTGTAAACTAGTAGTTTCCCCCCATCCAATTATCCTCCCATAATTTGATACTATGCCCATTCCCCACAATCCACCTTGTTCCTTCCCTTAGTAAGCTTCTACTCTTGAAAATATTCATCCAAATTTTGGAGCCTCCTGGGAGATCATTATTAAAGAGATTTCAAGTGAAAGGGGAATTTGACAAATATTTGGCTTTCATTATATTACCCCAATCTATATTATCTTCTCTCAGTCTCTAGCCTATCTTCATAAGGAGTGCTTTACTTAGATCACAAAGTCTTCTAACTCTCAACTCCCCTTTCTCCTTTGGCTTACAAACCTCATCCCAGTTAACCAGACTCAATTTGTTCTTCCCCTCCATCCTTGAACAAAGGAAATTCCTCTAAATTCTCTCAATTTTGTCTGCCATATTTTGGTTAATTTTAAAAAAGGACATGAAGTAAATTAGAATGTCCTGTAGAGCCACTGAGAAAAATTGTAATTTAACAGCATTGCTTAAAATTTTCCCTTTCCATCCTACTATCTTCTTTTGAATTCATTCCACTATAGTATTCTAGAAGTCATTAGTCACCTCTTTAGTGGTTAATGGTAGGCCAAGATAAGTATCTAGGAGGTTGATAGACTGAAAACCTAAAATGTTTCTTATCTTCCTTTGTAATGAGGCATCAGTATTAAAGAAATAAATCTTACTTTTATAGTAATTAACTTGTTGGCCTAAACTTCCTTCGAAATTACGAAGAACAGTCTTCCAAGTTTTAGCTTCCATAATCGAGGATTCTCCAAAAAGGAAAGTATCATCAACAAATTACTATAGCACTTCGGTATCATCTGTGGTGTTGGGCTTAATCCCTTTAACACATCGTGTATTAACTAGTTTGGAGAAAGACCTCCCCAATACCTCAACAACCATAATAAAAAGGTAGGGCGATACTAGGTCACCTTGTCTTAGTCCTTTCTCTACTCCAAAATTGCCCCAGGGGGAGCCACTTAAAAGAATAGAAAATTGAACCAATCCTACTATCATCTTAATTAGGTTTATAACTTTGTCATTGAACCCCACTCTTTCAAGAACATCATAGAGGAAGTCCCACTTCACCTTATCATAAGCCTTGGAGATATCCAACTTGAAGACCATTCCAAGTCTTTTATTTTTTTCCATTGAATGAATGATCTCATGTGTGGTCATCGTTGCATCCAGGATTTGTCTTCCCAGAACAAATCCCTTCTTGGAGTACCAATCATTTTTTCCAAAAATGGTTTTATCCTGTTGACCAAAATTTTGGCAAAGATCTTATATAATGTATTGCAAAAACTTATAGACCTAAAATCCATCAGACTCATGGCTGTCAGAGTTTTGGGGACTAAAGCAATAAAAGTCTTATTAATCCTTTTTAGCATCTTCCCAGTTTTAAAGAAATCTCTGGTAGCCTAGACTAGTTCACTTTTAACAATCTCCCAAAAGTGTTGGAAAAAAGCTGGAGGGAAATCGTCTAGACCTGGGGCCTTATAACCTTTCATAGAAAGCATAGCACATTTCAATGATGTTTCCTAGAATGTGGTTATTTTCCACCGCACCCAACACCTATAGGATTGTATTAATCAAACTTCTTTTGATAATCTGATTTCTAGCATTGTTATCTTTGATGTAAGCCTTGCTAAAATATTCCACTACATGTCTTCCCATCTCCTCCTGGTCCTTATGAACCCTTCCTCCTTCTCCTTCCAGTCTGCTAATTATGTTTCTTCTTTTATGATTGGAGGTTGACCTGTGAAAGAAAGTAGTATTTTTGTCCCCCTTAGTTAACCATTGGACTCTTGATCTTTTTTTCCAAAAAATTCCTCCCTCAACATAATATCCTTCCTTTTTTTTCTATATTCCTCTTGTTCCTCAGTTGCACTTTCAAGGTTATTTCCTTTAGCAATTTTTCCTCCAACTTCTCCTTTGATTTTGAACAAGTCTCCAAAGGAACTCTTAGCCTAGCCCTTAATAGAATCTTCTCATAGAATATAGCATATACCTTTTAGTATATAAATTTTAATAGAATCTTTCTATACTTTTCTATATATTAAAGTATTTCTATATTTTTTAATATATTAGAAAATTTCTATACCTTTTTATAAATTTTAGAATTATTTTTATCATTTTTTAATTAAAACTATTAAATAAAATATTGCAACACTAAGTCTATTCAAATTTTAAATTAAATAAATTATATTTTTCTATTGTAAATGATCCGACAATAACAAAGTTTAAATTAAATTCTAGATAAGAATATAGATGTTAATAGAAGCCTTTCTAATTTTGTTGTATACAAATCAATTTAAATATTTAAAAAACTAAAAATTTAATATAATATTAAAAAAAATTAATTGATTTTTTTAAAGGTGAAGAAATTAATTGATTTTAAATTGATTAAAATGCCTTTAACCTTTCTAAATGGTTTACATGCAAATTATTAAAAATAATGTAATTTAACTAAATTCTACATCTTAAATTGATGAAAGTGCATAGTAAATAGAATGAAAGAAAGCAATCTAGTTAGATTTTGTAAATTAAACAAAGATTCAATCATTTTAGATAACAAAAACTATATTTTTAGCTCGTCTAATCTCCTTTTAAATCTATGGATATCAATATTCTTATGGAAGAAAAAAATGAAATCAACATACATAAAAACTCAATATTTGTGCAATCAAAGAAAGCCAAGAAACTTAAGGTATTTTCACATTAATTCATAGCTGGTTTAGTAAATTGCCACTTTAAATATGATTCAATGACTACAATTTTAGTCAAAAATCAAGAGAAATATCTAGATTTGTAAATATGTTTATACAAATTTATCATATAGCCATAACAGATTCTTGCCACCAAGGAGCCAATAACCAATGTATCAAGATCCTTGCATGTCCACCACCATTATTATATAACCTACTACATTTAACACCTTTGACTATGGCCTCTAAGAATTTGCCTTCCTTAAATGTAAACCACAAAATTCACAATCTGTAACATTTTGATTACAAAATCCTAAATCTAAATCAAACATACAATGCTAAACTATTGCATGCAAATCTAAACAATTTTGAATACAATTCTAAATCTAAGTCAAAATATAACATTACAACTAATTTTAAAACTAAATATGAATTTAAATGAACAACTAAATTACAAATTTAAAAAAAAAATACAAATCTCACTTGCAAATAATTTACTCCAAAAAATTTATTGACTTCTTTTCAAAAACTCCAATTTGCTCATCTTCTTAACTTCAATCTACTCCTCCAAAACTCTCTACCTCTTCCTCCCTGCAAAAACACAAAAATAGAAATTAAATGAGGAGCCTCTATGTTATAACTTGTGAGAGACTCCTCATATCCCCTAATAGATGTCCCTTGACATTCCACAAATTTGTTTCAAATTCTCCTAGCTCGCACAAAAAATAAATGTGAATGTGCATGCAAAAATATACTTAACAAAAAAAAATTCATATTTGAAATGTTTTAAAGAAATTATTTTTGGCCCTATTTTTATGGGTTCTATTTTTTCGGCCCTATTATTCTAGCCCTATTATTTTGGGCCTATTATCTTGGCCCTATTTTTTGGGAACTATTATTTCAACCCTACCATTTGGCTTCCTATCATTTTGGCTAATTTTATATTTAATTTAAAAAATTGTAACTATCATCCAATCTTTTTTCTTTACATGGGCATATTAATTTGTTGGGATTTGTCGCTTCCATTGTATATGCCTCTTGGCATAATTAATATAGATACTAGAGGCCTTATAAGGCACTCTTCATATGATGATTGCCTAATTGAGAATTAATTCTTAGTTAAGGGTTAGGTAATTTGAGAAGAAATTTTTTTGAGGGATTAGGAGGTTTTAGTAAGGGATAGTATTTAGATTGATATTTAATTAGATCATCATTTATAACATCATAAACCTACTCATATATAACATTGTGGAAGGAGAAGAAGGTGTATCTTAAGCACAACTCCACTAATGTGGTAATCTCTTCATTAACCTTGTGTTTGACTACTTCAATGGAGTCAAGAATGGGGACCTTGGTGAAGAGGGAGACCATATCAAAGCTTACCAAAATGTCATCACTTTCCAATTTGGCATCTTTGATGAAGTTGACAAAATGGTTAGAGTCCTCGATAAAAGAGTCACCTTTTCCTACCAAAGGAGAGATTAACTTCTCAAGGAAAGAAGTTAAGTCATACTTGGGTGAGCCAATCAACAATCTTTGGAATGAATCAGATGCCTCTTAATGGATTCATCCAACATTGAACCAACAATATCTACTTTGACTTTTTTAAGGATCTCTGGACAAGGGTTATGCCACAATTTTGTAGCTTTTAGTATCTAAAAGGAGAACTAGCATTTTAGAGATGTATTCTTCCTTATTCATAATCATCATGGCATCAACCTTATCAGCTTTAGAAATAACAAGTTCATTATTACGTAAAACAAAATTGAAAGAAAGAAAATCAACTTTTGGTATGTTTCTCCTGGGAGGATTAGCATGTTAAGGGAAAATACACAATTTTTTCTCACCTCCTCATGGACCTTAGAAGGGAGAACATAAATAAAATTCTCACTCTTAACATGAGGTCAACAAGGAGAATGATGCAAGGAGCAAGAGAAAACTTGCAACCACAATTGTGAAAATTAAAAATAAGAGGATCTAAGATAACATGAGAGAGGTTGACCACCAATTTGGCATCTCAATCATTGATGACAAGATGATTGTTTGAGGGGACATGGTGGAGAGAGCTACGGGGAAAAGGATGGACACACACAGGAGAAGGAGAATGAGGGGAAAAGGGTGAATGTAAGCACACAAGAGTAAGCGACATAGGGAAAAAAGAGGTCATTTCACCCTAAAAGGAGCATGGGGAAAGGAAAGAAGGAGGAAACATATTGGAGGACACATCATCAAGGGGAGGGGAAAAAGAAAAAGCACAAGCCCCAATGCTTTTAGCTCCAGTGATAGAGTTAGGTGATAACATACCTAGAACTCCCATTGATGAGTCGTTGGCGACATGACAATCCTGAAGCCATGATCTTGAGAGTCATTAGAGAAAATCTTGAGGTTTCTCACAATCGCAACAAATCAATAATATATTAAAAAGATAAAAAGTTCAAATTATGTATTTATACTTGTTATTTTCACTACAATATAGTCAAATAGTTATTTATTAAATTAATTGAAGTGTTAAGTTTAAAACTAAAATTATTTTTAGGTTTAAAAGTAATTTTTGTATTGTTTTTAATATGATTTAAAATATTTTTAAAACATTACATAATATATTAAATAGCATAAGTAATTATATGTTTACTATATGTAAAACAATTTTTGCAATTTTTCTAATGGAATAAAAAGTGAAAAAATGTATAATTTTCATGCTTTTTGCTTTTATTTTAAATTTTAACAATTTAAATTTACTAAAATTTTAATCTATATAAAAATATAAGGTGGCTTTGATTCAGAATGTTGATGTTGTCCCTTCTTTAATTGTTGACTCTATCCAAAACATTGTTGTTGGTGTTGATTCAGTTGTCTTATCTCTTGTTGTTGTGGGTATTGAGCCCCATGTTTCTTCTATGAGGGTTTTGGGGGCTAGTAGTGGTACTACCCCTTTCCTCCCTTTAGATAATCTTGTGGTCTTCCCTAGTTCTCTAGGTTTATCTTTGGATTGGCAAATGGCTACTAAAAAGGTGGAGGGTGGATGGACATCAGTTAAAGGAAAAACAAAGTAAAATCCTCCAAATCTTTATTTGATATGTCTTTACATTCTCAAATTATTGGACCAAAATGTAAATATTGATGGTCTTTTGTTTTTTTTTTGGGCTATTTTTTAGCCCTCTTATGGGGAACTTTGGTGTGCCCCTCTAGTTTTTCGAGTGGTGTTCCACAATTGTATTTAGATCCTTCATTGTTATATCTTTCTTGTCTCTTTGTACAAGGTTTCAAGTCCTTCCAAAACCTATTTTTACTTAATCAAAATAATATAATATATATTTTTAATTTTTGAAAGTTAAAAATATTGTTTTCTACATCTCATTTTTGCATCAGTTAATATTACATTGTTAAAGGATTTAAATATATTTTGTGTAATTATTATTATTTATTTAGGTTGAAAATAAAGGAAGTCATCTTCATTGATTTATTATTTATTTAAATAAGTTCAAAAAAAAATTAGAAGAGTTATCAAATGATACAGTAGATCATTTTATACATGATGAATTTTTAATAAATAAATATTTTTTAATTTTTTTATAGGAAGATCTCTATTTTTGTTTCAATACAAATTAAGGTGATGTTTATAAATGGCATTGAAATTCTAGGAGAAGTCAACAAGAAATTTTTTGGAAATTATAAGTAAAAGAATTAAAAGATGGAAACACAAATACATTTATTCATTATAAGATATTTTTGTGTAAGATAACATGGGTTGTTAATATTCATAAATAATAATTATTATGTATTTCAACTATATAATTCAATAAATTGTCAAATGAGAACTATTGTTAAGAATTGATTCAAGAATGCAAAAGTTCTATAACTACACAAAGTGGGATTTATTTCAAGTGAAATTCATGTATAAGACCTTAAATCCATTAGCCAATTAGTACTAAGATAAATCTTTTTGATAATTTTTAAACTTAAATGTTAGAAAATAAAAATGCTAAATTGTAATTGGTAGAAAGGTTTTTTTTAACAAGGGCCACAAATGCTAAAGTTTTGATCAAGTAAAAACAAGTTTAAAAGGACCCGAAAACTTTTAAAGAGTAGCAGAGAAATTAAAACTGAGAAACCCAAAAGAATTGTGCATCAAACCAAGAGCAAAACAAGCTAAAACAAGTAGCTATGAACAACAAGCTAGAAAAGACAATAAAAACAAAGCAAAAAGATAGTACAAAACTAGCTATAGGGTCTTCAATAGATTAGTTTCCTAATCTACAAGGATATTAATGTTTTCTATAGAGGCCTTTAGATTATCCATTTCTTTGACTTTGACTCCCTCTATCTTCTTCAAGTTGGCCCTGGTGTGCTTGCTAGATCCTTGATCATCTTTCATTTCCTTGGAATCTTGACCTTTCCCTTGTTCAAATTTATTCAGGTGAGTGTTACTGTTGTCAGCCACTATCTTTAGAATAGAGCAATATCCTCAATATCATCCTTAGCCTCAATATCCTCGATCTCATCCTTGATGTCTTCATCAAATATCTCATCCTATTCACTCCCCTTCATCTCACATTCCATAGTTTTCTTACTGAACTAAGGTTTATCCACTTTTTTTTATTTAAGGAAGTTTATAACGAGCACCATTGAACCCTCATGATAGGCATGGTCACCCTTAGGATCATTCTAAATAGCTAAAATTATAGTACCCAATGATTTCCTAAGGTAGAAGGGTAGATTAAGCCTAACCATATTCCTAAAATGGTTCACTAGCATAAACTAGTACCCAAATATCTTACTAAAGTGGCCATCCAGAGTTAAGTATCCAATAACAACAAACATGACAAACCTCTAGGGGCAAGATATAGAACTAGGTCTAAAATAGGAATTACCAATTTTAACCAATCTGTTCTATTCCTTTGTCATTTCTGCAAATTCCTCCACTGCCTAATCTGAAAGCTTCTTGTCTCTGTAAAAGTTGATACCCTTTGTGTCAAGGCCCATGGCTTCTGCTATGATCTTCTCAGTGACCTCCATTCTCTAATTATCCACTAGAATGCTCCCATCCTTCCATGTTTTAATGAATTGGCATGTAATATAAGGGTTACTGCCTTTAAGCTTCTCCATTAAACCCATAAACTTCCCCTATGAACTGAATATCCTTTCCCATAACCTTCTAGTATAAGAGAAATGAATAGTCAAATGATTAATTGACTCTTTCTCTTCCTTGAAAAGATAACACCTATTAACAAAATTCATACCTCTTTTCATCAAATTTTATCCTGCAAAAGAGTCTAGAAAAAAATATTAACTTTACGGTTAATTCCTTTATACCAAGCTTTAGCCTAGCAAGGTGTCTGATATTCCTCCAAAGCATAGGTATATAAAGACAAAAAAGAGAACAATCCATTAGGATTATACTTCCATATTAAATAATCCTCCTCTTGAATTAAAAAGATAGCATTCAGGATTTTTTTGAGATCGTTAAGATTGATATCCACTCTATTGAGGTTAACCCATTTTTCCTCTTCCTAATAATCAACAACAAAGATTCCAAATATGTTCTTGCATTGGTCCATAAATCCATTCCAACTCTAATCAAAACTGAGAGTATGATCAAGAATCCAAATATCATCCCAAAAAAGAATATTCCTACCATTTCCAGCCTTCCATCTAACCCCTTTTTCTATAATCTACTCTCTTTTTTTTAACATGTTTCTAGATTTTAGAATCCCCTTAGGACACCTCATTACTGAGGAAGAGGTTAAACCCAAGGTTCTCTCTATTATATTTATCATTCTAAATGTCTCTCCATTCTCCCTCCTCTTGATACCATCTCCAAATAAGCTTAGCAGGAAGAAAATCATTCATTGTTAAAACCCTTCTAAGACCAAGACCTCCTTTATTGGTAGGCATGCAGACTTTATCCCAAGCAATTAAAGCCATTATTTTCTTCTTTTCCATACCCATCCATAAAAATTATTTTTGAATCTCTCAATTATTAAATCAAACTTCCTGGGAATCTTAAACACACTCAAAGAAAACAAAGGAAAACTTTGTAACATTGATTTAAGAACAATTACCTTTCTGGCTTGGCTAAGGAGGGATCCTTTCCAGCCAACTAGTTTCAAATGGATTTTTTCAATCAAAGAACTCTAGAAAGAATCAAGAGGGTTGAGACAGAGAGGTAACCCAAGATATGAGCTCGAAAGGGTACCAATCTCACAACCAATTATTCTTTTAATTTTATTTTGTCTATTTTCATTGACATTGATAAAAATAAATCACACTCTTGTTTCAATTTATAATCTAACCCATAATCCTCAATAACTCTCTTAATGTTTCTCACATTTCTCATAGAAGCTTCTCCCATAACAATTGAGTCATCCATAAATTGTTGATGAGAGAAAGAAAAAAATTTAGAGGAAGGTCTAAGCCCAAAAAATTGACCCAAAGTAACCATTTTTTCCACATATCTACCTAAGCAATCAACCATAAGAATGAAAAGGATAGGAGAAAGTGGATCTCCTTGCCTTGACCCATGGGATGCTCGGAAGAAAGGAGTTGGAGAACCATTAACCAGCACAGAGAAGGTAGTAGAGTAAACCAGCAAAAGGACCATCTCCAAAAATCTCTTATTAAATCCAAAAGCTTCCAGTCCATATTTTAAAAACTTCTAGTCCACCCTATAATATCTTAAGAAGAAACCCCTCTTTCTTAAATTTGGTAAGGGAATGGATGTTCTCATGCACTGTGATTATAGAATCCAAAATCTGCTTGCCAGGAACAAGCCCATTCAATTGTCTAGAAATTAGATTAGGAAGAATAGAAAAAAATTTGAGAGAAAGAACTTTGACAAATAACCTCGAAAAAAGAGTTACACAGACTAATTGGTTTGAATTGATCCAAATAATCAGCGCTAGTTTTTTTGGGAATCAAAGCAAGAAAGGTACCATTCAATTCCTTTAGGAGTCTCCTAGACCCAAAGAACTCTTTCACACCATTAAAAATATCCCCTTGAATAATATGCCAGTACTTATGAAAAAAGTGGAAGGGGAATCCATCTAGACTAGGAGCTTTGTCTCCTTCAAAGGAAAAAAGTACCCTTGTAATTTCTTCATTGTTGGGGATAGTAGTAAGTTTTTTATTTTGTTCATCAAAAATGCAATTTGGGATACAATCCAGAAACACCTTTTGCTTATCCTTATCTAGATTCGGATCACTTTCTAGTAAATTACTAAAAAAGTTCATGGCTTCCCTTTTGATAGCTTTATCATTATTAGTAAGAACCCCATGAACATTAAGCCTTGAAATCTTGTTCATCATTCTATGCTTCAAAGTAGTCATATGAAAATATTTAGTATTCTGATCCCCCTCACTCAAAAAGACTTTACTAGACTATTGTCTCCAATATATCTCTTCCTTACTAATTATATCATGCATTTCAATAATTTTCAAATCTTCCTCCTTCCTAGACACATTCTCACAACCCTCAGCCTAGATGTTGTCTTCAATTTCTTTTAACTCCTCCAAAATCCTCCTTTTGTTGTCAAAGATGTTCTTAAAGGTCTCATAATTCCATCTTTTTATATTTTTTTTAGTATTTCTCAACTTCATGGCAACCTTAAACATAGTTGTTCCCTCTACTTGAATATCTCACCATTCTTTAATAAGGCCTTCCAGCCTAGGATGGAAAGTCCACATCTTCTCAAATCTAAAGGGATAGTTCTTCTTATTTGTAATAGGATCAGCCAAGAGAAAAATGGGGTAGTAATCTGAGCCCACTCCAACTTGCACAGAGAGGGAACATTTGTACTTCAAAAACTAGTCATTACTATTAAGGGCTCTATCCAATCTTACTTGGATCAGGTCCTTCAATGATCTCTTGTTAGTCCAATTATAATCCAACCCATGCAAGTCCATGTCATGCAAAAGATGACTATCATTAAACTCCATTAACTCCATTTTAATGTCAAAATTAGTCTGGTTTCCTCCTTTCTTCTCATTCTCTTTTACAGGTGTATTGAAGTCCCCAATAATAATCCAATTTCCATCCACAAAATCCTTCCTTTGGTTAGAAAGAGCATCCCAAAGTGCTTTCCTACCCCATTTAGAGTTGGAGGCATAAATGTTAGTTAAAACCCAAGAAGTCCTATCCTTTGCATTAGAAAATCTAATATTGATCATATTCTTGTTTTAAGATATTAGTTCTCTAGAAATATATCTATTATTCCAAAAAACTACCATGCCCCTGGAAGCTCGATCAGAGTCTTCCCCAAACACCTTGCCACTTTTAAAGACCAATATACCTTCAACTTTTTCCTTTAACATTTTAGTTTCTTGAAGAAGAACCATATCTGGCTTATTATCCCTAATCATGTTCTTCACCATATCTTACTTGTGAGGATTATTTAATCCTCTAATATTCCATGATATAAACTTCATTTCTTATGGAAAGATTTAAATCTAAGATATTCCTCTAACTACTATCTAGAATACTTCTATTTTTCTCCACAATTCTTTTCTACACATTAGAAGGTCTTCCTGCAGATGTATAAGTTAGGCCAACATCCTCAGATTTGATACCCTTCCTAATTGGAGTGAAAGGTAGGCAACTATCTCTGGCTTTTTTACTCTTGGTATCTCCCTTTTTAGTGCTCTTTCCATTTGGAGTGTTGATATGTGTCATATCACCTATCTTATTGCTATTCATTTTCTTGATCACCAAAGCATTCTCTTTGTTATTTTTTAAAAATATCTACTCCTTTTTCAATCTTAAAAGCTTCTTAGCCCCCACTACAATCCATGTTGCTTTAGAGTCTTCCTTCTCACCCATCAAATCTTTAGAGATATCTTCAGCATCTCCCTTTTTTTTTTCCATCTATGGATAAAGCTTCTATAAGGGATTTCTTCTTGACAAGAGTTTTCTTTGCCAAAATAACACAATCTTGAGTATCATAAGATTAAAAATTCTTACCATTAATAGAGGAAATACTACCATCTTCTAAGACTTCTTTAATCTAAATCTCACCCTTATTTGCTTCTACCCCCTTAGTGGATCTACCCTCAATCACAAGGCTATCCTCTAGAACCAAAGCAACAACCTCCTCAACATGAACTAGATGTGTCTTTTCTAGCTTCTCCAAAACCTCATTAGAAGTCAGCTTTGAAGAGACCACCTAATCATTGACCTTGGACTCCAAAATCATCTTATCCTTGTGCACTCCCTATTGAAGAGGCCCTTTCACAACACCATTTTTCTTAGCACCCACCATACCCTTAGTTCCTTTATGAACCCATATTTTGTTAGACTTTTTCTGGGAGTAGATTAAAGTCGAGCAACTCTTTTCCCAATGACCTAATTTTTTATAGTGAAAGCAGACAAAGGGGATGGATTCATACTCAATCTTCTATTGCCATATTCCCAATTTGGATTTTATTGAAATAACCTCAAGCATATCAACTCCTTAAAAAACCCCTAAATAAAATCTGACGTAGGTTAATCTCCTTCTAGCCACTGTGACTGGGTCCATGGAAAAAAGTTCACCAAAAGAATTAGCAATACCTTGAAAAATGTCATCCACCCAAAACTCCAAAGGCATATCTAGAAGTCTATCCAAATAGGAGCTTGAACTAGTGACTCATCCTATATATTCAAATTCAGAGACCATTTTTGCAAAATCAAGGTGTGCTTACCCACAATCCATGAACCACTGCATAGGATTTCCCTTTTATCTTCCTCACAAATGCTAAAGTTCCTATCTTTAGTGTGGTGGTTTTTTGGGTAAGAGTTGAGTTAAATTATTCATGTAGAATTTAAAAAATGTGGTGATAATGGCATATTCAAAAATGATAAGATTTCTTAGAGTAATATGTATGTGTTTAAGTGTTTATCTAAAGAGCGCTATTCAAAGAAATATAACTTTTTTGCATAGGTAGCCTGAAAAGAAATATTGAACATAAACATTAAGTGCACAAGAAGTTTAGTTTGATGAAGAAAAAATTATATATCATTTCTTCTTTGTATGACTTTCTAGTTGTTGCAAATGTTCTATTAAATAGGTGTTAAGTAATTTTGAATTTATAATAAATAATATCCTAAAAATGAATGTGTCACTATCATCATTGTTGCACCAAGGAGCACAAATCACAAACTTATTTGTTATGTACTTTATGTGATGTATGGAATTGATCTTATCTTTATTATTGTTAATGTATCTTGAATATGATTGTGTACTGTAAGCATTGTCAATGTTTATTGTGTCTTTGGATGAAGCAATGAAAATTTCATTTGCCACTATAAGAATGTAGTTGGTCTTAGGAATGTACAATTGCTCTTCATTTTTTGAATGTGTGGCATCTATTGTTGATCTGGCCAAGTTAAGGTGAATGTAGCGAATCCTCTATTCTCTTTCTACTTAATCTCTAGTAGAATGTATGTGAACCATGCGTATATTTGATTTTATTTGGCCATAAAACTACCACATCACATGTTTGAGGAATTTGGAGCTTTAAACAATGAGATGGTAAATATAAATGTAAAACTAACATGAATGTTATTATACTTTTTTATTCCTTTTCCTATTAGTTATAATTAACCATATCTTCATTATAATTTTGCATCAAGAAAAGTATTACTCACTCTACTATGTAGAAATGATGCTATTAAATAAATGAAAATGGACAACAAGAACTATCTATTATTTTGTTCAACAATCATTCTAATTGTACCATAATTATTTCTTCAGGAAAAAAAAAAATGAGCAACACTTGTATGCCTTTGGAAACAAGCTTTGCAATGCATGACATATGAATACTAGTCATCCTTTTCTAAGTGGATGGAGTATCTACTCAAAGCCTACTTGGTTGAAGAAGTCACAATTTTTTGAATTTTGTGTACAACATTTATTCATAATTACAATACAAAAATTAGATATTCATAAAATCATAATATATAACTATGAACGTAAAAATAGAAGATGCATACTTGACAGAAAATTTTATTGCAGAAGCTAGAAAGAAACATATTGTTAGTCATATATGTACCAACATTCATGAGCATCTTATTTGTATTCTAAAATATAGTTGTGGCATATAGAATCTCTATAGAAAATCAATTAAATAGGTATTGCATTGATATGATCCCTTAATCTTAAATATATAGAAGACAATTGTTTCTTGTTGATATTCTAATTAATTAGATTTATAATTTAATCAAATTCAAAATTAAATAATTATTATATATTCATTAAATTAAAAAATGTAAATGCATGATTTATATAAAATATTTTTTTGTATTGTAAAAAAAAATAAAATGATGATGAGAAAGAGATGAGTGAAAAGCTCAGCTAGTCACTGCTAAACTCCATCAACACAGGGTAGTTATCCTAGTGACCTTTTGTGTCCTTAGGGTGAACCCTCTGCTCTATTGGTTTCCAAATCTATTTTTGGCTTGTCCAAGGCTCTCATTGCCACTAGAAACTCATTTTCTACTTTGGACAGGGTTTTTCCTTCTTGAATGGAGGGTCCAGGGATTGCTATCATGGCCAAATACAAAGTTAATCCCAATCAAATTCATCATCCCTTCCAGAGGAGAAGATTGGAGGATAATACCTTTGATGCCTAGAATTTAGCTCCATGTGAAAATAGGGCACAAAATTTTGGGATTTCTATAAACAAAAATTTGTGGGTGGTGTTGGTCATTTTGCCTTCCCGCTAGAATCACCACATTTGAATTTGATGTAGTAATGTTCACAAGTTTTAAATATTCAAATATTCAAAAGGGCACAAATACTTTATGCTAACCTTATTATATTTCTTTCCCTACACATTTTAATGTTTCTACGAGCCTACAATCCCCATCGTCAGATCAATCTGAATCGATGGTTGGCGCTATCTCACTATGGGAAGTTGCACATTGTTTTTCCATAGCGACAAAGTGCCTTTTGGCTACGTGGCTGGTGGGTCCTCCTTTTCCTTGTTGTTTCTCCAGCATTGAGTTTTGCTACATCCACGGTGGGTGCTATGGCACTATCAAAAAATTTGTGTTCCTCGCCGTTAGTGACATAGCGCTCGAACGAAAAATGATACTACGGCGACATCAAAAGGAAGGTGGGTCCCAAGCATGCCCCGTTGGATATCAGTGATGAAATTTGGAAAACACTATGGGACCCCAAGCAACGTAGAAGGATGACTATGCTTGAAATGAGGCTTTGATTCATTACCAGCTAGGCAGTTCATTGATGTCAGCAGTTGCCTAGACCCACGCCCCTTTCAAATGCACAAAGATTTCCTCACCCTTGGATCAATCTAGATCAACGGTGGGTGCTATCTCGCTATGGAAAGCTATGAGGATGTTACCCATAGCGACATAGCACCTCAACGACACGTAGCAGGGTGGGGCCGAGTGTTATGAAATTGCAAGGATGGTACCAGTTCAAGTTGAGTCAGATGCAAAGTGTGTTGAGTTGGTTTATGGGCCTACCCTTCTCCAAAGTAATATTACAGCTCATCCTCGGTGGTAGTTGTCAGGTGGGTCATAGTACAATGGTGATATTTCATTGGTCCATTCAACCAACTCGGTGTGCAGTTGTACAATTTTGTTGATCACCATAGATCTAAGGAAAATCGATGGTAGGCGCTATCTCACTATGGAAAGCTCTGAGGATATTACCCATAGCGACATAGTGCCATTGTGCCACATGGATCAATGGGGCTAGGTCTCACCGAGATGAGGATGCTAGCTTGTTCCAGGTGGTTGCCAAGTGTTTTGTGGGCCCAAAATTTTTAAGGAGATAGCATAGTAATATGGTGAGTCTTTACAATCGTTAGATCAGTCTAAATCCACGGTGGGTGCTATCTCACTATGGGAAACTGATTGAAGGATACACATAGTGATATAGCACCTCGGTGACACATGTCCCAGTGGGTCCGGTGGAGGCAGTAACGGTTAGGTGCAGTCGACAGTTAATGTGACTGTCATGGTCAGGGTTTGCAAGGTGGCACGATCAATTTGAATATCTGGTCAAATTCAAGGAGACCCGCAAGGTGGCATAAAGAAATGAGACTATTGGTCCACGTGGTGCATTTTCATTGTGAGTTTTAGCTAACTCGCTAACTCTACTGATTCATGCACTAAAAATGATAAGAAATTGAGGTTTTACACGAATCTGATCTTCATGATCAATTCCAACCACTAGAAGTGAATGTGAAGCATACAGAGACACTCTACCCCCCGATCCAACCTATCTACCTAGTTAGAGCATAGTTATGGCACCGTTTCTATCTTTTCAAGGCCCTATTTTAGTTAAAAATCAGATTTCATGGTACCAAAAGCTATATTTAGATCGTATTTTCTTCTGGATCCCCATGATTGTTCTCTATAGGACTTAATGGGAGGTTGTTGTGAAGTAATTACAGTTGGAGGACATCCTAGTTATGCTTGGGCTATAAAGGCAAAAATTTATGATTTTTTTAGGGTCGACATTTCTCTGTTTCTTTGTTACTGCTCTGTAGATTCTTAATGTAAATTCCCCTATGCCTCATAACTACATGATTTTCTGTCTTATCTCTTTCAGCCATTGGTATGAAAGTGCAAGAACTCTTTGCCTCTTACTGGTGTTTTGTAGAGATCTATGATCTGCATGACTGTATCTCCTTGGACTATGAATGATAATATAAGTGAATCTCTCTTTCCTTGTGTCATTCATCTTGGTCTTCTAATCTGCATGTGATTATTAGATTAAAGCAAGTATGAATGTGTATATCCTCAGTTTCATTCTAGTTCAATAGTGCATATATGGGCAGAGTTTGGTCTAAACACTCTATTTTGGTGCATCACCTCTTTAGATTAGATTAGGTAGATTTGCTTTCATGCTCTCCTTCTCCCTTTTCCCCTCCAAGAGTAGTTAGGTGTGCCCTAATAGTAAGAGGAAGCCGGCCTTCTTCGAAGACTCAACCTCATAGTTCAAGTCCCATAGCTTGGAGGTTGTTTCCATGTTTCACTAGGTTGTCCTCATGCATAGGCTTTGGACAAGGGTGCAAACCTTAGTGACAACAGGTGGTCTTGACGCAAATCCCTTTGGTCATGATAGGAGAAAATTCTATACCATTGGGGCAAATAATGGTCAAAATATCCTCTAAATCTATTCTGCAAAGGAGGGGTAACTTTGGTCAAGTACTATGAATGGATAATCCCTTGATTCAATATTGCAATGGGGAAGATCCCCTAGTGATAAATGCAACCCACATGAAAGATGACGATCTCCAAATCCTAATAGTTAGTAATGAAAAAATAGAAAATCAATGAAATCAATGTGAATCTTAGGGTGTAGTGCCTGCCCCTAGGTCACATTTTTGTTATCATTGTCGAACTCTATTAGACTAGTTTTGTGTTGATGATTAATAGTGGCATTGTTTTGAGATTATCATATATTGTTTCAGATTTAGTTTATTATATGATGAGATTACTTGGTACTTTATATTTCATGTATACATGATGATTATTACATTATTTCTAGTTATTGATGATGATTAGATAGATGGTTTATTTTGTATGTGTTCTCTTATGGATACTTACCCCATACTTGCATGTGTATGGTGTGTGTGTTTGTTTTCTTTATGTATGGCATTTCTAATGTGGTTAAGGAAGGGAGTCATAGTCACCTGCTAGTCAGGATCTACACGATGCACCACTTCTTGCCATTGCATGTTTAGCTTAGTGTATATTGTGCTTGTACATGCGTGAATTTTATGCAGGTTGCAGGTACTGGGTATTGACCTCCCTAAATTGCCAGGATGAGCATACCCTATTGCACTATCTCAATGGTAAGAGAGGGGAGATAAATTCTCAAGTCCAAATCCTAGACCCTTAAGCCATTTGTCTTGATTGAAAGCCAGGACAAGTATCTGAGTCAAGTACCCTCCGAATATGTCAGATGATGTAATTCGTGATATTAACCCTTTTGGTTTGATTTTGTATGTGTTTTGCTATTATGAGTTTTTGTATTTTACTTTATGAATCTTTAGTGTATTTTCTATTAATTAAGCCTAATTAAAAGATTTAATTAATGGTTTAATTAAATGGAAAATTAATATTATATTTTAATATTTATTTAATTTAATTAATTGGAAAATTAATTAAATAAAATAATTGAATTTGAAGATAAAAGTTATAATTTTAAAACTTGGAATGTGATAATATTTATTTAAGTTAATAAATATTTTAGCAATTAAGTTTCGAAAATGAATTTAAAAGTGGAAAAGATATTAAAATTATTAAAAGATTCTAGATTGCATGATGTGTGCATGTGATTAAAATATAAATATATTAAGATTAAACAAGTGGATTTATTAAAGTGAGTGCACGAGATGTTAAATTAATAAATTAATTTAAAAAAATAAATAAAGTGAAAATTAAATAAATTAATGTGCATTATTTTAATATTTATTCCCAAAGGAGTATGTGAGCTCTTGGGAGTTGTCATGTTGACAACACAAGAGTTTGCACTCTAATTATGCACGTGTTGTCAACAACACAGGAGTTAGCACACAAATTAAGCACATGGTGTCTACAACCTTGTGACTCATCTAGAAGGTTGGAAAAGACTTGTGCTTAGTTGTCATGCTTATCTCCTAGTTCTTTCTAGATGCATTCTAGATGCATCTTAGAGGGCTTTAAATAGAGGCTCTCCTAGTGTGTATGGACAAAAAAAAAAGCTTACATGCATTCGAGAAGCTCATATGCTTCTACAAGCACTTCTAGTCACTTGGGGTTTTTGGTTGGTTGATTCTTGGAGGAATGGTGAATGTTGGAGAAGGAAGGGATTTTTCTATGGACTTCTGAGGCATAGCAAATTAGCATCAGTATCTAGGTGCACTCGTGATTTTTGCATATTCCATTTGCACTCTTTCTCTTACTGTCTTCATTGTGTCTATTAAATGTGTTTGAATATACTCCATGAATGAATCTTCAATCTTGAAATTGGAATCTAGATATGTATGTTAATTTTTATTTGGTTGCAAAGGAACATTAGGAAACCCTAGTTTTATTTATAAAGGAAATTCATCACAAACTGCCCTATCGTTGCCCCTTACATAGACCCGAACTCAGACATTCATAACTTTTTATCTAGACCAAACTTATTCGATCGCTCTAGTTAGATTTGGCGCAACTTGGCCCTCTCCAACATATTTCAAATTTGGCTCGATCCAATGATTCATTAGGGAGATATGGCCTTCGTACTGGGACTGTTTTATTCAATGACAGTCATTCCACCATTTTCCATAACCAAGAGTTCTTTGTGCTTAAACTTTACAAAAATAATCTATCAAAGCATGGAATGAATTAAAAACTAAATCAACATAGATCTAAGACATTTATAATCAAGATTTGGAAATTGATTTGGGTTTGGGTTAGAATAAAAGTAGAATCTTATTAATATGCATTAGTTTTATATGATTTATTATCTAATCTAATTAAATCAAATTTAATTAAGATTAGTTAATAGTAGAAGTGTAATTAATTATTAGTCAATTTAAGTAAATGGATTTTTAAATGAGAGAAAATTAAAAGAAAAGAGATATTAATAAGTGGAATTAAATAATTAAATTATTAATGAGATTGATTTACTTAAAATCAATGAGGATTATTGTCCTTGAAGTGTTTAAAGGAAATTGTAAACTAATTATTAGAAAGTTGATAACTACTATGTTTTGAATAATGTGAATGATTTTATCTAAAATTCAATGGGAACTAGTTCAATGATTTAAATAAGTTAATAATTATCTTTGACTATTTTAGAAAATTGTTTTAAAAAAATGGAGGGATAATTCTATGTTGACTTGGAAATTAAACGTAGAATCTTATACAATTGAAGTATACTTGAAACAAAAAATGAAACCTCATATTTGGCTTAACCATGTGATTGCAAAAGTAAACTAAAATATGTGTTTGTATCTTGTTCTTTATGCTATCCATGTTTGGGGTTTGGGTGGTCCTAGAGTGTTGACCAGTTAGGATGTTTACCAGAGGCTTGGGAGTTATGCGAATGTGAAGGCATGTTGATGTTATTTGGTCTTGATTCTTTTAAAACCCAACCATGGTAATGTGATGGCATGCTCTATGAGATGTTTGTATTTACTAATTGTTATTGCTTTCCAATATTCTTGTGTGAAATTGAGGTGTATGATTATGAGATACTTGACATAACCATTTTTTAGTCATCGATCAATTATACTTGGGTTACTTTCCAGTCGCCATGATGGGACTAAAGTGTTAATTTATTTCTTGATGATGTCATGTTGTCATGTTTTGACTCAACCATTTTGGAGTCTTCGATTAGTATTACTTTGAGATACCTTTTGGTTACTTGTTAAGAACTAATGGATATTGTGATTCATATTGGAGATTATATTTATGAGGTTTATTTTGTGGAGCTTTTATGTGTTCTTGGATGGGAGAACCATCTTATTATCAGGTTTCCTATTAAGGAACCGAGTTTGATTTTGATGAGTGTTGTGGTATGGGACACAACTGTGGATTTATGTGCTTAACAGAGGTTTTCTAGGTACATGACTGTGGGAGTGGCTTGCATAGGGGTCTGAGGCCCAAAGTGGTCAGTACCAGGGTAACTTAATGCAAGTTATGTAATAAGTGATAATCTAGTAATTAAAATTTATGGGAGGAAACACACTAAAAAGATAAGTTAGAGATATTTGATCCACCCATGCCTTGAGTGCTTGTATAGACTAAGGATGGGAATGGGATGAGTGCCTCATCTTCTTGAGAGGGCTTTTTGGTTTCCACATGTGCCACATTGAGGGTCTGAGGTTCAAAGTAACTACTATAGGGTAACTCAACGTTTGAGGGTCTAGGGTCTAATGAGAGACCAGTCCAGGGTAACTCAAGAAGCCATGTGATGACACTCCCTAGTATGTAGCCTGAGTCTCCTCTATAGTCTTTATTGTGCCTTTGGGATTAGATGTCAATTTTTGATTTGAACCTTTGAGTTAGTATACTTTTAGGATTCCTGGACTTAGAGAGTATTTATGCTATGTGATTTTGATAACCTATTTGGGACTTGAGATTATCTCCTCAGCGTGGTGGGAGTGGACCATTTAGGTTCCATGCGATCGGGTGGTAGTGCTTTCCACTCTTATCATTTGAGATCTGTTTGAGACACCGTGGCTGATGCATTCTTTGATTATGATGGTGGACACATATTGATGGTAATGTTTCTTATGCTTTATCTTGCATGTTAGATTTCTTTTCTGCATATGATGTAGTATGATTTAGGAGTGACATTCCTACTATGATACTACTGATGATCTCTTCGATGATTTGGAATGTTATGCACGGAGGGATGGCTAGGACCCACGATGGTTTAATGATACTATTTAAGGTTGGGAGGAATCGTGCACTTAGTTAATTGTATTTTATGATATATGGTTATCTTTTATGATGGATGTTTATATCTTCTATGATGATGTATCATGTATGGTATTTGGTTTCATTTACTTTTTTGCATCACAGATTAGAATTAGGATGATGATGTACTTTATTTTCATAGATGTATATTCTTTAAGCCTTTCATACCCTGTGGCATGTACAATGGATGATTGAGCAATCAAAAATATAATTTAAGAACATTGGACTTTTCATTATTCTTTCATGTGGATGTGATAGTTGTTAGTCTTAGTTTTAACTAAATTAAATGTGACTCAACGTCTTGGGATCCTTAAGGAATGTAACATGTTATGTATGCTATGTTTACTTTCACTTGTATTGTTGTTATTGCTTTTGTTACTATGTATAAGTTGTAAATGGTTTTAACTTTCATGTCTTTAAAATAAAATTAAAAATGCTACCAAACTTAGTGAAATTTTAGGTTAATTCTTTAGATCCTTGGCGGGGCATTACATAGGGTTTATTTACAAAGTGGAGTGGCTTGAGTCCCATCCAACTAAATTCTTCCTGTGAATGATAAAGTGTTGGGTGACTAGGTAAGTATCACTAATATCTCTATTAACACTAATTTTATTTACTATAAATCAAAAGAACTTAGAGATAAATTTCTTAATGAGGCCCCACTCTTTCTAGAAGGCCAACATGTTAAATTCTTAGAGTGGAGACCTAATTTTAATACTCATAATTTTGATAACCATCAAATAATGAAATGGATGGCCTTCAAAAATATGCATGTGGAGCTCCCCCATGAGAATACTTTGGAATAAATTAGGGACTCTCTAGGAGGCTTTAGAGGCATTGAAGAAAATTTTATTTACTCTATGGATGTCACAATATTGGTTGACATCAACGTGAATGTTTCCTCTCTTAAACCCCTGAGAATAATCACAAATCTATCCATTTATTATCTTAATCTAGAAATCGTAATGGGTTCCTATGAGGGTAAGATTCTTTGGCAACCAAATAGCCTAAAAGTAGTAGTTTCAAAGCTTCTCTTCAAAGGATTAATTTGTCTAGAAAAGATTGGATAAAGACTAGTAGCTCTTTCCCAAGAGCATTCTCTCTTGGTACCCTTCATCTGGTAGTAAAGAAATTTCAGAGGTGGGGGGCAAAAGATATCCGTAAAAGATATCCTTGCCATCTCTTTCACATCTACGTAAAGGTCCTAATTCAGATTTTTATGTTTCTCTTAACTCTTTGGCAAGAGGATTCTCTATCATTAGTGTTGGTGTTTGAAACTACTAAGCAACAAAATTCTCAATATCACAGTGAAATTACTCAAACAATCTAAGGATTAGCCAATTCCTAGTAGCAATTACATGAATAAACCACTATGGCCCAACTTCAACAAAACCAAAAATGGTTTTCTACTCTTTAGGCTCTACTAAACCAAGGTGGGTATACCTAGGGATGATTCTAATACAAACTGTGGTATGAAATTATCTTAGTTTCATTCTAATTCTCATCTTTTATCTCAAACACATACACAGTTTATCAATTTTCTCTAAAAGCTTCTCAAATCTACATGCATCCCCTATAAGCAGATCTGGTTATAAATCTCTTGTAGTTTACAAGTATTCTAGGAATTAGTGGCTATCTAAGACTCAGAAAACTATATGCAAATGAGTGGTAACCAGCATTTGTAACTTTAAACAAAGTGGAATGAAATGGCTTTGATTTTTTTTTAAATGATTTGATATGCAATAGCAGAATTCACCCTTGCTCACTTCTAACTTATGTGACCAATGCCTTATCCATTGGGAAAAAAATTAACTATTGGTAGGAGATCTAATTCAAATAACTTGTAAATGAATTAATCAATTTAGAAGAAAAATATCTATCAAATCTGACAAAACTAGCATTATTTGCATCCCATGTCATATCTGCACTCCACAACTGGACTGGCAGTGCTTCCCCATTCTCCTCTCTATTCAATTCCATCTCACTACCAAAATATGTCACCCATTGAACAAGAACATATGCATTAATAGAGAATAGTGGCCAAAAGTTTTCTCCACTTTGCCCTTCACAATTCCAGCTAAACCAATATGAATTTCTTCAGCCAAAAAGGAGGCAAAATCAAAGATAACATCTACACCAAAAGAAGCAATTTGAACCATCATATACATAAGGCCAATGGGCATGAAATCCTGCTCATCTTCACCAAAAATATGGCATAGGGTCCTATATATCTCTATAGCCTAGGAAGAGAAAAGACTCTTCTTAAAAGGGTCTCTAAAGGCTATAGTAATTACCGGTAGAGTTCCTATTGTACCAATGTGTGCCCTTAGTGCACCTCCCCTAATTACATCCTTCTTTTCTTTGTATTCATTCTCTAATTTTGGAAAATTGATTGGCACATGGTAATCTGACAATGATTCTAGGTGAAAAACTTGTCTAATTTCTTCAGGACTAATTGAAATCAAAGGCACTCCATCATTTCTTCTCACCACCCTAATAGCTTGGTCATAATTCTCGGCAATGGCTTCAAGCAAATCATAATCCATGAAAACAATTGGAACGACTAGCTTTCCCAAATCAAAATTCCAGACATTAGTGTGCAGGGCAAACAAATTCCTTTCTAAAAACCACTTTTTAAATAAGACAAGACCAGTTTGTGTAGTTGTTGCATCCCTAACCTAGTTCCCCTTGTCATATAAGCCATCAGCAATTTTAAGCCTAGGGTTTAAGGAAATCAATTTTTTAACTTGTGTAGGTTCAGTGGTGGATTCTGGGAGTAATTCTAACAAATCGTCATGAATATTCCTATCCATATAATTAACTTGCCCAGGAAATGCTTTCTTAGGAGGCATCTTGATCGTAATGAAAGGAACTAGAATGCTATAGAGGTTGTAATATGAGTACTTACTTGATTTTCCAAACTTTTTCTTCTCTGAACCTCTACTATTTCTTTCGAACAAATGAGGAATCACTTCACGTCTTTACCAGGCTTAACACAATACAATCAACAAGCTCTTATGCTTAGAAAATGCAAAATCTTTGTTTGCGTGGGACTGGAACTAATGCAATCTCTTGTATTATACTCTATCTTTCTCACATGTGAAGCTTTTATTCATCATAAATGCAAAAAATAGAGAAATAGAGTGGCACCATTCTTCCTTTTAAATTTGCACCGTCGATCCTTGAAAAATCCTACGATCCAAGAATGAGAACTAGGCTAACTCAGTTTTTTTCTTAGCATGCTGGCAGTCAAGCCAGTAAACTACCTCCATCTATACCTTTCCTTCAATGCTGGCATTTCAATCTAGGCCCATTCATGACTGGGGACATGTGTCATCAAGTCACTATCTCGTTATGCGTAACTTGTGAGCATCTTGCTATAGCGAATATACGACAACCACTGATTTTTCTTTGATTGTGTAGCAGACATTTGAAACAACTCTTTAAGAGAATAATGGTGGGTCCCTCATTCACTAACTCACTATACATAATCTTCACACATCTTTCCATAGCGAGTTAATGAGTATCATTGATCCATGCTTGATCTAACGATCAGAATTCTTTGCATGTTTTATACATGGGGAGTGGGTCTAGGTTACCACTGGCACTGAGTTGGTTTAATATGTAATCACATATATATATTATTTTAAACCTTTAGTGACATCACACATCCTTGGGCTTGCCATGTTTGTTATTTTTAGGCGGGTCGCTACATCACTACCAGCAAAATTACTAACTATCTTGCTAGTGATATAGCGAGTTTCAATGAATTTTTGGCTTATAGATGCTCAGTAGAATGCCACCGTGTCATTTGATCTACACAACTCAACTTTGTCAAGTCACTCATTTGGGGCCCACCTTTGAGGATTTTTTGTCCAGCTAGCAATATAGTGACTTTTCGGTAACCATCAAAATTGACATCGGGAAATAAAACTATGAGTGACACAACTTGCATAGAAATAAAAGCAAAGCTTGCACAATATTTTCCTCAGGATCCTCAAAATAATTTCTTATTTTAAAAGAACATTTTCATTTGCAATGATCGGGCCCTTGCTATGTCGCTACTAAAAAATTGGTGTTTTCTCAGCTAGCGATATAGCGACCTCCCACAGATTCACAATTCTAGTGATGGATAATGAAAGAGACATTGATTGAGACTTCACTAATTAAAATTGGTGTCAGAGAAGGTAGTCGTGCATATTTATAAGATTGCATGGGAATTTTCATGGTCACATCAACCTTAAACAAGTTACTGCCTTTTGCAAAATTTTGGCACTCGCTACGTTGCCACTAGAAAGTCGCATGGATTTTCCAATAGTGACTTAGTGAATTGCTGGAGAAACTTGAACTCCAGTGACCCCATTTGCAAGTTTTTCCACATGCATTCTTCTTAATACTGACAAGCCTCGGACATAGCACGTGGTCATAATGTCTTCATGTTAACACATATTTCTCAGCGTCGGACTTCATTTTTTTAGTATCACAACATAGTTCTCTGATGGTCGCTCACTATGTGTAATCTTTGAGCACCTTGCTATAGCGAGTATGTGACAATCGTAGATTCAAATAAGATCCAGTGGTATCATAAAACCTTTTTCAAAAGGACTCAACAATGACCTCAAAGCAGGCAGGAAAATAATATTTGCTTCACCCTTTTTCTAAAACTTTTGCGCCAGGATAAAATAAAAAGGACAAGACCTAGGGCTTTATACAGATTTTGAAAAGATATCAAAAATACTAGACCAAAACCTAAAACCCTAGGACCTGACAAAAGAACTCACATCTAATTTTTTCACCATGATTTTTAAAAGAAGCTAGTTATGTAAAAATCAGACCAACAGTGGCTCTATCTGGGGATGATACTCTACTTGAGTCTATGCATGAATTCAAAATCTTTGGGAGAGCAGACCACATACTTGGAACAAGGATGACAACTTTTTTAGAGAACACAAAGCAACACACAAAAACAAGAAACCAAACTGTACAAAGAGACTATTTACAATGATTTACAAAATATATAGAATGTACAGGAAAACCAAGAACCCTAAAACTACTGTTCATAGAAAACAGATACCTTTAAGAAAAGTACCTCTTCAAAAATTGTCCATGAACTGGCAATTCAAGAATACCTCTAGATAAATCCTTCAAAAAATATGTATCTTCTCTATTTGTATCACAAATGTTATATGGGCCAAGCCAGATTGGGTCAAATTTACCATGATTTCCTTTATCTTCCACTCTGGCATTCCACATCAATACCATGTCACCTATTTCAAATTTCCTCTCAGTGGCCCTTTTTTCATATAAGTGCTTCATTTGTTATTGTAATTTAGCATTCTGAATAAAAGAATCTCTCCTTGTTTCTTCTAATTGCAAGATATCATCCATTTTAAATTGCATCTCATCAATGATATCATCCTCATATAGTTGAATAAATTTATGCATATCCTTTAGGTTATTTTGTGGGAGTCTAGCCTGTATACCATAGACTAAATCAAATGGGGCACATCCAATAGCCTTTTTTATAGTAACCTTGTCAGCCCATAGGGCTAATGGCAACTTTGAATCGTAGGCCCTCTTGTTTTCCCCCAAAATCCTCTTGATGATTTTCAATATACTCTTATTACTAGATTCAGCCCAACTATTACCTTGAAGGTGGTAGGGTGATGATGTGTATTTTGTAATGCCATACTTTTTACAAAAATCTTTATATTCCTTTGATCTGAAAAACATGGCATTATCAGTTACAATCTTCTGAGGACATCCAAACCTAATTAAAATATTATTCAGGATGAAATTAATCACCACCTTGCTTGTTGCATTCCTAGTAGGGATTACCTCAACCCACTTGGTGAAATAATCAGTAGCCACCAAGATCCAAGAATGACCTCTAGTAGACTTGTTTGTGATTTCACCTATAAAATCAATTCCCCATTGTTGGAAGGGTGCTTGCACCTCAATACGTCTTAAGGGTAGATTTCCAAAAAACTTCAACTTCCCAGTGAATCTTTGACAAGTATCACATAATTTCACAAAGTTATGAGCATCTTTAAAAAGTGTTGGCCACCAAAACCCAGCCCTTAGAATCTTATGAGTAGTAGTTTAAGCCATATAATGACCACCAAATACACCTTCATGCATATCTTTCAAAATTCTTCTAGACTCAATTTCATCCACACAGTTTAAAAGGACTCCTTCCACGCTTCTCCACCACAACTGTCCTCGAACTATAACATATCTTATAGCATGCAACTTAAGGGATCTTTTTTTTTTATTAGTTAACTCTAATGGAGATTTCATAGTTTGCAAATAATAGATTGCATCCTTGTACCAATAAGAGGTGTCCATATCACAGAGGTCTTCTCTGCAATTATCATCCAATTGATTAATTTGGTTTGCCTCTAGATTTGCTTCTATCATCAACTTGGCCAAACCTTGACCTCTGACCAATTTAGTAATCTAGATGTCAATATTGAATTCTTGTATTCTATTGATCCACCTACACCTCTTGCCAGATACCTCTTGTTGTGAGAAAATGTCTTTCATAGCAGCAGTAGGGACAAAAGCAATAACTATAGCCCCCATTAAATAACATTTGAAGGCCTTCACTTCTTTGACCAATGAATATGCCTATTTTTCATTAATAGCATGCTTTAGCTCAGCTGCTTGCAATGACTTGCTAAAGAATGCAATTGGTTGTTCATAACCCTCCTTATTTCTTTGTAATGATATTGTAGCAATAGTGTGAAAAGAGGCAAAAGAAAAAATATGCATTGGTTTGTCATAATCTAGAGCTCTGAGAATAGGGCCATCTTTAATAGCTTGTTTAATTTTTTGAAATGTAATATTAGGTTCACCATCCCATTTTATCTTAGATCCTTTCTTTAGCATTCTTGATATAGGCCTACTTATCTCTGCAAAGTTAGTCACAAACCTTCTGAGAAAATTAATTTGCCCAAAAAATGATTGAATTTCCTTAACACTTTTAGGCTTCTGAATCTTGTCTATTGCTTCTACCCTTTCAGGATCAATTCTTACTCCATGCTTGCCAACTAAATGTCCTAACAACTTTCCTTCAGTGACACCAAACTGACATTGTCTGGGATTTAAAGAGACACCATACTTGAGGGCTCTGATAAACACCTTTTCTAAATGCACTCAATAATCACTTTCATCCTTTGAATAAGCAATTAGATCATCCTGATATACAGCCAAAAATTTATCAATAATATAAAAAAAAGCCACATCCATTGCTCGTTGAGCCCAAATGGCATTCTGACATAAACGTAAGTACCCCATGGAGTAGTGAAAGCAGTTTTAAACTATTATGATTCTTTAACAACCACTTGATTGTAACCTGAAAATCCATCCATCATTGACATAAGCTCTGAACCAGTGACCCTTTGCAACATGGCTTCCATATTTGGCAATCCATAATTATCTTTTAAGGAAGATATATTGAGGTTTCTGAAGTCAAGACATAACCTTATGTCTCCATTTTTCTTCCTGACGGGAACTAAATTGGATACCCAACAAGAATGTCTAATAGGTTTTATGATCCCAGCATCTCTTAACTTGATCAATTCTTCTTGTATTTTGGGAGCCAAGGTTTGGTTTATTGGCCTTTGTTTTTTTCTAAAAGGTTTAGCATCTGGTTTCAAAGGGATTTCATATTGAAATAGATCTTCCCTATAAGCCTTTAAATCATCATATGACCATGCAAACACATGTCTATATTTCCTTAGCAGGTATATTAAATCTTTCCTAATTTTAGGAGGTAGTCTCTTACCAATATATACCTTTTTAGGTCTTTCCTGAGTTCCCAAGTTCACTTCCTCTAAATCTTTGGCATTATATCCATTAGTGTCCATTTGTGTCTTATCTTGGTTGTCAAAAATAGTTTCTAAAACAACTAGCCCCTTTGGAATTTTATTTGTCTTCAATTGCACAACTTCCTACCCAAAAATAGTATCTTTTCCATTTATATTCTCCACATAGCTTGCACAATCAATTTCTTGTCCTGACAACACACTTTCATAGTTCAAAAATCTCAAAATGTCCTTGTCGTCTTCAAATACTTTCCAATTTTGGACATTGTCAGGAATAGAAGGCCTGATCTGAGTTTCAATTTTAGCTTTACCAAAAAATGTAATATCATCAAGTTTTATTGCTATATTTGCCAGCAAATCCATCATCTTATTGTTAGATCTTTCCTTCCAAATTATACCAAATGCATCAAAGCACTCAATCATGTCCCATACTACATTTCTATATTGTTATAACCTTTTATTCTTTGACACATAAACATCTCACATGGGATACACTTAACTCAGAATCCCCTATTACATATATACATTTTATCCCATGCTTATGAGCTAGTCTAAGTCCTAACAACAAAGCCTCATATTCTGCTATGTTATTAGTACAAGAGAAATTCAAAGTGAAAGAAAATTTGTAAGTTACCCCAGTAGGAGAAATTAATAAAATACCTACACCTACTCCATCTTTGCAATAAGCACCATCAAAGAACATGGCCCATAAGTCACCTTTATCTGTCTTTGTATCAACTTCCATTTCTATCTAAGATTTTTTCTTGCTTTTCTTCAGAGTTAGGACCTCAGCTCTGAATGCATTGACATCTGTATCCACAAAATTTGTCATATCATCCTCAACTTCCTCTACTATCATATATATGCTTTTTGGCTCTCTATTGATCTTTACAAAATTTCCATCAATATTAAAGTAGCAAATGATAAGTCACATTGTAAACTTCCTCCCATGGTAGCACTCCATTTTCTAGATAATAACATACCATATTGAGGTGGTATGTCAACAACCAATACGCTCATAGTGAGTTCTTTATTTGGACAGGCTATCAATCTATAGGGTAGGGCACTAATAGTGCCTATGATTGTAACTTCCCTTTTATCCATAGCACAACATCTTCCTTGAGTAGTGCCAACCTTCAGACTTAATTTTTTCATTATCTCAAAAGGCATAATAGTACTAGAAGCACCAGAATCAATCATACAATTCTTTAATGTCTTACCATTCACTAAGATGCTTAAGAAAAATGGCTCAACATTTCCCAAGCATTTATTGATAGATTTATCCAAAAACATCTGAGGAATCTAAGACACAACCACTTCAGTGTCCTGTTCCTTCACCTTTTCCTTTTTCACTTCTTTAGGAACGGGATTTTCATTCCATTCTTGACTTACCTTTACATCAGTATTTCCCAACCATGTTATGGCTTTATCTTGTTGCTCTGGGATTCTTAGTAACTCAGACAGAGGAACCTTAATATTAATCTAAGACAAAACATCAAACATATCTATAGAAGAATCAGAAAGCTTATCATTATTCGCATTCCCTTTCTCATCATGCTTACCCAAAGTGTTAAAGGGATTATGATGACTCTTATCTTGCTCAGTGACATTCTGTGATATCTTTCCATCTCTTTTCTTGGAGACATTATTTGAGCGCTCTATATCCTTAGGGTTTCCCCCTTTCCTTGGTTCCCATTTTTTATTTGCAAATTTAACTTTCACAGTAGGGGACTCTTTAGGTTTTACAATTTCCCCTTTCTTATGGTCGGTCCCCTTTATGAAAATACTAGCTACCTTATTCCCCTCATTGCCTTGAAGCATACTTCTAGTTTGAACCTAAGCCACCATATTAGTAGTAATTTGGTCAATTTCTTCTCTAGAGGGTTTTCTCAGGGTCACTTCTTCCTTTGAACCTACCATGTTACACACATTATCCTCAACATCACTTTCATCAGAAAAATACTTGTTGTTGATTGACACTATGAAAACATCTCTAATCATTTACATCTCTGTCACAACCTTCATTGTCAGAAAAATGTGAATCAAACACGTTACATCCTACATCGTCATTGGTTTCCTCCTATTCCTGACATTTTTCCACTATATTCTGATTCCTTGGACATGATAGTGCTACTGCATAGGATTCAGGAGAATGAGGTAACTGACATGCAAAAAACCAAATAGGCTCAACAATAGACTCAAGGTCATCTACCAAATTCACAGAATTTTTTGATAAAGGATCAGGAGTCACTTTATTTATGTTGTTCTTAGGAGGGGGAACACTAGGTTGGCCATCCTTCCAAGTAGTATTGCAGGGGAAATTCTGCAATCTATTCTATTTATAGAAGTTAGATTGATAAGGGATCCTATTGTCACTAGGATTCCTATCATTCTTTACTTGAGGAAGATTTAAACTCATTATGGCATTAAGAACTTCAGTTATCTCACTAGGCTCCTATTTCTTCCCACCTACAACTTTGTGGTCCTCTCTCCTATTTTCCTTATTACCAAACAATCTAGGGTCATCCCTTTTACTTTCTAATCCACCTGAAATTCTCAAATTATTTTCAATGTTAACAGCTACCCTAAAGGCTTCCCTTAAAGTTCTAGGCTCCTTGTCCCTAAGCTAATATGCTACTTTACCATCAAAAGCATTTAAATAAGTGATCAAGCATACCTTGTCATCAACTCGCATGGCTTGCATTAGCTTACACATCCTTTTTTGGAACCTATTGTTGAACTCGGTAATAGATTCATTTGGAAATCTCTTGATGTTATTAAATTCAGTCAAAATGTAACTTTGATTTAACTTGTCACCATATTGTTCCTTGAAACAATATTCAATGTCCTTCCAATCCATAATAGACAATTCAGGAAGTCTTTTAAACCATTCCCTAGCATCTTCAGTAAGTGATTGAACAAATAACTTCATTATAACATCTTTTGCTTCAACCTCATAGTCACTCATCATATCTAGAAAGCTTCTTAACTGATCTTCACAGGTAATAGCATTATTTCCAGCAAATTTAGGCAATCTTTTTCTCATCTCTTATGGAATAGGATTAGGGAAACCAGGAATTCCATCAAAACATATTTTCCTATAGCCTTCTAAATGGATAGGTCTCCTTTGCAAATCAATCCTAGGATGTTAGGAAACATTTCTTTTGACATTATCATTAGCATTGCGAGTACTAGCATCACCAAGAGACTTATTCAAATCTACCTTTTGTGAAAAAGAACATTAAAAAGGAAGAGGTACCTGAGTGGTATCCTAATCTGCCTTATCATATCCACCATCTACATTACCCTTAGGCATAACTGCAGATTGCTTCTTAGCAATTTCTAGGAACTTGATCTTATTATTCATCTTAGCTATAGCAGCCTCATTTTTTGCAATCTCCAATTTCTTAGCTATAGCATCTCTCTCTTTTCTTTTCTTTTCTTTTCTAGCTCAATATCTGAAGGAGACATAGAATCATGAATTTGGACAACCTGTACTAGTTCATTGATCCTAATACCAACTTCCTTCTATTTTCCTTTGTCCTTAACCCCTACAACAGGTTCCACATTTTTTACTCTATTGTTATCAACTTCTAGAGCAGTATAGTTCCTAATCTACTATATTACAGGTCCCTCTAGATTCATTTTCTGAGTTTCCAACAAATTTTGCTCTTGCCTTTTAAGCTGTTCAACTTGTCCCACAATCTCAGGCTGCCAAGCACTAGCTACTATCTCATTTTTCTTCTTTAGAGAAGCATTTTGCCTAAGTAATTCTTCCTTTTCTTCATATGCCTTCGTGATCTTTTCTTCCCTTTCCTTTTGAAATCTCCTATTTATAGTTTCTTGCTCAGCAAGTTGTGCTTTCAAATTTTCATTCTCATCAGGATCAAGGATAGTGAATTCAGACCCAGATATTTTTTCATCATTAAAAATTTCAGGTTCTAAGTGTCTAGGTCTGACCTTTTCAGGGGAATAATCTGACATGAAAGGGTTTGTGCTATGCTAGAAAAGATTATTACTAGTCCTATTCTCAAGAATAAATACATGTGGTTGCACAACCTTTTCCTGACATATCATTTCAAGGGTATTATAGAAATCATCATCAGACAAAATTGGGTGAGATCTTGGACCTTTGGAGAAAGGCACCTTTTCAATAGCAGAACGGTGAATGTTATCTTTCCCTACTATTTGCTCTTGTGAATAGCTTCCTTTATGCATCTGATTTCCCTTCATAGCCCAATTTTGTCTTCCTCTGGGAGGGAGATCAGTTTGTAATTTGATTCTCGAGTTTTTTCTCACATATGCCCATGTATTTCTTTTATTCTCCATAATTTGGGACAACAATTTTCAAAAAACTGACACTGGTTAACCGTTTGAGTCGCCACCCACTCTATCAGAATGGGAATAAATTTGTTGAGTGGATAATCACAATTACTTCACTTGATAACTTCAAGCAAGATGTAAACAACTTTCAAACCCACGGGAATCTTCTCATGAAATATCTGCAACTCTACCCAAGGGGACACAAATCTCTAATAATTCACTATTTATGACAACATTAAGTGTAATTCCCCAGTAGAGTCACCATTTTTTTGGTGTTTGAAACTATTGAGCAACAAAATGCTCAATATCATAGTGAAATTACTCACACAATATAAGGATTAGCCAATTCCTAGTAGCAATTACATGAATGAACCACTTTGACCCAACTTCAACAAAACCAAAAATGGTTTTCTACTCTTTAGGCTCTACTAAACCAAGGTAGGTATACCTAGGGATGATTCTAATGCAAACTGTGGTATGAAATTATCTTAGTTTCATTTTGATTCTCATCTTTTATCCTCAGGCACATACATAGTTTATCAATTTTCTCTAAAAGCTTCTCAAATCTATATGTATCCCCTATAAGCAGATCTGGTTATAAATCTCCTATAGTTTACAAGTATTCCAGGAATTAGTGGCTATCTAAGACTCCAAAAACTATATGCAAATGAGTGGTAACTAGCATTTGTAACTTTAAACAAAATGGAATGAAATGGTTTTGATTTTTTTTTAAATGATTTGATATGCAGCAGCAGAATTCACCCTTGCTCACTTCTAACTTATGTGACCAGTGCTTTATCCATTGGGCAGAAAATTAACTATTGGTGGGAGATCTAATTCAAATAACTTGTAAATGAATTAATCAATTATAATCACCCATTTCCATTCTTATGAAGTATCCTTTTATAAACTCATAAACCCTACTGATTCATCGAAGCATTTCTATAATTCCTTGAATTAAAAGCAACAGTGAAATCAATATACAACCCATCCAGATTGCATTCAGCCAAGTTAAACATTATTTAAATGACTTCAAAGTAGACAAATCCATAAAATGGAGACAAAAATTGATGACACAAATATAGTGTAAATACCCCTTTGTATTATCCTTTCAGATGACTAATACAATGACCAATAGAAATCAATTGAAAGCCCAGAATAGATTGCTTTTTTTGTCATTTCAATATGTTATCATAGAGTACAATTGGAAGCAAACTCAAAACAACTACATACTATTAGACCAACTAAATGTACTTTTCTTGAAAGAAAACAAAAATTCTACAAGTTTCGGACCATCACATTGCCTTGAAAACTCATTTATAAAGGCATGAGTTGCAACAAACAAAGGGAAAATGTGATTGACAGGTGTCCCTCAAAAATATAATTACATACACCTATAACAAAAAGACAAAAGGAAAATAACAGAAAGGCTAATACATCAAACATTCCTTTGCGGGTCCCTTTTCTGTTATTCTACCTGAGCAGATAGAAGTGTTACCATCTAAATATTTGATTATTTTAATTCCTCGAAATAAGTGGCCATCAAGTTTGAAAGTGGTGACTCATCTCTAATTACCTGCATACTTACTTTAATCTGAGGATTTTCCTTGTCTTCATCATTTATTGTAAGGGTAACTTTTATTTTGGCACCTTCTTCTTCCTCATCATCTTCTATTTCATCATCCTCTTTTGTCTGTTCTATAGACATAAACTTTTCCTTCCACTCATTATAGGTAGTGTCCTCTGGCCAATCAAAATTTAGAACTTCTCTTTGTACGGTTATTAAAGAATTTGCAACTACCTCTATATCGACAAGGTTTTTCCTAACATTATTATAAAATAACTGTACTTTTACCAGCTATTCATTTGTTCTTGCCCATAACAAATGAACAGTTTCATTAATAATTTTATTCATCTTTTCAAAAAGAATTTCATCTAATTCTCTTTTCCACTCCTTCTTTTCTTTCACTTTATCAACAGTCTTTAATGCACAAGGGAATAAATCAAACTTCTCTACAATATATTTGGAAAAACAAATAGTTAATCTTTTTTGAAAAGAATCTTGTTTGTCATCAAAAGCTTGCAATGTATTTAGTAAATCAAAGATTTTTTCTATCTGATGATATGTTAGCTGAATAATAGATATACATAGAGCAGTGATATCTTCACTTCTCTCTATCCATTTATGTACAATGGGTTTGAATACAGCTTCATTTCATTTCAATTCATCCCTGATAGCTGAAATCCTTGCTAAAAAATCAAAAAATGATTTCCATTCAATTCTATCTACCAAATACATGACACCCTGCCTCAATTTTTCTTCATATTGATCATTTAGTTCCACATGTAGTGCATATAATTTTTTCTTCTCCTCTTCAAACTCCTCTGCAATGTAGAACCAAGGCCTTTTTGGGGTGTCTGGTATTTCAATAATTGGAGTTGATTTGAAGGGTTCAACAGGTGGTCTTGGGGGGTATGCAATTATCGGCCTTATGGGCTTACTCTTTAGCTTGTCCTCAAGCTCAATTCTCCTTTTTACCTCCTTATTATAGGCCTCAAGAATTGTTTCATATTTACTCTATAATTCAAACATAGCCTGTTCCTCCTTCTTAGCAGTGGCCAAAATAAATTGGGATGAATCCACATTCAAATGTGCTACCTGCACATGTGAGGTGTCAACAACTCTTCTCATAATTATGCTTCCCATCAATCCAGACTCATCTAGTTGTGATGATGTGGCTCTAAATCCTCTTCTCAATTACCAACTAACCAATGTAGCTCGATCTTGAATGAATGCAATGCCTTGGAAGTCCCTTTTATTTTGATCTTGCAAAGTCAGCTTATTTGAAACAGAACTGAAAACTAAGGCATCAACAATATCCCAATTTGGTAACAATAAAATGTTGTATGCCTTCACTATTTGCCTTCCATCCTCAGGGCTTATATTCTGAAATTCTTTTATCATTTCTTCTTCCGTTTCTTTCTAGATGGAAGCTTCATCCATTTCTGGATGCTCTGTTTTCAACCTTTTACATTTTTCCTCAAAAATATTCATGTTTTCCCTCCATGCAAACTGCTGAAAAGCCCTTGATTTCACAAAGATGTCATTAGCCAAAAATTGATGACTTGCATGTTCTAACACAGGGTACAATTCCCTACCTCTATAGTCAGCTATTGTTAGGTCCAAACTTGGTAGAGGAGGTTCTGGAGGGTTACCTTCATCCAATTCTTCTTGAGTAATAAAGATACCTCCCTATGATCCCATCTGCTCAATTTGCTCACCTGTGAGTTGTTCTTCTCCAATCCTCAAAGGGGATTGAGTGGGTGAATATTCCTCAATCTAAGGCCTCTCTTCTTTCATTACCTTCTACCTCTTGGGACTAGGTTCATCAGGTCTCTCCTCTTGGGTTGTACTAGTGGATCCCATTATTTGCTTGCCCTTATCTATAGGAGCCCTTTTATTTTGAATTATAGTATAACTAGGCTTCTTTTGTACAATTATTTGACTAGCTCCTATATTAGGAGTGAAAGCCAACCTCCTCATGACTTCTCTAGCCTTATCAGGATAAGAATCAATAAAAAAACATTTCTTCTCATTCATAGCTTCCATTATTTCAGGGAAGTTACTCATGAGCTTATTTATTCTATTAGCCTCTGTATTAGCATTATCTAAAGGACTATATTTTTAATCAAAACAATGAATGAATTCTAGGACCCGAGAATAAACTCTCCATTTTTATTTTTTAGTTTCCTGCTCCTGCAATGAGAATTCATTCCTTATAATGTCCTCTAGATAATATGAATCATGTTTAACCCATCCCAAATTAATTCTATGCCTCAGGGTATGATTAAAAAATCCCTCAGAATCACAAAAATGGGGGTGGGACACAGCCATCATATACTGATCCAAAATTTTATTCAAAAAGGGCCAACCCCCTTTGGTAATCACAAACTAATGGGCCACTATGTAGGTAGGGAAAATTGACCCTAGTTGCCTTTTCAACAAAAACATTTCTTCTACTCCTCCTAATTGCCACAAAACTTCAGCCATTCCTACCTTGAAAGGTACTTGGTAGGGCAAGACATGAGGACTCCCTTTAAAACCATAGATTCTGAAAATTGTAGAAACAGGGTAAGGAATGATATCTCCCCAATTATGTGAAACTTTCAAGTTATGGGGTTTGTCCATAGGCCTAAGGAGGTTCATTAATACCTTAGGGATTCTAGGATTGTCACTCAATATGAGGCATCTCAATTTAGAAGCAAAATATCTATCAAATCTGACAAAACTGGCATTATTTGCATCCCAGGTCATATATGCACTCCACAACTAGACTGGAAGTGCTTCCCCATTCTCCTCTCTGTTCAATTCCATCTCATTACCAAAATATGCCACCCCCTTGAACAAGAACATATGCATTAATAGAGAATAGTGGCCAAAAGTTTTCTCCACTTTGCCCTTCGCAATTCTAACTAAACCAATATGAATTTCTTTAGCCAAAAAGGGGGCAAAATCAAAGATAACATCTACACCAAAAGAAGCAATTTGAACCATCATATACATAAGGCCAATGGGCATGAAATCCTGCTCATCTTCACCAAAAACATGGCACAGGGTTCTATATATCTCTATAGCCTGGGAAGTGAAAAGACTCTTCTTAAAAGGTTCTCTAGAGGCTACAGTAATTATTGGCAGAGTTCCTATTGTACCAATGTGTGCCCTTAGTGCACCTCCCCTAATTACATCCTTCTTTTCTTTGTATTCATCCTCTAATTTTGGAAAATTGATTGGCACATGGTAATCTGACAATGGTTCTAGGTGAAAAACCTCTCTAATTTCTTCAAGACTAATTGAAATCAAAGGCATGCCATCATTTCTTCTCACCACCCTAATAGCTTGGTCATAATTCTTGGCAATGGCTTCAAGCACATCATAATCCATGAAAACACTTGGAACTACTAGCTTTCCCAAATTAGAATTCCAGACATTAGCGGGCGGGGCAAACAAATTCCTTTTTGAAAACTACTTTTTAAACAAGACAAGACCAGTTTGTGTAGTTGTTGCATCCCTAACCCAATTCCCCTTGTCATATAAGCCATTAGCAATTTTAAACCTAGGGTTTAAGGAAATCAGTTTTTTAACTTGTGCAGGTTTAGTGGTGGATTCTGGGAGTAATTCTAATAAATTGTCATGAACATTCCTATCCATATAATTAACTTGCCTAGAAAATGCTTTCTTAGGAGGCATCTTGATCTTAATGAAAGGAACTAGAATGCTACATATGCTATAATATGAGTACTTACTTGATTTTCTAAACTTGTTCTTCTCTTAACCTCTGCAATTACTCTCGAACAAATGAGGAATTGCTTCACGTCTTTAGTAGGCTTGACCAAATATAATCAATAGGCTCTTGTACTCAAAAAATGTGAAATCTTTGTTTGCATGGGACTGGAACTAATGAAATATCCTATAGTATACTATTTTTTTCTCACATGCGAAGCTTTTATTCATCATAAATGCACAAAATAGAGAAACAAAGTGGCACCATACTTCCTTTTAAATTTGCATCAAGTCGATCCTTGGAAAATCCTACAATCCAGGAATGAAAACTAGGCTAACTCACTTTTTTTCTTAGCACGCTGGCAGTCAAGCAAATAAACTACCTCCATCTATACCTTTCCTTCAATGTTGGCATTTCAATCTAGGCCTATTGATGACTAGAGACACGTGTCATCAAGTCGCTACCTCGCTATGCATAACTTTTGAGCATCTTGCTATAGTGAGTATGCGACAACCGCTGATTTTGCTTTGATCATGTCATAGACATTTGAAACAACTCTTTAAGTGAACAATGGTGGGTCCCTCATTTGCTAACTCACTATACATAATCTTCGCACATCTTTTCATAGCGAGTTAATGAGTATTGTTGATCCATGCTTGATCTGACAATCAGAATTCTTTGCATGTTTTATACATGGGGAGTGGGTCCAAGTTACCATTGGCACTGAGCTAGTTTAATACGTAATCACATATATATATTGTTTTAAACCTTTAGTGACATCACACATCCTTGGCCTTGCCATGTTTGTTATTTTCAGGTGGGTCGCTACATCGCTACTGGCAAAATTATGAACTATCCAGCTAGCGATATAGCAAGTTCTGACGAATTCAAAATTTTTGGCTTATAGATGCTCAGTAGGATGCCACTGTGTCATTTGATCTGCACAACTCATCTTTGTCAAGTCACTCATTCGAGGCCCACCTTTGAGGATTTTTTGTTACATCACAACCTTCTGACCAATCGTTACATCGCTATCGGCAAAATTACCAATTGTCCAGCTAGCGATATAGGGACTTTCCAGTAACCATCAAAACTGACGTCAGGAAATAAAACTATGAGTGAAACAACTTGCACAGAAATAAAAGTGAAGCTTGCACAATATTTTCATCAGGATCCTCAAAATCATTTCTTATTTTCAAAGAATGTTGTCATTTTCAATGACCGAGCCCTCACTATGTCGCTATTAGAAAATTGGTGTTTTCTCGACTAGCGTTATAGTGACATCCGACGAATTCACAATTTTTGTGACGGATAAAAAAAGAGACATTGATTGAGACTTCACCTATTAAAACTGGTGTCAAAGAAGGTAGTCGTGCATGTTTATAAGACTGCATGGGAATTTCTACGGTCACATCAACCTTAAATAGGTTACTACCTTTTGCAAAATATGGGCACTCGCTACATCGCCACTGGCAAGTCGCATGGATTTTCCAATAGCGACTTAGCGAATTGATAGAGAAACTTGAACTCCGGTGACACCATTTGCGAGTTTTTCCACGTGTGTTCTTCTTAATATTGACAAGCTTGGGACATAGCACATGGTCATAATGTCTTCATGTTAACACATATTTCTCAACGTCGGACTTCATTTTTTAAGTATCACAACATAGTTCTTCGATGGTCGCTACCTCGCTATGCGTAATCTTTGAGCACCTTGCTATAGCGAGTATGCAACAACTGTAGATTCAAATAAGATCCAATGGCAAGATAAAACCTTTTTCAAAAGGACTCAACAATGACCTCAAAGCAGGTGCGAAAAGAATATTCACTTCACCCTTTTTTTCAAACTTTCACGCCAGGATAAAATAAAAAGGGCAAGACCTAGGGCTTTATATAGATTTTGAAAAGATATCAAAAATACTAGACCAAAGCCTAAAACTCTAGGACCTGACAAAGGAACTCAAATCTGATTTTTTCACCATGATTTTTCAAAGAAGATAGTTATGTAAAAATCGGACCAACAATTAGGGGGAAGAATCCTTCTATTGAAGGAGGATACTCATCTCTTCCTATGAAAGAAGGTAATAATATGGGGATCCAAAATCATAATAACATCCCATATTTTGATCTTATAGGCTCTCCTAAGTAGTCCCTGAATCAGCCTACCAATATGGGGGTTCTCGTTAAAACTACTCAAGTAACTAAGAATCATAGCATCCACTCCAAGTAAGGATCCTCTTGCTCTAATAGTAGGGGGTTTCTCTCAAAAGGTTAAGTAGACAAGAAAAATATGCCCTCTATGAGAAACTAATGGAGGACATAATTAATAACTTTACATAAAAGTTGTCAAAGATGGCTTAGATTATAAAAAACAAATGCTTATTGATAAATTGGTTACCGTAGGTGTTGAAGGATATATTATGGAAGATCTTCATGGTGAATTGGTAGAAATGGAAGAATTAGACAAATTAAGAGGTATCAAACAAACTGACACTTCATCAATCTCTCCCAACATAGAAATAATCTCTAAAAAAGAAGAAGGAAATCAATGAATGAGTTAAGACCTCAGGCAATAGAAGTTGAAGGGAAATAAAAACTAACTAATCTCTTTGAAGCAGGGAAGGGGAAGAGCCTTCCTAAGGGGCCATGTTACTATTACCCTGGAATGTTAGGGGTCTTTACACCCCTAATAACCATCACCTTATCAAGTGTTATCTTAATAAATATAAACCTATCATAGCCATTATACAAGAAATTAAAATGAACTTAGAAGAAATAGCTAAATTGGACAAAAAATTGGGATTCTGATGTATATCAGGAATCCTAACTAAAGGTGCCCTAGGAGACCTAACTTTCATATGGAACCCCTATTGGACTAACTGTCAGCCTTCCCCTTTGGGATTCATGACATGGCTTAACCACCTCCTATGTTCTATAAGTCTAGTGGGTGTATCGGGCATTAACAGGTCAACCGTTTGGTGCAATGACAACTCTAGCTTGTAACAAGTGGTATCAAAGCTTGGTCACAGGTTTGAATCTCCTCAAGTAACACTAAGGGGGGGAATTTTTGGACTAACCACCAACCTTCCCCTTTGGGATTTGTGACATGGCTTAACTACCTCTTGTGTTCTATAAGTCTAGTGGTTGTATTTTGCATTAATAGGTTGATCTTTTGGTGCAATGACAACTCTAGCTTGTAAGAACCCCCCTAATATTAGCATCTCTCCTATTCATGCCAAAAATTATTGGATGTTGGCTCAAGTGATGGATCTCAATAAAATATGGTTTTTTTACTCTTAATGTATATGGCCCTATCTCAACTCTTGATAAAGGGAAGGTTTAAGAAGAACCGAGCTCTCATCTTAAAAACCTTAGTCATTTATGTATGCTAGGAGGTGATTTTGATGATATCACCTCACCCTTAGAAAAAAGAGGAGGTTTGTAAAAATTGCCTCGAACATCTAGAGATTTTAATCACTAGATCAACTCTAATTATTTATTGGAATTTTCCTTAGCAGGTAACTCCATTACCTAGAAATATAGAAGGCAAGGTTTCAGTCAAATAGAAGAAATGTTAGATAGATTCTTATCCTTAAGTAACTACCCTAATAAAATTTCTTATCTCAAGTATGAAACCCTACATTTTTCAAGCTCACACCATTTTTTTGTTCTCCTTAATATTTTTATGAGAGAATCCCCAGCTAGATATATGTTCAAATTTGAGAAAATGTGGTTTCTTAACCCCTCTCTTCTACCCCTTCAAGAGCTCTAATGGAAGGAAGGAAGAGTCTCTAGATCCAAAATGTATAAAGTAGTTCAAAAATTTTTAAAAAATTTATCAAGAACCATTTCATTCAATGGAATAAATTTGCATTTGGAAACATCTTTGATAATAAAAAAATGGAAGTGGAAGTAGAACTTGAATGGGTAAACCTAAAAGGCATGGATGTAGGGATGGGAGATGCCCTATATAACTAGGCAAAATGCCTAAAACTATAGTTAGAAGATGTTCTGACCAAGGATGAAGTTTATAGGAGGCAGAAATCTAGAGAATCTTGGCTCAAAGTAGGAGAGATAAAAACACACAAAACTTTCATAATAACACAAAACTTTGTAGAGATCAAAATAAGGTTTTTAAAATTTAATCTAAGTTAGGGTTGATCTTAGAAAATCTCTTGGTGGTAATAGAGGCCTCCTCCTTTTTTGATAAAATTCTTTTTGATTATTCTTGATCACCTAGCCATAAATAATTCCTTAATAACATTGCTAATTTAACTACCCCTGAGCTGAAAAATGTACTCTTGCAAAAATTTACTAAGGAAGAAGTAGAAAAGGTTCTTAAACAAATAAATCCAGATAAGTCTCTAGGGTTGGATGACTTCCTTGCTAGTATTTTTTTAAAATGTTGGAATTTCTTAGGAGATGAAATTACAGAGGCTATGGAAGGTTTTTGTAACTAAGGAGGAATCCTAAGGGAAGTTAACCATTCTTTCCTAGCTTTAATTCCTAAACAAAAATCTCCAGAAAGGTTTAAAGACTATAGACCAATAGTTCTTTGCAATACATTATACTATTAACAAAAACCTTAGCAAGTAGGCTATAAATCTTCTTTCATCTCTCATCAATGGAGAAAAAATCAATTTCATTCCTTGTAGATCTATTTATGATGGGGGTGGTGATAGCTTAGGAAATTATGCATTCTCTGCAAATATCTAGGAAACGTGGAATGCTAGTAAAACTAGATATCAGTAAAGCATATGATAAAGTAAATTGGTATTTTCTTTATAAATTCCTTCAATCTTTTGGCTTTGCAAGACCTTGGATCAACTTAATGTTTGAATGTGTTTCTACTCCTAGATTCTCGATTCTTATAAATGGTACTCTAGAAGGATTATTTGCTATATCTCAAAGACTAAGTCAAGGGGATCTTCTTTCCCCATCCTTGTTTATTCTGATGTGAGAAGCCCTAGGGAGAGAATTCCTAAAAATCTGGTCTAATAAGCTACTTGAAGGCATTTAGCAAGCTAGAAATGAAGAACCCACCTCCCACCAACAATTTGTAGATGACACAATGTTGTATGGTGAAGCAATCATCTTAGAAGCTAAGACCATCAAAAGAATTCTTAATAATTACATGGAAGTATCTAGTCAAGAGATTAACATGACAAAATCAGAAGTTTTCTTTTTTAATACCATCCCCTCTTTAGAGGTCAGCATCTGAAAAATCCTTAACATCAAAGCTAACACCTTTCCTTGTAAATACCTTGAGCTTTAATTAGAATTAGGATGAAAGCAATCAACTAGTTGGGATAATTTAATTAGTAATAGCATGACAAGAATTTAAACCCTGAAAGGTAAATAGATTTTTGTGGCGGGAAGGCTCACTTTGTTAAAATTAGTATTAATAACTATACCCATATATCATCTTGTGATTACTAATCTACCTATCCAAAGAAAGGATGTCCTAAATTTTAGAGATTTCCTATGGAAAGGTTATGATAACAAAAAGAAATTACTATTATTCGCCCGGGATAAGGTTTGTAGGCTAAGGGATAATGGTGGTTTTGAGATAAGGAATATCAAAGATCAAGCTTCAGCCCTTAGGGATAAATTGGTATGGAGAATGTTTAGAAACCTCATCTAAAATGGGATAGAATCCTTTACAGTAATTATCTTTATCCATTACAATAATTATTTTGAGATAAGGAATATCAAAGATCAAGCTTCAACCCTTGGGGCTAAATCAGTATGGAGAATGTTTAGAAACCTCATCTAAAATGGGATAGAATCCTTTACAATAATTATCTTGATCCATTAGATCCACTAAGTCTCTTAGAATAAAAAATCCCTTAACAAGATTGGGCATTTAGAATTTCATGCTCAAATGCAAATCTATCATCTCTAATAAGATTACATGGAAAGTGGGAAATGGACAACAGGTAATATTTTGGACAAATTCTTGGGAAGGAAACCCTATCATTTCTAAGCTAGGCAACTTTCTTCACTATGAGAGACCATAGAAGAAGCTTTGGGCCCTTTCCTAAGTAACTATGTTGTTAGAGATAATTCCTCCCCAGAGGGCTGGTAGTGGAAATCCTTCAAAAAACTTAAGGCCCCTAAGTATCATAAACATCTTATGTTATTCATCTTGGAAAAAAGATCCATAGCTTTAATAGACAGAGAAGATAAAATGATTTGGGATGGGTCCAAAATAGAAGAATATATTGTAATAGAGGGTTACAATTGGTTGATAGAATTTAGGAATCTCCCAAATGTGGAGTTGCCTCAGGTCTTGTGATGGGATTCCCTCTACCTTCCTAAGGTAGGGGCCTTCTCTTAGCACAAACGTCAAGGAAAAATCCCAAATACCAACAAATTTAGAAGAATGGGTTACAAAGGTCTCCTTTGGTGTCCTCTATGGGAAAAGAAGGAGGATTGTCCCAACCACTTATTAGTCAACTATGACTATGCTGGTATTGGTTCTTCAAAAAGATATCCTTGAAATCTACTCTACCAAATTCCATTAAATCTCTTTTCCTATTCTAGCCCATCTTGCATAAAGAATCCATTCTCAAGGGTCTATGGATTATCTCTCCCTCCATAATCCTATAAGAACTATGGAAAGAGAGGAATAGAAGAATCTTTAGAAGATTGAAGATGGCATATCAACAACTTATTGCTAAAATGGAAACCTCGATTATTGAGGTTATTAAAAACAAGATATGCAACAATAATGAATCCCACAAAGCTATGACTTAGTGGGATGATTCTATGAGACACAAATGGTTGGGACTAAAGCTCCCCAATTCATAGGGAAAGGGAAGGATAAAAGTGAAAGGGAAAAATGTGTTTGGTTGCCCCCCCCCCCCACCCTCAAAAAGGTTGGGTAAAAATTAACTTTGATGGAGCTTCTTGAGGAAACTCAAGATTGGCTAGTATAGGTTGTTGTATTAGAAATTCCAAGGGTGAAATTCTAATCAAAAGTTGTAAATTCATTAGATCTACATCCAAAAATGAGGAAAATATAAGAGCCTTGGTGAGGGGCCTTTGGCTTTGATCTATTTTCAATTTCAAAACATTCAAATTTAAGGGGACTCAATTATCATCATAAATTCTCTACAAAAAGGTTCCATGCCTAATTGGAAATTGGAATCTTTGTTGGCTAAAGTATTAGAGCTCTTTCCTTGTTTTAAGCATATTACTATGAATGATATCTATAGGGAAGGAAATTCTTTGGTGGATCAATTGGGAAATGAAGGAGCTGATGGCTCCAATAAGACTACTATCTCTCAAAGATTTTGTTCAAATGACCTTCTAGTTAGGAAGGAATTTTTGGGGGATCTACATTTTCTAACCCCGTGATAATTACTAGGTCTTATTTTTTAGTTGTCCCTAGGTAGTTAGTCCTAGTAGTTATATGGTAACTTTAAATTAGTATTGATTTTAAAGATAACTTGATTAGACTAGATTTTTATTATATCTGAAACTTAATTTTTTAGGCAACTTTATCTAGGGGCTATTCGAAGGAAGCTTTTTGATCTCTCCTCTAGCACTTTGATCCTTTATATAAATTTTAATCTTGGATGTACTTCTAATAAAGGATCATTTATTACTTTAACAAGGTGTGAGAACCTTCCATGCATGCATCAATTCACTCCTTGTGTGGTTCTTAATTGCACTTAATCTCTCAAGATAAGTGGTTAAGTTGGGCAACCCTTCTCCACAGCTATTTATTAAGGAATGTTGGTCACTTTGTTTGCATGGGAGAGTTATGGATACCCCAATCAAGGTTACCTCTTCTGCAAGGCTCATGGCTTTTGATAAGCACATAAGATTGAGAGAATTATGCAGTTTGTCCCTATTTGGAATAGGTTGGTTTGGAGAGTTGTTCTACAATGCTTACATACCCAATATATCAATTTTCCCAATAGGTTTTTCTCTAATGCAGAGATTGTTGCCATGTTCATTGCAGTAGTCCATCATTTTTATTTTGACAACAATTTAATAGCTAGTCTATGTCATGATCTTTTTCACGACCACTTTTTGGGGGATCTTTATACTATCCTTATGAACATCAAAGGTGATCTAAACATTCCTCTTGTTGTTAACTATAATATGCTATATATTGGGGCAGAACCCATTCCTACATACCTAATTATCATTATAAAGGATCTGATGAGCTTCTAGGAAGATATGGAAGTCTATCAAAGAAACATTATGTTTCTCCTCTTCTTTTTCACAATCTTGGATCCCATTGGTTTGGACTAACTAGAGCACTACTTTGAAGAAGAGAGAATACTTCATGAATGAGCTCTGAGAGTCATCATAGAAGATCTTCATGAAGCATTTAGGGTGTTGGTGTTTTAAACCTTCACAATTTCAAATTACCCCGATGAGAACAAGATACATCTAGGGGTAGCTACTTCCCATCTACAACATATCCTTTCAGACATCAAACCAACTATAAGACTAGATCCTTCTTCTACTTCAGGCTTTGCAAAACCTAGATAGGTGAACCTTATATTCACTTATATGGTACTAGTGCTAAAACATACACTTGAATCTAACAAGGCAGATAAAACCCTTAATCTTCTAACAATTATGGAAAAATCCCAGACATAAAATAGCTAATAACATGGCCTAAGAAATTGATAAGCTAAGTGAGGGCATCCTTTCAACTCTTAAAATGATTATTATTTTTATTTCAACAAATCCCCAAACATGCAGCAGTAAGAACAAGTTGATCCTATAGTTGATCAATGCCTTATCTATTGGGTAATTCCATGAATCACACACATACATATATGATACCATTGACACATTCCATATATCAAGATATCATATCTATCTTATCACTTTGTGAATCAAACATTAGTGATCATAAAGACCTCATTCTCATGAAGTATCCTTCTCAAATAACCAACAAGCTTTACTTGACCCTTTGTTCCAACAAAATAATATATCAAAGGGGATGCAAATGGGTCTCAGTTCTTTGTCCCTAAACTACATAACATTGCAAATTATAGAGATTGAAGATGAGAATTAGAATGAAACTAAGAGATTCCTACTCATTTGTATTTGTTTCTTTGGAACTATACATTCAGATGCATGCAAACAATTCATAAAACCACTAAATAGATCAGAACTATCCATATTAGATTAATTACTACTATTCATACAAGAGAAATATGCTAAAGAATGTGGTGGAATCATAGCTCTAGATCCAACAATGTGGTCTCACATATAAACTGGAACTCCTCTGGTCTTATAGTGAAAAACTGCCAACCCTTATAGTGAATCAAGAAGAGAAAGATATAGAAAAGGAATGAAATCCCAGACCTGATCTAGAAGTGACATGTGTCCACTTGAATCTTCATTTTCTATTGTTGTTAAACATCTCTCATCTTTCTATCCATGAAATTTGATATGATTTTCATCATTATTCTGTAACAAACTTGGAAATATATCTTATGAATGATGAAAAGCTTTGTGTTGCCAAAATATCTGAATGTTGATAATACCTTGATTCAACTTACTTAGAGGTGACAAAATTCACCCCTAACTACATTCATACTACCTTTTATGTTCATTCAGTTCACCATTTCATTGGAAATCAAATCTAAACTGACCCAACTGAATGAAACTGAAAAAAGGGATACTTGAGGCAAATCCTTGCATAACTTGAACCATTTACTTCTTGTTGAAAACAAACTCCAAAAATGGAAAGTTTGTTCTCTCCCAGTTCTAGATATATATAATATTGCTATATTTTCTTAACAGAAATGCCTAGAATATTAAAATGAAAAATAGGCTCCAATTATGGCTCTGTGATTGCATTTGCTTGAAAGTTTTTAATCTTTCCTAAAGTCCAAACTTTAGGTTATAATTATTATTTATTTTAAAGACCTGTTGCCTGAGATTTCTTATGGAAAATAATAAACTAATGATTTTTTGAACTTTGAAAATTTTCACCATTTTCCCTCTAGGTCAAACCTATTTGACTTTTTCTGACACATGTCACATTTTGATTCGCCAATTTTTTGCTCAGTTATCTGACACCCACCACCCAAGTGCCACATGTCACTATCTTATTGGTCCTTTTCCTACCACATGGCAGCCATGTCATCTGTCACTATGTCATTATCTTACTTAGCATTGTGCTAGATCATCATGACATAGCGATGTTGTGACACATGGCACCTTGGTCCATGTCAACATCACCATGTCACTGCCTTGTCATCCTTCTATGTCATCGGTCACTATGTCACATGACATGTCGATACGGTGCCATGTCATGGCATGTATCACTTTTTACCACATTAGCACATCGAGATGCATGCCACATTTGGAGTCCTCTACCACATGTCACTTTGTGGTTCATTCATCTCAATCCACAAATTGCCACTTTTCATCAATTGGTTGGTCAAGCAGTTAGTCATATTGCCATGTCATCAATTTTGTTCCACATTTCCTTATGTTTTCTCCACCAACTAGTTGTGTGTTAGAATTGCTTTAGAATAACTGGGGGGTGGTGAATCAGTTATTCAAGGCCCAAATGTCTAGTTCAAACTTTTCTTTAAGTGTAGTGAACCAATTCAACCATTCATTCATCTGAGCTTTAACTTATCTTATTAGCAAGTTATAGTAAATTAGCATGCAAGTATAAAAACACAAGAAATGACCACATGACACAGCGATTTACATGGAAACCCAATTTGGGAAAAACCACCAATAACATGGTACTCAATTTTCACCCTTATGAAGTGATGCCTTGTGAAAGGCATGCCCTATTAAAGGCTTACAACACATTATTAAATGTGACCTTGTTAGAGGATTTAACCACCCTGTTAGAAGTGGGCCTGGTTAGAGGACTTTAGTACATTCACTTGGAATGCCACCCTGTTAAAGGATTTACAAATGGCTGTTAGACCAACCTAAGTCCATAGGATTTTTAGATCTAATACAATTGCTAGAGAGTATTAGAAAATCTTGACCTGACTACAACATACAACTTATCTTGTAGATCTCAAATCACTTCTTAGCTCATACCATTTCCTGGGCTTCAATCTCTGCAACTCTTAACAGCTTGTCCTTTCTCTCAAGCTTTGTCTCCTTGAGTCTCCATACTCAATGTACCATTGCAATCATCTCTTCATTACCACTCGTAGAAGCAGAGCCTTTGTGCTCTTCCTTCTCCTAGATGTCTCCTTCTTGAGACCCTTTCAACCACTTCACAGATTTGGCACTTTAGTAGCAACAGTATCAGCAGCTCTCTACTTCTTGGTCTATGAATTCTTAAATAGAAGTCTTGGAGTTCCTTTTCCTACTGGATTCTTCCATTTTTCAATTTCGATTCGCATGGATTAGGTAGGATTCATTGTATCTAACCCATATTCTGTTTCTTCTAGAAACTTCTTTAATAATCCTTTAGAATTCACCCAAAAATGGTTTACATAAGATTCTATGCAAACAATTCATCATCTTTATCTTCCAACTTGTTCACAAAACTCAATGCAACCACTATGTCAGCTTAGATTTGGTGAATCTTCATCATTTGAAATAATGCAGCAGCTTGGCACTATTGAAATATTGGTGCTCAGCACATATTGTGTTACTCGGCATCGACTATGTTTTTCCTGATGTTTGACACTTAAAGATTACTTGGCACACACTAGAAATGTTTGTTACTTGGCTTCTACTAAGAATTTTCTTGGCTTCAACTAACTTGCTCGATACCTACTTATGATCTTAGTTAAAGCTTTGTAGTCAACCTTGTTAAAACTTCTTCTTCCAATATATCTAAGTCTAACCAACCTCTATATCTTTGAGTATGTCATCAATACATTACTTAACCATTGTCTTAACTGATCCTTGCACTTCATTACAACATCATAACTCAGCCTTTCCTTTACGTACTCTTGTTGCATCTTGTTGATCAAATCCTCTTCATCAATCAACTAAGTGATAATACTTGGATCTTATAAGAAAATGTCATCCCTACAAATAGCAGGTTTGACATCAATGAAAAATAATGATTGAAAACATTCTTTTACAACAATCTCCCTCTTTGATCTTCAACAACAATGAACTTTTCAATCAGATCTCCAACAATCTCCCTCTTTGGCATTGATGGCAAACCAAACTAATCAACCATCAAACTAAACTATTCCACCAAAAGCTTACTAGGTCAAAACAGTAAGTCAAATGCCAAAAAGTAAATTGTAACATCACATCTCCTACTACTATTATGATTGATTCATTTCACTTCTCCCTCTTTGTTATTGTATCCTTTATCAACCTTTCTCCCTTTGTATTATTCATCTTCTGTTGTTCTAATCAACCTCTAAAATCTCCCTCTATCCTTTATCTTCAACAGTTGTTGATTAGTTGTTTACATCTCCCTCTTTGACAATAATGCCAAAGGTGTATTAGCATCTTAATATGCAGATGTAGCTCTTACAAGTTCATTTAATGTCTCCCTCTGTCACCTTGCTTGGGATTGATTTGAAGTTTCAACACTTCTATTACTTTAGGCATGGATCCCAAAGTAAACATCCTTTGTATCAATGTGTAAAATCTTCAACATTCTACTTATTTGATGTAGGGTATTCTTGCTTTTTGGTTCAAGTAGCCTTAGCTAGGGGTATCGCCCCTAACTTACCTCTAAGATACTCATAAGAATCTTTAGGTAGTGCTTTTGTGAAGATATCAGCAATCTATTCCTTTGAGCTGACATATTCCATCTTCACTTCTTTGTCTTCCACCAGTTCTCTTACATAGTGATACTTGATTGCAATATGCTTAGTTTTAGCATGCATTAATGGGTTCTTTGATATATTGATAGCACTTGTATTATCACAATAAAGTGTCATAGGCTCAATTACCTCTTCCTTCATACCTTGCAGCAAGTGTTTGATCCACACAATATTGGTGCAGTTTATAGTAGCTGCCACATATTTAGCTTCAGTAGTAGATTGTGAGGTGCAGCTTTGCTTTTTGATTGTCCATGTAATTAACCTCTTTCCTAAGAAAATTGCTCCTCCACTGGTGCTCTTTCTATCATCAATGTTGCCTCCCCAATCTGCATTAGTGTAAGCTTTCAATTCAAACTTCTCATTCCTCTTGTAGTATAAACCAAAGTTATCAATTCCTTTCAGGTATCTCAATATTCTCTTCACTGCCATTAAATGATTTTCTCTTGGATTGATAGAAAATATTGCTACTATTCCAACAGCTAATGCAATGTTTGGTCTACTACGTACAACATATTGCAGCTTTCTAATCATTGACCTATACAATGTCTGATTTACTTTAGCAGATTCATCATTCTTGATAGTTTATGGCCTGTTGCCATTGGTGTGCTGACTGGTTTTGAGTCTTCTAGCCCAAATGTTTTGAGTACTTCCTTGATGTATTTGGATTGCATCACAATTATGCCATGCTTCAACTGATGTACTTGTAATCCAACAAAGAATTTGATTTCCCCAAACATTGACATCTCAAATTTATGCTTCATTTGATTAGCAAAATCTTTGCATAAAACATCTTTTCCTCCAAATATTATGTCATCAACAAAGATTTCTGATATCAAAATGTCTTTACCTTCCTTAGCTTTGATGTACAAGTTGCTATTGTCATTTGTTCTTTCAAATCCTATCTTCACAAGATATTTCTGAAACCTTTCATACCATGCTCTAGGTGCTTGCTTCAATCCATAAAGTGCTTTGTGTAGCTTGCAGACCATGTCCTTGTTCTTCTCATCAACAAATCTGTCTAGTTGTTCTATGTAGACTTCCTCTTCTAGTATACCATTCTGGAAAAGCTGACTTCACGTCCATTTGGTAGACTTTGAAACCTTTATATGTAGCATGTGCAAGTAATGTTCCTACTCCTTCCATTCTTGCAACAGGGGCAAATGTCTCTCCATAATCTAGTCCTTCTTCTTATGCATAGCCTTTGCAAACTAATCTAGCTTTATTTCTTGTTATTTCACCATTCTTATCAAGTTTGTTTCTAAACACCCATTTGGTACCAATCACATTCTTATCAGCTGGTCTGGGAACTAGAGACCAAGTTTTGTTCTTCTGAATCTGATCCATCTCTTCTCTCGTGGCCTTATACTAGTCATCATCTTGTAGTGCATCTTTGACTATTTTGGGTTCAACCTTGCTTAGTCAACATGATTCATTCCTCAATCTATTCCTTGTCATTGGTCTACCATCCTTATCACCAATGATTTGATCTGTAGGGTGATGTCTTCTTACATACTTGGCTAATCTAGGTTCAGTCCTTCTTTCCACATTTGACCCCTCAACTTCCGAGTCTTCTTCAACAATGTAGCATCTCTTGCCTTTTTCCTTGTAATATTTTTTGTCATCTTCTCTTTTGTTCTTTAACTTGTTTCCTTCTTTATAGTTTTTCTTCTATGGGCATCTTGTAGCTAGATGACCTACTTCATTGCAATTGAAATAGATGATATGGAGCTTACCTTTGAATTTTCTTTTGCCTCTATGGAATCTCCTAGCCAGTAGTGCTTCTAACTATTCCACATCTTCCTCATCTGTGCTACTATCACTCAATAAATGTTTTCCTTTTCTTCTTCTCTTGCTTGATGTGTCCTCCTCAGTATCTTTTATTTTCATCTTGGCCTTGAAAGCATATTCAAGGTTCTCAGGTTTGCAGTTGTCAAAATTGGATAGCTCAAATGTAGTAAGTCTTCCAACTATTCCTTCAAAGGTTAGTGTGTTCCCTTGTACACACCTCATCTCTTAAATGGCTAGAACTCTTATAACATAGATAGGGAGTAGAGTTCTTAAGTATTTTCTAATGGATATTTCTTCTTCTAGTTGTCCACCTAGACTTCTTAGTGCACTCACCACTTCTTTTATTCTTGCAACATACTGAGCAACATTTTCACCTTCCTCCATCTTCATGTCATCAAACTTCCCTCTTAGGCTTTCTCTCTTTGCTCTTTGGACATTCTAATCACTTCCATAGATATCTGATAAGGTTATCCACATTTTGAATGCAGTATCATAGTTTTTGACATCATCATATTTAGCATAGCTAAGTGCAGATGCAATTTCCAACTTGCTTGGTTGTGCTCCTTCTTTTTGTTTAAGTCATTTGCAATGAGGGGTCCTACTAGAGTTACATGCTCTATTCCAATTGAGGTTTGTGCATAGTCACCTATTGATCCAAGGTGCAATTTCATCAAACTTTGCCATGCAACAATGTTGTCTTTGTTGAGCTTGAGAACTTCTCTCTTGCACATCTTGATCTTCCTACTTCTAGTACCTTGAAACTAAATTAGTAGATGGCTCTAATACCAATTGTTAGAATTGATTTAGAATAACTAAGAGGGGGGGGCGGTTGGGGAATCAGTTATTCAAGGCCCAAATGTCCAGTTCAAACTTTTCTTTAAGTGTAGTGAACCAATTCAACCATTCATTCATCCAAGCTTTAACTTATCTTATCAGCAAGTTACAATAAATCAACATGCAAGTATAAACACACAAGAAATCAACACATGACACAGTGATTTATGTGGAAACCCAATTTGGGAAAAACCACCAGTAACATGCTACTCAATTTTCACCCTTCTAAAATGATGCCTTGTGAAAGGCCTACCCTGTTAAAGGCTTACAACACATTATTAAATGTGACCTTGTTAGAGGATTTAACCACCCTATTAGAAGTGGGCCTAGTTAGAGGACTTTAGTACATTCACTTAGAATGCCACCCTATTAAAGGATTTAAAAATGGCTATTAGACCAAGCTAAGTCCATAGGATTTTCAAATCTAATACAATTGCTAGAGAGTATTAGAAAATTTTGACCTGACTACAACATGCAACTTATCTTGTAGATCTCATATCACTTCTCAGCTCATACCCTTGCCTGGCCTTCAATCTCTGCAACTCTTAATAGCTTGTCCTTTCTCTCAAGCTTTGTCTCCTTGAGTCTCCATACTCAATGTACTAGTGCAATCAATCATCTCTTCATAACCACTCATAGAAGCAGAGCCTCTATGCTCTTCCTTCTCCTAGATGTCTCCTTCTTGACACCCCTTCAACCACTTCACAAATTTGGCACCTCAGCAGCAACAATATCAATAGCTCTCTACTCAATAGATTTGGAAGTCTTGGAGTTCTTTCTCTCTCTTGACTCTTCCATTTTTCAATTTTGATTCGCATCGATTAGGTAGGATTCATTGTATCTAACCCATATTATGTTTCCTCTAGAAACTTCTTGAATAATCCTTTAGAATTCACCCAAAAATGGTTTACATAAGATTCTATGCCAACAAATCATCATCCTTATCTTCTAACTCATTCACAAAATTCAATGCAACCACTATGTTGGCTCAGATTTGGCAAATCTTCATCATTTGAAATAATGCAGTAGCTTGGCACTATTGAAATACTAGTGCTCGGCACATACTGTGTTACTCAGCATCAACTATGTTTTTCCTGATGCTCGGCACCTAAAGATCACTTGGAACACATTAGAAATGTTTGTTACTCAACTTCTACTAAGAATTTGCTTGACCTCAACTAACTTGCTCGACACCTACTGATGATATTAGTTAAAACTTTGCAGTCAACCTTGTTACAACTTCTTCTTCTAATATATCTAAGTGTGACCAACCTCTATATCTTTGAGTATGTCATCAATACATTACTTAACCATTGTCTTAACTTATCCTTGCACTTCATTACAACATCATAACTCAACCTTTCCTTTAGGTACTCTTTTTACATCTTGTTGATCAAATCCTCTTCATCAATCAACTAAGTGATAGTACTTGGATCTTATAAGAAAATATCATCCCTACAAATAGCAAGTTTGACATCAATGGAAAAACAATGATTGAAAACATTCTTTTACAAAAATCTCCCTCTTTAATCTTCAACAACAATGAGCTTTTCAATCAAATTTCCAACATTGTGTCCCACCTGCGAGCATTAGCTTATGAAAAATCTTGTGTTTTAAAGACAACTAACTAAGTGAGCATTATGGTACTTAAAAAATAAAATAGGACTATGCCCACTCAATGTGGGATTGAAACACTTTTTTTTTTCTCTTACTACCTCACATATTTCAAACATATCAGGGCCCATTTACCTATAGATCCTTTCAATCTTATACGAGTAACAATGTAATCCTTGGCAAGAAGGTGATTCAAGTCGAATGAATCCTAGATTGTGACTAAACTCTACCATACATCTTCTAAAACAAGTGCCATTTTCTCAAAATTATGTTGAAAGAATAATTTTAAACATGAAGGGCTTGCACTACATCATCAACATTCATCAGTTATTTGATGCTTTGTCATGCTCTCATTGATTTCCTCTGCAAGGACACCCAAGCAACTATTGCCATTGTCACATATCTAATAGGTGGAAGAAAGTTTTTCTTTTCTTTGATAATTAAGAACCACTCTCCCTCCTTTTCATACACAAACTTAGAGATCTTGGCAACACATCACACTAGAGTCACACATAGTACCAAGGATTACATTGATGTCTCACAGCATTGGAGTCTTCTTACTCTAGTTGGGGTCATTGTTACTAACATAAGAGTTCTACATATGCGCTTCATAGACAAAACTAACACTAGTATCTCTCTCTACTCAATGGTTTCTTGTTGGATTTTTCCAAAATGAGAAATGGCCTTCAAAATGGACATCAGTTCCACCTTGCATTTACGCTGGCCCTTACTTTTTAAGCTGCTACTGCATAGGCTACTCTACTCCTCTTATGTCAAAATGGGATGTGTAGTTATTTCACCAAATTTAGTTATGTCTGGCCAAAGCATTATAGAGAAGACCAATTGCTAGTAATTGTCTTCTACTAAGTTAATCAACACCATAGGAAAATTTATTTTATCAAGCAATACAATGAAAGACCACCATGTCCAAAGGTTGAGAGGAAAAGTGTGGAATCCTTGAATTCTTTCTCTATATTTTTTTCCCATACTCTTATGGCTGTTAGAACTAAGACTCAAGGAAGTTTCCTTGTTCTCCTTCATTGATTAATTTCTTCACTGTCTTCAGCTAGTGCACCTTTTGTCATTTAACCCTCTTCATCTATTTGACAAAGAAAACAATGATATATGTGTACTATAACACTTTAGTTACTAATATCAATATAATCCTTATTTTTTTAACACTCTCCTCATACTTCAATGGTCAAAATGAAAATAATTTTCCCAATGTAAATTCCATAACATCTTGAATCCTCGTAGTTAAAACATTTCCTAAAATTAGTCAGGCTCCAAGGTGGGTCCAGCTAATTTTTTTTTTGAACTAAAACAACTGAACTCACAAAATGACCTACTAGACCCATCATGTTGATTAAAATTAAAATTGATCTCTGGGAAATCAATTGAAAATCATTTCAACTCTTTCTGTGAGCTACCAATTTCTTGCCAAGGGGTCCTTTGACTGGCTTTCGAAACTAACAAAAACACCTAATCGAGCTCTAAAATGAGACATGTTGATTCTTTACCCCACATTCTCTTACCCTGTCAAATCTTGTGTCATGATGATATCTGGGTCAAAAGATATTGATCATCAAAGTTGCCCTCTTCGAATTGCCTACAAGAAAACATGTCAGAAAACAATAAAACACATTTTGTTATGGCTTTGAAAATAAGTCAAACTGACATTTGAGGGAATGAAAACTAGGGCACTAGTTTAGCGTATAAATCTATGATTAGGGACCATGACTAATAACAAGGCAAATTTGGTGAATAGTCAAAGTAGGCTACTTGGATTTGCAGAACTAGAAACACTGGCAGAAAAGTGACTTTTGCAAACAAAATGGACTTGCGAAAGTGTGCAAATGGATTTTTCAAGACTTGCAAACTAGCACACATAAATAATTTTTAGATTAGAATGCAACAGTACAATCCATTTTCTCTCACCTATCATAGATTCAAAGATATGACATCACGAATAGGGGTATCAATCAATCAGCATTTCTTGACACTAGTAAAATATCATAAATTTCATTTGGAATAGCATTCAAAAATTGAACAAATGGATTTTTCATAAGCTCAAATCATAATCATAACAAGTCTCTGACCTCTAAAATGTGATGCAAAAGGAATTATCTCATTTTGGTCAATTGGGTCAAAGTTATAACATATCAAATAGGGCCTCCTAGAATTTTGAACAATTTGTATTAGCATAGCAACAATAAACAACTGACTTTGAGGGATTCAAAACCTAGTCAAAACATATTGAAACAACTTGAAATGTGAAACATAGGTTGTTTGATAGTCATACTAAGCATGACCAAACTAGCGAGTCATGAAACATAACTACGTATGAGATATTCAAATGCAAACAATGTCTCTTGTCATTGTTTGACACTTAGGTAAAAATGCAGATTTGGACATTGCTCAAAATGAAACTTCATAGAATGACTCGGAATAGCAATTTATCTTTATGGGATGAGTGGATATACTAAATCTAAGGTGTTAGAAACATTAAACACCTCTTAGGCCTCAAAAGGATAGCCAAGTACACATGCATTAAATGCACTTTAAAGGGCTCAAAAGTTTGGAATTGTACTCAAATCGGGAAGGTGATTTTGAGTCCCAACACAAGGAATGAATTCTTCTCCTAGCCTTATTTTTGTTCTTTCTTGGTTTCACTTTTGACAAAGCTTAAAACTATTTCCAATTTTGGGCTTTATTAAATTTTTACTTTATGTCTCTTGTTTATAGTTTTGATGGGTTGGAGGGTAAAATTAATTTTGAATGGAACCTACTTTGGTAATCAGAATATGCAAATTTTTGGAAGTATGATTTTTGAGTATTATTTCATGTTGTTAAAATTTAGTCCATAGCCTAGGTGAGATGAATTTTTTTGCATAATTTTATATTCTTTTGTCTTAGTTTGGTTTGGGCTTTGGACTAATAGATTGTTCTAATATAATTTAGGTTGAAGATTATTTATTGATTTTGTCTTGAAGTTTCTTTATAATCCAAAAATATAGTTTATTTGTCAAGTATCACTAGGTATTGTCTAAATTTGATATTACTATAAGCAGGAGTCTAGAACTCACATAATTTAAATAATGAAGGCAACAACAATCTGGGTGAATTGTGGCAATCTATGGCCTCTATGAATTGAAAGGAGAGGAAATGGTTTTTTATCTTTTGGATTATTTTTAGTTGATTTCTCTAAACAAGTAGTTGGCTAGTCTGGATAGTCATCAGTTAAATCTCTCTTAAGAGATACTATTTTTTCAAGCTTCCATTGAATAGCAAAGTTTTCAAAATTTCCACATTATTATGTTTGGCCCATTTGTAGTATTTTATCTTTAGTGCTCTATCTCATTAATAGTAATAATATAAATTTTAACTAAAAAATATACATCCAACATGAAAGGGGCTATTGTTTTTATGAAATGTTTTCAAGCATTTGGTAGTCTCTTTCCTATTTGGGGATGTTTTTGGCTGGATTTTTCAGAATAATCTTTCTGGATATATAGTTTTTGATGTTCTATTACTACTTAGAGGGGCCTTAATGGTCCAATACTATCTTTGTCCTAGCTAGGGGTGAAAGGGTCATGTAAGTTTTTGATGGTAGTTCTTCTAAGGTTTTTTCATATGATTTCAATATGCTAGAATTCATAATTACCATATCTATCCTTTTTCAATGATCTTATAATGGCTCTATAATTTTATGATAACAGTCTAATGAAAAAATCTATCTATCTCTATGAGTGTTTGATTGTTGCAGATGGAAAATTTAGCATAATATGATCTTGGGGCATCCTTCTCTTGGCTTCACAAAGGATCTCCACTTCTTGTTCTCAACCCTTTTTGGACACTTATCATTTTAAGTTATTGATTAAAATCCTATAATAGGAAGTATGTTCCCTAATTTTCTCTGTAAAAGAGGGAACACCCTCTTCAAGTCCTAAGCTGGGAAACTATATGGAATCTGGACTTCAATCCTAGGCTATATTGCAAATTTTCTTCAGCTCATTATTTTCTCTCTAGTTCCTGCACTTCAATGGGGTCTTGTAAAATTGAATATATTTGTGAAATTAACATAATGGGCATTTTCCTTTTATCGATAAAAAAATGTAAAATGAATTAAAATATTATTTTCTAACATTTTCATTATCATTTTAAAGAAACCATATATTGAAGTATTTTTCTGTTAATTGTACCTAAAATGTATCATTTATTATATTTTTTTATCAATTAAAATTTTAGATGTTGTATAGACAAGTTGTTAATGTACTTATTAATGTTTATCATAATTCAATTCAAAAGTAATAAATCCTTAGCAAGCACAAATCTTCTAGAAATGGGATAAGTTTTTAATTTTTAAATTATAATTTATCCTTAGCTAACATAATTATGGTCCAAATGAAAGAATTTTTAAATTTTTATATAGTATTAGTTACAACATCAAAAATGAGTTTATTCAATTGGCAATCAAACAAATTTTAAACAACCAATGTAATTGCTCACTTTTTCATTGTTATAATTGTGATCTAATTATTTACATAGATAGGTGACCAATCTTTAATGATTGTTTATACATTTTTCATAGTCTGATCTTATTAGGTGTTGTAGTGGTATTTTGATTTTCAAAGCAAGAGGACACAATAATACATATGATAGAGTGCATAAAACAAGTTTTTGGGAATAATAAAAAGCTTTTAATCAAATCACCTAGCATGCTTAAGGCCAATTTATACCATTTTCACATACAATGCTAGGCATAAATGTGAAATGTGAAATATTGAAAGGTTGTATACTATGGTCTTGTTGAATGATCGTGGGTAACATTTTTAAGGCATAAATTATTTTCTTTCATTTAAAATAGGGATAAATAATCATCCAAAGCACAAAGGGCAGATGAATTTCACTTTTTGATTCCTGATTTACATGTCCAAATTATGCAATACATATATAAATTAGTTGGAATCAATGAAACATCTAGCCTATAATGTAAGGAGCGATTGTCATCATCCATTTAAATACTTCATCACCATCCATTCTGAGCATTAAAAATTTGTTTTCATTTGTGAAATGGTAGGAGTTCCTATCACTATTTTGTTAGAATGTTTAGAATAACTAGGGAGTGAATCAATTATCCAAGGTCTAGATGTACCAATTGAACAAACAAAAACTTAAAAAACTTCAGATCTTATCATTCATTATCTCAATCTCTATAGTATACTTTCAATAACATCAACTAGCAATCCATTGTCCTAAATATAACAGACTTGCAAAATATAAACATTAATAGTAAATCACAACATTTAACATCCACACAATTTTTACACTAAGATTTAACATGGAAACAAAATTTGGGAAAAACCACTAGTAACATGTTCCCAACTTTTCACTTTTTTGAAGTGAGCTCTATTAGGAGCCAACTTTTTTAAAGGTTAAAAAACACATTGTTAAATGTGACCTTATTAAAGGATTTAATCACCTTGTTAGGAGTGGCCTTGTTAGAGGACTTTAGAACATTCCATTAGAATTCCACCTTGATTAAAGGATTTCAAGACTGGTACAATGGTTAGAAAGTAACAACAAGTTTTGATATGAAAAATACAACTCACTTTGCAATTATAGATCTTAGTTCGGCTCAAATACTAATTCACTATCTAGCCTTCATTTTCATCTCATTTTATGATTTAGCAACCCTTCATGCAATCACTCTTCTCAACTCTTCTCAGCCTTCTACTTAAGTTCATCAATCAATAGCATCAGCAACTTCTCCAACCTTCAATAATATTGAAAGTTAGCCCTTGTACCACCTTAAATAGATAATTTTAATCTTTTTATTCTTAATCATCACCATAGATCTTAGGTTTAGGTCAAATTCATCGAATCCTTCCAATATTTCATCTCATTCTTTTTATTTTAGAAACTTCTTCAAAATTCTCCTTGAGTTCTTGCATAGAAATGTGCAAACATGATTACCCTTGATTTAAATATTCCATGGCATCCATCCTTATCTTCAACATTCTTTCCATATCCCAAGAAATTAATTTTGTTGGCTAGCAAATTCAATTTCTCATAAATTGTTAAAATGATGTCCCTTGACAATCACTATGTTTTAATGCTCGATCAATACTAAATTACTCAATTACTACTAGATTTCTTGTTTGACACATATAATGTCACTTGATCAATATTGATTCTTGGTATACACTATTTATGCTCAGCACTTACTGTGGCTCAATCAACACTAGCATCACTCGACATGTATTGCAAGTTCCTTAATCTTTTACTTTGCTGCTCAATCAAGCCTATGCATTTGGTCTATTTTTTATCAATTCTTTAGGACTTCAATGTAACTATCTTCTTCTCTCTTAGTATGATTAAAAAATTACTATATCTTGTCAAAGTCTAATTAATCAAGTGTCCATTTGTAGTTTACTCTTTATAACTCAACCTTTCCTCTAGGTGCATTTTTTGTGACCAACTTCTCAAATACTCTTTATCAATTATTCCTATTTTAGTTTCCAAAAATCTCCCTCTTTTGCATTGATGAAAACACCTCTATTTACCATGCAATCCAAAACTAAACTTCAATTGAGAAAAATCCATCTATGTACAATATCCGATCTTCATTAATATCCTTAGTTTCATTTTGATTCTCATCCATGCAACACCTTTAGTTCTATGAAATCCTTTCATGTTCACCCTCTTTGTTTATCAATATTTTCCTCTTTCATTTTCTCTAGTTGTCTTATAGTAACTCTTTGTCAATATTTCTCCCTCTTGGACAACAAAAACAAAGACCAATTTTATCTCACTCATGCATCTCAATTATGTAGATATTTTTAGGTCAATTATGAATTCATCCTTTTTCATCTGTATATGATTGATACATCTTGTATGTCCTACTTCCTCATTACAAACTTAGGAAACTCCTAAATCAGGATTGTATGCATCAATTTGTAAAATATTATGATCAATGTGTTTGATGCAAAGCACCGTTTCAGCTTAAGTAGCCTTGTTTAGGGGAGTCACCCCTAGTTTACCTCTAAGATATTCATGAGCATCCTTAGGTAAAGCTTTAGTGAAAACATCAGCTATTTTCTCCTTAGTATTTACATACTCCAATTTCACTTCTTTGTCTTTAACTAGCTCTCTCAAGTAATGATACTTGATAGCACTAGTATTTTCATAATAGATACCAACTAAATCGGTGATCTCTTCCTTCATACCTTTCAACAATTGTTTGATCCATATGATATTTGAACAATTCATTATTGTTGCCACATATTCAACTTTAGCTATTGATAAAGAAATCTAGTTCTTCTTCTTGCTTGTCCATGAGATTAGTCTCTTTCCTAGAAAGAATGCACCTCCACTTCTTTTTTTGTGTCATCAACATTTTCTGCCCTATCTGAGTCAGTGAACACCTTCAATTCAAACTTATGATTCTCCTTATAATACAATCTATAGTCTTCTATTCCTTTTAGATATCTTAATATCCTTTTCATTTCCATTATGTGATTCTACTTAGGATTTGCAAAAAGTCTTGCAACTATCCCAACTACTAATGCAATATCAGGTATGTTATGACCAATATATTGCAATTTTTGAATAACTGATATGTATAACATCTGGTTCACATCAGTAGAATCATCATTTTTAGATAACTTATGTCCAATGGAGATAGGAGTACTAATTGGTCTTGAATCTTCCATTCTAAAAGTTTTCAATATCTTATTGACATATTTGGATTGAGTAATGAAGATACCTTGCTTCATTTAATACACTTGTAATCCAATAAAGAATTTTATCTCACCAAACATTGCCATTGCAAATTCCTCCTCGATTTCATTAGAAAATCATTTTCATAATGTTTCCTTCCCTCCAAACATGATGTCATCAACAAAAGTTTCAAATAAAAATACTTCATTGCTCTTACCAATCTTCAAGTATAGATTTTTGTTATCATTAGTTCTTGCAAAATCAATCTTCACCAAATAATTGTGTAGTCTTTCATACCATGCTCTAGGGGCTTGCTTAAAACCATATAAAATATTTGTGTAGCTTACAAACCATATTCTTCTTGCTAGGGTCAATGAATCCTTCAGGTTGTTCTGTATATACTTCTTCAAGTATCCCATTCAAAAATGCAAATTTGACATCCATTTGATATACCTTAAATCCTTTATAAGAAGAGTATGCAAGTAATGTTCTCACTACTTCTAGTCTTGCAAGAAGGGAAAATATCTCCCTATAGTCAATACCTTCTTCTTGTGCATATAAATCTTTGCATACTAGTGTAGCCTTGTTCCTTGTGACTTCACTTTTTATTCAACTTGTTCCTGAATACCCACTTTGTGTCCATAACATTTTTTTCTTTTGGTCTAGATACCAATGTCCATGTTTTGTTCTTTTCAATCTACTCAATTCTTCATTCATTGCTTGTATCCAATCCTCATTCTCTAATGTATCTTTCATTGATTTGGGCTCAAATTCACTAAGTAAAAATGTCTCACTTCTAAGTCTCTTTCTTGTCAAAACACCAGATTTTGTCTCCAATAATTTGCTCGGGTGCATGATGTCTTCTCACATATTTTTCTAATATAGGTTATGTTCTTCTTTGATCTTCTATTGATTCATCTTGAAAAATAATTTCAAGCTCATTTTCTCTCTCTTGTTCACATTCTAGTTCATGTTTATCTTGCTCGACATTATCTTCTTAATATTCAGTTCCTTCTACTAGTGACTTGACATTATTTTGTTGTTGCTCGACACTCATAGTCTATTGCTTAGCAATTGGCTGTGGTAGCTTGACATTCCCAATTTGTTGTTGACTTGCAACTTTGTGCTCTTGATCAGGTAGGGTGCAAGGAGCACCTTCATTCAAATATATGAATGTATCATAGTCTTCAGGCTCTATTTTGTATTCAACTTCATTCTTTTCTGCATATTCATCAACTTTCATATTTGCACTTCCCACAACTTTGTTAGTGTTAGAGTTCAAACACTTATAAGCTTTACTCTTAGTGTAATATCCTAAGAATATACCTTCATCACTTTTAGCATCAATTTTTAAATTTTTATTTTCCTTAAGTATGTAGCATTTGCTTCCAAAAACTTTAAAATACTTCATATTTAGTGCATTCCCACACCATAATTCAAAAGGTGTAACATTTGTACCTTTCTTGACTTGTGCTCTATTCAAAGTATAAACAGTTGTATTTACAACTTCTCTCCAATATTTTTGTGACACATTCTTCTTCATTATCAATACTCTAGCACAATCTATAATTGATCTATTTCTTCTTTTAGTTGTCCCATTTTGAGGAGGGGTCCTAGATGATGACATATGTCTTTTGATTCCTTTGTCATTGCAAAAAATGTTAAATTAATTGGAAATGATTTCACCACCCCTATCAAATCTCGAGAATTTCATACTCTTTCATATCTTCTTTTCAACTCTGGCCAAATACCACTTAAATAACTAAAAAGCATATGATTTTTCCTTAAGAAACATCGCAGTCATCATTCTAGAGTAGTCATCAACAAGTAAAATGAAATATTTGTCTCCACGGTAGCTTTGAATACCAATAGGTCCGTGAAGGATTTGAGCAATACAAATCAACAAAACTTGAAGAAAAACCTATATGCAAGAACCTCTCACAAAGAAGAAAAGACAAAGAAGAGGCAAGGATTTGGCTCTGATATGGAACAATATACTATTGGATTGAAAAGAATGAATGAAATTTATAGTTGATAAATCCTTACAGAGGGAGATCATAAAACCTAAAAGGAAAACCCTTAGAGGTAAAAAAAATTTAATAATTAATATTTAATTATTAAATGGAAATACAAGTGCATAAAGTAAAATCTTAAGAAGAGAGTAAAGGTAATTTAATAAACAAAATTAAATTGACCCTTTTCTTTAAAACTCCCCCTTAAGATGAGCAACAATGCATCTACAAATAATGAATGAAAAAATTAAAGAAACTACAATGCTAAAAGAAAAATTGGGTCCTAGAACAAGGCCTTATGAGGTACCCAATCACATTTAAGTCTTTATAAAATGGAGAAATAGGGAAAACCATGTGGGAAAAACCCTACTCCAAAAAGAGATAGAAAGAAAATGTACAAATGATATGTCTCAAAAGACTCTCTCAAAACCATAAGTACAATGAAACTACCCATGATAGAGGCTTGAGACTCCATATTCCCCCAAAATGGCAGAAGTCTTGTGTCGATGAATAGACCAATGCAGCTCTAATCTGAAAGAAACAAAGGTAGTTGGTGCAAGAGCACTTAGGGGTAAAGGTGAAACCCTAACTCATTTTTTGTTTGTAAATGGTATAACCAAATAATGAGGAAATAAAGACTAAGAATGAAGTCCCAAGATAGGTTTAGGAGGTATGGATAGGTAGGATTTGGAGTGAGTCAAATTTTGACAACTAGGTCTTGATAGACAAAAACTGCTTAGAAATTGCTCAATAAGGAAAAGTATGGAAAAATTGCTAACAAGGGGAAAGATGTGTTCAAAAGTGGTCCTTAGGTGTTTTAGGTTCATTTTATAAGGTTTGAAGACCAATGGGTCAAGTTTGAAGGCTCAACTTGCAAGATTGCAAAAGTTGTCAAAAAGTTGCTCATTGACAACTTTGTAATTTTTGCAAAATTGCATAGTAACTTTTTGCACAAATTTTAAGAATTAACTACATTGGTAGTTATGGCTTGAACCAAAGGCAAAGATGGAGGAGGGAACCTATTTAAACATTTTCCAACTCATTTCCAGGGGTTGGACATACACCTGTACAGACAACACTTATAGGTGGAACATTTTGATGATCAAAAACGTGATTTGAAGGATTGAGTATTTGGATTGAATAACTTATTGTTTTGGATGAAATAGTGACTTGAGAGAATGTGTTGATTCTATGTTTACTTTTTTTGGTCTCAAGCATTCATTTGATAGGGTTTTGAAAATTAATTAGGTCTTACCTTCTTGTTGTCCAATTTTGTGTATCAGCAATAATTATGGTTGAGGCTTGACTTCCGATGATTGAAAATACATGGCCTCTAGGAATCAATAAATGGCCTTTGTATAGTTTGTAAATACCATTTTTCAAGGTTGTGGCAATCAAATAACTAGTTTAACAAGCAAGCCTTAGGCAAGCAAGAAAGGCTTGGCAAGGTGCAATGAGAGCTTGTAATGGGGTTTTTGTATGAATAGAGGATTGACACGTGCCAATCTTATTTAGGAAATGAAGGAGTAGAGTAATAGGGATCCATAACTTAGAGGAGGAGGTAGGATGTGGAGTGTGGAGCAATTTGTGAAAGTTTCACTATCATTGCCTTCGAAACCCTTGAAATAAGGGTTTTTTGGAGTTGTATTGTATGGTCACCATAGAGATCTAAAACCTAAGAAATATTCAAGCTTACATCATTAGGAAGCAAAGTCCTAAAGACACCAAGTGGCTTTTTTAAGGCCTTTTGGAAGTTATAGCTAGTTCCTTGTTTTTAGGAGGGCTAATAGGGGCTCTTAGGGCTACAAGGGCAAATAGAGCAATTTGGAGTTATGGGTATGGTAGATTTACCAAAATGATGTAGAATGACATGAAATTTGGTGAGAACCATGCAAAGATGATCTAAACTTGATTTTGGCCCTTTTGGTGTATTTGGTGGAGTTTTGGCATACTAGATCAAAAGGTGCCTTGATGGTGAACAAAAGATAGAGGATGGAAACTTGAAATGTTGGGAGAGCTTCTTGGTGAAAGGGGATTGGGAAGGAGTCCTCTAGGTTGGGGTTTGGAATAGGAGCCCTAAGTAGGGTAGGAGTAGCATTGGTAGAGAAGGAGAGCTCTAAAGTGAAGAGGCTCCCCATCAGTAGTGGACAAGAAGGATAAAATACCTAAATGTAAGATGAAGTTGGAAGTCCTAGCTAATGCTCAAAGGAGAATGCATGAGAATCCTAAAATGGAATCTTCAATGGAGGTAGGATAATAGGTGTGTTGAATCTAAGAGGAGATGTATGTCCTTTTATATATCCTAAACAATTGCATTAGGTGGCTCGATGACTGGAGCTGCAATGTTAGGCAATGATGAATAGTAATTTTGTGCAATAGATGGAATGTGAATAGGAGGTGGAGGTGTAGAGATCACAACATTGGCCTCAGGAACAACACATAAGTTCAAGTGACTCGACTTCACCTTGGTAGTATCTTGTAAAGGAGAGTGAGTGTTTGATAGTGGAGATGGTAGAACAAAATGAGAGAAAGAGTATAAGTGAGAAGAATGATCAACAGTCCTTGTAGCAACAATATTGCCTAACTTACTATCTCTGATGTGCACTAAATATCATGCAAACTCAACTGTCTTCCTTGTCTCACTATGTGTAATCTAATAAATAGAGAGAAGGTTAAAGAAAAAAGATGGAACACCTAGTACATCATGAAATGTACCATCATCAATGTCAATAGAACCTTTCCCATGTATAGTCATAATTGTGTTGTTCCCCATCAAAATGTGTGGAGTAGGAGAAGCCTCAAAAGAAGAGAACAAATTCTAAGAAGATGTCATATGATGTGAAGCACTTGAATCTAGTAACCATCTACAATAATTTGTAGTGGTAATTGTACATAGTGCATGTCCTATGTCTTTACCATCTCACTGAAATGATGATGATGATGAAGATCTATGAGAAGGAATATCAATGTTACTCTTCTAAAGAAGAGGTGTCAAATTTGAAACCTATTTAGCATAGCCATCTAATTTCTTCTTATAGTAATGTGACTCATCATGGTTGGGCTTATTAAAATAAGAACACTGTGGTCTATCTAGCTTTGGTATATCCCTCTTAGGAGGAGGTGGGTTTGATGTGATGTGAGGGATAGAATTAATCTGAGACTCTTTAAGATGTGACTTATGTTTCTTCTCCTTCTTTCCAAAAGATGTTTGAGCTACCAATACATAAGTTTGTGAGTCTATGAGAGAATCCAACTAAGAGAGCTTAGCTTGCTCTCAAGTCAAATGATCACAAAAAACCTAAGATGATGGCATGGTAAATCTATTACCCAAGGTATCCATGGTGGAATGGAAGGAAAAAGAAAAAATTTGAAAGTTTCCACAAAGCTTAGAAAGAATCAAGTAAATGCAATGGTAGTGTTGGTTTTCCCACAACCCTGTAGTAAAGATCTTTGTTGTTTGAACTTCATCAAGAAGTCCTTGATGGAAGGAAAAGAATCTAGTACAAGAGAGGTAAGCTCTGCCTTGGTTTGAGATGCCCTAAACTCATTCACTGTACCAAACAAGTTGTCAAGCTTAGTCCACATAGCTAGAGAGGTGTTGCACCCATCAAGATAAAACTATAGATTGTTGGATACCTGTAAAGAAATCAACCTCATTACCTCATCCATCTTATTTCTATGTTGCACGAGCTCAAATGGCCTCTGTAAAACTGGTTGCACTACGTCTAAACAAGAGCACAACCCTTTTGACTAGAGAAGTCATGTCATCAGGGACTTCCATGTGTAATAGTTACGAAGATGTTGGATTTTTTTTTGTTTACTAATGTAAATAACAAAAACAATAATGTAAAACACACCCCAGAATGAAAAAAATTGAACCCTAGATGCTAGAAGGAATGTGTATTCAAGAAAAGAGAAAAAAAAAACCACTTGAGTATCACAAATACCTGGAAAAACATACTGGCTAAATAACATAGAATTTGAAAAGTGCTCAAGAAGAGCTCTTTGATGCTTTTTTTTGGAGAAACAGATCTAAAATGAGAAAGTTATGCCCCTCAAAATATAGAAAGTATCATTTAACTTCAAGCAAAAAAAGGTACCGAACTAGAAAACAAATCCAAAATATATTTTCATCATCATGTCCCTCTCAGAATCATCTTTCCAATGATATTTTTTTTTCCAAAAAATGATACCATATGCTCAAATTAGAGCCAAAAAGCCAACAAGGCCTTTAGAAAGCAAAATAAAATTTGCAAACACCCAACAAATTTGGAAAAGGGGCTAAAGAATAAGCCATCAGCCCCCCATGTGACCGCACGATGGATGAGTTGGGTGGTGGTGGCTAAGAAGCAATGCACTAGTAGAGGTAGTGATCAAGTGGCATGCATAAGCAAAGTTGTGATAGGGGCGAGCAATGGTGGCGGTGGAGCATAGCAGTGGCACAATCGGGTAGGATAGTGGTGGGTGGTGTCATGGTGTTGCTTCGGTGGAGTGGCTATTTTTACACGGGAGGTGTAAAAAAAGTTTGTAATTTTTTTTTCATATTTTTAAAAATTATTTATCTCAGTTTGCATGCCAAGGTCGTACAACCCTAGTAGGAAAATTTTCTTTTGGCTCAGAATGCAAAGTTGGCCAAAATAAACATATTTTATATGGAAATAGGGGTTTTGATGTCCTCTAAATCCAACCATGAGGTCTATTTGACCTCAAAGTGCTTCATAATTTAGAGACCCTCCTATTTTCACAAAAAGAATGCCAAAAAACAACTAGATCTATTTTTTCAAACCATCATTCCTCTTTTTCTCCAAATAAGAACAAGCTATAACAAATCCAACTCTAATACCATGAAGAATTTGACCAATACAAATCCACAAAACCTAAAGAACACCTACATGCAAAAACCTATCATAGAGAAGAAAAGACAAAGAAGAGGCAAGGGTTTGGCTCTGAAAATATGGAAAAATATATTATCAGACTAAAAAGAATGAATGAAATTACAATTGATCAATCCTTATAGAAGGAGATTGTAAAACCTAAAAGGGAAATCCTAAGAGGTAAATGATATTTAATCATTTATATTTGATTATTAAATGGAAATGCAAGTGTATAAAGTGAAATCTTAAGAAGGGAGTAATGATAATTTAATAAATAAAATTAAACTAACCCTTTACTCTAACTGTCCACAAAGGTCAATATGAACCAATTCCAAAATATCTTTATATGAATATGTCTTTCTCTTGAAACTAGACTTTGTCATTTTCCCAATCGACATTGTTTACATTTAGCATTGTCAGGTTTCTTCAGTTTTGGCAAACCTCTCACTCTTTTCATCTTACTAATGCTAACCAAATTGTCAAAATTTACATGACATAACCTCTTGTGCCATAACCAAATATCTTAATATTGTGAAAAAAAAAACATGTCTCATCAGATAAATCTAGATAGAATAGGTTACCTCTTGTTTGATCACCACTTCCAATCAGTTCACAATCAACATCAAATATATTTTCCTTTCTGTGATGGAATTCAACTTTGTAACATGATTTGTTAAACTGTCAAATACTCAAAAAAATTGTAGTTAAGACCTTCAACCCGATAAATATTGTTACATTTGATCTTGTCAGTCAATTGTGTTGATCCTTTTCCTTTCACAAGACAAGGTACATTGTTACCAAATTTAACACAGCTACTCTTGTATGGTCCAATATTCTCAAATTTACTTCTATCACAAGTCATGTGATTTGAACAATCACTATTAGTTATCCATCTATCACTTTCGTTCGCATAAGAGATTAATGTAGTTTTCTCATCTTCACCAAAATCTTCTTTCATAGAAACATAGACAACTTGTTCATCATTACTATTAGATTCATTATCAGTTTCTTCATTAGGAATATAACAAGATTTCTTACCTTTTTCTTTGTAGTCTTTATTTCTCCTATTGTCTCGATCATCTCTTCTTCCTCTGTACTTGCTTTCCTTACTTTTATCTTTGTCGTCTATGTCAAGACATCATGCAACAATATGACCAACTTTGTTACATGAAAAAAAATTATATAAAGTTTACCTTTTTATTTTCCTTTGCCTCTTGGAAGTCTCTTAGCCACCAGTGCTTCAAGCTCATTAAGTTCATCATCAAAAGTGTCACTATCACTTTTCACATATTTTCCTTTTTCTTTCATACTAAGAATTGGTTGTGATTTAAAATTAGTTTCAATAGTGGTATGAATGAAGATATCATAATTTGGCATCTCAAAAGTAGTAATTTGTAGACCTCTATGCCTAAGTTGCCTATTAGTGTCCAAAAATTTATTCATTTACTAGGCAAGGTTGGATGATCATCACTACAATTGAGTCATCTAGTAAAGGCTAAGGACTTGTTTATTTTCCATTACATGTTAAGCAAGTCAAAGATTACCAAGCACCCTAGTTGAGATTGAGCACATATATAAACTGAGATTATATAGTTAAGACCAAGTAAATAGGAAGACAAATTTTTGCCAAGTAAGAAGGAAAGATCAACCATGCAGAAGTTGAGTGCCAACATCAATGTTAGTTATGACTTAGCGTCTGAACATTCAAATGCCAAGAAAACCAATTTTGTCATATGAGTTTGTAATTGCATAGACACCTATGTAAACCATTTTTGGCCAACTTCTATACAATATTTAATTATTATAGAGACAACTAAGATGGATTTTATTCATCTTTATAGAATGTATTGATCCTGAGGAAAGAAAATCAACCAATCATAAAATTAGAAGGGAAATGAAAAAAGAGATGAATTGTGAACCATTGATTATGATCTAGAACTTTCAAAGATCATTTATTTAAGGAGGGTTATAACCCTAGGAAGAAAAAGAGGAAGCATGTGTGTGTGTGTGTGTGTGTGTGGGTGAATGTGTAAGTGAAGGAGCGAACAAGGATAACATAGCAAGAAAGGCTAAGTATGAAAGGAGATCAAATAGAGCAATCCAAGCAGTGAAGGATAGAATGAAGATACTGGATTAAGAGTTCAAGATTGAAACATTGAACAAAAGGACATCTGAAATAAGCTTTCAAAGTAAACCAAGGATTAGGAACTAAATTAGTTTTAATAGATTGAGTCAAGGATAATCTCTTAACCTAGTGATCCTAACAGGTCTATGTAAATCTCCTAATAGAGTACTTACTTGATTATAAGTGTAAAATCGTTTAACATGGCAAGACCTAATAGTCCCTAAGCTTTTAACAGGGAAGACCACTCATAGGATAGACCATATATTACGATCAAACATTATAACCCTAATAGGTTAACTTTATTATTGCAATAATGAAGATTTGTGGGTTTCATCCCCACCCTAGTTTTACCTTCACATTGAAGTGTTTTTGGGTAACCAACTCATTTGTGTTATGTGTTGAATCTTTTCATGGATGTGATGTTTTAATTTCATTTTAACATTATAGTTTTGATGATAGATATGATATGTATGTGTGAAATCAATAGTTTGGTTTTTTCAGAAAAGTTTAAGATTCTAGTTTAACATTCAGATATTGAGCAAACCAGTTTTGTCATATGATTTTGTAATTGCAAAAACACCTATGTAAACCATTTTTGGATAACTTCTATACAATATTTAATGATTGTAGAGATAGTTAAAATGGAGTTTACGTGTCTTTACAGAAGGTATTGATCTTGAGGATAGCAAATCAACCAATCAAAAAATTAGAAGGGAAATGAAAAAAGAGATGAATTGTAAACCATTGATTATGATCTAGGACTTTCAAAAATTATCTATAAAATGAGGGTTCTAACCCTAGGAAGAAAAGGAGGAAGCATGTATGTGTGTGAATGTACAAGTGTGTCAGAATTATAATATATTTGTCATTAGTTACAACACTTATTCAATTCTGAATGCTTACCAAGCTCATCACTCAGTGTACATTTTATACCAAGCATTCCTTTAGAAACCGAGCATATGGGTAGTTCAACAGTGTTTACCAAGTTCATAATAGTTACCATGCAGAACAGTGTTCTCCAAGCAGTTAGTGGTCACCGAGCTTCGCAGTGTTTACCAAGTTCTCAGTGTTCACCGAGTCATCAGTTGAAATTAGTGTTTACCGAGTAATCAAGGTAAACAAAGGAATTAGTGTTTACCAAGTGAAGAAGGTTATCAATGGATTAAGTTTTTACCGAGTAACACAATATTCACCGAGTCACCAATGGTTACCGAGTTCCAAACTACTTAGAGTGATTAGTATGGACCTTGCCTCTACTCTTACCGAGTACATGATGATGCAGTGTATTGTAGTGGATGCCGAGTATCAGAAAGTCACCAAGTCAGCTTGAGGAACCCGAGTTTTCTACTATCTAGCCAACTCAGTAATGTTTTGTTCACTTGTGTTTGGCCGACCTTGCCAATGTAAATATTAGAATGGTATATATGTAATGTATTATGTCATTTCTAAAAGATGATGAAAAGTGTTGTGTATCATTGTATGGTGTTGTATTGCAATATTTTGAGAAGAATAAAAGTGAATCAGCAGCACAACAGAGGAATACAACAAGGTCAACATAGACACAGAAAAGTTATATCTATCACATTAGGTGATCAGTGCATAAAGGATCTTATCAGCAATCAGTTGTAACTAGATCCACTGCTTCATCCTAACAGGTGAATCAGTTTGTAAATCCTTTAACAAGGTAGACTTAACAATCTTTTGTAAATCTCCTAATAGAGTGCATACTTTATTGTATGTTTGTAAATCCTCAAACAAGGTGGACCTAGCAATCCTACTTGCTCCTAACAGGGCAGATCACCAGAAGTGATCATTGTAAGCCTTAACAGGCCAACTTTATACTGTAGTATTGAAGTTTTGTGGACATCATCCCCACCCTAGTTTTACTTTCTAATTGGAAGGTTTATGGGTCATCAAATTAGTGTGTTCATGTGTTATGAATGTTTATCTTTTCATGCATACAGTAGATTAGATGGATGAATGGTGAATATGTTATTGACTTGATGTTTTAAACTTATTGATTTACCCCTCCCCTCTCAGTAACCTTGTTAGTCTTGATTATTTCCAACAATTGGTATCAGAGCATTGTGGTTCTCAGGATAAAGTTTGATAGCTTGAGCAAAGATCAAGGATAATGGAGATATTCAGATTTGACAAATCTATTGAGAATGAAAAGCTAGATTTGGAAATGGCCATGGCTCAACTCAAAGAAGCAAAGAAGCATCTTTCTCAATCTCTAAAAAGAAGAAAGGAACTTGCAAGACAAATGAATGATCATCAATATGTTGAAGAAAAGATTGAAGACCTTTTACCATCAAGCAGCTCAAATGAAGCTAATGAAGCAATCAAAGAACTCCTAGCAAAGAATGGTTCTCTGCAGGAAGAAGTAAGAAAGCTTAAAAGAGAACAAGAAATCCAATCCATCAGGCTATGTGAAGTTCTGGAACAGAGAAACAAGGCAAATGAAGAATTAGAGGTAAGAAATAATCAATCCCTTCAGCATGAAAATCTTATAGGTCAACTATCTAATGCAAATGAAGAAATTGTGAATTTAAAATCTAAGAATGAAAGTTTGAGAAATGATTTAATCACTGAAAGACAAATCAATGCAAGCTTACAAAGTGATCTAAGATCTGAAAGACAAATCAATGAAAGTTTGAAAAATGGCTTAAATATTGAAAAGAAAGTCAATAAAAGGATGATAAAATCTCAAACAGATGTGGATCAATTGAATCAGCAAAATGAGCAGAATCTTCATAGACAAAAAGGTAAAGCAGGCCTTGGATACAATGAAGAAGGTGAATCTTCCAAACAAGGTGCCCAAAGGAATCAAAAACCCACTTGCAATCACTGTGGCAAGATAGGTCATACATCTAACAGATGTTGGAGCAATGGTAAAGGGAAAATCAATGGTAAATGCTACAATTGCAATCAACATGGTCACAAAGCCAATGAATGCAAAGAGAAACCAAAATTTGAAGGCAAATGTCACAAATGCAAGAAACAAGGTCACAAGGCATCTGAGTGCAGATCTAAATCATTCAATTCAATAGAACAAATTGTCAAAGCATTATTTGGTTGGGACTACAATACTTGGTGCAGATGTCACTATTGTGGAGAATATGGACACATTAGAGTAAACTATACATGGCATCACCTAAGGAAGAAAGATACTACCATAAGATGTTATACATGTACCGAACTTGGTCATATATCCAAGAATTGCATGAACATAGGAAGAGTTGAAGATGAAAAGAAAGTGAGAGCTAACAACATTCGAAAATAGATGAGACAACAGTGGAATCCTAAATCTATTGAACCAGAAAGTTCAAATGATGGCAATGTCACTCAAGAAGTGGGTGACTCCACCATTTCTAATTAGACCCATCAAGAAGGATCAGGGACTGCATCTTCAAGCTATATCCTAAGTAGTTCCAGAATGAAGGAGTGCAAATGACAAATTAGTATTTCAGATACAAGACATAGTTCACTGTGATGCATCTACCAAGCAAGGTTGGTCTCAGACTTAACTGAGCTAGGTCGGGAATATGAAAGGTTTTGTTTGTTCACCGAGTTTCAAGGTTTACCAAGTAAATCAGTGACTATCTGACAAACCCTAGGTCATCTTAGCTACCTTTGTACCTGAGCATTTATGGCAGATTTTTCATCAAAAGGGCAAAATTTGATCTCATTTTTCACTATGAATTTAGAATATACAGAGCGAAGAGAATTCCAAGAGCACGCAAGTGAGTTCAAGCGATTTGAAGTGATTTTCCAGCGAAGAATTTGTTTTACAAAATCATTCACTCACCGAATAGCAATGGCATCCACGAGCACCAGCAGTAGCAAGGCGAAGAGGGGCTCTGAAATGCTTGTGAAGGGAGTCGAATGGAAAGCACCTAGCTTCAAGCTCATTCCTGCCATAGTTGAATCGCTCGACCCGCATGGAGCTCAATCACAAATTTCACCAAAGGTACTCCTTGTTAACGATATTCATACTCATTTTAAGTGCAATATTCAAAAAATTGGTACATTAGAAATGGATAGTGCCCTAGCCGAGTTATGTGTGGATGGAACTCTCAAACCCGAGCACAAGCATCTGGAAACCAAAGGTTTGACCCATATCCCGCACTTGCCAAGGAACTTTCAAATGAAATGAATAAGATACATTTTAAGCCATGTGCATAATGGTCAGTTGTGGTTAGAGCAACCCGTCATGATAACAAAATAGATGATTCATAAGATCATGGGTTTACCTATGTTAAGCAAATCCAAAACCATTAAAACCCTAAGTCAGGATGAACTTCAGAAGTTAACCCTAGCTGAATGGGATGGTAGAGGACTAAAACTTAACAATGTATCATATATAGAGCTAAGATTTGGAATTCATTTAATTGCATATAAGATGTATAGTTCCAGTAGATTGAATAGTGTGCCCTATGAAGCTGTGGACTTAGCATATAAGGTTGTGAAGAAGAATATGGAATTTGACCTGGTAGATGTACTATTGAAACAATTCAACAAAAATATGGATAGCATAAGGACTTCAAAGAGAAACCCTTGTAAATTTGGTTCTTTGTTAACCTATTTATTTTTCTATTTGCAAAATTTTTTCCCTTCTAAAGGTACAGTAGTATGGAGAAAGGATGTTCCAATTTTGTATTAGATTAATGAATTCATTGCAGAAATGGGTGAAAATTTTGATAAAGTAATGGATATCTATTTTGAAGATTTCAAAGAGAGAATGAACAACAGGTTTAGAATTCCCCCTAAGCTTGTTGAGGACTACAAAGATGATGTATGCTTCATGGTTGACTATGAAAAAGTGTATATATAGGCGGTCATACCCTGAGTGGCATGGGTAAAACCATTTCCTTATGAGCTGAATATTGATGAAGCAAGAGATATAATTGAGGCACTGATGAATGAGCCAACTATTCTCAATATTCTAGCATTCGGTACCTATGATGAGGCAAAAGCAAGAATTGAACTTGAAATCAAGCTGCCTCAGGCAATTAACAAAGGAAAGAGGAAAATTGCTAAGTTAAAAACTGATGTTGGCCCTCTTATGCTTACTGAAGGAAAAGATGAAGATGTAGAAGAAGAAGAATCTGAAAGAGATGAATCAGAAAAGGAGGCAGAGCCTATGAAGAAGAAAGGTAGGGTAATCATTACCAAACCTCAAATAGTATTTTCAAGGAGAACAAGGAAAGGCAATAAGGAAAGTGAAGTTGTGTTTAACAAGCCTCCTCTCACATTTGAAGATAGGCTAAAATAACTTAGGATTGGTGCAAGAATCAGCAACTTTAAAGCCTTAAAGTATGAATCAAGGACTCCTGCTGAGCAAAAGGAAATTGAAGATCTGGTAATGGAGAAGTTGGGAACTTGGAAATTCTCCCCAAACCAATTTGTCTCCCAAATTCCTGCAATATTGTTTGATAAAATAAAAGTAAGATGGGAGATCACCGAAAAAACTGTTAGAGACATTTTTGAACAAAAATTGAGAGAACTGGTACCTAGTCTGACAGATGCAGAAATAAAAAAGGCAATGAAGGATCAGGAAGGAAGAATGAATATGAGATTCAATACATGTCTCATATTGTTAAAGAATATAGAACCAGTTGTTAAGAATACAACTGATGTTTGGAATGATACTTATAAACTGCATAAGCCAAGTGATGAACCTGTTGAAATCAAGGATGATGACAGTGATGATATGGATGATGAGCAAGGTAATGATTCCATCTCCATGGATGTAACTGATGAAGATCTCCAGCAATTATTGAAGGAGAAGGAAGAAGAAGAAAAGGAGGAAGAAGCAGTTCAAGTGGAGGATGACCCAGTGAAAATTGCAGCAGTAGTCATTGCATCTCTTCCTCACACTCCACCAAAATCTGTTACTATAGAGACAACTTCCACTAGTGAGATTGTGACCACTATAGCCACATCAATTGCTCAATCTTCACCAGTCTCCTCCTAGCTCCAGGTACTCCCAATGCAAGTGCCAAGCACTTCATCTACCGAGCTGCAAGCAACTTCTTCAGTTATCGAGTCATCCACTGTAGCAGCAAGCACACAAGGTATATCAAATCCTCCTATAGTATGTACAGTAAGTTTTCCAGTTTTCTCTCCAATTATGTCAACATCAGCTACATTAGCACCAATTTTTGCACCAGTAAGTTCTCAAACTGTGAATATTTTGGTATGCACATCAATTTTGGGAGGTATATCAATTTTGGATACAGTTAGCACTTCTCTCAATCTTCCTTTAGTTGGTCCTATTCCAGTTTTGACAACTAGTCCAGCCTCATCAACCATTGTCTCTATTTTCAAAGGAAAAGATGTTAGCATAGCAGAAAAACCAAAGACTCCATTAAAATCCCTGCTTATAGGCAAGACAGTGGATGAGGATGTAGACTTGGATGAAGAAATTGTCATTCCCAAGATAGATACAGATACTGCTTCAGTTGATGAACTAAGACTGCTCAGTCAGCGCATAGAACTAAAGGCAAAGTAGAAACAACTAAGGAATGAGAGAGATAGAGACTTTAGTATTATTGAAGGAGCAAAGAATATTATTACTGAGGCTATAGGTGTTGATGTTGATACTTCTCAACACATTTTGTTACAATTAGAAGAGGCAGTTAATAAATTCAATGAGGATATCTCTGGTCAAGAAAAGTTGATGGAGAAGGCAGAAAAGAAGTTTGATAATAAGGTGCTTGAGCACATTGCTCAGCATATAGCAATAAAACAGGTTGAATTAACCACAGTTTTGGCCAACATTGAAAATTCTTTTAATAATGTAACATCTCTTTTTGCTAAGCTTTGTGATGTTACCGAGTATACTAAGGAGATAAGAGAGAAATTGAATAAGATAGATGAGGATCTGAAGGCAAGTGCACAAAAGCTGAAGCTTGACCCCAGTTCAAGCTCATCTCATCACCTCAGAATCAAATTTTTGTCAGAGAAGCAGGCATAGTTGCTTAGAGAAGAAGGAAGGATTCAGTCTACACTGTTAGATATCCAGAACATGATTCTTCCTATCATGGACACAATGCAGAAACATATTGCATACTCCAAAACATTGATCCATGACAACAATTTCTCTGTTGCAGACCATGTGATTGAACTTTCTGCAGAAGTTCAAGTAGCTCTATCCACATGCAAAATCTTGCAAGAGAATTGGGATAACACTCTGCAACTCATTCTCAAGGTACATTCTGAGTTTATCTCTCATTTTGGTGTCTCTATGTAAATACATTATTTTATTCTTTGGCATTATTGTCAAAAAGGGGGAGAAAGAGATACTCAGAAAGAGATATTGGTAAGATCAATGTACAAAAGGGACAAAGAGATACTGTGAATAAAAGTCATATAACTCATGTAAATACCTTGTGTATATTGTATGGGGGAGTTATATGTAAGGAAGCCATGTATATTCAACAGAATCAGACGTCAGTATGTCAGATGTTGTATATACGTTTTGGCTCATAAGTGTTTTTGTCACTAATGCCAAAGGGGGAGATTGTTGGAATTATGATATATTTGTCATTAGTTACAACACTTATTTGATTCTGAATGCTTACCGAGCTCATCACTCAGTCTACAGTTTATACCGAGCATTCCTTTGGAAACCGAGCATATGGGTAGTTCAGTAGTGTTTACCAAGTTCATAATGGTTACCAAGCATAACAGTGTTCTCCAAGCAGTTAGTGGTCACCGAGCTTCGCAGTGTTTGCCAAGTTCTCAGTGTTCACCGAGTCATCCGTTGAAATTAGTGTTTACCGAGTGATCAAGGTAAATGAAGGACTTAGTGTTTACCGAGTGATCAAGGTAAACGAAGGAATCAATGTTTACCAAGTGAAGAAGGTTATCAATGGATTCAATTTTTACCAAGTAACACAATATTCACCGAGTCACCAATGGTTACCGAGTTCCAAATTACTTAGAGTGATTAGTATGGACCTTGCCTCTACTCTTACCGAGTGCATGAAGATGCAGTGTATTGTAGTGGATGCCGAGTATCAGAAGGTCACCGAGTCAGTTTGAGGAACTCGAGTTTTCTACTATCTGACTGACTCAGTAATGTTTTGTTCACTTGTGTTTGGCCGACCTTGCCAATGTAAATATTAGAATGGTATATATGTAATGTATTATGTCATTTCTAAAAGATGATAAAAAGTGTTGTGTATCATTGTATGGTGTTGTATTGCAATATTTTGAGAAGAATAAAAGCAAATCAGTAGCAGAATAGAGGAATATAGCAAGGTCAACATAGATGCAAAAAAGTTATATCTATCACATTAGGTGATCAGTGCATAAAGGATCTTATTAGCAATCAGTTGTAACCAGATCCACTGCTTCATCCTAACAGGTGAATCAGTCTGTAAATCGTTTAACAGGGTAGACTTAATAGTCTTTTGTAAATCTCCTAACAGAGTGCATACTTTATTGTATGTTTGTAAATCCTCTAACAAGGTGGATCTAGCAATCCTACTTGCTCCTAACAGGGCAGATCACCAGAAGTGATCATTGTAAGCCTTAACAGGCCAACTTTATATTGCAGTATTGAAGTTTTATGGGCATCATCCCCACCCCAGTTTTACTTTCTAATTGGAAGGTTTTTGGGTCATCAAATCAATGTGTTCATGTGTTATGAATGTTTATCTTTTCATGCATACAATAGATTAGATGGTTGAATGGTGAATATGTTATTGACTTGAAGTTTTAAAGTTATTGATTCACCCCTCCCCTCTCAGTAACTTTGTTAGTCTTGATTATTTCCAACACAAGTGAAGGAGCAAAAAAGGATAGAACATAGCAAGAAAGGCTAATTTTGAAAGGTGATTAGATAGAGAAATCCAACTAGTGAAGGATAGAATGAAGATATTGGATTAAAAAATCAAGATTCAGACATTGAACAAAGGAGATCTGAAATCAGTGTTTAGAGAAAATTGAGGGTTAGGTACTGAATCAGTTTTAACATATTGAGTCAAGGAAAATCTCTTAACCAAGTGATCCTAATAGGTCTATTTAAATATCCTAATAGAGTCCTTACTTGATTGTAAGTGTAAAATCCTTTAACAAGGTAAGACCTAATAGTCTTAAAGCTTTTAACATGGTAGACCCCTCATAGGGTAGATCATATATTATGATCAAACATTGTAACCCTAATAGGCTAACTTTATTGTTGCAACACTAAAGATTTGTGAGTTTAATCCCCACCCTAGTTTTACCTTTACATTGAAGTGTTTTTGTGTAACCAAATCATATGTGTTATGTGTTGAATCTTTTCAAGGATGTGATACTTTAATTTTGTTTTACCATTACAATTTTGATGATAGATATGGGATGTATTAAGTGTGAAATCAGTAGTTTGGTAAGTAAAGTTTAAGATCTAGATTCACCCCCACTCCCCCTATCAATATCTTGTTTCTCATTAAATCCTTCCAACATAAGTCTACCAATGACATCTTCTAGATTTAGGTCATTACTTGGTGTACATCTTAGTTCTTTTACTACAAAAACCTCGATAACATAAATAAGAAGCAAAGTTCTCAATACCTTGTTAATCACAGTTTCATCATCAATCTTTCCATCTACTCCTCTTATAGCATTAACAACCTCTTTGATTCTTGCACAATACTGGACTATATTCTCACCTTTTACCATTCTCATTTCATCAAACTTACCTCTTAAGCTTTCAAATTTTTCTCTCAAGACATTCTTGTCTCCTCTATAGATGGTTTGCAGTGTGTGCCACATTTATTTAGCAGTTTTGAAATTTTTAATGTCTTCAAGCTCAACATAGCTTAGGGTTGATGCGATCTCCAATACAACTTGATTATGTTCTTGTTTCTCTTTTAGTTGTTGGCTTTTTAGAGGGATGTTGTTATCTCCACATATGCATTATCCACAAAATGTATTGCACCATCACCAATTCCTGCAAGATGTAGCCTCATCAAACTTTTCCATGCAGGGAAGTTCTCTTTATTCAACCTTGGTACCACCTTTTTGTACATCATGATCTTTATCTTCAAGTACCTTCAAACTTTTCACTACAAGCACCAATGCTTTGATACCAATTGTTAGAATGTTTAGAGTGACTGAGAGGGGGTAGAGGTGAATCAATTATCCAAGGTCTAGATGTACCAATTTAACAAACAAACACTTAAACAACTTCGCATCTTATCATTCATTAGCTCAGTCCCTATAGTATACTTTTAGTACCATCAACTAGCAATCCACTGTCCTAAATATAATATACTTGTAGAATGTAAAATTAATAGTAAATCACCACATATAAAATCCACACAAGTTTGACACTAGGATTTAACGTGGAAACCTAATTTCAAAAAAACCACTAGTAACATGTCACCAATTTTTCACTCTTCTAAAGTGAGCTCTGTTAGGAGCCAACCCTGTTAAAGGTTACAAAACAAACTATTAAATGTGACCTTGTTAAAGGATTTAATCACCCTATTAGGAGTGGTCTTGTTAGAAGACTTTAGAATATTCCATTAGAATACCACCTTGATTAAATGATTTACATATGACAGTTAAGTCAACCTTGATTAAAGGATTTCAATAATGGTACAATGGCTAGAAAGTAATAACATGCTTTGATATAACAAATACAACTCACTTTACAATTATAGATCTTAGTTTGGCTCAAATATTGACCTAGCCTTCATTGTCATCTCAATCTCTGATTCACTTGGCAATCCTTGAAGAAATCATTCTTCTCAGCCTTCTACTTGAGTTTGCTAGTCAATAGCATCAACAACTACTCCAACCTTCAACAACACTAAAAGTTAGCCCTTGTACCTCCTTAAATAAGAAATTCTAATCTTTTGTTGCTTAATCATCACAGTAGATCTTAGGTTTAAGTTAGATTCATCAAATCCTACCAACATTTCATCTCCTTTTTTCTATTCTTGTAACTTCTTTAGACTTCTCCTTGAATTCTTGCATAGAAATGTGTAAACATAGTTACCCTTAATTTAAATGTCAAGTGATCTATCCTTATCTTCAACACACTTTCCATATCCAAGGAAATCAACTCTGTCAGTTGGTAATTATGATTTCTCATAAATTGTTAAAATGATGTCCCTTGACAATCATTATGTTCTTACACTTGCTCAATACTAGATTACTCTATTGCTACTAGATTTCTCATTCAATGCATATACTATCACTCGATCAATACTAATGCTTAATCAACACTATTTACGCTCGACACTTATTGTGGCTCAGTCAACACTAGCATCACTTGACATGTATTGCAAGTTCTTAATCTTTTGCTCTATTGCTCAGTCAAGCCTGCACATTTGGTCTATCTTTGATCACTTCTTCAGGATTTCATTGTAATTGTCTTCTTCTCTCATAGGATTATTAAACAATAACTTTACCTTGTCAAAGTCTAATTAATCAAGTGTCCATTTGTAGTTTCCTCTTCATAACTCTTTCCTTTAGGTGTTATTGTTATTATTGTGGTTTCATAATGGATGCCCCATTTTGAGTCACAAAATGGGGACCCCCTAGTTTAAAAATTCCCTATGAGGCATCTAGTCTGAAGCCTTGGTCATTTTGGACCCTCCCTTAGGTCTAGGTCAAACCTCAACCTTGGATCAAGAAGGGGTGGGCAATTAGATAGAGAAAAAATGTCAAGTTTAAAACTTTATGTGCTTAAAGTGTGCACATGTGCAGGTGCGCCAAGTGAGCACATATGTAGGTGCACCAAATGCACACATGCACTCTTCACCCTCGCTTTATGGATGCACACATGCACATGTGTGCACCCTCGGAGGTGCGCACCTTCACAAGGTGTGCACTTGTGGAGGTGTGCACTCTGGTCCCCCCCACACTTGCACATTACCACAATGTGCAAGTGCACAAGTGTGCACATGTGTACCATGCACACCTTATCAAGGTGCACTAGTGCACAACTATGCACTTTTCCATCTCCAAGGAAAATTTGCACACCTAGCACACCCTCCAAGGTGCGCTAATGCACAATACTGGCTTTTGGGGGGGGGGGGGGGGGGGGGGGGAATCCACTATCTTATCTATTTTGACTAGTGTTGACCCAATTTTTGATAGTTTGAGTCTTGTGGAGTCCTCTTTTGGGTCTTCCAACATGAGATAACTAAGGTTTTCTTCTTTGTGAAGATAAAAAAGACATCCTTAACTTGTCGGGGTCATAACCTTTGACCTAGAGCTCAAAATTCAAAATCGTTTACACCATTGGAAAGAAGAATAAAAATCTAATTTCAGTCCCTAAAACAGGGAGCCTTTGATTACCCATTTTTAAGGACCCATGAAAGTTTCAACTTAAAATTTTGAGCTGAAGACCTCTAAAAAACCTAGTTAAAAACAACTAGAAAATCTTGTTAAAAAAATGGAAAAGTTTTAAACATTTGATTGTTTTGGATAATCTGGATCACTTGGTCTCTGACTAGGAAGGATTGGCTAGTCAGAGAGAAGAATAAATCAAGGAATGGACTTCACAGTGCATGAAGATGTGCATAACACGAAGGTGTGCAAGTGTACATAACACAAAGGTGTGGTGCATAATGTGCATGTGGACATATTATCATAACATCTTCATTGTTAGTAGTAATAGAGATCTCACCTAAATTGGTAACCTTCACCTTAAAAGGAATCATGCATAAGTTTTGATTCATGAATTTACACTAAAGACCAAAGATATAGAGGTTGGACACATCAACTAGGACATGTTCCTCATCTTATGCAACTATTAATGATCAGATTCAACACAGGTGCCTTGGGATTTCAGATACAAGAAGCAGAAGGAGTTCAAATCTATAAAAATGTTTGTCTATAAAGAGGGTATAAATCATCAAAAAGGGAAAAATAAGTAGACTAGAGTGCTCCCAAACCTCATCTGAAGAAAACCTAGAAACCATTTTCAAAACTGAGAACTTTGATATTTTGGTGAATTAAGTACCTTGCACAAATTTCATCAAGGTGCATTGGTGCATAGGTGTGCAAGTGCGCTACTCCAAACGTGCACCATAAATTTTGAAGAAGTTAGAGGTGCGTTGATAGTTAATAGTCAGTTCCAAATTTAGAGCTTTTCATGCACCGAGAATGCATTTTGATGGTAGTTTAACTCCTAGAAACATTTAGAGAAGGCCAAGCTTCTAGTTTTAGAGCTTTTAGTGACTCCCAGACCCTCTTACAACTTCCTTCTTCTTATCTACTGCTTCTTTCTTTGTTTTAAGAAATGTAAAAGCTCATGCACCCATTAATTGATATAAACAAGGGTGGAGTCCTATTTAGCACTATTTAGAGAGTCAATTCGTACATAATTATATTTTTTTTATTAGTTTTAAGCATATTTTTGCATGAAGAGATCTCTCACTATCAACACAAATTGAGGAGATGATTTCTTATAAATTGAGGAATGTAACATGTATTACAGGCTGTTATTTTGATGCAATAATATATGCTTTTGGTGGTCTCATTTTGAGTGTAGTTATTCTTGCTGAAGTGTGTTCTTTTTGTGGATTCTTATTCATGATAATAATGGAGCCAATAGTTTTGTTGTGTTGATTTGATCATGTGATATTTTTAGTTCTAGTGTTTTTCGCGTGTTGATGAATTTGCCAACGTATCGAGTTGGAGAAGAGATCATCATATTGTTCCTAGATAGCTTCTTGTCTTGCATGAGCACACTTTCTATGGCCTTGTGATTTGATAAGAAACATCTTTCAATTTTTACTAAGTTTCCATTGACGATTGTATCAATGGATTTGAGGAAGCGTTGCTCCTATTTTTATTGGTTTCCTACCTGATCGTTTCAATTATTTAACTCATAGAGTTGTTGTTACTATGGTTTATGTTCGTTAGAAATTTTCCTTTCATGTTATTTTATTTCATTTTGCATTACCTTATCTTCATTATTTTCTTTGCTAACCCTTGGTTAAATTAGGAATTCATGTAGTTGCATTGTTAGATTGCATTCATTTAAAAACATAAAATACCAAAAATGTATTTCTTTTGTGGTTAATTTTGAAACAACAAGTAGATTGATCATCTTATCCAAAATTGGTTCAAAGTAGAAAAATGCCTCTTTGTGAACAAATACATTTATCTTCAATTGAGTGGATTCCAATAGGTCGCAAGATTGCTTAGAACCTTGGAGTTGATCTCAGATCAGCTTTTCAAGAGAGGAGTTTGAAAGGATTCCTACCATTAAGCATCTTGCAAAATGACAGCTCAATAGTTATGACCAACTTCTCAAATCCTCTTCATCAATCAAATAGATATGATACTCAAATTAGATAGAAAACTATCTCACCAATAAGATTTGACATCAATGAGAACATATGAATTGTTCCAATTGTAGTTTCCAACATATTTCTCTTAGATCGACAAATTGGTAAGTAATGTAGACTTGATCCTAACATCTGGACTAAAGCTAATGAATCTTGTTTTGTCCCCTTTTTCTGTAAAGATGTTTCATTAGCTTTATTTGTGTTTTGAATCATTAGAGAAATTGATTATTGTAGGGTTTTGAGAAGAAATGGATCATGTGATGAACACTCTACAAGTTGTTGGGGTTTTCCGGTGAATTGGAAAAGCATATGAATGCCCCAACCTGCACATATGTTTGTAACACTAAAGTCATGGCCTCAACCCCTATAAACCTTACAGAATAACCTCACTCCTATGTCCTTATTGTTGACATGCATAGCATTAAATATAACAATATTAAGGTATTTCTTTACTAAATCATCATTTATATGGAAGATTTCACACTTGAAGATTCAAAATTTAGTGTTTAAATCTTTGATTTTGTGTTTGCATTTGTAAACAAGTAGGTTCAAGGGGATGATAAGTGTCACCCATAGTACTTTGTGGGTTGTTTTCTTTGCCCCATGGTGACCTTTTGCCCATAAAATTCACATAACATTTGTTGTTACAAGAAAAATCTTTTTCTCTTTTTTTTATTTTTTTATAATGAATTACATTAGAATATCAACAACTACTTAGACCAGTTGTGGCTCTTTGCATAGAAAATCATGAACCAAATCAAGTTTGGGGTTCATCATGCCTTGGGCAATTACAATTTTAGTCTAGAAAAAATGAAACAAATTATAAATTGATTCCCCATTTGATTAAGAGTTCTAGTTATTTTACTATGACCTGCTACATTAGCGAATGACTTTGTAGGTGTGATGGTCTAAGCATTGGAGCAAACATGTGTGGAGACAATTTGACTGTAGAACAACTATGAATAACAATGGTATTATAGCCACTCTTACAACGTCATGGGAATGAATCCATCAACTACCAATATATTTTAAATCAACAAATGAAAATGGCGATGATGGGTGCCTCCATCATAATAGATCCTAAAACATTTGCAAATTATTTAGGTAGAGCTAGATCTATAAGTGGGTTGGAGCTTTTGAAATTATCAAGTATCCCTTTTGGAATTATTCTTATTTTATTATTACGACGTTACATTTTTTTTGTAGCAAAATTTGATTTTTCAAATTGCTTTAACCAATAAAATATTAGAAAAATCTATTTTTTAATTTTAAAAAATATAAATCAATTATCAACTATAAAGTTTTTCTTTAGTGATATTTAATACTTTACTTTGATTGGGTAGTCAACTTAGTCAAATTGAAAAATTGGAACCTAACGATTCCATAAGTTACCTCCCTACAACATGTTCTAATAAAAATCAAGAAAAATTGATTACAATAGTATGGACTTAATTGACAAATACTATCCCATGTCGCCATGTGGCTACTTGAGTACAATTTAAGTTGTTTGAGTGTCCCCATGCAAACTTTTAATCTTGGGAAAGGGATAAATTGGTACCTTCTCCTACTTTAGTGAAGCGACTATTATTTAGGAATTGAAAATAATTTATGGGAAAAATGGGGTGGGGGGGCGGTGCTAGAAATAAACAACAACTGCTTATTGTAAAAATCTACATGTGTCCTCATATTTTTCTATCTTTTTTAAAATTGGTTATAATTTTGTTTCCAAATATATTTATAAGAAATATATTCAAGATTTTATTTAAAAATAATATTTAAGAGGCTGCTTAAAAATTAGCATCAAACTTTACCATTCATAGGGCCACCTACTCCACAAATTGTTCCACAAAAAAATGAGCAGGTGCTGCTAGCAAAAATAAGCAAAGCAACAACTTGGGGACCTTCCCTAATAAGCTTATTGAAAAATACTAAAAATAAACCAAAAAGCATAAATTATACAACTTTGCAAACACTATATAACATATCATCTATGGGAGTAAACATTGCACCTCATTGCTCATCGGTGCAAGTGATATATAAAGCCAATTAAAAAAACCCATCACAAAGAGTACAAAAACATGAGTTGTTGAATGAATGAAGGCATTTTAATAATGTCCACGAGATCAACCAGCCTATGCAACCTTTTTCATGTTTTTTTCAATGTTAGACTGCCTGGTATGATTTTATTTCAACAAACTAGTTATTTTGTCTAGTTTTGTCTCCTCCAAAAGCTGATGTAATTGGTTCTCCTTCAAAATTCCTTGAACTATTCCTGAATATCTTGGTAGGCAACGCATTCAAAGATAAAGTGTCGTTCCATTTTAACACACCCTTTACTATAGTAGATGGACTTCCTTTATTCCCAATCTTACTTAGGTACAACATACTAGTGTACTTTGCAAACACTGTAAAACATATGATCTGTGGGAGTAAATATTGCACCTCATTGCTCATTGGTGCAAGTGATATATAAAACCAATTGTACAACATACTAGTGTACTTTGCAAACACCATATAACATATCATCTATGGGAGTAAACATTGTACCTCATTGCTCATTGGTGCAAGTGATATATAAAGCCAGTTAAAAAGCCCATCACAAAGAATACAAAAACATGAGTTGTTGAATGAATGAAGGTATTTTAATAATGTCCACGAGACCAACCAGCCTATGCGACTTTTTTCATATTTTTTTCAATGTTGGACTGCCTGTTATGATTTTGTTTCAATAAACTAGTTGTTTTTTGTAGTTTTGTCTCCTCAAAAAGCTGATGTAATTGGTTCTCCTTCAAAATTCCTTGAACCCTTCTTGAATATCTTGGTAGGTATTCAAAGATAAAGTGTCATTCCATTTTAACACACCCTTTACTACAGTAGATGCACTTCCTTTATTCCCAATCTTCCTTGGGTACCATCCACCTACCCGTTTCACAGTGTAAATGATGGGATCCTGTTTGTAATTGTGCCACTAGCAACCTATTTCTACCTTTCATGTCTACTCGAAGGTATCTTTAATCTCATGACACCACGTAAGGTTGAACTCTTTCACATAGTGAGCCTTTTTCTTCCCGATTTGTTTAGTCCACATGACTACTTTAAATTTTTTCCTGCGTGAGTCTTTTCATCTCTTCGTTGGTGTTGGGACACTCTAGCATGTTAATCTCCCACTGACTTAGCCATTTTTCATTTTGCTTCATCCACATTTTCTTTCTTCTGGATAGCCCCTCTTCAACCACAGACTTGGGCTTGCATTGTGCGTCCATATTTTCCACCTTGTTTAAGTAGCTTAACATACAAATAACCACAAAGGCCTCCATTAGGAACATCCCTACTTCAACCATGAGGATTTTGTATGGTATTGTTGACATGACTTTAAGGTTAGTAGTGATGAGGTTCTTCTGTTTACTTTCTACCTGCTTCTATTTGTGGCTAGATAGGGTGCTCCCCCAAACCTCACATCCATATAACATGACCAAGGTAACCAACAACCCAAAAAGAATCTTTTTGGTTTTCCAATTTGAAGTTCAACATGTTTGACCTATTTTGTAGTAAGAAGGAAGCCCTCCAGCACCCTTGTATCTGCTTGGTTCTACAAGTTTCCCAATTGAGTTTGTTGTTGAAGTTTACGCCCAAGTATTTATACTCGTTCATAATCTCGAGGGTATTTCCTTCAAAGTGGAAGTCACAAAGAGAAGACCATAACTTTAGTCTTGCTAGCGTTCATCTGCATCCCAACTTCCTAACATTACTCTCCAAAGTTTTCAAGTGTTGTCTTACGTCTTTGGCTATTGGCACAATTAAAATGAGATCATCTGCATAAAGAAGTAACGTCACCACATATTTAGCAAGTTGGACTCCTCCCTCTAAAGTTTTATTTAACAATTCCTCCAACTGATCAATATATATGCCAAAACGGGTGGGTGAGAGAGGGCAGCCTTGCTTAACCCCAATATTGTTACCAAAACATTCTAACATACCATCTTTTGTTCTCTAACATGATCATAGAGTCTATGGACTACCGCTCTAAGCTGATTTGAAATTTTAAGTTTCTCCATTTGTTTCCAAAGTTTGTCTCTATGAATGGTGTCAAAAGCTTTTTTGAAATCCACAAAACAACAAAAAGCCTCTTTGCGTCCTCCTTAAAAGGTGCCTAAGAGTAATGCAGTAGTCAATTATAGAATATTTTGGTCTAAATCCACCGTGCCATTTTGAGTCGAAGGACTAATTCTACGCTCTATAGACTTTCAAATAATTTGCCAAGTAATGCGTTAACCATAATCATGTGATTATTAGATGAATTATTGATGTCTCTATTCTTGTGTAAGAGGTATGACGAGGCTAGTGGTCCAACTTGTCCAAAAGCAATTTTGGTTAACTTTGTTGAAAGATTTATCACAAACGGAAACAATTGCTCTAACGTTTGGCTTTAGGGTTTTGAGGGTTTAAGGAATACGTGCAGGGTTCAAGAATAATCCGAATGTTCTCTGTTCCTCCTGTAACACCGTCATTCCTTTCTTGATGATCATGTGGGCGTTACGAAGATCAGCAAATCAGGTCAAGTAAGTGTTTGCAGATGTTTCTTGCATACAGCGAATGTGAAAACAAACCCGGAAAAGCGGATTTTTTATGTTATTTTTTTGATACATTTATTCTTTAATCGCAGGATTTGTAGCGAACATATCAATGCATTGAGATCTGCTGCAACGTTAGTGGGCAGCCACAATTACAGCGAGTATAATCATGAGCGCTCAGTTCAGGTATACGGTTTCAGCATTGACCGAAACATCTCCTTTGCAGTTTATCCGGGGATTGCTTGCGGGTTCGCATCAAAGGCTACGGGCAGCGTGCAGGAGAAAAAGGAGAATAAAGATGAAATTGAAAGTTCATCTGAGCTAGATGTGCCCCCTGAAGAAGCTTCGTTGTCAGACAGAGATGATACGGGGTATTTAGCTTTGGATCCAGAAGGCGAGATCTCAGAAGGAGAAGCTCAAGTTGATTCTGGTTTATCAGAAGCTGAAGGTGAAGGAGATGGACCTTCTAAAAGATTGCTTAAAGATATTGTTAATTGTACTTACGGACACGTGCCTGCTACAATTGATAAATGGGTCGAAGATGGTAATGACTTTAACAGACAAGAAGCTAAGAACATCATCAGGCAGCTTAAAAACCGAGATATGTACGGACGAGCCCTCCGTGTGAGTGTTTCATTCAAGATTAGTCTTTCTTCGAAAAGGAAAGGAAAAGTCTAATTTTAAGAGCTTTAGCTCTGTAAAATGTTCCCACATTCTTTCCTGGTTTTAGGTTTCTTCTGCCTTACTCTTATTTTGGAAAAAAATGAAATCGTCAAATTTTAGGAGTTCGAATCCTTTAAAATGTCCAATGTGCTTTACTATTACAGGGGCTTTTGTTCAACTTTGATCCTTATTTTTAAAAACGAAAAACTCGTCCAGATTTAAAAGTTTTAACCCTGTAAATTGATGGAATGTGCTCTCCTGGTGTAGGGGTATTTTTCATCTGTAATCTTTTTATTGAAAAAAAGTATGACAAAGTTTATTAAGTTTAATCTTGTAGAATGGTCATATGTGCTTTCCTGGTTCGGGGGTTTGAACAACTTAAATCTTTCTTTGGAAAGGGCCAACGTTGAGGAGTCCTAACCCTATGATGGTCCTTTTGTGGTTTTAAGGGTTTCATTCAAATCTATTCTGGGTGAGATAAATGTCAAGTTTAGCAGCTATAACCCTGTAGAGTAGTCCTATTTTAGAGTCATCCTGTCTTCTTCTGCTACAAGGTGTCTGCATGGAAACTGTGTAAGCCGTTGAAAGTGACATACATGCAAAATGTTGACCTAAGCTTAATTACGTATCATCAGTTTTAATATTTACTAAGCTCTTGAAAATTAGTCCAACTTTTTTCTGTTTTATAGAAACACCTTTTTTTACAAGGAGTAGGATGCTTTGATGATTGGGATATGCAGGTTTTGTGGTTGATGAATGTCACTGGACACATGTGGTAACCTTTTACCTTTTTATGGTATGCAGTGCTGTTTCCTTTGAGGACTTTTGTGATTTACTGGCCTAGTTTCACCGTAGTTTGGGAAGCTTGTGTTTATTTGTTTACATTCCTTTTGTAGCCTTCATCATAAACCTATTGAGGTTGCCAATCTTTCTGTCACATATCACAGGGTCAAACAGAACATACCCATAAATTTTAAATGTTCTATTTTCAGGGCTGTGGCTCCATGGTCTTCTTTGAAATAGAAATTTGGTTTCATATCCCCTATTTTGTAATATATGCCATGTTCAAAGATGCTACCATGTTTTTGAAATGTATGATATTCTTACAGCTATGTTTGCAGAGTTTTTAAGCATGCGTTCGCCGTCCATTGTGTTTTGGTAATTAAAGGAACTTATTCACATTGACATTTCTATCCAAAAATTAAGAATCATTGGAATTAACTATAATGTGTTGCTACATCCTTTTTCATTTACATTCCTTTTCATTTTCTACCTTTGTGTGGGATTTCCAATTGGCGGGGGAAGTAAAGACATTACAAACACACAATTTTCAGGAAATATGTATGTCTAGTACATAATCGTATAAGCAAGCAAGCATCAAATAACCAAGTCACTGTTTATAGAATGCCATAATGCAAACTAACCCCCTCACTTACATTTTGGTTATATGCAGGTTTCAAACTGGTTGTGGGAAAAAAAGTCTTCTGTGTTCGATGATAGTGATCATGCAGTTCGGCTGGATTTGATTTTCAGGCTATATGGCATTTCTACAGCTGAGAAGCATTTTCAGACCATACCATCAGAAATGAGAGGATATAAAGTGCACCAAATCCGTCTGCTGAACTTTACACGTATGCCTAATGTAACAAAAGCTGAGGAGGTTTTCAACAACATGAAAGATGCAGGGTTTACCCTTAACACATTTGACTATAATGCTCTGCTGCAGGCTTATCTTCGAACAGACAGACGTAAAGCTTCTAATTTATTAAAAATGATGGAAGATGAAAGTATAAAACCTGATGTAGTTACATACAATCATCTGATACATGATAAGGGTGTTGTGGGTGATATTGTTGGAATGGAGAAAATTCTTGAGAATATGAAAGCAGACGGTATACAGACTAATCAACCGGCAACTCTGGCCAAAATTGCTAGCAATTATATCCGTGCTGGGTACCTGGAAAAGGCAGAAGCCTTATTGAAAGAACTGGAAGATTTTACTACAGCCAAAGGTGTGAACGGTTGTCTGAAAATTCTACTTATTTTATATGCTGATATTGGCAAACCTAGTGACGTAGAAAGAGTTTGGAATGCAATTAATTCTCTTCCTCAAATTTCCAGTTCTCACTATATTGCTGGGATACGTGCTTGGGGAAAGCTGGGTGAAATTGCAAAGGCAGAAAGTATGTTTGAGAAAACACAGAATTCTGGGATGAAAGTGACATCACCGATTGCCTACAGTGCACTTCTTAATGTATATGTTGACCATAATTTGTTTCTCAAAGCAAAGGAATTTGTAAAGCGTATGACTGACAACAGGCAGATCGTGATTCAACCATTTCTTTGTGAGGCAATGGTTAAACTCTATCTCAGATTTGGTGATGTAAAAGAGGCAAATGCTTTCCTGCTAAAAGTTGGTAAGCCGAAACGAGTAAAGCCATTTTATGGGACATTCATTGCAATACTAGAGAAATATGCAGAAAAAGGAGATATTGCAAATGCTGAAAATATATTTGATAGTCTGATTAAAGCTGGCTATCGTGGGCGGATACGTTCATATGAGTGCCTTTTGCAAGCTTACCTGAAGGCACACTTTCCTGCTTATGGATTCAAGGAAAGAATGTTGGCAGCTAAGCTTCGACCTAATCAAAAGATCAATTCAATTCTGCTACAAATGGATGCATTCAAGAAGGAACGTCTACAATCAAATGGTTCTGCTCCGATTGATTGAGTCTCTGGTAACATCTCTGAACCCTTTTTACTAAGCAATTAAAGTGCACATTTGACCATAAAGATATCAAGGTCCATTTTTGAATGGAAACAACTCAGTTTTTTTTCGAACTAAAGCAAATTTAGATATGCTGATGTGGGGCATGTTTTATTGTGAAATATCAAATCACATTATTTGGAGACAAGGTTGGCAGACTGGGGTACTTGGGGATGCAATTTTTTTAATATAGTTTAATAATTTCTAAGAAATATCATAGATTCATAATAGAGTGCTTTGAAAACAAGAACAATGGAAAGTTATGAACATTGAATGCTAAGAAGTTTAACGAGTCAAAGTTGGTAATGTCATATTAATATAGTCAATAAGCTCAAAATTCACACTGCATATGTCATAGTTCACATTGCATATGTCAGTCATATCTGATTTTTTGAGGTGTGGAATTTTCTCTAGTCTATTTATTTACCATTCGAAAAGAGCATTTTAGAAACAACAGACTGGTGGATATGATATATTAATTAGAAGTGGCTTGGAAGCCGTGATTGCATGTTTCCGTCATTATTACTAATTACCAAGAGCAGTACAAAGAGTAGATACAATTGAAGGCTGCTCGTATGGTTCACTGTAAAACACAGAATAATGTCTGCAACTCAGTTTTCCTATTTTTTATTCTTACAACACATATAAAAGCCGCCACCAATTGTGTAATACAAGTTTCTCATGCTTTTAAATAGATGCTGGGACATACCCCATGTGCACCAGAAGGATCCTCGAGTGAAATTTGAAATGGAAGAATTGGGTTGTTACTTGCAGGTTTGTGATTTTTCTATTTTGAGAAGATCACCAGTTTTTGTTAGACAACAATTTTGTACCTTCCGTGGTGGTCTTGTAACTGCCTTCGATTAGAAATCAGCATTTTTTCGTAAATCAAGTGTTTTCTGCTGCTGATGTCTTCATGTTAATTGCAGATTTTAGTTTTCTCCACTGTTCAATTCAGTCTTGGAATGTGGGGGAGAGAGATGAGGGTATATTGGTGGAGGCAGCACACCCTTTGACACATTTCTTTCCTTCTTGTGGTACAGAGCAGGGTCACCATGTCATAAACCTTGCCGATAATAAATATGGATACAAACTGAACATGTCAATTAAATATTAATTATTATAATTGATTAAATCTATTGTTAATTGAATAATAAGTTATACATAGTTAAATTTATTGTGAATGGAATAAAAATTTATACATGGTATCAGTAATAATAAATTAATGGGAAGTAGTATCAGAGCATTATCTGAACTAAACATAAATGCTCAAGATATGTTATTATTTCTAAGTTTGAGAAGAAGAATAGACATGTAATCAGGGAGAGGCTTGCCGCTTTTGTAAGTCCAACAAACCAATCATTCTTATGACATGTTAGGGATCAGCAACCTTGAGGTGTTGAGTTTGATATTTGAACAACTTGTTGCATTTGAACATTCTTTTACGTTTGAATAATAGTAAGATAAATATATACCTGTCAAACTATATATAGTTTATTACTAATTCACCTACAATTGCTATCTTAACAACATGGATTAAGTTAAATAATTTAATTCTAGTGTATTAAACATAGGTTCATTTATGCATAGCTTGTTGCATTTACTTGGGGACATTACAATTGGTATTAGATAGGTTCATTTATGCATAGCTCGTTGCATTTTCTTGGGGACAATTACAATTGGTATTAGAGCTTTCATCTTGACATCTTGTTAATACACCGAAGCCAAAGGGCCTTAGGAAAAGGAAAAAATTAACAAATAACAAACTATACAATGAGTGATCTAGTAAGCAATGAACTAGACCATTGATGGAAGTAACAACCAAAACATTTATAGAGCAAAATGAAAGAGACATGGAGAACTCATGAAAGAATTGGAAAAATGTAAACAATTCAATAAGTGGTCACAGGAATTGTAGTAGGGAGGATGTTAGTATTGTAATGCCTACACCTACTTGACTTCTTTGTTGTAGTGATCGGATTCTTTTAGGTTAGTTTGTGATTATGGTTTATGAGTATTTTGATGATGATATATATATGTATGCTCAATTAGTGATTTTAGTTATTTCATGATGTTAGTTAGATGAATGATTTATATGTAGTTCTATGGTTACGTACCCTATACTTGCATGTGTATGGTGTATGCGTGTGTATGTTTTACTTTATGATTGACGTTCTTGATGTGGTTGAGGGAGGGAGTCATAGTCACTTGTTAGTCGGAATTTACATGATGTATCACTCTCCGCCATTGCCTATTTAGTTTAGAATATATGAGTATGTGCATGTGTGGATTTTATGTAGATTGCAGGTATTGGGCATTGATTTCTCTAAATTGTCAGGATGATCGTACTCTATCTTAGAATCTTAATGGTATAAGTGAAAAGATAACTCTCAAGTCCAAATCCTAACCTAAGCCAATTGTCCTAGAAAGTAGGACAAGAATCTGAGCTGTCCACCTTTTGAATTTGTCAAGTGACGTAAATTCGTGATTATAACTCTTGAGTTTGATCTAGTTTTTTGTACTTTTATGGGTTTTCTTTTCAATCTTGTGGGTCTGTGATTATTTTTTGTTATAATTAAATTGTGATTATTTTTTGTTATAATTAAATCAAATTAAAAGAATAAATAATGATTTAACTTAATGGAAACTCACCCATACACACACTCACCCACCAACCCCCCACCTACCCCTTTCTCCCTCGCTAGCGGCACATGGAGACTGTGGTAGTGGTCTTGTTGCGACAATAGTAGGTATTGCTTACGCAGGACCTACTGCGGCCATAATAGGGCCTGCTACAATGACTACCTTTGCATCAACAAGCTCGCGGGCCTTAAAACACACCATCTTTATTATTAAATTTTTAAAAAAAAATTTAAAGTATTTAAATTTTAAGTTATTTAAATTTAAATTTATTTAAAATTTTAATTTAATTAAGATTTATTAGTAATTTATTTTATTAATAAGTTTTCTTTAATTATTAAAGTATTTTTCTTTAGAAGGTTATCCTATTAACAACTAAATTTATTAATTTAATTATTAATTAATTAATTTATTAATAGGACATTAGAAGGAAATTAGTTAAATGTATTTCGTTTTATTATTTAATGATTTAAATAATTACTACTTAATTATTTAATAATAATAATTTAATATATGATCTTATAGCGATGATAATTTTGTGAGTTAGTGGTAATTGGGTGATCAAATTTAAAAGTGAATATGGGTTAAGTTGTAAGGGGGATTTTATAAACTTTATCGAATCGAAAACTTACAATGAAATGCAAATTCAAACTTTACTATAAATTCATAACTGTGTTATCAAAACCAAACAAAACTATGAAATTACAATGTCTGTTGTATGTTTACTTCTATGTTGGGTTTCGGGTTGCCTTAGCTTTGACCAAATTAGGATGTTACTAGAGGTTTGAGACTTTGTTCTGTGATGTCACGATAATGCTTTGTATACGATCTTTTATACTTAACCATGGTAATGTGTTGTGTGTGGTCTATGTTGAGTTGATCAAATGTTTTGCTATTGCTTTTAGTTTCTCTTGTGTAGAATTGAAGAGAATGATATGACCTTTCTAGTATAACCATTGAGTCTTCAATTAGTATCCTTGATTGCTTCCTAATTGCTTGTATATGACTGAGGTGATTAAATGATTTGTTTTAGTGATGTCATGTTGTCACATGGATTTGGTTTATGTGTACTTGATTTTGGATCAGTCCTATTAGGATGATCGTATTGGTGTAATCTGTTATTATGATTAGTTATATTTCAGTGCTTTCTAGTTGCTTGTTTAAGAACTGATGTGTAGTTTATAGTGATTTGAGATCTTTTGCTTTTACTGAGCTTCGAGTAGGCTTTCTGTATGTCATGTTGGGAAGTGACTTGCAATGGAGGCTGAGGCCCTAAAGAGGATGACGGGTAACCAATTGTAGGTTATTTTAATAAGGGACAACATTTCATAAATGGGCTTAAAATGAATTAATAAGATATTGGTACCACAAAAAGTCATTAGGGGGCCAAAGTATTAAAAGACTACTAGGGTAACTTTAGAGCTTACTTGTTAGTATGCCTTGTCTGTATGAGGTTATACTGATGCTGCATAGAGACACTAGGAGGCCAAATTATTAAAAGACTGTTGGGTAACCTTAGAGTTGGCTCATGTGATGACACTTGCCCACTTGCTTAGTAGATTTCTTTTGTGTTTGTGTTGCCTTTGGGTTTAGTTGATATTTGTGTCTTGGTACCTTTGAGATAGTTTGCTTTTAGGTGATTCCTTGAACGTAGCTGTTGGTTTTGACCTTTGAGTTTGTTATCTTGTTTGAGTTTATCTCCTCAACATGGTGGGAGTGGGCCTTTTTGCGTTCCACGAGGTCGAGTGGTAGTGCATTTTCTTATACCATTAAGATTTGACTGTCGGATGCTGTTGCTGGATGTGCTTGTACATATGTTCTTTTTTATCTGATCTTGTATTTCTATGATGGATGGTTATACTCTAAGTGTATTGTATTTGATTTCATAGATCTTACGAGATGGTCTTGTATAGTGGATGATTGTGCATTCTGTTTATTGCCAAGTGACATCTTGTAACTGTATATTATTTAAATGGATTTATACTTGTAGTTATTCCATGACGTGGAATTGTTATGTGTTAGATTTAATATTAATTAAACTTAAACGTGATTTAATGTCACAAAACCCTAAGAGATGTAATCTGTTTATGATGGTTGTTATGTATGTGAGTTAATGCTTTTGCTATATTTTATCTCTTGTTATAATCTTTAAAAAAATGTCTTTGACAAACTTGTGAAACTTTAGGTTAATTTCTTTTGGGTTCCAAGTACTAATCATTTAAAAAATAATAGCCAAATACACCTCAAATAAAGAAACCACCTTTCCTTCCCAGATAGAACATATAGAGATTACTCTGAAGAAAAATAATTATAAGTTCTTAAAAGAGAGAACAACCTAATAAGGACTTCAAACACAAAGTTAGGTCGCACACCATATCGAATTTTGACAGATTTTGCAAAATCACAACAAATGGATGATTGCTGAAGTTAAACATGTTCTTCAACTCCAATCTCATGATAGAAGAAGATAAAATCCACTTTGCCATCCTACACTTTGAAGATGCAACCCATGATTGACGACTTCATGGAAATCATACCCAAGGATAGGAAAAATATAACCTCTTATGAAGATTTCTCACATAAATTTGATTAAATGATTAGATCTTTTGACAAATTTTGCAAAATCACAACAAATGGATGATTGCTGAAATTAAACATGTTCTTCAACTCCAATCTCATGATAGAAGAAGATACAATCCACTTTGCCATCCTACACTTTGAGGATGCAACCCATGATTGATGACTTCATGGAAAGTGTACCCAAGGATAGGAAAAATATAACCTCCTATGAAGATTTCTCAAATTTGATTAAATGATTAGATCATAAACATCTCCAAAGAGAATTGAAATATTTAACAAAAGTAAACAAGTGATAGTAGCAAGCTTGGATGATATATAAATAGGAAATACTGAAAAGAATTACCAAAATATAGTTTGAAGAAATAAACAAGATCTTTGCATTTACATGTTGGAATAGAGAACACTAAAATATGAATGCTCACTCTCCATCGGGTAATAAGCAATCATTATCTAGATTAACATAGAGGTTTACGATAGAGATACTTGCAAAACCATCTCGATTCCCTAAATATGATTGTTGTCATCGTGGGAGAATATTGGTTACAAAAGCAATTAATCCTATCAAGGATGCCTTATCAACTATATACATCTAAGATTATAATAGTAAGAATGGAGTTTGACCTCATATATTGCAATCTACTCATTTTGTCATGATAAACTAGTATAAAGAAGGAAATAACTATAAATCCTAAACAAAGGAATGAAAGGTTATGATATCTAAGAGCTATACTATGAGTGTAGGACACAATTAGATAATAAAATATCAATAAATATTTATATACATATATAGGAGTATATAAATAATGTTGACTTAGGGAGCTAGAGGGGTCTCTCTCTCTCTCTCTCTCTCTCTCTCTCTATATATATATATATATATATATATATGTACACACACACACACACACACATATATGCACACACATGCGTGCGCACACACACATACACACATTTCTAGATAATGTGCTGATAGTGATTTTATATTAAGCATTTTCTTATTTTAAAATTTGTTATTCTTTGGGGGAAAAAATAGATAAATCTAAGAACATCAAGTCCTTACTATATCATGTTTTTATTTTCTTGCTTGTTATAAATGTTATTTGTAATATCAAGATCGCATAAGATAATTCCCACAAATTGAAGCTTGAGAAAATAATCTCCAAAGTTTTCCCACAAAATAAGGAACACATTGCTAGAAGCCACCAAAAGAGTTGTTACTCCAGAATGATATATCCAATCATTAAGCACACATAGGACAATGTCTATAGATAGGCCCCAAAAATGACCTGCACATAACACAGTGTCCACAAAATGCAAGCTTGATGTTCTTGCATCAGACTCCCAGGGTAAATAGAAAAGCACGTCCCACACTTTGACGCTTAAAGAAATATCTGCACCCAACTTCATCTTCACCAAAGGCTTCCGCTTCCTCTTGGACAAAAGAACAAATTTGCACATCAACCATCTTTGCTTCATCTATTCAAATGTCAAAATCTTTTCTACCATAGCTAATCCATCAACATGCTCACTCACGAAAACAAACTGAATAACATAATGCTTCACAAACAATCCCTGCAACTGATCATAACCAACAATAATAACATCTTGAAACATGAAATTGATGTCAACAACATCATGCAACTCCAAATCCAAATCAACATGTAAGCCCAAATCCATAGTAGTAGCAACATGTAAATCCTCGACCATATCAACCACAAACAAATCCATATTAGCAACATGTAAATCCGAATCAATAGAAACATGGAGATCCTCAACCACATCAGCAAGAAGTGAATCCACATCAACAACGTGTAAATCCAACTCCACAGTAGTAGCAACATTTACATCAACAATATGTTAATCCATGTTCACATTAGTAGCCATATGTAAATCCTAATCAACCATATCAACAATAACTTGAACATCCTTAATCATCTCAACAACAACATCAAAAACCATATGTAAGTCCTCATTACCACAAATGCAAATCTCAACAATCTCCTTGCTCACAATAAGATGCTCTACAATTTCCATGTTAGATCCATCCATTTGCTCATGAAAACTAACACATACCTCATCATCTTCAGCATTAAACCTTTACCTTTTCCTAATCAACAAAGTGCCTTCTTCTTTGAACAATCCTTCTAATTGGCTAGACAACTCTCTTTCTGATCGGTAGATGCCAACTCAAACAAGATTTCATTATCTCTTCAATCCTCTTATTTAATTTAGCCCAAATTCGATCCAACATATCCATCAAATTCCTCTCAAAATGCAAATGCCTCACATCAATCATTTGATTGCAAGACTCCAATTGCCTTACACTTGACGATCTTTTTATCTTTGCAACTTGCCTTAATTCAGTGATATGTTTAGTCAAGAAAAGCTTCATCTTCTCACACTAAGGTTTCACAACCAAAATGATCCATCTGTGAGTCCTTTGCAATTGCGAGCTAGAACCACGATCTACCACCTTATAATAAAGACATCTAGGGCTCCATAATCGATCAATCCACCACAATACTATCACAAAATTGACTTATGCTTTGATACCATTTGATGCATTGCAAGACAAGCTGTACCTCCCTTGGAGGTGACCTAACCCCCAACAAGTAACCACACAATGAAAAATGAACAATAACATAGATATTTAGATCAATTGCAATACTTATTCTCATAATAACAATATAAAATTTACAACCAACATGCCTAGTTGTAAGGCCTTCCAAGTTATGACCATTACAAGGAAGAGTGCAACTCAATCCTCATATGTGAAGATCCAACTCCTAGCTATCATCCCTCAGGATACTCCTAGCTAGTCATGCTTAACTAATCAACCAACTAGTGCCTCTAGATAAGAAAAAACTCTCTACTTATACCAAATCAAGCTACAAGTCTGCTTGACATATTACATTAAATAAATACTTAGGACATGCCCCAAGTTTACAATCATGACTAACTCGTAAGGTAAAATAAACCTGCACAACCTTAGACATAGGTCCACATACTAACTATCAATCAAGATCCAAGATTGCATAAGATAACTCTCATAGATCGAAGCTCACATAAACAATCTCCCAAGTCTACTTAGGAAATAAGGAACACACTACTAGAAGCCACCAAGAGAGTTGTAACTCCAACACAATCCATCCAATCATTATGCACACATAGGACAAGGTCCATATATAGGCCCCAAAAATAACCCTAACAACATGGAACATAGGGTCCACAAAATCCAAGCTCGATGCTCTTGCATTAGATGTCAACATATATTCTTGAGCTTATGATAGAAAGAGATTTTGTACATCATAAATGATTATTGGCACAACGAAGTTGGCATAAAACAAGTTAAGCTATGTGAGCTTAAGATTATGTTCATGTATGAGTATAGATGCTACATCTATGTTCACTTATTTTCATGATGAGTATTCGTTGAGTTGGAATTTATTTGGTGAAGAATGGTGGTAGACCATTTAGGAGAAATTATTGTTAGAGATAGTCATTGAGAAATTGGCTATATCTTATCAGTTAAATGGAATTAAGGATAGTGAGCATGGATCATAGTTGAAAACATTATGTTTGTTATAGCAAGTCTCAAAGATCACTCCGGAGAGGTTGAAGTGAAACATGCGATATGTTTTATTGGCTGTTGATTGTGTTGGTATAATGTGTTTTTGATTAAGGAAAATAAGTTTTGAAGGGTGCTTGAAACCTTATACAAGTTGAAAAACTTCCAATGAAGCCCAAACCAAGCAAAACAATAGCCCAAAGGTGAAATAGGTCACCAACCAAACAAGGTGACCATGGTGGCATCATAGAAAACACAGTACTCTTCCACCGCAAAAACAGGTTTTGAACGGGCACTTAAAACCCCATGGTTAAAAGAAGAATAGACAATAAGTCCCTAACCATGTCAGACTACAGAGAACAACATGCCATAAGAGTCGGAAGAGCTAAAAATGGGACAACCACAAATAGGCTGGGCTCAAGAATTCCCTTTTGAACCCTTCTTTTGAGAATGCAAAGCCATATCAAAAGGAGTGGAAGGCTTGACCTTTTTTCCTTATAGTGTGGTCCATCCATCCTCCACCAAACCAGCAACCTTCTACTACACAAAGTCAACAACACCGCAACCAGCCCCAAAACCCCCGTGGTTGGGGAAGGCAGGATCAAGTGGTAGAAGGGATAACAACAACACCTAGAGACAGAGTCGCAAGAGGGGCAACAATCACATCACCAGAGACAAAATCCAAAGGAGGTTGAATAGAAGAGGACACCGCTATTGGGGGAGCAATCATACCATCAGAGACAACACACGAGTTTGTCACCAAAGTGTCATAAGAAGAGTCATCATCCGCAATAGTGGGGACAATCTAAATCGTGTAGTATTCATCCAAAACCCCCTTCCACCAAGAAGGTGACTTCTTCGGTCTAGATTTTTCAAAGGAGCAATAGACAACAAGATGACCGGTCTTGTGGCATTTCTTGCATTGGGAGGGGATACTCTCATAATTAAGAAGCTGAATCCAAGAGCCAAGAGGGGATGCCAACTTAATCTTTTCAAGGAGTCCCTTGGAGACATCGATCTCAACTAGAATGTGAGCATACATCATTCAAAACAAATTGGAAACCACAATATCAACTAGCAAGAAGTCCCCGAGGGCCTCCCCCACCTCCTCCAGGATAGAATCCACCCATATGTGAAGGGGGAGATTTGGCAACCTAATCCATAGAGGGATCTTATTAAAAGATTTCCTCAACAGGTCAAAATCCTTATACCAGGGTTAAGCCTCAAGAGGAACTTCTCCACCCATGAGAAACCACAACGCAAGATGGAATTTCTATCTTTAGTGGACTCGATTTTACAATGAAAAAACCCCTTGCCACAGGGTAAATCTCAGCAATATATGAACTGAAGGGTACCCAAACACAAGAAATCCAAGCATGTAGATCCAACAGAGAGGGCCAAAAACCCTTAAAATGAAAGATAGCAACATTGGAAGAGAAATCATCCACATAAGTGGGAATCTCATCAACAATATCAGACTTTAAATCAATCATAATTGGATTACTTACATCAATAGGCACATCATTAGGAAGCTCTGAATGCATAGCCTGACCTCCAATGCTGGCCTCATAAGTGGTCACATCAATGTAGGAGATGGCTGATCTACCCTTAGCATGCAGAGTGAGAGACACCTCAGCAAGAGCCATTGGCGAAGAAACCACATAGGATCCGCCACCAGCCAAGGCCTAATGACTCCCAGCCCTAAAGGATGCATGAGAGAGAGCAGGAGAAGATGAAAGATTTCCAGCTAGGGCATCACCGTAGAAGATGGGAATTGTAGTGACAGAAGTAGGAGACACCAAGCCAACATTATTAACCTTGCCCAAGGAGGAGGCCCACATAGATAGAGAAAACGTAGGGTCTAATGTAGAGGTGGGAGCTGAAACGGGAGCAGGCGGAATAGGTGGCACTAGACCAGAAGTAGGAGCAGCCCAAAACCCCTAACTAAAACTAGAATAAGCCAGCCACAAAGCATCCCCACAAGCTAGAGGGACCGCTGAGGAGCAATCGGAAAGGGCCATGGCAGAGCAGAGAAGCAGCACTGAGTGGGAGCTTTCAAATGGCGAGCAAAATCGCGAGATGTTTATAATATGTTGATCTTCATTGTAGATTGTTTTAGTTGTATTGTAACATGTAAGAACCTTAATGTAATAATTGTAATAATGCTTAAGAAGGCGTGCATATCTTAGTGAGGTCCTATGTAATCAATTGTTCATTGGGGAAGCTTTGACAAATTGACCTAGTTACTTATTTGTAAAGGGTATAAAAGAAAGATGTTTTCCTTGGTTAGATATCATAGTAATGATCCATGTATGGTGATATGATGCAAGTTTGAAGGTTAGATACTCACAACAAAGCAACAATTGGTTTGGTACACAATATAGAGCTTCAAAGGTTATGTATGGGTGATTTTTTTGCTATTGGATAATTCATCATTTTGGATATGTTATCCAAAAGTGTTTATCTTCACAATTGTTGGAACAATTTAGACAATGGTTTGGGTTGTTTCCCTATTAACCTTTAATAGGGTTGGAACCTTCTAACAAGGGTTTGGGGTCTCCTAATAGGGATATGTCCTTTAAAAAGGTACCGTTGTATTGATTACATCGTATTTGGCTCCTAATAGAGTCACGTCCTTTCACAAGGAACTTATATATTAGTACACTATCTTTTGGGTGCCATTCCCACCAACATTTTCCTAGTCAATAAATCATTATTTCATTGTGCATGGTTATCTCTTGTTATGCTTCATTTTTTTGGTTATTGAAGTTGAATATAATAAGTTAGGTTTAACTTTAATTGTTGACTATTGACTCACCCACTCCCCTCTAGTTGTGTCTGTGGGCTTTACTTCTTAACAATTAGTATCTGAGCATCTAGTCCTCCTTGAGAAGGGAAGCTTAACAACTTGAAGAGATGTGTGACATACATGAAGGTAAGTACAAAATTTGATGGAGATAAAAGTTGGAGGATAAGATTCAAAATCATTTGATTTACAAGGGGATTGACTATTGGTTGATTACAAATACTCAAGCGAGTGTAAAGGTAGAAAATGATCTAATTAAATGTATAAATGAGGAGAAAGCAGTTTTCTTTGTGTAATATGATTAAAAGGGAAGCATTGATCATTGCTCTTCCTGAATCAAATTTTTTGAGGTGAAGGGTCTTGATCTTGTTGATGAGATTTGTAGATTACAAAGATCATGTGAAGGTGATGAACATACAAAGACAACAAGGTTGTATAGTTGAAAATCTAAGATAGATTGTGCCAGAATGCAAGAAGAAGATAAATTTGTTAGGTCGTATGTTCAAATGATCATTGAGATTGCCATAGCTATAAAGATCTCTATAGGAACAATATCAGAAGTTGAGATATGCTACAAAATTATGAGATCGTTATCACCTATTTACAATAATAAGGTGAATGTAATAAAATATTTTTTCCCTCTTATGAAATATTTTAACTGAGGAACTTTAATTGGAAATTGGAAGCTTTTGAGATTAGTAGATTAAGAGATGAGTTTCTTGAAGTTGAGACAACTTCCAAAGCTAGTGTGCATAGTGATAAAAGGGTACTAACAAAAAGTGCAAGCACTAGTGGAGACTATGCTAGAGACTAGGAATAGGTTCAAGAAGAGGAAAGAAAGACTGATGAGCTTGTTTCACTGATTGCAAAGAGAAAGCCCAGAGGTAATGTTGAGCTATCATTTTGCACGATGCTTAACGTCAAAAATTCTTTCGAACTCCTCTCTTGAAAAGCTGATCTAAGATTGACTCCAAGGTTCCGGGCGATCTTGCGACCTACTAGAATCCACTCAATTGAAGATAAATGTATTTTTTCATAGGGAAGCCTTTGTTGGTTTTGAAAAATTTGGATAAGATGTAGAATCTGCTTGCTATCTCAAAAGAAAAAGACCCACAAAAAGAAACATATTTTTGTATATTTATGTTTTTCAAATGAATGCAATCTTAGCAATTCAACTATATGAATTCCTAAATTAACCAAGTGTTTTTAAAAGAAAATAACGAAGATAGGGTAACAATAAGTTTAAGCAAATAACTTTGAAAAGTAAATCCCTAATGAACATAAGCTACAAAAACAACACGTCTATGAGTTAAGATTTTGAAAAGATCGGTAGGAATTGTTGATGAGAATTCAGTAACCGTAGGATGTTTCACTTTGCATCAAATCACAAGGCTACAAAAAGAGCATTCATGTGAAACAAAAAGCTTTGCAAGAACAATATAGATGATCTCTTCTTGAACTAAGTACGTCAGCATAATTTGTAGAACCGTAGCAAACACAAAAATTAAAAGATTGCACAATCAAAATAACACAATAAGACTATTGGCTCAATTATATTCCATGAACATGCATTCACAAAATATAACACACTTAGGCAAGAATCACTACACTCCAAATGCGAGCACCAAAAGCATATATTACTGCATCAAAATAACAGCCTAGAATACATATTACATTCCTCAATTTATAGGAAATCTTCTCCTCAATTTGTGTTGAGAGTGAGAGATCTCTTTATGCAAACATATGCTTCTAAACTAATTAAAAAAATTTGTTTATCTACAAACTAACTCTCTAACTGGTGCTTAGTAGGACTCCATCCATATTTATATCATTAAATGGATGCATGAGCCTTTACATGTCTTAAAACAAAGAAAGCATGAGAAAATAAGATGAAAAAAGCCATTAGATGATGTAGGAGTCTATGAAAGTACCAAAAATAGAAGCTCCATCTTCACTAGGTGTTTGTAGGAGTTAAACTACCATCAAAATGAATTTCTGATGCATGGAAAGTTCTAAATTTAGAACTGGTAGTTAACTGTCGGTGCACCTCTAACTTCTTCAAAAAATTTCAGCACACCTTAGAAGCAGTGCACCTCAGAAGCAACTCACCTGGCACACCTGCGCACCTGGCGCACTTGCGCACCTTGAAAGTAGGTTCAAAAAATGTAAAATTTTATCGAGTGTCAAAACTAAAATTCTAGCTTCTAGGTTTTGTTCCCCTTTATACAAGAGCTATGTCTGGCTATTTGCTCTTGAATTTCTCAATAATTTTTGTAACTTGGGTTGCATCTAGAAAATCTAAAGCTTCATACTTGTCCTTCATCTTTTGCCTATAATTACCCACTTTGATGTGAGTCTCCACGAAATCCCCCAGTTTCACATCCAAGTCTAATAATGTTTCTTCAGTCCTGAATGCTTGTCTAATATCATCATCATTAGAAGTTTCTTCAAAAGTCTTCTAGAATTGTTCAACAACTGCTTCTATAGTCATCAATTTGTCCCTTGAATCATCCTCAAAAATTTTTAAGCACGCATCACTATAATGTTTCTCTGCCTCCAAAATTTTCTCTTGGGTTTGATCCTTGAGCTTATGAATATCCATATGTAATGTCTCCATCACTTTATTGCCACCCAAAATCTTCTCTATCCAATCATCACTTTTATCTAACTCCTCTTATGTATATACCTCCATTAACATCTAATACCTTTGACCCTTGATCGACTATAGTGCTTGCAAGTCCTTGCCCCGGGTATGTACTTCATCCATTAAACCAAAATCCTGGTTCAAAATGGCCAGCTTATCCACATTATCTTGCATATGGTGTAGTAGTTTAAGATTTCCTTATATAATTCGCAAAACTTTTTCTTCAAAACTCTCTCGCCATTGCTAACAAGCTTTCAAAAATAGATCTACTTGCACTGTTTCCTTATCCCTTTTCTCTAGTGCTGCATTCAAAGTCTCCTTGAGATTTTTAGGATCTAAGGGACCAACAACTTCGTTCAGATATCCTTTTAGGATCTAATTCTATTTCCGAAGTGTTATCAATTCTGTGTCATCCTGTTCTAAGTGCCTAAACACTTCTTTAATTTCAGTTGTCACCATTAACTTGGTAGTGTCCAACGTGGGTTTCCCAAGCACAACCTCCCTAATTTGATAATCTTTCAGAGTGAATTCCTCAACATCTGCATGTAGAGGAGGGATAACAACATGAGCAAAAAAATCTTGATTTTGATCGCTCATGATAAAGGCCAATGCCTATGCAGCTTTTGGTGGTGACTTAGGTTTCTTGAGAACTTTAGTCAATTCTCTCATAACCTCTTCCTTAGTGGAATATTGCTACCTTTTGTTTCTAATCACCTCTTTCCCCAACCATCTCAGAACATGTTCCATCAGAGATTTACCTTTTGACGATGAAGGATTTTGTTATGCTATGCTCTTCCTCTTATCACTCCTCTTCAGAGTCTTATCCTTTTGTGAGAGTTCCACATCGGGAGTCTCTATATCTGTGGAGTCCACAGTTCTCACCTCTGTGTCTTGGGAAGTCTGTTGAGGATGCTCACATATTTACCCTTCCTCTAAAAATTCATCAGTGGGTATTTTTTGTGGCTTTCTTCCTATCCAGCTTGGACCTATTCTTCTTCATTGCTCGGAGGGAGAGGGGTAGCTGAACCTTTATCCACACAAAATATAAGTTGATTTGGCTATTGTGGAGCTACTTCAGATCCTTGAGGATGAGATGGAAACTGACTCCGATCCTCTTGTTGAGGTTGATTAGTTGGAGTATCTCTTATCTCCTACCAACTTAGTGTCAACCAACATAAAATCAAAATTTGACATTTGAAAGACATTGGTCCCTTCACCCTGCTGCTCACTAATCCACTACTGCATCTCATCCTCAGAAGTTGTAGACTGAATAGGCTATGTGGGAATGGATAATGGTGTAATGGTGGAACTCCTTCTCTGTTCCAACTCTGTGACTCTAGTAAGATGAGTCCTCTGATTGAAAGGAAGGTTATCTTCTTTGTCTTCATCATCCCCTTCTTCCCCTTCTTTTGGGATAACCTCTAGTACTAATGGAAAAGGAATAACTCTTCTAATCACTTTTTGTCTCCTCTTGATTAGAGTTTTGATCTTTCTTCTCTTAGGAGTCAATGGGGAAGCTTGCACCTCTTGATTAGGCGGAGACACTTTGTACTTCTACTTTAGTTCCTCCTTGCCCTTGCTCTGTCAGCGACACTTGAGGATTATCTTGGGTTTGCATAGCTTCCACATTCTTTGACCCTTGTACATTCTCTGCCCCTTGTTATTGTAGTGCTTGAGTTGCTCCTTCTTTTGGCTTGGTTTGTTGAGGCAAAGTTTTTTTCCTCTTGCCTTTACCTTTCCTAGCCCTATAATATCCAACTTCTCTATCTAGTTGGTGCACTGTTTCCAACCTCATCGGGGATTGAGCTATGAGAGTGGCCACTATTACCTTAGCTCCTCTACCTTTTGCTAGGCGGGTTGTAGCGTGGAAGAATATTTCTTGAGGAATTGGATCCAATTTAAAAGGTTTTTTGATCTAATCATTGGTCAGTTTGATGACATGCCTGGCCCTATGACTAATATCTAAGTTTTCTTCCTTATCAATCTCTGCATTCATAATGGGTCGATCACAAATCTTATCTCTATTATATAATGGATCAAGGACATCCTTAGTATCCTGTTGCACTACCTTTAAAGGAACCTTTATCTTCAAAGCATTGCTTTCCAAATAGAGAGTCATCCTACAATAATCTCTTATACAGATATCGTAGTCATCTACTGCATTCATCTAGTGGTCCTTGATTGCATCTTCATGTTGGAATGTTTAGCTAGCTAAATACTTCACTCTTCCAATGTTATCAAAATAATGATGAGGAGATTTATATTCCTCCAAGGGATACTGATCCCATTTAGGCTCAAAAGATGGAATATCCTATCTCTGGACCACACTAAACACTCCGATAGTAATGGGCCACACCCAGGTTATCTTATGCTACTTCCTTACTCCGTCATATGCAAAGAAGAGTTGTCGAGTGATCTCCAACAATATAAGTCTATCACTTGGATACCTAGGGAGCTTCTTAGGATTGATAATGGTACCCGTTACCCTCAAATAAGTGAATGTTCGAAATTGGATGTAATAGGTGCCAACTTCTGAAATCTTTGCTGCTACCTCATCTGATATCCTTTTCACATAATCCCCTTCAATGAACCAGATAATCATAAAAATAAAAGCATCATTCACTATCTTGTATTCCTTGCTATGCTCTAGAAGCTTTTTCTTCGCCAATTGGGGATATACTATATAGGGCCATGCGTTTGCATCTTGCATACTGCCCTTTTTAAACAACCTAGGATATTCTGTTTCCCTTGCAGCTAACAGGTACACCAAATAGGATGTCATGTAGAACTTATAGTTATTCTTAACTGTCACCAGCTGCTCATGCAAATTCTTACTAAGAATGGAAGCCCAATCAATTGATATCTTTTCTATTTTGATAGTCTCAATGAAATGCACCAACCATATGTTCAACTGTCTCGATGTTGGTAACCCCATGACTCTACTCAAGAGTATTATAGAATATTCAATATCTTCTTACATATAACCCCTCGTCATGTCCACTTTACTTGCTTTACGCCCCATAGGAGTCTTCTTAATGAGGTATGAGGATTAGATGATTTTAGATGCTTCCTCTACAAGTTCTCTATACCATCTTTCCGCCTAGTGATAAGTTAATCTAATAAACTGATATACTCTCGAGAGATGGAATACTTTCTCTATGTTCTTAGGCTAGAGATCTAACACAATCTCTCTAGTTATACTCTTTACGACCCTTTCCTCACAGACAGTTTTTTTCCAGTATCATGATCAATTTCAAAGATTGTACCGATACTGGGTGTGATGCAATGTTGACGAGTCCCGATCGAATAAGAGCAGATATCAATAGGGACCTTTCTGTGGGTTTGTTGCACAACACTATGAATGTGTTCCAGTTTGTATGACCAAGTTTTGTGTCCCTGATCTTTGAATAGTCATCTTGGAAGTGTGACTTTGCCAGAACACCTTGAAACTTGAAAATAACTGGTTTTGGGACCATCTTTTTAGCAAGGGAAGAGGATGAAGAAGATATTGAATCTACTCAAAATCAACATCTATTAGTCCAAAGTTGAAGAAAAATCAATTAATTCAAATCCTAATGATGACATGAAAAAACCTAAAAACCCTAATTGCAAAAAACTATTAAAAAACCTATTTCTAACCCTGAAATGCAAAAATAAGTGTGCACCTAGTGTACCTTAGAGGTGTGTTAGGTGTCCTATCTCATATCCAAAAGTTTGTTAAGGGTGCACACTTTGTGCACCTAATGGGGTGCGCTTGGTGTGAACCCTTACAAACTTTTGTATGTGCAAAGGGTGCGCGTTTAGTGCACCTCATGGGGTACGCTAAATGCACACCCTTTACCTCCATAAGGAATCCTTACTCTTAGTAATGGTGCATAGCTGTGCACCTTTACTTAGGTGATAGTAATGGTTTGTTTAGTTTTTTGGGTTTTTTAAAGAATAATGTAAAAAAGAAGGTGTGTAGCTACACATCTTTTTATGGTGTTGTTTTTTTTTTTTTTTTTTTTTTTGTGTTATGTAGGTGCATAGGTAGAGAACAAGCACAATAGTGCACCTACTAGAGTTGTACTAATGTGATAAAAGAGGCTTGGAATGAAAATGAAGTAAGGAGGAAGGGGAGGGTCCTAGGTTTATAGACTCGGGACTTAGCGCACCTCTTTGACGTGCACAACTATGTAGTTGCATTGCTACGCATTTCCAACCGGGAAATGTTTTCGTCATTGTTTTGGCGCACTAGCACAACTAATGAGGTGTATTAGGTGCACAATTTTTCTTGCAAAAAATGACTTACTCCCTTAGGTGATGGTTTTTGGAATTTGGGTTTTTAGGTTGGGACCCAAATTTGGCCAAAGAGATTAGGCAAAACCCTAAAAATACTTGGACCTTGGACTAGGGATCTGGAAATCTAAAAAATTTAGTAGGGGGTCCCCATTTCTAGGTGAAATGGGGTGTGCGTTGAGAAACTACAACAAATAGCCCTGACAAAAAGGAAGAAATAAAAAAGGCATTTCTTCATCAGCAAATGTTCCTCCGATATGTGTCGAGCACCAACTGAATCTTGAATACTTTAAGCATATTTTGAGTCACTTTATAGTCAAAACATCATAATCTTGAATCTTCAAGTTCAGTGTGTATTTAGTGTATCCATTTCCTTCAACATCTCAGAATGCAATCTATCAAAAAATTCTGACAACTTGGAAACAATCTTCCACCCTTTCTAATCCATTCATTGGGAATCTTCACGAAAGATTTTTATCAATCCCTTGTCAGACTAGATGAGAAAATTAGTTCTAAAGGCTCTTAACAGGTTGTCACTTTTCATTTGATGTCTTGGGTAATCTTCTAAATCCTGCTTCACAGAGCTCGCAATGTCACCATTTTGATTCTTCAATGAAGCAATTATTTTGATACTGGATAGCTTGTTTGGAATGCAAATCCCTATAATCCTATTTATCTTTCTTAGACTTTGTAGAATCTTTCATTCTTAACACCCTTTTCTTTTTAATTTTCTTTCTATACCTTGACCACACTTAAGACTATGTGGCTAAGACATTGGTGTCGTTTCTCAGATAAAATCTTTTGTGAACGTACCTTGCATTCGTCTTTTAAGAACCTTTTAGAAACTCTCACATCAAACAATGATCTTAGCAATTCCTTGGAGAAGACTCTTCTATTTGAACCAATAGGGTTTGGACTATCCCTTGCTACCTTCAACCTTGGTTCAAAAAAGCCTAAGACAATCAATCTTTAAATTTGCAAAGTGTTGAGAACTTGTTGATCTACAATTTTGAATTCAAAACTAAAAGTCTTCTATTACTTCAAGTAACATCTGTTCCTCAGTTGGTATAAGAAACAAAATTAATAAAAATTTTTGACAAAGAAATACCTCTCCCCAAAGGTCAAAACCAAAAGAGTGGTTAATAAGATACACCAACATGGAATCTTGAGTGCACTCACCCCCTGGACTAACACAACTTTTGAAAATAAACACACAACTAAAAGCAAACATGCAACTAAAAAGAAACACACTTGCAGAAATGTTTTTTAAAAAAAAAGGCTTCAAAGTAATGCTTCAAAAATTGTCCATTGACTGGCAATGAACCAATCCCCCTTATAAGGAACTCAGCCTAAAAGTATTTTCTCCCATAATTTCTGCAATCTGATAAGGACCAATCTGTAGGCATTGAAATTTAATCTGGCTACTCAACTTTTCTTTTGCCTTGTCCCAAAGTAGAACAAGGTCGGATATTTTGAAAGACTTTATTGTGGCCCTCTTGTCGAACCACCTCTTGATGACAACTTGATATTTTTCCATATGCTCCAAAGTAGTTGTCCATTTTTAATCCATCTCCAAAAGATTCATTAATGTGATCTGTATTCTGTCAGCATCTTTAGTGTACCCACTCATGAATTTAAAAACATGAATCCTGAGGTGAAGTGGGAATATTAGCTCTTGTCCATAGAAAAGCAGATATGGAGATGCCCCTAAAGCATTCTTAACCTTGACTCAGTCTGTCCATAGCGCATATTTGAGTTGAGTGTGCCAATCCCTAGGATTTTCCTTCAACAAATGTCTTATTACCGTGATCAAGTTCTTGTTTCTAGATTTGACCACACCATTTCCTTGTGGATAGCAATTTGAAGAAAACTTAATAATAACCTAATTTTCTAATGCCCATTGAGTAAGAAAGACTGATGCAAAAGCTGATCCATTATCACACACTAGGGAGGATGTCATCCCAAATTTGGTAACAATGTGTTCTTCCAAAAAGTTTGTAACTACCTTAGCCATGCAATTTCTGAAAGTCATTGCTTTTGTCTAGTGCATATGGTAATCAATAGCTATGAGAATAAAAGTGTGCCCAATTGACGATGGTGGGTTCACTGTACAAATGAAATCCAGCCACCACTTTGCAAAGGGGTGTACCTCAAACATTGTAATGACATTGCAGGATGTCTTTCTTTGTTAAGACTAGTCTAACAAATATGGAAAGTACACACATGTTCAAAAGTATCTTTGAATATCTTTGGTCAGAAATAACCTGATCTTAAAATCATATGAGCAATTGCTTCTACTGAACCATGCCCTGTACCATATTTATTGTGAAATTGTTCTAAAACCTCTTTTACTTCCTCATGTCCCAAACACTTTAAGTAAATCACTTCATAGTTCCTCTTGCATAATTTTCTATCATGCAACATGTAGGATTCACACTTCATTTTGAGTCCCCTAAGCTGTGAAATATTCATCCAATTAGGGTACTGATTTTGTAAAAGATAGTAAACAATATCCTAGTACCAAAAATCTATTATTATACCTTGGTCGATATCAACTTGAGATACTACAATCTTTTTTATGATCTTGCACATTTGTTTCACCATCAAATTAGAATTTCTTTTCATCTTCGATTTGGTTATCCACTATCATTTTTGATAATCCTTGGCCTCTTACTAACTTCATGGGTTGAATCTATAAATCAAATTTTTGAAGGATTGTCATCTATTTTCCTCATCTTTCACCGAGTTCATTTTGTATCAACAATGTCTTAACCACTAGATCAGGCACAATCACATATTCCTTGCTCCTCAATATATAATGGCAGAACTTCTTTACCGCTTTAATTAAAGAAAAATACTATTTCTCAAGGTTCAAATAGTTTTACTCAACATTTTTTACAAGACAACTCATAAAGGCAATGGGCCTTTTATCTTCCTTTTCCTTCTTCTACATAAGAATCCCAACACATGAATGTTCTGAAGAAAAAGAGTATATTTTGAAAGGTAGTCCATAATCTGAACTCACCAGTACTGGGGCTATGGAAATGGCCACTTTTATATCCTCAAATGATTTTTTAATCTCCTAAACCCATTATGGTTTAGCTCCCTTTTTGAGTGAATCATTAAGGGGACAAACTAATCTGCTTATGAATTTTCACACAAAATTTATCTTCCCAAAGAAAGACTTAAGTTCTTTTTGATTGTGATGAGGCAATAACTTTAGAATGGCTTCAATTCTATTAGGATTAATGGATATTATGGCTTCAGAGATGATATGACCTAGGAGCTTTCCTTTAGTAATCCCAAACAAACATTTCTTGGGATTGAGGGATATGCCATATTTATGACATCTGTTGAATACTTGTCTTAGATTAGCAATACAAGTACTTCGATCCTTTGAAAAAATATTTAAATCATCCATGTAGATGACTATACACTTGTTTATTAATCCCTTAAAAGCTTCATCCATGGCTCATTGAAATCTAGCCCCTGAATTAATCAGCCCAAAGGCATTCTTCTGTAAGAAAAAGTTCCCCATTTAGTCATCAAGGTTGTCTTTAGCCTATCCTCTTCATCAACCATCACCTGATTATATCTCGAATATCCATCTAAGAAAGAAATAATCTTTGAACCATTGACTATTTGCAAAACCTCATACAGTGAAGGCAAAAGGTAGTTATCTTTTTGAGATGTGAGGTTCAAGTTATGAAAATCCATGCAAAGATGAATCTCTCTGTTCTTTTTCCACACAAGAACCAAATTAGCCACCCACGTAGAATGATGAATGGGGAAGATGATCTTGGCATCAAACAACTTCTTAAAATCCTTCATTATCAACAGTTCAATGATAGGATTAATAGGCCTTTGCCTTTGACAGAAAGGTTTGGCATCTGGTTTCAATGGAATGTCATGCGTAATAATCTTAGGATCATATGTTTTTAGCTCTTCATGACTCCAAGCAATGACATCCTTATACTTTGTAAGTAATTTAAACAAATCTTCCCTTTCCTGTGTGTCACACACCTTTCTGATTCTTACCATTCTAAGATCTTTTTTAGTACCCAAATTGTATGAATCACATTCTTCGATCCCCTTCTCTTTGACCATTCTTTTGTTAAGCACCAATTCATCATGATAAAAAATGCATTCCAACTCAACCATTCCCTTAGGAATAGTGTTGATTTTTAAGTTCAGGATCCCATCTTCATCTTCAAGTTCATCATCCTCAAGTTTGTTGTCTGGAGTGTCATCAATCTCCTGCCCTTTAAAGTGGCCACTACACGTGATAAATTTGAGTATATGTTGATCATCTTGAAAGACTTGGAAGTTTGTAATATTGTCTAGGATAGACAGGACAACAACCAATTCTATTGAAAATATTTTCAATTTCGTTCTCTCGACTGGTTGTAATGCACTTGCTAAAATAGCGAGGGCATCTGCTACTATGTTTTCCCTCCTTAGAATGGACTTTATGTTCAAATCTTCAAGATCATCCATTATATCCCATACTCTTTTCTTTTAAGCAAGCAACCTCCTGTCATTGCAAGAATATACTAATTTCACTTGCCTTATTACCAACTAAGAATCTCCCTCAAATATAAGAGCTGTGATTCCTTTCTCCAATTCAAAAATAAGTCCTCAAAGCAATGCTTAATACTCTACAATATTATTAGTACATCTAAACTGTAATCGATATGCTACATAGAAAGATTTACCTTTTGGGTTGATCAACTCAATACCTACACCAGCTCCTAATTTGCATTTAGAACCGTTGAAGCGAAGTATCTAGATTAGATCTTCTTTAGGCTTTCTAATGTTATGCTTATTCGTCTTTAGATTTTCTTTCACTTGGGTCTGAAAGGATTGTTTCTTGGGAATCCACTCTAGTCTTTTGCGGGGTGGACTTGATGATTTTCCATTGTTACTCTTCGATACTGGAATTGTATGCTTTTCTTATTTATCTCGAATTTCTCCAATTAATTCTGTAATTTCATCCATCTTGGGTTTTGTATGGATGACTACTGAAGTCCATCCTTGACCTTTCATGTATCATCTCCTTGTTTGGACTTTGATCATTCCCGGTGGAGGAGAAGACAAACCTCCACGATCTAAAGAGGTATCACTGTATGATGTATTTAGATTTTCAACCTTTTCCATAGGCTTAGATATGTCTGTAGGTTCATCCTTTGGAATGTTACCACTCTTTATCTCCATCATTTGTGTTAATACGTTAGTGACTGCTTCTTGGAAAAATGAACATTCAAACTCTTGAACGACTAACTTTATGCAATCAACAAAATCTTGGGAGAAGTAGGATACTAGGGTCAACTTCTTCTTCTAAACATTGTAAGTTAGCCATCATGTTGTCTATGAACTGTGTTATGATCTCATCCTTTGGGATTGAAATCTTAGATCTTTCATTTTGATCATCTGATATTTTGGTTGAAGTTGTATCAAAAGCCATCACTTTGTAAGAGCCCAAATTTGATTGTAAGAATGCCACTTCATTCGGAATGTTGTATTTGATAATCATTTTTTTTAACATCACCTTTGTATGTTTCTTGATTTGATTGTTCAACCCTTTCCACAATAACCATAACTGAATAAAATCCATAGAAAACCATCCTCCTAGGCATTTTGTCCATTCTTTGCTTAGTAGTAGTTCGTATGTTTCAGGAATATCAACCACATGTATATTGATAATGTCTTGAATCCTAGGGTCAATTGTTAACTATATCCAAACATCTTTTAACATACCAATGACCTTCACCTCTATTTTATCCAATTGTATCACTATCTGATTAGAAGGCTGAGGAGTGACTCCTAACCTTTGTGCTATCAACAATGGCATAACATTGCGATAGGATCCTCAATCAATTACACAATTATGAAGATTCTTCCCATATATCTTGATGCTAAGCTTGTCTTTAAACATAGTTGGCATTGCCTTCGAAGCATTGACTTGTTGAGATACTGTCTTTTGAGGAACACTACTCATATTATGGGGTACCTTTTTATGATCAAGAGTCTTCATTAGTGCCTCTCATTGATCAGGATAGTTTTGCAAGATGTCAAACATGGACATGTTGGCCTTTGTTTGTTTCAAACCTTCCACCACACTATACTTTTTAGTAGATTAAGTAGGATTTTTCAAGATTGTTGGCACATTTCCTTGATTCTGATTTTGTTGTCCGCCATATGGGGGCCTGATTCGTACAAAATTATTACTCACTCTTGGATTAGGAGGAGTTGGTTGTAATGCTAGAGGAATTTTGTCTATCATGGGTTCTTTTCTATTTTATAGATTGTAAGTATTTTGATTGTCATTTCGAAAAGCAAGCATCTCTTCAAGCTGACTGTGTGGTTATTGATTGAATGGAAAAGAGAATTCTTCATTGGCTGGTTGTTCCACTTGTGTAGCTTGTGCAAAATCATAAGATTCTAGTAACATGGCATTAAATTGCATAGGAGGAACATTGTCATTCACTTTTGAATTCTAAGTCATATCTTGATTTCCATTGTAATATGAACCATCACTGTTAGATGCATTTTGACCATCGCCATACTGATTGATGTCCACATACTAAACACTATTTTTATTATTATTTTAAGGAATTCTTCCATTTTTTGGATGAGTGTTCCATTATCGATTCTTTCTTTAGAAGCCATTGTTACAATCAAGAGGATTGAAATTGTTTCCTCTATTATTGTTTCTTGCATTGTTGTTCCCAGTATTGTTGTTTCCATTGAAATTCCTATTGTAATTCTGACCATAATTATTGTTGTTGTAAGGACCAACATCATTTCTTTGGAAGTTGTTATTCTGTTTTTGTGAAAACCTCAAGTGAATTAGCTCATTATTCATTTGTGACATGGTCTTCTTCATTTGATCAAACTCGAAGGCAAAACTATTATTTGCCTTAGTAGAAGTTGTTGCCTTTTTCTCAAAGAAAGCAACTTTTGGAGGTTCATATCCTAGATATGTTAACTCTGGGTTTTGTGGAGTGGTTGCCTATTGTAATGGAGCCATATTCATAGGTATGAATTATCTAGGAATCACAGGTGCTCTAATAGGATATGTTAGCATCATTGTAATAGCTTGAGTTGCAAGCATCAACCCTCCTCCATTATGATTGACCTGTTTAGTAAAGGTAATTGCTTCCGCAAAGATTTTTTCCAATGTGTTGATATTTTCTATAGGAAGTATTCTTAGAAAAATAAGAGTAAGATGGTCCATAGAATTCCAATAAATCTAAATAGCAGCTTCAACTAGTATAGTGTATGGTGTTTCTAGCTTATGGTATATTATATGAAAGCAATGGTTGAAGTGCGAAACTATCTCAGTTGGGTCCCTTTTGATTGATATGAATTGTTGATGTATCACAGTTGGGTTAATAAAAGTTTTGAATTGTTCCAATAATTTTTTTTCAAAAGTATCCCGGTCTCCAATATATCAAGGTTGAAAATTAACATACTAATTAAATGCAACTTCACCTGAAGAGTAGGGGAATAAGTGAAGAACTACATTCTCGATAGCAATCTTCTTTTGGTTGCAAATTTCCTTGAATACCTTGATGTGTCTTCAATAGTAATTGTTTCTCCATAAATTAACCTAGGGAAAAACTCCTCAGGATTCTTAGGAAGATCATTGAGTACCCTTGTCAAGTGGATTGGTGAATCTACAACATTTGTGGAAAAGGCCATTGGAGGGTTTGGTGGAATGATAGGTGGTTTTTGTGGAGGTGGAACTGAAGAAGATGATGAAATGTTGAAAGTAGTAGAATTTGAGGGAATCCTTTGTCACTGCGAGGCTTACGAAAATGGCTAAGTTTGAGGAACTTGTGTGCCATGTGTGAATATCTTAAAGCTTGTTAAAATGAAGATGATAGATCAAGATCTTCCAATTTGCATCAATTCTAGAAAAATTGCACCTCTATAGAAGTAAACTTTCACAAAAATAAGACACACCTTGGAAGCTATCGCACCTATGCAACTTGTACACCTTAGAAGCTTAGAATATTTTTTGAACTTGTAAAAAAATGCAAAATTTTGAAATTGCAAGTTTTTCTTCTATTCTGAGCGTTAAGGGGCCCTCCTTCTAGCACCACTTCTGTTGAGCTGTCATTTTGCATGATGCTTAATGATAGGAATCCTTTCAGACTCCTCTCTTGAAAAGCTGATCTGGGATCAACTCCAAGGTTCTGGGCAATCTTGCAACTTACTGGAATCTACTTAGTTGAAGATAAATATATTTGTTCATAGGGAGGCCTTTGCTGGTTTTGAAAAATTTGGATAAGATGTAGAATCTGCTTGCTATCTCAAAAGAAAAAGACACACAAAAAGAAATATATTTTTATATTTTTATATTTTTCAAATGAATGAAATCTTAACAATGCAACTATATGAATTCCTAAATTAACCAAGTGTTTGTAAAAGAAAATAATGAAGATGGGGTGACAAGAAGTTTAAGAAAATAACTTTGAAAAGTAAATTCCTAACGAACATAAGCTATAGAAATAACATGTCTGTGAGTTAAGCTTTTGAAAAGATTGGTAGATAACCAATGAAAGTAGAAGCAACACTTCCTTAATTCCACTGATGCAATCATTGATGGGAATTCAATAACTATAGGATGTTTCACTTTTCATCAAATTGCAAGGCTACAAAAAGTGTACATATGCGAGAAAAAAAGCTATGTAGGAACAATATAGATGGTCTCTTCTCAAACTAAGTACGTCAGCAGAGTTTGTAAAATTGTAGCAAACACTAGAATTAAAATATCACTCAATCAAAATAACACAATAAAACTATTGGTTCAATTACATTCTATAAACATACATTCACAAAATATAACACAGATAGGCAAGAATCACTACACTCCAAATGCGAGCACCAAAAACATATATTATTGCATCAAAATAATGGCCTAAAATACATATTACATTCCTCAATTTATAGGAAATCTTCTCCTTAATTTTTATTGGGAGTGAGATATCTCTTTATGCAAACATATGCTTCTAAATTAATAAAACAAATCTATTTATGTACAAACTAACTCTCTAAATGGTGCTTAGTAGGACTTCATCCATATTGATATCATTAAATGCATGCATGAGCCTTTACATGTCTTTAAATAAAGAAAGCATGTGAAAATAAGAAGAAGAAAGTGATTAGATGATGTAGGAGTGTATGTAAGTGCCAAAAATAGAAGCTCCATCTTCACTAGGTGTCTATAGGAGTTAAATTGCTGTCAGAATCTGTTTTCAATGTATAGAAAGCTCTAAATTTAGAAATGGTAGTTAGCTATCAGCACACCTCTGACTTCTTGAAAAAATTTCAACTCACCTTTGAAAAAGTACACCTTGGAAGTAGTGCACTTGGTGCACCTACACACCTTGGAAGTAGGTTCAAAATATGCAAAATTTCATCAAGTGCCAAAACTAAAATTCTAGCTTCTAAGTTCTGTTCCCCTTTATACCAGAGTTATGACTGGGTATTTGTTTTTGAATTTCTCAATAATCTGCATGACTTGGGCTACATCTAGAAAATCTAAAGCTTCATACTTGTCCTTCACCTATTTCCTATAATTGCCCACCTCAATGCGAGTCTCCGCAAAATCCCTTAGTTTCACATCCACATCTAATAATGCTTCTTTAGTCCTAAATGCTTGTTTAATATCATCATCATTAGAAGCTTCTTCAAAAGTCCTCTATAATTGTTCAACAATTGCTTCTATAGTCATCAATTTGTTCCTTGAATCATCCTCAAAAATATCTAAGCATGCATCACTATAATGTTTCTCTGTCTTCAAAATTTTCTCTTGGGTTTGATCCTTGAGCTTATGAATATCCATATGTAATGTCTCCATCACTTTATTGCCAACCACAATCTTCTCTATCCAATCATCAATTTTATCTAACTCCTTTGTTGTATATACCTCGATTAGCATCTGATACCTTTGACCCTTGATCTATTGTAGTGCTTGCAAGTCCTTGCCCCAGGTATGTACTTCATCCATTAAACCAAAATCTTGGTTCAAAATGGCCACTAGCTTATCTGCATTATCCTACATATGGTGTAGTAGTTTAAGATTTCCCTATAAAATTTGCACACCTTTTTCTTCAAAACTCTCTCACTATTGCCGACAAGCTTTCAAAAATGGATCTAGTTGCACTATCTCCTTATCCCTTTTCTCTAGTGTTGCATTCAAGGTCTCCTCAGGATTTTTAAGATCTAAGGGACTAACAGATTTGTTCAGATATCCTTTTAGGATCTCATTCTATTTCTGAAGTTTTATCAATTTCATGTCATCCTATTCTAAGTGCCTAAACACTTCTTTAATTCCATTTTTCACCATTAACTTGGTAGTTTCCAATGTGGGTTTCCCAAGCACAACCTTCTTGATCTGATAATCTTTCGGAGTCAATTCCTCAACATCTATATATGAAGGAGGGATAGCAACATGAGGAAACAAATTTTGATTTTGATCACTCATGATAAAGGCCAATGCACGTGCATCCTTTGGTGGTGACTCAAGTTTCTCAAGAACATCAACTAATTCTCTCATATCCTCTTCCTCAGTGAAATATTGTTTCCTTTTGTTTCTAATCACCTCTTTCCTTAACCATCTTAGAAGCCTACTAAGTATAAGTCCTTCCATTGAGAAAAGTGTCATCCACAACATTTTGTTGATAAATTGTCATCCTGATTCCTCACTATACTTGGTCTAAAGTCTGTGAGAGGCTATTTTAGGGAATTTTCTATCACTCTAGTTCATAATCAGTGTGTTCTAAGCCAATCTAAGCTGAAAGTACTTTCTTGATGCATAGATTACACACTTAAGTTGAGAAATTGTTCACTTGTTTTTCCACTTGCTTTCTTAGCTACGTGGCTATCTTGTTGCTCCTTTGGCTCGAGTCCTTGGTGTTGTAACTTGCTTGGATGCCATTCTCACTACTATGCTTAATTCTCACATTAAACACATTTTTCTCTTCTTGGTGTGGACTTCTAGTGATCTTGTATTGTCCTATTAGTTGAGCATTTTACTTTTAACATGCTGGTTACAACTAGGTTTCAGATTAACCAAGGAAACCACCCTTCCTTTAGCTTTACAGAGTTACCCTTTCATACTAGACACTCATGCAGACAAAAATTTGATTCTCAACCTATTTTTGACGTAGAGGAGGATAACCACTCTATGAACTAGTTTGACAGAACTCTAGACACTCCTCTCACTACTATTAGGTCATAACATAGTGTGTCTCTCACAATGAGTAGGGAGGAAAGGTGTTAGGAATAAGGTGTCTCAACCTTGGATAATTCCTATTCTTATTATTTGTTTTGTAAAATGTATTTCCTGCAAATAATGTTGATGTTTCAGCATCTTGAATTGTGTATAAGGAGATCATAGCTAAAACGGTTATGATGGATTCTTATGACACGTAAGAGCTATCTTTGGAAGATTTAGTGACAAGTGAAGACATGTGGCGATTGATAAATTTGAGAATGGTAAAACCCTAAAATGGTTACCTTTGGGAGTAACCCTAAAAGTAAAGCGCTTGTTATAAGCATTTTTAGGGTTGCGAAGAGGTTGTATGCAAAAAAGTGTATTGTTGGTACTATGAGTTGCTACTAGAGTCTTCTGTTGTCCCTATTGAACTTGCATTGCAAGTGTATTGTAACCTTGTGTTGAAGATAATACATTGTGCAGGTTCTAGAGGGGTGGGGTTGTTTTACTGAAAGGTTTTTCCCCACCGAAAAATCTTTGTGTTATGTGTTTCTTTCTCTGTCTATTTTCTTTATGCTTGGCCAAAATATTGTTGTTTACATGATATTGAATCTGTAAGTGAAAAGATTTTAATAGGATTTGCACAATACTTCTCTTAAGAGATTAGTGTAGGAAGCTATTTTCACACCTAAGTTTCCTTTCAAGTGGTATTAGAGCCTGATCAACTTTTGATCCTAGTTGTTGGGTAGGGTTTTTTGAGCTAATCTCAAGTTGAGTGGGAGTCTTGTGCAGAGCATCCTGAATCTTATTTGTAGATTGAGATGCCGAGTTCATCATATGGAAGAATGGAGGTGGACAAATTTAATGGCAATAATTTTGAGTTGTGGAAACTCAAGATGGAAAACATGTTGGAAGATCGTGACCTATGGGAAGTGACTTCAAATGCTACAAGACCAGCAATTGTAGCTCAAGCAGATTGGGATATCAAAGACTGTAAAGCTAAGGGTCTCATAAGACTATTTAATCGATGCAGTCCTTCCAAATGTTCTAGATGAGAAAACCACATATAGTTTGTGGGAAAGACTTGGGGCCGTGTATCAGGCCAAATCTTTGGTGAACAAGTTGTTACTGAGGAAGAAGTTGTACTCTCTATGAATGGAGGAAGGTGGATCCTTAACGGATAATTTAAATGCATTTAATTTGTTGGCTGCACAGTTGACATCAGCTGGTGTCAAGTTAGAGGAGGAGGATCATTGCTACACACTTTTATGTTCTTTACCAGATTCATGGGACCATCTTGTGATGGCTCTCAGAAGCATGTTAGTCACTTTAAAAATGGATGATGTGGTTTCTTCACTGCTATCAGAGGAGATGCGAAGAAAGGATTTCATTTAGAAAAAAGAAGCCCTTGCTGTTCGTGGGAGATCCACGGAAAGAGGAAAGAAAAATGATAATAAGTCTGACAATAAGGGTAGATCCAAATCCCATGGGAAGTCAAAGACTTCCAATAAGTCCAAGGCAAAATGTTGGAACTGTGATAAACTTGGGCACTTTTGTAAAGATTGCAAAGAGCCGAAGAAGAAGAAGAAAGGTTCAGATTCAGCTTCAAAAAGATCTCAAGAAGATGGCGATGCATTCATCGTAGCTTTGGTAGCCCATGCATTTGATGATGTGTGGTTGGTTGACTTGGTTGCATCTTTTCACATGAGCTCTCATCGAAACTAGTTCTCAAAATATGAAGAGTTTGATGGTGGAAAGGTGTACTTGGGAGATGATTCTCACCTAAAGATAGTTGGACACAGAAGGGTCACTATCAAATTTTCTGATGGACAAGTAAAGGGAATCAATGGAGTTATGCACATTCCAAGTTTGGCATGAAACCTATTATCTATAAGTATGTTGAATGATGTAGGTGTGCAAGTTGTTTTTTTGAAAGAAGGATGCAAGATGATGAGAGGATCGATAGTGCTTGCAAGGGGTACTAGGAGAGGTACCTTATTTTAGCTAGATGCATGTATTCCTCTATGTAATAGTTCTTCATCCTCACCATCTGAACGAGCAGTGAAGAATACTATGGTTATTGGTTCCGATGGCAATGCAAACACTTTGGAAGGTAAGCTTCCTGCAAAAAAGACAATGTTGTGGCGTTTGAGATTTGGTCACATTGGTGAAAAGGGTCTCAGAACCCTGAAAAATAAAAATATCATTGAGGGGTTAAATGATTGCAATCTTGAGTTTGAATTCTATGAACACTGTGTCTATGGTAAAAAAAATCGTGTTCAGTTTTACTCTAGTTCTCACAAATCTTCTGATGTTTTGGATCTTATTCATTCTGATGTATTTCGTCCTGTAAAAGTTCCTTCAATCTCCAAGTCTGTATTTTTTGTATCTTTCATAGATGATTATAGTAGAAGGACATGGATTTATTTCCTTAAAAGTAAGACACAATTCTTTAGTCGATTCAAGGAATTTAAAGCCCTTGTAGAGAATCAAACTAGTAAGAAGATTAAGTGTGTGAGAACTGACAATGATGGTGAGTTTTTCTCAGCAAAGTTTGAATAGTTATGTAAAGAACAAGGTATCGAGAGGCATAAGACAACTCCTTATACCCCAAAGCAAAATGGAGTTGCAGAGAGAATGAACAGGACACTGATGGAGAAGGCTAGGAGTATGCTTAGTGGAGTTGGTTTAGAACAAAGGTTTTGGGCCGAAGCTGTGGCCACTGCTTGCTATCTGGTTAACAGATCTCCTACATCATCCCTTGTTGGTAAGACACCCATGGAGGTGTGGTCTAGTAAGAAGCCTTCAATGAGACATCTTCATATTTTTGGTTGTGAAGCCTATGCACATGTTCCAAAGGAGAAATGATCTAAGTTGGAAAACAAAGCTATTAAATGTATTTTCATCGAGTACAGTGCTGGTGTGAAAGGATACAAGCTTTGGGATCCTGTGACTAGTAAGGTGTTGTAGAGCAGAAATGTTATTTTTAGAGAGCTAACATCTTCTCCTATTGTGCTACAACCAGATGAAAAAGAAAAAAAAAATGATGTTCAGTTGCCTCCTACCCCTAAGAAGACTGAACAGAGAGACCATGTTGGGTCTAATGACGAGGAGAGCTCTAGCAGCTCTGATAGTTCAGAAGAAGAGGAAGAACAACCTCAACCACAACCCTTGAGGAGATCCACGAGAGAAAGAAAGCAACCAAAAAGGTTTGGTTATTCTATGTTAGATTCCAGTTGTTCTTTTGCTTTGATTACTAACATTGATGAGCCTAGATCTGTGAAAAAGGCTTTGGGCATGGAAGATGCAGGTTCCTGGATTGAAGCTATGGATGATGAGATGGATTCATTAGAGAAAAAAAAAACTTGGGACCTTGTACCTTTTCCTAAAGGGAGAAAATCTGTTGGCTATAAGTGGGTGTTCAAGAAGAAATTTTGTGCAGATTGTAGTGTTTAAAGGTACAAAGCTAGATTGGTTGCAAAGGGGTATTCACAGGCAGAGGGAATAGATTATGGTGAAATATTCTCTCCTATTGCAAAGTTGACATCCATTAGATTTATGTTATCTCTTACTGCATCAAATGATTTAGAGATAGAACAAATGGATGTGAAGACAACTTTCCTTCATGGTGATTTGGAGGAAGAGATTTATATGTTACAGCCTGAGCACTACATTGTTAAAGGTAAAGAATGCTTAGTTTGCAGATTAAAAAAATCTCTATATGGTTTGAAGTAATCTCCTAGTATGTGGTACCTTAAGTTTGATGCCTTTGTGTTGTCAATTGGATTTGTAAGATCAAAATCAGATCATTGTGTTTATTTCAGAGTTGAAAATGACCGCCTTCTTATTGTTGCATTATATGTTGATAATATGTGGCTGTTTGGGAAGGATATGAGTATGATTTCTAATTCTAAATATCAGTTGTCAGCACAATTTGAGATGAAAGATCTTGGGGTAGCTAGGTACATCTTGGGTATGGAAATCAGTAGAGACAGGTCTAACAGAAAACTTTGGTTGAGTCAGAGTAAGTATGTGAAGTCTATGTTGGATAGGTTCAACATGGCAGATTGTAGACCACTATGTGTTCCTATTCCTATGGGAACAAAGCTAGCTGTAGATGATTGTCCAAAATCTCCTAGTGAGATGGAGGACACGAGTAGATTACCTTATGCTAGTGCAGTTTGTAGTCTTATGTATGTTATGGTCTATAGTAGACCAGACATTGCCTAAGCAGTGGGAGTCTTGAGTTGGTTTATGGCTAATCCTGGACGGGTACATTGGGATGCAGTTAAGCAAGTATTCAAATATTTGAGGGGTAGATTAGATTACTCCATATGTTATCATGGTAACTCTTTTGGATCTTCGCATTTAGTTTGTATTCATGGGTTTGTGGATTCAGAATGGGTAGGTGATATTGATCGCAGGAGATCCACCGGTGCTTATGTGTTCACTATGTTTGGTGGTGCCATCGGTTGGATGAGCAAGCGACAACCTATGGTTGCTTTTTACACTATAGAAGCTGAGTACATGGCTGCTACTCATGCTTGTAAGGAATCCATTTGGCTTAAGAGATTGTGTTTTGATGTTAGTGTTGATGCAAAATAGATTACTATTTGGTGTGATAGTCAGAGCGCTATTTGCCTTGCGAAGAATCCAACTTTCCATGCCAGAATGAAGCACATTGATGTGCAGTTTTACTTTTTGAGAGATATGGTGGAAGATGGAAAGGTAAATTTGGAGAAAGTAGATATTGTGAAGAATGTTGCAGATGCATTAACAAAACCAATGGGCACTGAGAAGTTCAGATGGTGTTAAGAGTTTATGGGCCTTTTGGCCTATAGCGGTTAGTTCCTGTTATGTTCCTGTTGCTCTTACAAGGTGTTCGACAAGTGGGAGAATGTTAGGAATAAGGTGTCTCAACCTTGGATAATTCCTATTCTTATTATTTGTTTTGTAAAATATATTTCTTGCAAATAATGTTGATGTGTCAGCATCTTGAATTGTGTATAAGGAGATCATAGCTAAAATGGTTATGACGGATTCCTATGACACCTAAGAGCTATGTTAGGAAGATTCAATTATAGGTGAGGACATGTGGCAACTGATAAATTTGAGAATGGTAAAACCCTAAAATGGTTACCTTTGGGAGTAACCCTAAATGTGAAGCGCTTCTTATAAGCATTTTTAGGGTTGCGAAGAGGTTGTATGCGAAAAAGTGTATTGTTGGTACTGTGAGTTGCTACTGGAGTCATCTCTTGTCGCTGTTGAACTTGCATTGCAAGTGTATTGTAACCTTGTGTTGAAGATAATACATTGTGCAGGTTCTGGAGGGGTGGGGTTGTTTTACCGAAAGGTTTTTCCCCACCGGAAAATCTTTATGTTATGTGTTTCTTTCTCTGTCTATTTTCGTTATGCTTGCTTTGCCAAAATATTATTGTTTACATGATATTGAATCTATAAGTGAAAAGATTTTAATAGGATTTGCACCATACTTCTCTTAAGAGATTAGTGTAGGAAGCTGTTTCCGCACTTGAGTTTCCTTTCAAAAGGAATCGATGACTCGAAGAATTTTTTGCAAACAATGAAAGGTTACGATGACGAGAGAGAGAGAGAGAGAGAGAGAGAGAGAGAGAGAGAGAGAGAGAGAGAGAGAGAGAGAGAGAGAGAGGCTCATATGGATGAACAAGCTTCTCTCTTTTCCATGAGATTTAATGCCAACATTTTTGGAGGGCCAAGTACTAGTGAGCCTTGAAATAATGACAACATAAATCTTTTTGGTAATCATGGGGATGATGGGGGTAATTCTCCCCCTATAACTCCACAGTCATGTCATGGTGGTTTCGTATCACCTCCTAAATCATCTTAACATGGGCATGAATCCCATAAGTCTCACCATGAGAGTGATATAGACATGGAGATAACTGATGAAGATCTCATAAAGTTTCAACAAGATGATTTCTTTCAAAAATTGATGCTCAAGTCACTAGAACAAAATGATGATCAATAATTCATGCATCTTGCTTCCAAAGGGGTCAAGCTACCACCTAATTTTGATGTAAAAAATCTAGTTCAAAAGAGGGAGCCCACTCCCCTTGAAGTGGCTATGCAAAGAATACAAAACTTTAAAATACAAATGTCCAAATTAAAAAAAGAATAGGGGAAACCTAAGACCTCTCTAACTATAGAGTCCATATGTGTGTTGCCATTTGATAAGAATTTATACATGATACCATTCCCAAGAGATGTCGACATCCCAAAGTATGATAAGTACGATGGTAATGAAGACCCTCATGGCCATATAAGACAATTCTATGGACTTAGTATGGAATTTATAAATGATGATACATACCTCATGCAATTATTTCCAAGAAGCTTAAATGGTTAGGCCATGGAGTGTTTCACCAAGATCACACCTCCTCTTAAATATTTTGATGAGTTAGTGAAACAATTTATTCAACATTATTCTAGCTATGCGATAGTCTTAGGTATTGCCAAAAGATATTGTGAATGACACTTTTCCAACAGGTTGTTTTTTTTTTGTGTCTAGATGCAGAGTAACACCAAGTAGTAATCAACAAGCATTTGGTTTGAAAATAGTATGGGTAATTATATGACTTAATTAGTTGAACAAGGGACAAAAAAACCTTGCCAACATGTAGTTGTGATATTTGAAAACAATGAAAGCCTATGAATGCTATCATCTTGTTTGATGTTCAAGAACATTTACATAGGTCATTCACAATTGAAAACATATACCAAGCAGATCTACCTAAAGGTCACAACTCATTACTCAAAAACTTAGCCCACACTAAGTTCCCTCAAGGGACACAAATAGTGAGCGTAAAATCTTGGGGAGATCCGAGTAACCCACTAGAATCAACCTTGCACCAAAAATTTGAGCAAATAAATAGGGTAGCTACTAGCCTAGGGTGTCTAAAAAGAATTTTCATTCATAACACTCCTCTTGTCCCTGATACAGGGCCCCTCCCCTTACAGTGAATAACTGATCTCAAGACCACAAGAGTACTTTAATCATTCCTCCCTAGTGATCTCCTCATGGTCAAAATTCCACAAGCAATCACACTAAGTCAGACAAGTGCTACATCTACCAAGGTTTTGTGTCCTTGATAGCCTTGAGTTTATAGTGGGTTGGAATAGCCGAGTTCGCTTGTCCCCACTTGGGTCGTTCCTCTTGGTTGCCCAAGAGTACGCCTGCTAAAGAATCTTAACTATAAAAAATTGGATCCACTTTCAAGGGTCAAGATTTTCGATTCACCTCAAGGGTGAAGATCATACTATCTTATCTTGATCGTTTCTCCCAAACATGCCAAAAAGATTCAATTATCCCCTTGCTTTTGAAAATTCAAAAGTGGGTCAAGATTTTTGATTCACCACAAGGGTGAAGAGCATACTCTCCTATTACCAAAGAACCTCAATCATAGGTTTAATGTGCCTAGAAAATGAAAACAACTAGTAGAGTGTCACACATAAAAGTGAATTAACCCTCCTAACTTAGGCTAGATTTCAAAAATGAATGCCACAATTTAAGCAAAGAACAAAAGTTTAGGCTTACCTTGTTCGAAGCTAGCAAAGGCTAGGTGCATTTTTAAGGGTCTTCACCTTGTTTGTTTGTTTTTTTTTTCTTTGACATGTGTGCTACAAGAAATATTTAGCAAATTCTTTAAGATTTTTTCTTTGGCATGCGTTCCTTTTTTTGTTGATTTGCTTTGCTCTTAACGAGCAAGTAATGAGAAAATCCTTACAAAAAAAAAAATGGGTCAAGGCATAGGTACCAAATAAGATTGGAAACACAAAGTGGTTAGTTTCCTCAAACATTCAAGTTATCCCTGTTCACCAAGTGTATGCAAGGAATTACAAGATAATCACAAAATGATCTCTTTTTCACTCTTTATTTTTGACTAGTCAACAAGATTTGATTTATTTCTATGATTTTGACTTCAAAAATAAAAGTAAAAAGAAGAGACCCCTACTCAAAATGAGAGGGGTTTCTAAAAATGTAAGAATTTTAGTTTTATCTCCTCATTTGCTCATGTGGGACCCACTTTGTCAAAACAAACCATTTTTAGTAAATCAACTATTTGAGCATTGATATGACACATAAATTAAGAATTTAAAGAAACAACCCCCGCTATAATTTTTAGGCCTATCCAAAAATGTGGAGTTTACTAAAAAATTCACTGATTTGCACCCAAAATTGTGTTTTTGTCAAAAACAAAGAAATCATTACAAATCATGCAAATCAATGTGAATAAGTTTGAATTTCAGACTGGAGTCTCTCTAGACTATCAACACCCTCCAAAAAATAAATTTAGACTCGTATCATAAATGGTTTGGAAGATATGAGTAAATCTTTCAAATTTCTATTGTTTTGATCCTCAACTAGCTTGCACGAGAGTTAGCCTTAATAACAAAATGAGAATCAAGTGAAAAACCAATTGATTAGATCTAATGAGTTGTTGTAAAAATCATAAATGAGAATGCAACTAACATTTAAACAAGAAAACATGGAACTGAAAACTTGGTTTCTGCCCCATGGTGGGCGCCAAAAATGTACACTATATTTTGTGTAACACTCTAAACCCTTCTATCCAAGGTATTCCATAAAATTGGAATGCTTAGATGTTGGCTTAGAGCTCCCTATCCATATAGTGGAAAAAGTTAGGATTTGAATATGCAAGCTCTCAACAGAGTCTTAGAAATGTGTTTCTTGCTAGTAAACCATGCAATGAGAGGTTCTTTTAGAGACGAAATGCAAGAGTGCAAATGTCCATCAAATATGCCTCAATGATGCAATGTAAGATGAAAACTAAGCTAAGATGAGAACGCAAAGTGCAACTACTCTAAGCATGGATAAGAGTATTACAAACCAACTATTAAGCTATGTGAGATAGAATTATTGCAAAATGGAAACTAGACTAGCATGCAAATATGAATCTAAGCTAAAATGCTATGGTATGAAGGAATGAAGACAAGAAAATGAAGTTCTCCACAAAGCTCCAAGAAACTTTGTTAGAAAACCTACAACATAACAATATTCAAGAGTGTGTTTTTCATATGAGGAGAGAGCCCTCTTTTAAAAAAAAATTTGATGGTTGAGATAAAAAGACAAGAAATGGCTAATCAAGGGTGGAGAATAATCCTTGCCTAATTTTTGACTTTGAAATGTCCTTAGTCAAAATAAAAGGCTCCACTCATATAAAATTATGCATTTTTGTAGAAAATGATTTTGTTTTGTCAAAATAGGAGGCTCTCAACACATGAAAAATTATACTTTCATGTGTAGATAAAAATATTGTCAAAATAGGAGGCTCTACACATGGAAAATTACACTTTCATGTGTAGACAAAATGATTTAGTCAAAATAGAAGGCCCATTTGTAGACAAAAATGCATTTCTTTTATTTATGAAATAAGAAATGTGTGGATAGATTTTTGAGAATTATATTTGAATTAAAATGGAGCAAATTTTTTAAATCAAATATGTGTTTAGAATATGATAGTCAAACTATAGGTTAAAATCAAATAAATTGATTTTACCTTAATTTTTGAAAGTTTGTGATCAAAGACTTGGTAACATTAGCAAGAAATGCTAGAAGGGGGTTTATGGTCTAGGTAACCATTTTTAGGTGATTACACTCAGTAGGTAGGCATATTTTTATATAAAAATTGTGTATTTCTGTATATTGTAGTTTTTATATATTCCTTATTTTTCATATATACATTTATAGGCATATGCTTTCATCTACTATCTACCTATACTTTTTAATTCATATGTATGTATGTATGTTTGTATGCATTGTCATATATATATATAAACATAGAATATATAATAGTAGGATAAACTACTATTATATATTCTATGTTTATATATATATATATATATATATATATAGGATAATGTACAAGTTTTTATATATAAACAATTATATATATATATATATATATATATATATATAGAGAGAGAGAGAGAGAGAGAGAGAGAGAGAGAGAGAGAGAGAGAGAGAGAGATTTTGGTGATTATATATATTTATTCGCTACTATGATACATTAATTAATTATTTTTGTATTCTACTTTATTAAATTTTAGACTTATTATATAATATGTCTATAATTTAATATATGTATTTTATATGTACTAAATTATGGGTGTGTGTGTGTGTATTTATTTATTTTATAATTTTAGGGATTGATTTCTTGATCTTGATTCTAGTTTTTTCTTTTCTTCTCCATTTTTCTTTCCTAGTTCTTTCTCTTTAGTATTGATTTTCATTAATTTTCTCTCTTGGTTTGCATGCTCCTCCTCTCTAACCCCTATGTTTATCTTTTTATGCAGTTTGGGTCTACTTCCTATTATCTTTTTACATTCTTAGCTCTCTCATCCCGATGATGGATCATTGCGGATGATTTGAAATGTTGACGCAAAAACTCACACACAATCTTACCAAAATCATGAATATAATATAATAGATTGTGGATATCTTAAATTTGTCAAAAGCTTTTAGTTTCTCTCTTAAAAATGTAACCCACATCATTCTTGTATAATCATCAATGAAAAGAATAAAATGCCTTTCAATATAGAAGGTTCCTATCTTTGTAGGGTCACACAAATCTATATGAACAATCTCCAACTTTTTTGAAGTAGTGAATTTATTGCTAAGAAATAATCTATTCTTTTTTTTAGCCATCACACATTCCTTTTACATCATATTAAAAGGTTTAACAATATTTTTGTAGATCTCTTACAACATTACAGTTACTTACCTTCACAATATTATCAAATTTTACATGACAAAATCTTCTATACCATAACTAATTATCATCCACTTTTTCAACTAAAAAACTTATTTTAATTAGATTCAACTAAAAAATATTACCTCTGGTTCTTTTACATGTACCAATCAATTTCCCATACTTGATTGTATTCAGTGAGTTCTAGATGATAGCCCTTATCGACAAGTTGTCCAACACTCCACAAGTTATGTTTTAAGTCATAAACAATATACATCCTTAGTGTTAGTTTTACCATCAAGTGTAATAGATCTCTTTCCCTTAATAGGATAAGGAGCATTGTTACCAACTCTAACTACACCACCATCATAGTTGTTACATTCAACAAACTTATCTCTATCACTTGTCATGTGATGTGAACATCCACTATCTATTATCCAATTAGTTTTTTTTCTAACATGTGATACAAATGTTTTTCCTTCTCTAACAGGACTTTCTACATTTATAGCAGCATATCATATCTCATCTTTATCATCACTATCTATGAAGTTAATTCCTTGAAATTTGGTTTCATCATCACTTGCATACAAACGTTTCTTTGGAATCTTTTACTTGTAGGGATTCCTAGGCTTAATTTTTGGTTCTTTCTTTGGACATCTAAAAGAAAAATGACCAAACTATTTGCAATGCCAACAACAAAAAAATGTTTTTTACCTATTGTGGTTTCACAATGCACATCCCATTTCACCTAGAAATGGGGACCCCCTACTTTATCTTTTAGTTTTCTTGATCCCTAGTCTGGGGTCCAAGTCTTTTTAGGATTTTTCCTAACATCTTTAGCCAAATCTGGGTCTTAGCCTAAAAACCAAGATTCCAAAAACCATCATCTGAGGGAGTAAGTCATTTTTGCAAGAAAACTATGCACCTAGCGCACCTCATCAGGTGCACTAGTACACCAAAAAAATGAGGAAAATATTTGCCTCTTGGAAATGCATAGCTATGCACATCCAAGAGTGTACTAAATCTTGGGTCTATAAAGCCCAGGATCCTCCCCTTCCTCCTTAATTTTTCATTCTGAGCCTCTTTTTTTGCACTAGTATAGCTCTGGTAGGTGCACTACTACACCTATTCTCTGCCTTCCCACCTCCATAACACAAAAAAAAAACACCATAAGAAGGTGTGCAATTGCGCACCTTCTTTTTTACATTAATCTTTAAAAAACTAAAAAACTAAACAAACCATGACTATCACCTAAGTAAAGGTGTGCAACTACATACTATAACTAAGAGTAAGCATTCCTTATGGATGTAAAGGGTGTGCATTTAGTGCACCCCATGAGGTGTGCTAAATGTTCAACCTTTGTGCTTACAAAAGTTTGTAGGTGCAGAATCCATTAGGTGTACAAAGTGTGCACCCTTAAAAAACCTTTGTGTAAGAGATAGCGCACCTAGCACACCTCTGAGGTGCACCAGGTGCACTCTTTTTTTTGCATTTTAGGGTTAGAAATAGGTTTTTTAATAGTTTTTCATAATTAGGGTATCATTAGGGTTTGTATTAATTGATTTTTCTTTGACTTTAGACTAATAGATGTCAATTTTGTATAGATTCAACGGATTCTTCATCATCCTTGCTATAAAGATGGTCCCAAAACTAATTATTTTCAAGTTTTAATGTGTTCTGGCAAAGTCACACTTCCAAGATGACTATTCAGAGATCAGGGACATCGAACTTGGTCATATAGATTGGAATGAATTCCTAATATTGTGCAACAAACCCACAAAAAGGTCCCCATTGATATCTACTCTTACTCAATCGAGACTTGTCAATGTTGCATCACACCTAGTATCAGTATAATCCTTGGAATTGATCATGGCACTAGAAGAAAACTATATCTCTAAGGAAAGGGTTGTAAAGAGGGTAACTGGAGAGATCATGCTAGATCTTCAACTTAAGAACATAGAGAAAGTGTTCCATCTCCCAAGAATAGATCAGTTTATCAGATTAACTTATCATCAGGCAGAAAAATGGTACAAAAAACATGTAGAGGAAGCATCTGAAATCATCCAGTCTTCATACCTCATTGAGAAGACTCCTTTGGGGTGTAAAGCAGGCAAAGTGGACATGACAAGTGGTTATATGAAAGATGATATCGGATTTTCTATAATACTCTTGAGTAGAGTCATGGGGTTACCAACATCGGGACACCTGAACATATGGATGGTGCATTTCATTGAGTCTATCAAAACAAAAAGAATGCCAATTGATTAAGCTTCCATTCTTAGTGAGAATTTGGATGAGTAGCTGGTGATGGTTAAGAATAAGAATAAGTTCTACATGAAATCCCATTTGGTGCACCTATTAGCTACAAGGGCAATAGACTATCCTGGGTTGTTTAAAAAGGGAAGCATGCAAAATGCAAATGCACAACCCTATATAGTATATCACTAGTTGGTGAAGAAAAAGCTTCTAGAGCATAGCAAGGAATATAAGATAGTGAATGATGTTTTTATTTTTGTGATTATTCGATTCATTGAAGGGGATTATGCAAAAAGGATGTCTAATGAGGCGATGGCAAATATTTTGAAAGTCGGCACCTATTACATCCAATTTTAAACATTCACTTATTTGAGGCTAGTGGGTACCAATATCAATCCCAATAATCTCCATAGGTATTCAACTAATAGAATTATATTGTTGGAGATCGCTTGACAACTCTTGTCTACATATGATAGAGTAAGGAAGAAGCATAAGATAAACTGGGTGTGGCCCATTACTATTAGAGCATTTAGTGTGGTTCGGAGATAGGATATTCCATCTTTTGAGCCTAAATGGGATCAATATCCCTTGGCAGAATATAACTCTCCTTGTCCTTATTTTGATAACATTGGAAGAGTGCAATATTTAGCTGGAAAAGCATTCCAACATGAAGATGATATCAAGGACCACTGGATGAACACAGTAGATGACTATGATATCTGTACAAGGGATTATTGTAGGATGATTCTCTATTTTGAAAGTAGTAATTTGAAGATAAAGGTTCCTTTAAAGGTAGTGCAATGGGATATTGAGGATGCCCTTGATCCACTGTATCATAGAGATAATATTTGTGATCGACCCATTATGAATGCAAAGATTGATAAGGAAGAAAACTCAGCTATTAGTCACCGGGCTAGGCATGTCATCAAACTAACCAAGGATTAGATCAAAAAACCTTTCAAATTATATCCAATTCCTCAAGTGTTAGTCTTCCACACTATAGTTCACCTAGAAAAAAGTAGAGGAGCTAAGGTAACAATGCCCACTTTCACAGCTCCATCCCCAGTGAGGTTGGAAATAGTGCACCAACTAGATAGAGAAGTTGGATATTATAGGGCTCAAAAGGGTAAAGGCAAGAAGAAAAGAGCTTCACTTCAACAAGCCAAGCCAGAAGAAGGAGCAACTCAAGCACCACCACAACAAGGAGCAGAGAATGTACAAGGGTCAGAGAATGTGGAAGCTACGGAAACCTAGGATAATCCTCAAGTGCTGCCAACAAAGCAAGGTCAAGGAGGAACTAAAGAAGAAGTACAAGAAGTGTCTTCACCTACTCAAGAGGTACAAGCTTCCCCATCAGCTCTTAAGAGAATTAAGATCAAAACTCTAATCAAGAGGAGACAAAAGGTGATTAGAAGAGTTATTCCTTTTCCATTAGCACAAGAGGTTAGCCTAGAAGAAGAGGATGATGAAGATGAAGAAGATAACCTTCCTTTAAATCAGAGTACTTGTCTTGCTAGAGCCATAGAGTTGGAATGGAGAAGGAACTCCACCATTACACCACCATCCATTCACATACAACTAATTTAGTCTACAATTTCTAAGGATGAGATGTAGTAGTGGATTGGTGAGTAGGAGGGTGAAGGGACTGATTTCTTTCATATGTCAGATTTTGAATTTATGTCAGTTGGTACTATGTTAGTAGGAGATAAGATAAGAGATACTCTGACTAATCAAACTCAACAGGAGGATTGAAGTTTGTTTCCATCTCAACCACAAGGACCCGAAGTAGCTCCACCATCACCAAATCAAGTTGCATTTTGTGTGGATAAAAGTTCTGCTACTCCTCTCCCTTCGAGCAATGAAGAAGAATAGGTCCAAGCCAGATATGATGAAGAGCCACAACAAATACCTGTCAATGAAGTGTTAGAGGAAGGGAAAATATGTGAGCAAACTTCCTAAGACATATAAGGGAGAACTATGGACTCCATGGATATAGAGACTCCTAATGTGGATCTCTCACAAAAGGAGAAGACTCTGAAGAGGAGTGATAAGGGGAAGAGCATAGCAAAACAAACTCCTTTGTCATCAAAAGGTAAATCTTCGATGGAACATGAACTAACATCTCACATCCTATCACTATAGTCGACTTGTGCAACATGAAACAAAAAGTGGGAGAATCCTTTGTTACTTATTTACAAAGGTGGATAAAGATGTATTCAAATTACCCACGACAACTACCTGAACATGAGAATATTTATATCTTTGTGTCTAGTCTCATTCCAGAATTGCATTATGACTTGAGAAAACAATTCTACCTCACTTTTAATGATATGGTTGAAAGTGCTTTTCATATAGAAGATGTTTCCATTAAGAAGGGCGAGATTACTATTAGCAAGGATAAATCTAACGGTAATTGGAAATATAAGAATAAATCTTGGAATAAGAACAAGTATGTAGTAAATGATGGTGTTGTGGATGTTTAGCAGACTAAAGAACCCATTTTCAACTTAGCTAGCACTCTACTTACAACAAAGGAACAAGGGGTATCTACAAAAAAAGATTAACAAGGTCAAGCTTGTAAAAAAACCCAAGTTGTCTTGACTCCTCTCGGAGATTCATATGAGATTATCCTCAAAACCCTACTTGCACATGGGATCATCACATTACTTGAAAACTCTAGAGCATACGATCTCGCTATTAAACCTCCTTGGTGGAGAGATGACGATTATTGCAACTATCATAGAAACAAAGGCCATACAACCGATAACTATTTTAAACTAAAAGACATTATTCAAGATCTCATCGAGGATAGGAAGATTGGTGTGGATGGGCTTAGTAAAAACTCAGATGGCTTCTAAGGAACCTTTACCTAAATATAATCAAGGATAAAGTTCAAAGTACAACATGAATGCAGGAATGAAGAATCATGATGCTAAAATCAACTATACGTATGCTAATACTGACAATCTCATTGCTACGCTTGATCCTATTTGTGAGAGTGTTAATATGATGAGGCCCAAATATGATGACTATGGTACTAATGATGAAAGACCAAAAACTTATCTTAAGAGGTGTTGGTTCTATTGAAACACAAGATTCTACTAAACATGAACCCTTGATCATACTTAGAGGGGCTACTCCATCTCAGGATGATAAACTGAATGTTGTTAGTAGAAGCCATCCAAAACTTGTCCTTGGAGGAGCCAATGTTTCTAAGAAACCAAGTGCTAAGCCAACTAGTTCATCAACTACCTCTACCTTGACATATGACCTTGTAAATCAACTACAAAAGACCCTCACACAAATTTTTATGTTTGAGTTGTTAGAGTTATATCCTCGAGAAAGCTTTACGCTCTAGAAACATTCCCACAAACATTGATGCAGAACGATTCCAAGCTATGGTGAACCACATCTCCTCACCTCACTATCTTGCCTTTTTTGAAGAAGATGATCAAGCTCTCAGTCATCCCCATAACCTTGCTCTCCATGTCAAAGTTTAAATCTTCCATACTCACATCTACCGAGTCCTAATAGAAAATGGTGCAGGGTTAAACATTATCTCGTTCAATGTGATACAACAATTGGGCATGTCAAAATTTTCCATTGATCCTAGACACAAAATCACCATAAAAGCCTATGATGAGGTTGAATGACCTTCTAAGGGTTTAATTGTGCTAGTAATTTGAGTTGGTCTGATGGAAAAAGATGTTGTCTTCCAAGTCCTAGATATACCTCTTGCATATAACTTGTTATTGGGATGACCATGAATTCACGACACATAAGCAGTGCCCTCTACTTACCATTAGTGTATCAAGTTCCCATTCAATGGTACCAAGATAGTTGTTCCCGATGACAACTCGATGTCCATCAACACATTGTTTGCTACTAAAACACTGGTTCCACACAATTGCTCTTCTCATGAACCAACACCATCCTTTATAGAGTGTGAACAAAAATTGAAAATGATGAGCCTTGGTATGGGCGAGTACACTCTGGACTTTATTACTACTCTTCCAATTTCCCCTCAATCTTATGGGAAACCAACTACCACAAAGAAGCCTTCCACTTCCGCTATGACACTTTTTGGCACTTTTGTGCAGTCATCAGTACCTCTAGAGGTAGAAAAGGAAGAACAAGCCATTAAGGACTGGATCTATAGAGGAGAGGAAGATGAAGAAGTTACCATGAATACTCCCATTTCTCCTAAAAGATATGGCAAAGGCTATAAATTTCTGACAAAAATGGGCTATCAAGGCCATGGGTCCTTAACTAGTCATAAAAATGCTCTAGTTGGACCTTTAAGTCACACTCAAGGTCGTGATACTTGAGACACTGTTGGTTTAGGCTTTGGGCTAGAAAATGACATACCAACATGTGGTCAAAGATTGCCCATATCTAGTGAATCAGAGGATGATGACCCTCCCATGATTGCTACTACTTCATGAGATGAAGATTTTGTCTCTCTCACTTCCCTCCTTTGGGGAGAAGAAATATTGACCAGTACTAATGATGAGGAAGCTTCCACTTCCCAACAATAGGAACTAGCAGAATCTACTCCTAAGGACATGAACAGAGGATGAATTAGACAAAATATTTCTCTTCTCATAGCTAGGGATCAAAGTAAAAATTCTCATGAGTATGAGTGGGAAAGTCTATCAGACGCATCTTGCGAGCTAGGGGTGGATGTAATTCATGCCTATGCAACCCAACCAAGTGTAGTTGAATGGTGTAGTATAGGGTCGAATGCGTTTGACTCACAACATGTCTCAATGGATCACACTAGTCCCTCTAGGTCTATTCCTGAGCTAGACTCCTTTGCAACATTTTCTATAGGCTTGACTTCACAAGTTATTAGAGATGACTCCTTCCATATCAATGACATCAAAACTTTTGCCTCACTCTCACTAATTCACCTAGATCTCATAGATTGGTCTCTCCAAAATCAAAGACCTCAAATACGATCTTTCCAAAACAATTATGAGATCACTTGTTACCTGAATGCCATTGAACCCATCACTACTTCCACCAGTGAACCCATGGTTAATATGAAAGAATTAGATATCAAGTACCTCATTCAAAAAATTAAAAGAAAAAAAAAAGCGGTTAGATGGCGAAAACCACATTGTGGCAGTGCCTGATCCTCAAAAAAGTAAAAAAAAAGATGTATCTAATGGTGAAAAACTCCTTGAGGCACCTGCGGATGAGGTACTTGGTAGCCTGCTAAGCTATTTTCAAGAAAGATCTCCAGTTCTCATTGAACCGACGCAACCTATCAACTTGGGTACATAAGAATGTCCTAAGATTATTCATGTAGCTCAATCCTTGTCAAACGAGGCAAAGACACAGTTTGTTTAATTGTTCCAAGACAAGAAGATCAACTTCGCGTGGACATACTCTGATATGCTAGGGCTTGATACAGATCTCATCATGCATTACTTATCAATCTCCCTAGATGTGAAGCCTGTCAAACAAAAGTTGAGAAAAATGCATCCACATGTGGCCCTATTGGTCAAGGCAGAATTGGAAAAACTATTAAGTGCAAACTTTATCAGAGCCATTGATTATGCAGAATGGATTTCCAACATTGTGCCTATCTCTAAGCATGACAAATCCATTTGAGTTTGTATTGATTTTAGAGACCTCAATAAAGCATGCCCTAAGGATGACTTTTCACTACCAAATATCGATATGATAGTGGACATGACTGCAGTTTATGAGATGTACTCTCTCATGGATGGATTTTTTGGGTATAACCAATTGAATATAGCTCTAACAAACCAAGAGAAGACAACTTTTACATGCACATGGGGTACCTTTTGCTAGAATGTCATGCCTTTTGGGTTTAAAAATGCTAGTGCTACATATCAAAGAGAAATGACAACCATCTTCCATGATATGAAGCATAAAAACATGGAAGATTATGTTGATGACACACTGACTAAATCTTAAAAATGAGACACACATCTTGGAGACCTTAATTTGATATGGGACTGTATGGAACAATTTCAACTTAGGCCGAATCCAAAAAAATGTGCCTTTGGTGTCACTTCTAGGAAATTGCTAGGTTATATCATTTCAGCAAAATGCATTGAAGTTGATCCTAAAAAGGTCCAAGCTATCATGGATATGCCTCCTCCAAAGAATATTAGTCAACTTAGAAGTCTGCAAGGACGTCTACAATCCATAAGAAGATTTATCTCTCAATTGGCTGATAAGGCTCAAGCTTTCAATAAAAATTTGCATAAAGGATCTATCCATATTTGGAATAGTGACTATCAACAGAGTTTAGATCAATTGAAAGGCTACTTGGAAAAACCTCCAATTTTGATGCCACCCATCTCGGGAAAACCTTTGATTCTATATATTTCAACTATGGATTCTTCTCTAGGAGCACTTCTAGCCCAAATTGATTAGATAGGTAAAGAAAGAGCCATATACTATATCAATCAAACTTTGGTGGCTTATGAAATAAAGTATACAATTATAGAGAAGGCATGCCTTGTTGTAGTATTTTCTTCCAAAAAGCTCTGACATTATATGTTGGCACATACAGTTCACTTGATTACTAAGATAGATCCTTTGAAATATCTATTAAGTAAAGCTGCACTCACTTGTTGTCTTGCTAAATCGATGATGATTCTTTTCGAATTTGATATTTAGTATGTCAAACGTAAGGAAATTAAAGGGTAGGCCATAGCTGACCATTTGGCTGAGTTTCCACTTGAAGATATAACACCTATGCAAATTGAGTTTCTAAATTCCTCAATCATGTACATCATTGAGAGAACATGGAAGATGTTTTTTGATGGGCCTCATACTCAAAATGGAGCTAGAGAAGGTATCTTGTTTGTTTCCCCTCATGGATATACAATTCCCAAATCTTACAAACTCTTGTTCCCTTGTACAAACAACATGGTGAAATATGAAGTTTTAACAAATGGGATCAAAATGGCTCTTGAATAGCAGATAACTGAACTACACATCTATGGAAATTCTCAACTTGTTGTGAACCAAGTGAACAATGAATATCAGACAAAAGATCACAAGTTGATCCCTTATAAAAAAATATAGATGCTCTAAGGAATTATTTTACCTTTGTAACATTCCAACAGATTGCTAGAGTAGAAAACAAGGCTGCTGATGCTATGGCCACCTTAACATCTATCCTCCAACTGTAAGAACATGAATCATGATTTGAGTTCCTGGTGGAAGAACTACGTCACCCGCCTATGATTCCTCAAATAACCAGGTGATCTACACTATCATAGGTCACGATTCCTCCTACTACGTAGCTATCTTCTCCTACCTGTGTGATCAGGTTATCCTTGAAACCCTCACATGCAACCAAAAATGCCAACTCCTTTGTAATGCTTCACATTACACTTTGGTCTCTGGTGACTTGTATAGAAAGGGTCTAGATGAAATGTTGCTTAGGTGTTTAGAGCTAGAAGAGTTTGAAAAGGCACTTGCCGAAGTCCATGGAGGCATTTGTGGGACACATTCTAATGGCCTTGTGCTTGTCCAAAAATTGCTTAGGATGGGTTATTACTAGCTCACCATGCAAGTTGATGCTGTTCGCTATGCGAAGTCCTATAAAAAATGTCAGCTCCATGAAAACTTGATACATGCTCCTGGGCAAGAATTAATCCCTTCTATGACATATTGGCCATTTTAGCAATGGGCCTTTGACTTGGTAGGAAAGATTCATCCAAGCTCATCCAACGGTCATAAATTCATCATCATAGTGATAGAGTATTTCACTAAATGGGTTGAAGTTGTACCAATATCTACTACTACAAGAAAACATGTTGCACTGTTTATACTAAATCACATCATTTTCTGATATGGTATCCCATCGTCTATTGTTACAGACAATGGAGGGCAGTTCAAGAACAAGGACCTAAGGCAGTTGTGCAAAAAGTTTCAAATCAAACAACATTGGTCCTCTATTTACTATCCCCAAGGGAATGGCCAAGCTAAGGCCTCCAACAAAACATTGCTGAAAATCTTGCATTGTACAGTTCATAAGTCTGGGAGAGATTGACATCTATAGATAAATCAAACACTTTGGGCCTATAGAACTACCATCTATACTCCTACAGGGGCCACACCTTTTTCTTTAGTTTATGGTTCTTAGGCTGTTCTCCCATTAGAAGTAGAGATCCCCTCCTTGTGAGTCTCTTTACATGGGTTGATAACTGATAAAGACCATAGAGCTATGCGGATACATGAATTAGAGACTCTTGATGAGTGTCGTAAGGAAACTTTTGATCACATAAGAGCTTATCAGAAGTGCATGTATGCTCAGTATAACAAGAAGGTTCATCCATATGAGTTTCTTGTTGGTGACCTCATGCTTAGAGAAAATGTAAAAAATCAACAACATAGGGAGTAGAAAGGAAAGTTTGAACCTAATTGGTTAGGCCCATACATTATCATAGTAGCATTTGGGTTTAGGGCTTATTAGTTGTCTACTCCCAAAGGTGAAGAACTAGTAGAACCTATCGATGTTCTACACGTAAAGAAGTTCTATGCTTAAAGGCTTACTACTCAACTATCTTGTACATATCTATGATCTTGAAAAAATCCTAAAAATTGCAAAAGGTCTAAAATAAATAAATAAATAAAATTTAAAAAAATGGTACAAAAGAAGTAAGAACACCACCTTTGATTTAAAAAGGGGCAAGAGATAGCACTTTTGGACTTCTCCAAACAACACAAGGCCTTCAATGCTGAAAAGGGCTATAGGTGAATGGTTGATTTTCTGTCTCTGAGACAATTTTTGGTTCTTTGTGGCTTTCCATTGCAATTAATAGAAGATATGAATAAGAGAAATGACTTTGGGTTTTAAGTTCTACTCTGCCAATCAGTGGTTGCTCAACATTAGAAATGGATGGAAGTAGGGGTAGTTGGAGAGAAGGAAGGTTGTGGCTCAGAGGAAATGTGGAGTCTGATTATGTATTGAGATACCATAGACATGAATTGTAGGAAAATCAATGCACATTTGTGCTATCCACTTTGGCCAATGATCCCCAATGTTTATTTTAGCCCTTAGTCAACCCACTTGGCATCATAAACTCCCTTCATTTCCTCTTTAGGTACCTCACGTGGTCCTAGTTACCTCGTATGCAAGCAAATTTTGCTCACATCCTCCGTTTCACCCCCATAGACCCAAAAAAAATAAAAAAAAATAAAAAATTGCCAAAAAATATTTAAAAAATTAAAAAATTGCCTAAAAATATCAAAAAAAATTCAAAACTTACCTAAAATTATCAAAAAAATTCAAAAATTACCTAAAATTATCAAAAAAATTCAAAAATCATCTAAAAATATCAAAAAATTATGCAAATAGCCCAATACATTCAAAAGGGGGCTCATAATTGCCAAACATGGCTGTAAAAGCTTGAAACATTAAGAGCACCCCAAAATTCCTGTCAATTCCTACCTCACTTTAGCCCAATTAGGCTATACAACAGGACATCAGATATTTGAACCTCACATGCCTCACTGAAATTAAGAAGCAGTGTAGTAATGTCCTAAAACATTTTACGGGGCTTTAGAAAATTTGACATAATGCAGATAGCATAAGAGGTGCCCCCATTTCCTTCGTCTTGTCAAAAGCAACCATTCCCAATGGATCATTAGTCTTATTTAAGTTGTAGTGGCCATGATTAGTCTTATTTAAGTTGTAGTGACAACGATTAGTTCCCCCCCCCCCCCCCCCCCCCCATTAACAAATATATCAATGCTATCTTGAAAGCCAAATATCCATCACACTCTTTCATCCTCATACAATTGGGGCACAGAATAAGTAGGTGTAAGCGTAAGAGCTTGGCTCCCCCTCTAGTGCCTTTTTAGGCCCAAAGCGCCTTTTAGGCCACTCTAGTGCCTTTTTCAAGACCCAAGTGTCCTTTTTGGACCCCTTTAGTGCCTTTTTAGGTCCAAAGTGCCTTTTTAGGCCCCTCTAGTGCCTTTTTTAAGGCCCAAGTGTCATTTTTGGACCCCTTTAGTGCTTTTTTCAGTCCAAAGCGCCTTTTTCAAGGCCCAAGTGTCCTTTTTTGACCCCTTTAGTGCCATTTTAGGCCCAAGTGCTTTTTTTAAGGCCCATTAAGTGCCTTTGTAGGCCCAACACCTTTTTCAAGGCCCTATTTTGCTTTTTTCAAGGCCCATCAAGTGTCTTTTTAGGCCCAAGTGCCTTTTTCAAGGGCCATCAAGTGCCTTTGTAGGCCCAAACGCCTTTTTCAAGGCCCTATTTTTCCTTTTTCAAGGCCCATCAAGTGTCTCTTTAGGCCCAAGTGCCTTTTTCAAGGCCCATCAAGTGCCTTTTGAGGCCCAAGCACCTTTTTCAAGGCCCATCAAGTGCTTTTTTTGACCAAAGTGCCTTTTTCAAGGCCCCCACAACACTCTTTTGAGTCAAAGCACCTTTTTCAAGGCCCTATTTCATCTTTCTTAAGGCTCAAACATCCTTTTTGGTCAAAGCATTTTTTAAGACCCTATTTTGCCTTTTTCAAGGCCCTAGGCATCCTTTTTGGATCGAAGCATCTTTTTCAAGACCGTATTTTTCCTTTTTCAAGGCCTTAGGCATCCTTTTTAGGCCCCCAAAATACCTTTTTTGGATCAAAGTACATTTTCAAGGGCTTATTTCATCTTTCTCAAGGCTTAGGTGTCCTTTTGGACCCCAAAGTGCATTTTTATAGACCTTGAGAATATTCATCTTGGCGCACACTTAGAGAAACATCCCAATGTTGGCCTTGTAATCATCTATAAGGGCTATTAGTACACAAAAAATTATGCTTTACACACCATAACTCTCCAAATGTTATGCAAATCTGTAGACATTCAGTTTCTCGCATACAGATAAAGGTTTTCCTTGCTCTACAGATTGTATTATTCCCACTTTTATAGAAATTACCTTCCCAATATTCTTCAAAAATTCCAAAAACATTAACATATTCTTCAAAAATTCCAAAAATATTCACATATTCTTCAAAAACTCCAAAAACATTCACATATTTTTTTCACAAATTTCAAAAATATCCATATATTCATAAAAAATAAAATTACAAAACATTTAAAACATTTTTCAAAAAACAATCACAAAAACATCCACCTACAGCATGAGATCACCACAGTCCACTTGAACAAATACTTTCTACCACATGATACAAAAAGTCACAACATCAGCAAAATGCTCATCAATGTCCTCCTCGTGGAGGTGGGGCATTTGGGTTTCCAGTTGGAGGTATTCCTATTTGTGCAGTCCCAAATGATGAAGCTCCTGGCGTCGGTCTTGCACCTTCCTAGATTGTATCCATTGGAATTGGGATATGGCCACATCTTAACAAAGTATTCATTTGAGTAATAAACATCCTATCTGAGAAGGATATTCCTCTCATGTGCTCTGGAGGGACTACCTAATGATACAATCCCATGTAGTATGCTGCCTCTTGTGCTAGCTTTTCTGACTTCTCCCTCACTTCATTCATATTTGCTTGCAATTTTGCTGCCCTAGGTACTGTCGTTGCCTGTTGAGAAATATCTTATTCTGCCTTATATGTATTCATAGTCATCTTCCATGATTCCCTCTCATGCTTTACTTCATGCATCTGGTTCATGAAGTGAGAGATCCTTGCATTGGCAACATTCAACTGATCTTGTGATCGATATGCTATGGTATTAGTCTTTCCCATCATTTCTCTAAATGCTTCGACCTGAGCTTATAACAACACCATCTCATTGTGAATTCATTCTACTACTGCTCGCTCTACTACTAGAGATATCTCTGTAGTTTTTGCCTGCGCTTGTTCTATTGATAGCATTGCTTTTGCTCGCTTCGCTTCCTCTCATGCTCCATCTTCTTGAGCTCTTTCAATCAAACCTTGAAAGAACTTTGCATCTTTCTCTATGTTATTAGCCAACTTCGTCTCCGCTTCCAACACTTTCTATAGCTCCACTTCCATTGCCTTGGCTGCATCATGAACTGGTGGCAACACCATGCTAGGTTGTGCTTCCTTAAATGGACAAAATGGAGACTTGAGAACACCACTTGTATTCTCCTCAGAAATGTTGATTATACCCCCTAGGATGCTTTTTTCTCGCCTCCATGGTGATGCAATAGGCTTTAGCACTAGTCCTTTCTCCATATCTTGGGAAGGCTCCTCCATTGGCATTTGTTCCTCTGCTTGGCTATCTGTGAAACCAATATGCACATCCGCAGTCTCACTAAGTCTCTCCAAGCTTGGTGATCTTGTTTCCTTTGCTGGTTTCTCTTGCTCCATGAGTTGTGTCACACTCTCTACTAAAAATTGAAGCAAGGTAGGGTCCTCTACATTGTCCTCCATTGGACCCTGGACTGGTAGCTCCACTTGGCTTGCTCCAACCACTTTTGGGTTGGATCTATGAACCCTTTGATGCGACAATGCTCCTCTTAGTTTTTACCACTTCCATTTTTCTCTTTTTTGTCCCCTTCGCCCCATCCCATCCACCAAACTATTGCTTCCCTCATCAATCCATCCCCCCTTTCCTGTATCTACCATCTCTGGTTCTTGTTGCACTTTATCTTGACCACTATCCATGACTGTAATATTTCACAAGCCTTTTTTTTTTTACTTCACTCCAATTTCTCAAGATTATTAATAATCTTGTAGACTTGTGAATTGGTTCAATCAATGTAGTTGCTTATTTATAGAAAAACTTCAACATACATTGTTGTCTCTACATGTCATTTCCTTCATCTTGTTGGTGCAATGTGTCAAAGTAATAATGGGAGTAGGTGAAGTTTTCTATTGATTTTTCAATATTGACTTGGGTAGTCATGGATAGGTGTCTCACACATCCTTTGTTATTACACTTTTCACTCAATTTGTTCATTGGATACTAAACCTTTCATAATATGACGTGATTTTTTAGATTTCCAATATCCTTTAATGGTACAAAATGCCTCCCACTTTTGCTTTATTCAATAGGATAAGAAAAAAATGCACATTGTTAAAAACTATCACACATTATTATGCGATAAACAAAGACTATGTGATGTTTTCTTTTCTTTAGCCCCATGTCTCTTGCTACTCAATGATGTTCAAAACTAGACGAGGAAGGACTATGGGACATGATCTTTTTTTTGTTTCATCTGAAGAATCCATATAAAAGGGGTGTCTCCTATAAGAGCCTCTCTCTCATGTTGGATGGCTATGTATACCTCGACTCATTTTATATGGACACTTTAGTGAGGTTGGTTTTTCTCCTTGTCTATTTGAGTGAGTTCTTTATGCTATTGTGCATATCAATACTTGTCCTCTTAGTGAATGTATGGGTCACTACGAGTATCCTTTGCAAACTTCTGTCTCAACTTATGAATCTAAGGGTCATTGAGAATAGAAAACTTCTTGAATACTTAGCATGAGAAGGATCTCTAGCATGTCTTGGGTGCTTGTCCGCAAGAAACATTCTGGTCATACTAGCCTTTATGCTTTGATGCTTATGTTCCCTTGCTAAATTAAAAGGGATAGGTGTTTTGGTCATTCCGGCTTCTTATACCTTAATGCTTACACCTCATTCCGACATTCAAATATGGTCATATTCATATTTTCATAGCTCATACTAGTGATGATTGTATGGTCTTATAAATGCTCGATGATGAAATTAGAGTCTAAATGTTTTGTATTCTTTGCTAGTAAACCAATTTGCATATTAGTCTGCATAGTCTTGCATTCCTACATATGGGGAGAGCTCCCTCTTTATCTTTTCTTCAGACATCTTAGGTAACTGCTTTTATCTCATCTTTTGCTTTCTTCTTGATCATGTCTTTTCACCCTCTTGATCTTTCACTTTGCCTCTTTGATATTTTGTCATCAAAAGGGTTAACACTATCATCACATCTATCTACCCTTTTATATCTATTCTTATTTTTGACCCTAGCTAATTTGGACATCTTGGATACATTGTCGGGATCAAAATCAAAATTTGAGTTTATCTTTTGGTTAAAAATCACATTTTCACATTCTACCTTCTTCTCCGCATTTAGCCGACTTTTGGAGGTCTAGTATTTGAATCTCTATTGGGACATCTTCATTCCTCCATGTCTTCACCATTACCATGCTTCATGTCTACTTCCAATTCACCACTTTCCCCTCTATATTATTGTTTTCAATTGATTTGACCTCATTTTCATATTTTATCATTCATGGTCACTTCTTATCACCTTGGGGAATTCCATCACTTCTTTATGGTCAATCTTTGGTTCTAATCACCTATCTATCATTATGGACTTTGATATATCTTTATCTTCTCATATCTTGCTAGTTTCTGCACTTCCTCTCTATTATTTCCATTTCGATCCTGAGGGGGCAGACATAATCTATCATTGCTATGCTTGAAAACATTTTCTCTTGTAGGGGCATATGCTTGACCATCTCTATTTTCTCTTGATCTATCTACTAGTATTCTAGACTATTGCTATTAGTTTGATCACTCAATTCTTGCTACATCCATTGCTATTATAGTCTCTTTATTCTTTGATTGCATGTGTTCCCATATCAATCACACATTAGTTAGAGAATTGCTTCATTCTTTGAAGTTAGAACTATCTATCTATTTGCTATCATGGCTTCTTAATTTGATGTGTTCCCATATCGATCACATATTAGATGAATAATTTTAAGCTTTTTCTATTCTTTGACCACATGTATTCCCACATCAATCACACATTAGTCAAAGAAGGAAAAATGTAATCACCTAAAAATGGTTACTTAGACTATAAACCCCCTTCTAGAATTTCTTGCTAATGTTACCAAGTCTTTGATCACAAACTTTCAAAAATAAGGTAAAATCAATTTATTTTATTTTAACCTATAATTTGACTATCATATTCTAAACACATATTTGATTAAAAGAATTTTCTTCTTTTTAATTCAAATATAATTCTCAAAAATCCATCCACACATCTCTTATTTCATAAATAAAAGAAATGCATTTTTGTCTACAGATGAGCCTTCTATTTTGACTAAATCATTTTGTCTACACATAAAGGTGTAATTTTCCATGTGTAGAGCCTCCTATTTTGACAATATTTTTGTCTACACATGAAAGTATAATTTTACAGGTGTTGAGAGCCTCCCATTTTGACAAAACAAAATCATTTTCTGCAAAAATGCATAATTTTCTATGAGTGGAGCTTTTTATTTTGACTAAGGACATTTTAATGTCAAAAATTATGCAATGATTATTCTCCACCCTTGATTAGCCATTTCTTGTCTTTTGATCTCAACCATCCAATTTTCTTTAAAATGAGGGCTCTCTCCTCATATGAAAACACACTCTTGAATATTGTTATGTTGTAGGTTTTCTAACAAGTTTCTTGGAGCTTTGTGGAGAACTTCATTTTCTTGTCTTCATTCCTTCATACCATAGAATTTTAGCTTAGATTCATATTTGCATGCTTGTCTAGTTTCCATTTTGCAATAATTCTATCTCACATAGCTTAATAGTTGGTTTGTAATACTCTCATCCATGCTTAGAGTAGTTGCACTTTGCATTCTCATCTTAGCTTAGTTTTCCTCTTACATTGCATCATTGAGGTATATTTGGTGGACATTTTCACTCTTGCATCTCATCTCTAAAAGAACCTCTCATTACATGGTTTACTAGCAAGAAACACATTTCTAAGACTCTATTGAGAGCTTGCATATTAAAATCCTAACTTCTTGCACTCCATGGATAGGGAGCTCTAAGATGGCATCTAAGCATTCCAATTTCATGGAATACCTTAGATAGAAGGGTTTAGAGTGTTACACAAAATACAATGTACACTGAGAAAGTGAACATATACATACATACAGACATACATATAGAACAAAAGAAGCCTACAAGCACAAAGACATGAAGCCAAAAGATTCACAAGGATAATAATGGGTACCAAGAAAAGCTAAGAGCCCAACCTTCATCGTGATTGAGATTGGAGGGGTGATCAAATATTTCAATAGCCTCCTTCATCTTTCTCTTGAATAATTATCCTCTTTTACAAGGATTTGAGTGTTTTCCAATCAAATGTGGTGTTTGGTAGAAGATGAGTGCTCGACTAAGGCATATTTGACCACTCTCTCACGCTTGATGCCAACAACATGCTCGTTGATTGTTGTGGAAAATGATCTATTGGTTTCACCAATATAGGGTATATCATAAGAACACAACACTTTGTAGACCCTAGATTCTGATAGGGTGTCCCTAGAGTCTTCGAGTCAAAGTAAGTGATTTCTAGTCATAGAAAGGGGTTTGAAAGCACAACAAACTCCTTTCTTGAGAACAATTTTTGAGATTTTGTCTGAGATGCCTTCAATAAACAAGTCTATTTAATTTGTTTTCAATACTTGTCCATTATACACAAATTAATTACATATTTTTTTGTGATCTTGTTAATTACATGAAATATTAATTCAAAAATAAGAATTAAATTAATATTAATATATTAAACTGTTGGAAATCTCATTGAAAATATCATTAATGAAGAAGATTGATTGAAAGAGGGAGATTGTTGTTTAAAGAATGTTTTCAATCATTCTTTTGTCATTGATGTCAAATTTTCTATTTGTAGGAATGTTAATTGCTTACAAGATCCAAGTACTATAACTTAGTTGATTGATGAAGAGGATTTGATCAACAAGATCTAACAATAACACCTAAGGAAAAGGTTGAGTTATGATGTTGTAATGAAGTACAAAGATCGGTTAAGACAATGGTGAGATGATGTATTGGTAACATATTCAAAGATATAGTGGGTGGCCACACTTAGAAACATTGAAGAAATAAGTTGTAACAAGGTTGACTGCAAAGCTTAAACTAAGTTCATCAGTGGGTGTTGAGCAAGCTAGTTGAAGCTAAGCAAATTCTCAGTCGGAGCCGAGTAAAAAGAAAATTTAGTGTGTGCTGAGTGAAGTTCAAGTGCTGAGCAAAGTAATAGGTGCTGAGCATCAGAAAATCTTAGTTGGTGCTGAGTGAACTTCAAGTGCTCAGCATCAATAAAAACATAGTTGATGCTAAGTAACATAGTATGTGTCGAGCATCAGGATTTCAATAGTGTCAAACTATTGCATTATTGGAAATGTCAAAGATTTGCCAAATTTGAGCCGACATAGTTGTTACCTTGAATTTTGTAAACCAGTTGGAGGAAAAGGATGATGAGTTGGTGGCATAGAATTCTATGTAAACTATTTGTGAACAAATTCAAAAGGATTATTTAAGAAGTTTCTAGAGAAAAAAAATGTGGGTTATATTCAATGAATCCTACCTAATCCATACAAATTGAAATCAAAGGAAGGAAGAATCAAGTAGGAAAATAAGTCCTAGACTTCTATTTAAGGAGTCATAGTCCAAGAAGCAAATGCTACTACTATTGAAGTGATAAATTGTGAAGTGATTAGAAGGGTGTCAAGGAGAAGGCATCTAGGAGAAGGAAGAGCACAGAGGGTCTGCTTCTACAAGTGGTCAAGAAGAGATGATTGCACTGGTACACTAAGCATGGAGACTCAAGGAAACTAAGCTTGAAAGGAGGGCAAACAATCAGAGTTGCAAAGACTGAAAGCTAGATAATGATATAAGCTAAGAAGTGATCTAAAATCTCTAAGTTGAGTTGTATTTTATAGTCAAGTCAAAGACTTTCTAATACTCTCTAGTGATTGTATTAGATATGAAAATCTTGTGGACGTAGGTTGGTTTAATAACCATTTGTAAATATTTTAATAGGGTGGCATTCCAATTGAATGTTCTAAAGTCCTCTAACAAGGCCCACTTCTAACAGGGTGGTTAAATCCTTTAACCAAGTCACATTTAATAGTGTTTTGTAAGCCTTTAATAGGGTAGGCCTTTCACAGGGTATCACTTTAGAAGACTGAAAATTGAGTACCATGTTATTGATGGTTTTTTCCAAATTGGGTTTCCATGTAAATCACTGTGTTATGTGTTGATCTTTTCATGTGTTGTGCTTGCATGTTGATTTATAGTAACTTGCTGAATAGGAAAGTTAAAGCTTGGATGAATGAATGGTTGAATGGGATCACTACACTTAGTGAAAAAGTTTGAATAGGACATTTGGACCTTGAATAACTAATTCACCCCCCCTTAGTGATTTTAAAGAATTTCTAACAATTGGTATTAGAGCCATCTTCTAATTTAGTTTCAAGGTACTAGAAGCAGAAAGATCAAGATGTCCAAGAGAGAAGTTCCCAAGCTCAACAAAGATAACTTTTTTGCATGGCAGAGTCTGATGAAACTGCACCTTGGATCAATAGGTGATTATGCAAAAACCTCAATTGGAATAGAATATGTAGACCCATTTGGATGTCTTACTACATATGAATTAAGCAAAAGGAAGGAGCACAATCAAGCAATGCTAGAGATTGCCTCTGTACTTAGCTATGCAGAATATGATGATATTAAAGATGGTGACACTGCATTCAAGATGTGAAAAACCCTAATAGATATCTATGGAGGAGATCTAAATGTCCAGAGGGCAAAGAGAGAAAGCCTCAGAGGGAAGTTTGATGACATGGAAATCGAGGAAGGAGAAAATACTACTCAATATGCTACTAGGATGAAAGAAGTGGTAAGTGCAATAAGAAGTCTAGGTGGTCAATTGGAAGAAGAAACTGTTAACAACAAATACTTAAGAACTTTACTCCCTATCTATGCTATTAGAGTTTCAACTATCGAAGAGCTAAGGCATGTACAAGGAAACACACTAACCTTTGAAGGAATAGTAGGAAGACATATTGCATTTGAATTGTCCAACTTTGACAACTACAGACCTAAGAACCTTGAATCTACTTTCAAAGCCACAATGACAATAAAAGACACCCAGGAGGAGACATCAAGCAAGAAAAGAAGAAAAGGAAAGCATGCATCTAGTGATAGTAGCACAAATGAGGAAGATGTGGAATAGTTGGAAGCACTACTGGCTAGGATATTCCATAGAGGCAAAGGTAAGTTCAAAGGTAAGCTTCCTATCATATGTTTTAATTGCAATGAAGTAGGTCATATTGCTGCAAGGTGTACACAAAAAAAGAACTACAATGAAAGAAACAAGTACATGAACAAGAGAGAGGATGATAGTAAAGATTACAAGGAAAAAGGCAAGATATGCTACATTGTTGAAGAAGATTCTGATGAGAATGATGATGAAGTAGTCTATGTGGCCATGCAGGATGAATCAAATAAAGATGAAGATGAAGCAACAACATTGGTAGCCTGTGTGAACAAGAATGACAAGTGGATCATAGATAGTGGATGCTCACATCACATGATAGGAGATAAAAGTAAGTTTATTACCTTTATTTAATATTATAGAAATAGTGTTAGATTTGAAAATGATGCTCTATGTCAAATCAAAGGAAAAGGTTCTATTAAACTTACAAAGGAAATTTCATATGATAATGCATACAATGTTGAAGGATTGAACTACAACTTGTTGAGTGTATCACAATTAGGCAATGTAGATTGCAAAGTAGAATTTGGAAACAAAATTGCTAAGATCTATGACATTGATAAAAATTTGATAGGAAAATGTAAATAAACTAGGAGTAACTTATTTTACTTAGATATGGAAGATGCAACTTGTCTTGTTGTTAGATTTGATGATGTGTGGTTATGGCATAAAAGGTTGTGTCATGTTAACTTTGATAATCTGATTAGCATTAGCAAAAAGAAGGTCAGAGGAATACCTAAATTGAAGAAATTTGAAAACACAATGTGCAAACAATGTCAACTAGGGAAGATGACTAAGTGTAGTTTCAAAAGAAAAACATACACTTTCAAAGAAGTACTAGAGTTGGTCCATATAGACTTATGTGGTCCAATAGAAGTGTAAAGCTACCTAGGAGAAAAATACATAATGCTATTTGTAGATGACTATTCTAGGATGATGATTGCTATGTTCTTGAAACAAAAATCTGATGCATTTCAAATGTTTAAGTGATATTTGACCAGAGTTTAGAAGGAAACAACTAAGAGTTTGAAGTGCCTTAGATCAGACAGAGGAGGTGAGTTTACATCAAAAGAATTTGAGATGTTTTGCAATGATAAAGGTATTAAAAGACAAACATCAGCACCAAGAACTCCACCTCAGAATGGTATTACCAAAAGAAGGAATAGGTGAATAATAGATTGTGCTAGAACCTTGATGATGGAAAAAAATGTTGTACTAAAGTACTAGAGAGAAGCTGTAAGTACTATAGTCTACATAATGAATAGAGTCCAAGTCAAGAAAGGTACAAATGCAACACCTTTTGAACTATGGTATAGTCACTCATCTACTATGAAAAATTTCAAAGTCTTTGGTTGTAAATGTTATATTCTTAAAGATACTAAAAATGACAAGTTGGATGCAAAGAGTGATGAAGGCATATTCCTTGGATAGTCCACTAGAAGTAAGGTATATAAGTGTTTGAATACTAACACTAACAAGATTGTGGAGAGTGCAAATATAAATTTTGATGAGCATGTAGAAGTTCAAGTTGATGGAACTAAACAATCAGAAGATTATAGATCTTTTGTATACTTCTATGAAGGAATGACTATTGAAGAAAATGTTGCCAATCAACTTGGAAATCAACAAAAATTTTTAGTATCAGTCGAGTCACAGCCAGTGACTACCGAGCTGCATTCAAAAGCTGAGCTACAGAATGAAGAAAATGCACATTCTAATTCTGAAAATAGTATACATGAAAGAAATAATGAAGAATCAAATGAAGGAGAGAAAAATGAGTCTGAAGTTGAAGGATCAAACATGGAAAGAAGAACAAAATCAAGGTTAGCCAAGTATGTAAGAAAAAATCATCTTGTAAATCAAATCATTGGTGACAAAGATGCTAGACCAATGAAAAGGAATAGACTAAGGAATGAATCATGTTTGCTAAGAAAAGTTGAACCTAAAATAGTAAAAGATGCACTACAAGATGGTGACTAGTATAAAGCTATGAAAGAGGAGATAAATCAGATTGGAAAGAATAAAACATGGACCCTAGTTCCTAGACCGACTGATAAGAATATAAGTGGTACCAAATGGGTGTTTAGGAACAAACCTGATGAGAATGGTGAGATAACTAGAAACAAAGCCAAACTAGTTTGTAAAGCCTATGCATAAGAAGAAAGACTAGATTATGAGGAAACATTTGCCCCTATTGTAAGAATAGAAGGAGTAAGAACACTGCTTACATATGCTGCCTACAAAGGTTTCAAAGTCTACCAAATGAATGTCAAGTCTACTTTTCTAAATGGTATATTGGAAAAGGAAGTCCACATAGAACAACCAAAGGGATTTTCTGATAACAAGAACAAGAATATGGTTTGCAAACAACATAAGACACTCTATGGTTTGAAGCAAGCACCTAGAGCATGGTATGCAAGACTACACAAATATCTTGTGAAGATAGGATTTGAGAGAACAGATGACCAACAACTTGTATATCAAGGCAAAAAAAGGTAAAGATATTTTGATATCAGAAATCTTTGTTGATGATATAATATTTGGAGGAAAAACTGCTCTATGCAAAGATTTTGCTCATCAAATGAAACATGAGTTTGAGATGTCAATGTTTGGAGAAATCAAGTTCTTTGTTGGTATATAAGTACATTAATTGAAGCATGGCATATTTGTGACCCAATCAAAATACATCAAGGAGATACTCAAGACATTTAGATTAGAAGATTAAAAAATAGTTAGCACACCAATGGTAACAAGACATAAGTTATCCAAGAATGATGAATTAGCTGAAGTAAATTAGACAATGTATAGATCAACGATTGGAAAGTTGCAGTATATTGTACATAGTAGACTAGACATTGCATTAGCTATTGGGATAGTGGCAAGATATTTTGTAGATCCAAGAGAAAATCACCTGATGGTAGTAAAGAGAATACTAAGGTACCTAAAAGGAACTAATAACTTTTGTTTGTACTACAAGAGGAGTGAAAAATTTGAGCTAAGAGCCTACACTAATGCAGATTGGGGAGGCAATATTGGTGATAGAAAAAGCACTAGTGGAGGAGCACTTTTCTTGGAAAAAAGATTGATTACATGGACCATTAAAAAGAAAAGTTGTACCTCACAATCTACTGTAGAAGCTAAATATGTTGCAGCTATTATAAATTGCACAAATATTGTATGGATCAAACATCTGTTGTAAGGTATGAAGGAAGAGCTAAATGAGCCTGTGATACTTTATTATGATAATACAAGTGCTATCAACATATCAAAAAACCCTGTAATGCATGCTAAAACCAAGCATATTGCAATCAAGTATCACTATGTAAGAGAATTGGTGGAAGATAAATAAGTGAAGATGAAATATGTAAGCTCAAAGGAACATATTACTAACATCTTCACAAAAGCACTACCTAAAGATGCTTTTGAGTATCTTAGAGATAAGTTAGAGGTGATACCCCTACTCAAGTTAGAGGTTATACCCCTACTCAAGACTACTTAAGAAAATGCAAGACTCCCTTGCATCAAATGAATTGATTGTTGAAATATTACACATTGATGTAGAGGATACTCACTTTAGTATTCATGCCCAAAGTAATTGAAGTGTTGAAGCTACAAAATCAGTCACAAGCAAGGTGATAGAGGGAAAAATTGAAAGAGCCAACAAATGCTACACTTGCATATTAAGATGCTGAAATAGTATGTCTTTGGCATTATTGTCAAAAGAGGGAGAAATGATAGAGAAACTAATCAATAATAGGAGAAAGAAAAGAAACTAATTAACACCATTCAATGGATAAAAGGTTTGATCAACAAATTGAGGGAGAAGATAAAGATGCTGATTAGAATAGAGAATAGTAGAAGATGAACAATGCATATAGAGGGAGAAACTGTAAGGAAGAAAGGAAAGAGAAAGGATACAATAGCCAAGAGGGAGAAATAGAGGTAAATTAATTAGGATAGTAGATCATAAAAGGGAGATGTGAACACTAATGGTAACACAAATTTCTTTTTGTCATTTGACTTAATATTCTAACCAAGTTAGCACATGGCTGAATAGTTTAGTTTGATGGTTGATCAGTTTGGTTTTCCATCAATGCCAAAGAGGGAGATTGTTGAAAATCTGATTGAAAAGATCATTGATGAAAAAGATTGATTGAAAGAGGGAGATTGTTGTTAAAATAATATTCTCAATCATTGTTTTGTCATTGATGTCAAACCCACTATTTGTAGGAATGACAATTGCTTACAAGATTCAAGTACTATCACTTAGTTGATTGATGAAGAGGATTTGATCAACAAGATGTAACAAGAACACCTAAGGGAAAGGTTGAGTTATGGTGTTGTAATGAAGTACAAGGATTAGTTAAGACAAGGGTGAGATGATGTATTGGTAACATATTCAAACATGCAAAGGTTGGCCACACCTAGAACCATTGGAGGAATAAGTTGTAACAAGGTTGACTTCAAAGCTTAAACTAAATTCATCAGTGGGTGCCAAGCAAGCTATTTGAAGCTAAGAAAATTCTCAGTTGGAGCCAAGAAAAAGGAAAATCTAGTGTGTGTCAAGTGATCTTATGTGCCAAGTGAAGTTCAAGTGCCGAGCAAAGTAACAGGTGCTGAGCATCAAAAAATCTTAGTTGGTGCTGAGCATCAATAAAAATGTAGTTGATGCCGAGTAACATAGTATGTGATGAGCATCAAGATTTCAATAGAGCCAAGCTACTGCATTATTGGAAATGTTAAAAAATTTCCAAATATGAGCCAATATAATTGTTACCTTGAATTTTGTAAACTAGTTGGAGGATAAGGATGATGAGTTGGTGTCAAAGAATTCTCTGTAAACTATTTTTTGGAAAATTCAAAAGGATTATTCAAGAAATTTTTAGAGGAAACAAAATGTGGGTTAGATTCAATTAATCCTACCTAATCCATATGAATTCAAATCAAAGGAAAGAAGAATCGAGTGAGAAAAGAAGTTCCAGACTTCTAAGGAGTCACAAACCAAGAAGCAAATGCTGTTATTGCCGAAGTGCCAAGTTGTGAAGTGATTAGAAGGGTGTCAACGAGAAGGCATCTAAGACAAGTGCTTAGAGGGTCTACTTTTACAAGTGGTCAAGAAGAGATGATTGAACTAGTACAGTGAGCATAAAGACTCAAGGAGACTAAGCTAGAAAGGAGGGCAAATAGTCAAAGTTGCAGAGACTGAAAACAAGGCAATGATATGAGCTGAGAAGTGATCTGAAATCTGCAAGTTGAGTTGTATTCTGTAATTAGGTCAAAGACTTTCTAATACTCTCTAGCAATTGTATTAGATATCAAAATCCTATGGACTTAAGTTAGTTTAATATCCATTTGTAAATCCTTTAATAGGGTGGCATTCTAAGTGAATGTTCTAAAGTCTTTTAACAAGGCCCACTTCTAATAGGGTGGTTAAATCCTTTAACTAGGTCACATTTAATAGTGTGTTGTAAGCCTTTAATAGGGCATACCTTTCATAGGGCATCACTTAAAAAGAGTGAGAATTGAGTAGCATGTTACTGGTAGTTTTTCCCAAATTGGGTTTCCATGTAAATCACTGCGTTATGTGTTGATCTTTTCATGTGTTATGCTTGCATGTTGATTTACATTAACTTGTTGAATAGGAAAGTTAAAGCTTGGATTAATGAATGGTTGAATGAGATCACTACACTTAGTGAAAAAGTTTGAATTGGACATTTGGAATTTGAATAACTAATTCACCCCTCCCTCTTAGTTATTCTAAAATATTTCTAACATAAACATGTAAGATTGTACAAATTATTAATAAACAAACAAATTGAAATTATAAGTTTTGAAAATATTGGGAAATATATATTAATAAAAAGAATAAAATGGTCATTAGTTGTATGACCAAACTAGCAAGCCAAAGGTCACAACATCGGTCAAGCGACCAGTGGACCCTATGATCATCATATAAGTAACCACAAAAATGGCATGGGAGCATCGTGGAGAATATGTATAGCATAGATAATATAGACAAGAGACAATATATAAGACAAGGAGGTAAAAAAAAATTGAATGAAGAAACATATAATATTTGGATTCCTTTATCATTGAAGGGAAGAGGAACAAATGATCTAATGAAAACAAAGATAGACAAAGGGGAGCCAAAGTGCATATACAATAAACATAATCATTGATTAACACTGCTAGTGTGGATGACTAGTAGCACATGAGATAGTATAGAGGACATAAGTGAATGGAAAGAATATAGTATCGGGTCGCAATAGTAACAAGAACAAGATCTTCCAAATTGTAAACTCAAATAGGAATGAGACCACAACAAAATGTCATTAGAGAGGAAACTGTACACAACCATAAACAAATGTAGGAAAGAATAAACTAGTCATCGAAGGCCAATAAGAAGCTAGGAGAATGACTTGAATGTAAACATAGATATTGACCAACAATGTTTAGAGTATCCTCAAACATCTATACATATACTACACAATTTTCCTTTCAAGAGAATAAATATATAGAGGGTAAGACTAATTTGATCATTACATCAATTAACTATATGATATTTATAGTTAGAGAATGTCGCTACAAGGAGTGATTATCAATAGAGAGGGGTAATATAGTTGAGATATTAATTAGTGGGATCTAATAATCACATTAGACCACGTAAGATTATGATAAAGGAAATTCATTATAATGTTGAGTTTCTCCTTATGAGAACTCAAATATTAGAGGACATTCATAATTAAATGTCAGGATTTCAGTAGTTGAAATCCTAGAGAGAGATTTATCAAGAATCTCTTAGAGAGAATATATATTGTAGTGGTTAACCATAGTCATATAAAGAGGTAAGAGAATTGGTTACAAGTGGGATCTCTACTAAGTAAAGTTTCACACTCTTCATATGGCCATTTCCTAATCGAGAATTAATTCTCAATTGAGGGTTAGGTATTTTGAAAAGAGTTCCTTCTGAGGGATTATGAGTGATTAGTAAGGGATAATATTTAGTTAGCTCATCATTTCTAACACACACACATGAAAACTTGCAACAAAAACTATTACCATTTCCACATAACCTATAATAAACTTGGAAAAAATAAACACTTAAATCCACATGCAAGAGAATGGACAACATACCCACAAAAAATTGACACAATACATACCTTGGGAAACCCTCATTGAGGGAAAAACTCAGCCTCTAAAAGAATCCATCACCATGCATTATTCAACAAAATAATATTGTGATACAAACATGGAAGTGTTTAAAGCCATAGCCACAATCAAACAATCCATGTGAACAAGCATGAAGAAACACATCCTATGTCATGCTGCCAACTTTCACAAATGTTCCCTTGGCTAACCTATCTTGCCTTGTCTTACTCAACTTTTTTTTTTGCCTTTTGCCCTTTTTTCCTTTACTCTACAATAAATACCCTTATGGTTTCTTTTATAGTACCAAACTCTCACAAAACCACCAAGTGGTATTACATAAACCATGTGCTACCAAACCCCTCTTGGCCCACATTTAATATTTTTTCTCCAATATTAAATAATTACATAATATATTATCACAATGTTATATTTCAACTCATCAAGAATATCCCATGAGAATCTCTACATGTTGCACGTCCATCTAGGTGCTCCTAGGTGCAACATTACATAATAAAATAAAATAATGAAATATAAACAATATTATGCAATGTGTGCAACACACATAATCTAAAAAATCTCCCACTTGTATACATTGCAAAGGGTCAATCCGTAACCACATAAATGAACAAGGAAACAAACCTATTAGAAATAATAATCCACCAATATAACTGGGGGGGGGGGGGGGGTGAATAAGTTATGTGAAAATTAAAATAATTATCCTCTTTAATAAATCTTGATCAATCAACCAATTTAATAATCATAAAGATATGCTCATACACAATTACTCAAGATATGTTCACTAGAGAAACCCTTGATCAGAGGGAAAACCCTGGTGGGAATAATATCCACAAAATGATGTTCTAATATGAATATTCCTTATTAGAGGATGGACCCTATTAGGAGTCTATTACAACATTTATTACAAAGAGTCCTTGTTAGGAAACTTTGAATCCCTATTAGGAGATTCCAACCTTGTTAGGAGTTGTGCCAACCCTATTAGGAGTTGTGGAAAGCAATTGAACCCACTCTTGAAATAGCTTCATGATCAAATCAATGAACCCACTATCCAATTGACCTTGGTACTATTCATTTCAGAATAATAGATGTGTAACAAACTTTTACTTCTTCCTCTATCCAGTACATTGAACTTCTTCACCTTTAGATCATGCAATCAGATCTAGAACTCTATGATCAGTAAAAATAACCCTTGAGGTCACTTACACACACTAGTATGCCACTCTACTCTTCTGCTTAGTAATTCACAAGTCTTCTTCACTTCCATATCTCTAGAATACATAAAACATCTTTCCTTTATATCACACTTAATTAATAAATCCATGAGTCAGCCTCATACTTCATTATGATACGTTAATTAGATGAAATACACATTTAATTAATGCTGTTAGCTCACAATTATACAAAAAATTTCACACGTGAAAATTCTATACATGCACACTCTCTAACATCACCAATGATCAGTAAACTATCTCCATTTCATTGTGTAACCCTTCACTGCAATTGTAATGAGTTGTAGCAATCATGCAATATGAACTACTTTTCTGATACTCTATTTCTATATAGTTCTTTGTAAATCAATCATATCTTTTGTACACTATTGATTTAGGTTTTGTGCACTTACCCATGTAGAAAATACATAATGTAGTATGTGCTAGTAACTACACATAAGTAGATAAGTAATATAATATCCTCAATACAGAAATCACAGTCTGCTGCTCTGTCAATTTTTTACAAACTTGTTACTATATTTTCATCAATGACAAACACAGTTATAAATACATCATAATAATGTTCTACTATGCTCTCCCATAGCATCAACATTCATGTTAACAATCTCCCCCTTTGGCATTGATGACAACATAGATGAAAAATATCTAGTTCCAAGAATACCAACAAGTCTTTTCAAATCTTCTTTACCAATCAAATCTTTCTTCATGTAAATCCTTCATTGCAACACTTCTCCCCCATAGTACAATGTTTTTCGTGCCATACTTCTTCCCCATTGACATCACTGTCAAAGATAGTACACAAATGGTTCAATTTTCTTGAACATCTAATTATCATGACCATAAGTCGGTCTGTTGCTTTACAATTTTGTATATAAGTCCATAAACAACTCAAGTGTTTAAAGACATTGTTTTATACCAATTACCAATTACCAAGAGTCCTTTATTGACTCTTTTCACTACAGATACTCCCCCATTAAGGAAGCATAAGCATTTAGTCTAGTCTAATAATGATGCTATGTACTCTGGACTGATGCACTTTTGCATCTTTTATTTTGAAATAGGCAGGGGCATAACCCCATGATTACCTCTTAGTTAATCAAATTTATCCTCTGGTAAAGCCTTTGTGAAAATGTCTACAATTTATTCCTTAGTGTTGATGTACTCTAGTATGATTTCTTTCTCTACAAATTTCTCTTTTAGCACTTGATACTTTATAGAGATGTGCTTAGTCTTAGAATGCAAAACATAATTCTTAGACATGTTAACTGTGCTTGTATTATCATAGTAAATGATAATAGGTTTTTTTGAATGTAATTCCAATATCCTTCATCATCTGCTTCATCCACATGACACTATTTCAATTGTTTGTTGCTGCAACATATTCTACCTCTGCAATGCTTTGTGAGGTACAATCTGGTTTCTTGCTGAGCCAAGAAACCAATCTTCCACCAAAAAAGAATGCTCCTCCACTGGTGCTTTTTCCAACATCCCTATCTCCAGCCCAATCAGCATCAGTATAAGTGCAAAAAGTAAAGTCATTTCTTCTATCATACCAAATGCCATAATCAAATGTCCCTTTTAGATATCTGAATATCATTTTTATTGTTGTGTAGTGATATTCTTTAGGATCAGCCTGAAATCTTGCCACAATTCCAATTGTATTTGCTATATCAGATCTGTTATGAGTGAGATACTCCAATTCTCCAATCATAGATCTATACTTATTTTGTTCAATAGTAGGTATTTCATCCCTGCTTGATAACTTGTGACTAGTTATCATAGGGGTTCCAATAGGTTTACAATTTTCTAGACCAAATCTTTTCAGCAAATCTTTTAAATACTTTGTTTGAAAAATAAAGATTCCTTCTTTTCTTTGAATAATTTGTAATCCTAAGAAAAATTTCATTTCCCTTATTAGGCTCATCTCAAAATCATTCTTCATATCTTCTAAAAATTTTTTACTGGCTTCATCATTTCCTCCAAAAATGATATCATCAACAAATACAATAATTATTAGCAAACCATCTACTATTTCTTTCAAGTACAAGTTACTATCTACTATTCCTTTAGTAAGTCCAAGGTTTGCTAAGTATTTATCTAACCTTCTATACCAGGATCTAGGTGCTCACTTTAATCCATACAGGGCTTTCTTTAATCTGCAAACCATATCCTTCTCTTTTATGAAAGGAAATCCTTCTAGTTGCTCAATATAGACTCTTCTTCAAGTTCTCCATTCAAGAATGCTGACTTAAGATCCATCTAATATAATTTGAAATTTTTATTTTCAGCATATGCTAAGAACATTCTAACTACTTCCATTCTTGCTACAGGTGCATATGTTTCCTCATAGTCAATTCCTTCTTGCCAAGAGTAGCCTTTGCATACTAGTCTTGTTTTGTTTCTTATTACTTCTCCTTATTCATTCATTTTATTTCTAAATACCCATTTTTTTCCTTGGGTCTAGGAACCAATTCCCATGTGTCATTTTTTATTATTTGTTGAAGTTCTTCCATTACTTTCATCCAATGATCATCCTTGATTACTTCATCTGCACTTTTTGGTTCTACTTGGGATATTAGGCATGGTTCTTCATTGATTCTGCTTCTTGTCATCACTCCTTTTTCTTTACTTCCTATTATCCGATCAGTAGGATGATTTCTCATTACATTCTTATTTGGGGTAGGATTTGCTACTTCAACTCTTATTTTAGGTATTGTGCTCTATTCTTCTCTTACTTCTTCTATTTGCATACTATTCTACAAGTCATTGTTAGTCTTGAGAAATAGTTCATTGCATCTGTTGGTCATCCTAGGATAATCATCTTCATCAGAGTTATTATCCATCATCTTTTCCTTAGTGCCAAACTTTACATCTTTTTTCACATTTGTGCACTCTACTATAATTTTTGTTCTATAGTTGAAACATCTATAAGCTTTACTCTGTAATGAATAGCCAAGTAACATACCTTCATTGCTCCTTGGATCAAACTTACCGATATCATCATCTCTTTTGATGTAGCATTTGCTTCCAAATATCCTAAAATATTTGACTGATGGTGAGTGACCAAACCATAACTCATAAGGTTTTTTCTCCATACCTTTTCTAATCTATACTTTGTTTAGTGTATATACTGCTGTATTGATTGCCTCTCTCGAAAAGGTTTTTGGTACATCATTCTTGAATAACATAGCTCTTGCTACTTCAACAATTGATCTATTTCTTCTTTCAACAATCTCATTTTTTTCAGGTGTATGGGGTGAAGATAGTTGTCTCCTAATTCCATGCTCTTCATAGTACATATTGCATTCTCTAGAAGTGAATTCTTCTCCTCTATCTGATCTTAAGCTTTTGATTTAGAACTCCAGATTCATTCTCTACTTTGTTCTTGAATATCTTGAATTTCTCAAATGCTTCTGATTTGTCCTTAAGAAAAGCTACCCATATCATTCTGGTAAAATTATCAACAAAAATCATAAAATACCTTTCTCCATAGAATCCTATTGTTCTTGGAGGACCACTCAAATCTGTACGAACCAATTCTAGCTTTTGTGTAGTACCAAACTACTTGCTAGGAAATGAGACTTTCTTCTGCTTAGCCAAGATACATTCCTTAGAACTAATATCAATGTGCTTAGTGATCTTAGGTAAATCCTCACAACAAGTCTATAATTGGCTTTCACAATGTTATCAAAGTTAATGTGACAAAATCTTCTATGCCATAACCAATTGTTGTCAACTTTAGCTACCAAACATGTTGTTTTAGTGGAGTTTAACTAAAATACATTACCTCTAGTTCTTGTGTTAGTACCAAGTAGTTTTCCTTCCTTGTTCTTGATAATATATGTGTCATTACTAAACTACAATTGGTATCCTTTGTCCATAAGCTGTCCAACACTTAACAAGATATATTTAGTCCATCAATAAAATAAATATCATCAGTATTTGTTTTACCATCTAGTGTGATAGATTTAATTCCTGTAATGTGGCATGCTGCATTGTTCCCTACTTTAAAAATTCCTCCATCATGGCTTCTGAATTTGGAAAATTTGCTCATATCACCAGTCATGTGATGTGAACATCCACTATCAATGATCCAATATTTCCTTTCAACTTGTGAGATCAACATGAATTTTTCTTTGATTTCTCTATCAAGATCATCTTCCTTTATAACTAAAAATCCTAATTCATCTTCACTTTTTTTTTGATCAGATTCTTCTTCCTCTTCTTCTTCATTAGCATATAAATAACTTCTAGGTCTTCTATATTTGAATCTCCCTTAGACTTTCTTTCTCTTTTGGGACACTTAGATGCATAATGACCATATTCATTACATGTTCAACATTTAAAGATATTCTTACTGTCTTTTTCTCTTTCTACAAGAAGAGCCACTCCTTGGACCTTTCCTGAATAGACTTGCTGCTACTAGCAATGTCTCCTTGTGCTTTTGTGTTCCTTGCTAGACTAGGTTTAATGTTAAATGCACTAAATGCTGTCTCAACTTTTGTTAACTCTCCAAATTGTTTCAGATGAAATTCTTTAGCTTCCAATCTACCAAGCAATGTTTCTTTGGTGAAACTAGTGGTATAAGATAACATTACTCGAATCATCCATGTTATTGTCTTGAAAGGTGGTGTTAGACTTTTCAAGATCTTCCATATTACTTCATCATCAGATTCCTTTTGACCAAGGGATGTGATTCCTGCAAAAATCTCAAATATTCTGCTAATATAGCTTCTTACAGATTCATCTTCCATCATTTTAGCATCTTGGAATGTGAAATATAGATTTTTAAATATAACTTTTTTTGCATGTGTATCACCCTCATAATTAACTTATAAGGTTTTCCAAATTTCATGAGATGTTTTGAGTTTTTTTACTTGGCTATACTCACTTTCAGGTAGAGCTGACAATATTGCTTCTCTTTCCCTTATGTTACACATGAATACTTCTCTCTGTTCCTTGGTACAACTTTCAAGATCATCTTCTTCTACAATGTTTTTAGATGCCTTGGTTACAAGCCCATATCCTAGACCGATGCACAAAAGATGAGTCTTCATTTTATCCATCTAGCTGTCATAATTTGTGCCATCAAATCTTGGACTTTATTTTTTGAACATGTTCACCATGGATCTCCCAAAGTTGTTAGACTTTTTCTTCAAGGACTTGAGGCTCTAATACCAATTGTTAGAAATAATAGTCCACCAATATGACTGAGAGGGGGGGCGGGGGTGAAATAATTATGTGAAAATTAAAAAAATTATGCTCTTTAAATAGTCTTGATCAATCAACCAATGTAATAACCATAAAGAGATGCTCATACACAATTACACTAGATATGTTGACTTGGGAAACCCTTGATCAGAGGGAAAACCCCGGTGGGAACGATGCCCACAAAATGATGTACTAATATGAATATTCTTAATTAGAGGATGGACCCTATTAGGAGTCTATTACAACATTTAGTACAAAGAGTCCATATTAGAAGACTTTGAATCCCTATTAGGAGATTGCAACCCTATTAGGAGTTGTGCCAACCCTATCAGGAGTTGTGGAAGGCAGTTGAATCCACTGTCCAAATAACTTCAAAATTATATCAATGAACCCACTGTCTAATTGGCCTCGATACTATTCTTTTCAGAATAATAGATGTGTAATAGGCTTTTACTTCTTTCTCTGTCCAGTACATTGAACTTCTTCACCTTTCGATCATGCAATCAAATTTGGAACTCTGTGATTAGTAATAGTAACCCTTAAGGTCACTTACACACATTAGTATTTCACTCTGCTCTATTTCTTAGTAATTTGAAAGTCTTCTTCGCTTCCATATCTCTAAAATATAGAAAACATCTTTCCTTTATACCACACTTAATTAATAAGTCCTTGAGTCAGCCTCATACTTCATTATGATATGTTAATTAAATAAAATGCACATTTAATTAATGCTATTGTCTCACAGTTATACACAAACTTTCACATGTGTGACTTTCATACATGTGCACTCTCTAACATCATCAACGATCAGTAAACTATCTCCATTTCACTATGCAACCCTCCACTATAATTGTAATGAGCTGTAGCAATCATGAAATAGGAACTGCTTTCTTGATACTCTATTTCTATACGATTCTCTATAAATCATTCATATCTTTAGTACACTATCGATTGAGGTTTTACACACTTTCCCATGTAGAAAATACACAATGTAGTATGTGCTAGTAACTACGGATAAGTAGATAAGTAATATAATGTCCTCAATACATAAATCAAAGTCTACTACTTTGTTAGTCTTTTACAAACTTATTACTATGTTGTCACCAATGACAAACATAGTTATAAATACATTATAATAATATTCTACAATGCTTTGCCATAGCATCAAAATTCATGCTAACAAAAGCCTCTTAGCACATCCACCATCATGGATCAAAGTACATCAAGCGCTTCATCCTAACACTCACAAAAAAATCAATGTATCCGACATCTTGAACATGAATGAAGCTACCTCTCATTATGTAATTTCCATCAGACATATATAGAAGCCATCCAATGAGAAATCCACCCAATCTATCACATAAGAATCATAAAATCATGTACCAACAAAAATTTCAAGCACAAATGTCTAATCCAAAGGCAATCACATGTATCTGTAGTTGCCAAAATTCATAGCTGAAATAACACCCACAATAAGTGGCAACGTGTCCAACTATCCATACCTCCAAAGGTATATCAAATGAATCTCACATCATCAACATATCCAATCTTTAACCTAGAATCACAAGCCTCAAGAGAAATACTTTCCATATATATACCAAGAAGCACTCACTACAAAAGATAATATCAAATTTGTAACCAATCCACTCACATCTCAAAGAAGTGAATCCATGTAGTCTCAAGGACATCCACAACACATAAATCATAACCTGCAAGAACAACTCTCATTAAAAGTCTCCAACACTCTTTCAAGTTCTCCACAACCAAAAAATGAAAGAGATAAAGAAATAACCATGGCATCTCTCAAATAAAATGCATGAACACAAACTAATGATCACACACTCCAAAAAATCTCAAATCCAATGTAAGTAAAACAAAACATCTAGGAAGATAACCAAGACCAATGTGAAACCATTAAAATCATAGCATGTATCATGTCCAACACAAACCTCTAGATGTAAATTGTGCCAAGTATGATCTCCTCCACAAAATCCCAACCAAGAGCCATAACAACATCCAAACTACACCACTTTAGATATGATACTAAAATCTCTATCCCCTACTACCCCTTCTTTGTTAATAAGAATATCATCAGATATAAGCAGAAATTGTATGCTAATCTGACTTTCCATGAGGGCCTATTGTTACTGATTATTGAGTACTTTAAGACTCAAATCCATGGAAGATCCATAGCCCATAAAGTGGAGTCCTTAGAGGACATGAAAAACTCCTATCTCCCATCTAACACTAAGGATAGTGCTAGGCTTCATTCAGATGATGAAGATGAGGTGGCCAAGATTATAAAGGATTTGGCAAAAATAAGAAGAAAAAGGTTGGGAAAGGCTCAACAGGTAAAAGTATAAAGTCTAAGGTTAATTATTCTGAGGACTATAATGAAGAGGATGAGGGGATGGATACAAAGAAGGAGAATAATGTAAAAGAGGAGGGAACTAGCAAGGTCCTAGTTTGCAAAAAAGTGGAAAGCTCTGCCTAGAGGTGAAGGGGAATTGATATGGATGCTGATCAAGATTCTAGCAAGGGATAGGAGACCCCTCTTATTGCCCCTGAGGAGGGATATAAGGATTATGTGATGAAGAAAACTACCTATAATTTTGGCTCTAAGGGTAGGAAAATGGTCTAGAGGAACTTTAAAACTTGAACTGCGAAAATGGGAAACTATCTAGTCCAAGCTCTTAGAGAGGAAGTGATAGTAGAATTTTTTTGGAGGAACTTATTGATCTGACATTGATGATTCTTAGTGATAATGCCAAGGAGGTGGGGATGAATCTCATCAACAATTATTGCAACAACATGGTGGATAACTTTCAGTCTATCAAGTGTATTTTCCATGAAATAGGAGAGATAAAGAACAAGTTGTAGGGTCTGGAAAGGAAGGAAGAGGAAGATGAGACTGACATAATTAGTAATCTAGATACTAGGGTAATTGAGATGGAAAAAAGAATGGATAGGAGAGAGAGCTCTCTCCACAACTCTACTAACTAGAGCCTCAATATTATCAAAGGCTTAAATGATAATATCAAACAACTACATACTATGGTGGAGGTTAGCACATGAGTGAAAGATGACATAGACAATGAGGAAAATAGGGTAACTAAAGAGGATGTCAACCCCCTGGTTGAGAGCTTGGGAAATAAAATGAAATTGAACAAGAGGAAGATGGACATGGAGGACTCTCTTGATGACATTCAATTGATTACTGATGGAACATATACCATAGAAAAGCTGGAGCTCAAGGAAACAAAGTTGGTAAAAGAAACGATGACTTGATTAGTTCTCTTGGCTTTTTTGTTTTTCCTTTAGTTTTTTGGTTTGCTATGCTTGCCTACTCCTTGAGAGGCTATGTTTTCATTTGACTAGTTCTAGTAGCCTTCTATGGCCTATTATTTTTTGATGTTTTTTTTCATGTTGTGGACTTTAAGTTAGTTTTATTTTGTTTACTATTGGGTTTCAGGCACCTGTTAAAACTTATTTTACTTAATAAAAAACATCCAAACCATACCACATAACTAATCATGGATGTAAGCTTCTTACAAGAAATTCAAACTCACAAACCATTCCTAACTCAAGTAATAACCATTTATAATCCAAGGAATATGTCCATTATAAAACCATCTCCCAAACTCAACCAACATGACAACAAATGTAGATGGAGAAAGCCAATGCTAAACCATCTCTCACATGAACCCTCTAGAACTAAATCATATACCATAGCTCAAGATCCATATCAATGAAAGACAAGAATAAACATAATGCACTTGAAAGAAACAATTAGGTATACCTCCCACATAGTAAACCATCGAGTAGACCAAAAGTGGGGATGAGAATGCTCATCAAGATATTCAAGTCTCCAACCAAGATTGATCTAAGAATAGTCTCCTTTCAAGTCATATCAAATGAATTCCCCAAAAACCTCTTATTGAAATCAAAAAAATGTTCTAACAAATACATCTCTAATCACAAGAGAAATCAACATCACTAGTGTCTCTAACTATCCATGATCACCTATAATCAATCAATCTATGCCAACTCCAAATGCAACATAACATTGTATTAAGAAGCATCTAGAAAATAAGCAATGTAGTCAATACCAAGAAAATAAACCAAGATCAATGTCAAAGTTCCAACCAGGACCTCAAGAACATAAACATGACACCATGATTGAAACCATCTGAACCAAAGAGAGAACATGCTCCATATGCACATACCATAATATGTCAAAACTCTAAATATGTATCAAGAGTATATCATGACATGATAATAAAACTATCCTAATAACAAGGATAACATATCAAATGAAAGCATAATCCACACCTTTACCAAGAACCTCATGAGTTCTCCAAATGCAACCATCTCCACACACCATGAAGAACCATCTCCACACACCATAAAGAATGAAGTTCACCATACAAATGTCAATGATTCTTTTTCAACAATAGGATCTAAGACATCCTCCAACATCTAAAAATGCTCAATAAATATATATCAATGTCAATAACTCACACTCGACCATGGTACCAGGTCACCCATGTCATTATAAAATTCATCTCCTACATGAAGATCCTCTAGGTCTACACACACAACCAAAGTGCTAGTACCAAGTAAAACAAAGATCTCCAAACCAAGAAGATGTTAGAAATAATAGTCCACCAAAGATAACTAAGAGGGGGGGGGGGGGGGGTTGGGGGGGTGTGAATCAATTATCCACAATTAAAACATTTATCAACCTTAATTAATATTAACCATGCAACCAAAGTAAACAAAAACCATAACAAGATGAACATACACAATTATACCAGCTTTGTTAACTAGGGAAACCCTTGATCAAAGAGAAAACCCCAGTGGGAATGATTCCCACAAAGATATATATATATATATATGTGTGTGTGTGTGTGTGTGTATATATATATATATGTATATATATATATATGTATATATGTATATATATATATATATATATATATATATATATATATATATATATATATATATATATATATATATATATATATATATATATATATATATATATATATATATATATATATATATATATATATTCCTCGTTAGAGGATAGACCCTATTAGGAGTCTATAAACACGTTTAGTACATAAGAGTCTCTACTAGGAGACTTTGAATCATTGTTAGGAGTTGTGTCAACTTTATTAGTAGTTGTAGAAGGTAGAAGGACTCACTATCCAAATAGCTTCTAAAGCAAGACCACTGATCTTTGTTAGATTGTGGTAAGTAATATGAGAAGTATTGTACATACTCCATAATTCCTTGGCGGGGTTTAGGGTTTTGGGCCCTATTTTATCAAGATTTTGAGCCAACATGTAATAATTAATTATAACCCTAAAGTGGTAAAAATACTTGTATAAAAGGGCTTAGGGTTAGGGATTGTTTTAGTGTGGGTGATGCAAAAATTGGTTCTTATGGTGGTATTGAGTTGTAAGGAATTATAGATTATAATAAGGTTGTAATTACTAGATTGCAATAATATTGGACTTTTTGTTTGGTGGATGTAGCCCATGGATTGGGTGAACCATGTTAAATCTTGGTATTTTGTGTTCTCTTCTGTGCAATCTATTATTTACTGTTATTGTTTATATTTGTATGTAATTGTTATTTCTATTTGAAGTTTAATCCTAACAAGTGGTATTAGAGCTTAGTTATTTTTTTCAGCTATCCTCTATAGAAAAGTCTCATGGTTGAGTGGGAGTCTCACGATTGAGTGTGGCAATGACTGATGAGGGTAAGCTGAGGGTTGACAAGTTTAATGGGTAGAATTTTTAGTTATAGAAGATGAAAATGGAGGATAATCTTTATCAGAAGGATTGTGTTGCATAAAAATGTAATAACAGAATGAACACTAAACAACTAATGCATCTTCCTACATTATCATGCAAAACTTCAAAATATGAAAGAAGACATGTAAATGAACAACATGAAACAAATAAGAGTACTAATGACATCAAAATAGCACTATGCAAACCTCATGAAATCATCAAGTGTAGATGATTTACTTACTCATGGGATGTGGTTGCTCACAAGTCCAGCAACATAACAATAAGGTAGATAGTGCTTGTGAAAATGAGGAGAGGGCTCTCCTTTTATAGGAAAATGGATGCAATGGACGACTAAGATTGAATGCAAGATGGATGGCTAGGATCTCTCAAAATGAATGAGGTGTCCATGAGGTGGAGGCCAAGTAGACTCCGTGTGGATTAGGGTTTTGACCATTCAAAGGGGGCAAGATGCTCACACATGTGTGAGCAACCTTTGATGTGACATGTAAATGACAGGTGTAAGAGGTGTGTAAGATCATGTTTCCTCACACATGTGTGAGACACCTTTGAAAGTGATGGGTCAATGACATGTGTAAGAGGGTTGGAGGCTCAAAGTTTTTCACACATGTCTGAGACACCTTGGTTCACATGTGAAGGGGGACAAGGTTGTAAGTGTGTAAGAGTCACATGTCACATGTGACTAGGGTTTGCTAATCCTTTGATTAGGATTGTGCAAATGATTAAGGATGTGATTAAAAGGGAAACTAGGATTAATTAATGGGAAAGTGGATTGACCTAGGTTAGAAGGATGGGTTAGGTTAGGGAAGTGAGGTTAGGAGAGGGTTAAAGTTAGGAGCCATGTGCTCAAATAGGATTAAATTTAATATTTAATTCCAAGCGGGATTAGGAAAGGATTAATTAAGTAAAAAAAGTACTTAATTAAAGGGGATGGGTTAGGATTTAAATAAACCTTAGTTTGTTTAAATCAAGAAAAGGTGAACATAATTAAATAAATGTAAAATTTATTTAATTAAAGGTAACGGAATTAAATAAATAATAAATATTTATTTAATTGGTCAAGACACATGATTTGGAAAATTTTAGGTGTCTACATTTTGCCCCTCTTCGATATAGCATTAGTAATGTTATATCAAAGAAGAATAAAATATAGTGGCTAGGAGGATAAGACTAGTAGCGTGATGCCCCAGTCATGAAAGGATGAGGAAGGATGATGAGGGTGGAAGGGTATGCCCTGTCGAGAGGACATGCAGTTTAGGAGAACACGGATGTTCTCTCAAAATGGAATGGAGGGGAAAATGAAAAGAGTGATAAAGCTATGCTACAATGGTGTGAACAACCTAAGTTTGATATTGTATTCAACACTATGCACCAAGGTATGAGGAACCAAGATGACAATGTGTCTAGTACGTGATAAAAAGGGTCTAATACAACCATATGCCTTATGAAACCATGATATGGAAGACCATGATTCCTGGGGCAATAGGATGCAAATACCATGCAAAAAATGCTAATGCATACAAGTAATCAAGAAACCATGCACAAAAGACCAAAAGAAAACCACCATTTTGCCCCTAGTCAAGTTGAAAACCCATGAATGGGCTGATTGATGATGATTGATTAAGGATGGCAAGGCTAATGCTAAGCGTAATACATATCCAAGGATTGGGAAGGATTCATCCCATGATAATAATGTTTGAATATAATAAATAGATTATCAGCTGATTGGGTCAAAGTGATGAACTGATTAAGGATTGATGTACTAGATTACAAGATTAGATTGATTGGATTAGTATTGATTGCACAAGTGATTGAGATTTTTTTTTGATTTTTTGATTTTATGATGGATAGAAGAATGAATGTGGATGAGATTGGAAGAATGATGTTGATAGGATGAAGAATGATGAGAGTAGAATAGATTTGATGTGAAAGAATTAGAAGAATGAAAATTTGATTGAAGTATGAATTTGATTGAAGTGAGTTGGAAGAATTAGATTGAATGAATGTGAGATAGAATGGATAGAAATGAATTGATTAGAGGAATGTGTTAGAGAATGGACAAAATGAATGGATTGAAGGAATGTGAGATAGAATGAAAAGAAATGAATTGATCAAATGAATGTGAGAGAGAATGAATAGAATGGAACCAATGACAAGGGAGAGTCAAGGCATGGTAAAATGGAGGAGAAGCAACGTGAGGTGGTGGACGATAGGAATGGTGAAAGGATATGAGGAGCCAAACGATATGGTGTCAGAAAGTGCAAAATGAAGGACCATGTTTTGAAGGCGTCCAAATGCCCCATACCAAGGATAGGAATATGGAAGAAAATGCAGTGGGAAAGAATGCATGAAAATGGAAAGATGGTGCGAAAGCTAGTGTATGGGGGAAGAGGAGGCATGTGCTCTTCCAAAGCATGTATGAACCTTTTGATATTGTGCCTCTAGTAGTGATCATGAGCATGGGATGAAAGTGGAATGAATAAGGGATATGGGAGGGAGGGTATGAAAAAGGGATAATGATATGAAGGGTATGGATAAAAAGTGTGATATGAAGTGGATGAAATGGAGGGGATAACCAAGATCAAGGACAAATGAAAAAAAAAAAGATGGAAGCATGTAGGATTATGGATGGAAAAGAGATGCACATGACAAGGACTATGGGATGCGAGATATGGAGAATATGTCAAGATCAAAGATGTGAAAGTGGATGGAAATATGTAGGATAATGTATGGATAAGGAGAAAGGGATATGGAAAGTGTATGTGGATGGATGAAAGGAAAGTGAAAGTCAAGATCAAAGATGGAAAAGGATAATGAATGGTAGATGGAAGTATGGAAGATATGCAAGGAAGAGTGGTATGGATGGCGCTTGCCCCCAGTGTAGAGTGCAAGTGGACAAGGAAAAGTGAATGGAGGGATACATGATAGGAGAATGAAGGGAGGACTCAAGCATCTATATACGTGGATGGTATCCCTTGATATATATATATATATATATATATATATTTTTTTTCAAGAAATTTGTATTATGTTCTCATAGATGTTGATAGGGTAGTGAATGGAGGAAAATGGCTTATGAAAAAGGTTGGATTAAGAGGGTGGAGTGGGTGGGAGGAAGACATGGTTGATGGATGCTAGGTCGAAAGGCTTGTGAATGAGTGGATGAAGGAGGGGAAAAGATCATTATCGACACACACCTTGAAGGGTGATGGAAAGGAGGAAATTGTGGGGGATAGGTAGGAGAAAGTTTGAATTTTGGGATAAAGGGACCCAAAATAGATGAAGGAGACAATGGATTTAGGATGGTGGATTGATGCAAGGGGGAAGCCTTTGGAGTAGCCAAATTGGATGTCATTTTGAATCTTTCTTTGAGATTCATTGCTACATTAAGTAGCTTTGGTATCCACAAAAAATTGGCATTTTTGATTTTTAGCCTTTGCAGCCTTTTGATGTTGCTTTGGATCATATTTGTCTTTTCTTGAACATGTCATTTAGAGGGGACATGTTGATCCTTGTGCTTTTGTGGATTTTTGGCTTTATTCTCTTTTTCTTTAGCATCCAATTTGATTCCATTGGCTATGGTATGGGTGCATGAAGGTAAGTGAGATGGAGAGCATATGGATGGTGAACATTGGAAGGAATTCAAGGATGTGTGCCTTTGTTGATCTGTAATAGGGGATGAACGAGAAAATATGGATACAGTGGATGGATGTATGTAGGGACCCAAAATGGATGGAAATGATGAAGGGTTTGGCGGTGGAACATAAGGACCTAAAATGGATGGAAGATAAGGACCTCGAATGGACTTGGAAGATGAATGATGGGAGTGTTTAGGTTTAGAAGGAGGAGTTGTGGAAGGTGTACCAACATCTTGAGACACTAATTCTTCAATGGGATACTTAGCATGTTTAATACAAGATGCAAGTCCAGGTGTATGGGGTTCATGAGTGGATTTGATAGGTGTGATAGGATCATGTGGAGGATCAGGATCACAAGGGGGATTATGAGGGATAATAGGAACTTGAGATGGAGGGGGATCATGAAAGGAAAATGAAGGGGTGCTTTGATCTTGACTTAAAAGAGGATCATGTAGCGGAATGAGTGGATCATGAGATGGAATGGAGGGGATGGAATCATGAGATGGCGTGATTTGATCTTGACATGGAGGAATATGAGTGGATGGAGTAGAAGGAACTTCTGTATGAAGTGGAGGGTCTATGGATACAAACTCTTGAGATGGCGTGGAATAGGTAATGTGTGTGTTACATGGAATGCCTTGATTTTGATTAGGAAGGGGATCATGAGATGGATTAGGAGGGGTAAATGGATCTTGAGGGATAGGGGGATGAGGGGATAGAGAAATGCTCGGATCTAGAGGAGAAGAGGAATCTATAGTGACATGCTTTGGAGTAAGAACTTTGGATGATTGGCTCATTTTATCTTGTTCCGTACACTTAGCCAAGAGTGATGTGAAAAACCCCTTACAAAGTGGGGATGATATTTTTGGAGGATTAGAATTGTGTGAAGGTGTAACTATGGGTAGGGGATTGCATGGAGGGTTGGGGATGGATGGGACATGAGGACTAGGATCTTCGAAACATGGGGGAAGAGGACACATGGCATGGAAGGTGGCCTCTTGCTGTTGGCTTGCCAATATATAATTCTTTAATTGTTCCATTTCCATGGCAAGGGCATTTGTGTTGGAGGAAGTGTGTGAGCTAGGAATGGAATTGTATGTGGTGGAAGGGTAAGGAGGTGGATTTCCCTTGTCAAAGGTAGAGGAATGATGAACATGAGAGGGATTAGATTTGGATATGAAGTGTTGGGGATGGATTTGATATGTAGGTTGAACGGGAGGTATAAATCCATATTGTCTTTGAAGATTGTAAACCATTTGATTAAGCAAATTCAAATCCATAGATGCTAGAGGAAGAGTGATGAAAGATTTGATGATGGAAGGAATACGAACTTAGGACTAGGAGCTTTGGACTTTGCGTTGATTTGATGTGAATTTGATATTGATTTGATTGAATTTGATTCAATTTGATTTGATTAGGGTTTGATTTGATGTGATAAAAACCCTATGATATTGCAAACAAGTGAATGTTGGATTTGAAAAGTCCAATGTTGATGACAATGCTCCTATGTCCAAAGTAGAATATTGGTGAAAGATTGAATTAGAAGAAGACGTGAATGAAATTAGGAAGATGGATTGTGGAGGAATATACAACTGGAGTGAGTTAAGAATTGATTAGAAATGAATGAATTTGATAGGGCATTGGATTAGAAGAATGATGATGTGGAGGATTGAATTAAGAATGCATTATGAGATTGGCGGAAGAAATTGAAGCTGGATGATGATGAAGCATGACTAGGATGAAGATTATGGAATTAGATTGAATGTCAATGATTTGATGTGGACGAATAGAGATGATGAAGACGTCAAGGAATGATGTGAATGATGAAGACAAGAGATGTATGAGTGTGATGACTTGGATGGAAAGAAGATGCGACGTGGAAATGATGTGGATAGCTTGACTAAGAGGACCTAAACCAAGATGTGTTTTTGTTGTTTTTGAAATTTGTTTGATTTTTTTGGATTTTTGAAATTTTATGATTTTTTTGGGTTTTAGAAGTTTTATGATTTTTTTGGATTTTATGTTTTACAATGTTTTTGGATTTTTAGGTTTAAGATGCCAAATCAAACAAGGAAATATGTACAAGGCAAGTGTGTTTCAAACACTCAAGAACGTCAAACACACCAACAAACCTATAAGATTGTGACTAGGATGTACAAGGATCAACTAGAGGGCGTCCTCGATATACGCAAGGTACGTGAGGCCCAAATTTGTAGATGAAAGAAAATACTGCCACATAGCTGGGGGGAGACAGTAACCCAAATCTCCTCCTTCACTTCCCAAAGGTATAAAGTTCTTTGGGGCTTAGCCAAGAGTGACAATATTATGCTTCCAAGAGAGGTGTCTTTTGATTCACCTCCCAATTTTTATACTCCGCCAGAATGCTGGAGTTGAGGTCATCCCAAGGGGTGATGAAATCCCCAAGTAGGCCTCCTAAAAAAAAGAAAAACAAGACCACTTATTTCTTGTGCACCCAAGATCACCCGAAGGTGCGAGGGGAGAGAATATGTAAGTGGCCTTGGGGTTTAAAAGATACACGTTCATTTCCAATGAAGCTTTAGGTTTTGTAATCTACTTGAAGACACACGTGTTTAAAGCATACAATGTTCTTTCCAATTTGAAATAGTGCCAACGTAAATAAAAATGCAAATTCATCAACAAGAAAGTAAATCGAGCGTGTGTATAAGCAAAATTTTGAAAATGAAATCAATTTCCCTTAAGGCATTCAAAATTGTGTGGGTTCATTTTAAGCACCAATTCCAAATGTTTGCTAACCTAAGCATACATGTCCATTCCCTTAAGGCATTCAAGATTGAATTTGATTGTTTTAGCATTTAACCATGCATTCAAAGATGAATGTTTATGCATACAAGCTCATTTTCAAAATAAAATTAAGGCAAAATCTGCAAGAAATATGATTAGTGATAAGATATCCCTGCAAAAACATATGTTAGTGCATAAAAAATGTAGAGAAAACGTGAAACAACCTTGCAATGAAAAGGTTAGCACAAAATTTTGGTCTTTGACACGAAAAATAGAGATCTAAACTGCATCAAAATTTTATGAAACCAATATCATCATGATGGGCTCGAAATCAGCTTTCCGACGATATTTTGTTTTTAAAAAACGGAGCTCGTATGCTCAAGTTATGAGCAAAAAATCAAAGGCTACTCCTTATGGTCTAAAAGGGGATGTGGACTGCTGATGTAGTGCTGACGTCAATGACCTGCGAGGTTAAATTTGACGGTTAGGTGCACATCAAGCAATTTTTTTTTTGTTTTTTTGACATTTTTGAAAGAAAAAAGAAATTTGAAAGTTGATTAAAAAGATAAAATTTTTTTTTTGCTAAATAAAAAAAAAAAACAAAAATTTAAAGAAACCTAATATTAAAAAATCTTTTTAAAAAAAGCAAAAGCTTTGTTTTTGTATAAGGGAATGGGTGGCGGTAGGTTTTTAGGCCAGGTGAAGGAATTGGAGAGTAGCAGCAAGTGGCGGTGGTGGTGTAAGATTGCGCCACCGAGGACGAGGGTTTGGTTGCAGTGGGGAGCGTTGGTGGCAGGTAGGGGTTGTGGGTCGTGCGGTGGCGAGGGTAGCGAGGGCTGCCGTAGGTGGGGAAAACGGCAGTGGCTGAGCTGGAGGGGAAGGTAGCGACGAGATGGGCGGGTGGCGACGGGGGCCGCCACGAGTGGTGGGAGCAGGGGCTACTAGCCACCCTACGGGTGGCGAGAATGTAGGGGCGGCACTCACAGAGTGGGCGACCGCGGTGGATCACAGGGGTAGCAGCGTGAAAGCGGAGGCATGTGAAGTGGTGGTGTTTTGTGCTGCCAGTGGGCGGAGAAGGAGGGGTTTGTACAGAGAGTGGGATGAAGCGGGGAGGACGCAGCGATGGGTCATGGACTAGGCGGTGCGGGGGGTGCAGACGCCGGAAGCGTGTGGGCGGCTGAGCAGTGGAGGAGGTGCCGAGAGGCGGGAACTGCAGGTAGTGGAGGCAGGAACAGCCAGCGGGAGTTGCAGAGTGGGGAGGGGTCCACAGCAGGCAGCGGATAGGGTGAGCAAGGGCCGCAGTGGCGGGCACCGCTCGCGGGTGGTGATTGCGTCATTCGCAGCCAAAACCTGCACACACAACACTAAATTTTTTTTAAAAATTTATTTATATATATATATATATATAATATATATATATTTTGTAATTTGATATTTGATATTTGATTTTTTTTTTTTTGATTTTTGAATTCTTATATATATATATATATATATATAAATGCTAACAAAACCCCCTCTTTTTTTTTAATTTGATTTTTAAACTAACCCCATTTTTTTTTTCTTTTAACCTATTTATCTATGAACAAAGGAGTAAATTTTTAAAATTTTAAATTTTTTTTTCCTAATAACGAATATTTAATGCATATGTACCCTACAACTTGAAAATAAAGCCATAAGCAAAATATAAAGTGTTTTATGTCAAAAAACTTCTCTTAGGTCTTCCAAATGCAATGATGGGCTTTATGGCTTGATTAGACGCTCCTCATGAAACTTGATCCCCAAATGCAAGCTTTCAACCTACAAACTTGAAAACTCACAAAACACTCAAAAACACATTAGATCGTTAGTTTGAACCCGTGAAGTGGGTCCCACCGGGCATGCCAAAATGTGTTGCATAAAAATATAATAATGGAATGAACACTAAACAACTAATGCATCTTCCTACATTATCATTCAAAACCTCAAAATATGAAAGAAGACATGTAATGAACAACATGAAACAAATAAGAGTACTAATGACATCAAAATAGCACTATGCAAACCTCATGAAACCATCAAGTGTAGATGATTTCCTTACTCATGGGATGTGGTTGCTCACAAGTCTAGCAACATAACAATAAGGTAGATAGTGCTTGTGAAAATGGGGAGAGGGCTCTCCTTTTAAAAGAAAATGGATGCAATGGACGACTAAGATTGAATGCAAGATGGATGGCTAGGATCTCTCAAAATCAATGAGGTGTTCATGAGGTGGAGGCCAAGTAGACTCCATGTGGATTAGGGTTTTGACCATTCAAAAGGGGCAAGATGCTCACACATGTGTGAGCAACCTTTGATGTGACATGTCAATGACAGGGGTAAGAGGTGTGTAAGATCATGTTTCCTCACACATGTGTGAGACACCTTTGAAAGTGATGGGTCAATGACATGTGTAAGAGGGTTGGAGACTCAAGGTTTCTCACACATGTGTGAGACACCTTGGTTCACATGCAAAGGGGGACAAGGTTGTAAGTGTGTAAGAGTCACATGTCACATGTGACTAGGGTTTGCTAATCCTTTGATTAGGATTGTGCAAATGATTAAGGATGTGATTAGAAGGGAAACTAGGATTAATTAATGGGAAAGTGGATTGACCTAGGTTAGAAGGATGGGTTAGGTTAGGGAAGTGAGGTTAGGTGAGGGTTAAAGTTAGGAGCCATGTGCTCAAATAAGATTAAATTTAATATTTAATTCCAAGAGGGATTAGGCAAGGATTAATTAAGTAAACAAAGTACTTAATTAAAGGGGATGGGTTAGGATTTAAATAAACCTTAGTTTGTTTAAATCAAGAAAAGGTGAACATAATTAAATAAATGTAAAATTTATTTAATTAAAGGTAAGGAAATTAAATAAATAATAAATATTTATTTAATTTGTCAAGACACATGATTTGGACAATTTTAGGTGTCTACAAGGATTTATGGAAGCTATTGGAAGGCAAAACCAATAATCAAGGATCTATGTCAAATGACAACTGGGATCTTTTAGATAGAAAGACACTTGGAAGCATTTGATTATGGCTAGCACCATCAATGATTTAATATTACAAAAAAAAAGATGATGGAAACCCTAAGGAAATTATATGAAAAGCCCTCCACTTCAAATAAGGTATTTCTCATGAAGCATTTATTTAATATGAAATGATAGAAGGTGGATTTCTTGCAGATCATTTAAATGAGTTTAATATTGTTACTAGTCAGTTATCTTTTGTGGGTGTTAATTTTGATGAAGAAATTAGGGCTCTCTTGATTTTATATTATTTTCCTAAAAGCTAAAATGGCTTGGTAATGACTGTGAGTAATTCTATTTTTGGATCAAGTACCCTAAATTATGATGATATGATCAATATTATTTTGAGTGAAGAAACTCGTAGGAAAACCTCAGGTGGATCTACATCAGAAAGTGCTTTGAATGCACAAAGTTGAGGCAAAACAACTAAGAGAGGAAATAATTTCAAAAAGCATAGGAAATCAAGAGGAAAGTCAAAAGGGAGGAGGTCTCAATCAAGAGGACCAAATGACTACTAGTACTATAGTAAAACGGGGCATAAAAAGAAAGACTGTTGGACTTGAAAGAAAAGTAAAAGAGATAAACTAGATGGAGACAAGGAGGCAAATGTGATAAGTAACAAATCCAAAGAGGATGCTTTTCTTCTTTATTTAGAAAGTGTTGATGATTCATGAGTTTTAGATTTTGGTGCTTCATTTCATGCTACACCTCATAGAGGTTATTTCATTGATTATGTCCAAGGGGTTTTTGAACTTGTTTATTTGGGGGATAATGAACCTTGTCAGATTGTTGGAAAGGAAAAAGTTAAGATTAAGTTGCAAAATGGAAATCATTGGCTACTACATGAGGTAAGACATATTCCAAGGATGAGTAGAAATTTAATTTCAGTAGGGCAACTTGGTGATGAGTTACTTTTAATGATAAAAATAGGAGAGTTTCAAAATGTTCCCTTGTAGTAGCCAAATGCATGAAAGTAGGAACCTTATATCATTGTACAGGTCATATTGTTCCTTCTACTTTAATTATTTTAGAGAAAAATTAATGTTTAGGAATAGTTGTTGTAGTTGAGTAGAGAGAACAAATAGTTGTTGTAGATTTTGATACAACACTATGGCACAATAGACTTGGGCACATGAGTGAGAAAAGTATGAAAGTACTTCATTCAAAGAAAATTTTACCATGTCTAAAATGTGTTAATATGGATTTTTGTGAAAGTTGTGTGTATGGAAAATAAAAGAGAGTGAATTTTGTGAAGACTACGAAGGAAAATAGAAGGAAGAAATTAGAGCTTGTGCATACAGATATATGGGGACTGGCTCAGGTATCTTCCTTCAGTGGCTCTCATTATTATGTTACATTTATTGATGATGCAACTAGCAAAGTATGGGTTTATTTTCTTAGACAAAAATATGATGCATTTCAAACTTTTAAGAAATGAAAATGCTTGGTTGAAAATGAGACTAGTAAGAAATTAAAATGTCTCCTATCTGATAATGGTGGTGACTATTGCAGTCATGAATTTAAATATTTGGTATTTGTAGATAGAAAATTGTTCCAAGGACTCCATAGGAAAATGGAGTGGCTAAACACATGAACAAGACTCTAATGGAGCATGCAAGGAGCATGTGGTTGCATGTTGGGTGTCTCTTACGCATGTCGTTGGAGGCTATCAATACTACTATATATTTGATTAATAGAGGTCCCTCTACTCCTTTGGATTGTGGTATTTTAGAAGAAGCATGGACTAGTAAAAATGTGAGTTATTCTTTTCTCAAGACTTTCAGTTGTGAAGCTTTTGCTCATATAGATTCTGAAAATAAAACAAGGCTAGAAACTAAGTTAAAGAAATGTGTATTTGTTGGATATGGCATTAATAAATTTGGTAATAATAAAATTTTAAGTAGGGATGCCACATTCAATGAGAAAGTGTTGTAGAAAGATCTGTTGCAACAACATGAGAAGAAAGAAGATGATTATGTAGTGCTAAATGATACTCCAAAAGATGATGTTCAAACCATTTCTTATGATGTGCAACAACTACAACAAAAAATACCACACAACCCTACAAATTTTAGATGGTCAACAAGGCTAAGTAGACTTTTAAAAATATTTTCTCCTTCCTTGTATTCTATTTTACTTGCTGATGCTAGTGAACCTGAATGTTATGATGAAGCTGTATAGGTGGATACTAAGATTTAGTGGGAGTTTGCCATGAAAGATGAAATTGACTTTTTGCTATAAAATAAGACATGAGATTTATGCAAGTTGCTTGTAGGTAAAAGGGGTTTACAGAATAAGTGGGTTTATAGGTTGAAAAAAGAGGAAGGAGGTAAGAAAAGATTTAAATCTAGGTTAGTTGTAAAAGGATTTGCATATAAAAGGGCATTGATTTTGATGAGATATTTTCTCCTGTTGTTAGGATGACTTCTATTCACACTATTTTAAGTATTATGGCTACTAAAGATTTACATTTGGAGCAACTTGATGTTAAAACAACCTTTCTTTATGGTGATTTGGATGAAGAGATATATATGACACAACCATAGATATTTGAGGTCAAAGGTAAGGAGAACTTAGTGTGCAAATTGAAGAAAAGTTTATATGGCTTGAAGCAAGCACTTTGGCAATGGTATCTGGAATTTGACAATTTTATGCATGAGCATGGATACAATAGGTGTCATTCAGATCATTATGTTTACTTTAAGAGGTTGGATGATAATAGCTACATTATTTTATGTTTATATGTTGATGATATTCTTGTAGCTAGGTCTAATGTGGATCATATTAAGAGGCTGAAATGCTAGTTAGTACATGCATTTGCTATGAAGGATTTGGGGATAGCAAAAAAAATTCTTTGTATGAAGATTCACAAAGATAGAAAGAACAAAAAATTGACAGTATCTCAGGTTGATTATGTTGAGAAGGTGTTGCAACCTTTCTCTATGGAGAATGCTAAAGCTATTAGTACACCTTTACCTAGTCATTTGAAGTTGACTAAGGAGATGTGTTCCAAGACACAAGAAGAGGAGGGTAAGATGTCCAAGGTACCCTATGTTTCAACTATAGGAAGCTTGATGTATGCTATGGTATGTACAAGGCCATATATTGCACATGTAGTGGGAGTTGTTAGTTGGTATATGAGTTATCTAGGAATTGAGCATTGGAATGTAGTTAGATGGGTTCTCAGATATTTGAGAGGAAAATCTAGAAAGTGTTTATACTTTGGGGGTTCTACTACTAGCTTACAGGGCTATGTTAACTTAGATTTGGTAGGGGATATTGATACCAGGCGGGGTACTATAGGTTATGTATTTACTATTGGTGGTGCAACAGTGAGCTAGGTTTCTAGATTATAGAAGGTTAATGCTTTATCCACTATAGAGGCAGAGTATGTTGTTGCTATAGAGGCAAGTATAGAGATGATATGGCTTCAGTTCTTCTTGGAAGAATTGAGACACCCTCAGAACGATAATTAATTATTTACAAATAGTCAGAGTACCATTCATCTTGTGAAGAATTCTACTTTGCATCCAAAGACCAAACACATACAATTGCGATACTATTTCATTCGGTCAGTTTTGGATGATCGCCAGTTAAAGCTGGACAAGATACATATAGATGACAATCCAATAGATATGTTTAGAAAGGTAGTGATAAGGGAGACTCTGAATTGTTCTTCAACTTCGGTTGGTCTTCTCAACTAAATAGGAATAAAAGAACAACAACGTCTAGGGTGGTTTGATCTACTGGGAGCGTCATGAGGTAGCGGTATTGTTACAAGATGAGTCTACAAGTGCGAGATTATTTTCTAGTATGGAGCTTGATCAGTCTCCAAGTGGGAAATTATTAGTTTTTGGGTAGACATATAATTATTAATTATAACCCTAAAGTGGTAAAAATACTTGTATAAAAGGGCTTAGGGTTAGGGATTGTTTTAGTGTGGGTGATGCAAAAATTGGTTCTTGCAGTGGTATTGAGCTATAAGGGATTACAAATTGTAATCAGATTGTAATCATTGGATCGTAATAATATTTGACTTGTTGTTTAGTGGATGTAGCCCAGTGATTGGGTGAACCATGTTAAATCTTGGTGTCTTGTGTTCTCTTCTGTGCGGTCTATTATTTTTTGTTATTGTTTATATTTGCATGTAATTTTTATTTTTGTCTAAAGTTTAATCCTAACAATATGCATTGTCCAACTGATCTCTCAACTGTTAGTTGTAGAATAATTGTTTTTACTGTGCTTTAACCTTTTTTCTTTGTCTTGTCAACTAGACCAATCATTGTCAGACCTTGTAGACTAGGTCATGAATCTCAAATTCAAATATCAAACCTCAGATCTCAGAATAAAACCTTCACAATGAAGTTCTCTCAAATTTTTCTCTACTCTACTTATTCTCAAATATCAACTTGTTTATCTTCTATTATACTCTTTGTGATTCTTTCAATCATTCATTCATTTATACATAACAAAGGAAAATGTCCTTCCTTTATACTAAATCCATAAAACAATTCCCAGAGTCAGCTATTACACCTTCTCAATTAATTATTATAGGACCTCATTAAGAACATGTTATACTTAGTGATAATATTAATATGTCATATTGTAACTTGAATAACTTTCCATACATGTAATATTATGATGAGCAAGCTTAGCCATGTTATCTCCAACATGTATTCTACACACTTTTAACCTTGCTTCTCAGAATAACAACTCTGCTAAGAGATATAACAAGTTTACCAGAACATGCTTCTGTAAACTTTATCTTAGAATAGTCTTCACCAAAATTTGTTTAACTTCTTCTAGAATTACTATCTTGTGCTTTTGAGGTTAGCTTCATATACTAGACACTTAGTAGTATCTCATTTTAACCTTGCTTAGTGAAAATACTCAACGATCTATCTGTACAAACTTGATCTTTACCATTGTTCTTTTATCACATGCCACAAAAAAAGGCTATGTTGACATCAATGACAAACATAGTCACAAATGTAACATATCATCATGATAATTATCTAATCATATTTCTACAATACTCCCCCATAGAAGTATCATCAACATTCATGCTTCTAACAAAAGATACAAACCAAACTAGGAATTAATCCTACACTACCATCTCATCACTATCACAAGCACTCGCTAAACTATCTATCGAAGCGATCCATGCCATCATGATGAAAACCATTCTCTAACCATGAGAATCAACTAAGACATCAAACCATCAAAGAAATCAAAGTACATACACATCACGAACTTCTCAAAAGAAATTAAATAACCATGATCCTTAACTAAGAATATATATACTACCATAACTAAATCAGGAATCCAAACTAATGAGCACTAATAAATTACCTGTATATCCAATCATATCATGCCAAAAATATATGGTACCATGATCATATCCATGAACCAAGCAATTACCTCTCAAAGTGTCCAACATGCGAGCATAAAATAGTCAACCACAATGATCAACCATGGTTGTGCCTAGTAACAACATCTCATCTTTTCTACATGAAGACAAATCACCAAATAATGTGACTAAGGTCATAGAAAACTCTAATTCAAACCACAAATATGAATATTTATCAATAATGAAAGATCAATAGGTAAAGACAACCCATATCCAAGTCATAAATGCAACCTATAACTATAGACCATTTACAACACTACACAACTTGTAGACCAAAAAATTCATCATACATATCTAAACCAAACATTGATAACCATATATAATGAGACCAATTTGAAATATATCATGACTATACAATGGCATGAAATACCAAATCTCTAAACATGCAATGTCATAAACTCATAATGTTACCATAGTCAATATATATCATAAACTATTCATATCAATATATCACCTAATAGACCATGTCAAACCTACACGAAATTTGAACCAATGTGTAAATATCTCAAAGAACTTTTTGTTGACTACTCAATGTCTAAAATCTGACTTTGTATGCCCAACTTATGTCCAAAACTATGCTCAAAATAAACAACATTTAAATTTTGGGCTCATAAAATCTAACAAAATATTGAAATCACATCATCAAACCTACAATAAGTTGTAGTTCTCTAAATTAGCTTTCTAATGACTATATGAAGTCCAAAATCCAATATCTTGAGTGAAAGTTATGACCATTTTACCAAGACAAACTTTTTATCACTTTCAATATCTTTTTAGGTGGCAAAAATTCTGATGGGATTAAATTTGACGACCATCACTACTTGAAATTGGAAATGAGTGAAATTTATGACTATTTTATCAAGACATCATTTTTACCACTTTCAATGTTTTTTTAGGTGATGAAAATTCTGACAAAATTAAATTTGACGATTGTCACGACTTGAAACTAAAAATCTTTTTCAATTTGTATCAACATGGCCAAACTAGGGCATATTATATATCAAAATTTAAGGAAAATCTAGCCCGAATCCAATGGTGAGGTCTATTTTTGCCTGAGAGATCACTTTTGCAAGATCCCCCTAAAACCTTCATTTAAATGAAACATCCGAAAAACCTTTTTGACCAATGATTTCACATGTCCAAAAGCTACCAATATTCCATCATAATAGCAAATGAAAAACCATTAGATCTACAATAAATAATCTATGAAACTCATAGATCTTGCCATTTCTTTCATTCTTTTATGCATTCCCAAGGATTCAATCTAGGGTTACAACAACAAAACAATAGCTTTGATACCACTTATAAATAAACTTGCAACAAAAAAATTACCGTTTCCACATAACCCATAATAGATCCGAAACAACAAAAAAATACTAAAAATACACAAGCAAGAGAACAAACAACATAACCACAAATATGTGACAAATGATATACCCTAGAAATTTTTCATTAAGAGAAAAACCCAACCTCCAAAAACATCCATCATTGTGTATTATTCAAAAAAAATACCACTAGAATACAGAAATGGAAAACTTCACAGTGATAGCCACAATCAATCAATCCATGTGAACAAAGATATATCCACACATCCCATGCCATGCTTCCAACCTTCACAAATGCTCCCTTGGCTAACTTATCTCACCTTGTCTTGCTCAACTTTCCTTTTTTTTTCTTCTCCTTTTGCCCTATTTTCCCTTTCTTTACAACTACTCTTGTGGTTTCTTTTATAGTACCAAGCTAATACAAAACTACCAAGTGGTGTTACATAAACCATGTGCTACCAAACCCCTATTGACCCAAATTTAATATTTTTTCCAATATTAAATTATTACACAATATATTATCATAATTTTATAATACAACTCATCAAGAATATCCTATACGAATCTCTACACATTGCAGATCCATCTAGGTACTCCTATACGGAGAAAATAATTTAGCAAATTAGATGAGATCCTATATGGAGCAAACCAACCAAACTATAGTAAATCAAATAGAGAAGTCAATTCCAGCCATCCTCCAATCTTTATAGAATATGAAAAACTTCATTAATAATTTAAGATGTCAACCTAACCGGTGGAGAGATATTGGTTTACCATTTTGAAAATAACAATATGAACCTAAACACTAGCCTAACTCAACCCACATTCTTAACTAGATAAGTGCACTCGAGAGAGGAGGGGGCTAGAGAAACCAATGACTAGAATTGAGGACATCAAAAGAGCATATGAAACCCTAGAACATTATATTAGAGAAGTTGTCTCATATAGGGAATTTTGTGAGGATAAAAGAAGAGAGATTCTTAGAAGTAAAATGAATGAAGTCAAACACAAAGTAAGCATGATAGAAATTCTAATTTTCAATGGATCAGGGAAAATAATAGCCAATCAATAGTTATAAAAACTAAATACATTTTTTTATTTTAAATCCCATAATGGAAGAAGATGCTCTCCAATTAGCCATAGTCCATCTAGGTGGAGCAACACATGGTTGGTGGAACCATGGACGTATCTCATTAGGGAAAAAACTGTAAAATCTTATGAAGAATTCTCACAAAAACTTATGAACATATTTGATGAGAAAGATACCAAATGGTACTTTCAAGAGTTAACACATCATAAAAGAACATGAACATTTGATGAATATGTTAAATAATTCTAGGAATTTTTAGTCATGTTTCCCAATCTCTCTCAAAAGACACTTATGTGTATGTTCGTGAAAGGTCTTAACAAATCCAAAAAAACTATGGTGAAACCCCTTGAACCACAAACTCTAGAAGAAGCTATAAGGAAGAAAAATATTGTTGAATTAAATAATAAGGAAATAAATCAAAACTTCACTTCTAAAACATTCCATTGGAATGAAGGAATAAAGAGAGATAACCAAAATAAACCATGCTACTTGTGTAAAAAACCATGTAGTATCGGACATAGATGTCAACAAAGGGAATAATTAGTCCAAAATAAAACTATTATTCAAATGTAAGGAACCTTGGGAACAAGGACACCGATGTAAATGAGGACAAGTAAACCAAATTGAAGAAACAAATAAAAAGACAAGAATGGAGGAATCAGAACAAGGAACCCTAACAATCATCTCTCAAGACGAGAATAGACCTTTTTAAATTAAGGACATACTTAAAGGTCAAAAGGTAATTGCACTAGTGGATACATGAGCTTCTCATGATTTTTTTAGCAAGCATTTGGTGGCGAAGAGGAGGCTAAAAGCTCAAGATTTTGAAGGCTTTAGGGTTAAGTTGGCAAATGGATCCATTGACCACTATACGAAGATAGTTACACAAGTGGAAAAAACCACCAATGGATATATAATTAAACAAAAAATTTATGCTGTGAACATACAAAATTATACCATATTAGGGATGCCATGGATAAATTCCCTAGGACACTTTATTATGGATGGACCAAATCTTTAAATCTTCTTTAAACATGAAAGAAGGGAAATAACTTTAAGAGGAATACCTTTTGGAACACCAAAGATATTATCATGCAATAAAATGGAGAAGATATTAAAACATAATCAAGGGGAAATGGTAGCCAAATGTATGATCCTAGATAAAAATACCACTAAAGAGAAAACATTCGATACAAATATTCAACACTCCTTAAGAAATATAAAAGAGTGTTTGAAGACATTTGTCCAAAACTTCCCTCCAAAAGAGGTTTTGAACATGCCATAGAATTGGAAGAAAGAGAGAAACTCATAATTACTACACCTTATAGACATCCCCACAAGTATGAAGAGGAAATAGAGAAAACCATTAAAGAACTTTTAGAAATGGGGCATATACAACCTAGTAGCAACCCATTCACATCACTATGTGGATGTGCATTGATTACCGAGCACTTAAAAAGAAAACTATTCAAAATTGATATCATATCATTAGAATTGATGAGCTAATTGATGACTTACATAGGGCATGCTATTTATCCAAAACTTATATAAAATCAGGGTATAAGTGATTAAATATGATTAAAATTAAATAAGTGATATTTAGTTTAGTTTTGGGACAAAAATAAGAAAAATTATAAATTGATTGTCTTCACTAGTAAATGTTATTTCAACTCTTCTAAATGACATCTTGCAAGATCTTGATGGAAGGAGAAAAAGTTTGTATTACTTTTTTATTAATGGAAATTAGCATTTGTATGATGGGTCCTGTGTATAAATTTTTTCATTTAGTTTGTTGTGCAAATCAAGAGCAAAGGCCCACTCCTTGGGAAGCTCAGTGAAATTTCTTTTATGCATTTTGTGTTGATTTTATTTTATTTATTAAGCAATATTTAAGTTATAGCTATGCTATTTTAGTCATTTTGATTTTATTATTGCTAATTTATATGATAGTGGTGTGCTTTTAATTATTTTTCTTGTAATTTATTTTAACAAGTTATGTCATTTTAATTAGTTTTATTTTATTTTAATAAGATAGTTTTATTTTATTATTAGTTGTGTGGTGTTACTTAGTTTGATATTATTTTAATAAGCTAGATCTAGTTACTTTAATAGTTGTAAGATCTAAATTTTAGTTTAGTTTAAAATAATAAATTTTACATTTGAGCTTGGTTTGGAAAATTGGATTTTTTAATTTAGTATTACTAGTTTGGTAAGATGTTTATTTTCTTTTAATAAATTATTTGTTTTGTTTGATGTGTGTGTAGTTCCAATTGCTAGGAAGTGATAGTTCCTATCTCCAAAATTGTTTTCTTTGTTGTAGGTTTCTTTTCATAGCTACATTTATCCACACCTAGCTTTCTATCTTCATCCCTTGAGAAAAGAGTCACTATACCTTTCACGATCAGTCTGCAACCTCGTATTGACATTTTAAGGTACAAACTAAGCGAATCTACATGAGTCTAAATTTTATCTTAAAGGGGAGTTAATTGGAACCACATTTTTACCATACTCAAATGCACCAACAACTTTCCAATCACACATGAATCATACCTTTAGATAGCAATTACATAAGTTTCTTCTCATTTTCTTTAACAACATTCTCATTTATAGAAAAACATAGGAGGAGCATCTAAGTCATATTGAGGAAGTCTTGAGTATCTTGGAAAGAGAGTCACTCTACATAGAGATTTCAAAGTACAAATTTGGACTCCATGAGATACTTTATCTTAGGTATAAGATTAACACAAAAGGAGTAGGCATGGTTGAGGAAAATATCAAAGCTATCAAAGAATGGTCAAGACCCAAGACTCTTACCCAACTTAGGGGCTTTGTTGGATTATTCAACTACTATCGATAATTTTTTAAAGGTTTTTCAAAAAATTAAAAACACCTCTTACAAACATAACCAAGAAAGGAGCTTTTTCTTGGGACAATAAAGTACAAGAAGTTTTGGAACAACTAAAAGAAGTCATGAGTACATGCCTAGTAGTAGCCATACTAAACTTCTCTATACCATTCAAATTACAAAGTCACATGCTTCTAGAGAAGGAATCCAAGTTTTACTAATGCAAATGAAACACCTTATAGCTTTCAAAAGTCACAAGCTCACAAAAACTGAGAAATACTATTCTATTTATGACAAAGAGATGTTGGCAATAGTGCACACCTTGGAAAATTTTTGTCAATATCTAGTTTGTGGAAATTTCATAGTTAAAACATATCATAAAAGTATACGATTCTTCTTAAATTAGAAGGACCTAAATGATAGAGAACAAAAGTGGGTAAGCAAAATTGAGGCCTATGATTTCAACATAGAATATGTAAAAGGTATTGATGATGGAGTAGTAGATGCCTTGTTAAGAAGATTCCATATCAACACTATTTCAAATATCTTTGAGGATTGGAAAAATGAAATAATAGCCGATTGTGCTAAAGACCAATTTGTGACTGAAATATTGGAAGGGAACCTAACAAAGATTTCAAAGTTTCAAATAACATCATCTTCTACAAAGGTAGGATATACCTAACTTCAAACTTCAAAATGAAGAAGATAGTTATGAAGGAATACCATGATAATATATTAGCCAATCATCTTGGATAATAAAAAACATATAAACACATAAGAGAGAGGTACTCATGGAAAGGACAAAAAAAGGACATACAAAAATATGTACAATGATGTATGATCTATCAACAAAATAAGGCCAAATAAACACATCCTACACAACTTTTGCAACCACTGCTTATTCCAAACCAAAAAAGGGAGAATATCTATGGACTTTAAAAAACAACTAAAAAATATCCAAGGAAAATAGAGTATCTACGATGTCATAGACAAAGTCACAAAGTTCACCCATTTTTTCCCAATCTCTACTCAGTATAAGGCACCTCAAATAGCATAAATATATTTTAGAGAAACCTTCCATCTACATGGATTACTCCAAGATATTATAAGTGAGAGAGACAAAAGCTTCATTAATGAATTTTGGTAGGAACTATTTTGACTAGCAGGTACCTCACTCACTCCTAGCACCAAGTATCATCCACAAACTGACAGACATAATGAAATTATAAATAAATGGATAGAAGGATATCTAAGAAATTATGACATATGACACCAAACCTCTTGGATCAAGTGGCTACACCTAGGGGAGTATATTTATAGTTAAACAAATCATATGTCAATAGGAGAAGTCCCTTCAAAGCATTATATGGATATGCAATTACCACATTCAAAGGATTAATAGTCTGAAAAAGCAAGGTACCTAGTGCACAAGAACTTATCTAAAGAAACATTGACATTATGAGAGAATTTTCATAATGCACAAAATCAACAAAAAATCTATGCAAATGAGAATAGAGTGGAACAAATGTTCATGAAAGAATATCTAGTGTTCTTATGACTACAATTGTATAAACACTCATCTATTAAAAAGAGTGGAACAGAGAAGCTCAAACCCATATTCTATGGATTATATAAGGTGGTCAAAATAGTTGGTGAAGTAGCTTATGAATTAGAACTACCTAAAAATAGTTGGATCTATAATGTATTCAATGTATTAAGACTCAAAAAGGTTTTGGGCCAATAGGTAGTACCATGTGCAAAACTACCCCCACTCAATGATGAGGGATAAATCATCTTAAAGCCAAAAGTAATCCTTGATACCAGAGAAAAGACATTAAAGAATATAATTGTGAGAGAGATCATAGTAAAGTGGAAAGGATTATCAAATGAAGATGCCTCTTACAAAAAAAAGAGAATCTTGAATTTCTTGAGGACAAGCAAAACCGAGACAGAGGGACTGTAATAACCCCTAAGTGAACAATTTGTTAATTATATACACCATATCCTAAATGAGTAATAAATAATTCTATGAAATTTCTTTTAATTACTTGTCTAATATGCACAAATTAATTACACAAGTTATTTTTTTAAATCGTAAATGGCCAAAGCCTTTGATTATAAATTACACAAGTTATTAATTCAAAAATAAGAATTGAATTAATATTAATATTATAAACATCTAAGATTGCACAAATTATTAATAAAAAAAATATGGAATTATAAGTTTTGGAAATATTGGGAAATATATATTAATTAAATTAATTAAATGGTCATTAATTGTATGACCAAAATAGTCATCCAAAGGTCATGACTTTGGTCAAGCGACCAATGGACCCTATGACCATCATATAAGTAACCACAAAAATGTGGCATGAGAGCATCATGGAGAATATTTACAATAGAGATAATACCGACACGAGACACTGAATAGGACAAGAAGGGAAAAAATACTTTAAAAGAAGAAATATATAATTTTTGGATTCCTTTATCATCGAAGGAAATATGAACATATGATCTAAAGAACACAAATATAGATGATGAGAAGCCAAAGTGCATATAAAATAAAAATATAATTGTTGATAAACCTTGCCAACATGGACGACTGACAATGCATGAACAACAAGAATATAGTATTATGTCATGATAGTAACTAGAACAACATCCTCCAAATCATAAAGTCAAACATGAATAAGACCACACAAAAATGTCATCATAGAGGAAATTATGCATAGCCATAGACACACTAAAGAGTAACTTAATAATCAAAGGCCATTAAGATGTTTGAAGAATGACCTGAATGTAAACATAGATATTGACCAAAAATATTTATTTAGAGTATCCTCAAACAACTATACATACACTATACACAATTTTCCTTTCAAGAGAATAAAGATATCAAGGGTAAGACTAATTTGATCATTATATCAGCTAACTATAAGATATTTGATAGTTAGAGAATGTTGTTACATGGAGTGATTACCATTGAAGAGGGGTAATACACTTGAGATATTAATTTGCGGGATCTAATAATCATGTTAGAGAGAAGGTAAGAGTCTGATAGTGGACATTCATTAGAATTTCAAGTTTCTCCTTATGAGAACTTAGAGATTAGAGGACATTCATAATTGATTGTCAAGATTTCAATAATTGAAATCCCAGACAGAGATTTATGGAGATTTTCTTACAGACAATATATTTATTATAGTGGTTAATCATATGCATATATAGAGGGAAGAGATTTGGTTATATGGGATCTCTACCAAGTAGTTTTGCTAATGAACATATTCATTAATAGAGATCCCAAAGGCCTTAGAAAGACACTCTTCATATGGCAATTTCCTAATCGAGAATTAATTCTCAATTGAGGCTTAGGTAATTTGAGAAGAGTTCCTTCTGAGGAATTATGAGGGGTTAGTAAGGGATATTATTTATATTGATATAAGTTCCAAAATTAATTCCATAAACTAGAAGTGGGGACATTATAGGGTGGCTTTGCAGAACACCCAATGACCCAAGGAGCCATTAGTTTTTTTTGAAGAGTAACACATCAAGAAAAAAAAGACAACCATTAACCTCCACTTCCATTGTGAAAGAGATGCAATGGGATACATTATTAAGGTGAGTATGAAGCTCCAATTTGTTGAGCCCATGTGGCCAACATACTTTAGTATCATCAATGTAGCACTTCCAACACTTGGGTTTGAGAGGGAAGGAGTGCAAAGCCATTACTTCAAAGTACTCCATATAAAGATTGACAATGGTTGAGGAGAGAGGGAATCCCATAGCCACACCATCAACTTATTTATACATGACACTTTGGAAGGAAAAGAAGGTAGATCTTAAGCACAATTCAACAAATGCGAAAATATCTTCATTAACCTTGTGTTTCGCTACTTCAATGGAGTTAGGAATGGGGACCTTGGTGAAGAGGGACACCATATCAAAGCTAACCAAAATGTTGTCACTTTCCAATTTGGCATCATTGATGAAGTCAAAAAAATGGTTATAGTCCTTGATAAAAGAGTCACCTTTGCCCACTGAAGAAGAGATCAACTTTGCAAGGAAAGAAGTTAAGGCATAAGCGGGTGAGACAATGAAATCAACAATGGGCCTAAGAGGAATGTTATCTCTGTGGCTCTTGGGAACTTCATAAATATGAGGGTTGACTTCTTTGGAAGGAATCAAATGCCTCTTAGTAGATTCATCAAACATGGAGCCAACAATAGCCACTCTCACTTTTTAAGGATCTTGGGATGAGGGTTGTGCACCAAAACTTTACAAGTAGCTTTCAGTATTTGAAAGGAGGACTATCATCTTAGAGATATATTCTTGCTTACTCACAGTGATTGTGGTATTGCCCTTATTGTCTTTAGAAATAATGTCATTATTATGCAAAAGATCTTTGAAAGCAAGAAACTCATCTTTTGATATGATGCTCTTAGGAGGCTTAACATGCCTAAGAGTAACCACACAATCTTGTATCACCTCCTCATGGACCTCCAAAAGGGAGAAAAAAAATGATATTCTCAATATCGGTGATGATGTCAGCAAGGGGAATGATGCAAGTAGTGGGAGAAAAATTGAGACCATGCTTGAGGAAATTAAAAGCAAGAGGATCTAAGATACCATGAGAGAGGTTGGCCACTAACTTGGCATACCAATAATTAATGTTGAGATGATTGGTCGAGGGGACATGGTGGAGAGAGCTATAGAGAGAAGGATGAACATACACAAGAGGACGAGGGGAGGGGGGCGAATGTGAGCGACATGGGGACAAAAGAGGCCATTTCACCCCAAATGAGTGCAAGAAAATGTGAGGAGGAAACATATTAGAGGAGATGTCATCAAGGGGAAGGAAAAAATAAAAATGCATAATCCCTAATGATTTTAGCTCTAGGGAAAGACACGAGAGGGGCTTGAGAATGGTCTAGCTCACTCGACAAAGAAGGATAACAATTAAAGCAACAAGTTAATGAAAGAGATACAATAGAGTTAGGTGTTGATGTACCTAGAACTTCCACAAATGAGCCGCTATAACAAGAGAATCCTTGCATGATGCATCATGAGAGCCATTAGAGCCAATCTAGAGGTTGCTATAGTCAAAGTAGATAAGTAATATATTAAAAAGATCAAAATTTTAAATGACATATTTATACATATTATTTTAACTATAATATAGCCAAATAATTATTTATTAAACTAATTGAAGCGTTAAATTTAAAACTGAAATTGTTGTTAGGTTTGAAAGTAATTTTAGTTTTATTTCAATATGATTTTAAAACATTTTATTTTTTATATAAGATATTAAACAATGTAAATATTTATATATTTTCTGCATGGAAAAATAGTTTTGTAATTTTTTAAAATGAAATAAAAAGAAAAAAAATTGTAAAATTTTCACAATTTTTATATTTTTAATTCTATTTTTAATTATAAAAATTTAAATTTACTAAAATGCTAAGCTATATAATAATATAATAAATATTTTTTAATTTTTAACAAATAGAAAATATTGTTTTCTACATCCTTTTTTATAGGAATAAAATATTTTATTGTTAATAAATTTAAATATATTCTATTTAGTTATTATTATTTATTAAAGTTAAAAATAAAGGCAACCGTCTTCATTGATGTGTTATTTAGTTAAATAAATTTTTAAAAAATAGTTAGAGTTATCATTTTATACATGATAATTTATTTTATAAGTAAATAATTTTATTTTATTTTTTATAGGAAGATCTCTATTTATGTTTCAATACAAATTAAAGGCATGTTTATAACTAAACTTAGAAATTCTAGCAAGAAAGTCAACATGAAATGTTGTGGAAATTACAAATAAAAGCATTAAAAGGTAAAAATATAAATACATTTGTTTATTATAATTTTTTTTAGTAAGATAGTATGCGCATTAATATTAATAAATAATTATTAGTATCTTTTAATCACATTTTGACTTAGTAATCTTAATTAGTGACTAAATAAGTTAATATAAAACAAAATTTAGGATAAAACACATTTATTTTAAATATCAAAATAAGTTAGAATAAAATAAAATTTAGGATGAAATGCACACATATGAAAAGAAAATTAACTAGATTTAAATGTACAACTATTTTCATAAAATTAACTAGATTTAAACATACAACTATTTTATATATATTATATTGAAGAAAATTGAAACAATTTTAGACTCTTGATCAAGAAAAATATAGAAAAGAAAAGCAAAAAAAAAATGAAGAGGAAGAATAGCTATGAAAAATATTGCCTCTACACTTGGTGAAAGTAGTTGCTTGATTTCTTGGAGACTCTATTCAAAACAAAAGAAATCTTTTACATGGGCTGTAGATGAAATTTGGATGAAGAGTTGTATATAAGGGCCTGTTTCGCTGTCGGAATATAAAAATAGGAATTGGAATAGTTTTAATGGAATAAAAAATGGGGGTACATATTCCTATTCTCTTTTTGGTTCAGCTAGAATTTGATGGGAAATTTACAGACCAAAAAATTTATGTTTTCTAAAATAAATAAAACTAGAATAGGAATATGTATTCCAATTCCTGGAATTGCAAATGTTCATTTTTGGGCCAAAATTAAAATACTTATTTGTATTTTATATTTATTCCAATTACAATTTGGTGCATCCAAACGAACAATTCAAAATTTTAAGATTCCACCTGTATTCCGGCTGCCAAACGGACCCTAATGGAAGAATTGGAATGTGGAATTGGCTTGCGTATCTGTATATGAAACGAGTTTTTTCATTTCAATCTACAGTTGGTTTCTGGTAGCTATTATTAGTTTTCTTCGTCTATTCCATATTTTCTTCTATACTTTTTAATAAGTATTATGCTCTTATCTAGCAGTTGTTTGTTATTTTCTATTTTATTGTGATTCCCAACCTACTTATTAGCGTGTCATGGTGCATTCCTTAATTACATTGAATTATTTACTATATATTTAAATATGCATATTTATATTCTTAAAGTTAATATTTTTTTAAAAATTGGAAAACACTTTTAGAATATTAAAATTCATAATTGCAATATATTTATTTTCAATTTTATTGATAAGTAGGAGATATTTCCACAAGTCAAATTGTGATGTTGAACTGTGTAGTTTTTGAGTCAAACTTATTGACCTGAATTTCATGAGTAGTGATTCACACACAAATCCATGTCTGATGAGAATAAATGGAATTTTTAACACTTACTGGATCTAGGTGATGCTCACAGAGCTGAAACAAGTCACCCATTGCAGTACTACTCCAGCTTGAGTGCGCTGCAAAGTGGGTTTAACCATGGACAAAACTCTGTAGTTAAGGACAGTCGAGTTGGAATAGTACTGAGATGAGTGACAAACATAGTGGGTTTAACTAGGGGACAGACATGAGATATAGATAAAATGAGACATGTTGAAAAATATGAAAAAGTGTAAGGTAATTAGTGGGAGACATATGTGTGAAAGAGACTTAGAGAAAGGAGAGAGGGTTAAAAATTAATGCATAGACTTTATAAATAAATTTCAAAATTTACAAAATGAAAATAATAAATTAAAAAATCGGCACACAAAGTACTAAAACATGAGTTGCTGAAGATTTTATCAGAAGCGGAAGATGCAGGAGATGGACCGTTCAAAATCTTGCTTGGACCAAGAGAAGTGCAAAGGGTAGATACAAATGAAGGCTGCTTGTACGGTTAATTGTAAAACACAAAATAATGTCTACAGCTCAGTTTTCCTATTTTTGATCAGTACAACACAAATACAAGACGCCACCAATGGTACAATACAAGTTGAGTAAAATTGAAATTGAAGAATTGGATTGTTACTTGCAGGTTTGTGATTTTTCTATTTTGAGAAGATGGCCAGTTTTGGTTAGGCAACAGTTTTGTACTTTCCGTGGTGGTCTTGTAACTGCCTTTCATTAGAAATCAGCATTTTTTTCATAAATCAAGTGTTTTCATGTTAATTGCAGAATTTGGTCTTCTCCACTGTTCAATTCAGTCTTTGGAATGGGAATTTGAGGATGGCTGTGGGGTAGTAAACGGCTTAAACTTCATTCGGTTATAACTTTGTCAAACTTCATTGGGTTATAACTTAAAGTGTCAAAGTTGACTTATTTTTTCATAGTTTTTTCCCCCTTTAATATGATGTTTAATATGATGTTTAAGTGTAGTGGTAGATGAGGGTATAGTGGTGGCACCAACCCTCAGTGAAGATATACATTTCTTTTCTTTTTGCTATGTCATAAACCTGTCTATAAATTGAATATTCCAATTAAATATTATCAATTGATTAAATAAATTGACAATTGAATAATAAATTATACATAGTTAAGTTTATTGTTAATGGAACAATAATTTATTCATGGTTATCAATTATAATATAAATTCCCTGATTTAATAAAGTTACAACAATGATAATTAACGAATTCTCAGGTATTACCATCGACGATTATCAAGGAGGATGTAGACAACACACTTAGCATATCTAGGTCATCAAAGATACACACAAATTTAACCAACACAAAAGATGCATAGGAGTCACTAATGCGGGCAATTTTATCACAAACCATCACTCCATGAAACATCATGAACACAACAAACATGTCTAAAATAAATATAAGGGTGCGGGGTTTCAGGTGGGGGCTTAAGCTCTATTTGAGCAAAATTATATTTTGTTATGGGATTATTCAAGATCTCCTCCTAAATTGTAGAAGTTCCTAATTTTATGAAGCATGTGAAAAATGAGTGGGGCTAGATATAGGCCACTGGCTTAGGTATGTTTTTTTCCACTTGTCAAATATTTAAATTTTAAATTTTTAGTTAAAATGTAGTTTTAGAGGAAAATTACAATTTTAACATATTTTTAATGCATACCTTAAATTTTGGAGCTAAAATTTTGAGCTTGAATATACAATAGAAATCATGGGACCGCACTTACATATTTTATGTTAAATACGATAAGATCATTGGGCAAGTAAGGAAGACATTCAGATTATAAGACAACTTTATCATTTCTATAATTGGTATTTATAAGAGAAGATAAATCTACTAATGTCCAACAAAAGACCAACAGAGATCTATGAGACTGAGAACTTACAACCAAGAAAGCAACAAACAGTAGGACACCAAATGGTGTCCACGAAAGAACAATAATTTGATTATATATATATGATAAATTTAATGAAAAGTAATATCAAAGCATTATCTTAACTAAATATAAATTTTCAAGATTAGTTATTATTTTTAAGTTTGAGAAGAAGAGCATAAATGCACTTAGGAAGAGGTTTGTGTAAATCCAACCAATCAATCATTCCCATGATTGGGTAGGGATCAACAACCCTTAGCACCTTGCATATAAGTTCAAAGAAAGTCTCAAGCACTTGGATCTGTAAAATCTTGAAGAAAATTGTTGAGTTTGATATTTGAGCAACTTTTACAACTGTGCATTCTCCTAGACTAGAATAATAACAAGGATAACATATAGTCCTCAAATGATATATAGTTTATTACTAATTCACCTACAATTTTTATCTTTATAGCATGGATTAAAGTTAAATAATTCAATTCAAGAATATTAAACATAGGTTCTTATGTATAACTTGTTGGACTTACTTGAGGATGTTACAATTGGTAGTAGAGCTTTCTTCTTTCCATCATGTTAATATGCTAAAGCCAATGGACACAAAGGGTCTTAGAAAGAGAGAGAAGAAAATATAACAAACAATACAACGAGTGATTGAGTAAGCAATGAACATAAAATATTCATGGAAAAAACAACCAAAACATAAACGAAACAAAGTGAAAGAGCAATGAAACTCATGAAAGAATTGAAAAATGTGAATATTTCAATAAATTCCTTAGGAATCCTAGTGGGGAAGACGTTATTACAAGTATTTCAAAAATAATAGTTGAACAAATATGTCTCAAATTGAAAAACCACCATTCCTACCTAGACAAAATATTCCAAGAGGAAGAGGAAAAACAATTCACCCTCCAAATTGTGTAGAAGAACTAATAGAGGCATACATAACTAAACCTTGAAGTAAGGAAATTTTTTATTTTTAGAGATTATTGTGAATCAAAAAGATTAGAAGCTTCTAGAAGAGGGAGAGAGAGGGAGAGAGAGAGAGAGAGAGAGAGAGAGAGAGAGAGAGAGAGAGAGAGAGAGAGAGAGAGAGAGCAACCTAATAAGGACCAAAACAAAAAAGTTAGTTCGGTCCCTATACCAAATTTTGATGGATTTGACAAAATCACAACACATGGATGGCTCTAGAAACTAATCATGTTTGCCATTCTACACTTTGAAGATGCAACCCATGATTGGTGACTCCATGGTGTTCATACCTAAGGATACATAAACATAACCTCATATGAAGAATTCTAAAGAAATTAATTAAACAATTTGATTGTCAACATCCCCAAAGAGATTTTAAAGAGTAAACAAAAACAAACAAGTGATAGTATATAAATAGGAAACATTGAAAAGAATTACCAAAATATACTTCAAAGAAATAAACAAGATCTTTGTATTTACATGTTAAAATAGAGAACACTAAAATATGAATTCTCACTCTTGATTGGGTATTAAGTGATCAATATCTAGATTGACATAGGAGAAAATATAGAGGTTTACCATAGAGATACTTGCAAAGCCATTTCAATCCCCAAAATATGACTATTTCCATTATGGGTGAATATTATAGAAGCAACAAATCCTATTAGGATACCCTACCAACGATGTACATTTAAGATTATAATAGTTAGAGCAGATTTTGAACTTCATATATTCAATCGTTTCATTATAGTGACTACATTATTACTAGTCTATGACATTATTGAGTGTTACTATCATGACACATTGATATAAAGAAGGAAATAAATATATAATCAAGCTTAAGCAAAGGAATGACAGGTTATGATAACCAAGAACTATATTATTAGTGTCAGGGAGGGAGGAGAGAGAGAGAGAGAGAGAGAGAGAGAGAGAGAGAGAGAGAGAGAGAGAGAGAGAGAGAGAGAGAGAGAGAGAGAGAGCTAAATCTGATCACATAAATACATAATCATATTTAGTCATCTTTTAAGGCATATTTTAATAAAATATTAAATATTAAATTAGTTTGATGTTATCCACTAATTAATTAATTTAATTGATTGATTATAGTCTAATTAATAAATTACATGACAACCAATAGTCTAATTTATTAATGAAATCCCCATTTTCTATTAAATAATATAAATGTATAACCCATTTATTCTAGTCCCAAATCCCTTCTCCACTTAATTTATTTAATTAATTAAATCCCTCCAACCACAAACTAACCTTTCAACCTAGAAGTAAGCTGGAACCTCAACAGATGCACCAATAAATCTCATTTTAATCAAATAATCTATTTTTAAATTAAACTTCTCCACTGGTCTTTTTTTCTAACAAATCCACCCACCAACCACATCATCCACTCAACTAAGCCACCTCACCCACCTTAACTAAGAAACATCATCTCCTCTTCCATGTCTAAATTCCTCTCCATATCACTTGTACAAATCAAGACACAATTTACTTGTCATGACTCAAAGCCCAAGTCCACTCTTGTACCACATTTCTGTCTTCCACCTCTAAACACATAAGTCCATCTCCTACATCTATCCTAGTCAAGTAAATCCTATATCACACTTCACTCAGCTAACTATCTATCATGAATTCTTATCTCCTCATATAGTTTCCTATAAATTGAACCGTCAATCCTTCACATATCATCCACCTTTTTGAGTAAACCTATTATACCATTTTGAGAGCTAAATACTGTCAAAGTTCTATTACTAAAATTTTTCATCCACTCAATCCATCCATTGTTGAAGCTTGAGCACAAATCCATTTTTGAAGCAATGAGCACAAATTCATGATCATTTGATCACATCTACACATCAAGGAGGCTATAAAGATACAAGGTTTGCATTCTTTGTTTTGGTTTCTTTTTGGCCAATCTTATTTGTTTTCTTGGATCTTAGTTTGTGAATTCTTAGTTTATTCTTTTTATGACTTTGCATACTAGTTTCTCTTGCATACATTTTGGCATGCCCAATGGGACCCCACTTCACGAGTCATTCCTCTTTTTTATGTTGGTTTATTGTTTTCATTACTAACAAACTAATGAACCTAACATTTGTGTTGAGGTTTGTTGCAAGTGCCTTTTTATGTTTTACAAGTTGAACATGTAGGAAGCAACTTGTATGAAACCAATACAACAATAAAAAATCACACCACAATAGAGAAAATTTTCTCATAATTGTGATCCCATGACTGTAAGAACACGTGTACAAACCTGCGTGAATATGATCCTGGACCTATGAAAATGAAGATCAAAATTTACTTCTAATAAAACACATGCTTCTTCTTGTATTTTTGACATCCAACAACCTTTGCATTCCAATTCTTGTGGCAATGTAGTTTGACCCTATGGGAATGATCCTTTACAGGATCACTTTGTGGTGAAATTGTTAGTAGGTGTTTTCTTTTTATTTTCTGCTATTCTTTACTAGTTTTTGGCACAATTCCCAAAACCATGAGAACATGAACTTGCAACTATAGGAATGCTTAATTTATTATGGAAAGGAATCTTTGACCTATGGGAGTGTAGTATTGTAATTTTTGACACAGTTGTTCATTGTGCATAGTGTTTTTTGGCTGATGTCATTTAAATTAAGCCAGATAAAATTGAACTCACATTTCATTTGGTAGCTTTAAAATTAACAATGTGTGCTCTCATCTAATACAATCTTGAATGGTTAAGGGAAAATGGACAAGGCAATGAATATTTCAATTTGGTCTTAGAAAGAAGTCACACAATCCTGAATGCAATAAAGGTTTAAAGAACATTGCAAATTACACACTTCATTTTTGGACTTAAAATGAATGCACAATTTTTGAATGATCAAAGAAAAAATAAAAAATTACACAAAAATAGAGAAAATTTTCTCATAACCATGATCTCGTGATTGCAGGAACATGTGTACAAACCTATGTGAATGTGATCCTAGGCCTACAAAAATGAAGATCAAACATTACTTCTAATAAAACACGTGCTTCTTCTTGTCTTTCTGACATCCAACAAACCTTTTCATTCTATCCCTCATGGCAATGTAGGTTGACCCTATAGGAACGACCCTTTGTAGGATCACTTTGTGATAAAATTGTTAGCAGGTATTTGTTTTTTATTTTACAGTATTCTTTACTAGTTTTTGGCACAATTCCCAAAATCATAAGAACATGAACTTGAAACTATAGGAACGCTTAATTTATTGTGGGAAGGAATCTTTGACCTACATGAATGTAGTATTGTAATTTTTGACACGTTTGTTCATTGTGCATAGTGTTTTTTGGCTAATGTCATTTAAATTAGGTCAGATAAAATTGAACTCACATTTCATTTGGTAGCTTTAAAATTAACAATGTGTGCTCTCATCTCACACGGTCTTGAATGGTTAAGGGAAAATGGACAAGGCAAAGAATATTTCAATTTGGTATTAGAAGGAAGTCAAACAATCCTGAATGCAATAAAGGTTTAAAGAACATTGCATATTACACACTTCATTTTTGGGCTTAAAATGAATGCACAATTTTTTAATGATCAAAGAAAAAATATTCTTATTCCCTTCTCTTTCAAGCTTTCCATGTTTGATTTATTAATTTTCCCATCAATTTCTTAAGCACACACATTTTACTTTGGAGAATGAATATTACATCCTAATCACGTATCTTCTATTTTAGATATACAACTTAGAAAAATTCAATTTGGAAATAACAAGTGATGATGTATTTCTAGGAGTGGTTCTCTAAAATACTTTCATGGGCTCACTTTCTTTTTTGCACTTTAGAATCCAATTAGTGATGCATTACTGAAAGTTGTTAGCAAGATCATTCACAACAACTCTAGGAGTGCTTCTAGAGAGTTTTATCCTTTGGGAAATGCACATCCCCATTGAAGAGTGAGCTCAAACCAGTGAAATCCCTCCAACTGGTATATAAAAAGTAGTAAGTTATCTTTTGTTTATCCTTCTAAGCTTGAGAGATGTGTGTTGATGGTAGTCTAAGGTAGGAAAACTTTCCTACGATTTTAGCATTGTCAAATGGGCTCTTTAGTGAGCCATGCACATACAAACCGATTGGGAGGACTCCATATATCTTATTACAAACCACTCTAGTAGGTACTCTATTATCCATGGTATTTTATCTCATAGTGAAAGGGAATATACAACTTCCTTGAAGTTACTTGACATATGTATTTTCCTTGATAAAGGCATAAGGCTACTTGGGCTTCATCTCCAAGAGTCGCCGACCTTGCATAAAGGGGGTTTCTATTTGTCATGTCTTGGAAAATATCATGAGGGCTCCACCTAGCAAGTCTATGACTAATTCATTGCAACCAATTGGACCTTAGGGATAGCATGTTAGAGTGGGGTTTCTGTTGCACCAAAAGACCAATCTATCACTGCCCAATAAAATCACTCAACTTATAGTAAGTAGGAGGCAGTTAAGCCCTTGTTAGAAATCCCAAGGGAAGTGCTGAAAAAATTTCTAATAATCTCCCTCTCAGTAGTACCCGAGGGTCTAAGGATTCAAACCTATGACTAAGCTCTGATACCACTTGTTAGTTTGTGGTTGTCATTGCACCAAACGATTGATCTATCAATGCCCAATACAACCACTCAACTTATAGTACACAGGAGGTGGTTAAGCCCTTGTCATGAATATTGAGGGGAGCACTAAATTTATCACACAATGTATTATTGAAGTGCTTGTATTTTGATTTAACCCTGTGGAATTTTTTTATAAAAAATACACAATTCTTGCTTCTATTTTCAAAAGTCTTTTTCCACAAGAGATCACTTGTTTGTCTCTTTCAAAGTAAGGAGGAAGGACCCAATGGTTAGGGCTCAAGGGTTCTTAATTATAATGAGGATAACCTAACTTTGGAAGTAGTACCAAACATGAATAAGGATTCTTTGGATAATTGTAGGGAAGGTAGATGTAATGACACTATTGAAGAAAGTATTCATAGTGGGAAGTATATCAGTTTGTATAATCCTCTCTTTGAAGCTAAGTTTTAGATAATGCTAACCATAGGTGATCACAGCTCCCTAACTAATTGCCAACCATCCTCTCATGATAATGGAAAGATCGAGGTAGCTAATATCGCTCTTCCCATACCTAAACTTAATGCTCAACAACTAGCTCTTAACACAATTAATGAGAGAGCAAAGTGTATTAGGAAAACCTCTACTGCACCACTAGATAGAGAAAAGAACCTAACTAGGTCTATTAAGTCTATAGTGGTTCATTAGAAGACTGATGCTAGAATTGAGTCCATGAGTGAGGAACCTTTTTCTGAAGTTACCAATAAGATTTTTAAGAAGAAAAAGAAAATGATAGAAAGACATTCCTTGTCTAATGATAGCATATTATTAGGCAAAGAAATACTAGATTGTTTTAATAGATTATACAATAATAATAAAACCCAACATACTAAATGATGCATGTACACAATTGGAATGTGAGAGGGTTAGAGATATCTGATAAGAAATATATGATTATGAAGTAGTGTAATAATCTTAAAGCCAAAGATAATATATGTTCACAAGAGATTAAGATTGTGGGGTTTCAAGCTTACAACATCCTGAAATTTATATGGGATCATTCTAAGGGCTATATACTAATCATTATAGAGGAAAAGGGGGAAATGCTATCTTGGTAGGACCCCAATTAATTGACAATATTACCTCTAATGGTTCATCCCCTTTTCATAGGGCCTTGTGTATCATCTTTCAACATGATGATATTTCAATTGGTGTTTATAATGTATACACTCCTAATGACTATAGGGAGATGTCAACATTGTGATTTTAATATGGTTGAGTATAAAGAAGACAAGAGGGGGGGGAGGGGAGTGGGTAATACTCATTGTTGGAAAGGGAATGAGAAATTTTTCTTGTTTAACTTCAAGAGGATATTTAGGATTGTTGACCCTTTATCTCTTAAGAAGAAGTCATTTTCTAATATTTGGCATACATGGTGTAACAACCAATATGGAGATCAGAGAGTCTATTGCCAATTGGATAGGATATATATGAAAGATTAGATGTTCTCCATAGATAGTTGAGGTGATCATGCCCCTGTGTGTGTCACCCCATCTACTATGTTAGATCATCATCCAATTTGGATTCCTTAGTGGATAATAGGAAGAAAAAGAACACACGTTTTAAACTAAATGCTTCCTTATTAAATGACGAAGACAATGATGGAACAATCAAAATGGAAACTAGTCTTTGTAAGCTTTGCAACCCAAACATGAACCCTAAAGAAATGTGGAGAATTTTAGTGGATTTTTGGAGGAAGATCTACTAGATCATTGAGAAGAAATATGTTATTGATAGAAACAAGGGTTACAAAGTGAGCTAAATTATATTGAAAAGAAACTTCAAACTAAAGGTACTGACTCTTAGTTGGAAAGCAAGATAGCTAAGATTACATGTCAACTAAGGAATCATCAACAATTTAAGATCATAGGTCAGATGACCAAAGCCAAGCTAAATTAAATGAAGGGTGGTGACAAGGGGATCAAATATTTTTTCAAAATTATTAAAGCAAAGAAGAAAATAAAATTGATTGAAAATGTCCAGATTAATGGTGAAGCTATGAATGATCATAACAACATCCAAAATGCTTTCTTTAGCTTTTACAAGGACCTCTTTACTTTTGAATTCAATGACAACAAATGAAATCAATTACAAAATTGCCTCAAGCTTATCTCTAAGAAGATTTCTAATGATGATGCTACAAAATTAGATTTACTTATAACCTAGGTAGAAATTGGAAATGCAATCCTCTCCCTTACCAATGATAAATCACCTAGTCCTGATAGCATCCTAACAGAATTCTACAAACACAATTTAGAATGGATTTCTCTAGAAATTACTTTATGAGTATGCCTTTAAAGTGGGACCTTTAGTTACTGAGATCAATAGAGGGGTCATTAAATTGCTACACATGGGAGGAGACAAATCTCAAGTCAAATATTGGAGACCTATTACACTATTAAATTTATCCTATAAGACTGTGGCTAAACTTCTACCAAGAAGAATTGGAGATCTTCTCAATATCTTTATATGCTTGAGACAAACATGGTTCATCAAAGAAATATTTATACTAGAGAATCTTATTTGGTAAGCCATGCATTGGGGAAAAAAAGAAAGATTAGAATGCAAGTATGGTTCTTCTAGATTTTGAGAAGTCATATGACTAAATTGAGTGGCCCTTTGTCAAGGGAATGCTACAAGCTCCTGGGTTTAGTCACTATTTTTACAAATGGATAGATATTCTTCTTATGGATTCCTCAATTGTCATTGATATTAATGGTGAGCTTACTAAGAATATTGTACTACAAATATTTATCATACAAGGCTATCTAGTTGCTCCAGCCTTGTATGTCATAATAGCTGATGCCCTATTTTACATCTTTAGATATTCTTAGTTAGGATTTCCCATCAAATTGATTACTCTCCCAAATCAAGATATGTTGATTAATGCATTGTTTGTAGATGAAACTACTTTTTTTAATTGAACTAGATGAATGCAACTTTGATAACATGATTAAGAGACTTTAAGTTTTTTGTATGGTCTTTGGGGCAAAAAAAGATCCTCACAAGTCTTTAGTCATTGGGTGGTCTTCCTCCCCTAGAGTGGATTGTGAGAAAAGGTTGGCAATGAGAAGGACCTAACAACATCATCAGATATTTGGGTATTCCTTCTTCTATAGAACCATTCCTTAAAGATATGTGGATCTGGTTGTTCTCTAAAATTGAAAAGAATTATCTTAAATGAAAAATTCACCTTCTCTCACTAGCTGGTAGAGTCTAGCTGGTTCAAAACATCTTATCTTCTCATCATATTTATTTTTCCTCAACTTGGTTGTTTGCTAATTATAAAAATGATCATGATAGACTTTCTATGGTCTAATGGAATTGGGAATAAGAAAGAGACACTGTGTTAAATGGGAATGGTGCTATCTACCTAAGGAAAAAGGAGGTTTAGGCATCAAAGAGCTAAAAGATCAAGGTATGGCCTTAGCATCTAAATGGATTATTGAAGCTTTAGAAGGGGAGAAGCCCTGGAAAGTGTTGGTTAGAAACAATATACTTCAATCTGGTATTAAAAAAGGAAAAGGTTGGCCTGATGTTCCTCTATTTGATAATTGTTTTTGGTAACTTTCAATTGTCGGCATCTAGTTCCAAAGTCTTCCAGTATATTTGGAAGGCCTAGACTCAAGTTAGATCTCTTATTTCTAATAGAGGTGCCAGTGCATGTCCTCCTACTTACTCTATTTTAGATAGATCTATTTGGTGGGGAATAGAGACTAATGGAAAACCTCTAGATCATACCCAAATCTACTTTGGGAAGAATTGGTATAAATTGGGAATTATTTTTATAAAAGATATGATGGTTGATAATAGGTTAGGGAGTTGGGATGAAATTTTAGCTAAATACCACATCCCCAATACCCAAAAGAAAACATATTACTTAATTGCTAAGGCAGCGGGTAAGGTTTTTCCAAGGCATTCTATGAATACTAAGCAATTTTTGCATCGGATTGAATGGACAGATTTTTCTAGTTTTCATGTAGCCTCTACTAAGAAGATTTAAAATATGTTGAAAGATGATTGTTGTATCTTTGAGAGGGCGAATTGTGTCTGGGGGCTTGAGTTCTCAGTTTCCAAGTGACAATTATCTTTAGTCTTTTTTGGCACTCCCCTTGTGAACCTAAAACGTAATGTTTTAGGTGAGTATTACTTTTGAGGAAACTTGCCATTGGTAACCCTCTCCCTCATGGTCTAGGAAATCCTATTGTCTATGGTGTTTGTGATGTTCCTAAATCTTTTGAGCATTTTTTCTTTGACTATAAATTTGGCCATGATGTTTGGTCTATTTTCTTTGGGTCTCTTATTGTGTGGAACAATAGACCTGGTCTTTCATGGAGTGAGGTTTTAGTTGGTTTTGTGTTGTCCTTTGATTTTAAGTCCAACACCTTTTGGTTTGTTCTAACATGTGAAATTTGTGGTTTCTTTGGAAGGAGAGGAATGAAGAGATTTTTTAAAAGAGGAGGTAGCTTACTGAGTTTGGATGTAAAATCAACCATCTTAATATTATGTCATAGGTTGCAACAGTCCTAGAAATATCCAAGGACAATTTTATGATGTTGATGTGGGAAATCAAAATCATGATTCATAGGGAAGATATAGTCTCTTACCAACACTTTTCTATTCACAAGGACATGTTCAGACAAAAATAGTTGGAAAGGCTAACTCAATTCATGGAGAGGTTAAAGATTGATGATGAACATGCTGCTACTAATAGACAAGGGTTTAAGGGCCCTTTATGAAATATGGAAAGAATTGGATCTATTTTTTTGTATTAAATACTATTATAGTTTATGAATTACTTTAGTACATTAGTGTATAAACATAATAGCTATCCTATAGGTGCTAAATAGGCACTTCTAAGGTTTCTATATAAGGTTGTGGCACATGCTGTAACTTAAAATTTCTCATTGAATTGATGTAACTCAACTCTTTTCACTATGTTAATACAAAAAAGGTCAAATTTAAGGAAGAGGGATATGAGGAGTCCATTCGATAGCTTTCTTAAAATACTTAGTTTGATGTATTTGGACATTTTAAATAATTTTTATTTATTGCCTAACTTTCCTTAGTTGAATTCCAAAAGTTTGGTATTGATTTATTTTATTTGGGAAAAGGGAAAATAGTTCATTAAAGTATTTTAATGATGTACTTTAAAACTCACTTCAAAAAAATTCTTTTTGTGGAAAAAGTAAGCATTCGCTCACTTCTCATTTTTATGTTTTATTAGAATCCAGGATTTGGTTTGAAGCCTTCTTCAATAGAATTGATATTTTATTCATTAATATTGAGTCAATTATCAAAACTTAATGAGGAGAGGCTCATTAGATTAGTGTCAATATTCCTTAACTTTGTTGAATATTTCATCTCTTTTAGTGGAGTCTTTATTTCTTCTCATCCAATTTTTGTGGTGCAAGAGCACCTAAGCACCTAAGTGTTTCAAGAGGTCCAAGGTCACAAAGGAAAAAAAATTATTTTTTCAATGTAATAAGTTCATTTGGATCTGTTGCAAGTCATTATGTTACATGAATTCTATAAGTTTTTAAGTCTAAAAGGGTCAATGTTGGGTGTATATGGTCAAAATATTTCAAAAAAACCATGAAGGGGTGATTATGATGTAAAAAATCATTAGATGTATATTTTCTAATTTTTAGATGGTCAATTAAATATTTTAAGGCCAAAAGTGCAATATTGTCAAGAAAATGCAAAGGTTGCAACTTTGCAAAATTTGCAATCTTGCAACAAATTTTTTTTATAGGAAGTTGCTATTTATTCAAGTAATGTAAGTATTTTTTAATTGTCAAAACAAAGTAATAAAGGTATAAGAAGCATTCTATTGTTGAATATAAGAAGTGGAATATAGTTTTTTTTCGTGGAAGGAAAGAACAACCTTTGATATCAAACTCATTCTTGCTAGAAAACAAGGTGGACACTCATGATTTGAGGGAAAATAAGCTATTTTGAGACTTTTAAGGTTAGGAAGGAAGAATGGCTATCATCCCACATTATTGTACTGTATTCATGTAAGATATAATGAGAACACTTATGTTTTGAAAGCAACTATTTTTAATTGTCAATTGTTAAGGCATGCCTCTTTATTGTTTTATGCATATCTACCTTAATAGATAGATTTAATGAAGGTAGAAGTTGATTGGGAAGTATTTTGGGAAGAGTTAAATTTGAATTAAAGCAAGTTCTAGGATATGATGTGACACATATTGAGAGATCAAGTTAATTCCTAGAAAATTGGTTTAAAACACTCATTAATATACCCATTCACAAGGGTTTGGTTGTAAACCTATGTTCCATCATCCAAAGATTCTAAGACTCTAGAATCTGATAATAGACTCAAAAATCTTTCATTTGGTTTTAGTTTTGTATTGGGAAGTGGTTTCATGTGAGAATTTCATGATTCCCTAGTAGGAAAAACAAACGAAGAAACTATGTTTTGATAGTAAAACTAAACTGTTTATTTGAGAAATGCATATTTTTGGATTAGGCATTGTTAAGAAACCTTTAGAGCCACAATGTAATTAGACCACTTAAAAATTAATCCCTATGGCACTAAAATTTAAAGTGTGATTAAAAGGTATCACTAATATAACAATATGATTTGAATGACATATATGTTTATTGGATAGAACCTAGATTGATATAAAATGAAAGTTATTAAGATTGTTTGAATAAAGGAATGATAATATGATTTAAACCCTTTGATAGGATCATTTATAGAAGAGGTTATCCAATGTTGTACAAAAGCAATGGTGGAATAAATAGCTTTTATCCTATAAATTGTTATTGATTTTGGATGTGGTCAATTTTAATTATAATTTCCCTCTTTCAAAGCCATTGGTATCTTGGAGAATGAATATTTATAAGTTTGTGTTGCAAGGTTAAGACTCTCATCAAAGGGAAAGCTCATTGTATGTATTTGGACAACATACAATCTAAAGTGAAAGACTCTCCAACTTGAAAGGTAACGTGTTGTATCTGAGGGATCAATGTTATTTGGTTGTACACTTGAATTTATTTGCCAAGGAATAATTGATGATCTATTGAATTTGATATTTCTTGCAAATATTTGTTGGAATTTTATTGGGAAACTATGATACCGAGAGTTGTGGGGGGGGGGGGGGGGGGGGTTGGGGGGGGGAAGGTGAATCAAGAGCACTACAACTTTTATCCTTCAAAACAACTTGAGTTTATTCACCACATTATCCATTTCATATCTAGATTATGCATAACATAAATTAAAACTTCCAATGCTGAAATAGATCTTACTATGTATGACATCCATCAACATGAAAATGTAAACACCTAACACAAATATTTTGGTTACCCATAAACCCTTCAACGTGAAGGTAAAACTAGGGTGAGGATGTGTTGGAAATATGAGGTAGGAAAGGTCTTGAAAATTGGCTAATAGAGATATTTAATTGTTGTCATTTATGGCAACACAAGATGTACATGCTCATAGGAAACTTCAAAAATAAAGATAGTTAGTGTTTGGTAATCAAAAAATTGTCTAAGTATAGAATTTGGTTTATAGCAGTGTATTGTTTTATTTATAACTTGTTGCTGACATCATATTATGACCAGCAAAATTAGATGGAGATAGTATAGATGTTGGTGATGATGTGTATAACCTCAAAAGTCAATAAAGACTATACAAAACAAAGATAATCATGTTTAAAGTGAAATAGGACAGCAAAATTGAAGGAACGGATTATTTTGTTTACAAGATAATTACTTGTCCAATTAGGGCCGACATCCTAGATGTTTACTCTAAGTTGGAAAAGTGGATTGTGGTCTTAGCTAACCTAGAAACAATTTGTGTAAAGGCATGGTATTTATGTAAAAGACATCTTGTGACAAGTAGAGTGATTGGGATTACAAGTGCTATCTTGTAATTGTGATTGTATGATAAATTTTGTGAAAGTGATATATATGAAGTTTTATATGAGCTATTTTGTGATTCAAGATTGAGTTGAAGATTAGAGATTAGTTAAGAAATAAGATACAATACCTATATTTTAGAAGTCTAATTACTATTTTAGGTAGTGAGCACTTCTTTTAATTAGAAGTGCATGTATGAGTAGTGGGCTCATCTTGCATTTACTGTACCACAACTCCTAATAGGGTTGGAATCTCCTAAATGGGATTAAAAGTCTCCTAACAGGGACTCCTTGTACTAAATTTTCTCATTTACTCCTAATAGGGTCCATCCTCTAACAAAGAACTTATATATCAGTATATTATCTATTGGGTATCATCTCCACTAGGATTTTCCCTTGGCCAGGGTTTCCCTAGTTAACAAAATATGGTGTTATGAGTTATCTTTGTGCATTGTTACTATTACTATTCAACATTACTTTAATACTTTGTTATGCATGGTTTAAATTAATAAACAATATCCAATTAACGATTACTAATTCACCTCCCCTCTCACTAATCCTTATTTCTAACAATAGGTATAAGAGCACAATTACTTTGAAGAGGCTTAACAACTTGAGTAAGATCCCTATGGATATGAAACAATTGATGAAGAACCTTGAAGAAGATATTGAATAAATTGATCTCCTTACTAAAGAAAGAGATAAGCCGAAGGACCAATATGAAGACTCCAAAGTATACATTGATCAGTTGAAGGAAAAGATTGAACATCTCAAATCCAAGCATGAATCTACTAAATCTGGAACAAGTGATGATGATTATTCAAAGTTGAAGATAGAGTACAAGATCTTGAAGCATGAGTTGAAAATTACTAATATGAAGTTGACTTTGAGAAATGAACCTAGAAAATTTGAATCTAATTTGAAGAATGAGAATGCAAATTTGAGAGCAAGTTTGGCAAAGAAAACATCTAAGTTTGGAACATTGAATGAAGATCATGAAGAACTTGATAAGTAAAATACTATTGTGAAAGGTGAATTAACTCAATGCAAGCAACAAATTGAGAAAATTTATTATAGAAAAGAAAAAATTGATGATTCAATGTCAATATAGAGATCTACTTATGATAAGACTGGTCTTGGTTATCTAATTAACATGTCTGCGAAGAAACCTCATATTATATCAGATGTGAAAGAAAAAGACAAATTTGATGATAAGATTAAATCCTATCAGTCTTCTAATAAATCCAAAGAAATTGAGAAAAACAAGGAAGCTTAATTTGGATGAACCAAAACATGTGGAATCTCCTAAGGAAACTAGGTATGAATTTAGAGGTAAGTGATTTTTATTTAATGAAATAGGTCATATGAAAAGAGATTGTACTAATAAGTCATTTAGTCATGTAAAGGACTTTTATTATCATAATTGTCATGGTATGGGTCATAATGCAATTGATTGTAGGAAACCTAAGTATGATAATGATAGAAGAAATAGTAGAATGTCTAGAAATACTAAGCTCATAGATAGAAGAAGATCAAGAGAAGGAAGATCTTATGAAGGTAGAAGATAGATCATGTGTTATAAAAAATTAGGACACATTGCTCAAAATTGTCATGCACCTAATGATCAACATAATCCTATAACTAGAGCACCAATATGTCAGTTATGTAACAACTTTAGACATACAATAAAGTACTATATAATATACAAAAACTTTGGAGATAGAAGGAATAATGGAAGAAACTTCGAGAACAAAATCAAAATTTGAGAACTTCCTCTAGAGATAGAACTGGAGGTAGTAAAGTTGGGAAAAGGTGTATCCAGTTATGTTTAGATGATACCTAAGATTACTTGTAATTTAGAGCTTATCTAAGCAAGTTATGATGGAATTTAGAGTTCCTAGTATTATAGAAAAGGTTGATTTTGTAACAGAAGATGAAAAATAATTTTTTGTAAAGAATCTCATGATACAAAGTTTAGTAGGGGTTTTTCATGATGGAAAATAGCTGTGGAAAACCTTAGCTAACATCTGAAGATAAATAGATGATCTTGAGTCATTATTTATTATAGAACATAATTGACAACTTTTTCGTGTTTACAAAGTATGTAGTTAATGCAAGTTCAAGTTGATGGAATAAATGGAGTACATAATTGATTTTCACTTCTTTACAAATTCATCTGAAGAAAAGAGCACTCAGGAGCGACTTGTTAGAGAAATTTTGAAGCGAACCCTATTTTTCGAAAGAGGTATTTTATCATTTTTTTGCAAATTTGTTTGTTAAAAGTTCTTAATTGATAGAATCATGGATATGTCAATAGTGCACAATGTTGAGAATGAGAATAAACCTAAGTTGAAGGTTGTTTCTATAAAACCTACTAAAGGAAAACCTAACTTAGCATTGTCTATCACTCCAAACAATGTAATATATCTTGAAAATGTAGGAAGTTATCTGAATAGTAAGTTTGAGTCAATTGGTAGTGAATACATGAACACTGATATGGAATTAGTTTTCAATCACGACATGACTGTGAAGCTTGGATTTGAACATTTAAGGGAACAAGACTTGTTCAAATATCATTTCTACCATGAATTACAAACAAATGAGTTGACACAAATCATATTAAGTAGGATACATGTGTTGGTCAGATAAATAGTATTGACAAATGAGTGTCAACACACTTAACCATTTTCACCATACATGTTGAGTACACAATAGATGTTGAGCCAAAATTTTAGTAGGTACCGAGTCACAGTTAGTGCCAAGCTAATTGCAGTATAACTCATGTCGAGCAAGATAGGAATTGTTCATGTGCCAAGAAATAGAATCATTCAGATGCTGAGCAACTCAGAGCAACATATGCTAAGTAATACAGGACACAATAGGTGCCAAGAAAACTAGGAAACGTAGTAGATACTGAGAAATCCAAAAATAGTATGTGTTGAGCATTAGTAATACCTCATGTGCCGAGCAACATAGAATTAGCATAAGAGTTTGTGCCTACACAAACTAAGATGTAAATCATTTTTGGAGCTGACTTAGAGAAATCTCAAAAGAGAAAAAGGATAAGGATGATTCATTTGCAATCCCTATGAAATCTACATGCAACCAATGAGAGAAATGCAAAATATGAGTAGGATTTTGAGATTCAATATGGATCGTAGATCCATACCTAACCCTAAGTCTTCGTGTTCTTTATAAGGAAGATGAATGGACCATTATATGTGTGGAAGAAAAGTTGCATAAGGGGAGATTATGGTGAAATCTCAATATGAAAAAAAAAAAAAAAAACTTAATGAAAGGGATAGCAGTTATATTCAGTTGACCATAGTAGAACAGGAGACATATATAGAGATTAGATCAAGAAAGGATCAGAAGAGAAAGAGTAGATCAAGTGCATGAATCCATGAATTCAAGATTGCATTCAATCAGGTCAAAAGTTCTAATACTCTCTCAAAATTTTATTAGAAATTGAAATCCTATGGTGATGGGTTAGCTTAACAACTAGATAAGAAAGTCTTTGGATAAGGACAAGAAAATTCTATGTATTAGGTAGGTTTAACAACCTTTATGTAAATCTTTTAAGGCCGAAACTCCATGTAAAGTGTTTGTAAATCCTTTCAATAGGTCACTATTGACACAATGTAAGGCCTTTAACAAGGCAAACCATCAGAAGTGGTTGAATTCATTGCTGCAGTAATTTTGTGGGTGTCATCCCCACCCCAGTTTTACCTTCTTATTCCTGGAGGGTTTCTGGGTAACCAAAATCACTTGTGGTATGTGTTGATGCATGCTCTCATTTTATGTTTTTTTGCTTGCATGCATGTTAATTTCAGTTATATGTTACTATGAATTTGAAAGGATGAAAAATTGGTACTTCTTATTCACCCCTCCTCTCAGAAGTACTCTTCCCATTTGAATATTCCAACAATTAGCATCAGAGCCACTGGTTCTCATAAGGAGAAGCCTAACAACTTGGAGAAAAAGGTTAGAAGATGGAAGTATTCAAACTTGGGAAGATCATTGACAATTAGGTGATTGATGTGCAACTAGTTCTACACAAAGTAGAGAAATTGAGAAAATCTTTGAAAAGAAGGAAGGAGATAGCCATAGCTGAAAATGACATACACTACAAGGAGATTGATACCACACACATATTTTCCAATGGAGATTCCAAGTATTTGATGCAACAATAGCAAAATTAATGGAGAAAAATAGAGCACAAGCTGAAGAAATTAGATTACTCAAGCTTGAACAAGAATCACAAGCCACAATGCTTTGTGAAGTAACTGAACAAAAGAAAAGAGCTATTGAAGACAAGGTCATGGTAGAAAATGAAAAGAGAAATCTCATCAATAAACTAGAAGAAAAGACAATTGAATTTGAAAAGATTTCAAACATGTAGCTAGACACCTTGAGCTAGATGATGAATGCTCATCATGAGCTGAACATGAAGGACATTGAGATCTCCACCTTGAAGATGCAAAATAAACAATTGTAGAATGAATTAAAGAGAGAAAAGGAAATAGTAGAAAGCTAAAACAAACCCACTGAGGCTATCAAGTATTTTGAGCAATTCCTAAAATTGCCAAGGGCTAGTAATGATAATTCAGGACTTGGCTACATTAGCACTGTACAAGGAGAATCATCCAAGGCTGCAAAAGAAAGAAGCAACAAAGGTAAGAACACTAAACCTACTTGTCATTTCTATGGTAAAAGGGAAATACCTTTAATGTGTGTAGAAGTAAGAGTAATCATGATCATGATAAGCCTACATATGCAAATTTTTGTTAGAAGTGCAAGAAACAAAGACACTTAGCACAAGATTGCAGAACCAAGACCATGAGAACATCAAGATTTGAGTGTTACTGCTACAACTGTAAAAAAATATGGACATAGAGCATCTAAATGAAGATCAAAGCCTGTGTGGACTCCTAATCAGCCTACAAGGAAAAACAACTATGCACATCACTACAATTGGGACTATAATACAAGGCAAAGTTGTCACTACTGTTAGGAATATGGTCATGTATCTTAGAGAACACACTTCAAGGGAAACTACAGTAGATGGTTTAGTCAAATTACTTGTTTTAGTTGCTTGAAGACTAGTCATATCAGTAGAAATTGTCCAACAAAAGTCAAAGCACCCAAGACTGAAGTTAATAAGGGAAAATAAAAAGTTAATGAGGATCACATTAGGGAAGATATGAAGAAGACATGGTAGAAGAAAGGTGAATGCAACACATCAAATGGAGAGATCACTTCAACCAAGAGGTCAAGTGATCACACCTCATCAAATTAAGCACTTGAAAGGCACATAGGGCTAACAAATATAAAGATGTATCATATATCAGCCCAAAAAATAAAAATAAAATAGGAACATTGCAAAGAAGAAATCTGCATATGTTAAGATGCCAGGATAAAAGTTGGAAGATGATGTTGAGCTATCTTTGGTTGTCAAGTAAAAGTTCAGTTTAGGCTAAGTTAAAATAGACTAGTGGATGTTGAGAAAAGTGATAACAATAGCTGTTGAGTGAGTGGAAAATAGTTGATGTCGAGTTGGAAAATCCTTTGGAAGTCGAGTGGATAGCTATGAAACACGAAAGTAATAAATGCTAGCTTTCAAGACTAATAAAAGAAAAAATCATTCATTTCACTACATTCAAACAAAGAGCAAAAATTAGGAGAGCTAAGAGGTGATCAACTATCTTACAATCACTTGCATCAAACACAACAAAAATTTAGCATGAACTTATCAATCTAAAGGTATTTATCAAATGTCGAGCTATGCAGAGTTTTAATTTTTAAAGCCCTAGTTTGGTAATATGGCTTCTAGCTCAAGAAACCCTAAGGCTAAGGGAAATCATGAGATTCAACTAGTTAGCAACGAAGTTAAATAGCCTGAATTCAGATGAATACCCAAAGTAGCCTATAAAAATGACCTAGCTAGTGCACTATCTGTCATTCCACCCAAAGTCATTATGGTTCAAGATGTAAGGAAATGCTACTATTGTAAAATTGGTGCTATAGGTGACCTAGAAATATTTAATGCCTATGATAAGTTATGTGAGAATAAGATATTGAAGGATGAGTTTTCAATCATTGAGAAGATAGTGTTTAAAACAGAATGGATCTGCATTGTTTTGAGTTGAATTCATGATGGATGTTTGTGGCTAGAGTCAGGACCGGTGAACATTACTAAGAGGATTGTACATAGGGTTACTGGTCTTCCAACCATAGATCGACCAAAAAAATTAAGAAGTGATAGAAAGGAGGTAATTGAGAAGAACACAGGTGCAAAATGCAACAATAGGGGAATGACTATTGATACTGTGAATGACCCCCTACTTGACTTTGTTGTAAGGATAATCTCACATAAATTTTATCAATTCAATAGACTAAACAACATTACCTACATAGCTATTGATGTGGCATACAAGTTAGTAAAGAAAGATCACACCTATGATTTGGCTGAACTCATGTTGTAGCAAATCAATGAGAACTTAGGAGCCATACGGAGATCAAAAGGTGCATAGTGTAAATTTGGCTCAGTTCTCATGTGCATATTCTTTTATGTGATGGAAGAGTTCCCTTCATTTGGGAAGGTAAATTGGAATTCTAATAGGATAGTAATCAGTCAAATTAATGAGTTTATTGATCAAATGGGTGACAATTTTGAAGCCCAGATGACTAGCTATTTTGAAGACTTTAAGAAGTCTATGAAGCAAAGGATGAGGATATCAGTCTCACTAGTTGAGAAACATGTAAATGACATATGCTTCTTGGTAGATATTGACTTCACATATATTCAAGTTGCAATATCAAGGGTAAGATGGCTAAGGCCATTAGGATATGAACTGGATATTGATGAAGCATTAGTAGCAATCACAACATTATTAGTAGAAGAAATTGATAAAGTAGCTCCTCACTTTGGAACTTATGATTTTGTTAAGTCCAAAATTGAGACAGAACTAAAAATTGCTTTAGTTGCTAAGAAGAAGGACAAAATGGTGAGGAAAATAAAGAAGACATTTGGAGAAAATATTGAAGGAGAATCAGAAGAAGCAAAAGAAGTGGAAGGAGAGAGTGAAGAAGAAGTAGAACAAGAACAAGAAAAGGACAAAGAGGAAGGTGCTGAGGAAGAAGAAGCCAAGGAAGCACCTACATCTGCCAAGTAGAAGAAAAGAAAGGAAAAAACACAGCTTGCAACTTAGTCAAAGCCCAAGAAAGAAACAAAATCAGCCCCAACCAAGCTACCTCCAACCAAGCCAACAACAACAAGGGTCACAACAAGAGCATCAACTCAAAAGGCCAAAGAGGCAGCAAAACAAAAGAAGAAAGCTACTACACAGCTAGTAGAAGAGCCCAAGAAAAGAAGAAGATATGTGGCTCAACCAGACATAGAAGATGAAATGACATAATCTAAAGATATAGGCCAATTTAAAGTGGTAAGTCATCCACAAAAGTCTTCCATTGATAAATTATGTGCCAAGATTAAGAATAGAGACTTAAATTATTTGAAGAATGTAAGTTTTAATAAGCTCACAAAAGATGAGCAAAATAAAAGAGAGACATCTGTCTATAATATGATGGAAGAATATAAACATGCACCTCTTGAACTAGATAGTTCATTGCCAAAATAATTATACAAGATTGTAGAAGAAAAATGGCATTTTTGTTTGCAAACTAAGAAAGAAATAAGTGAGCCTACCTTAGCAAGGATGTTTCCTGGTTTGACTAAAAGTCAAAAAACAAATGCAGTCAAAAGGCACAATAGTAGATTTACTCCCAAATACAAAGCATTTAGTATTTTACAAAATAAAGTTGAAGAGATTGTGAATAAAACCACAAAAGTGTGGAAAGTTGTCTACAAGAAAATTGATGATGTATTTGATGAAGAATACAAGGCAGAAGCAAGTGCCAAAACAAAGGAAGCAAAAGAAGCAAGAAGAAAGAAGGTAGAAGAAAAGAAAGTGGAGGAAGAAGAAAAAGATGAAGAAGAAAAGGAAGAGGAAACAAGTAAAGATGAAGAAAAGGGGATAGGTGAGCAACATGAACAAAGTGTGCAAGACACACACCTACCACCTCCCAGTCCTCCTCACTCAACTACTACACCTGCAGAGATAGTCATCATAAAAGATGTTACTAAAAAAATAGTTCAAAATATCAATCCACTCACTACAGAGGACCTCTCAAAGATCCTTCACCAATATACTCTTTAGGCACAATTATGTAAAAATCCTATATTGGTGAGTGTAGATGAAATACAAAGAGCAGTAACAACATCACAAAGACAAAAAGTGAAGCCAAAGATATAGCCTTTTACATACACTAAGGCTAAAGTTTTGATGTTGCCACCACCACCACCACCAAGTGTAAATACGGATAATGCTCAGATGTCAAGTATAGAGGAGAGGGAAGTTGATAAGAAGGATGATGTAGCAAAAGAAAAGGAGCAGTTTTCCATTCAAAAATTGGTAGAATTACCAAAGACTGGCACTCCTACTAAGACTATTCAGGAACCAAGCACTAAAGCTATTCCATTGCAATTTTCCATACCAGGCTTGAGTTCAACAAGAGTGGCCAGGGTACTTCACTATGGAGACCCTGAAACTTGGTGAAGAAATTGAGATACCCTCCTGTGATTCCAAAACTATCGCAATGACATAAATGACTGAAATGCAAAATGCATTGGATAGAAGGATGAGGTAGGAAATTTTGAGAAAAGAGTTTAAACAAGAGCAAGCACTTCATGATATCAAGGACATCTTCATGGATGCCTTTAGCTTGCAATCACCAGATGAAGGAAAGCCAATAATTGAGCAACTATCAGATATAGTTGATTAGGTGACAAATGAGGACTAGGACACGAATGTTAAACTAATGGAATGGTCAGAAAGAATGTTTAAAGGCAAGGTTAATGAGAAGATATCAACTGGATTTTCACTTGAATAGGTAAAGTTGTCCAAAACAATTGATAAGGCCAAAATACTTTTTGAAAATATTTTTTCATTATACAGGAGGTGTGATTTTTCAAATTTCACACAAGAAACTAATCAACAAATAATGAGCTTGGAAAGAAACTTGAAAATAACTAGTATGCAATTATCTAGAGATCCAAATCAAAGTGAGAAGCATTTTGCATAGATGCTTCACACAAAAAGGGAGTTAGCTATGCTAATAGTAGAGGAGGCAAATATAAAGGCTAAATTGATGTAGATCCAGTCCTTTATAACCCATCATTTAGAAATCCTCCACAAGGAACAAGTCTATGCTAAGATAGTATTAAAGAAAGATCCCAATATTTCTACTCTTGATGGACTTGTACACCTTGCTGCAAAGACTACCATCCAGCTCAAGTCATTGGACATTGCTTTGGAAAATTGGGATGCAGCTCTGAAAACATTAATGGAGGTAAATAGCAATTTTTTAGCTAAATATGGTATTACTCCATAGAACCCTTTGACATTAGTGTCAAAAAAGGGGGAGAATGAAGAAAGGAGGGGACATATATTATAGGGGGAGTAATAAAAAAAGGAGGAGAAGATATAAAGTTTACCAAATTTTGACAAATTTTGATCATTCTTTCATTTTGAGAATAAAGTGGAAGGATTGTGTATAGCCAAAAAGAGGAGACAAGGAATAAAAGAGTGAAGAAGAGATGTAAACTTATGGTAATCACATGGAGTATAGGCACATCATATAGATCAAAGGACAAAAAGAATCAAGCATATTGGTATAGAATTTCAAAATTCAAAGGCATAATCAACTCAAGGGTAGCTATAAGTTAAGTATTTTTGACACTCATGTCAAAGGGGGAGATTGTTGGTCAAATAAATAGTATTGAAAAATTGGTGTCAACACACTTAACCATTTTCACCATACATGCCGAGTACACAATAGATGCCGAGCCAAAATTTTAATAGGTACCAAGTCATAGTTAGTGCCAAGGAGATTACAGTGTAAATCATGCTGAGCAAGATAGGAATTGTTCATGCACTGAGTAATAGAATCATTCAAATGCCAAGAAACTCAAAAAAACATATGCCGAGTAATACAGGACACAATAGGTGTCGAGCAAACTAGGAAACATAGTAGATGCCGAGAAATCTAGAAATAGTATGTGTTGAGCATCAGTAACACTTCATGTGCTGAGCAACATAGAATAAACACAAGAGTTTGTGCCTACACAAACTAAAATGTAAATCATTTTTGGAGCTAACTTAGAGAAATCTTGAAAGAAAAAAAGGATAAGGATGAGTCATTTGCAATCCCTATGAAATCTACATGCAACCAATTAGAAAAATTGTGAAGGCATGCAACCAATGAGAAAAATGCAAAATATGAGCCTTAATTTGAGATTCATTATGAATCATAGATCGATATCTAACCCTAAGTCTTTGTATTCTTTATAAGGAAGACAAATGGACCATTATATGTGTGCAAGAAAAGTTACATAAGGGGAGATTATGGTGAAATATCAGTATGAAATTTAAAAAAAAACATAGTGAAAGGGATAGTAGTTATATTCAGTTGACCATAGTAGAATAGGAGACATATACAGAGATCAGATCAAGCAAGGATTAGAAGAGAAAGAGCAAATCAAGTGCCTAAATCCAACAATTCAAGATTGCATTCAATTAGGTCAAAAGTTCTAATAGTCTCTCACAATTGTATTAGAAATCGAAATCCTATGGTGATAGGTTAGCTTAACAGCTAGATAGGAAAGTTTTTGGATAAGGACAAGAAAATCCTATGTATTAAGTAGGTTTAATCACCTTTATGTAAATCCTTTAATAGGGTGACACTTCATGTAAAGTGTTTGTAAATCCTTTCAACAAGTCACTATTGACACAATGTAAGGCCTTTAATAGGGCAAACCATCAGAAGTGGTTGAATTCATTGCTACAGTAATTTTGTGGGTGTCATCCCCACCCCAGTTTTACCTTCTTATTCTTGGAGGGTTTCTGGGTAACCAAAATCTCTTGTGTTATGTGTTGATGCATGCTCTCATTTTATGTTTGTTTGCTTGCATGCATGTTAATTTCAGTTATATGTTACTATGAATTTGAAAGGATGAAAAATTGGTACTTCTGATTCACCCCCCCTCTCAAAAGTACTCTTCCCATTTAAATATTCCAACAACATGATGGAAAATTATGGATGCAAGATAATGTAATTGATATTTTTCTAACCTAATTCATGGGGTAACTAGTCTTGATAAATAAGGTAGTGTACCTATAGGTGAGAAAATGGTCAAGAAGAAAGTTGAGATCTATACCAAAGTAGTGTAGAATGGAAAGGCTATGGTGATCAACACCATCAAGCAAGATGATGTATGATTTTTGAGTAGAACCATTGCCTATTTTGTATGTGCAAGCTCAAAAATTGATGAACTTTCACCTATATTCATCTATGCAACCTATAAGATATGTGTAGAGAAGGAACAAATGAATCTTAGTGAAATTCTAACAATGCAATTCTTAGAGAACCTAGAAAAGATCAAGAGGACAAAGAATGGTGTGTTTAGATTTTAGTCATTGATCAATCACATATTCTTTCATGTACTTAAAATATTTCCTTATTTATCAATCATAGAGATAATGAGAAATGAGAAATGTACAATGGATAAGATCATAGAAGTATGCAAAAGGAATTCAATAGATAAGATATTGGATAGCGATAACTTGATAATGAGAACATTTTAGAATAAAATGAAATAGAGATTCACAATTGCACCTACAATTATAGATAGTTTTAAAGAAGACATTTGTGTTTTTGTTAATACAGATTTCACCTATATTCAAGCAATGGAATGTTAGGAAACATTTCTTGATCCCTTGGGTTATGAACTAAATGATGATACAAAAGTTAGTTATATTGATTTATTATTGAAGTCAAATAAGAATAAAGTATAATACAAATTTGGTACCTATGATGAGATTACCTAGTTAGCTCTTCAGGCAACCTTGGAGAAGGCATCATAGAAGAAAATATAATTTATTATGAAGAAAACATTATCAGAGGCCCCAATCATCCTAAATAATGATGGGGAGTGGAGCAGCGAGGAGCAAAATTTTGAATCAGGCTCTAAGCGAGAACCTAAAAAACACAAGGGATGGGGTCTCTTTGCTAGTTCTAAGCCAAATTCAGGGGGCAAGATGCTAATGCTCCTTTGGATGGGGACCCACGGGAGTTGCTGCCTCATCCAAGTGAGATGCCTTCCCTTGCTTTGGATAAAGGGCCCTTTGTGGCACGGGGACGGTGGATGAATCTTTTCGGGATCAAGATGATAGGTAAGTTGACCTTCCAAAAAATCATTGATAAATCTAATAAGGGAAAAGGCCAAAAAAATTATTGACTTCCTTAAGGGGAAAACTAAACCAACTTGGACTATGGAAAATATTAGTGAGGAGAGCATTGAAAACCTTCAAACCTTTGATAAAATTCACATGGCACACGAATTTCATGAAGCCAACAAGGTGGCAGATAGGTTGGCGAACTAGGGGATCAAAAATGGTGAGGTGGCTAGATGGACAGATGGAAGTGACATTCCATCTAAAATTAATGAAACCATTGATATGGGTTGAATCCCAGGTAGATTGGATATTATTAATGATAATAATGAATATTAGTTGCCCACAGCTTGATTTTAGTACACACTTTTGTGTTCTCAAAATGGTAATTACTTTCTTTTTGGGAAGGCATAGATCTATGAAGTGGAAGTACAATCTCACGAGTACTCTCCACATCATCAAAATCTTTCACCACAAGCTGAGCATCCATTATGACAGGGAAAGTGCTAGAAACTTGAAAAATAAAGGAGTCTATAGTTGGAAAATTTTGCAAGTTTCGACGGTTAGAGGTAAAGGAAAGAAGAGAATCATGGTGGGAATGAGACAAATAGGAGCTAGAGGATGAGGCCTTGAAATGGAAGAGAAAAACTAAAGTTTGGAAGATCCTAATGAAAGGGGAGATCACCAATTACATTGAGCATCTCCATGGCTAGAAACCTTCGGTCACCAAAGCTATGGTGAAACATTGAAATGAGGGAAATGTGGAGATTGATGGGGTGGACTTCACTATCATGGAGGAAATTATTTCTCATCTAACTGGCATCCCCATTACTGGGAGAAAAATTTACAAAGATCACAAAATCTCAAGGCAAGTAGTGACAAAGTTCACCAAAGACTTGGAGGAGAAGAAAAAGTAGGCAAAAAGTGGAACCCACTATCTCCTGAGGTCTATCAAGCCCATTTGTAGGTTTGTGCTAAGAGCTATTGTCAAATACATAACTCCAGACACCAGGTTTGATTGCATCTGCACCTACCACTTTGTGCTGCTAAACCACTTCAGGTACAGAGCTAAAATCTCCATTCCTTTTTACCTCTATTTGTCGATGAATGATAATATCCAAGAATTTCAAGATAAGAAAATGAGGATCCCTACTTTCCATGAAGGGCTACTCTTACTGTTATATGAATATTTCAAGTCTAAAACAATAAGCAAGCAAATTAAGGGAAAGAAAGAGGGCAAAAGGGTTAAAAGGGATTCAGGTGATACTGATGAAATTTACTCCCCCTCTGAGACTGAGAAGGTGGAGTTGTACATGGATTTGGAAGATTATGAATCCCCTCAGTGCAGTTTGGACATATCTCCCTATTTTAGCAAGGAGGTTTCCACTCCCCCTGAGACTAGGAGAGATACCTCTTCAAAAAAAGGGTATAATGAATAGGACGATGGCATGGAGACTGGGGGTGATAGTGTTGATGGCTAGGAGATGACTAAGGCTAAAAAATGAAAAGATAGCAGGAAGAGCAAGTGAAAGAATATTATCAAAGTGCCTTCTAGTAGAGATAAGGAAGCCATGGAGACTTCCAAGAATAAGAGGAAGAAGGAAGAAGTCAATAAGGAGAAGAAGGGCAAGGGAAGTATGATGATGGAGGAAAACCCAATGGATAAGCCCAAGCAGCAGCCCAACTTGGAACCTAACAAGGGTTACGATGATGTGGGCACTTCCACCTATAGATGCTCCATCACTGGCAAGGACAGGAAGGTGGTCTAGAGAAATTTTGATTGCACCACTTCCAATTTGGGGATCAAGAGAGAGATAATCCATACCCACGTCTATGAGAATGAGGAGGGTAGATCCAGATAGAAGAACTTATAGACCCTTCCCTTATCATCCTCAACAACATTTCTAGGGACAACTCAGAGATGGATGTGCTGAATAATGCTAAGAATAGTGTTGTGGACAGCTACAAGAGAACTAAATGGATCTACTATGAGATCCTTGATCTCAAACACAGACTCAGTGAGTTGGAAAGGGAGACCTATAGCCTTAGGAACAAGGTTAATGAGGATGAACTCAACACAAACAATAAGTTGGAGGCTTTCAACACTACCTCCCTAGATATGGTGAAGACCTTGTAGGGAATATTTGAGCAAAACCTCAACATCCTCAAGGATCATAATAACATAAAGAGGCTCATACACTGTGGCAAGGTTCAAAGTGGCAAGGAGAAGGAATAGGGTATAAATTAAAAAGACAAGCCCCTGGAGGAAGGTGTTTAAAAAAGAACTAGCGCTAGCACCAGAAAGAAAGACACCATTTCCCCTGAGCAAGACACTATGGAAAAGAAGGAGGAGATGGGCAAGATGTCTGAGCTTGAGATCAATGTCATGAAGATGCTTAGAGACATTGGTTGATCTTCCTTGGCCTTTGGTGGCCTACCCTAGTTTTTTGGCACTCTTCCCTAGCTTTTTTTTGCTTCATGTTTTAGGGAATTGTTGTTTTTCTTTTTGGCTCTTGGTGGCCTTTTTCGTTTAAACTGTTGACTTTCTTTTCTATGTTCAGGGTTTTAGGGCCCTTTTAAAGCCTTTTTTCCTTAATCAAAAACATTATCAGAGGCCAAAATGACTAAGAGTGAGTCTAAGGCTATAAGACAAACTATGAAGCAAGGAATATTGAGTATTCAACCTTTATTAGTATCTATTGTAGAGACATCTCCAGAACATAGCATTCCGTATGTAGTAGTGTCAGATGTGCAACCAAGTGAACCAAAGAGAAAATCTAAGAGATTGGTGGAAGTAGTGACTAATAAGACAAAGATCGTAAAGCAACAAGACACCAGACAAGGAAAGAGATAGAAAATGTTGTTGACAATTATTGAGTCTAGTGATGAAGAGAAAGAAGAACAAGAGGTCAAGCAAGCAAAGAAAGTGACTCCATCAAAGCAATCAACATGCAAAGCTTGGCAACCCTAGAAGGAAAAGATAGAGAAGTGTGGGAAATATAAGAGAAGTAATTGAGAGGGGAGGGGTGAATTAGTTATCACAAAAATAAATCTCAGATCTCTTAGATGTTAGCAAAATAATTCTATCAAAACTTAATTCTGCTGATGCTTGTTAAACAAAGAAATGTTGTAACTCGGTAATCACTGAGAATGCTTGGTAAATAATTAACATGAAAGTCTTAAGATGTTAGATATCTCTGATTATCATTACTTTAAATTAGTTGCAAACATAGAAAATAAATAGCATGGACAGATTTGACACCAAGATTTAACATCGAAACCCAATTTGGAAAAAAACCACCAATTGCAACTAGTTACTATTTTCACTCTTTTAAAGTGAGCCCTATTGGGAGCCAACCCATTTAAAGGTTACATAACACATTTTTAAGTGTGACTCTGTTAGAGGATTTAATCATCCTATTAGGATTGGCCTTGTTAGAGATCTTTAGATAATTCAATTGAACTACCACCTTGTTAGAGGATTTAATAAATAGCTATTAAGCCAACTCTATTAAAAGATTTAGATCACTACTACAATGGTTAGAGGGTTAAAATGAGATGACCTAATTTGGATGCAATTGAATTTTATAATTATAGATCTCAATTCTAGTTTGTACTTGATCCTTCTTTGTCAAATGTATCCTTTCAGCTCCATAAGGATATTCTACTTATCCTTCTGATTCACTTCCTCTTAGCATCATCAAATCATTAATGTATTCTCACATTAATTTGCACATTCTAACCCACAACTTGACCTTATACTTATATCTTTCATATTGTTCAGTCAGCTAGAATACAACTTAGAATGACTAATATTTATCTTTTCAGTTGGCTAGAACCAATAGATAAATCAATTAAACTAAATATGCCAAAATAGAAAAATCCTTTGATAGCTGACCCTGCTAGGTAGACACTAGCTTAGAAATGGTTTTCCTATGTTAACCAAGTGAGGCTCGGTCAACACTACATACTAGAAAAGTTCCTTTGGAAACCAAGTGAGCTCAGATAGTACTAGTTCCATCCAACATTTTCTTTATTAATTGAATGAGCTCGGTCAGCACTCAACATCTGAAAACTTTCCTTTGGAACCCGAGTGAACTTGGTAGATACTTCCTTCTAAACTAGAAAAATTCTAGATTGCTCAATAGCCATAGAAAACTATCTTCAATGCCTAAGTGAGCTCAATAGAAACTATCTAATAATGATATGACATTTGTGTAACATCAAATGCAATATACAATTAATCAATTCCATCCAAAAATCTCCCTCTTTGGCATTGATGGCAACACAACATGTCATAACACAATAAAATTTTTGGAACAAGAATAAAGTAAGGAACATATCCTTAGTTTCATTCTAATTCAGATCCATGAGAACTCCCTCTGTCAGTTTGAACTTCTTCTACCTTTAGTTTCTCCCTCTGTTAGACAACTTATGTCTGTAGCAACTTCTTTTGATATCAAACTCATCTTTGATATTATATTAAGTTCAATCTTCTTCTTTGACATCCCTTCATAAAATTTCTATGGCAACAAACTTCTCCCTCTTACAACAAACTTTTCCTATTAAAAAAAAAAATCTATGAGATATGACAATAAATTTCTCCCTCTTTGACAATACATGTCAAACTCAAGGATCAATGAATATCAATGTACTTTAAGTACTAATACACTTACAATATGCCCTTATCAATACTTACCAATTGATTGATTTTCAACATGCTCTGGTTGATGCATCACTAATCTTCATTCCTGACATTAGTCGTTTGAACCAAAAAATGTTTGAACAATTGATTATGACTGCCACATATTCTACCTCTGCTATGGATTGAGAAATGTAATTTGTTTCTTGCTTGTCCAAGATACTAGTATTTTACCAAGAAAGAATGCTCCACCACTAGTGCTCCTTTTGCGATCACTACTTCCTGCCCAATCAGCATTAGTAAATAATTTTAAGTCCAAATTGCCTCCTATTTTTTACCATAAGCCATAGTCTTTAGTACCTTTTAGATATCTCATGATTCTTTTGACTTCCATCAAATGATTTTATTTTGGACTTATTGAAAATATTTCCACCATACTGACTACTAATGCAATATTAGGCCTTGTATGTACTAAATACTACAAGTCTTCAATCATTGATCTATATGTGGTTTGATCTACCTCTTTGGAATCATCATTTTTGGAAAGCTTATGTCTATTAGACATAGAGGTTTCAACTAGTCTTGAGTCTTCCATTCAAAATTTCTTTAGTATGTCTTTGATATATTTAGATTGAGTGATGTAGATACCATCTTTCTTTTGTTGAATCTACAATCCAACAAATAATTTTATCTCTCCAAACATAGACATCTCAAATTGCTTACTCATTTTTTCTGAAAAGCTTTGCACAAGTCATCATTTTCTGTGAATAATGTATCATCAAAAAATATTTTTGCCAACACAATCTTCTTGTCTTGTCCTTCTTTGATATATAGAATACTATTATCATTTGTTCTCTGAAAAAAAATTTGTACCAAGTAATTATGAAGTCTTTCATACCAAGCTCTAGGAGCTTGCTTGAGACCATATAATGCCTTGTGTAATTTTTAGACCATGTCTCTTTTAGTAGGATGTACAAAACCTTCTAATTGTTCAATGTAGACTTTCTCATCAAGAATTCCATTCAAGGATGCAGATTTAACATCCATTTGATAAACTTTAAATCCTCTATGAGTTGCATATGTAAGTAAAGTTCTAACACCTTCCAATATTGCAACATAGGCAAAAGTTTCACCATAATCTATACCTTCTTCTTGGGATTAACCTTTACATACCAACCTTGCTTTGTTTCTACATACTTTTCCATCTTCATTTAGCTTTTTTATGAACACCCGCTTTGTGCCAATTATATATTTATCCTTGGGTCTAGGAACAAGAGTCTAAGTTTTGTTCTTCTCTATTTGTTCTATTTCTTCATTCATTACTTCAACCCAACTTTCACTATCCAATGCATCTTTATTATTTCTAGGTTCAAATTTAGAAAGTAAACATGTACCTTTTAATTTGCTTCTTGTCATTGTTCCATTAGATTTGTCTCCAATGATCTAATTAGGTGTATGATGCTTTTTGACATATCTTGCTAACACAAGTTCTTTGGATTTGGAATGAGTTTCACTAGTTTCATTATGATCTTTAGTATCAAGCTCAGGTCTCAGTATTGGTGACTTGGGTCCATCAAACTCAGTTTTCCTTTGAAGTAGCTCAGTAGCCTCTGACTATGACTTAGGTCCTTCAAACTATGACTCAGATTGCATTTTATACAACTCAGTAACTATTGGATATTTTGGGGACTTTGAGAGATGAAGCCTCATTTCTTTCAGATAGATTTGGTAGGGTATCAAGTTCATAGTAAAAAAATCTTCTGTAATCCGCTAGCTCTTTGTTGCTTTCTTCTTCACTCTTTTTTGCAAACTCATCTATTTCCACATGTGCACTTTCTATAATTTTATGAATAGAAAAATTCAAACATTTATATGCTTTACTTTTGTAGGAGTATCTTAGAAATATGCCTTCATCACCTTTGACATCAAATTGTCCTTTTCTAGATTGTTTTAAGATATACCATTTTTTACCAAATATTTTCAAGTAACTTACATTAGGTTTGTAGCCATATCATAGTTCATAAGGAGTTTGATTGGAGTCTTTCTTCAGTTTTACTTTGTTCAAGGTGTGAACTATAGTGTTGATAGCTTCCTTCTAGTATTTGATTGCAACATTCTTTTCTATTATTAATATTCTTGCACAATCCTTGATGGATCTGTTTCTTCTTTCAGCTATAGCATTCTGCTCTAGTGTACTAGGGGTTGATACTTATCTTTTGATTCCTTTTTCAATGCAAAATTCATTAAATTCATTTGAAATGAATTTGCCACCTTTTTCTAATCTTAAGAATTTTAATTTCTTTCCATTTTCTTTCTCTACTCTTAACAAGTACCACTTGAACTTTTGAAAAGCTTTAAATTTTTTCTATTAGATACATTACAATTATCATTCTAGAATAATCATAAACAAAAAGAATGAAAAAAATGTCTCCACTATAGCTCTGATACTAATTTTTGGAAATATAAGAGGAGTAACTAAGAGGGGAGGGGTGAATAAGTTACTACAAAAATAAATCTTAGATCCCTTAGATGTTAGTAAAATAATTCTATCAAAACTTAATTCTGCTGATGGTCGATAAAAAAAGAAATGTTGTAACTTGGTAATCACTAAGAATGCTCAGTAAATAATTAACATGAAAATCTTAAGATGTTCTCTATGATTATCATTGTTTTAAATTAGTTTCAAAAATAGAAAAGAAATAGCATAAACACATTTGCCACTGAGATTTAATGTGGAAAACCAATTTGGGAAAAACCATCAATTGCAACTAGTTACTATTTTCACTCTTCTGAAGTGAGCCCTATTTGGAGCCAACCCTATTAAAGGTTATAGTACTATACCAACTCTATTAAGAGATTTAGATCACTGCTATGATGGTTAGAGAGTAACAATGAGATGACCTAAGTTGGATGCAACTGAATTTTCTGATTACAGATCTAAATTCTAGCTTGTACTTGATCCTTCTTAATCTAATGTATCCTTTCAGCTCCATAAGGATATTTTACTTATCCTTCTAATTCACTTCCTCTTAGCATCATCAAATCATTAATATATTCTCACATTACTTTGCACATTCTAACTAACAACTTGACTTTATACTTTTATCTTTCATATTGTTCAGTTAGATAGAATACAACTTAGAATAACTAATATTCATCTTCTTAGCTAGCTAGAACCAATAGGTAAATAAATCCAACTTAATATGCCAAAATAAGAAAATCTTTTTATAGATGACCCTACTCGGTAGACACTAACTCAGAAATAATTTTCCTATGTCAACCAAGTGAAGCTCAGTTAACTCTCCATACTAGAAAAGTTTCTTTGGTAATTGGGCGAGCTTGGTTAGTATTGGTTCCATCCAACATTTCTTTTATTAACCAAGTTAGCTTGGTCAACACTTATAATCCGTAAAATTTCCTTTGGTGCCTAAGTAAACTTAGTAGACACTGCCTTCTAAACTAGGCAAACTCTAGATTGCTCGGTAGCCACAAAAAAATTATCTTCAATGCCCAAGTGAGCTCAACATATATTGACTGATAATGATATAAAATTTGTCTAACATCAAAGAAAATACACAATTAATCAATTATATGCAATAGAGAAGATCAAGATGAACAAATTTTATGACTTGTATAGCAATTTTGAGAAAGATTAGATTGATATATCTACTATGAGATATATTATAGCATACAATCTAAAATTAAAAGATATTGAGGGTGTAGTAAACCAATAAGTCTATGATAGAATTATTGAGAAGAAGGAACCTACAAGAGAAGAAAATCTAGAACTTCAAAAGTCTATTCTTAGAACTATTTGCAAGATTGATGATGAAGAAGAGATTAAAATATTGTTGAATAATCTTGCACCGTATTTGAGAAATAAATTGAGACCATTTCTATTTATGGTTGGTGAAAAATATAAACTAAGAAGTGAGACTACAACAACAATCAGTCAGATGTTGATAGAGTCAAAGGAAACATCTTCTCCAACACCTAGAACCTCGAAAGTGTCAATAAGTGGTGACACTATGCATATTGATCAAACTAATGTTACTATTAACATTGATGATACTAATCCATTTGCAGGTTTTGAACTTAATGAACCAGATACCAAGGATGTTGAAGAAAAATTGAGACAGATTAAAGAGAAAAAGAGGTTACTTGAAGAAGAGAAGAAGAAAATAGAGTAGGCCAAGAAAAAATTGCTTGAAGAAGAGAAGAGAAGATAGGGAGAGGAGGAAAATAAGAGAATAACAAAAGAAGAAATGAGAAAGAAAAAAAAGGAAGATGAGAAGAAGAGATTGGAAGAAAAGAGAGGAAAGAAAAAAGAAAGAGGAAGAAGAGAGAAGAACAAAAGAGGCAGAGGGAGGATGATACTAAAACATCTAGTTCATCTACTCTGCTCTCTCTTTCTAGTTTAGGTATTGATGATGATGATCAAATATATTTGATCTCATTCCTAACAAAGCTTATTGAGAACAATAGGAAAGTGAAGAGCCTACATAGAACCTTAATGGAAGTTATTGATAGACTGCATAGTATGTTGGTAGCATAACACACTAAATTAGATCCTGAATAGAGGGCACAAGAAATGCTGAAATCATTTGATAAAGAGTTTACCAACTTGTTAAATGTGGTAGAAGCAAATATAAAAATTTCACATGATGCTAACTTGTTTAGCACCTTCTTCTAGAACATTAAGAATGATTTGGTTAATCTTGATGTATCAAGGAACTTTGAAAATGTCAATAGGATGGAAAAAATTTGTATATCAAGTGTAATTTATCATACAAACTAACCAAAGACATTGATAGTTATATAGAAGGAAAGATGAGTGAGCTAGAGGCTTTATCCTTCCAGATCCAACATCCATCTTGCAAAGTTGATGATTTTGAAGGACAAGTGGCTAGTATCCACAATGGCATCAAGAAAATGGAACTTCGGAGGGAACCAATTTTTAAGTAGGATATTAGATTTCAAAGGGTCTATTGTTCTAAAATTATCTTTTATTGAGGAACAATTGGAGGATTGTGTCAAGGCCAATGACACATATTCTAACTTTTTGTATTCAGATCTTAATGTAGTTGAGATTGCATCATATGATCTATGTGCAATCCTCATCTGATTTGAATACACTAAGGATGGACTAAAGGTATGAACAATCTTAAGGAAAATTTTGATGATTGCATGAAGATCCCATTAGCATAAGGAAGGACAACATTTTTTTGACAGTTTTGGACAGATTTATGACATTTTGACATTTCCCATTGATGTCAAAGGGGGAGTAATTGCAAAAATTTGGAAAGTAATTTAATTGTCAAAAGGGGAGAATATTGTAAAGTATATTGCAAGGGGGAGCTTATGTAATGATGGAAAAATTGTAATAAGATGTAATGTAATGTGTTACTTATTTTTTCGTTGTGTTAAGTTTTTGTCACTCAACCAAATTTCCCTATTTTGTTGCCATCAATGCCAATGGGCAAGAATGTTGAAAATAGGCTAATAGATATATGAATTATTTTTTATCTATGACAACACATGATGTACATGCTCACAGGAAACCTTAGAAATAAAGATACTTAGTGTTCGGTAATCATAAAATTGTCTAAGTATAGAATTTGGTTTATAACAATGTATTGTTTTGTTTATAACTTGTTCCTAACATCATATTATGACTAGCAAAGTTAGATGGAGATAGTATACATGTTGGTGATGATGTGTATAACCTTAGAAGCTAGTACATAGATAATTATGTTTAAAGTGAAACATGATAGTGGAATTGAAGGAGAGGATTATTTTGCTTACAAGATAATTACTTATCCAATAAGGGCTGACATCCTAGATATTTACTTTAAGTTGGAAAAGTGGATTGTGGTCTTAGATGACCCAAAATTTTTTTTTGTAAAGAATGGTATTTATGCAAAGGACATCTTTTGATGATTAGAGTGATTGGGATTACAAGTTCTATCTTGTAATCATAATTGTATGCAAACTTTTGTGAAAGTGATATATGCAAAGTTTTATATGAGTTATTTTGTGGTCTGAGATTGAGTTGAAGATTGGAGATTAGTCAAGAAAGAAGATACAGTACCTATATTCTAGAAGTGTGATTACTTGTTTGAGTAATGAGCTCTTCTTGTAATTGGAAGTGCATGTTTGGGTAGTGGGCTCATCTTGTGTTTACTATACCACAACTCCTAATAGGGATTCAAAGTCTCCTAATAGGGACTCCTATCAAATTTTCTCATTAATTCTTAATAGGGTCCATCCTCTAACAAGGAACTTATATATCAATATATTATCTAGTGGGTATCATCCCCACTGGGGTTTTCCCTTGGCCAAGGTTTCCCTAGTTAACAAAATATGGTGTTGTGAGTTATCTTTGTACATTGTTACTATTACTATTCAAAACTACTTTACTACTTTGTTATGAATGGTTTAAAGTAAGAAATAATATCCAGTTGATGACTAAAGTTTGTAGATTACTGATTCACCCCCCCTCAATAGTCCCTATTTCTAGCAAAAGGTTACTAAGAGGGGGGTGAATCAGGAACCAACAAAACTTCAACTTATTTCACCCATTAATCCTTCATAAAATATTCTAATCTAATTGCATGCATGACAGAATGAAAGAAAATAAACATTTGTAGCAATTTGACACAAGATATAGTGACCCAAAAACCTTTCAACTAGAAAGTAAAAATGGGGTGGGGATAATACCCACAAGCTTTAGTACTGTAGTATAAAGTTGGCCAGTTAAGGCTTACAATTGATCACTTATGATAATCTACCATGTTAGGAGCAATACGGATTGATAGGTCCACCTTGTTAAAGGATTTACAAAACATACAATGAAGTATGGAGTTGGTAAAGAGATTTTTTAAAGACTGTTAAGTCTACCTTGTTAAAGGATTTAGCTGATACACCTATTAGGATGAGTTAGTGGCTAATCTCTTATTTGCAACTTTGATTTTCTAGTTGAGATTCTTTTGAAATGTAAAGATTACCTTGCTGTGATAGATAAATATTTGTTATCCCTTATACTACTTGTAGCCTTCTCAATTCACACTTCTACTCTTTATATTCGTTTCATACTTTCCTAGTTGGATATGATACAAGTCATTACTTGTATATCAATCCAAATCATAATTAATCAAAGTCAGCTACAACATGGATTTCCATCAAGATCACAAAGTTAGCCCAATTGCTGGCACTTAAGAAGAAAAAATTGGTGATATTCTGATACTTGACAACCATTGTAAATACTTGACATTGTCATGCACTTGGTAGACGTAGAAGCTCAATTCATACTAATCACTTTTGAGTAGGCCAAACTTAGTTAGCACTTGTGACTTAGTGAACACTACAAAACTTGACATATAAACTAAATCACTTGGTTGACACTCCATGACTTAGTCTACACTAACACTATGGGCTCAGTATAAACTAAATCACTTTGTTGAAACTCCTTGGCTTAGTCAACACTAGATTCACATCACTGACACTGCAAGCTCAAAAGACACTAGGGAGCATGATTGACACTTTGCAACTTGGTTAATACTGTGAAGATCAGTCAACATTTTCATTGATCAACTCAGTAGATATTGCTTGACATGAATTAAATATAGATTTTGAAACTTGGTAGCAACTATATATAGACTGTTTGGCTTGTTAGTAACTATTGATCTCAGCAACATCTTAACCAATTTGACTAAGTGTGTGTCACTAATAAACAAACTTGACCTTAATGTCAACAATCTCCCCCTTTGGCATTAGTGACAAAAACACTTATCAATCCAAAATTGAATACTCAAAATTTTCAAGTCAAAACATTATTTTTATCTCCTTCCTATGTCTTCAACTTGGTAACATACTCTATTTTTGAGATTTTTCAAAATTGCTTTTGTAAAAGATGTTTTCTAATTATCTGTACATGTCTTTGTATAATATTATGTTGCTCCCACTAGTACATTTTAGGTCATTTTTTGATCATTATTGGTCAAAATTTTGACTCAAATTTTGACCAAATTCAACCAACCAATCACTCAAAAATGTTCTTGTCAAAATTTCAACCAATTTATTAGTTGGTCAAAATTTTGACCAATACATTAGTCGAAAACTTTCAAAATTGTTGGCCCATTTTCTACCAAGCATTAGTCAAAATTTTAACCAATGCTAGTAGAAAACTTCTCAGCATTGGTCAAAATTTTGACCAATTCTTGTGGAAAATTGCACAACATTGGTTGAAATTTTGACCAATGCTTGGTAGAAAACTGCCAGGCATTGGTCAATTTTTTTTTGAGGCTCACACTTGTTGAGGTCCACTTTAGCAATGGCCCTTCCTTTGAAATTTCTATCTAAAACCTTTCTAATGAGATAATGTGTTATGAGATCTTCATTAGTGGGATGGAACGTGAATAAAGGAGGCAGGTGTGCATCACCCATATCATGACTTTAACTAAAGTTAAGAGCCTCTATTATTGAATTCTCTTCCTTATCACCCATATTTATTTCCTTTGCTATTCATAATTCACATGATGCATTTTTTCATCATAAATAGAATAAATGCATCATGTGAATTATGAATAGAAAATGAAATGAATATGGGTGATAGGGAAGAGAATTCAACAATAGAGGCTCTTAACTTTAGTTACAATCATGATATGGGTGATGCAAACTGCCTCATGGATTCATGTTCCATCCCACTGATGAAGAGCTCATAACACATTATCTCATTAGAAAGGTTTTAGACAAAAATTTCATAGGAAGGTCCATTACTGAAGTGGACCTCAACAAGTGTGAGCCTCAAGGAGGGTTGAATTCCCTACTTTATTATTCACTATGTGTATAATCAATTAATAAGTGTGAGCATCATGGGTTTGATCTCTATTTGGCCTCCCCAATGCCAATAGCCACAAAGTATCTTCCATGAGCTTTTTCCATTGTTCCCCTTTGACCATGGTTTCCTCAAGCTAAGCCTAACTTCTAGTGAGTTCCCTTAATAGTGCCATGACTTTAGTAGCACAATCCTGAGAGTCCTCCATTCTGTTGGCAGAAATCTCCTTCTAGTGTATACTTTTCAGTGCCTTGTGCATCCACGACTTGACAAGCTGGCAACCAGCTCTAATTCCACTATAATATCCTACATTGAGTAGTGTTGGAACAATGTTTTTCATTAAATTTATAGCAAAGTTTAAACAAAAATCTTTGAAGATCTAGAAATCAAACTTACCATGGTCCACAAGCCTATAGTTTTAAGAAAGAATGTTTGAATCTCAAGATCCAAACTCCAAGCTCATGAAACTTTTTCTTGGAAAAAAATTGCTTAAGGCTCTTTAATGGTTATGTTGTGCATGCTCATTAAAATACTCTAGTTATTGTAAAATAAGTTTGATCAACCCAAAAAATGAACATGTGGAAATTAATGTAATCAAACAAAATGTTGCATATGAATTCAACACAAACCTGGGCTACCTATAAGCAAGTAGCGAGTAGCAGATTTCAATTAAATTGATAATCTACTCAACATATCGTATTGAGAATCCTTTGTGCAAGAGGTAATTTATCAAAGGGAGTCTTGATATAATGCCCAAATTGTATGGTGGATTTTCAAGTAAATGACATGCCCAAAGGCTAGAGTTTGGAACATATTTTCCTTGCAACACCATTTTAATGTTGACAAGCACAAGTAAAACCAAAGTCTATAACCAGCTCAAAGATGAGAAGCAGTCCCCAAAAAGAATTTCCCCTGACTATTTTATCTTCATAGATGCTAATCATGAGTGGTAGCTAAAAATCTAGGTCCATGCTTCACTTATATGAATCATGTTAACAAATGTTCCAATTTATCTAAATAATGTTTCATAGATGTGCACTAGTAGAATTTTTTACAAATGCTCTTCTCTTGATATCCATAGAAAATGGTATTAGTTTGAAATATCAATCAACCACTTAGTTATTCAAGGTCTTGTGAAAAATTGTCTACCACCAAAAATCCCATATTAATGCAAAAAAAGCATGACAACTAGTCAATTCTAGAAACCAATGACATCCAAATCAACATTATGCACAAAAATCTCCCAAAGTTAAGCAATAACATATCACTGGATGATAACTTTACTAACACATACCGAGTTTGATGTTTTCAGTAGTTCATGGATAGCCATTGTTGCATAGTATGAAGTGGGAAGGGTGAAGCTTATTTGAAGAGTAGTATGCGATGAAGGTTCAGAGCTATCATCATGATTAACTTCCTTCAATTTTTTTTTCAATTTCTCTTCATTGTAGCCTTCAACTACATTATTCTATGGGCTCTGCTCTTCCTCCAAAGCTGACAATTTTTCAAGTTCAGCTGATTTTTCATTTGATGTTTCCTACAACACATTATTTACATTATTACATTTAGCTAGTTCATCAAGATCTGTTGTGACCAACTGTTGTGTGGGGTCCTCATACTTGGTGATATTCTTGTAAAAAATTACCACTAATAGTAATAAGAGAGAAAATCATGTTAGAAGGAAAAAAACTCATTTTATTTTAAAGGACAATAAGACCTATATACAAAAGCTAACTTATAAAACTAGAAAAAAAATAACCATCTAGCAGATGAAAGGATCAAAGCCAAACTTATATAGTAGTCATTTACAAGTACAACGATCAATTCAAAGTGATCCCCTCAATGAAAAAATGAAATGAAAAAAAAAATCATAAAAATAATGAAGTACTCTCATACCACAAATAATCAATTGGCTTCTGGATTAATCTTCTATATCCTCTTGCCAAGTTCAATATTGAAAATTCCCTGAAATGATGAGAAAGGACTTCAAAATAATAAATAAACCACAATCATAGATGGGAAACATGGAACAAGACAATATTCACTTATGCTTCCCTGCTAAATTTCATAATCCATTGTTTCTAATTAGATCACAAGCATTGCTACACTTCAGTCTTACAAAAGTCCTCCAAATATTCTAAATTATGAGAACAATAAAAGAGAAATCCTCACATATGAAAATACATTGAGTAACTTTCTTCACACTATGTGAGCTATCTTGCAAAAGAACCACATGATCAACAAGATTGTGTACCTTGTTTTCAGGAAAATCACACAAACCCTTGATCCATCAATTGAATATTGCTAAAGCACATTGTTTTTGGCACACCAAGTAGACATGAATAGATATATGAGAAATTTAAAAAAAAAATTGATGTCATTGCAACCCAAAAATATTTAAACCAACAAAGGATGACAAAATATTGGTACTTCTTTCAGAAACATATATTAGGATAGTCCAACTTCAAATAATACCAATTGTGGGGTGGACATGAAGACATCATTTGGATTCTGGAATACTAACTTTCCTCTATCAACTAATGGCTTAACACAACCTAGACTTAAAAAATAGCCACAAAAATAGAAGAATTACAAAAACAATTCAAAGCATGACATCAAGATACAATCACATTAACTCGTTCCACTACATTGATAAAGATAGATATCATATGAGTTCATTCAGTTTTAAATGCATTAAAGTGAAGAATTATTCTTAAGTAGCAATTCAAATATGTAGGACCACCTTGTGTAGGAAATTTATACACACTTTAAACCCTAGATAATTGTGTAAAACCCTAAATTTGCAAATATGGGACTTGTTGCAAAATTAAAAATAGAGTGATTCATAAACAAAATTGGTCAAATTCTGGTCAGGAAACTAACAATCATCAAAAATTGTATCACCAACCCTAGCCACTAAAGGAACACCCCTAATTTTGTTTCAAATATCATGGGAAAAATTAATGAAAACCTAGGCACAACTTTTAGCTATTTAAAAATCTGCAATTACTACAAAAATTGCCACACAAGTTCACAAATACTGGCACTGCAACATTTTAAAAAATCTCACAATTTTCCTGCCCTTAACGAGTTTGTAAAATTGCATACAAACTCCTTTGGATCTTCAATCTTCACTGGTCTTCACATGCAATTCGACAACACATCATAATCAACTGTAATCCCTACAATGATTCACTTTCTCAAATCCCAAAGCTCAACTTAAGCTTCAATACCAAATTAAGAAAGCATAAAACAAAAAAATTAGCAAGATATTCAATTGATGAACTAAGAAACAAAAAAATTCTTATATAGAATTACATTGAGTTAAAAAGTAAATAGAACATAAAGACTTATTTCAGACTAATCTAAACTCCAAAAAACTTTATTAAACTCTAAGTTGCACATTAATTGATCATTAAAGAATATAATTATATTCTAATAATGGTAAGCTAAGAACTCTAAGTCTGCACATTAATAGATCATTATACAATATGGCTATACTTTAACAGAGGTAAGCTGACAAAAGAGAACACTAAATATAAATTAGCTAAGAAACACAACTTTCCCTATTAGGAAATATACCATCAATAAGAAGTGAATGTGACACCTGGAAATTAGAGTGTTGGCTAGTTCTAGCCAAGCACCACAATATATCATTCAAAGTCAATATTAGAGAAGAACTAAAGTTTAAACCAGCAATCCTAAGACAAAAGAAGAGACTTTGCATGAAAATATGAGTTCAACAAGGAAAACATCTATGGGAGCGATGCCATGTTGGAAGTATAATTGTCACTATATTTGCAATAGGAATGCACCTTCCCTAGTTGTGTGATGTACATTTTGCAAAGCTCCCTGGCAAATGCTATGATATCTAACAACAATATGCAAAGGAATTGAAATAGGTAGCTACTAATCAAAATGATTGGCTTCCATAAAAATTAAATATTTATGAGCTCAAGTATATCATAAAAGTACAAGATGACTTCTTCATTTAAAAAAAAAAAATCCTAAAATAAAGGGCAATAAGACGAGCATTTCCAATTTCATTAAGAATTTTTATGTACTAAACTTGTAAGCTCAAGTTCTCAGAACTATACTTAAGGTTTTTTTTCTCCAAAATACTTAAAGACACAACTTTTAAATAGTTAATGCACATGAAGCATTGCACATGCACATAATCAAGAAAACTTGTGAAAGGAAAACAAAATTCACTTTCAAAATATCAAATCTAGGAATGCATGGTCTCTTTGCTTCTTAATAAAGAAAATGTAACAAACCTTTCTAGCTAGATTATGATATGTTTCAGCAATATCATTTGCTGGGTATATTATTCTTGACCTATAACTAGAATTTTATTCCATCTCAAAAGTAGAAAATCATAGAACAAATATAAACTAGGAACATCAACTTTTTTCTAGATTAACTTTTGCCATATGTAATTCACTCTCCATTAAGAGGCAATGCTTACCCAGGATCAGTGCTAAAGTGGATTGATTGAGAATGGCCCCTATAGTAGCCTAATTATTTTTCCTAAAGATATTGTAATTAGTTGACTGATTAAGAATGACCCCTATAGTGGTCTAGTCATTTTTCCCGAAGATAATATAATTAGTTGACCGATCAAGAATGGCCTAGTAGTGGCCTATTCATTTTTCTAAAGATACTGGGAGTATTGCAAGATCTTGAGAACCCAAACTTGGAAAAATTGAAGGTTTTTGTGGTGGTTCCATACTATGTAAGAGTGTTGCATGGGGAACCAAAATATTTGGTGATTACAAATAATCTAAGCACGACATAATTTTCCTACTCATGTCACACATTTTTTGAAGACTCTACCATACAAGATAGAGTGACAAATTCAACTGAAGTAGAAAGTCTACTATAAATATTGTGTAAGCAATATATATTGAAAGGACATTGCTAGTGTAAATTGTAGCTTGCATCCATAAATATTCAAATTTATCTTTTGTATTTTCCTTGGCACAAAATAGATTTTCAAACTTATGAGTTAAAAATGTTTGAAGACATACTATATAATACAGAGTGATAAATTCAAATGAGAACAACAAGTGTATTGTACACTATGTGTCAGCAATATTTATTGTGAGGACATTACACGTAAATTTATCAACGTAAATTGCAACTTGTACCCATACATAATTAATTTAAATTTTGCATCATCTATAATCAAAATAATTGAATGAAACAAAAGCACCAACCAAAACTCCAAACTTCACTCCATTATTGAAGGATACATAGCACACAACATATCTAACTTGAAAAATATATACCGCACAACATATCTAACTATCAACATCATCATTGCACCTTATAGGTGCATGTGCTAGTCATTACAAAATACCAATATTAAATACTTATTAAATTGAATTAATAAATAATAGATAAGAAAGGCTCAACTTCCTTATCCATTCACACACATACATAAGAAGTCATCAAATAGGAGAGGGCAAGTATGGGAAGGTATTCGCAAATCAAAGAAGTATCAAAGTTTAGCTAGATGGTTTAAGTCAATATTGTCAGAGTATCCAATACTTAGTCAAGTAGTTGATAAATATGTTGGAAGAAGAGGAATTGGTAGGAAAAAGCCAGTAAGTCTGAAAGAAAGTGAGCCTAATGGTATCAAAAGTGAAAGCAATGAGAAAGAAAAGGAGGAAGGTTCTTTTGACATTGATCTGGCAGATGCAAAAATTGGAAAGTTTGTACTCAGTTTCCTCCTAAGAAGAGTGGATATCTTCATATTGAACATGAAAAAGCTAGTTTTTTAAACAAATACTTTTCTTAGAGGTATAAAGGGCACTTGTTTATATGCTTTGATGGCACAAACCTTGCTAAAAAAATCAATGAGTTTGTAGAGAACATATTAAATGACCTTGATACACTAGGCATTAAAGGAGAAGGACCTACATACACTTCAGATTATTTTCCATAGTTAGTAGAGATGGCTAAGAAATTGATATTTGAGGGAAAGGCATATGTGGATGACACACCTCGAGAGCAGATGCAGAAAGAGAGAATGGACAGAATTGAGTCCATCAATAAGAATAACTTTGTGGAGCAAAATATGTGTTTGTGGAAAGAAATGATTACTCCTACTGAGAGGGGGATGCAATGTTGTCTAAGAGGTAAGCTAGATATGCAAGATGTTAACAAAACATTGTGGGATCCTATTTATTATAGATGCAATCATATCCCCCATTAGCATGTTGGATCTAAATACAAGATATATCCAACATATGATTTTGCATGCCCAGATGTGGATAGCACTGAAGGTGTGACACATGCTCTTTGGTCAAGTGAGTACCATGATCATAATGAACAATATTATAGGGTCTTAGAAGACATGGGTTTGTAGAAAGTACATGTGTGGGATTTTAGCTATTTAAGTTTTGTTTATACTCTCCTGAGCAAGTGAAAACTATAGTGGTTTGTAGATAATGGAAAAGTGGAGGGTTGGGATGATCCTCTCTTCCCAATAGTGCAAGGAACATTGCAGAGGGGATTAATGGTAGAGGCCTTAAATCAATTTATTCTGTCACAAGTAAGCTTAAATGTTGGACTTTTTCTTTGGAACATGTTTTTTTTTCACTTAATTTTCTATAGTTTTCCATATATATTCTTATAACCTATACCAATTAAAATTATAAATCTGACTTTTCTTTGGCACTTTTGTTTTAGAAAGCATCAAAGATCTAAATCTAATGGAGTGGGACAAACTTTGGACAATGAATAAAAAATCATTGACCTTGTCTAACCTAGACACACTAGTCTTTCTAAAAATTGTGTTCTTCTATGCTTAACAAATGGGCTTGAAGCACCTTTTGTCAGAATTGTAGCTAGGCATAAAAAGTATGAAGGTGCTGGCAAGAAAGAAACTACTTACACAAAACACATTTGGTTGGAGAGTGTTGATGCTACTCTTGTCTTAGAAGGTGAAGAGGTAACACTAATGGATTGGGGCAATGCCATAATAAAAAATGTTGAGAATGACTCAAAGGGTGTTATTGTATGGCTTCATGGAATGCTCCATCTTGAAGGATTAGTCAAAACAATAAAGCTAAAGTTGACTTGGATACCAGAGATTTTAGAGCTTGTCAACTTGTCACTTGTTGAAGTTGACCATTTGATTATTAAAAAGAAGGTATATTTTTCACTGAATCAAAACCTTTATGGTCAATAATGGATGCATTTACGTATGTTTCTAAACATTGTGTTGGTATTTTACATTGATGTCCAAATATGACTCTCATTGCAAGCTGTTGATATAGCTTTCAACATTCTATTCAAACAAAGATGTCCAATTTAGCTTTGTGTCACATACACACTAGTAGGAGAGCTCTCATAACTATCATTTGGTGTTACTAAATGATCAGGCCAATTTAAACTTGTAGAACACAATAAAAATCTTAAGGGGTGGGGGATTAGGATTGTGCTTGAAAAATTATACCAACTTATACCAATTTAGTTTTGTTGTTATAAATATTTTTTTTAAATATCTCATTGCACAAAATATAACCCAACTTGGGAAAAATTGCAAACACAAAGACTGCTAGGATCTACTATCCTAATCTAGCCATCTCAATGAGCTTCACTTACAATTTTATGGGCTCTAACCCTTAGGAACAACAATCCCCTTCTCAGAGAAACAACTTTATTAATCTATGTATTATTTCAACCAAATTGAACCACAATTCAGAACTTCACTAGATAATTAATTTACAATCACAAATTTGAATGCCATTGATATATTTCTGTACTGATTTTAATTCAAAACTGATAATTCACAATCTTTATTTTTGAATAGTATAAAATGATAAATATATCATTGCCTTGCAAACTAATTGTGTACATATAGTCTACAAATTCTTTTAGACTGAAACTAACTTACTAGAACAATGTTTTAGCATTCCTTTCTATTCTCTATATCTTCAAAATCAAATATCACTAAGCATTATACCTGTATTTTTTTATTGATATTCAATACCATAAAGTGATCCTTGTCAGCTTGCCTCTATGCCCCAGAAACTTCTAGACTTTGAGATTTCAATCACATTCTAATTCTCTAATTGTATCTTATGTTTTATTTGGGGTGTATTGACTCTTACAATGAAAAGATGAGGTTTACATCATACCCTAACAAAGATTAATAATATGGATACAATCAAGCCTCAATACTAAATCAAATGAGTTTTATTATTTGGTTATCTATTAAATGGATGAAGTTGATATTATGTCTTAAGATTTTCTTGGAGTGTAGTGATGTTGTGTAGTGAAAGGACATAGTTTAGATCATACCCTTACCAAAATTAATACTCAATCAACTCTTACACTTACCAATGAATTTTGATTATTATTAAGTGGATGGGGTTGAAATTGTACCTCGAAAGAATTTGTAGTCCAAAGGACTATCGATCCTTGATAATAAGTTGAAGAAGACCAATTATTTAAGTTTTTTTTTTAATGAGTTAGACATGACCCAACATGGAAGCTATTATATCCTTGACACAATATTGAAGAGGGTTGGTTATTTGTGGTCCTATAAAAGAGATGAATGCAATGCCATAGAAAAGTTTAGACCAAGACAATGTTTAAAACAAATTTGATTGCATGAATAGCCATCAATCCTTCATATTAGGTGTAAGGGGTTTTGATTATTTGTTTACTTATAAAAGGGAAAGGTCAAGATAGGGTAGACATTTGATTATCCATCAATTGTTAAAGAAATGGGGCTAGGATTGTGTATTAGTATAATTATTCAAGAACTTGTTAGAGTGATGTTTGGATCATCGAAAAAGAATTGATTATTTGTGCATTGGTCAAGATTATACCTCTAAGAAAATTAGTGGTATGGACACCCTTCATTTATTGAACCTAATTCAAAGAAGTTTGGTTATTCATGCAACCATTAGAGGGACATCTTATGATCTTTAGTGGCTTGGAGACCATAATTTTCTCACACTAAGCTAAAGAAGTTTGATTATTCTTGTACTTGCTAAAAAGAAAATGTTGAGATATACCCAAAAAGGAATTTGAAAATATAGATGCCCATTGTTCCTTGACAATAAGTGGGGGATGCTGAGATAACATCTTATTTGTGCTCTTGTAAAAGGAAGATGTTGAGATTGAACCTTGAGAGAATTTGGTGGTGTGAAGGCCTTTAGACATTAACACGAGTTGAAGAAGTTTGATTTTGTTCACATACCCATTAAGGGGATGAGAATGAAAGATACCTGAAAAGAGTTCAATGTCTATTGTAGATCTCCACTTTAATGTCCTTCACCCACTTCTGCAAGTCTTGTACATAGTTAATGGCATCTCCAACAATCGATGCCTTGTCCATCTACACAAGAAAAATAGAACCCCCTTTCAGAACAAACAAATAGAGAACTTCACATAGAATCTTCAAAAAAACAAAAGAGAAAGAAACCAGAAAAGAAAAGAAAACCCTAATTTGTAATACTGCCTTGGTGATTTTGGGAACAAGAGTGCTCAAACAATTATTCTTGAAATTATCTATTTGAATTATTAATTCTCAATAAGAAGCACTTTTATAATAAACATTAGGTTTGGCATCATCTAAATACCTTGGAAACATATTTTTGATCACTATTTTTCCATAGCTCTTTTATTAAGTCGCAACCAAACTTTGAATGAGTCTCTCTTTTTGACGTGGTATCTTGTTGTCCAGATGGGTTCTGCTCAGGTTGCCAAAGATATTCAAACATGGTTATGATTGAAGAAAAAATATTAAAAGAAAAGGCCTAGTTAGATACTCACAGTGGTGTTATCAATATTGTTCAGGTCATCCTTAATTTGTGTGATCAATCCTCTAAACTCTGGCATGCCCAACTTTCCAACCATTACCTTGAGATTAAGCATTTGATAGACCAAATATGAAGCTTGTGTTTGGAATAACAATGCAAAGTGTGCATAACATTGAAATAGGGCACAACCTTTTTCATTTTCAAAACAATATGAAGCCCATGTTGATCAAAATTTTGACCAACACGGGCATGGATTTTAAAAAAAACACATTTTTCCTTGCCTATTCTGACCAATTTGACCCCAATTTAATAGATGGTCAAAAAATTTGGTCTAAAAATGGGGTCAAATGTACTAATGTAAGTATCTCTAGTAGTTAGTTTAGTTTAAGGACTAGTGTTTAGTTTAGTTTAAGGACCAATGTGAGAATTTTGGTTGAGCTCAAGAACTTTAGTTGAATTCATTTAGAACATATATCTACTTTCCAAGATAAATCTAGAGTAATATAATGTATTATAATTTATTTAAGGAGACCTACTTGCATAACTTGATTAGGCGAGAGAGGGATGTGGATATTAATGTTAGGTTAGTAATTAAATTATAGAGGAAAATAACTGAATAGAATAGTACTCACATAGTCCCATCAAGGGAGGTAAATTCACAAGTTTTGCATAGCTTATGCCCTACATCAATCATGGAAGATAAATACATTTAGCATACTAAAATTGAGAAATTCAAGCACACTAAGACACACAAATAACTTCCAACACAAAAATCTTTGATGATTCTATGAATGGTCTACACATTAAAAATTTCCACACACTATTCATACAATGATAGAATCAAATAAGACCTTCCTCAGGATTACAAGAAGAAATTAAATAGTTTATTTTCTCAAATGTTCAAATGTGTTAGGGGATATGAATGGAAGAAAGATAGTCCAAATAAGTAATCAAAATAAGTAGATGGAGATATAAATGGAGCATATTTATAGTGGTAAGATGGGATCATTGGGTGAGAAATGTGAAGAATAAAGAGTGATAAAATAGATAATTCTTTGTGTTTGATCACACTCTGTGATTAGGAAGAAAAAGTTCTTAAGAAGAAGAAAAATGAAACATAATAGTTTTTGTAGTTATCATTTGTTTATTGCAGACAATGTATATAGTGTTTATACAAAATAAATTTCATCTTTATATCAAGTTTGTCAACTTACTTATTGGGATTCACAAAAATAACATATATTTACAACAAAGGTACTCAAATGATACCATATGGTCAAATTTTATTTATATGTCAAGTGCCTTATAAATCGTAGACACATTTTAATGTAGTTCACTGAAGAAATACATGGTGGTTTTAGTATTTTTTAGTGAAGAAATACCTTATTCAATAATTCTACCATCTTCAAAACTATATTTATAGATATAAAAATCAAGTACAATATGTCAAATATTTTTATAGATATACACATTAATTAAACCATTTTTTCTTTCAAAACCATATGCGGAGATATAAACATTAAGTAAAATATGTGCAATTTTCTTGTAGATATATGCATAAAGGACATCAATTTTTTTCTTTCAAAACCATATGTGTAGATATAAACATTAAGAACACCATGTCCAATTTGTTTTCAAGGTTTTCACTCTAATGTCAATGTATATGTTGAAATGGTTATCAATGAAAGATTTAGAAAGTACAACCAACTAAATAAGGGTACAAGAATAAGTTATTCCTATAAAGAAGGATCATGTCTAATAATACAAGGTAAATTGATCAAAATAGGGAGACAATCACTAGATTGTTGACTTTCAAAGAGAAGGAAATGACAAATGTTATTGTTCTTTTAAGAGTTGTAATGGCTTAAAGACAAGATGAATCAAAATTAAAATAGCTAAGAGACATTATAGAGAGAATGGTCACATTGAAGGGGGGTTCAATTATCGTCCATTGGTAAGTTGTTTGTTATATTATTTTCACAATATATATATATATATATATATATATATATATATATATATATATATATATATATGTAACCACAAAATTGGGATTTATTATCACATTAAGGGGGGTTTGATTATCATAATTTTATATAGGTCAATCTCCCTAGGGTAGTATGTGATATGGACCACCTCATCTTAGAGGAACATGGAGGTGTGAATATAGAGGACAATAGAGGTGTGAATATTGAAGGAGAGGATCATGATCCCATGGAAGATGCCGATCATGTGTTAGAAAACACATTTGAAGATGATGGTACAAATGCATTGATCCATGAAACATTTGGTACTAGTGTTGTTGTTGTTATTGTTGATGATGATTATGACGAGCATGACATTGAGGTCATCCATGATATACCTCTACTTGAGAAAGTAAACACGACCCTTTAAAAAGGATCTTAATCAACTCTTCTTTTTGTTGTACTGTTGTTATTTAATTTGAAGGTTTTGAATGGTTTATCCAACATAACAATGATATTTATGCTAAGGTTTGTCATATACATCATTATAGTCTATAAAAGGTGAAACATGTACTATTAAGATTTTTTATACTAACAAGCTATATTTTTTGGTGTAGATTGATAGGTTAATATTTGTTACCACCATCAAATGTTATCCCTTGTTCATACTAAGAATTATGTGCCACTATGAAAAATATTGGAATGGAGTATCAATCAATAGATGCTTGTCTTGAAGATCATGTTATTTATCATAAAGAACATGAAAAATGCAACAAAATACCTTGAATGCCATACGAGAAGATATTCAAATGATCAAGTGACAAAAAAAGGTGCCTTATAAGGTTTTTCATTACATCCACATTATTCCACATCCTAAATGATTATTCAGGTGCAGTAGCTTCACACAATTTATGGATTACCATGCACACAATATAATTCAAGATGATATTATTAAAATGATTGTGGATGGTTCAAAATTTATGGACATAGAGGAAATGTGGCCACACTTTAAAGAAAAACCTCAAAATCTTAGGCTTTCTCTGGCAACTAATGGTGTCAATTCATTTGGAAAGATGAGATCTATTTACTTTGTGTGGCCTATTTTTGTTATCAACAATAAACTTTCTCCATGGATGTCAATAAAGAGGGACCACTTTATGTTGGAAATGATTGTGCTAGGTATTTTATTGTTTTATTGTTATCTACATGTAATTATAAGTCTTGGAGTGAAATGACCTTAATAATTATCTAATGTTGTTCATTTAACACGTAAGTACCAAGTGAAAGATATGAATGTATATATTGCACCTCTCATCGATGAGTTATTTGTTTTATGGAATGGTTTCACTATGTATGATATCTCTAGACCAATTTGAGGACAATTCATGATGCCATAAGGTTGAAACATTTCTATGGTATGTTATGCTAAAATCTAGTTATTCACATTAATACTAATTCCAAACATAAACATAATTAATCAAATTGTAATGATATCTTGTAGGTCTTTAAACAAAAGGAAAATTTTCATTTCTAATGTGTGGTCCAAAGATGAAATCTTGTCATTCCAAAAGTTTAAGAAAGCTGGTGTTTGATGAGTATAGGCACTTCCTCCACAGAAACAATAAGTATTGAAGTGTCAAAAAACATTTTTTCAATGGGAAAGAAGAGAATACATCAAAGCCACAAAAAATGATACCTTACCTATGGTAGTTGGAATATAATAGAATTCGACATAGTATCACTCTACCTAATGGTTTATGTTTGGAAATTTTATATTTTGATTGTGTTTTGTTGGCTAGTTATATAATTTATTATCATGAAGTTTATCAAGACATCACTAACCACCTTCCAAAGGGACTAAAATATTATCCCAGATAATTTAGTAGGATGACCTACTCCAAGAAATTACAAAATGTGCATATTTTTAGTACTATGCATATTGGAAAGAATGTAATAGAGACACTATGGAAAATATTGGATGGAATGTGTGAAAAAGGAAAACTTGCCAAAATTTGTAATGACATTCATGATTCTATTCATGTAATGAAAAATATCATTGAATCAAATAGCAATGGAGGTCATGTTAGAATATATAGTCCACTAATATAACTGAGAGGAAGGGGCAAATCAACTATATAATTAATCTCACAATTATCAACCTTTAACAATATTAACCATATGAGTAATATAAACTGAAACCACAACAATATACTCATACACAATAGTACTAGTTATGTTGGGAAACCCCTGATCAGAGAGAAAACCCTAGATGGTATGCTACCCACAAGATGATGTACTAATATTAATATTCCTTGTTAGAGGATACACCTTGTTAGGAGTTTGTTACAAAATTTAGTACATATAAGTCCCTATTAGGAGACTTCAAATCTTTGTTAGGATATTCCAACCCTATTAGGGGTTATGCCAACTCTATTAGGAATTGTGGAAGATAGTTGGACCCACTGCCCAAATGGCTTCAAGGGCAAGATCAATGAACCCATTGTCTAAATGATCTCTATATTATTCCTTGCCAAATAATAGAACTAGAATGTATTGTGTTCCTCTATCTCTGTCCTATCTACTGGGCCTCTTCTCCTTCAAATCTTGTAATAAGATCTTGAATCATGCATCCAATAATCCCTTGGATCACTTACATGCATTCTATAAGCACTCTACTCCTTTTTTCACTTCACACTTTAGTAAGGATCACAATACTTGAATACATTTTACAAACAAGGAAAACATCTTTCCTTTGTACCATATCTTCATAATAATTCCTTGAGTTAGCCTTGAGACTTTCTCAATTAATTAAAATAAGTTAATTAGTTAATTATAATTACAATAGCACTGTTAGCTCATAGTCTATGCAAAACTTCACAAGTGTGATAGTAGAGCTCACATACTTGATGATGTCATCAACTAACTATCCTCTATCATTGCTTAAATGAGCATCTTTTTATTACCTCCTAGATGTAAGATAGCCAACAAACATTAGGAACTATTTTCCAAATACTTTATCTCTAAACTGCTCTCTATAAATTGAGTACAGCTTTTGTACATCTTCAACGCAGACTCTACACACTTAACCACATCATCAAGACACTATGTCAAACATGTCCATAACTATGCATGATGTTACAATCAAACCATTTTCTATACCATCAAGATCTTTGTGTACTACTTTACCAATCTTTGTAGAAATAATTCTATGTTCATATCAATGACAAACACAATCATGAATGCAACATATCAATACTCTCCAACACTCAAGATAATCCCCAAAGTAGTATCATCAACATTCATGTTAACAATCTCCCCCTTTGGCATTGATGGAAATATACATGAAAAACTATCTAAGTTCCAAGAATACCAAGTAATATTCTATTGTTGCTTCTATCCTAATCAAGTCAAATCCTCTTCATCAAGCAAGTCTAAAATCTTCCTACTTCCTTTCATGAATCTTTCTAAATCTCTCTAGAGAAATCACTCTTCCCCATTTCTTAGGAGCTCTTCTCATGCATACTCTCCCCCATGACTTAATTAGGAGATTTTTTTCATGCATATTCTCCCCCATTGACATCAATGTCAAAAATTGCAATCTTAGAGTTACATACCAATTATTAATTAGGTTCTCCAAGTCATCAACCAGTAGTCATCAACCAGCTGGAGTGTCAAAAGACATTGCTCAATACCAAATACCAAATACCAAGAGTCCTTAATGACTCAGTACATGCTAGATACTCCCTTATGTAGGAAGCATCATAATTAAGTCCAGCCAAATAATATTGCTCTGTACCACTGGACTGATGCACTCTCTACAACACCTACTTAGAAGTAAGCAGGGGCATAACCCCAAGCATACCTCTCAAGTAATCAAATATATCTTTAGGCAAAGGCTTCGTAAAATATTTTCAATCTGATCCTTAGTACTTACATACTCCAATCTGATCTTCTTTTTTGATGCCTTGTCTCTCAGAACATGATATTTAATAGATATATGCTTATTCTTAGAATTCAATACAAGATTCTTAGACATACTCACTGTGCTTGTGTTATCACAGTAAATGATAATAGGTTCTTCACTCTCAATTACTCCTTCAACATCTACTTCATCCACATAAGTTTATTATAGTTATTTGCTATTGCAATATACTCTACCTCAGTAGTGCTCAATGAAATACAATGTTTCTTCTTGCTTAACCAAGAAACCAATATTCCTCCAAGAAAAAATGCTCCACCAGTAGTGTTCCTTTTGTCATCCATACTACTTGCCTAATCAACATTAGTATATGAAAAAAGTGTGAAATCACTTGATCTATCATACCAAATTCCATAATAATCTATCCCTTTTAGATATCTAAATATTCTTTTCACTACTACAAAATGATAGTCCTTAGGATTAGCTTGAAATCTACCTATAATCCCCACTGCATTTTCTATATATGGTTTGGTGTGAGTTAGATATTGAAAGCCTCCAATCATGGATCTATACTTCTTCTGCTCAATTGCAAGTGTCTCATCTTTGTTGGATAACTTGTGACTAGTTATCATAGGTGTGTCAATAGGTTTATGAATTTCCAAATCAAACCTTTTCAAAAAATGTTTTAGGTACTTAGCTTGTGAAATGAATATACCATCATTATTCTACACAATCTACAATCCTAGAAAAAACTTTATTTCTCCTATCATGCTCATTTCAAATTCATTCATCTCTTTAGAAAATGTATCACTAGCTTCATCATTACCTCCAAAAATGATGTCATTAACAAATATTACAATAATCAACAAGCCATCTTCAATTTATTTTAGGTATAAGGTACTATTTTCATACCTTTAGCAAATCCATGCTTTTCCAAGTAACTATCCAACCTCTCATACTAGATTTTTAGTGCTTGCTTCAGATCATAAAGAGCTTTCTTCAATTTACATGCCATGTCTTTATCATGTGACAAAGGAAAACCTTTAGGCTATTCAATATAAACCTCTTCTTCAAGTTCTATATTCAAAAAGGTTGATTTAACATCCATATGATAAACCTTGAATTTCTTGTTCACTACATAATCCAAGAGCATCCTTACTACTTCCATTCTTTGTATATGTGCATATGTTTTCTCATAGTCAATGCCTTCTTATTGTGAATAACATTTACAAACAAGTCTTGCCTTGTTTCTCACAAATTATCCTTTCTCATTCATCTTATTCCTAAAAACCCATTTTGTCCCTATCAGATTCTTGTCTTTTGGTCTAGGAACTAACTCCCATGTGTCATTCTTTACTATTTGATCCAATTATTCCTTCATTTCTTGGATCTAATGATTATCTTTGACTACTTCATCTATACATTTGGGTTCAACTTGGGTTCTTAGACATATCTCCTCATTTTCTTTGTTCCTTATCATCGCACCTTTATCTTTACTTTCAAATATATGCTTAGGAGGGTGATTCTTCATTAGATTCCTGTAAGGGGTAGGAGTTGACATCTCAACTCTCATCTCTTTTCTAATTTTAGAACTCTATTCTTCATTATACTCAAAATTTAGCACATCATTCTGCAAGTCATTGTTAGTCTTAAACAAAACTTCAGCATTTTGTCTAACAATTCTAGAATTATCCTCTTCTTCATCTAAATTAAAATCTAAAATCTTTTCTTTAGTTTCAAACTTCTCATCAATCCTTACATTTTCACATTCAACTATTGTCTTAGTTCTATAGTTGAAAGATCTATAAGCCTTGCTTTTCAATGAATAGCCAAGAAGCATACCTTCATTGCTTCTTAGATCAAACTTACCAATGTCATCATCTCTCTTAATAGAATATTTGCTGCCAAAAATCCTAAAATACTTGACTGATGGTGAATGTCCAAATCATAGTTCATAAGGTGTCTTGTTCATACCTTTCCTAATCTATACTCTATTCAGAGTATATATTATTGTATCAATTACTTCTCTCTAGAATGTCTTAGAAAAATCATTCTCAAACAATATTTCTCTTGCTGCTTCTATTATGGACTTGTTTCTTCTTTCAACAATCCCATTTTGCTCATGTGTTCTAGGTGTAGATAGTTATCTTTTGATTCCATTTTCTTCACAAAATATGTTAAATTATCCCCTTCTGTTAGGTCTCAAACACTTAATATTAACACTAGATTCATTCTCAACTCTATTCTTAAATATCTTGAACTTCTTAAAAGCTTCAGATTTCTCTTTAAGAAATGCTACCCACATCATTCTAGTGAAATCACCAACAAAAATCATAAAATACCTTTCACCATAGAATCATCTTGTTCTAGAAGGACCACTTAGATTAGTGTGAATGATCTCTAGCTTGCTTTTGGTAGTGTACTTATTTCTAGGGAATGATACTTTATTCTACTTAGCTAGAATACATTCCTTACACACAACATTAGTAGGCTCAACAATCTTAGGCAATTCCTTGACTACAAGTTCTAGTAACCTTCACAATATTATCAAAGTTTATGTGACAAAATATTCTATGCCACAACCAACTGTTATCCACTTTAGCTACCAAACATGTCATCTTAGTAGGATACAACTAAAATACATTACCTTTGGATCTAGTGCTAGTTCCAAACATTTTACCATCTCTACCTTTGATAGTGTAGGTCTTCTTAATAAATTGTAATAGAAAACCCTTGTCCACCAACTGTCCAACACACAACAAGTTATGCTTCAATCCATCAACAAAATAGATATCATCAATGTTAGTTTTACCATCAAGAGCAATGGATCTAATTCTTGTTATATGATAGGCTACATTGTTACCAACTCTAATAATACCTCCATCATGATTCTTGAACTTAAAAAACTTATTCGTACCACCAGTCATGTAGTGTGAACAATCACTATCAAGTATCTAATCAGACTCCTTTGCTACTTAGGTAACTAGAGCTCTTTCTTCTCTAATTTTTCTATCAATATTATCCTCCTTGATAGCTATAAATCTTGATTGATTATCACTTTTACTTTGACTTTTCTCATCAAATTCTTCATCTTCATTTGCATACAAATAGTTTCTACCTCTATCTCTTCTAGGGTTAAACTTTCCCTTATAATTTTTCTATCTTTTACGTCAATTAGATGCATTTTGTCACAAAATTTTGCAACCTTGTCCAAAGTTTTTACCTAAGCACAACCTTGTGAAAGATGGAAACAACCTCCAAGTTGTGAGGCTTGAACTATGAGGTTGAATCTCTAGAGAAGGTCAACTTCCTTTACTATCAAGATGCACCTAACTCATCTTGGAAAGGAAAAGGGAGAAGGAATGCATAGAAGCAAATCTACCTATTCTAACATAAGGGGTGATGCACCAAAATAGTGTGTTCAAATTAATCTCTATCCATACAAGAACTTTTGAACCATCATGACACCAAAAGATATACACATTCAGAATCATTTTAATCTAACAATCACACGTAGATTAGAAAATCCAAATAAATGACACAAAGGAGAAGAGAATTCACTTATATATCATTTATAGGCAAAAGAAAGATATAGTCATGCAAGATTACAGAGATCCACAATACACTAATGAGATAAAAATAGATCTTTTCACAATGCATCAATGTCTAAAGAGATTAGGTAGAATTTCATTTAGGTTTAGATGCAAAGGGAATTTACAATGAATTTTTTAGAGCAATATCAAGAAAATAGAGAAGAGTTGACCTTACCAAAATTTATAAAAACTGCCTTTATAGCCTAGATATAAATGAGATATTTCTAACTAGAGTTACTCCACAACCACTATCTTAAATGCTTCAGAGAATAATCATAAAACCTTGGGAAAAATTTGATCTTAATATAGATTCAAATATAATGAAATCTAATATTTTACCAAAATAGAGCCTTGAGAAGACAGAAATGGAGCCATTAAATCACTCTAACCAAGTAGATGGATAAACCTAGAGATGGTGGAATGTTTTCCTTCATTCATTATGTGCAACATTAATTAGAAAGTTATTGGAATCAATAATGAAGATTGGATCATGCAAGATACCCTATCTTTACAAATCAACCTGCTCAACAAGTCAACTAGGTCAAGCAACCAGAAACCTCCATGTGGACCAACCATATCATTTCCTTTTGGAACCTCATGGAGTCCTCATGTGTTTGAACATTATATCACCTTGACTGCCCCACCCTCAAACTTAACCATGATAACTTGCAATGTTGTTGATTTAACTATGATGTTAACCTAACTGCACCTACCAAACTAGGCCTGCTGAGATACATGGTGAATCCTTGCTATATAGCTATGACTAAAGGTCAAACAACTTCCTATAGAAACATAGTGAGAAGAATTGATCTCCCACCTTATAATGGTCCCAAAAAATCATCAATCCTACTAATGCACCAACCAATAGGAACATGTTACTTTGCCAAGCTATCTGACACTAACCCACCACACCGTGGCCCACAAAGAAATGGACCCAGCTACCATATATCAAGTCAACACTTTTTTGCTATGAATAAATGTTGAGAAAATTCCTATAGCAACAAAGCAACCACCATTGATCTATTTGCATCAGATGATTAAAGGTATAAACTGAGAACATGTAGCTCACAACCTAGACATGTCAGAGGCTTGGCCAATGGAGATTCCATCGTACACCATCTCATTCTGACTAACCAAAGAAACTTGGACCCACATAGACACATGGTACAATGTCACTATGTCACATAAAGTAAAGGTCATGCAACTCTGCATAGTGACAAAGTGACCACTATGGATGATGAAGGATCTGATAGTGAGTAAGGTGAGGGTCCATGGAATATTAAATTATGTAGTCACCTAGGAAATAAATTATAACCTAAATTTTTATATGAAATAATTTTGTGCCCCACTTTATTCAAATTTTAAAATATGTAGACGTTACGATGTTTAAATTCAAATATAAAAAATTTTGGCGACAAGGCAAAAAAGACCAACAATTTTGGTGACTCAGGGGGGATGCTAGCATGCTATGCATACAATTAGTGACCTTATTCATCCAATAGGCTACAAAGTCATAAAACATAAAGATCTAAACATAGTAAAACACCATAGCCCTACCCTTATTTCTCTGCAACCATAAAATAGGAACAAAAAGCCTTTGCAACCTTTAAAACTTTAAAACTTGCTATCCTCTAGATGGACAACCTATGCTCATGCACTTATTGGAAAGAAATAAAACTATTTTAATATGTAAAAAAAACCTTTAATCTTCTCTAAAAGAAAGGTTTAAGGTGAATCCCATAGACTAAGATTGGGAAAACTTCAGCATTAGGCCAGGATAGCTGAAAAGCATCAGCCTCTTTGCAGTTGGTGATAAAGAATGGGCCACTCCACATTGCATCAAATTCAGAGTGCCTACCAAGCTTAGCTCTATTAGCATCCCATTTGAGAACAAGGTCTCCTTCCTTGAAGACTCTAGATGTATCCTTCTTGTCAAAGCTTCTTTTGACCTATTGCTAATGTGCCTCAAGTGTATGCATAGCTTGCTAACTTTTTTCCTCTAGTCCCATTATTTCAACCATCCTAACTATCATAGCATCTCAGCTAGCTCCAATTGATGAGCTAGTTCAAGAGAGGGGAACTCAAGTAAAATAGGAAGCCTTGCTTCCATTACATATACTAGCATGAAGGGTGAGTTCTTAATTGCTCTCTTGGGTGTGATTCTATCAGCCCAAAGGGCAGTTTTTAACTTAGCATGCCAACACCTCTAATTGTCTTTAATTATCCTCTTCATTATTCTAATGAGGTTCTTATTAGAGGATTCTACTAAGCTATTCCCTTGGGGATAATAATTTGAGGAAGTCCTCAAATATATTCCATATTCTAGAGCCCATGAGCATATATGATTCCCAATAAAATATCTAGCATTATCTGATATGATGGTTGATGGAATGCCAAATTTGGTCACTATTCCATCAAGGAATTCAACTAGTGAAGTTTTTATCACATCTCTTAGAGTTACTACCTCTATCCATCTTGTGAAACAATATATGGCTATCAAGATGCATTTGTGACCAACACTATAGGGAAAGTTTATTAGACCAATAAAATCCAAACCCCATTGAGCAAAGGATTGGTCTAACTAGATGGGATGGAGAGGAAGGGCAACTAATCTTTTCTTTCTAGAGAAGAAAGCACATTTCTCACATTTCCTCACAAATTTGTGGCAATCACTAAAAAGAGTTGGCCAATAATAACTAGCCCTCATTATCTTCATTATTGTAACCCTAGCCAAGAAATTACCACCAGCAAGCCCATCATGGAACTCTTTTAATAGCCTAGTGATGTGAACTGTATTGATACATCTCAATAGGACTCCATTAGAATCCTTCCTGAATAGTATTCCATCCACCAAGATATAAGTAGACTACAATATAAATTGTCTTCTCTTTTCTCTATTCAAACCATGTGGATATCTTCCATCTACCAATAAAGTAGTCATACTGTGCAACCAATCATTCTAATTTTCATTCCCTATTGGTTGCTCATTCTATATTAAGAGGCTAGCTTCCTTAGGTGTCTCAAAAGAAGAGACCACCTACTTATATAATCCCCTACCTCTTGAAAGTTTGGTGATCCTGATATCATTATCATATTCCATGACTTTTGTGATCCATCCAACTCTTTTTTCATTGATATCCTTATTCAGCAGGAACTCCTTTACACTTGCATGTGAAACCAAGAGCTGAACCTTGTGTAGACACTTAAAATTGTCCTAAACACTATATTAATTAATTTTAATATTACTTGTGACATTGTAATTAATTATATTGCTCACATTCTTCTACTAATTTAATTAAATTATTTTAATTAAATGAGTTCATTCTCCTAAGTATTTAAATTTAATTTAAATACTCCTAGCCTTAATGTGTTAAATTAATTTAACACATGATTCTCCATCATCCCCTTTTAAAAATAAACTTTTTTAATTTAATCCTCACATCCAATTAATTTCACTAAACCCATGATTAAATTAAATCCTATTTAATTTAATCCTAATCCTATCTTAAAACCTAGTCTACAACCATCACTCTCATCCTTCTAAGCCTACCCACTACTTAAATCCACTTTATTATCCTAAATCCCTTTCTAAACACCTTTTAACTCTTAAGAGTTTTCTCACACATGTGTGAGAAGCTATTGATCCAATAAAGCTTCCACCTCTTACACATCTTACACATTTGTCCCCCACTCCTTCCCCCAAGGTTGCTCACACATGTATGAGCATGCCTTGAGCCTCTCAAACATTAAAGGCTCTTTTTGACTTTTTCATGGCTTGTCCTTCTGCCCATGCGTCTCCCTTGTGGCACCTATGTGGATGCCACATAGAGGCCACCTCACTAAGCCCTCCCTCAAGCCTATAAATAGAGCACTTGTCTCAAGCATTTTCCATCTCCTCCATATGCATTGTTATCATGCCAGTTTAGAGTTAGAACTTTCTAGAGATTTTATGCATAGTTACTAACCCTTTGGTAGTTGTTTATTTCTTGCATTTCTTTGTATATTCATGATAGTATTATATTCTTAGATTTTATTTCTACATCCATTTCCATTATCCATTGAGTGTTCTCAAGAATGGTTGCTTCCATAGCCATCTCTTGAAGTATTCTTTATCATTTAGCTTAGTTGCATATTCATTATTGCATCTTTCATCATCTTGGGATTCATAGTTGTGTTTGGGGAGAGCACACTCACATCCCTCCAATCTAAAACACACCAACATGGCCTCTCATGGGTGCCTTTGTTGAGCTATTTGAGGTTGCATGAGGACTTGATTTATTGGTTGCTTGGAGTTGCAAAACTCAAGCATAATATTAGTTGTGTTTCATTTTGTCTTCAATATCTTAATATCTATGTCCAACTAATGTTTGTTTGTTAACTCTTGCTTCTAATAGGTCAAATTCTCTTGCATACACCTTGTTATAAGACAAAAGATGTCTAAATTTTTTAAGAGCCCTTATAATAGCAAGGACCTATTTCTCTACATAGTTGTATCTTCTTTCATAATCCTTAAGCCCCTTGCTAACGAAAGAAATGGGAAACTCCAAATTCTCATCATTTAGTTGTGTTAGAATAGTTGATATACTTGATTCTCCTCCAAGGGAGTAAAGGATGAATTCTCTATCAAATTTGGGATTGACAAGAGTGGGAGCTAATGCAATTAATTTCTTGATCTCTTCAAACTTAGTATTCCCCTCCTTGGTCCAAGTAAACACCATATTCTTCTTCAACATAGCTATGAGAGGCTTCGTTATGGAGGCAAGAATAGGGATGAAACTTCTTATGAAGTTGATCCTACCAAGAAAGCTCTATAATCCTTTCTTATGACTGGGAAGTGGGAGAGAGAGAATTGCTTCTACTCTCTCTAGATTATTGTGAGCCCATCTATTGACACAATATGTCCTAGGAGCTTTCCTTGGTCAGTCGCAAACACACACTTCTTTGGGTTTAGAGACACACCATACTCTACATATTTTAGATACCTATCTCAAATGATCAAAATGATTTTCTACATGTTTTGAGAAAAAAATGGTATCATCAAGATAAACTAATACAAAATTTTCCAGCACACCCTTGAAGGCCATCTTCATTGCCTTTTGAAATGTGCAACCTACATTAGTTAGTCCAAATGACATCTTATAATAATCATAGGTACCCGATTTGGTAGTGAATGCTATTTTACATCTGTATGACTCTTGGACTAGTACCTAATTATAGCTTGAAAAACCATCTAAGAAAGAAAACCTTTATGAGCCACTAACTTTGGATAGAATTTTTTCCATAGATGGAAGGGGACTATGATCTTTAAGAGAAGCCTTATTAAGATCCCTAAAATCTAGATACAAGCTAATTTCTCCATTATTCTTTCTAACAGGAACAAGATTGGCTACCCATGAAGAGTGCTTAATAATAAAAATGATATTGGCTTCTATAAGTTTGGATAGTTCCTTTCTCATTAAAAGTTCAATCATTGGGTTGACTAGCCTTTTCTTTTGTCTAATAGGCTTAGCATCATGGTTTAAATCTACGGTATGCTGAAATAAATTTGGGTCAAAACCCCTAAGTCTTCATATGTCCAAGTAATAACATCTTTGAATTATTGACATAAATGAATGAAAACTTCTTGTTTAGCATCAGTAAATACCTTTCCCAAGTTAAGATTCTTTCCATCAACAATAGTGATAGGTGTGAAGTCATCCCTCTTTGTGGTCAAGTTTGGATCTTTGCCTTTGTCTTGATTATCAGAGTTGAAAATTCCCTCTAAGGTGATAAGACCTTTAAGCAATTTGTTGGAGTTTAGGTTCATAATCTGGTTCCCATACTGACTTCACAACTTGGACTAATTTCTAGCAGAGAACTCTACTTCATTTTGCAAGAAACTAATAATATGTAAATTAGAATCAAATACTTGCCAATTTGTACAATTTTCTAGGATGACAAGTCTTACAACAATTCTAATCTACTACTTCTTTTCATTAGTAACATGCTCTGGTACATCATAATGAGTGCCAATGTTTGCAAGCCTATCAAAATGTTTATTTTTGTTTCTTGGGACAATCTAAATATTGAAAGCTTGAGAGCTTTCAAGTAGATCCCAAACTCTATGTTTTTATGATTTGAGAAGGTTGTTCTTTGTAACATTCTAATTTCTAATTAGATTAACAACCATCTCACTTTCCTCATATATGCTTAAGAGTTTGATGCCTCTCCTTTGTGCCTATTGGAGACCCTATATTAGAGCTTCATATTCTACCACATTATTAGTGCAACTAAATTGAAGCCTAAAGGAGAAGTAATACCTTACTTGTGCAAGAGAAATCAACATCACACTAACCCCTAATCCATTCTTATTTCTTGATCCATCAAAATACATATTCCATATCCAACTCATCTCTTCTTGTATCTTCATAAGGCTAGGGACAAGAACATCCTTTTTTGACACATAGTATGTACCAAGATTTGTCTCAAGGGTTTCTAATGTGGGATCAAATTGATATACATTATCCCATTCATCTAAGAGAAAATTAGGTATCTCTTCTAGAGAAGTGGCAGGCTCATTCACTATGTCATTCTCATGCATTTCTAGGATAGTACAATTCATATTGATGAGATTAGGGGTGTAGGGTTCAATTTTATGGAGGGATAGAGGCTCTTCTCTGATTAAAACCTTGGTCCCATATCTTGTTCTAAAAAACATGTATGACCAATTAGAAGATATGTAACCACCTATTTGTGCAGTGAAATCTTTTGAAAGATAGATGGCAAAGCGTGGCTTGAATTCAACAACTAATATATCTTGATTTACAATACAACCCTAGCATGCATGTAGGGCCATTTCCACATTCCTAAGGATCCCTATAGTCTTGATAGTACTACCATCCAACTATAATACATCCCTAACAATGGGTTCTTATTTCATCTCTAAAGCATCATCAACACACTTAGGCATCACTGAACTACTAGCCTCTAAATTAGTCATGCAATCATGGACTAGTTTATCCCTATAATAAAGGAAACATAAAAGGGAGTGGGTTTAGCCTTTTTATTTTTCTCAACCCCCCTTTATGGTTATACTAGGCTTGTGGCACTTTCCATGCTAGGTAGTCGATCCTTTAGTTCAATATTTTCCAATTCTTGTTGTAGCAACTTCTTTTGTGTGGGTATAGCAGCAATAGCATCCCACATGGGAATATTCACATTTTTCTTCTTCATCTACTCCACCTTTGGGAGCTACATGTGTAGGAGGTTGAGTTGGAATGATTTGGGGGTCGTTCATATCCCCTTCTGTTATTATTTTGTCTTTTTGTTGAGGAACATTGAGTTGGGCACTTTCTACTTTTATATGAGGCATTGCATTTGATATTAAAGTATGAGGAGGAGGGCTAGTATCTTTAATAGCTCTTATTTTTCTCCTAGTGTTGTGAGTAAGAGAATCCTAGTTTACATTACAATGTTCTTCCACTTGATGATTCATAAAGGAGCAATCACCCTATCTTTGCATATATGAGGCATCACTGAATTGGTTCTCCTTGAATGATTGTCCTACTATAGGGTCTTTGGTGGTCAAAGATAAATAGGATTTAGCCTTTTGACAGGAGTAGTTGTAAGAGGGACAAAAATCTTGATCCTGAGCCATATTGTTTTGAGGGACTATGGCCCTACTTTGATTTATATTTGAAGTAGAGGCATGACTATTTTGCCTACTTTGATCAAAAGAGTTGTTCCCATAATTATAATTTGAAGGCCTACTATTGTTTGGAGTTTAATATTGCAATTGATGAGCCTTACTACCTTGAGCTTGTTGCTTTTCCAAAGTCACCACTTTGTTTCTCACCTTCTACATCACAAAGAAGCTATGTTCTAGCTTCCTCTCTTGGCCTTGCAATATTTTCTCTATGTTCAACATCATAGACTACATCCATTTGAAGATGTGGAGGCTTGAGGGACTAAAGCAAGGGATTATGGTGTGGAAGTTGTGGGAATAGGGGCCATCGTTGGTTGGTGATTTGGGACATTAGGTAAGAAGGGCATAGGATGCTTCAAGGCTAACTTTCCTCCTTGTATCAATATGTTTTCTGCCCTTACTACAATTTCATAAGCATCATGTAAAGAACCTCCTCCCATGGTTTGAATTTTAGTGGCAATGTCACTATTAAAAGCTCTGAGGCAATGTAAGAAGGCATTGCCAGGGGTAGGTTTTACTGAAGTAGGTATTCTATCCCACATTTTCTAAAATCTATAATTGAAATTGGTCATACATTCATGGGGGGCTCTTTTTATAGTAGTTAGTTGTTCCAAAACCGACAAGTAGTCACTTTTTTCCTCAAAGTGTTTACACAATCCTACTCTTAATCCATTGCAATTGGTTATAAAGTTATAAGGCCACCCTTTATACCATTGAACTTATTTCTCTTTTAAAGATGAATCCAAAAGCCTAATGAAAACATCATCCTCAGATATATCATGAATATTACAAAAATTTGCAACCTGTTGAATGTGTTCTAAGGGAGAGACATGATTTTAACCAATGAGATCTAATATAATTTTAAGTGCAACTACTAGAATTTCATGTCTTTGGGCCAATAAAGAGGACTTCCACCATTAAAGTGGAAAAAGCATGAGCTCTAGCCATATAAACAAGTGATCTATCGATATGAGCTGATGGTATTCTAGATTGAGACCTAACAATAGGAGGAGTGGAAATGGTTCTTGTAGGGGTATGTACTTCTTCTATACTCTTAACTAGTCATAGAGACTTAATCTAGTCTTTCTTCTTTTAGGATTTGAAAATGAAAGCTCCTTATATTGAAATTTACCTCTAGAAGATGCCCTTGTTTTAGCTTTGGACATGAATCACTACAACTCTAGTCTGGAAACTAGATATGAAGGGTGTAGAGTTGCCAAGTGTTTCATGGAAATGAGCCTCTTAAGGCTTAGAATACTAAGAACAACACTATTTCCTCATTATCAACTTGAATTTTTTTTTTCTTTTGACACCAGTAGACTTGAAATCTTCTAGAATGTGTCCCATTAGGCATGCCAAAAACTATTGTCACAAAAGTTTGCACCCCTGTCCAAATTTTTACCTAAGGACAACCTTGTGAAACATGGAAACAACCTCCAAGCTATGGGACTTGAACTATGAGGTTGAATTTTCAGAGAAGGCTGGCTTCCTTTACTATTAGGATGCACCTAACTACTCTTGGAGAGGAAAAGGGAGAAGGAATGCATGGAAGAAAATCTACCTATTTTAAGGGGTGATGCACCAAAATAGAGTGTTTGAACTAATCTCTATCCATACATGCACTTTTGAACTGTAATGACACCAAAATATATACACATTTAGACTTGTTTTAATCTAACTATGACATGTAGATCATAAAACCCAAATAAATGACACAAGGGAGAAGAGAATTCACTGATATATCATTTATAGGCCAAAGAAAGATACAATCATGCAAGATTGTAGAGATCCACAATACACTAATGAGAGGCAAATAGGTCGTTGCACAATGCATCAATGTTAGAAGATATTAGGTAGAATGTCATATAGGTTCAAAGGTAAAGGAAATCTATAGTGAATTTTGCAAAATAATATTATAAAAAAAGAGAAGAGTCGACCCTAACAAAATTTACAAAAATTGCTTTTATAGGCTAGGCATAACTAAGATATTTATAACTAGAGTTACCCCACACAAATTATCTTAAATTATTTAGAGAATAATCATATAGCCCTGGAGAAAATATGATCTTAGCATAGATTCAAATACAATGAAATCTAATATTTTTCCAAAATAGAGCCTTGAGAAGATAAAAATGACACCATTAAATCATTCTGACCAAGTAGATGGATAAAACTAGAGATGGTGGAGTGTTTTCCTTCATTCACTAGGTGCAATATTCATTAGAAAGTGGTTGGAATTCATGAAGATCAGATCATGCAAGAAACCATATCTTTCTCATTTCTAGCTTTACAAATCAGTGAGTCAACAGGTCAATCAGGTCAAGCAACCAAAAACATCCATGTGGACCAACCATATCAATTCCTTTTGCCACCTCATGGAGTCCTTGTGTGTTTGATCACCATATCACCTTAACTGCACCACCCTCTAACTTAACCATGATGGCTTGCAATATTGTTGATTTAACTGCAATTTTAACCTAACTACACTTACCAAACTGGGCTTGCTGGGACACATGGAAAATCCTCACTATGCCTCTATGACTAAAATTTGAATAAATCCCTATAGAAGCATAGTGAGAAGTGTTGATCTCCCACTATCTGACAGTCCCAAAAAATCTTCAATCCTACCAGTGCACTAACCAATAGAAACATAGTCCTTTCCCAACCTCTTTGACACTGACCCACCACACCATGGCCTCCAAAAGAACATATAAACTTGCCATGCATCAACTCGTTGCTTTGTCACTATGAATAAATATTGAGCAACCTCCTTTAGGAATAAAGTGGGCACCATTGATTTATTTGCATCGGAGAGTGGAAGGTATAAACTAAGAACATATGACCCACAACCTAGACACATTAGAGGCTCAGCCAATGAAGATTCCACCATACACCATCTCAATCTGGCTCACCAAAGAAACTTAGACCCACATAGATACATGGGGTGATGTCACTATATTGCATGAAGTAAAAGTTGTGTAACTCCACATAGTGATAATGCAACCTCCATAGATGATGAAAGATCTGACTGTTAGTAATGTGTGGGTCTGTGGATTATTAAAGTGCATAGTCACTTAGGAAATAAATTATAACTTAAAGTTTAATATGAAATATTTATGTCTCCCACTTGATTCAAATTTTAAAATATACAAACATTAGCATCTTTAAATTCAAATATGGAATTTTTTGGTAGGAAGGCAAAAATGACCAACAATGCATAATGACCAAATTCATTACAACTCCAACATTTAAAGATTTTCTTATCATCTTTTTCTCTTCTTACTAGAAGGGCTATTCCTTCCTCAATCTTCTTTTCTTCATTAGGTCTGCTACTACAAGTAAAATCTCCATAGGTTCTTGCACTCCTTATCAAATTAGGTTGAATGTTTAGGGCATTGAAAGTTGTTTCAATTCTTGCAAGTTCTCCAATCTATCTTAGATCTTCTTCTGTTGATGCTGATTCTAATCTTCCAAACAATTCTCCTTTGTGAAATACTTATTGTAGGGCAATACCAGTTGAATCATCTAAGCTATTAGCTTGAATGGTTTTGTCAAACTTCTTAAGATCTTCTATATGACTTCATCATCTTTCTTGGTTCCACCATTAGACCGAATTCCTATGACCATTTCTTATATTCAACCATTATAAATTCTTATACATTCATCTTCCATCATTCTAGCATCTTGAAATGCACATATCCAATTCTATAATCTTATTCTCTTTGCATGTTCATCAACTTCAAAAGTAGATTCTAATGCTTTCCAAATTTCATGAGATATTGCAAGTGGCTTTACCTGATTGTATTCATTCTCTAGAAGAGATATCACTAGAGATTCTCTTGCTCTCATGTTTCACATGACCAGATCTCTCTCTTCTTCACTAAAACCTTCAAGATTTTCTTCTTCAACGATTGTCTTATGAATTTCTATCAAGATCCAATATCCTAAACCCGTGCACAATAGATGAGTTTTCATCTTCTCCTTCCAACTATCATAGTTAGCCCATTGAATCTAGGACTATCCTTCCTGAATATATATGACATTGATCTGCCAAAGTTGTTAAGCTTATACTTCAAGGATCTAAAGCTTTGATACCAATTGTTAGAATATATAGCCCACTGATATAGCTGAAGGGGTGGGGGGGGGGGGGGGGGGGTGTGAATCAGTTATATAATTAATATCACAATTATCATCCTTTAACAATCTTAACCATATGAGTAATATAAACTTAAACCACAAAAAGATACTCATACATAATAAAACTAGATATGTTAACTAGAGAAACCCATAATCATAGGGAAAACCCTAGTGGGGATGGTACCCATAAGATGATGTACTAATATAAATATTCCTAATTAGAGGATAGACCCTATTATGATTCTGTTACAAAATTTAGTACATATGAGTCTTTTTTAGGAGACTTTGAATCCCTATTAGGAGATTCCAACCCTATTAGGAGTTGTATCAACCTTGTTATGAGTTGTGGAGGACAACTTGCATCACTTCCCAAATAGCTTTAAGGAAAAACCAACAAACCCACTATCAAAATGATCTCTGTATTATTCCTTGTAGATTAATAGAACTAAAATGTACTTTGTTCCTCTATCTCTCTCTTATCAACTAGACCTCAACTCCTTCAGATCTTGTAACCAATTCTCATGTCACACATTTGATAATCCCTTAGATTGCTTGCATGCATTTAGTAAGCACTATGTTCATTTTTGCACTCCACACTTCAATAACTATCACAATACTTGAATACTTCTTACAAACAAGGAAAACATATTTCCTTTATACCATATCTTCATAATAATTCCTTAATTTGGCCTTGAGGTTTTCCCAATTAATTAAAATAATATAATTAATTAATTACAATTAAATTAGCATTGACGGCTCATAGTCTATACATAACTTCACACATGTGATAGTAGCTCACACACTCTTCGATATCTTTAGCTAGTTGTCATCTTTCATTTCTTGACTCCACATCTCTCTATTACATCTAAGATGTAAGATAGCCAACAAAAATCAATAATTCCTTTCCCAATACTCTATCTCTGAATTACTCTATATGAATTAGGTACAACTTTTGTACATCTTTGACTTAGACTCTACACACTTAACCACGTTGTTAAGACATTGTGCCAAAAATTTCCATAATTGTAGATGACTAGACAATCAAACCATTGTTTGTACCATCAAGATGTTTGTCTACTACATTTTCATTCTGTACAGAAATAATGCAATGTTGATATTAATGAAAAATATAGTCATGAATGCAACATATCAATACTATCCAGTGCTTAGGATACTCCCCAAATTATAATCATCAACATTCATGCTAACATGCCAATTTATGCAAGTGCCCTTCCTTGGTTATTAATGGAGCATAAAAGTAATGCCATAAAAGAAGTCGTACAAAAAATTTGATTTCCTATAGGATTTTCTATGAATATAAGCAATCTCATATCAAAGAAAAGTGAATTTGTGCCAAGGCTGAAAACACATGCTTAGCATACCTTCATCAAGGTAAGTCACGATCTATTTTATTTATAATATATTTTTGAAATTGCATTCAATTTCATTGTATTATGTTAGAAAAGAATGAAATGATTAGTTGACAATTGTTGCAGTATGTGCTACCCCTATCACTCATAGACCATGTTGACAATAATATCAAAAAAATGATATATGATCTTGGAAAATACATGAGGTAAGTAGTGACATTTCTTCAATATATCAAACAAGTAATATATTGTAAAGTCTCATACTTATATGTTTTTGTGTCTTGAATCCATTGTAGGCTATTTTCATCTAGAGATACCCATAAAGAAGATATTAAATATCAGAAGAAAAGAATTCATCTACTAATGTGTGAAATGAAAAAGTGTTTACCTTCAACTTTATTCAATGCACAAGAACACTACATCATACACCAAATTAAGGAGATTTAATTGTGTGGACCTATATAGCCTAGGTCAATGCAGATGGTTGAGAGACACTTGAAATTTTTGAAGGGTTTTTTTCAACAAAGAGCAATCTTGAGGGTTCTATGGTTGAGGAATATATGGTATACCAGATGATGGTGTACATTACTCAATATCTTCCTTATCTTGCAGCAAAGACCCATATAGATTGAATTTGGGATCTTGACTCCATTAAAAGATTTGGAGGGGAGTACTTGGTGGGGAATTGTAGGTTTAGGAAAGTGAAAGGTAATAAATTGTGATTTTTTATTATAGTTAATTACTTCTTAATCTTCAAAATAAATATGTTGTAAGTCATCTATTTACTTTTGTATAGTTGCTAAAAAGTAGGATGTAATACATTTTTTTATTGTAAAAAATCAAGATTAGATGATGGTATGGATTGAACAATGTCAACATTCTTGTCGTAGATTAAAATAGGAATCTTTGTCTTCATTGGTTATACAAGATCATTGTAATTGAGATCCCAATATTACACAAAAGGATATAGATTTAGCATATGGTTTAAGAGATCTCTAGGTACATATAAGTTTGTTAATCAACCATATATTTTTAAACTCATGATGCAATAATTTATACATGTTTGACATTATTCTAGGTGAAACACCACAAGGCTATGGTATGCAATGGTTATAAATTTTGATGACATGAAGAGAACTTGTGCATTCTTCCAAAGTGACCAATATATCATCTAGAAATGACTTACATGCTCAAGAATCTCCAAATCTATACTATGGCATTTTGGTTGATATAATTGATTGTGACTTTAATTCCTTTTAATTAGTTCTCTTTATCATCAAATGATATAGTCTATGACTTAGTCAAAATGATCCTAATAGAATTGTTATTCAACATGAGAATGGATTTCCAATTATTAATACAAGGTTGTTTGATCTAGTTGGGGATGAGCCCTATGTTCTTCCAAGCCAATGTGAGTAGATATTTTACTTAGAGGTTCCACATAAAATGGGTTGGTCATTTTTTGTTAGATATGATCCAAGAGGAATGATGATAAAATATAATGCGATGGAAGAAGAAGATACTAAGGAAGAGGAAGAAGTGGATCACAATCAAGAGTTAGTTAATGATGCTCTTGATACAAATGATACTGCTACTAATCATGATGATGTTTAGGAGGAGAAGGATGAGGATGATGATGATGATGATGAAAATGAGAATGATGATGATGACAACTGATGAAGGGTGCTACCCTTAATACCATAAAATCATAATAAAAACAAAGAAATGACAAAAAATGTGAGAAAAATTATATACTTCTTACTTGAACTACAAATGCATTATTACTAAATTCAAAATTACATTATGCTAACCTACATGGATAGTTTCATTGCAATAATTTGCAAGACAAGCTATGAACTATCACCCAAAGTTGTTCTACACAATTTTTGGGCCTTTCTTAAATAGACAATTTTAAGTCATCTAGGAAGGTTCTAGACAATGAAACTTAATACATAGGGCTAACAAACCCTAACAATACATATGGAGTCATCCAAATACATCTTTGACAATTATTTTAGATATTTTGGGTATCCTAACTTTTAAAGGCCCTAACTTACAAACTATTGCTCTGATTGTCTATTATAACTACTTTTTAAAAATGCCATCTCTTGATCTATAGGCTCAGAACTATGCTAGCACCCTTCCATTAGGTTTTTAGACCTCATCCAAGCACTCTAAGGCCTCCAACAATGAGCATGAATATTTTCCTATAAATTTTTCCATCGAAAATTTGTAATAACTTCTCCAATACTTATGCTTGAGCAATGCGATTTTTATGGTAAGCTTATAACTCTAGAATGAACCTTCCTATAGAAAATGAGAATATTTTGAGTTCATATGAAAAAATTGTAAGGCCCACACTAGTACCCTATTATAGATCTTGATGAAATAAATATGATTATGAGTTAATTACGTTATGATTGACATTATTGTTACTAATAATGAGTTATGAGAACCTATTGGAGACTAAAGTAGATTTTGGTTATTATAAGTGTAATACATGTTCAATAACATTAGGATGATAAGATAAGACCACAAGAAAATGAGACATAATATGTTCAAGTTGAGAACCTGGTCACGAGATTCAAGGTATGATCTACAAGGTAGAAAGGAAAAATAAATTAACTTTTACTCTAGTGAGGACAACAATGAATGTAGGTTATAATGAAAATTGGAAAAATGATTACATTCAAAAATTGGTTTTAAATTATGATGACATTGTTGGGACTAAAAATTGCAAGGTCAATTTTGAGTACCATTGAGAAAATTGAACCCTATAAACGTTTTTGATGCACATGTACTTGGCTACCAGTTTGAGGCCTAAGAGGTGTTCAATGCTTCTAGCACCTTCCATTCAGCCTGTCTAAGTGTTTCATGAAGTGAAATCACCATTCTGAGCCATTTCGTGAAGTCCCATTTTGAGCATTTGTCAATTTTGCATTTTACCTTAAGTGTCAAACATCAACAAGAGGGCATGTTTGCATCTGAATATCTCACACCCAATATCATTTCATGATTTTCCACTTTGATATTGTCTAGTGTCCATACCTGAGAACCTATGTTTCAGATTTTGAGTCATTTTGAGTCCGTTTGACTAGGTTTTGAATCTCTCAAAGTTGGTAGTTTATTGTTTTCATGCTCATGCACATTGTACATAATTCTGGGAAGCCTTGTTTGACGTGTTATAATTTTGACCCAGTTCACCAAAATGTGAAAATTCCTTTTGTGTTGCATTATAAATGTTAGAGACTTGCTATGTTTTGAGTTTCAGCTTATGATGAATCCGTTTGATCAGTTTTCTAACGCAATTCCAAACGTAATTTATTGTTTTTTTACTAGTGTTAGCATTTGCATATTTTTTGGAACCCCTGTTCGGGATGTCATAACTTGAGATCTATGATTGGTAAGATCAAATGGATTATACCCCTATTTTTTCCTCTAAAAATACTCCAAGTTTGTCAGTTTTTAAGTCATGATGAATCCATTTGCACTCTTTTCCAGGTCAATTCCATTTGCAAAAATTGATTTCTTGCCATTCTTTCCAGTCAGCAAATCCAAGTAGCCCACTTTGACCATTTTCCATTTGCGTCCTGTTATTCATCATGAGCCCAAATCCCAAATCCATAATGTCCTCATGAAAAAGAACCAATGTCCTAGTTTTCGTCTTCCCAACTGTCAGTTTACCTAGTTTCTAAAGCTGACTCTGAACCCAATTTAGTGTTTTCTAACATGTTTTCTTGCAAGAAGTTCTGAAAGGTCAACTTTGACAGTGAATATCTTTTGACTCCAAATTCGTCATGAGACGAGATTTGACATGATACAAGTATGCAGAGAAGAGATTCAGCGTGTCAGATTTCAAAGCTCGATCAAGTGTTTGGATCAATTTTTAAGGCCAGTCAAAGGACCTCCTGGCACCAAATTCACAATTTGCAAATAAGTGGTAAAACGAGTTTTATTTGATGATTTAGTGATTGAACTTTTTTATAATTAGTCTGAGGTGATGAATGGATCAGTTTGCTAGTTCAGGTGTTTGAAAACAAAAAAATTTTAAGCCGAACCCACTTGGGGCCCGACTAATTTCATTAAGTTATTATGGCATCTGACTTATTTCAAGTATGAACCAATTTTAAGTGGCATCTGCAAAGATATATGAAATGCTTGAGTTTTTCTTTCTGGAGATATATAATAATGAAGCTATTCTTACTTCCTAACCTGATAAAATTGGAGGATAATGGTCAAGAAAGAAGTTGAAGAACTAAGATCATCCCTACAAACCTCTATGGCAAGTCATAGAATTGGAGATGTTGCACGTATTGATTTAGAGAATGTAGAGTTTACCATTCAAAAGTTGCAGTATGAGATGGCTCAATTATCTACATCCTGAACTTAAGCACAAAATTTTGTCTCTAGAGGAGGGTCATTTTATCATCAAATCGCACAAATAATGGGGAAACAAGTGGTCTTTCATTGCTCAACATTTACCAGAAAGAACATATAACAAAATAAAAATCATTAGAGAATGCACATCATAAAAATTTTCCAGAGCTAATTGGGAGTTGTAGTTCTCCCATAATTTCCAAGCATGAGGAAGAAACAGAGGCAGTAAGAGAGAATAATGAGTTTTCCAATAGTGAAAACTTCAAGTGACTTAATAGTAAATAATTCTTGCCACCTGTGGACATTTCCAATGAAGACTTTTTGTTTTCCTTGTCTTGGAACCCTTTGAAGGCATATAATAGAGCAATGGAAGGGATAGAGTAATTGTTGTAGAATCTATCAATTGTTGCCTTGAGATTTATATGCATTGCTATGGCTTGAAGACCAAAAGGAGTGATTAGAGATTTGGAATATTGTGAAGCCATGCCATGATAGGGGAGTCAACAATGGAAAATTTTCAGAGCAAAAGAAGATGGCATTTTGCATCTCAAATGTTGCTGGCCTTCACTTTAATTTTAGTCCTTGCACTCTGCCCAACTGGTGCTTATGACCCACTAGATCCAATGGCAGCATAAAAATCAAATTAGATGTCACTAATTGGACTTTGGATGGCTATGTGGCCATGGTGACTATGTACAATTTTTAGTAGTACAAAAAATTTCAGTCTCGAGGATGGATCTTGGGATGGATGTGAGCAAAGAAAGAAGTGATCTGGTAAATAGTAGGTGCCCAAATAATGCAACCAGGAGAGCTCACATAGGGCAATTATAAAAGGGAAGTGCATGCATAGAAGAAAGCCAGTCAATGCCAGGAAGCCTTACACAATGAAGAAGGGCCATCTACAATAGATCAAGTACATAGGGAGCTCCTCACACCTAGTGTAACAACAAACATAAAATGGAGCTCCACATTTAGCTGCTACATAGAGAACCCATGTTATATATAAAGGAGATGATTTTAAAATTTCATTAGGTATACCGTGCCAAATGAATACAAAGAGTTCATGCCAATAAAAAAGGAAGAGCCAGTGCAAATGGAGGTGGCATTCTTTAGAAGATGCCATCTGCAAATAAAGGCAAGGAGTAGACACTCACGGCTTGAGGAATTAAGAAGTGCTAGCAAAACATAAGGACCACTGCAGTCATAGGGGAGGACACATTCAATGTAGAATAGGGGAACCAAATGCTTTGATATCTGCCAATTAGAGCATAGAAGGAGACTCACGCATATAATAGTCAAAGTGTTTGAGAAAGAAAACCAGGCACCATGAAATGGCAAAGCAAGGCAAGCCTCAGATTTTTATTTTATGTTAAGGCCTTTGCCACATCATATAAGAAAAATAATCCCACATCCACTATGCCATGATATTTTAAATGGTTAAATACACTTCCACTCAATGTCTTAGGCATCTACAAGATAGTTGCATTTTTTAAGGCACTCAATGAACAGGGGTCCCACTATGACATTAGCTGGCAGGTCGCCTAAGTCAAATTTTGGAAGAGAATGCATGTGCGATGACATGGCTTGATGCAAGGAGATGACAACACATGGACAAAATTTGTGGCAGGCGGATGCCTGCAAAACCAAGATGCCCAGCAGATAAGAAATGTGGGCATGCGGGATCATGCCACATGGCATCAGGTCCCACGTATGATACATGGCAATCAAGAACAGATTAGAGGCAAAAGCACAGGGACACATGTCACGATCCAACGAATAGCGCATGCTTGTATTTCCAAGGTGCTCACCAATTAAATATTGCAAGTAAGTGGGATGCTAATACTTGTCAGCAAGGCTTTCTCAAATGCTAACAAATGCTAATGTGATAGTCCAGTAGTAGGGGTGCAGAAGTTGAGCAATCATGAAGCACCACGTGGCGTCTGGTCAAAGCTTGTTGACCCAGATTGAGGAGGAGGGAAAAGTTTGAAAATAATAAAAAATAATATTTTATTATTTCCTCAAATATGTGCACATTAGATCATTTTAAATTCAAATGGGCCTTTTTTCTAAAGTTAAAACTTTAGGTTATTTTAAATTTTTCATAATTTAAAATATTTTAAGTTGTAGACCTGAGTTTTTCTAGTAGAGTGGGACATTTTCAAGTCGACTTTCTGGGGGTTTCGAGAGGCTAGGTATGCGATATTATATATCGCTGAAATTAGGAGAATATGTATTTTTTGATTCTGAGGTCAATTTTTGCACAGAACACCACTGGTTCAAGCTATAGGAGGTTTTCTTCTAGATTCCTATCTTGCAACCGAATTCAGGCATCAAAATTCAAAACTAATTTCTGGTAAGATAATGACCTGAATATGAGCAAAAGAAAGTGAAAATGCAATTTGGGTAAAATTCTAATCAGATTCACTTAGTAAAACTCAATTTCACTAGAATTTTCATGAAGATATGAAATATTTTGATAATTCAAAAGTTTTCATCATTCAAAAAAGGATATTTGCAAATCAATAATAGGAAAATGATGAAACCAAATTAGATCAGATGGGAAGAGAGAAGAAAGAGGTTATTCAGTTATAGAAGATTAAATTCCAAGTGGACACATGTTAGGCAAAGATCAGATCCAAGAATTCATCTTCTCCTATATCTTTCTTTCTTTCTTTCATTGTAAGGGTTGGCAATTTGCTCTGGGTAATACTAGCAAGGTTCCAGTTCTACTATTGAAACCAGGGTTTTTGATGGTTTTGCTTCCTATCTATTGAGCTGAGCTCTAGTAGTGAAGGCTACACACTTGTTTATGTGCAGATTTTCATTTCATGTCATGTACTGTCATTTTGAGATACTGGAAATTGATGCTAGATTATGTGAAGTATCTTGAGTTACATTTTGTGTTACCAGTTTGTGTATTTTGTCTTTCAAAGGATAAATACAAAAGGGGATTTACATGATTTATCTGTGCTCTCTAATTCTGTCTCCTAATTCTTCATGTGCTATTAACTTTGGGATTAAATGGATAAGGTTCATTTGATTTAAGGTAGCTTGGATGAGTTGTATGTCAAATCTGTTGTTGCTTTTGACTCCAAGAGTTAAGTAAATGCTTCATCATTTTGATAGGGTTTCTAGGTGCATGAAGCAAATATTGCATAAGTATGGGATTTGGGGATTTCAGTTGACAAACTTGATTGTAATGCAATCCAGTTAGGTCATCTTGCTGGTAATGACTCTATGTTTCAATGGATAAGACATTGATCACTAAATCAGATGCAAGTTGATATGAATGTCATTTGCACAAATCTTTTATTCAAAATGAATTCAGTATTTCATGTTTTGTAGTGGGCTGAAAATAATTAACCCTCACTCAACTTATGAGATTCATAGATTTGCATTTAGCTACTATAGATCTATGTCATTTCATGAGTTATTAGGAGATATAAGGGTTTTTATATGTAGTAAATAGGTTTAGGTTTATGTTTTAAATGCACTAGTACCATATCTCAGAGCCTTAAGGTTAACCCACCTAGGTCTTATAGAGCATGAAGTGAAGAAGGAGTTATGCCTTATAGTTGCCCTAAGACAGTAGATAGATGTATCTGTCATAGGAATTTTCTAGCCTTAGATGCATTTGTCTAGTTTCTTGGTTATTTTCAAAACTGTTAAATCAAGATCCAAAAGACATCATTATGGAAACATTTTAACAATCTAAAGAATTAACCCTAGAAACTCACACACAAACCCCTCGCAATGTGATAAAGGGATATTGCTAGGAATGTCGATATGTTTAACTTGATTGAAAGGATACTAATTAACAAGTTTGCACATTAGTGATTTTCACTTAGGACATATATATTGGGATCCATTTTATACATTTTAATGATTTAGTAGATATGACTTCAGTGTTTCATGATTATAAGTACGATGGTAGAGTTTAGAATGGAAATTTCGTTATGTTAAGAAAGATAAATGTTGATACACATATTTTAACATATTTTGATTTTGTAATGTTTTTTAATATTTTATGAGAAAAATTAGATGAAAGTTAATTTTATATGTTAATGTGAGTTATGTGATATTGAATCATGTTGCACTTATCTGTATGTATTTCTATAATATTCCATTTGGGCTACTGATGGTTAAGTTGAGTGTGTAGGAAAGATGAACCATGGAAATTATTCAAGGAAACAAGGTTCAAACCTATGTGAACACGGTATAGCCAAGGTGAATCTTTCAAAGATTCAAAACCTTGTTGTAATGTGTTTATTTTGTAAATTTATTGTGCATGGATGTTAAACTTTTAAAGATCATGGTTAATTTGTGACATGTCATTGTGATGTGTAAGTATTTAATGTGTGTGTGTCATTTGACACTTGTGATGTTTATGTGTAAATGATATGTCATGTAGGATTTTGGGCATGAAGTCACTTAACCTAAACTTAATCCCATTATGAAATTAAGTTAACCCATCTTAGAAAGTGTTAGGATGAGTCACCTTCATGATGGAATTCAAATTAAATTTGATAGGAACTTTAGAGAGCCTAAAAGTGGTTCCCAAGTGTTATTTTGGTAAAAATAAGTCATCCACATGTAGTAGTATGGGTTGGGGGTCTAAATATACCCATAAGTTGGTCTAGGGGACTTAGGAGATCCTCTAAAATAGTCATTTTCGAGCCAATTCGAAAATCAGAGTGTCACATGACTTCTTTCCTCATCCCACCACTTGGTCAAATTCCTATTGGTAGAAACGTACAAGGGTGTAAGAGAGGTAGGTGGGGGATGGAAGTGGAGGTCTTTTTAGGGAGCTTGTGCCAAACTTAGTGGTTGTTCACCCACTCTCTAATTGTAGAGACACTTAGGGTTTGAAGGGAGAAACTTGGAAGAAAAGAAGGGAAGCTCTCTATCACCATTTTTCATAACCCTAGCTTGGAAAGAGGTTAGTGCTTCATGCCATGTTATCTCTCATCTCATGAAATTTGAAAGAAGGAAATTAGAAGAATGTTCTTGTAAGATGTATGTGTTTGCATTTGGTGTGTAGTAGTGGATGTGTATGTAAATGAGCATTGTTGGATTCAATTGCATTTGATTTTGTTTCTTGATTTTGTTGTGGTGGATTGTGTGTTGTGTTGGGTGTGAAGGCTTCACTCACCCTTGGGAGGGAAGAGAAGCCTTGGGGTGAAGGGGTTAGTTGAGCTTTTCATTGGAGTTGAGAAATCCTTCTCTTGGAGAGGGGATAGTTTTCATGGAGTATGGGCTCCATTGAAACCATATGCCTTTCTATTGTTCTATGGGAGGTATAAGTGAGGAAATGTGAAGAGGAATAAGTGTTGATAGCCTTTTTGAGGCATGCGATATTGATAGCCTTGTTGAGGCATGTGTTATTGATAGCCTTGTTGTGGAATGTTTCTTGGAATCATTATTGAAATATTGCAATTGCAAGATTTATTGTTTCACAAGGATATGGCATTCTCCTCCTTGAAGAGCCCACCTTCACCCAATGTTTATGATTCCATCTGTGAATCATTGTGCAAGCCTTAGTTGGGGATTATAAATGTGCTATTAAAATATGGTATTCATGAATATTGTGATGTTGTTTGAATGTATCATGGTTGAGCCTTGTTTCCCCTAGCGCAGGGGTGGTCTCCTTGAGGCCTAGGTTGGGTGGTGAGCCTCCATGGTTCATCATTTTTATCTCTCATTTGCAGGTCCTTATTGGATGATCTTCAAAACTTGGAGCTCTTACTATTTTTTTTCCATGAGCATAGGAGATGAAGACTTTTCTTTTGTTGCATTTGGGTTGAGGCTATGAGCAAAACTCCATCTTGTTGTGTGCATTTAAAATTACTGCAAGAATAGTGTTATTCCTTGTCATTGATAAGGAGCTTTGGTGAAATGTCTATGTTTAGTTAATACCATTTTCATTTTGGTAGCATACCATGAATTTTTCACCACCCTTGGTGTATTGTAAGAATTATTGAAGAAAGCATGTACTCTGTGTAGAAAGATAAGCTAACTCGGTTCTTAAGGTATTGTGTTTTTTCATTTCTATGTAGATTGCAAAAAAGAAAAGAAAAGAAAAGAATTCTATTGTCATGGAAGAATTGGGATATTAGGAGAATTAGTTTCATGTAATGATATTACCATTTTAACTCTTTTGAATAGTAATTGGATATGCATCATTGATTTGGATCCTTGCATGAGAATGTAATGCTAGATCTTGAGCAAATGGTATACCAATTTTTTTTATTCATAGATAAGTAAAATCAGTTAGTGTCATGCCCGAGTTTGAAATGATACGTGTAAGATCTTGTATTGAATTCAATGTTCAAATGATTAAACAAGAACCATCAATCTAGACTATATATAACAAAATGAGTAACTCCTAAAATTATCATTTCAATAAGATATTATGAATACATTGGACCATAGAAATAGAACAACAATAGATGGCATAGTATACATATTAAGATTTAAGATAGAACTTGTTGTAGGTGCACATTTTATTCTCTGGAATTTGTATGAGAATGAGAAAATTAAGACTCTTCCAATTACAGACCAATATAAAATTTAAAAGAATATACCTAAATTCCCTAGTATAGGACACTAATAAAATAGTAATTTCTTTCTAAAGAATAGCAGCAAACTAAAATAAATAATTACCTAAAAATATAGCTACTCTCATTATAGAAAACTATACAGTAGGATGCCCTAAAAGTAGGCCTGCGAGTATAAAAAGGTTGCTAATCATAAAACAAAATAAAACAAGATATCCAACCTACTTACTATATCTAGGTGCCACAATGAACAAATTAAAAAAATGGGAGTAAAATATTTATAAAAAAAAAAAGAATTTAAAGGAGAAACAATTCAAAAAAACATGGGGCATATGTACTTAGGTGCCCATTCCCAAGACAGCTGACCACAAGTCAAGTTGGGGAAGGGACATGGACCCCACATAGGTTGGGCACATTACCTATCAAAAGATGGCATCGGCTACAGTGCAACATATTTGCACCGAGCCGATGCAATTCTTGGGCATGCCCCATTCTCCGGGCAGTTTCGTGTCTATCAAATTAGCTTTTATAAATGCATTGTCAAGATAAAAAAAATAAATTGTCCATAAATAAATTGTACGGTGCAACGATTAACATAGTTCAAATCTTAATATGGTTCTTTATTGAAACAAATTTAATTTTTGTTTGCTATGTAACTTTTTTTTAAAAGTTAAATGAATAATTTTTAAGTATTTTTTTTTCATTATATTTTATTATATTTTAGATAATATAATTTTACGATTTTAATAAATCATATTATTATATTTTTTATATCATTATTTTATATTTACTTTTAATTGAATAGTTCAAAAGAATATATGAATAACTTAATTGTTTTAAAGTTTTTTTATTATTCTTTTATTTTGATCATTAAGTTGAATCAAAATATAATTCTATAGAATGATTTACTATTTATTTTAAGAATAAGAATATTGAAAAAAATAGTAATATATTTAATAAGACTAGCATTAATTTTGATACTCTTAAATAATAACTAATAAATAATCATGACAAATAATCATACAATAAAATATTTATAAATAATTCATAAATCAACAATCTCATAAATAATTAAATATTTATAAATGTATTTATAATTAAATGAAGTGAATTTTACAAAAGAACATATTAGAATACTTAAGGATCATACTCAATGATCATAGTAGAATATCATAAAGATTGGGTAACTATTTAAAGAAAACTAATCAAATAAATTAAAATTAATTTCAATTTCAATTAAGTAACAAATTGTAAAAATTAAGTTAATTTTAAGGAATTATTTTTATTATGTAAAATTAAAGCATTATTATAGATTATTCTATAAAAATACTTTTGTAAAAATTACATATATTTATTTAAAAATTATTAGTCTAGCGTATCTATATAGGGCAGAGACTTATGTTTTTGCCTCAACTTTTTACTATTGGCTTGCAAATTTGTAATATTTGGTTCCTTTTTTAACTTTTATTTTGAATTTGTTGACAATTTTTCCTTTTTTTCATTGACTTAAAATTTTTGTAATTAGTAATAAATAAGACAAAAACAATATATCCTTGTAGATTTGTAGAGTTTTTTAAAATTTTATTTTGAATGTTCTAAAAGTTAGGATTTGAAATATCTCACAATTTTATTTTAAGAAAGCTTTTTATTTAGATACTTTGAAATCCTAACTCTTTCAAACATTCAAAATAGATATTTAAAAATCTTTAGAAATATAGAAAGATATATTACTTTTGGCGTATAAGTACTTGTTGAAGGTTAAGTACTATTATAATACATTTTTTTTCTTTGGACTTAACTAGTGATTAAATTTTTTTTATCATCCAATTAGAATTTTTTTATTTTTCTTACTTTATAATAAATTCTATACTTTTATAGTATAAATACAAATATTTTAAGTTTTAAAATTATAACAATTATTTTGTACTAATGTTATTGGCTTAGATTGGCTTACCTCTTATACATGAAATTTCACAGAACTATTTTATTTACATTTGACATTACTCAGGATTCTATTTTTGACCATCTAAATTTAAAAATATAATTATTTTTTTTCTAGATTTTCATGGTTAAACATAATAAGTTATTAATCATATGATATAATAAAAATGTATTAACAAAATAAAATGAAGATTTAAGGATAATACAAACAAGAATAAAATAAGCATTTAAATTAATTATAAGTTGTAATTGTCCTAATATTTATAATTAAATTATAATTATTTATTTTAAAATAATTAGAAACAATATAATAATTTATTACTTCTACTCTAATTTTACTCTACTTTAGTTTCTACTATAATTAAAGAGGTAAGCACTTAGTGATTAAGTGACACTTGTTTACCATTGGTTACATAATTTAAAAAAAAAAAATTTAACTATTCAATTAAAAAAAAATCAAATAATGATATAAAAAATATAATAATATGTTGTTATTAAAATCATAAAATTATACAACCTAAAATATAATAAAATATAATGAAACCAAAAATACTTAAAAAATATTCATTTAACTTAAAAAACAATTACATACCAAACAACAATTAAATTTGTTTCAATAAAAAAAATATTAAAATTTGAATTAAGTTAATCGCTGCATCGTGCAATTTATTTCTGGACAAATTTATTTATTTTCTTGACAACACATTTATAAAAGCTGATTTGATAGACACAAAACTGCCTAGGAAATGGGGCATGCTCGAGAATTGCATCGGCCCAGTGTAAATATGTTACACCGTAGTCGGTGCCTCAAAAGACTCCCTTATAGCGCATGAGAAGGAGAAATAAAGAGTTTGACTAAAAAGGTGTAATGAAGGTTGAACTGACATGTCAGAATTTTCCTCCCTAAAGTGGCTCTTTTCATAGGGACTATGTGCTTCCCTAGGTAACCTAGGCAAATTGGGAAGGAGTAGTGGTAGGTAAACTACCATATTGTAGATTTGGTGCCTTAGGAGAGGATGTGATCTCTAGAATGGGGTAGGTCATTGGGATTAATGCTTGCTTGGTAGTAAGGGAGATGTTAGGCGATTGGAGTTAGTATTATTTTGCAGTATAGTGTTGTTAGGGGTTATTGGATGATTAAGAATTTTAGTTAGGATAGTAGTTGGGTAAGATTATAAATGAATTAGTAAGTATTAGATATTGAAAAAATCTGAAATGTTAAGGGTTAAGCAAATCTTGTAGGAACATTAATAAAATAATAGAAGTAAATAAAGTCATGGGTACAAACAAGCATGATAGGATGTGAAAGTAGAATTGAAATTAGGAGTTAGGGAATTGTATTTAGGAAATATTGTATTATTTAATTTATTTAGTTGATTAATTAGAGATTTACTTAGTTCATGTCATTAAAGTTATAGAGTGGAAGGGTTAGTAAAATCGTTAAGTGTTTCGTTGATGAGTCAAGTGATGAATATCGTGAATGAGCAAAAAAAATTAAAATAAATAAATAAATAAATTTAGTATTAGTTGATATAATGGGATTGGTTGAAAGATATAAGACATTAATAATACTAGTAATAAAAATTGTGATATATATAGGATATATGGGTAATCATATAAGAATTAATTACCATTGATGTCTAGTTAGTACTATATAGGAATTCCACTTATGACCTTAACATTGAGATGATGTACATAGAAGGTTGTTATGTAAAGGAATATATGCCATGGAGGGCATGATTGCACTTATGCATTTAACTATGTAATTAGAATACATGTTAAGAATGAAAATATGAAACTAGATATATATATCTTGTTCTTAAGTAATAGGTTTTAAGACATCTATATTGTCCTGCCACCAAAATTATAATGTACAATTATAATCAATTAGGAATATGAACTTTATTGACTAGCATTGGAGAAAAAATGACTAATCTAATGTCACTAGGCATTAGTTATAATGGGAATAAGTAAATTGCGACATAGATGTAATGATAAAATGCTAGCATGGTTGCACCCCTCTTAGGATTGTTTAGAGATAGTGGTTATACAAGAATGTAAGTGAGATCATTGAAAAGTGAATAAACTTATTTTCTCTAGGAATAGATACAAAAAGAGCTATGTGAGAGTTACCCCAACGTCATGGTTGTACTTAATGGAAGAATTAGGTTGTTCGAAATGTATGGGTAAGCTTCCATACCACTCAGATGGTGATTGTGAATCTTAGAAGATGGTTAATCAATGATCGGGGTACCTTTAACTTCGATACTCACACACTAAGTCATAACAGTTATACCTTTAAGATAATCTTAATATTCTAACTGATCATCATGTTATTGATATCTCTAATGTATAATTCAATGTAAAAAAAAAACTAAAAATAAATAAATAAATAAATAAAAATTGTAATTGTGTTTTGCCCCATAAGTTTGGGCATGACAAAACTTACTAAAAATAGAAAGTTCCCATAAATAACAACAAACCTATCTATTAGTCCTTATTAAAATAGAAAAGACTTAATAAATATTTTTTTTGGGTGGTGCAAGATTGCTCTTACATCCGAGGTAATTTAAGAAGTGACCTCGTCACATCTCAGGTGTTTAGAGAAAAACCAAGATGATTAACCTCCTCCTTTGCTAGATATGATGAATCCTCTACTAGCCTGCCTTTCCATTTGACTAGGTATTCCTCATAAGTTCTGTCCCATTTATTTTTTCCAACATAACTATTCAGCATCTACTCAATCTCCTTTGTAGCCAAACTAGCCATTGGAATACTCCACTATGCTTCTGTAACTTTATTTCCATCACCTCCTTTGTAACACTCTGTCAAATCTAAAATGTTAAATATTAGTGAAATATTGAATTCAATAGGCAACTCCACTTCATACATATTTCACAAATCATGCCTTTTCACTATCTTGCATAGTCCAAACTTCTTCATCTTCAACTTATTATATGTACCTACTAGAAAAATGCTCCTTTCTCAAATAAACCATGACTTCATCTCCAATATAAAATTCCTTATACCTCCTTTTCACATTTTCGTTAGTCTTATACTGTGTATTCAACTTTATGATTTGCTTCTTCACCTCCTCATGGATGTTTTTCAAATGTTCAACAAAATCTTTTGCTTCAGCACTACTTATCTCTCCTTTACCAAACTGCCTCAATTCAGAAGCATTTCTGGGATTACTCCCATATACAATCTAGAATGGTGATTTACTAGTACTCCTATTGACAAAATAATTATATGAAAATTCTTCCTTTGGTAAAATCATATCCCATCCTTTTAGTTTATCTCCAACCAAACATCTCAACAAGTTTCCCAAACTGTGATTCACAACGTCTATCTATCCATCAATCCATGGATGATGTGATGAATTGAACTTCAACTCTATCTACAATTTCTTCCATAATGTACTTCATAAATATCTAACAATTTGGTATCTCGATTTAAAACTATACTCTTTGGCAGACCATGTAGTCTCACCACTTCTCTGAAAAACATTTCTGCCACACGAACAACATCACTATTCTTCTTGCAGAGAATAAAATGTGTCATCTTGAAAACCTTTCAACCACCAAAAAAATAAAATCATACCCATGTTGTTTCCTTGGTAATCCAAGAACAAAATTAATGCAAACATCCTCCCATGAATTCTCTGGTAGAAGTAATGGTTGATACAACCCTATATTCTACTTCACTCCTTTCATTATCTGACATACTCTACAACTCTATACAAACTTCTTCACATCGTGCTCCAACTATTTTATCTCTACCAAAGCTATAATTTTATCTCTACCAAAATGTCTAGCCAATCCTCTACTATGCTTCTCATTAATGAGATTCTCTCTCATTGGACTTCAAGGAATGCATAATTGGTTTCCTTTGAACAACATATTATCCCAAATCATGAAATGCAACCACTTTGTCTTGTCAAGTGTAACAAGTTTTGTACAAGCCTTCCACGCTTCACCAAAATTAGGATCATCTAGATACAAAGTACTCAGTTCCTTGAACCCAACCATCTTTATCTACATTTCTATAAGAAAAATTTATCTTCTACTAAGAGCATCTAAAACTCTATTAAACTTCTCACTCTTGTGTTTCAAAACAAATGTATAACTCTACAAAAACTCAACCCACTTCAAATGCCTTTGGTTTAATTTTCCTTAACTATTCAAGTATTACAAAGCTTGATGATCAATAAATAAAACAATCTCCTTAGGAAGAAGATAGTGTCTCCACTTCTTCAATGCTTGAAATACAACATAAATTTTTTGATCATAAATATAATATTTTTATTTTACATCATTCAACTTCTCACTAAAATAAGAAATAGGTCTACCTTCTTGGCTCAAAACAACTTCTATTGCAATACCACTATCATCACAGTCTACTTGAAACACCTTGTTAAAATTGAGAAGTGCTAAAATAGGTTTCTCAATAACTTTCTATTTCAACAGATTAAAACTCTTATCTCCTCCTATAGTCCACTTAAATAATTTCCTCTCCCTTCTCATTGTTTCAGTCAAGGATCCACAAATACTGCTAAAATCTCTTATGAATTTTTTGTAAAAGCTAGCCAGTTCATGAAAAGATCTTACCTTTATCACACTCCTTGGAGTAGTCCATTCAAGGATAGCCTTAAATTTCTTTGTGTGCATTTTTAGACCTTTTGTTGAGACTACAAATCCCAAGCACACCAACTACTTCTTTACAAAACTGCACTTCTTTAGGTTTATCAAACACCTTGTGAATATGAATCAAATTATCCTCCAATTCCTTACTAGAGATCAATATATCATCTAGGTAAACAATGACAAACCTACCCAAAAATTCCTCTAGTACCTCATTCATGAGCCTCAGGAAAGTGCTCGGTGCATTGGTTACACCAAAAGGCATGACTAACCACTTGTATAGACCTTCTTTTATCTTGAAAGTAGTCTTCCACTCATCACCTTCTCTGATACAAATTTGATGGTACCCACTCTCCAAATCTATCTTTGTGAAACATTCAACTCCACTCAAACAATCCATAATAACATCCATCCTTGGCAATGGAAATCTATACTTAATAATGATCTTTTTGATAGCAAAAGAATATATGCACATCCTCCATTCTTCATTCTTCTTCAATGCTAATACAACTGGTACAACACATGGACTTAGACTCTCTCGAGTTAACCCATTTTGCAATAACTCTTGAACTTTTCTATTCAACTCTTCACTTTTTGTTGGTGTCATTCTATGTGCTACCTTGTTTGGAAAACTAGCTCCTAGTACCAAATCTATTTAGTGACTAATCTTCCTCATTAGGGGAAATTCATCAGGTACATTATCTAATAAAATATCATAAAACTCTCTTAACATATCAGCAACTTCTGCAGGTACCTCCTCTACTTTGTCTTTACTATCTTTTTGAATTATAGCAAAACACATATGCTCATGCTTCATACTTTTGAGAAACTATTTTCCATCAAGAAAATATATACTGACAACACTACACATCTTTTCTTCTTTATCCTTCAACAGTCTTAAGTTATGTTTCAATACATCCCTAGTCAGAGTGTAGGTATTTTCTCACCCATCGTGTATAGCATGCCTATCAAACTATCATAGCCTATATAGAGACATATGACAGATGTCCATAGCTATGATATCACATAGTACCTCATCTTGGTAGCTTATAATCTTGAACTTCACAAAGCACTATTCATTGACTATGACCTTGTGGTCATCTTGCACCCAAGCAATATGATATGGATGAGGGTGTTTACGTCTCTTGAACTTCAACTTGGTGACCATCATTTCTGAGACTAGATTGTCAGTACATCCACTATCAATGATCACATCACAATGCTTATCATCACATCTGCACCTTGTGTGAATCAAGCTCCTTTTTATATTAGGTTTATTTTCACCATTTAGTAGGACTCTTTTATTAACTAGGACTTCTCTTTTAGCATCTTCAAAATGTGATGATCTTGCATCCTCATCAACATGTACAATTCTAGCCTGGTCTTTTGTTATTTAGTCTATGTAATGACCCCTTTTAGGTCATTCATTTATTTATCCTTTTTTATTTATTTGTATGCTTTTTAAATATTTTTTCCTCTTTGATGCCTTCTTACCAAAATTTTCATTATATATATACATTTTTCAATTCTAAGAGTTGTGTCTTTTCAATATAATAGTTATATTATATTAATAATAATTATAATTATATTATAATTATATAATTATCTTCTCTCTTACCTAAAAATAATTTTTTGGAGACCGCCAACATATGATTTTTGGAAGCTGAACTTTGATGGAGCTTCAAAAGGAAATCCTAGCCCATCAGGTTTTGGAGCATGTATTAGAAATCCCTCTGGCCAGGTTGTGGCTATCACATTTTCTCCTTTGCCTATTAACACTAATAATATTGCAGAGGCTCATGCATTATTGGTTGGACTTATTCTAGCTAAATAGGGTTGTTTCCATAGGCTACATATAGAAGGGGATTCATCAGTTATTATTGATGCTTGTATCCATAGGCGCATCATTTCTTGGAAACTAAAATTTGTTCTTAATCAAATTTGGAGACTTCTTGATGAATGTTTGGATATTAGCATTTCACATATTTATCGAGAAGGGAATAAAGTTGCATATTTTTTTATCAAATTTGGGTTGTGTGGGGATTACTACTTCTACTCTTCACCCTTTTCCTTTTATTGAGAAATACAAGGTCCTTCAAAATCTTATTCAAGAAGATTTGGATGCATCTACATCTTCCCACTCAGCATCTAAAGTTCATATTTTAGGTGTTGAGTAGATGTCATGGCTGCTGAGTTTTGTGAACTAAATTCAGATGCCCCTTAGTGTCGAGCAGTTCAAGCTTTATCAGGTGCTGAGTATGTTGTTTAGGAGCCAAGTAATCCAAATTTGCATTAAGTGTCGAGTTGTCTAGAGTTGTATCAAGTCCCAAGCTATCTAGAATTATATTAGGATGTTGAGTTATCCAGATTTGCATTAGGTTCCGAGTTGTCCAGAGTAGTATCAAGTGCCGACTTGTCCAGAATTATATCAGGAGACGAGTTGTTCAGATTTGCTTTAGGTTCCAAACTGGTCAGTTTGATGGTGTAGTGCTAGTTTGAGTTGTTCAAAATTGTATCAGGTGTCGAGCTGGTCAGTTAGAGGTGTCGAGTGATGCAGAGTTGTATGTCAATTAGTTGGTGAAGTGCTTGTTTGACAATATTTGTATTTGGTGTTGAATTGTCTAGATTGGTATCAGGTGCTGAGTTGCTCAGAATTGTATTAGGTGTTGAGTGATGCAGAGCTGTATGTTTTTCGCCAAGTGAAAACTTGTATGCTCTAAACTTTGGTGCTGAGTTTAAGGTTTTTAGTTGTGTAATAAGTGTTGAGTTTCCCTAGTAATAGAGTACACATTAATAAATGTCGCATGATTTACTCAGAAACATTTATGATGACATGACTTGCACAGTATATTTTAAGTGCTTCAATTATGATTATTCTCTAATGACATTGAATTTTTTGATACTAGGATTTGATTTTCTCATGTGGCTAAATCTGAGTCATTAAAATACACTGTTGCTAGTACTTTTTTCAGCTCTTGCAAGGATGTTTATGCAAATATAGATGGCTTTTATCATGTTGCACTCTATAATTTATTACATGAGGATTGAAATCTTTATTTACCTCAACCTTCAGTTACTTTTTTTGCAAGAATGCAATTTTGTGATCTGGTTACAAGATGAATTATGGGTGGGATATTGCTTAGGCTTGTGATATGTGTCACAAACAACACCATGTCATCATGCCAAAGATTTTTCATATTTTCTTATCTTCATCTTTGGAGGAAAAGGTGTTACTGAACATTATTATGAATGAAGTGATGGATCAAATGTTTTTAATTTACTCATCCATAGTTTGAAGAGCTATTGAGCATATTATTGGTGAAGAGTTCTTTTGCTCTTCGGCACTTATGTTTCTATATCCATCTTAGTTTATTTCAATTTTCCTTTCTAATGTAATGGATTTAATATAGTCACCTAATTTGCTTCAAATGTTCGCCCATAAGGTAATCCATCCTCATTATCTAGTTGATAATAAATTGATTTTGGCTATGCAAAAGTATGACTTATGGAATGGAATGACACTAGTTGGTGGTTTGTTCTCACATTATCAACTTCTACATAAACATGAGTTTTTTGATATTTTTGAAGCAATTAAGAAAGCTATAGACATCGACAGCTTTAATTATTTGAAATATGCTTTGCCCTCTACACCAAATTTAATGGATGTTCAATTGGTGGAGCATATTAAGTTAGTAGGTCAGGCTTTTTTTGATTTATAGAAGGATTCTACTACTTTAGTTTTCAAGGGTATGAATGTAGCTTCAGTGCTGTCGATTGAACATAATTTTTGGGAGTTAATTGATCAGGTTTACTTGGATTTGGACTGGATTCAAACCTCCTCAGAGTTTTGTACTAGCTTGGGCCCTCTTCCTGGTGAGCTAGAGTCATTTGAAGATGGTTTTGGATTTGATTGGGTAGATTTGTAAGATTTGTGTTTTTTGCTAGGTCATTGTCATGAAGATAGTGCTTGGAGACTGCCAAAATGCCATGACACTTTCTATTTTGCAATGGGTGGTAGCTGAAATACCTCTTGTATTTATTTGTTTAAACTATCTATACTTTTGTATATATTAGGGATGATGCTGGGTTTTCTTTTATGATTCTTTCCCAGTTGACCTCGTTGAATTAGAATTATGAAAATAATAAAATAATATAGTGGCTTGCCACTTTTGCCTAAATATAAATAAATATATAATTATATTATTTATTTATTTATATTAATATTATTATTTATATTAATATTAGAAAATATATTATATCAATATTTATATTATAAAATACATTAATTTAATAATATATCAACTATATTATTAAATTATAATACTTTATTAATATAGTACATTGCTACATATCTAAATCATAATTAGATTATTATTATTATACGATATGTATGATATTAATATATGATTATAATTTAATATTACTTTATAAAATATTATTATTTTAATATCATTATTAATATTACTTTATAAAACATCATTACTTTAATATTATTATTAATATTAATTTATATAAAATATATATTTATTATTTAAATTATATGCTAAAATGGGGACATGATAGTCCCACCCTCTCGAATTTACTTGTCCTCAAGCAATTGATCTGATCTTCATAGGCCAAATTCATCCTCTTTCCTGCATATGTGTTAGACACTTGTAAAGTAAACATGTTAATACATAATAGCATGTACAAGAACATATGAATGAAGATACAAAGTAGACACATTAATGCATGAAGACATGAAGCAAACATGAGGTAGACATACGAATGCATGAAGACACGAAGAAGACACGAAGCAAACACATTGATGCATGAAGACACAATGTAGACACATAGTATACATGTTAAAACCTTGCTTGCAAATTGAAATAAGAAAAAGTAAGAAAATGTTTTACCACCTTGATCGTGAATGTCGTGCTCCTTTCCCCTATCTCAAAATCAAAAGTTAGATAGGAAATGCATATTTTCTATAGCTAGTACTATAATAGGGTGTACCATTCCATAGTGGATGGAAGATTTATTGTGGTTTTGAGTTTGGACATGCTCAGCTTAGGGCTCCCTCAGATTTTAAATCCATATTAGGATTCTCGCCCCCCAATGCGACCAATTTACTCCTCCCCCTATTCACACTCCCTACCCACTAGTAACATGCTTAATTTTGACATGGATGGAAGATTTACTGTGGCTCTGAGTTTGGACATGCTCAACTTGGGGCTCCCTCAGACCTTAGTCCGTATTGGGATTCATTTTGCCCCAACACGGCTGATTTACTCCTCACCCTGTGCACACTCCCTATCCAACTCCAAGGATAACACAATAGTTCTTATGTATTCATCCATTAATTTCCAATACTATTATCCCCACATCTTTACTCAATATAATTTAACATAAAAATTAGATCCTTTAAATACAATATAGATTAAATATATAATAGACTTTCTATTTATGTAATTCAATCTATATCTCTCAAACATATTATTTTATTATCAAATATTTAGCTTTTGATAAAAGATTTCCTTTTCAAATAGTCAGTAACTCATACTTAGCAATCTAACTCTTTACCAATATTTAATTTATATACTATTAATTCTAATCAATTCCCAATCTCTATTAAATATCATAAACATGGGAGTCTAGTAATAAAGAGATGAATCAATACTTACCTTGCAATTATTATTATTATTATGAAACATAATGTAGCAATAGATGATTTCTATGAAAAGTGCTCATCTCATCATGGTACACCTTTTGATGAGTGTATGGAGCTTGTCAGATGTTGTGCTACAAAGTTCAAGCACCTTACCCCTTCTGTCCTTGTTGTCAAAGGTCATAATTTTACAGAAGATTTAGCATCACTATTACCAGCCCTCCTCTGGCTGCGATGCGTCAAATTTCCATATATAGCTCTTCCATCATGGCTTTTGTTGTAGAATTTGAGAGTTTTAGAGCTTCCAAGTCTTGTATAGTTAGGAGAATTGTGGAACGACTCTATGGATGTAAGCATTTCTCTTTGCTTTGTCAATGTTTATAGAATCATGTCTCCTTAGTTGTTTTATAACATTTTCATGGTTTCTTCTAAATCAAAATGCAATATGACTGTAGCCTCCATTAGAATCCTATTCTCTCAATGGATGGGTTCGCTCCTTAAGAAGGGTTTCAACAATTTTTCAATGGCCTCCACTTGTAGCTTTATGCAGTGCTATTTGACCCAACACATCTGGTGTCTTAACATAATTCCTACTCTCTTGTTTGGAAATCATTCAAAGAAGCTTTTCTACCACATGTAAAGGACTCATCTAGCTGAAATCTTTCACCAAAACTTTATTTGAACCTTGTTCTCTTGAAATGGAATAGTATAAAGCAGAAGGATTGTCATGAGTTTTGGCTACTGCATAATATATAGGAGTCTATCCATCATGATCTTTTCCATCCATGAGATTTCTATTGGCCAGTATTAGCTTACCACAAATATCATTCCATCCAAGGAAGGTTGCCATTTGAAGTACATTTTCTCTAGATTTATTAACCCCTGATGCCTTTCCCCAATTTATAATACCTTATTTTTAATCAAACAATAGCTTTTCAATCATATTCAATGTCACATCCTCGACAAAATAGTGGAATTTTGTCCTTCTAGGGACAATAAGATGTCTTAAATGTTTTAAAAAGATCACTTAATATGTTGCCTCAAGAAAACTCTTTTGCAATGAATTTGTGGAAGATTGCAAAGAAAATATGTTTTGCAAGATGTTATGACTTCTATCGAAGAAGCATGCACACAAAATGTTTGATAGAATGCCTTCACACATCCTCTTGTGGCTCTAGCTAGAAGTCTCATAGAAGTATTTTAAAAGGGAATATGCAACCGAGATAACACTATCACATTTTCAATGTACTAGTTTGAGTAGATGTTGCTAGGATGATACAAAGTTTACTAATAGAAGAGATGGTAATATTCCAAATACATCTATCTGAGGATATACACATGATTCTATAGAAGCTTTGTGTGTGAGAGTGGACAAGTATGAATTCACAACCATTGAAAAGTATTCCTTTGGTACATTTACATATTTCAATATATTGCTATTTTCTTGCCAAGATATGTCGAATCCCCTTGGTGCTTGGAAGAACTTCAGCTGATGATTGAAAGCCATCATAAAATTATTCCCCTCTTTTATCACATTCACCCTCGAGATCTTAGGAAATGGAAAGCTAGCATGGGACTTTATGCCAAGTATTTGAAGAGATTAGAAATTAAAGTAGATGGCAACGAAAGTGAATAGATTGTAGCACAATGCAATAGTGGAGACAAGCTCTCCAACAAGCCTGCAATATTTTAGGATTTGAGTTGGATTCAAAGTCTTTCAACGGTAAGAAATTATGTGCATGCATATGAATTAGGGTATTTATTCTATATTAAGCCTTCTAACTTGAGTTTTTGATACATTGTTTTTGTTATAAATGGAGAAATCAGGCACCAGGGAAAGCTCTTGGAAAGTATTATAGTTAATATTATGGAGTATGTTTGAATGGAGTGGCTGAACATTACCGATAAGGCTTTAGTGGAAACAATATTCTCCTTTTTAGTTTTTCATAACCCTTTATTCATAGGATGGTAGGATTATGCTCTGATACCATTTGTAATGACCCCTTTTAGATCATTCATTTATTTACCCTTTTTTTGTTTGTTTGTATGTCTTTTTAATATATTTTTCCTCTTTGATGCCTTCTTACCAAAATTTATATTCTATATATATATATATATATATATATATATATATATATATATATATTTCAATTCTAAGAGTTACATCTTTTCAATATAATAGTTATATTATATTAATAATAATATAATAATAATATTTATTTATTTATATTAATATTATTATTTACATTAATATCACAAAATATATTATATCAATATTTATATTGTAATATACATTAATTTAATAATATATCAACTATATTATTAAATTATAATACTTTATTAATATGTAATCATAATTAGATTATTATTATTATACGATATGTATGATGTTATTATATGATTATAATTTAATATTACTTTATAAAACATTATTAATTTAATATCATTATTAATATTACTTTATAAAACATTATTATTTTAATATTATTATTAATATTAATTTATATAAAATATTAATTTATTTTTTAAATTATATGCTAAAATGTGGACATGACAGTCTATCCTTCCTTCGCATTGGGTACATTCAAATGATTTATGCCCTTCTTCGTTGTAGTGAAAACATTTCCCATGGAAGCATCCTCTTCCTAATTCTTGTCCTCTACCTCTTCCTTTCTGATCTCTATTGTTATGATCATGAAAATGATTGGTATTATTTCCTCTCTATTTTAGACTACTACTTCTAGCCTCATCCTTGTTCTTTTGATCATCATTATAGCTACCTTAAGATCATCCATCAGATCATCCATTGCGACCTCTTCCACTATTTTTGTTGTCAAATTTCTTGCTCAACTTCTCCTCAACTCTTAAGGAAAATTGGTATGCCTCCTCAATATTGTTCATTTGAACCAAACTTGACTCATCCTAAATACTTGACCTTAACCCATTAAGATAATAGGTGATTTTCTCCTAATCATCTTCTGCATGGTTGATTCTAATAAGAACTTGATAGAACTCCTTGGTATACTCTTGAACTGATTTTCCTACTTGATTTAACCCTTGCATTTTCTTCAATAGATCAAGATCATAATCTACAAGAATGAATTTTTGCTTCAATTTAGCTATCATTCATTACCATCTATTGATTTTGTCCTTTCCCTTTCTATTTCTCTCTAACTAAACCTCCTACCACTAGTTCTTTGCATGTCCCTTTAGTTTTACCTTTGCAAGCTTGATCCTATCAAGATCGTCAATATCTCCATACTTAAAGTACTCCTCTAGTTCATTGATCCAATTGATTAGCTCCTCTGGCTTAAGATTTCCCAAAAATATGAGAACTTTAAACTTAGGTCTTTTTCCAATCCTGGAGATGGCCCTAAAAAGTCTTTCTTCCTCTAGGTTTAGAACTACCTCTACTTCGACATTTTTGTCTACTTCATCCTCATTCTTATTTTCATCTCTCATAGAAATATTTATTCCTCAGTGCATTTGTTCTTCCAATGCTTGCATTTGTCTTTAGAGGGCTCTAAATGTTGAGAATTGGCTAATAGTGATATGTAATTTTTGTAATTCCTAGCAACATATAGGAAACCTCAAAAATAAAGATACTTAGTGTTTGGTAATCAAAGAATTGTCTAAGTATAGAATTTGGTTTACAACAATGTATTGTTTTGTTTATAAGTTGTTACAGACATCATATTATGACTAGCAAAGTTACATGGAGATAGTATATATGTTGGTGATGACGTGTATAACCTCAAAAGTTAGTACAAACTACATAGAATAGATATATTCATGTTTTGATGGAACAAGATAGTGGAATTAAAGGAAAAAACTATTTTTTTTGAAAGATAATTACTTGTCCAATTAGGGTTGACATCCTAGATGTTTACTCTAAGTTGGAAAAGTGGTTTTTGATCTTAGTTGACCCATCAAAAATTTGTCAAAAGGCATGGTATTTATACAAATTGTCCTTTGCATATAAAACTTTGCATATATCTGGGTATTTAACATAGTGCAAGCAGTAGCTTTAGAAGCTTTATTCTAGCAGAGAAAAGCTTGATGATTAAATGTCAATATAGAGACTTACTTATGATATGACTAGTCTTGGTTATCTAATTAACATGTCTGTGAAGAAACCTAAGACTAGATCATATCAAAAAGGATAATATTGAATCTACTCAAAATTTTGATAAACCTAAGGAAGTTGAAATCTTGAATGAACCAAAGCAAGTGGAATCTCCTAAGGCAACTAAGTATGATTTTATAGGTAGGTGTTTCTTATGTAATGTAATAGGTCATATGAAAAAGGATTGTACTAATAAGTCATTCAATCATGTTAAGGACTTTTATTTTTATAATTGTCATGGTATGGGTCATAATGCAATCGATTGTAGAAAACCTAAGTATGATAATGATAAAATAAATAGTATAATGTCTAGAAATACTAACCCTATAGATAGATCTAATGAAAGGAAATCCAAAGAAGGAAGATCATATGAAGAAAGAAGATAGATCATGTGTTACAAGTGTAACAAATTAGGAAACATTTCTCAGAATTGTCATGCACTTGATACTCAACAAAATCCTAGAAGTAGAGTACCTGTATGTCATTTATGCAACAAATTCAGACACACAGTGAAGTACTACAAAATGAATAGAAACTTTGAAGATAGAAGGAATAGTGGAAGAAACTTTGAGAATAGAAGGAATGATGGAAATAATAGAAGGAACTAGGAAAGAAACTCTAGAACTAATAGAAACAATAAGGAACAAAGAAACATTGTTAGTGAACTTTGAGAAGAACTTAATGAAGCATTTGTGAAAGGAGTAGATAAGATGATGATGAGATAGGAAGATCGAAGTCATTGTTGAATTTGATTCAATTAAGTTGAATTAAGAGTGTTCATGACATTATAATTTGAGAACTTCATTCAGACATCAAATTAAAGGTAGAAAAGTTGGGAAAAGTTTTATCCAGTTAAATTTAGATGGTATCAAAGCTCACCTATAATTTGGAGCTCATCTAAACAAGTTATGAAGGAATTCAAAGGTACTGGTATTATAGTAAAGGCCAATTCTCTAGCAAAAGATGGGAAGTATGTTTTTGCAGAGAATTTTGTGATGTGGAGTCTTGTAGAGGTTTTCCATGATGAAAGGAGGCTATAGTAAACCTCAAGCAACATCTGAAGATTAGATAGATGATCTTGAGTAGTTATTTAATTGACAACTTTTTTGTGTTTGCAAAGTATCCAATTAATGCAAATTCAAGTTGATGGAATAAATAGAGTACATAATTGATTTTCACTTCATTGTGAACACATCCGAAGTGGAGAGCACTCATAAGTGACTTGTTAGAGCAATTTCAAAGAAAACTCTATTTTTAGAAAGAGGTATTTTATCATTTTTCACAAATTTATTTGGTAAAAAGTTCATAATTGATAGAATCATGGATATGTTAGTAGTGTATGGTGTTGAGAATAGAGATAGACCTAAGTTAAAGATTATTTCTGTAAAACCTACTGAAGGAAACCCTAACTCAACATTGTCTATCACTCTGAACAATGTAGTATATCTTGAAAGATGTAGGAAGTTATTTGAATGGTAATTTTGAATCAATTGGTCGTGAATTCATGAACAAAGATATGGAATTAGTTTTCAATCACAACATGACTATGAAGCTTAGATTTGAAAGTCTAAGGGAATTAGTCTTGTTTAAATATCACTTCTACCATGAGTTAGACATAGATGAGTGGACACAAATCATATTAAGTAGGATACATGATGGTAAATTATGGATACAAGACAATGTAGTTGATATTTCTATTAACCTTATTCATGAGGTAATTGGTCTTAGTAAACAAGGCAGTGTACCTATAGGTGAGGAATTGGTCAAGAAGAAAGTTGAAATTTTTACTAAAGTAGTGTATAATGGAAAGGCTATGATGATCAACACCATCAAGCAAGATGATGTAAGATTTTTAAGTAGAATTGTTGCTTATTCTATTTGTGCAAGTTCTCAAATTGGTGAACTTTTAGTAGGATTCATTTATGTAGCATATAAGATATGTGTAGAGAAAGACCAAGAGAATCTTAGTGAGATACTAAGAATGAAACTCTTATAGAATCTAGAAAAGATCAAGAGGACAAAGAATGGTGTGTTTAGATTCTAGTCATTGATCAACCACATATTCTTTCATGCACTTAAAAGATTTCCTTATCTATTAGTCACAGACATAATGAGTAGTGAAAGATGCACAATGGAGAAGATTACAAAGGTATGCAGAAGGCATCTATAAAATAAGATATTAGATAGTGGCAACCTGATAATGAGGACATTTTAGAATGAAATAAAGTAGAGATTTAGAATTGCACCCACAATTATGGATAGATTTAAGGAAGACATTTATATTTTGGTTAATATAGATCATACTTATATTCAAGTAGTGGAACCTCAAGAAACATTTCTTAATCCTTTGAGCTATGAATTAAATGATGATATAGTAGTTGGTTATATTGATTTGTTGCTATATTTAGATAGAGACAAAGCAGAGTATAGAATTGGTACTTATGATGAGATCACATAGTTAGCTCGTCGAGAAACCCTAGAAAAGGCATCAAACAAGAAGGTACAGTCTATAATGAAGAAGGCACTATCAAAGGCTAGAATAATATAGAGAAAATCTGAGGTTGTAAGAAAAACAATGAAGAAAGGAATATTGAACATTCAACCTTTATCAGTGTTAGTTGCTAAGACATCTTTGGAATAGAGAATTTTGTATACAACAGTGTCCAACATTCAACCTAGTGAGCCAAAGAGAAAGTTTGAAAGACTAGTGGAAATAGTGTCTACTAAGACAAAGAGAGTCAAACAATAGGCCAGCAAACCAAGAAAGAGATAGAATTTTTTTTTGACAATTGATTCTAGTGATGAAGAAGATGAGGAACATGAGAGCAAACAAGGAAAAAAAGTGACTCCATCTAAGAAAGTAGCAAGCAAAGCTTGACAACCTTGGAAGAAAAAGATAGAAAAGATCAATATAGCTATAGCTAATGGAGGTAATTTTGTCCATATGAACAAGTTTTACAACTTTTATAATAGTTTTGAGCAAGATCAGATTGATATATCTACTATGAGATATATCATAGAAAAAAATTTGAAACTGAAAGATCTTGAGAGGATAATAAACCAAAAATTCTATGAAAGACTCATTTAGAATAAGACTCCTACAAGAGAAGAAGATCTAGAACTTCAGAATTCTATGCGTAGAATTGTTTGCAAGACTGATGATGAAGAAGAAATTAAAAGACTATTGAATAACCTTGCACCATACTTAAGGAATAAATCAAGGCCATTTTTATTCATGGTTGGTAAGAAGGATAAGATAAGAAATGATACTATAGCAACAATTAGTCAAATGATGATAGAGTCAAAGGCAACATCTTCTCTAGCTCCTATAACCTTAGAAGTGTCAGTGAGCAGTGACACCATGCAAATTGATCAAACCAATATTACCATTAACATTGAAGATACAAATCCATTTGGTGGTTCTGAACCTAATGATCTAGACATCGAGGATATTGAGGATAAGTTGATACAAATTAAAGAAGAGGAAAGAGAATAATTGTAGAAGAAGAAATGAAAAAGAAAACTGAGGAAGATGAAAAGAAGAGATTGGAATAGAAGAGAGACAGAGAGGAAAAGGAAAAGAAAGAAGAAGAAGAGAGAAGAACAAAACAAGTAGCAAAGAAATAGAGGGTGGATGGTACTAAACCATCTAGTTCATCCACTCCCCTCTCTCTTTCAAGTTTAGCTATTGATGATGATGATCAAATAGATTTGATCTCATCCCTATTCAAAATTATATAGAAGAATAGGACAGTGAAAATTTTATAGAAAACTTTGATGGAAGTAACTCATAGACTGAGCAGTACCTTAGGAGTACAACACATTGAAGAAAATCTTGAATAGAGAGTACAAGGAGTGCTAAAATCATTTGATGAAGATTTTACCAATTTTTTGAATGTTGCATCGATAAAGGCTTAGATTTCCCATGATGTTAACTTGGTTAGCACTATTTGTCAGAATATCAAGAACAACTTAGTTAATCTTGATATTTGTATAAAAGAACTTTAGAAATGCCTACAAGATGGGAAAACTTTGTACATTAAGTTTACCTTATCATACAAACTAAATAAAGACGTTGATAACTTCAGATAGAAGTGAAGACGAGTGAGTTAGAAGCTTTATCTAGCCAGATCTAGTATCCATCTTGCAAAGTAGATGATTTTAAAATACAAATGTTTAGTATTATTAGTGATGTTAGGAAACTAGAACTTTAGAAGGAACAAATCTTGAAAAGGATATCAAATTTCAAAGAATCTATTGCTCAAATTATCTTTTGTTGAGAAATAGTTAGAGGAATGTGTCAAGGCCAAAGGCACATATTCCAACTTTTTGTATTCAGATCTTAATACAGTTGAGATTGCATCATATGCTTTATGTATAATTCTCACCTTAGCTAAGTCTACCAAGGAGACATGGACTAAGAGTATGGATAGTATGAAGACTAATTTTGATGATTGCGTGAAGATCATATCAGCATAAGGAAGGACAACATTTTTGGATAGATATTGACATTTTGACCTTTGTCATTAATGTCAAAGTGGGAGAAATATATATATGAAAATTTTAAATCAGGTTTAGAAGATAAAAGTGTTAAGTATATTGTAAGGGTGAGCATATGTAAAGATGAACAAATTGTAATAGATGTTATCTAAGGAGTTATTTATTCTTGTGGTGTTAATTTTTTGTCACTTAGCCAATTTTTCCTATTTTGTTGCTATCAATTCCAAAGGGGGAGATTATTGACAATTAGATAATAGTGATATGTAATTGTTGTCATTTATGACAACACATGATGTACACATTCATAAGAAATATTAGAAATAAAGATACTTAATGTTTGGTAATCAAAAAATTGTCTAATTATAGAATTGGTTTACAATAGTGTACTATTTTGTTTATAACATGTTACTAACATCATATTATGACTAGAGAAGTTACATGGAGATAGTATACATGTTGGAGATGATGTGTATAACCTCAAAAGTTAGTACAGATTGCACATAATAGATATATTTGTGTTTTGATGGAACAAAATAATAGAATTGAAGGAAAGAATTATTTTGTTTACAAGATAATTACTTGTCCAATTCGGTCCGACATCCTAGATGTTTACTGTAAGTTGGAAAAGTGGTTTGTGGTCTTAGTCAACCTAGAAGAAATTTGTTAAAAGGCATGAAATTTATGCAAAGGATATTTTGCAATAAGAAAGTGAAAAGAAAAAGTGCAAGTGCTATATGCAAACTTTTGTGAAAGTGATAAATGCAAAGTTTTATATGAGCTATTTGATGATCTAAGATTGAGCTGAAGATTAGAGATTAGTCAAGGAAGAAGATATCATACCTATTCTATAAGTCTAATTACTTATTTGGGTAATGAGCTCTTCTTGTAATTGGAAATGCATGTTTGGGTAGTGGGCTTATCTTTCATCTATTGTACCACAACTCCTAAAAGGGATTCCTTATACTGAATTTTCTTATTGACTACTAATAGGGTCCATCCTCTAACAAGGAACTTATATATCAGTATATTATCTAGTGTGTATCATCCCCATTGGGGTTTTCTCTTGGCCAAGGTTCCCCTAGTTAACAAAATATGGTGTCATGAGTTATCTTTGTGCATTGATGTTGTTACTATTCAACATTAACTTATTGCTTTGTTATGCATGTTTTAAAGTAAGTAATAATATCCAATTGGCAACTAAAGTTTTTAAAAAATTGATTCACCCCACCTCTTAGTAATCCCTATTTTTAACATGGAAACCCTTAGGTGTAACACCTATAGCTCTTCCACCATACCCTCTTTGTGGAGGCATTTTCATGATTCCACTAAAACCCTAGTGCAAATTGCCTCATAATTAGTGATCTATCTATACACTTAACCTAAACCATGGTCCTGGTGTGAACTACCTCATAGTTAGCAATTTGTCCACACATTCAAGAACTCTAGCTCCAATATCACTTGATGAAGGATGCTCCCCTTAATATCATAAAATCATAACAAAAATAAATAAATAATAACAAATGCGAGAACAAAATATGGACTTCTTATTTGTGCCACAAATGCACTATTACAAAATTCACAAGTATAATATGCTAACCCAGATGGGTGCCATCATTACAATAATCTATAAGACAAGCTATGAACTACCACCCAAAGTTGTTCTAGACAATGTTCAGGACTTTCTTAAATAGATAATTTTATGTTGTCTGAGAAGGTTCTAGACAATGAAACTTAATACCTAGGGCTGACAAACCTTAACAATACATAGAGTTGGCCAAATACATCTTTGACAATTATTTTAGATATTTTGGGTAGCCCAACTTTGAAAGGCCATAACTCATGAAGCTTTGATTGGCTATTATAACCACTTTTTGGAAACACTATCTCCTGATCTACAAACTTGAAACTATGATGGCACCCTTCTATCATGTTTTTGGACCTCATTTGAGCACTCTAAGATCTCCAATGGTGAGTCTAAATATTTTTTTACAAATTTTTCCACCAAAAATTTGCAATAACTTCTCTGATACTTATTCTTGAGAAATGAAATTTGTATGGTAGGCTTACAATTCTAAAATGAACCTTCCTATAGAAAATGAGAACATTTCAAGCTCATATGACAAACTTACTAAAAATAGAAAGTTCCCATTAATAGTAACCACCCTATCTACTAGTCCTTATTAAAATGGAATAGAATGAAATAAAAATATATTTTTGGGTGATCTAATATTGCTCTTACACCTAGGATGCTCTTGCATCAACAACAAGCATGATAGAGGTGGTGACGATGTTAATAATGACGATGATCCTAATGATGAGATGGATGAAGAATAATATCAATGACCAGGGGGTTTGATTATCAATGAAAATAATGAAATGTATAGTTATGTGATCAGTGGCTATGCTATTCAATATTGAGTTCTTGATAGATCAATGATTAGTTTGTTTGACTTATCATGTACCTTTTACTATTTATAATTCATAGGTGATGTTAATATTTGATCTAATTTTGAGTATATGTATCATGAATTATTTAGTGAACATATGAAAATTGATTTAAATATGCAAAAACCTGAAGCCCTTTTATGAACATCCCACATAGTCTTATGGATCATCAAGTTTAACTCAATACATACAATTGAGACTAATGTCTTTTATCTCTCTTATTTTGTGGAGTGCAGGTACCAGTGAATACGTATTTTTTAGATTTGTCTTCCTTGAGTGAGAAAATACAAGAATGGAAGAATAAATGGGACATTTAGTATGTCTAAATCAAGGAGATCAACTTGAGGTCAAAACATCATAAAGAAATTCAATAAGTGGATAAAATTTTTCCTTAGTTAAGGTGGGTCATTTTCTTATGATGGTGAGAGTGAAGGAAATTTCAATGTGCCCTATAGGTACAAACATCTATAGAAACAATGCGTCCCTAATGAACTTCCTCCAATAAACACTAGTTTTTGTGTTTGAGAAAGGATATATCACATAACACCATCCTCATTACATAGTTTGGGCCTATTTTTCATGGATGGCAGAAAGGTCTCATACAAAAAAGTTGTTGAATTGATGGAGTATGTTGGGCCTTTCTATGATTATAGTAGTTGGATGAAATTTGTTAGATATAAAAAAAGTATGTGTATGTATGCACTTGCAAAAAATTATATACAACAAAAAGTTTGTTAAAAAAGTAGAATAGTAGTTGTATACATTGATGGAAGGTCAAAAGAATCATGGAATACTATAGGTTTTATAATTTGAACACGACCTATGTCAACTAAGAAGCAACCCAATTGCATATTTGTGGTGCACGAAGGAAATCACACATTTGTATGTGTGATAAAATCAATACATGGAGGTGAAGAGCATCTTGTTTATTACAATTTGAATCACATAGATACAAATAAAACCACTATCATGGACAAGGTGGTATGTACTATGCACATTTAAAATCAACTCCAATCAATTAATCCAACACACTATATATATATATATATGCTAACTTAGAATAATAAAATGTGTGTTTTAACATGTTGCAATGAATTTTTTGAAATACAGGCTATAGTATGGACCAACAACCATAGGATGCACACAGTGACGATGATTCTCATGAGACTTCTTCTTCATGAAAGGTAAAACTCATTACTTTTGTACAAATTAGGTACAAGAAATATGTTAATGTATGTTTTTATTATTTCTTACTATCACTACTATTTTGGATTGATATTAAATATAGTTCTAATAATAGTGTTCTCACAAACAAGTGTTGATCATGAAAATGGTTAGGAAAAAGTAGTCTAGGAGGAGATGCATGATGAGGATGATGAATTCATGATTGATTTTTTGCCAGCCATTAATCCTATGATTGCAGTACAAAAGGTACTTCATGATTTATCAAGAAATTTAATGCAATTGGCATCAATTTGACCAAAGACTTCTAAAGTACAAAAAATAGAGGATGAGTTGATGCACTTAGTTGAGACATATACAGTAAGTATTAATGTATATTTAATTATAACAAAAGTTTAATAATGATTTTTATAGTATACTCTTTTATTTATTTCATTAAATAAAATACATGTGTTATTTTTATAGAGGATGTTGAAGAGGTTAAAGGGAAATTCCCTAGAGTATGATACTTCAGCTAGTTCAAGTACATCGTAGGTTCTATCCTACACTCATACTTTTCTCTATCAATATCTCATTTTTTAGCTCCTACCAGTGATCTTATGTTCACTACACCACTTGCTACAAGGAAAAAAATCAAAGAGGTAATGCCAATTGTAATGTTGGCAACATGTAGCATGGCCATAGATGTGATGCCAACACCTATTGGTAAGTAGATTCCTCTTTTTCTCTATCATTTTTCATGTGTTTATTTCACTTGAACTGTTATTTCTTAGGGGGCATTTTGTACAATTGGATCCATTTTATGTAGGAGGTGATGAGGACAATTCTAGGTGTATCCATGTTAGATGTATGGGAACACTAAAGAACTGTGATCAATTTCTATGAGAAATGAAGATGGACTTACCTTGAGAGTAGACCAACTTCCAGGTACTTTAAAGACTAATCCTTTCTTTTACTATACAATCTCATACTCATAATCTAATAGGAAATAATTTATTTTATGAAAAACATAATGATTAATGTTTGCACATATTTGGGTTGAGCATATGCATAGGGTATCATATTTCTTTTGATCAATTTCTTCAAGTAAATTTAAAGGTGGCTTCAATTCATTTATGAATCTAAAAAGAAAAAAATCTTTTCTTAAAAGGTGGAATTTACAAATTAAAGAGTTAAAGGATAAACTCATTGATGGCATGACAACACCTTTTGGACCCAAAGTCTTTCAAAGACCTAGGCTCCTTGAGAAAGTGGGCCAAGATTTGAAGTATATTAGGTACAACTACAAGACCCAAATGTAAACCAACCCCTATTACAAGAGGCCCCCCTATATTCCTATTATTGTGTGGGAGAATCTTAAAAAGGATGTCACTGAGAAAAGCATAAGATGTGATAGAAAAATAGTACTGCCAGAGGAAAGAAGGTATGTCACAATATTAAGAATGCAATTATGTACTAATTACTCTTAATATTTATATGATCTAACATATTTCAAACTTCATTTAAGTTTTCCTAACACAATAAAGATAATCGAAGCAAGAAAATAGATGCATGAATAGCACAAGTAGCACAAGCTCGGCTCGGGAAGATATTAAAAAATTGTTGCACAAATTGTAAGTATAAGTAAATGAAAAGTAATATGAAAATATTTATAAATTGTAAAAAATTTGGTCTTGATAAAATTGAGTGCAAAAAAAATTCATGATACTAGGCAAAATTGTAGGCCTTGGAGTTTTAAAAAACAACTTTTGAAGAGGACAAGAAAGTAGCCTACAAAAAAGGCTACACAAGCATGATTGAATGACTCTGAGCAATGAGTGCACAAGGTTCTTTTGCTGGATATATCAATGAGGTAAATTAGTCAATTAATTTTTATTTTAAATTGAATAATTTAGCAATTATTGTATTTGATATTAAATTCTGAAAATATAAATCATTAGATTTATTTCAAGTAAGGAAACAATGATTATATATTTGTTTAAAACCTTAAAATGAATATATTATATCTATTAAAATGAATGGTTAAAATTTCTTAGTATTTGTCTTGTATCTATATGTATATATTGTTGATAAATGCACTAATTATTTACATTGGATTGCAGCTTGCCAATCTTGATACCCTAGCCAAGCACCATGGAGGCATCAATTTGAATGTGCATCATAGTATTGAAAGTATATATTTTATATTCAATTTTTAATTTCTAAATTATTAACAAAAGTAAACATTTTAAATTGAATTCGGTGCAGTAATATAGATTTAACAATAATATATGTTGAGATTAAGAAAACATCTTTTATTGTAGTTGCAGGGGATATAGAGGTTGTTCCTAATGAGCATGTTGAGGTTCAAGTCATTAGGCAAGATGATGTGGTTGGACAAGGTAAAGAGAACTACAATGTTCTTTAAAGTCTCAATTTTTTTTAATTTAACTATTTTATTGGTTATTACAGAGGACATACCTTTGCAAATGACAACGAGATCATGTCTACAGGTGAGAAGAAATGTCAATGACAACATGGATATGCCTCTACAAAAATATAGGGTAGTGCAATAAGAGAAAAAGATAAAAAAGAAATAATTCTCAATTATGTAACTTATTTGATATTGATTGATGTTTATGTCTAGATGTTGTATTTATGTTCTATTGAATGTTCATGTGAATGTTCTAATGAATCTTATGTTTTATTGTTAATGTGAATGTTCTAATGAAACTTATGTGTTAATGAATGTTATCATGTGATAATTCATGAATGTTAGATTTTATGAATAGAATGAATGAATTTTAGATGTTGGGTGGGTGGGGGAGGTGGGGGCAGGGAAAAATGAGCTTCTACCATCATGTGGTTGGCCTTGATTAGTAGAGAATATTAAACTATTCTTGAAACCAAGTGAAGGTCAACATTACCCTATGATTGCATGACAACTAATTGTTCAATCTCTTAGTTTCAATCATAGCAAAAGGAGACAATAGCTCAATATGCAATCTTAATTCATATGCATATGACATCAAATGGAGCTGAAAAATGCAACAGGTTTGTATTTTTGTTAGAGTCTTTAATTAGGTATTTTAAGTTATAGACCATCATGAACATTGTAACTTTGACTCTTATAGGCAAGGGTAATGTCCTTAGCATGCTGAATAAAAGAAAATATGTGTAGGGGGGAATATGATATGAGGGGGAATAGAGGATCTATCCTTAACCCAAATTCCTAAAATGAATTATCCAAATTGATTAACCACAAAGAAGTGATCAATGCATAAATGAATTAAACAATGGAGAATAAGAACAAAGGAGGAAGTCCTTTAATCTAGTATAGAAGTAAGTACTTGAAGCCTTGAATGAATAAAAGACAAATACTAACTTCAAAGTAGATAAAATCTAGAAAATGCTAATTTTTGATGTCTATGTAAAGTTGTGGGAAATTCTGTAACTTTTTTCAGACTGGAAATGTCAAAATGGAGAAAACCCATAAAAAAAAATTACTTTTGAGGCTAGGACAAACTTGACCCTTATAGAAAGGCACAATCTTACCCCAAAGATTTGACCTTGACCTTCACTTCTTTGAAAAAATTTATGTTCATGGATCCTAGAATTTTAGTGAAAAGGATATCCAAATCTTCACTCCAATCCATTTTCTTGTACTTGTACCTACAAGAAAAATGGTTTTTTTGTTTGGATGGGGGGTCTTCCTTGGTCAAACTCTAGTTTGGAATCAACCTTGAAATGTAATTGAAATTATAGTATGTATAAACAAAGTAAATGGAAATATTCACCTTATTTGTATTGAAATCCTTATGGGAGATTTAAATCCTTGAATCCACAAGTACAAATGCTCCAAATGAATGTAGAAATGAAAGTAAGATGTCTCAAATCAATGGCATTAGATCTTTAGCACCAATCATGAATGAATCTTTACATAGGAAGAGGCTTGGAAGAATATGGATGGAGAAATCTTCAACAAGAGGGCTCCATAGAGATTGAATTCTTCAATGGCTGATAATGGACCTCCTTGAATTAGATCTTGAATGCTTGATAATGTCTCCTTCTAGTTTCATGTTTTCACCTTATTTTCTCTTAGAGAAAATGAGAGGAGAAGGCTTCCTTATATAGAGATCAAGGGTACAAACTTCTAGATAATGCTAACATTGGAGAATTAAATCTCAATGAACCTTAACCCCTAGAAATTTACCTAGATTAAATTCAATTTAAGAGTTTACCATTTTGAAATCTAAAATAGCCAACCCGTAAGTGGGAAAAAGAAACTTTTTGAAGCCCAATATCCCAAAACTCCCAGAACTTAAAAATTGGACTTGGGGTTAGGGATGAGGTCAACCTTGCCCTAGGTCATGGTCAAGATTGTCCTTGACCTAGGCTAGGGTCTAGGTTGACCTTGACCTTTCATGTCATTTTTTGACCCAAAAAGTCAAAGTCTTTGATTTCACATATAAAGTTATTAGAAAGATGCTCGAAATAGGGATAGAGAAGTAGAATAGGTGGAAATAGCTAGATCCATGCATAGACCCATTCAAGGTACTTGAAATAACCCCAGACCACTTACTTTAAGGGCTAAATGCTCTTAACATGGAAGTGCTTCCATTTTGAAATGATAGATTAAGCCCCTACTTTAGCAAGAGTATGGACTTGATGCAAACTCTTGGCAAAGTAGATTATAAGGAAAAGATAATTTTATTAAAATCAAAGGGACAAAGAGATCCTTAAGCCCTTAGAGGTTCAATTCTTCATCAACTCCAAGATCACAATAAGAGAGAGATCTCTAGAAAAAGAGAAAAAGAGTGTGATTATCTCACCCAATGAGAACTTATGTACCATTGTGAACCACAGAAGGAAACAACAAAACTACAAAGATGGAATTGAACCACCTAGTGAATGTGGATACTCACTAGTCAACCCATCAAGGATTCCCCCTCAAGAATATTATATTCCATAAGAGTAAAACCAAAAAGAAAAGAGATCTAGTCATAAGGATAGCTTCAACCTTAAGGGATCAAATATTTTGAAACTGGAGAGATCAAGATATCCTAAAATATAAATGAATCCTTTAAGGATTAGTCACTAATCCAAAAAGGGAGAAAAGGTATCTTGAAAAATAATATATGTGTATCAAAAATTGTGTGTGTGTGTGCAATAGGTGAGTAGACCATATGCCCAGACATTAAAGTCATTGCTAACATTTTAACAGGAACAATGGCTTTAACAAAAACATAAATGACTCCACTAATTACATTTCCACTATGATATGCCCCCAAATGAAGAAAAATCAAAGGAAATACCACATAAACATATAGAGAACACATAATGGATCTACCTAATGTGGGGTCAATATGATCATATGTTTTCCAATGAATTAAGATATTATTGGAAATGAATTGACATCATTCCCCAAAGAAAGTAGAACTACAATCACAAAGGAGGAAAGATCACATAAGAGATAAGAAGAAGAATCTTTTTGGACCATGACCGAAAGACCAAAAAGAATTAGTGCTACCAAGTCATATATCCAAGAAAATTAAACAAGGAAAAATTTACAAAAAATAGCATAGGTACAACATAACATGAAAAAGCATATGGAAGAATAAAGATACATGTAGAGGAATTGTACAATAGGTTTGATTCCATTATCACCTTGCACCAACAGAGAAAGAAAAAATTGTATAAGAGAATCTAAAAACATGTAGCAAACATATCCTGGGAGAAACACAATACAATAGACATAAATACAAAAGACTACCATGAAGGATTATCCAATCAAGCGTGCTGCCTACTCTCCCCATCTTATTCTATATCATTTAGGGAAGGTGGTTAACTCACAAGAGGGACATAGTAGGAATGATATTCAATTCCAAACAAGGATCCTCTTGAGAACCACAATGTTTGATGCTAGGTGTAATTGCAATTGTGATGAAAACATATAAGGTAAATCAATGTCAATGTCAATAGTTTCATATTCATCATTAACATCATTAGTATCATCAAAAGTATCTTCTTCATCTAGATTAGTCAAAATAGGATCTAAGATATGAATGGAATCATCAAAATCATGCATCTTAACATCATTATTAGCAATAACTTCTAACACATTATGCATAGTTGTATCCAAAGAAGGCAAAGATTTTTGAAGAACAAAATTATGAGCTTGAGCTTGAGCATGAACCTTCTTACAATGTTCATTAGTAGATTGATTACATCTTGGCTTGCTTTAAATGTTTTGAGAACTAGGAGGAGAAGTTGTTGTATCCTTCACAAGTTCTATAGGAGTATTAATAGGATTATTAGCAGTCTACCAAGAAATAGGAGGAGCTTGATTAATAGATGTAGAGTCCATAGATAAAGGAAGTATGGAAGGCTTAAGCAAAAGAGGATGATTAAGATTCGTAGGAGGTAAGCTTAATTTGAGAATATTATAATTCTTATAAGCTTGATATGGATAGAAAAGATGATCAGGTCAAGAAGGACATGAATTAGGTAATGAAGGTCAAAACAAGTCAAGTGTACCACAATCCATGGGCCTATAAATGTGATATAAACTATGATTAATCATCTTCACTTATTCATCATGAAAAAATTTAAGACATTTATGAATAGGTGAAGCAACAACATGCATGGAATTCTACCACAAGAAACCAAGCTTAACTTGAAACTGATCAGAATTAGGAACAACAACAAAGGTAGTCTTCAGAATTTTTCCACAAAGTTCAACCGATAAATTAATAAAACTAAATGATGGATAAAGAAAACCATTACAAGTTTGAATCCATATATCAAATGTATCATTAAAATCATGTTGCAATATTTTCATAAAAAGTTTTTCTTCATTATTAATATTGACTAAAGATGTAGGATCAACAAGACAACCATGAGTAAGTATCTAAGAAACCCTAGCAAAAATATAAAGAGGACCATCAAGAGCTTTAATAGTCTTAAAATCATCAAAGGTAATCAAAAGTTCCAAAGGTCTTTTATTCTTAGATTGTTATCAAAGTTTAGGTTAAGGCATTAATTTAGGCTTAGGTTTAAATTGAGATTGAAATGAAACTTGAGATTGAAGATGAGATTGAGGATGAGGTGGAGATATAGATTGAACAATATTCTCTAACTGATTAACAATTTGATCAAGATCATCCATCTTTGAATCATACACAATATTCATAGAAGATGGATAAATAATGGTATTAGTATCATGTGTAGGTAAAGGATTCATGTAGATTTGAAGATTTTGATTAGGAGGAGAAACATATGTATTCCCATAACCATCAAAATTATCAATAGATAAAGCATTAGTGTTATTTAAATCCTGAATCTTATGTTTTAAAGAATAACATTTCTTAGTATCATTACAATTTTGATGATGATATTGACAAAAATATTTAGAATCAAAGGATTTAGATGCAATCATAGTAGGTCAAAGAGGCCGAATAGGAGGTAAAGTAATCATATTAGGAGTTAACAACCTATTCATAATAGAATGTAAAGATTTAGAAAGAGGATTAAATATATGATTTAATCAAACAATAGTGGATGAAAAAGTGGTTGCATTGTGGGATGCAATATCAACTTGATCAAAAACTACACTTTCTTGTTTGTGTATCTTGAGATAATTGTTGAATGTTTGAAATTTATTTGTATTAGGAGAAGAATCACTTTTATCAACAAGAATAGGATCCATTTTAGTGTTGCTCTCAAATTGAATCACTTTTAATTGATAATGATGAAGCACTACACAAAGTTGTTGAAAAGAGATATATTTAGTAAGCAAAATCTTATCTATATACATTGAATATCAATATCAAGAATAGGATAGGAAATTTGAGCATGTACATGCTTAAATACCAATAAATTTAGTCAATTTTTTAGTAGAACTTTGTTTACAATGCATCAAATTAGTCAAAGACACTTGCAGACCAATTTTGTTTTGAAATTGTTGAATAAATGCATTGGCAAGTCATGGAAATGAATCAATAGAATAAGGCAGCAAAGAACAAAACCATTATAAGGCATTATCGTGAAAGGTTATAGCAAACAACTTGGCTAAAATCCTATGGTCATGAGCATAATCACTACAAAGGATTTGAAATGTTTTAACATGATGAATAGGGTCTCCCCTAATATTTTAATTCTCAAGATGAGGCATATCAACTTGTTGAGGAATGAGAGTATGAATGATATCTCAAAACAAAGGACTTCTCATATCACAAGTAGGAATACTAAACTTGTTTTGAGTTAAGGATGAAATTTTTAGTTGTAAAGATGACACAGTTTGAGCCAAATTGATAAGTGTTGAATCATTAGAGGAAATGGGAGGAATGACAACATTAGAAACACTAGGTAAAGTGTAGGAAGCTACATGAATGGAAGATACAACTAGAGTAACAATTGGAACCACAATTGGTTGAGGATTAAAATAAGTAAAAGGAAAATTATGATAAGAAGGTTTGGATGTAGGAAGGGACATAGTAGGAACACTGATAGGAATAGAGGTAACCATCACAGTCACCAAACAAGGAGTAGAGATAGGAATACTAGGTAAAGGAACAAAAGTAGGTTCTACACTAGTGATAAGAGGAATCAACCCTAAATCTTGAGCTTCTTGGGCTAAAGGTTTAACATTTGAATGCACAAGGTGAGTAAGACCACACAATAGGTTAATACCTTGATCAATATCACAAAGAACTCTCTTAAGAGCCTCTATATCTTGAATAGAATCTTGATTATGGTTTTTTGAATAAACCAATTACCCAATTTATCAAGTTTAGTTGAAATTTTTTGACTTGTTTAGGAGGAACTCTTAAAGCATCATCCTCATCATGAGATGAGTGCGAAGAGTTTTACTCCATAATAGTATGGGAGTCAAGAAGAAGCAAATTCTCATCTGAGATCCTAAAGAAATGAGAAGAAGACTCAAGATCAAAGGAACCAATAAGTCTATGAATTCATCTAATTGGAAGATTAGAAGTAGGACTAGAAGTAATAAAGCTCATAAACCAATACAATGCAAATGAACTAAACTAAGAAAACATAAAACATGAATATTTTTTATATTTTGAAAGAGATTTTGTAATTTTTTTGTATTTTTGAAATATAAATGCAAGAAATGTAATTAGCATGCAAGATTTAACATAAAAGACAAATCTAACACCAACAAGATAAGATAAAAGGAAATCTAACACCACAAAATAGAATAGGGTATCTAATTCCACAAAAGAAAAGAGGGTAAGTGTGTCGGATTCACCAAATGAATAGAAGAAAATATGTGTAGGTAGAAATATGATATGAGGGGGAATATAGGATCTATCCTTAATGCAAATTTCCAAAAGGAATGATCCAAATTGATTAACCACAAGGAATTGATAAATGCACAAATAAATCAAACAATGGAGAATAGGAAGAAAGAACGAAATACTATAATCTACTATAGACAGTAAGTACTTGAAACTTTGAATGAATAAAAGACAAATGCTAACCTCAAAGAATGGAAAATCTAGGAAAAACTAATTTCTAATGTCTATGTAATTTTTTGGAGAATTTTGTAACCTACTCCAAATTGGAACTATTGAGATGGAGAAAACTGAGAAAACTTTTGTCCTCCCAAGGGTAGGGAAACCTTGACCTAGATAGCAGGGCACAATGTTACCCCAAAAAATTTACATTGACCTGCATTGCTCTGACAAAAATTTTGATCTTGGAAGTTTGAAAAAAAGGGTAATTTAATTGTAATTGAAATTGCAATATGTATAAACAAAGTAAATGAAACTATTCACCTTGCTTATGTTAAAATCCTTGTGGAGGATTAAAATCCTTAAATCCACTAGTATGGATGCTCCAAATGAATGTATGATGTCTCAAATCAATGGAATTAGATCTTCAACACCAATCTTATATGAATCTTTACATAGGAAGAGGCTTGGCTGAATATAGATGGAGAAATCTTCAACAAGAGGGCTCCATAGAGATTGAATCCTTCAATGGATAATAATGGACCTCCTTGAATTGGATCTTGAATGTTTGAACGATTGACTACTTGATAATGCCTCCTTCTAGTTTCATGTTATCACCTTATTTTTTCTTAGAGAAAATGAGAGGATAGGGCTTCCTTATATAGAGATATAGGGCACAAATTTCTAGAGAAGGCCAACATTGGAGAATTAGATCCCAATTAACCTTAACCCCTAAAAATGCACCTAGATTAAATGTAATTTAAGAGATTACCATTCTAAAACACAAAGAACCTGACCCCAAAGTGGGAAAATGAAACTTTTTAAAGCTTGATATCACAAAACTCCCAAATTTTGAAAATTGGACCTAGGGTCAAGGATGATGTTGACCTACCCTAGGTCAGGGTTGAGGTCATCGTTGACCTAGGTCAAGTTTAATGTTGACCTTGACCCTTTACATTTTCCTTGACCCAGAAATTCAAAGTCTTCAATTTCACAGAGAAAGTTTTCAGAAGGAGGCTAGAAATAGGGAGAAAGAAGTAGAACATGGGGGAATAGCTAGATCCATGCAAAGATCCATTCAAGGTGCTTAACATGATTCCAAACCACTTACTCAAAGGGCTAAACACTCTTAACTTGGAAGTGCTTCCATTTTAAACAATAAACATGCAAGCAAATCAAGACTTTTTATGTGTTGGCTTGCTGAGGAAATTCTCTCATCTATAGCAGCTAGATTTCTAACATTTTTGATGGTCTATAATTTTAAAAATTTAATAGAACTATTAAATAAATCTAAACTTGGTACATTATTCAGCTCCACCTATTGTCCATGCATATCGAATGAAGTTGCATGTGCATTCTTGATTCAGTGGCAGAATATTATTTTGGATGTGACTCTAATACCCACTAGAGAAGCTTACTTGGTGGAAGAATCATGTGCTAAGAAGAACATACCTAGATTGAAACATTCTTTAGACTTTGGATGTTTCTTCTAGTCACCACTAAATTATTTTTTATCAACTTTGATGTTTCTAGAAGTGACAAGTTTATCAAATCATTTGTATGATGCCATTCACATCTACAATTTTGCATTAGTAAGTTTAGTTAACTGCTAGGCTATTGTTACAAGCTATACATATGCTTAAACTTAATTTTGGGCTGTAATATTTTTAGAAAGTAAATGAATTATTTTTCCTATTATCAAAGACTAAAGGCTAACAAAGTGATTTAAGATGATTGCATACATTGCATTCCCTGCATTTTTTTAAATATTTATAATGTAGTGTACAGGGGCATATGTTTTGGAAATTAGTGCTCATGAATGTCTTGGATCTTATAGGGGTCATCCCATTTTCAGGATTCAAGACATGTGATTCCTACCTTTCAATTTGACTTTGCAAAAGTCAACAAAACAAGAGGTAAACATTAATTCTATGCAATTTTTGAATTTTGATATGTCAATGTAGGTTCTCAACTATATGTATTATGAACTAATGGTTTAATAGAAAAAAATTGAGGAAGAGTTTACCAAGTTGCCGAGGATTGAAAAGAAAACACTTGGCTATTTAACTTGGGGACCCCCTTGAACCCCTTACTCATTTTTATTTTCAATTTGAAGAGCATCACATGTGTAGCACCGCATCAGTTTAGATGTGCACCATGCCTCCCTTCACTCTTCCACAAAGCCAAACACATTAATAAACCCTGAAAAGGGGTGCACATCAACACACCTACCTGAGTGCACTCATGTACACCTATTTTTGGTTTTAGAAACTTAACAAGCCAACAAATATGCATTTGGGGTGCACAACAACACATATACGAGTGCACTCATGTGCTACTATGCATCCCCCCTAAAAGCCTTAGACTTTGTAAAAAACTGGTTATAGGGTGTGCATCAACACACCCCATAAGGTGTGTTGTTGCACACCCTACACTTTTAAATGAAAAAAATTGCATTTCAGGGCTATAATTAAGGTTTTTTTGTGTTTTTGGGCAAGTTAGTTTTTTGGGTTTTGATCATGTCACCTTCTAGAGATTGAGTTTATCATTTTTCTTAAACTCTAAACTAATGGACATCATATTTGTACAAATTTGATGGCATCTTCATCAAGCTCCCTTGCTAACAAGATGGTTCCAAAGCTAGTGGTATTCAAGTTTCAAGGTGTGCTGATGAAATCATGATTCAAAGATGAGTACTCTAAGATCTGAAACACCAAGCTAGGTCACATAGATTTGGGTGCATTCATGATACTATGCAACAAACCAATAGAAAGGTCTCTCATAGTATCCACCTTGATCTAATCAAGACTGGTTAACACAGTGTCACATCTAGCATCAATACAATCTTCAAAGCTAATCATGACATTAGCAGAGAAAAATGTTCCCAAAGAAAGGGTTGTCAAGAGCATAACTGGAGAGATCATCTTGGATCTCTAGCCCAACAATATAGAGAAGGTATTCCATCTACCAAGGGTGGATTAATTTATCCAATTGAATTATCACCAAGCTAAGAGATGTAATAGGGAACATGTAGAGGAAGCCTCTAAAATTATACCATCATCATACCCGATTGATAAAACTCTTCTAGGGAAGAAAGTAGGAAAAGTGGATATGACATGAGGGTACATGAAGAAAGATATTGGATACTCAATCATACTCTTGAGTAGAGTCATGGGTTTTCCAGTATTAGGGAATTTGAACATTAGGATGGTGTATTTTATGGAGATCATAAAGATGACAAAGATGTCACTTGACTAGGCTTCCATTCTCGATGATAATTGAGATGGCAACTACAAGTAGAAAGTGAAATACAAATATGAAGTCTTAGATTTTTCAAATGCAGAAGTCATGGAGATAATCAATAAATTCAAGGGTAAATACCTAGACATAGCTCTGGTATAAAGGGTAACAAAACCCAGAAACTAGAATTTTGATTTTGACACTTAGCAAAATTTTGCATTTTTGGAGCTAGCTTTTGAGGTGCACTATTGTGTAGGTGCACTAGGTGCGTAGGTGCACTTTTTTAATAGTGTGTGGGAAGATTTTGAAGAATTTAAAGGTACACTAATAGTTAACTGCTAGCTCTAAATTTAGAGTTTTTCATGCATCGAAAATGCATTCTGATAGTAGTTTAATTCCTACAAATGCCTAGTGAAGAAGGAGCTTCTATTTTTGGCACCTTCAAAGACTCCTACATCATCTAATGGCTTTCTTCTTCTTATTTTCTAATGCTTTCTTTGTTTTAAGACATGCAAAGGCTCATGCATCAAATTAATGATATAAATATGGATGGAGTCCTACTTAGCACGTGTTAGAGAGTCAGCTTGCACATAAATAATTTGTTTTAATAGTTTAGAAGCATCTATTTTCATAAATAGATCTCTCACTCTCAATAAAAATTGAGGAGAAGATTTCTTATAAATTCAAGAGTGGAATTTTTATTCCTTGTGGTCACTGTTATTTTGCAATAATATACACTTTTGGTGCACACATTTGGAGTGTAGTGATTCTTGCCTAAGTGTGTTATATTTTGTGGATGTATGTTCATGGAATGTAATTGAGGAAAAAGTTTATTGTGTTATTTTTGGTTGTGTGATCTTTTAATTCTAGTGTTTTCTATGGGTTTACAATTTTTTTTGACGTACTTAGTTTAAGAAGAGATCACCATATTGTTCCTATATAGCTTTTCATCTCACATGAGCACACTTTTCATACCTTGCAACTTACTGAAAAGTGAAACATCATATGGTTACTGAATTCCCATCGATGATTGCATTAGTTGAATTAAGTGTTGCTTCTATTTTCATTGGTTACCCACTAATCTTTTCAAAGGCTTAAATTGCAAACATGTTGTTTCCATGGATGTTAGCATTTACTTTCATGTTATTTGCTTGGATTTCTTGTTACCCTATCTTCATAATTTACTTTACTAACCCTTGGTTAATTTAAGAATTCATATAGTTGCATTGTTAGATTGCATTCATTTGAAAAAAAAAAATACCAAAAACATATCTCTTTTGTGGTTAATTTTGAAATAGCAAGCAGATTGATCATTTGATCCAAAATTAGTTCGAACTAGTAAAGGCCTCTTTGTAAAAAACACATTTATCTTCAACTGAGTGGATTCTAGTAGGTTAGAAGATCACCTAGAACCTTGGAGTTGATCCTTGGATTAGCTTTTCACAAGAGGAGTTCCAAAGGATTCCTGTCATTAAGCATCATGCAAAATGATAGCTCAATAGAAGTGGTGCTAAAAGGAAGGTCTGAAAACCATTCAGCTCAAAAAACCTAATTTTTTGTTTGAAAATTCTATAATTTAGAAAAAAAACTATCTGTGAAATTTTAGGAGGTGTGCAAATGCATTGGTTTGCTATTTTGAGGTGCACTTTTTTGGAATAAATACAAGTTCCTAGAACTCAACCACTTTCACAAGCATCATAGTGATGAAGAGATACCAATAACTCCACCCATTTGCATTGCATATTCCATAATCATCATCTGATCTACATTCTACTTCACACATTCCAATCATTATGCACCATGTCTTTCTTCAATGCCTAAAGTTCACCTTTGAATCTAACTGGTCCATTACATGACTTGCCCAAAAATCCTAAAAAGTTTTTCCCATGGTTTATCTATGGAGAAACATGAATGGAAAAAGATCATATTAAAATTTTCAAGGAGATTTGTAGTCAAAACCACATTCAGCATATGGACATGGTATGCCACCTTTTTTCTTACACTTTGGGGGAAACAGAATTCAATCGGTACCTCAATCTTCCACTAGCATCAATAGGGGATTAGAACTCTTTTGAGAACAAGTTTCTAGAATAATTCAAGATATATATCAATCTAGCTATCCTACATCATTAGTTTGTCTCAATTAAGAGGTATCCCCACAAGACTATTTCATAGTTTAGTCATTGCTTCTATATGATGTACAAAGAATGGATTTTCCTTACATTATACCATGACAGGTTGTCATCTAGATCTATTTTTGAACAATAGATTCATTAACTTCTATTTTTCTAAGAAGGCTTCCACCTACATACATTGATACCATTGAAAAGGTCGTCATAGAGGTTGTTACATTCATAAAGCAGGTTATAGTTGCTCTAATGCCAACAATTTCATATTCAAGGTATGAGTCTCAAAAGACTGCTTTCTTTGAGTAGAAGGTAGCTACATCCACTAAAGTAGAAAATAAATGGCTAGAGAGTTTAAGGCCATGAAGAGATGATGTCTCCTTTATTCAATGAACTTCTAAGAATAAAGTTAAATTCCTCAAGAAACCAAGGCAATCATCCAAGACAACTTGCTACCCAAAACAATTATTCTCAAAATCATAGTTGAAATTTTGGCCTTTGTAGTAACATCAATAATGAGAATAATGGTATTACAGGTATGAGTCCAAGTGGAAATGGATATGGGTACAATGATGTTTTGGATCAACCTCCCCAAATTCATGGAGGTACAACCTTTGTAGTTTAGTACAGTGATGTTTAAATCATATGATAAATATACAAGAGGAAAAAATGGTGAAGATGATCAAGAGGAGTTTGTGTTCCCATTCAATAAATAAATTCTTTCAAGTGTTGATGTTGCAATAAGTGTGAATATGCCAAGAAATTTTGAGGACATAGAAAATTTTGAAGTTCCAAAACTCAATGAAGTTGCAAAAAGTGATGGAAATGTAGAAGATATTGAAGTTGGTAAGATCTTTGAATCAAAAAGTCATCAAGAAGAAGATACCAATTCTTCCTACTATGATATTGATTTCCCATTGGATAAGTATAAGATACCTCCCTCAAAACAAGATTTGTCATTAGAAGAGATGGATAGAGTTCTCAATTTTGTCTCAAGCTTAATTGAGGAAATGTCTATTTGTGAGTATTGTATACATATATCAAACCATGCAATAACTGAGTCATGTAAAATCCATCCATTTGGGTTCCATTCAAAAGAAACTTGTCATGATTTCTTGTTAGCTTGGGAGATCACAATAGAGGAAAAGTATGATTTTGAACAGGCTTCTTTGGGATATGAGGTAGAAAACATCTCGGTTGATCATAGTAATGAATCCTATAATTTAAAAGAAAGGTTGATAATTGATTTTTCTAGTCCAAAGGAACCTAAAGTGTTTCCATGTGCACATGGAGTTGTGTTCCATGAGATAAGACCAGTAGAAGGAGAGATTAAAATGTATGAGTGTACCCCTATGCTAGGAGACTCACTAGATCAGGTGATATATTTCCATTATCCCTCTCAGTTCAATGATTTTCAATTTGAATATGATGCTAAAGGTAAGAGAATTTGTTTTTAGATTAATCATGGTCATGGATATTTACCACAACTTCTGATTTTGTGTGATTTGTGCTCAAAATTTGAACCGAGATCGTCCAAATTTTATTTTTAAGAGTACAAAGACAAATCAACTTTTCTTAGGACTATATGGGGCAGTTCATTAGTATTGCACATCATGAGAAATCTACTGACAACAATCCCAAATTCTTATTATTCAAGGTTTTTTATAGATAAGTTTTTGTTTTTAATTTTTTTTTTCTTAGTCTTTTTTAGTCTTTCCAATTAGGTGTTAATTTTCTTTGAGTCGAGTCTTTTTGTTTCTGTTTCATTTCTTTTTCTTTCAAAGTTACATCAGTCTAGGGATTAGGTGCACTCAAGATTTTATCTTGATATATCTCATTAAACCTTTTTTGGTTTTGACTTTTGGGAAGACGTATATCTTTTTCAAAATATTTTGATGATTTTGTTTCTTATACCAACTGAGGAATGGATGTTACTTGCAATAATAGGGGACTTTCGGTCTCAAATTTAGAATCACAAATCAATAAGTTTTCAAGACTTTTCAAATTTAAAAATTGGCTATCATAAGTGTTTTCAAACCAAGATCAATGGCGGCAAGGGATAGTCCAAACCCTATTTGTTCAAACATAAGGGTCTTCTTGAAGGAATTGCTAAGATCATTGTTTGGCGTGAGAGTTTCCAAAAGTTTTTAAAAGAGGAACACAAGTGATATTCACAAAAAAATTAATATGAGAAATGACACCGATGTCTTGGCCACATAGTCTAAACGTGGTCAAGATACCAAAAGGAAATAAGAAATGGGGAAAAGGGGTGTTAAGAATGAAAGATTCTGCATAGTCTGAGAAAGGTAATTTAACTATGGGGATATGCACTCCAAATAAGCTATCCTATATCAAAATAATTGCTTCATCAAAGAATCAAAATGGTGATATTGTGAGCTAGGAGAAGAAAGTATTTAGATTATTACCAAGATTTCAAAAGTAACAACCCATTAAGAGCCCTCAAAACCAATTCTCTCATCTAGTCAGACAAGGGATTGATAAACAACTTTTGTGAAGATTTCCAATGAATAGACTAGAAGGGTGGAAGATTGTTCCCGAGTTGTTAGAGGTTTTTGATAGATTACATCCTGAGATGTTAACAGAAATGAATACACTAAACACACACAGATCTTGGAGATTAGATATTCTAAGCTTTTGACTGCAGCGTGATCCAAACTATGCATGCAGTATTCATGAATCAATCAGTGTTTGACACAAATCAAACAAATGTTTGCTGATGAAGAAATGCCTTTGTCATTTCTTCTTTTTGTTTGGACTATTATTGTGGTTTCACTATGCATGCCCCATTTCAACTAGATATAAAGACCCCCTACTTTCATTTTTGGCTTTCTAGATCCCTAGTGCAGGGTCCAAATCTTTAGGGTTTTTATCTTTAGGTTTCTAGTCAAGACTGGGTCCCAACTTAGGAACCCAGTTGTCAAAATTAGAGTTTCAAAAAGTTACGTCATTATTTTGCAAAAAAAGAGGTGCACCAACAAACCTAATTAGGTGTGCTAGTGCACCAAAATCAACAAAAGAAGTGTACACCATGGGAAGTGTGTAGTAACATGGCTACACAATTGTACACCTCCCATAATTGCATAGAGGACCCAAGATATATAACCCAAGGACCCCTTCAAACCTGTTACTCATTTTTTATTTTCAATTTAGAGAGCATCAAATGCACAACATTGCACTAGTTTAAGTGCACACCACACCTCCCTCTTCTCTTCCACAAAGCTAAACACATTAATAAACCTTGAAAAGGGTTGTGCATTAGTGCACCTACCTAGGTACACTGATGTGCACCTATTTTCACTTTAAAAAACTTAACAAGCCAAGAAATATGCATTTGGGTTGCAAAGTAGTGCACCTAATCAAGTTCACTACTGCACACCCCCTAAAAGACTTAGACTTTGTAAAAAATGGTTATAGGGTGTATGTCAACATACCCTAGGAGGCATGCTACTATGTAGCTCACACTTTTAAATGAAAAAAGGTGCACCAAGCATACCTATTAGGTCCACCAAGTATGCCATTTTTTTTCATTTTAGGACTATAATTAACATTTTTTAATGTTTTTAGGCAAGTTGGTTTTTTGGGTTTTGATTGCGTCACCTTTTAGAGATTAAATTTATCATTTTTCTTCAACTTTGAACTAATGGACATCATTTTTGTATAGATTCAATGTCATCTTCATCAAGCTCCCTTATCCACAAGATGGTTCCAAAGTCGATGGTATTCAAGTTTAAGTGTGTGCTAATGAAGTCATGATTCTGAGATGAGTACTCTGAGATCTGGGACACCAAATTAGGTCACAAAGATTTGGGTGCATTCCTAACACTATGCAACCAACAGAAAGGTCTCCCATGGTATTTTCCTTGATCTAACCAAGATTGGTTAACACAAGATCACATGATCTAGTATCAATACAATCTTCAGAACTAATCATGACATTAGTAGAGAAATATTTTCTTGAGGAAAGGGTCATCAAGAGCATAGTTGGAGAGATCATCTTGGATCTCTAATCCAACAATATAGAGAAGGTATTCCATCTACCAAGGGAGGATCATTTTATCTAATTGACTTATCACCAAGTTAAGAGGTGGTATAGGAAACATGCGAAGGAAGCCTCTAAAATTATACAGTTGCCATACCAGATTGAGTAAAATCCTCTAGGGTGGAAAGTAGGAAAAGTGGATATGACACGAGGGTACATGAAGGAAGATATTGGATATATGATCATACTCTTGAGTAGAGTCACGGGTTTTCCAGCATCAAGGCATTTGAACATTTGGATGGTGCATTTTATCGAGACCATCAAGATGACAAAGATGCCACTTGACTATGCCTCCATTCTCAGTGAGAATCAAGGTGGGCAACTATAGGCAGAAAGTGAAAGACAAATATGAACCCTTAGATTTTCTAGATATAGCTCAAATTTTAGAGATAATTGAGAAATTCAAAGGCAAATACTAGGACATAGCTTTGGTATAAAAGGGAACAAAAACTAAAAGCCAGAATTTCAATTTTGACACTTAGTGAAATTTTGCATTTTTGGAGCTTTATTCTAAGGTACACTACTACACAAGTATGCTAGGTGTGTAGGTACGCCAGGTGCATTGGTGCATAGGTGCACTTTTTTAGTAGTGTGAGAGAAAATTTTGAGGAATTTAGAGATGTGCCTATAGTTAACTACTAGTTCTAAATTTAGAGCTTTTCATGCATCAGAAACACATTCTAACAATATTTTAACTCCTACAAATGCCTAGCGAAGAAGGAGCTTCTATATTTGGCACCTTTAGAGACTCCTACATCATCTAATGGATTTCTTCTTCTTATTTTTTCATGTTTTCTTTTTTTTAAGACATGTATAGTCTCATGCATCCAATTAATGATATAAATATGGATGGAGTCCTACTTAGCACCTATTAGAGAGTCAATTTGCACATAAATAAATTTGTTTTATTAGTTTAGAATCATATATCTACATAAAGAGATCTCCCACTCTCAACATAGATGAGGAGAAGATTTATTATAAATTTAGGAATGTAATTTGCATTCCATGTGGTTGTCATTATTTTGCAATAATATATGCTTTTGGTGCTTGCATTTAGAGTTTAGTGATTCTTGCCTAAGGGTGATATATTTTGTAAAAGTTTATTGCATTATTTTTGGTTGTCTGATCTTTTAATTTTGGTGTTTGCTATGGGTTTACAAATTTTGTTGATGTACTTAGTTCAAGAAGAGATCACCATATTGTTCCTACATATCTTTTCTTCTCACATGAGTCCACTTTTCGTGGCCTTGTGATTTGATGAAAAGTGAAACATCTTATAGTTACTAAATTCCCATCGAAAATTGCATCAGTGGAGAAGTGTTGCTCCTATTATCATTTGTTACCCATTGATCTTTTTGAAAGCTTAACTCATAGATGCTTGTTTTTGTGGCTTATGTCCATTAGGATTTACTTTCATGTTATTTGCTTGAATTTCTTGTTGCCTTATCTTCATTATTTGCTTTACTAACCCCTAGTTAATTTAAGAATTCATATAGTTTCATTGTTAGATTTCATTCATTCAAAAAATAGAAAATACCAAAAACATATCTCTTTTCTGGTTAATCAACAAGCAAATTGATCATTTGATCCAAAATTGTTTTGAACTAGCAAAGGCCTCTTTGTGAACGAACACATATATCTTCAACTAAGTGGATTCCAATAGGTTGCAAGATCATCCAAGAGCTTGGAGTTGATCCTCAAATTAGCTTTTCAAGAGAGGAGTTCAAAAGGATTCTTTCCATTAAGCATCGTGCAAAATGATAACTCAACACTTTTCATATTATGCAAATTTAACTCTAAAGTAAGGTCACAATTTGCTCACATTAATTGTTGGATAATATTTTTGGTGTATACAAACTATTTGAGTTCTATGTCAATATTATTCTATTATTAAATAGTATCACTACTTATTTTCTTATATGTGCAATGTTGGTTCTAAAGTGTCAAAAGATCTGAGAAAGAAGTTGGTTGTGCCTTTTCCTTCTCCTTTGCACAACTGGTTATGGCTGATGAATTTTTGGTAGTGCCAATAGAGAATTCTAGAGTATAACCATCATAGAAAAATAATAAATGTATTGGCCTAAACATGCTAAAGGGATATACAAGAATTTGTTTAACCTAGCTTCATCCTATGATGTCAAGTTTTAGAAGCATGGTGTGACTGTGTGTCTACTTAGTTTTATTTATTCTATAAAATACTAAAACAAAAATAGTTTGAATTTAAACTTCCATTATTTTTTGAAGCATAGAAGATGACATATCCATTTTATATTGAATACTTTAATATTAAACTGCAAAACATGGTTTGATCATATTTTCATACACATTTCTACATTATCTAACCTATTAATATTATCATTTTACATTTATTTTCAACATCGGCCAACAATATAAATTCAGATCAGCAATTAGTCAATAGAGGAAAAAGAATATCTATATGAGAACTCTATATATTGTGAGATCAAATCTGTAAGAAATCTCAGTATTGAACATTAGTAACATAATGAACATGTTTGTGAAATTGATAAAAACTTATATCTAGATATGGGTTTAATGTCAATGGTAAAAGTCTCTAAGATAAAATGTTTGAGATCAAATGTTTGGCCATGAGTATAGAAGTTTATGTCACATAGGATGTCTATTGGAGGAAATGATGTATGTCTTCATGCTAGGTATTGCACAAGATAATATTCATCTGTTGATGAGGAGAAATAATGGAAATAATCTATTTTATATATTACTATGGCTTGACAATATTGAAATGAAAGTAGGGGCAATAGAATTTCCATACATACTACTCCAATTAGTCATCTATTGAGTGATCATTTACTCCATGGCTTCCTTTAAGTGGTTAGTAGAGAAAGTATTTTGGCATTTCTTCTTCATTTATTTTACTTTCTTGTACTTTATATTCTTTAGGATGATGACTATTGTAATCACCCATAGCATAATGTTGTTGTAGTTACAACATGACCTTTCTTCATGCTATAGAATATTTTTTTAGGATTTGTGATCCCTCATTAGGTAAGCTGACTTGTTCCCCATTAATAAATGATTGACTTATGTTATAGTACAATCGAACAAGTAGGGTGGGCACTTGCAACTTGACAGATGATTCTCCTATGGGGGAGATGGTATTATTAGTCGAACCCTATAGCTTGGACACTCTATGGCCTTTTGTCTTTGTAATATGGAAACATGGAGACCAATTTAATGATGACCTAGAAAAGAAATGGTTAAGTTTATAAATTTTCTAAAGCTTATGTTAATTGTTTTAATCTGAAACTTATGTAATTATGGCAATTTTCTAACATTATATTTTCTTGCTCTAGTGCTTGAAGATGGTGGCAAATAGATTGTGCTTGCCAGATATAATGAAAATAAGTTTACTAGGATTATATCAAAATGTGAAGTGAGGCATGTAGTATTTGATACTTTTCTAATCTATATAGAGAATGAAATATATAGATAGAATTTAAGAGTTCATTATGCTGAAATATGGGTTACTTCAGCTAAGAGATCATAAGGTTATTGCTTTCGAGCGAGGTCTTGAAGGTTTGGTAAACTATTCTTAAGACTTATGGTATATGTGTATTCTAGTCTAAATAACTTAAGGAAGATTATTTTTCCTTCCACAAGAATATTTAATTACATAAATAAGGGACTAGAATAATCAATTTAATGCATATGGACAGCTCATAAGTTTTAAGACCTCCATCTTTGCAAGATATTTATGAAGATTTCTATTTAGTTCTGGTCTATCAATAAAAATCAAAATTTTCTACTCTAGTGCTTGCTAATGGGGATAAATGGATTGTGCTTTCCAAATTTAATTCTAACAATTTTACTAGGATTGCATCAAAATATGAGTAAGGTATGTAGTATTTGGTACTTTTCTAATCAATATAGATGATAAATTCTATAGATAGAATTTAAGAGTTCATAAGAGATCATAGGGTTATTGCTTTCAAGCAAGGTCTTGAATATTTGATAAACTATGATTATGAGTTTATGACTTATGGTATATGTCTATTCTAGTCTAAATAAACCAAGGAAGACTATTTTTCCTTTTGCAAGAACCTATAATTGCATAAATAAGAGACCAAAAGAAGGTGACTAGAACAACCAATTAAACACATGTTTATAACTCAAATATTTTAAGACTTCCATCTTTGCAATATATTTATGGATATTTTTATTTAGTTCTAGTCTAGTATTGATGGAAATTTACTTGAATACAATCAAATTGTATATATTAGTAGCTGTAGAATTAAAATTGTTTCAAAAGTTAAGGATTTGAATGCACACATCTCAAATCTTATGAAGTTGATAGAACACTTATTAGAGGAAATATATCCCTACAATGACATCTTTATTCCACAATAACATTTATCACAAAACTTGAAAAATGGAGTTTAATAAGTGATGTAAAATTACAATCTAATTTGTTGTTGTTCTTGTCATAAATTGTTTATGCCTCACTTCCTTTTAGAGAACAACTCATAACTGAAAATAAGAAAGATTAGATTTCAATATTTTTTTGAATCAATGCATGTCATTTTCTTATCTAATTGGTTTTATCCCTTTGGAAGATAGCCTGGATGGGTAAAAACACAAACCTATGTCACCCTTTTGTAAAGGAAAAGGCTAACAAAAGTATAACTATTCAACTTCAATGACATAAAATTGGTATTATTATTTTGAATTTGAAAATGAAGTAAACTAATGAAATTTGTAGAAATAGATGAAGTTTAGAAGTATAATTTTTAATAATTATTTGGAACAAGAATTGATATATTTTTCTAATTTTAATAGACAATTTTATAGCTGTTGAAAAATGTTAAAAATGAGGGGTCTAGTTCCCACCACAAAACTATATGGAAATAAACTTATTCCCCTTTGATCTTAGACTATGGTATTGATGACATATATATCTAGAACAATCAAAAATAAAAATTGGCTTTACACCCATATATTCTTTTTTATAATGATTCAAATTTCAACTCACCTGAAATTGATAGTTTTCATCTCCCACCACATTTTAAAAAACAAATCTATTCTAACTAGGAGAAAAATTATACTTTCTTAAAGAGAATTCTCTCCTCTAGAACGTCATATAATTTTTAAAATTTTTTGATATGATTTTATATTTTTTCTTTCTTAGAATCGACATCTTTTTGAGTGTTAAAATACATGCTTGTAGATTTTTTTAATTACAAAATACTATATCTAATTAAAACACTATAAACTTTATATGAGAATATTATTAACTCTAAGCGCTATAAAATGGTGTTTGTATGTTATTAAAAAAATATTATAAAAAATATTAAGAGTTATTGAAACACCACTTTTCTGAAATAATTTTATTTATTTAGTAATTGGATACAAACTAGTATAAAACATGCATTTAATAAACATCTCTAATTGGGTAAGTGTGAGACCATATATAACTTAGCTAAAATGAATTTATCTAGATTATATGCTTGAACAAAATTGATTTTTACATCAAAATACTCAAATCTAGTCATTCTGATAAGTCAACCTGAAAGGTGACACAACTTTGTACTTTTACCCAGACACCTTATAAAGCTTATGAATAACCAAATTGAGACAAGAAAGAAATTGAGTGAATCCATCAAGAATAGATATCACTTTCAATTCTTTGATCATAGTTTTGCTCCAACAATGATGATGAAGAAACATCCAAAGATTTTGAAATCTAAATGTATGAGTTAAAGATATTTTATCAATTAAGAATCTAAGATGTGAGACCTTTTGGCACATTACTAGATGTTACATTCCTTGAAGCATACAAATATTATTAAATTCAAGAGGTAAGAAGGTTTTAAATGGAAGAAGAAAATATTAGAATGTTGACTAGAAGTTGTAGCTTTTGATATGCTTGAAAAAGTCTAACATTAGTCTGGTATAATTGATGCTTGTGAAAATATATCACTAAACAAGTTTAAACAACTAGAATTGATGGTAAAAGAAAAATTGGACTAAGAAACTATTATAGACATGATTATTAACAATTGAAGTTTTAATCTATAAGTTAGATAAAGAATCATTGATGGAAGATTCTATGCAATGTTAAAGGTTCTACCATCAACACTTACACTTCTTTTGAATTTATGACTCAAACCACAACATTACTTGATTTTGAAAAATATTATTATTACACAAATTGCTCATTTAGAAATTATTTGAGAAAGTTACTAGAAATAACCATGCAAATTATCACATCTATGATGGCCATTTGAAATGAAATAATATCATTAGAATTTAAGATGTAATTGGCCCACTCTCTCAAACTGTGTATAAAATCTAGTTTTGCTTATAGTTGGGGGATCAACCAATGCACATGTGATATGCTTAAATTATGCCTAGTTTTCTTATTATCTAAGATGTTCTACTACTATCTACTATGTGTTATTTTAGAGGAATATAATGAATGACTTGATGATGTGTTGATGTTACTTGTGACTCTAAGGTTACATCTCCTTAAGCAATGACCACTTGAGGCAATGCAATTCTCTTGTAGTTCAATTTGATTTAATTAATCAATAGTTAGAATTTTTATTTTCTTCCATTAAATAACTATTACACTTATGCTTCTTAAGTGATATAATTTAGTAATAAAATTAGTGGTTATAATTAGACATTAATTGTAATACATTCATTTACTCATCTCTAATTGTAGCAACTGTTGTGTAGAAAGACTTCATATTTTAGCATTGTTTTTCCTTAGTTAACTATTGAACTTGCTTTTGTTTATGTAATGGATAGGTAGCTTAGAGAATTCTTGGTTGCACATATAGTACCAACATCATCCAAGAATATATGTCCTTGGTCAATAATTAAATGAGCCTCTCTAGTTCAATGGGTAAGTTTAAGCATGTGTACTAATGTCTTTATTTTTTGGGGGGAATTATTATGATCAATGAGATTGAATTTATTTAAAATATTAGATTTTTATTATTCATGGTTCAACACTACAACATTTATCGGTTGGATTGTCTAGAAGGTTTTGCATCAACACTATGTATCACACTTCATGCTATATCATCATTGATATTACATCTCTTTAGGGTGTCTTGTTTGAATAATTCAAATACCATTATTCTTGTTCATGTCTATTTATCTATACTTCGAGTATAAATCTATCAGGTCAATATTTTTAGGATATCCATTCATTGGTTTAGAGTTTCCATGTCTTCTCTGTTGTATTTGCATGTCTTCTAGCCTTCTTGCAAGTATTAATTTTGAAATTAGTTATAATAATAATTATAATCATTTACTTTCAGGTCTTAGGAGATAGTATTTATTATTAAAGTAGTTATAATAACTACTATCAAATCTTTAGGCATGGAATGCAATTCATAACCTCACAAGTAGCTTACAATTTCCCTTTATTAACATTTTAGTGGAGTAAATAACTAACATCTAAGTATTGGGAATACTATTATTCCTTTGATCATTGATATTTTATAGTGGTTATCAACTTCTTTGAAAGGTTTAATTAATGCTAAACTAACCTTCATTGTTAACTTGTGCAAAATTAATAACCGCTACATATTGTTTGATATGATTTTGATGGTTAACCTTCACTTCTCATCAACACTTTTATGTTTAAATTAATGTCTTATTCAACATTTGGATTAGACTTCAAAATCAATATTGAAGTCTTTTTGTGATTAATAACTAACAAAGAACCATTGATTTCTCTTATTTCTCCCTTGTCATTAATATTTAGATTGAGGTCATACAATTTTTGTAATTGTGGATGAGTTAACTTTTTTTTTTTTAAAATCAAATTGGGCATGTGAATTTTATTATCACATTCTCATTACAACTTTTTATGCTGATAAAAATGATTATTCACAAGGATTAATGATTTTGGATATTTATTTTTATGGTTTCAAATGTACAACCCTTTTATCGCAACATCTTGATTTTGCAATCTAGTTTATTTAAATTTAACTAAATAATTTTAGCTTCTTCCTCAATAATGATCAAGTACAAAAATATGACCATCATCTTTCCAAACCCATACGATATCTTTGAGAGCAGGTTTAAGCTATTTATTACATAATTTTTAATATTATATTGTATCTCCATTGGCTTTTCTGAACTCCACTATGAAAAATGAAGGTGTCACCTTGAAAATATTTACAAAAGATACCAAGTTACCTTTTCTTCCATTCTTATTTACCTTCTTCTTGATTATGCAAGCTATTTTCTTCATATAGAAGTTAAAAAGTTTAGTTGCTTCCTCAAGATTTTTTCATATACTAGAAAATGATTGAGTAGATGTAAAGCACTTCTCACTTTTTGCTATGTTTTTATCTTAAAGTAGGTGTAATAGATGAATCCATGAGAAAAATAAATAACATCAAATACATTTTAAGCTTGATAACCTCTCTACATGGATGTTATAAGGGTATGGATTATGACTCATCTTGAAGCTCACTTTGTCAAAAATTATGATAACAAGATCATATACTCTATCTTAAAATATAAAGGCTTGCATTTTGTATTGAATAATGGAACTTTCATCAACTAGGAAATAGTGAGTCAAGTTTTAGGATGGGGGTGTAATAACATGTCCATTATCCTTATAACATTGTATATATGAAAAATAAGATGAACATATAATTTATCAATTTTATATCTTATTGTGCATGAAAATCATACATCAAAACAAACAAAATAGACCCTCATGACCATAAATCTGCCTTGGCACTATCATAGCATTTTATTGTAATCATCTCTTGTGAAACATGCGTGGAGTACTAAAATTTGTATGAAATAGACCATCCTGCTTGATTTGTTGATTCAATGAACTTAATCCAAAGTCTAAGACATTCATATTTGTTCTTTGATCTAGACTCAACTTTTGTAGTTTCAAATCTCTATAACAAACTCCCATGCTGTCACAAAAGCCCAATACACTAATAACTTGTTGGAAGTATTTCCTTGCTACATCCTCCTTTATCTTTCCTTTGGAAACTTTGTTGAAGAGTTATCCTATAATACATTCCATATCAAAATAGATTTTGGTACTTCTTTCCATGACTTAAAATAGTTGTAAAATTTTGGGATGCTTGACTAATATAATCATAGTTGTAGAATGTTGGGATGCTTGAGAAATCTAATCTTAATGTATGACTTTTCATTTTTCTTGTAAGTACATTTAAAATATTTGTTTACATGACTAGTAGATCATAAAATGAAGTCTTAAAATTAATAGTGATAATGTTATTATTATACTCACAATTCATGGATGATTGTGAGTAGCAATGGAGAAGGGTAGCCAAATAATAAGAAAAGTAGTGATTTTCCTAGTTACAAAATGAAGTGACATTGTAAACAAAATTGAAAATGATGATAAGTCATTGTTGCAAGACAACAATATCACATGAAGTTCAAAAATGAATGAGAAAATGATTTCAAATAAGGACATGTAAGTGATTGAAATCCTTTAACTAGATCACATTTAATAGTGTGCATTGTAACCTTTAACAAGGTTGGCCTTTTACAGGGCATCACTCTAGAAGAGTGAGAATGAGTAGCATGTTACTGGTGGTTTTTCCAAATTAGTTTTCCACATTATATCATTGTGTCAAATGTTTTATTGAATCTATTTTGTTTCATGTTTATATTTCTACAAATTAATTTGACAATAACCTAAAAGTTTATGTGATTGCATAATCTAATAGATGCATGCATGATGAAAATGTTTTATGGATATGGGTTGACTAAGTTGTGAAAAGTTTTATTTGTACATTTGGACCTTTGATAAATAATTAAACCCCCCCCCCACCCCCCAACCCCACCCCCCCCGCCCCACCCCCTCTAATTTATTCTAAAGAATTCCAACAAGTGGAATCAGAGCCATCTGCTTAAGAGGACTAGTTTGAAGGTACTAGAAGCACAAAGATCAAGATGTCAAAAAGAGAAGTACCCAACCTTAATAGAGATAAATTTCATGCATGGAAATATTTGATGAAGCTACACCTAGGAGGTCTTAGAGACCATGCACAATCTACCATGGTTTTTGAGCATACTAATCCTATTGGAGCCCTAACTATTGAAGATCTAAAAAAGAAAAAGGAACACAAATAGGAATGCTAAATATTGTCTCTACCCTAAGCTATGCCAAGTTTGATGATATCAAAGGTTATGATAGTGCAAAGAAAATGTGGTATAATCTAGAAACTATTTATGGAGGTGACAAGAATGTTCTAAGAGACAAAGATGCAAGTATTAGAGGTGAATTTGATGACATGAGAATGCAAGAAGGTGAGAATATTGCTCAATATTTCTCTAGGATAAAAGATGTTGTTGATGTAATAAGAGGAGCTACTGGTGAAATAGATGATGATACTATATCAAGTAAATTTTTGAGAATGTTGTTGCCTATTTATGCTATTAGAGTTTTTGAAATACAAGAACTAAGATGTATGCATGGAAAAGATCTAACTCTTAAAGGTTTGGTAGGTAGACTCACTACTTTTGAGCTATCTAACTTTGATAATTATAGGCCTGAAAATATTGAATCTACTTTCAAAGCTAAGCTATCATTAAAGGAAATTGATGAGAAGATGAAGAAGAAAAAGACAAAATGTGTGTCAAGTGATAGTGATACAAATGAGGAAGATGTAGATCAACTTGAAGTACTATTATCAAGGAGATTCCATAGAGGTAAAGGAAAATGTAAAGGTAAGTTATCTATCATGTATTTTAATTGCAATTAGGTTGGTCATATTGCCACTAGATGTCTAGAGAAAAAGAATTATAGAGGTGGTGACAAGTACAAAAGTAGAAGAGATGAAGATAACAAAGACTACAAAGACAAAGGAAAGACGTCTTGCTACATTGTTGAAGAGGAAAAAAAGATGGATCTAAAGATCATGATGCTGAAGTGGTGTATGTTGCAAGAAAGGATGAATCTGATGAGGATGAGGAAACTTCACAAGTGTCTTCTATAAAAAAGAATGATAGTGTTGACATATCAGTCAAGTTTTTTATTAGAGACATACACTTATTTAGATTGTAAGTATCTACTGAGCTTATTGTATAGTTAACAATGTTAACCAAGAATTTTAGTTGTTATCAAGTTCTACTATTGCTACCAAGTCCTTTGGATAAATTCTAGTGTGTACTGAGCAGTTACAATTATTATGAAGATTAGCAGTGTAAATCGACCATCTTAGTGTATGTTGAGTTTACCAGTGCAAACTAAGCTATGTAGTGCTTATTAAGTTTGCAATTGATGTGATGCAAGTCTAGTGTTAACCAAGCTATTTAGTGTTAACCAAGTGACTCAGTCTATACTGAGCTCAAGGTGATAGTGTTTACTAAGCTATGTAGTGGTAAACAAGTGCTTCATTTTATCTAATGAGTTTTATAGTATTCATCAAGCCATCAGTGTAGACCAAGTTCAAGATGACTTGTAAGTGATCATTATGGATTGAGCTTCTATGTCTACCAAGTGCATGATGATGTAGAGCATTGATAGTGGATGTCAAGTATCAGAACCTCACTAAGTTAGTCTTCAGAACTCGAGTGTCTACATTTGAGTGGACTTTGTAATATTTTTGTAAACTTGTATTGTGGCTGACTTTGTAATTGTATAATTGGATTGGTATATATGTAATATATTGTATCACATCCAATGAGTGTGCATGCATGGAACCAATAAGGAAGTAATGTGATCATCAGAGAAGAGAAAAAAAGAGTGAATTACAAAGGCTATAGTAGTATAAGGAGTAGCATAAATTCATCTATCATAGCAAGGTGATTTGTACACTTAAAGGAATCTCATTCAGCAAACTAGGTTGCTGATTAGAGATCTACTACTACTTCATTCTAACAAGTGGATTAGTCAAATCCTTTAACAAGGTAGACCTAACTGTCTTATGAAAATCTCTTTACTAAGTGTATACTTCATTGCATGTTTGTAAATCCTTTAACAAGGTGGACCTAGCAATCCTTATTTCTCCTAATAGGGAAAATTATTAGAAGTGATCAATGTAAGCCTTAACAAGCTAACTTTATACTACAATACTAAAGCTTGTAGGTATCATCCCCACTCTAGTTTTACTTTATATTTAGAAGGTTTCTCGGAGACCAAATATTTGTGTTAAAGTGTTATGAATGCTTTCATGTTTTTAGTTTCTCATGCATGCAGTTAGATCAATATTGGATTACTTGTTTATTGGATTAAAGTTTTATAAGTTTTACAAGTTATTGATTCACCCCTCCCCTCTTAGTAACTTAGCCTGTAAGAATACTTCCAACAATTGGTATCAAAGCATTGTGCTTCTCAAGAGAAAGTTTAACAACTTGAGAAAATATTAAAGGCCATGGAGATATTCGAACTTGACAAGGATATTTATAATAAGAAGCTAGATTTGGAAATGGTTATTACCTAACTCAAGAAAGCAAAGGAGCAACTCTCCTAATCCTTGAAAACAAGAAAAGATCTTGCAATTCAAATTAATGGTCATCTCTACATTGAAGAAAGAATTGAAGACCTCCATTCAAGCAATCTAGATGAAGCCAATGAAGTAATTAAAGAACTTCTAGAAAAGAATGTTCATTGTAAGAAGAAGTAAGAAAACTAAGAAGAGAGCAAGAAATTCAGTTAGTAAGGCTATGTGAAGTCATGAAAGAGAAAAACAAGATAAGAGATATGATAGAAGGAAATAAAAATGAAATCTAATACCTATCTCTTTAGTAAGGAGACTTTATTGATCAGCTCTCCAATGCAAATGAAGAAATAATGAGCCTAAGATCTAAAAATGAAAGATTGTTTAATGACCTAAAATTTGAAAGACAAATCAATGAAAGAATGATGAAATCCCAAGAAGACATGAATCAATTGAATGAAAAAAAATTTCTATAGAAAAAAGGAAAAGCAGGAATTGGGTATACAAAAGAAGGAGAATCATCCAAGCAAGGAGCTCAAAAGAATCAAAGACCTACTTGCAATAACTATGGTAAGATAGGTCATACTTCAAGCAAATGTTAGACCAATGGAAAGGAAAAACTCAATGAAAAATGTTACAGTTGTAATTATCATGGTCATAAGGCTAATCAATACAAAGAGAAACCAAGATTTGAAGACAAATGTCACAAATGTAAGAAGCATGGGCATAAATCATCAAAATGCAAAGCCAAGATATTAAATCTAGCTTTGTGAATATTTGGTTGGGACTACAACACCTAGTGTAAATGTCACTATTGTGAAGAATTTGGAGACATTGGAATGAATTGTGTAAAGCATCATATGAGGAAAATAGATACTACTAAAAGATGTTTCATTTGTACTGAACTTGGTCACCTTGCCAATAATTGTATGAATATTGGTAGAATTGAAGATGAAAAGAAGGCAAAGGCTAATAACATATAAAGATAGATGAGATAGAAATGGATTCTAAAGTGTACCAAGAATGCAAGTCCAAATAATGATGAAAAAGTCACTCAAGAATTGGGCGGCTCCATTATTTCTACTTCATTTCTCAAAAGAAGAATTGGGAATAGGTTTCCAAAGAAGACATCCAAATAAGTTCCACTTGAAAGGAAAAAAGATCCATATATGTATTCAAGATACAAAGGGATCACCAAGTAAAAAGGTACCAGCTACTACCGAGTTACCTTTCTTACCAAGTGAGGTTGGGTCACAGACTCTACCAAGTGAGGTCAGGAGTAACTAAATTTCATATGGTTATCGAATGATGGAAGACTCTACCAAGTAATCAATGGAAGAAAGTGGATGATAGTCTGTCAATCTAATCTACCATTTGTACCAAGCATTTATGGGAAATTTTGATAAAAGGAATGAAATCAAAGTCATTTTCATCATGAAATTTCAAGAGCTATTATGCAGTGCAATCTTCATTAGCATCCAAGAATTTAAGTGAATTGTTACCAAAATATTTTGAATTCTTTCAAACCCTACCAAGTGAAGATGGCATCTAGTAGCAGTAAGGAAAAGCGAGGTTCAAACATGCTAGTTCATGGTGTAGACTGGAAAGCTCCAGATTTTAAGTTCACTCCTGCAATCGCTAAAACCCTAGATTTGAGTGGAGCGCAGTCACAAATCCAAAGGTACTATTAATTAATGACATTTTTTCTCATTTTAAATGCACAATTCAATATTTTGGTACACATATTCCTCACATGCCCATTAATTCCAAGTGAAATGGATTAGGTTTATTCTCATTTGGGTGCACAATGGATATTCATGGTTGGATCAACTAGTTTTAATCACAAAAAAGATGATGCATAGAATCATTGGTCTCCTAATGTTGACTAAGGCTAAAATGACCAAAACCCTAGGTTGGGCTGAAATAGAAAAGAAAACCCTAGCAGAATGGGATGGTAGAGGCATGAAAATAAGTAGTGTCACTAATATGTAATTAAATTTTGATATACATATCATTGCACACAAGATCTATAGTTCAAGCTGGTTGAATAGTGTGTCATGTGAAGTAGTTGACCTTACATACAAGGTAGTCAAGAATAATCTTTCTCTTGACCTTATCAAGCTATTGTTGAAACAATTCAGCAAAAACATGAAGAGCATCAGGATGTCAAAGAAAAACCCATGTAAGTTTGGCTCTTTGTTGACATATTTATTCTTTTATATTTAGAAATTCTTCCCTTCACAAGGTTCAGTTGTATGGAGAAAAGATGTTCCAGTTCTCTACCAAATTAATGAATGCATTATTGAGATGGGAGAGAATTATAATAGTATCATGGAAAACTATTTTGATGCATTTAAAGAGAAAATGAATAATACATTCAGGATTCCAAGGAAATTAGTTGAAGATTTCAAGGATGATGTGTGTTTCATGGTAGATAGTGATAAGGTATACATTCAAGTAGTCAGGCCTAGAATTGCATGGGGGAAACCTCTTGGATATGAGGTTAATATAGATGAAACTAATGATATAATTGAGGCACTTGTAAATGAACCAGTTTATCCCAAGGTTGCATATTTTGGTACATATGATGAAGCCAAAGCTAGGATAGAACTTGAGATCAAGCTCCCTTAGGCAGTAAATAAAGGCAAGAAAAGAATTTCCAAGTTGAAAACTAATTCTACTCTTTTTTTACCAAGGGACAAGGTGAGGATGAAGAAGCAAAGGATGAGGAAGAATTAGGGAAAGAGGAACCACTAAAGAAGAAGGGTAAGGTAATCATTACCAAGCCATCCATTGTTGTGTTTACCAAGAGAGCCTCAAAGAAGAAAGTTGATAAGGAAGGAGGAGATATGATATTCAAAAAAAAACCACCCACCTTCCAAGATAGACTTAAAGAACTAGAGGAAGGGCCTGGTATAAAAAAATTTAAAGCATTAAAATATGAAATCAGGACTGGGGAAGAATTGAAGCAAATTGAAGATCTGGTAATGGATAAAATGAGTAAGTGGAAATACTCACTAGACCAACTTGTTTCTTAGATTCCTAACATTTTGATGGATAGATTAAGCCAAGATGAGAATTTTCCATAAAAACTACAAAATACATCTATAGGAAAACTTTAAGCTAGCTTATTCTGAGCTTAATAGACAAGGAGGTTAAGGAATCTCTAAAGAAAAATGTGGAGAAATTAACTCTGAAATTCAACACTTGTCTGGTTCTAATGAAAGATATTGAGCATGTTGTAAAAAAATGCAAAAAATACATGGAAGAATGTATATCATCTTCATAAACCAAGTGATCTTTGTAGGGAAGTGAAAGATGATAATGATGATGATGATAACGAAGAAAAAGATGAAGAGTAAAATGTTGAAGAGACAATACATTTTGATAACATTGATGAAGAGGAACAAAAGCAAGAGGCTACCGAGGAAGAAACACAAGATGATGAGGAAACTAACCCAGAAAAGATTGCTACAGTAGTTATTTCCTCACTCCCTCACTCTCCAAGAAAAATAGTAACAACATCTAGCATGGAGACAACCTCAATAGGATTGATTGTGACTACCACTAATAACACTAACATCCAATCAATCTTTGCATCAACTTAGCTTAGCACATCATTGAATAAAGTGACCTTCACTTCATCTACTGAGCTGTAAACTCTTCCCTCTTCTACCATGTTGGAGAATTTAGTTTTGGATGCATCAATTTTGGATACATCAATTTTGGCTACTATAGGTATTTCTTCAAGTATTTCTATAATAAGTGCAGTATAAATTTTTGTAGCTAGGCCTATTATATCTACTATTGTTTCCATTCCTAGTAAGCAAGAAATAAGTGTAAAGATAGTTGAGACCAAGCCTCAACCGAGCACAAAAATTTTGGGCCAAGCGAAAGAAAAGGAGAAGGAAATAGACCTTGATGAGGAAATAGTGATCCCAAATTGGGACATATCCAAACTTAACCCAGATCAAATGCAAACATTTGGCAAACTTCTCCAAAAGAAATCCAAGTAGTAGAGGCTAAGAGAATAAAGAGATAAAGAATTTAAAATCATTGAGGATGCCAATAATATTTTGGCAGAGGCTATAGGTATAGAGGTTGATTCATCACAACCAATTTCGTTTTAGCTAGTAGAGGTAGTCCAGAAGTTCAATGAAGATATAGATGGATAGGATAAGTTACTATAGAAGGCAGAGAATAAATTTGAGAATAAATTGTTAGAGCACATTGCTTAGTGAATTTCCATTTATCAAGTAAAATTATCTACTATTTTGGGTTCTCTATAAACTTCTTGTAGAAATGTATCATTACTTTTTGGTAAGTTATGTGATGTTTCAAATTTCAATAAGAAAATAAAGGTCAAATTATTCTAGAATAATGAAGACCTCAAGGTGAGCGCTTAGTAGTTGCAGCTTGACCTTAATTCAAGTTCTTCACATTTCAAGAAGATTAGATTTTTGACAGATTTACAAGTAGAATTACTTAAGGAAGAAGAAAGAATTAGATCTACATTAAAAGATATTTAAAACATGATTCTTCCCAACATAGATGCACTATAGAAGAATATTGCACATTCCAAAACCCTCATCCATGATAACAACTTCTCTATAGCAGATCACATGATTGAGTTGTCAGTAGAAGTGTAGATTGCACTACACATGTAAGGTCTTGCAAGACAATTGGGAAAAAACCTTAGCTATAATACTCAAGATACATTTAGACTTTTTGTCTCATTTTGGCATTAATATGTAAATATATAGAATAAATCTTTGGCATTATTGTCAAAAAGGGGTAGAAGATTTGGAGAAGATATGGGAATGATGAGTTATGGGGGAGAAAAATGTAAGAATTGATACATAAGCTATAAAGGTTATGGGGGAGATAGATGTGAAATAAATGTAAATAATGATTCAAATGCATTTTTATGTACATTATATTGTATAGGATCCTTACCATGTATAGAAATATACCTTACAAAACCAATTTTAAAAAATCTCAAAAATAGTATACTCTACCAAGCTAGAATCACAATGTGATGGATACAAATATTCAAGAACCCTTTTTGAATTTAGTTTTGGCTAATAAGTGTTTTTTCCACTAATGTCAAAGGGGTAGATTGTTGACATATTAGTCAAGTTTTTTATTAGTGGCATACACTTATTCAAATTGTAAGTATCTACTGAGATTATTGTATAGTTAACAATGTTAACCAAGCATTTCAGTTGTTACCAATTTCTACAATTGCTACCGAGTTCTTTGGACAAATTCTAGTATATACTGAGCAATTAAATTTATTATGAAGACTAGCAATGTAAACTGAGCTTCCTAGTGTATGCCAAGTTTACTAGTGCAAATTGAGTTGTGCAGTGCTTATCAAGTTTGTAGTTGATGTGATGCAAGTCCAGTGTTAATCGAGCTACTCAGTGTTAACCAAGTGACTCCATTTATACTAAGCTTAAGGTGATATTGTTTATTGAGATATGTAGTGGTAAACAAGTGATTTAGTTTATATGATGAGTTTTATAGTATTCATTGAGTCACTAGTCTAAACTGGGTTCAAGACTACTTGGAAGTGATCAATATGGATTGAGCTTCTACATCTACCAAGTGCATGATAATGATGAGGATTAATAATGGATGCTGAGTATCAGAACCTCACCAAGTCAGTCTTTAGAACTTGAGTGTCTACATTTGAGCTGACTTTGTAATATTCGTGTAAATTTATTGTCATGTCCCCTTTTTAAATAATTAAAAATAATAATCTTTTCTAAGGCAGGCAAGCCCAAAAAGGTGAAGTTTTGGAAAAAGGAGATAATCTTTGGAAGCTAATGGACTAATAAATGAAAATTATTATTAAAATATTTTTTATTAACCCCTCTTGGATGTGAGTTAGGGTTATGCCCTCTTTTAAGGAGTTTGGAGGCATTTTGGGCTCACTCCAAAACTTGATTTTTGCTCATTTCTTTGTTATTCTTCAGAGGCTGCCAAACCTGTGGAGAAGGAGACACAAGAAAGGGAGTTTGCAGCTTTCCAAGAAGGCTAAAGATGGGAATTTGAAGCCATTCCATGTGCATGCTCATGCAGAGTTTTCCTTTGTGCTGAACAGTGCAAATTTGTGGTTTTTCGGGTGTGTTTTTTGTAAGAGTTTGGTGTTTCTAGTTGAGTATTTCATATCAGTTTGGGTTGCTATTGTATTTCAGACTTTTAGATGTTAAAATAGAGCTAAATATATGTTTTTGGAAATGATTATACCTTTGTGATAGATTATTAGTGTTTTTGTGGTATTTTCGGGCTATTCTATGTTGTTTTCGGGAGCCCGATGAGCATTGTTTTTATCCTCTATTTGGAAGCTTTTGTGTAAATGTTATATAGATATAAAAATGTCATTTTTTAGGCTGTTATGATGCTGAAATTTCTATAAAAATTTCCACTTTCATATTTACTAATAATATGTGAAGCTGTGAAGTTTTTGGCACTATTTCCAGCATACCCGATTTGGGGTTTATTGAGAAATTGGTGGATCTTTGAAAGATTGGTTGTTTGATCTTAAAGATCTGATTAGAGGCTTGAATATCATAAAAAATCAGAAAAGGGACTTTTTAGTGGTATTAGAGCTATGATCTTGCCAACCTGAGGGTTTGTAGAAGTTTGCATGTCAGTTTTGACAACTACCCAAATCTTGCATGTCAAAATTTATGGTTGCATGCTACTTCTAATCATTTGCATGTTAGTTCTTGGTGAATTTGGTGGTTGCATGTTGCTTCTAATTAGTTGCATGTCAAAATCTATGGTTGCATGCTACTTCTAATCATTTTCATGTTAGTTCTTGGTGAATTTGGTGGTTGCATGTTGCTTCTAATCAGCTGCATGTCGAAATCTATGGTTGCATGCTACTTCTAATCAATTGCATGTTAGTTTTTGGTGTTTGAAGAAGTTATAACCTATTAGGTTACACTCTACTTTATCCAGAATGGACAGGTATAGTACAGAGTCTCAAAGGACACAATCTTGGACAATTGATATCCAAAGTCAAAACAGTAGAAAGGATGGTTATTTAGACATTCGAGATAAACTTAAGAAAATAAGCCATGACATGTCTGAATAGTTGGTTGAGCACCACCATATAATGAATGACATGTTTTCCAACCCAGCTAAGGTGGATAAGTTGACTGGATTTCTATTTGGCAGATTTTCTCATAGGGTAGATGACACAATTACCAAGAACTTGCATGAGGAGTTTGAGAAACTAGCTTATAGCCAAGCTGAGGTCTCAGATTCTACTCCACCACAGGAGGTAATGAGAAAGGATATTATGTAGATTGATAGTAATGGTCAACTTGATACTCAAATTGAGACAATTGTATACAGGTCATCAAAGGGTGATGTCACAGGTATTCAAGATGGTATAGTTACAACAAGTAGTGACTACAGCGTAGTGGATTTAGATGATGATTATGAGGATGTTGTTGTACATGATGGTGAGATACCTCGTAGAGATGAGAAGACATTGAGTATTCATGACTTTGCTAAGAAAGAGTACCAGGCACAGTTAGATGCTTTGACACATGAGGTTGAGGCTGGTAGTACTTCACATGATTTGTCCAGCCAGTTGAAAGTGAACAAAGACAATATTGTGACTTCATTATCTCATCATGATGGATATGTGAAGTTAGTTGGTATTGGTCATATTACTCGGGTGAGGAGTTTTCTTGAGTTACCAGCTAATTCTAGTTTACAGATATGGACTCGAGATTGTTATATTGGCATTTGGGATTCAGTTGACTAGAGATCTTTAACACTTTTTGGTAGCAGTGTTTGTTTGGGTGCTATCATGGATTTGATTAGCAAATTGCACGGTGTTGTCTTTTCTTGTGCCAGCATCTTGTTCGATGTTGGTATTAGTTTTTATACACCGATGTTGGGCTTTGTTCATATATCTAGTCAACCATACTTGCTGGAATGTGTTGATGATCTTTCATATTTGGCAGTGTGTACAGATGAGTCCCAAGATCATATTGGCATTGATGACATCCAGGAGGATGCAGTGGGTAGTTTTGAAGACTTATTTTCCTTGGCAGTTTCTTTTGGTACAGAGGAGTTAGACATTAGTGCTACTATTTTTGATACTCCATATGTTGATATGAGCTTTGGAGTTGATTCACAGGATATGGATGGTAATACTCTAGAGACTAGTAACTTTGAGGATGCTCCTTTAGACTGTGCATCAGAGGAGGTTTGTAGGAGATAGTCTAGCTAGTGCCATCATGTGTCTAATAAGTTGAGAGTTAGTGAGCGAGACATTGTTATTTCTTGCCATCATTTTGATGTTGCTCGTCAGTTGTTAGCAGTTTATGGATGGGGTTCTCCTACTAGTGATAAGCAGGGAGGCAGTTGTCTTTCCTTGACAAAGTTCCACTCTTTATGGGAGGCTATCCAGATTCTGAGACAGGATTATATGTAGTTGGTAGCTGATAGAGATTATCTTATGGATTGGGGTAGTACATCATACGATGCATTGTTGGCCAAGGAAGATGAGGTGAGTGAGCTTACTCAGTAGCTTGAGGTGACTTCTGAGATTTTTGAGAGTACACAGTTGGCTTTCAAAGAGTCATAGTTTCATTTGGCTAAGGTGACCATGGAGTTAGAGCAACTATAGTCTTTACCAAATTCTATACAGTCACAAGCTATGGTGTCTAGTGATCCGAGGATGTCTATGGTCGTGATTGTCAAAGATAGTGGAGATGGGGATGCATCCATCCTTGATACTAACATTGGCATATCGGGTTTGTCCCCACTAGAGTCAGGTTCATTTGAGTTGGGTGCTACAACAGATTGTTGTGGTATGCCTAACATGGTGGTGACCTCTAGTACTAATGGCACAAAGACTAGAGATGATGTAACAAAGACCATGTGTGATGTTGGTGAGCTATCAGTTGGCATGGTTCCTACTAGTAATACTACTCCCTTAGTGATGTCTTCAGAGGTAATAGTCAGTTCCAACTTGGTTAGTGATCAATTGCAGTTAGTTACATCTGGATTGCAGTTTTAGCCACTAACTGAGATTGGTGCATTCTATCGACATTACATTGTGAGGTATGCTCATCAATTTACCTTTGATGACCATGTTGATAAGATGATGATATAGAGATGTACTTTGGTTTCTAGTGCTTATCATCATTTATGGGATAGTTTGATGCCTCAGGATGAGAGTTGTGATGGGCATGACATGGTGATAGGTTCTACAGTTTACAGCTTGATAATACATGACTTAGAGCAGGAGTTTTGGAGTGATGCTTCAGCGGGTGTTGTTATTGATTCTACTCCTTTGGCTATGACATCTCCTGACTTAGCTGGTGATCAGTCACAGTGGGTTGTATCACTTGTTCATGGTGAGATGTTGATTGAGGTTGGTTTTCTTTATCAACATTATATTGCAAGGTATGTAGATCAGTTAGCATTTGATCCTTGTGTTGAGGAGTTGATGGCAGGAAAATTTGGTTTCGGTTCCATTTCTTACTATTGATCTTGTGATGGCTTTTCACCATCAGGGGTGCATGGGAGTTATGGTTATGAGATAGTGGCCAATGACCTGCAAAGTTGTGTTGACTGCAGGAGTTGTACAGTGTGTAGATTTTCCATACTTGGTACAGTTTCATTCGGGAGCATTCACCATTGTTGCAGAGTTGGATTGTACATTTCGTATAGGCCAGTGGGATGTGTTGATGGTATTTACTATGTTGGTAGTTTAATTTGTCCACTTTAATTGGGTTTTGATGTTCTAAGAGTTTGTTTCTCATGGGTTTCTGACTGTGGAAGTTGTGACTTTGGAGTTTGGTTGAGCAGTAATTGTTAGTTTGATTATGGATTCCTCTTGGTTATATTGCAGAGGATATTGCAGGAGCTTGTGTTAATTGACAATAGTATAGTTCATGACTACATTTGGGATCTAGGTGGATTGATTGGTTTATTGTTCAACCATTGCTTGAGGACAAGCAATATTTGGAAGGGGAGGACTTGTCATGTCCCCTTTTCAAATAATTAAAAATAATAATCTTTTCTAAGGTAGGCAGGCCCAAAAAGGTGAAATTTTGAAAAAAGGGGATAATCTTTGGAAGCTAATGGACTAATAAATGAAAATTATTATTAAAATATGTTTTATTAACCCCTCTTTTATGTGAGTTAGGGTTATGCCCTCTTTTAAGGAGTTTGGAGGCATTTTGGGCTCATTCCAAAACTTGATTTTTGCTCATTTCTTTGTTATTCTTCAGAGGTTTCCAAACCTGTGGAGAAGGAGACCCAAGAATGGGAGTTTTTAGTTTTATAGAAAGGCTAAAGATATAATTTTGAAGCCATTCCATGTGCATGCTCATGCAGATTTTTCCTTTGTGCTGAACAGTGCAAATTTGTGATTTTTCGGGTGTGTTTTTTGTAAGATTTTGGTGTTTCCGGTTGAGTATTTCATATCAATTTTGTTTGCTGCTGTATTTCATACTTTTAGATATTAAAATAGAGCTTAATATATTTATTTTTTCATGATTATACTTCTGTGATAGATAATTAGTGTTTTTGTGGTGTTTTCGGGCTATTCTATGTTATTTTCGGGAGCCCGATGACCATTGTTTTTATCCTCCGTTTGGGAGCTGTTGTGTAAATGTTATACAGATCTAAAAATTTCATTTTTTAGGCTGTTATTCTGCTGAAATTTTTATAAAAAATTTCACTTTCAGATTTACTAATAATATGTGAAGCTGTGAAGTTTTTGGCACTATTTTCGGCATACCCGATTTGGGGTTTATTGAGAAATTGGTTGATCTTTGAAAGATTGGTTATTTGATCTTAATGATTTAATTAGAGGCTTGAATATCATATAAAATCATAAAAGGGACATTTCACTTATATTGTGGTTGACTTTATAATTGTGTAATTGGATTGTTATATATATAGTGTATTGTATCACATCTAATGTGTGTTCATGCATGGAATCAATAAGGAAGTAATGTGATCATCAGAGAAGAGAAAAAAAGAGAAAATTACAAAGGCTATAGCAATATAAAGAGTAGCATAGATTCATCTAACATAGCAAGGTGATTTGTACACTTAAAGGAATCTCATTTAGCAAACAAAGTTGCAGATCAGAGATTTGCTACTACATCATCTTAATAGATGGATCAATCAAATCCTTTGACAAGGTAGACCTAATCATCTTATGCAAATCTCTTTATCAAGTGCATACTTCATTGTATGTTTGTAAATCCTTTTAAAATGTAGACCTAGTAGTCCTTATTGCTCCTAATAGGGTAGATCATTAGAAGTGATCAATGTAAGCCTTAACAGGCTAACTTTATACTATAGTACTAAAGCTTGTGGGTATTATCCTCACCCCAGTTTTACTTTCTATTTGGAAGGTTTCTAGGTCACCAAATCTTTGTGTTAAAGTGTTATAAATTCTTTCATGCTTTCAGTTTCTCATGCATACAGTTAGATCAATATTGGATTAATCATTGATTGGATAAAATTTTATAATTTTTAGAAGTTACTGATTTACCCCTCCCCTCTCAGTAACTTAGCCTTTAATAATATTTCTAATAGATAGATGAATCATTGATAATGGGTGTTCACATCACATGATTGGAGATAAAAGTAGGCTCATTACTATGAATTATCATGATGAAAATAGTGTAAGTTTGGTAATAATGCACTATGTCTGATAAAAGGAAAATGTTCTATCAAGCTCACAAAAAAGATTTTATGTGACAATGCTTACTATATTGAAGGACTTAACTATAATTTGTTGAGTGTATCACAACTAAATAATTTGTGATTGAAGGTTGAGTTTGAGAACAAAATTGTTAAGATATATGATACTGATTGAAATATGGTTGGAAAACATGATCAAACTAGAATTAATCTATTTTACCTTGATATAAAGGATGCTACTTGTTTAGTTGTAGAATTTGATGATGTGTGGCTATAAGAGGTTATGTCATGTTAATTTTGATAACTTTGTTAGTATCAATAAAATATGAAGAGTCAAAGGTTTGTCAAACTTAAAGAAGCCTAACAATATAATTTGCAAATAATGTCAATTAGGCAAAATGTCAAAGTCAATTTTTAAGAGCAAGACTCGTACCTCTAAAAGAATATTAGAGATTTTTCATAGTGACTTGTGTGGACCAACTGAAGTGCAAAGCTACAAAGGAGATAAGTACATTGTGTTGCTTGTTGATGATTATTCTAGAATGATGATTGAATGTTTTTGAAACAAAAATCTAACACTTTTGAAATGTTTAAGTGGTACTTAGCAAGATTTGAGAAAAAAAAGTAAAATTCTAAAATATTCGAGATCTAACAGAGGAGAATTTACATCAAATGATTATGAGATGTTTTTTAATGACAAAGGAATCAAAAGATAGACATCTGCTCCTAGAATCCTTCTAGAAAATGGAATTACTGAAAGAAGGAACAAGTCTATAATGGATTGTAGTAGGGCACTCATGATGGAGAAAAATGTTGCTTTAAAATACTGGAGAGAATCTATAAGTACAATTGTTTATACCTTGAATCATGTACAAGTCAAGAAAGGTACTCATTCAACACCTTTTAAACTATGATATGGATACTCACCATGTAAAATATTTTAAGGTATTTGAAAGAAAATGCTATATTCTCAAAGATTTTAAGAATAGTAAATTAGATGCAAAAAGTAAAGAAGGAATATTTCTTAGTTATTCCAAAAGAAGTAAATCTTATAAGTGTTTAAATACTAACACTAAAAAAGTTTTGAAAAGTGAAAATGTGAAATTTGATGAATATATAGAAGTATATGAGCTTGAACCTATGAAGGAACTAGAAGAATACAAATAATTTGTATACTTTATGAAGGTATTCCTACTAATGAAGATTTTGTAAATCAAGTTGCAAACCAACAACAAGTTTCAGTGATTGTCGAGTTACATACTATGAATGTTGAATTGTATTCAAGAACTAAGTTACATTTAGGTGCCAAGTTACATAATAAAGTTGAGGAAAATTCTAATTCTAAAATTAGTGTACATGAAAAATATGTTGAAGTACTTGATAGAGAGGTACATATGATTCATAAGTTGAGAGACCAATCGTAGAAGCCAGAGCTGAACCAAGATTGTCTAAGTACATCAAGAGACATCATCTTGTTGCACAAATCATTGGAGATAAAGATGTTTGACCAATGACAAGGAACAAATTGAGAAATGATACATGTCTATTGAGCATGCAAGAACCTAAAATAGTGAAATATTTCTTAGAAGATATTGTTAGAAACAATAGTCTACCAAGATAACTAAGAGGGGGGTTGAATCAATTATCCAATAATTAATACATTTATCTTCTTTAAAAAAACTTAACCATTCAACAAAAGTAAATAGAAACCATAATAACATGCACATAAATAATTACACTAGATATGTTAATTAGGAAAAACCTTGGTGGGAATGATGCCCACAAGATTATGTACTAATATAAATATTCCTTGTTAGAGGATGGACCCTATTAGGAGCCTATTAAAACATTTAGTACATATAATCCCTATTAGGAGAATTTAAATCCCTATTAAGAGATTCTAACCCTATTAGGAGTTGTTCCAACCCTATTGGTAGTTGTAGTACAATGTATGCAAGATGAGCCTACTTCCCAAACATGCAATTTCAACTACAAGAAGAGCTCACTGCTCAAGCATACAATTTACTATTATGTTCTTCTTTCTTTTGTTCTATGAATTGAACCAATTATTGTGAGACCTTGTTGACTAGGTTGCAAACCTCAAATCCAAATATCAAACCTTAGATCACTTAGCAAAACTTTGGTAATAAAGTTTTCTTCACTTCCACTTTGCTCTTCTAACCTTCACATTCAGCACTCTCTGTTGCTTATAATCAATACAATTCCATACCATCTCATATCGACAGGATAAAGGAAAATATCCTTCCTTTATACCAAGTCCTCAAGACAATTCCCTGAGTTAGCTATTAGACCTTCTCAATTGATCATTATAGGACCACATAAAGAACACATTACACTTAGTGATAACATTAATCTTCTACCTTGAAACTTGAATAACTTTATGTACACATAATACTATGATGAGTGAGATTGACCACACCATCACCAACATGCCTTCTTTACATCCTCAAACTCAATTCTTAGAATGTCAACTCTATTAAGAGATATAACAAGTTTACCAGACAATGCCTCTGTAAAATCTATCTCAAAACATATATCACCAAAACTTACATAACTTCTTCCATACTTGTCATATCTTCTTTTGATGTTAACCACATATACTATTTACTTAGATATATCTCCCATAACCTCAGATAGTTAGAATACCAAACTAGCCATCCATACCAACTTGATCTTTCCACTATTCTTAAGTCAAATACCACTAAAAACTATTATGTTGACATCAATGATAAACTAAGTCAAGAATGTAACATATCACCATAGTAACATATCTAAAATACTCCCCCATTGAAATATCATTATCATTCATGCTTCCAACAATCTCACAATAGATATGGATTGGAGTAAAGCCTTGACATAATAGATTGAACAAATTGAGAAAAATAAGGCATGGAGTCTAGTTCCTAGACTAGAAGACAAAAATGTGATTGGTACCAAGTGGGTATATAGAAAAAAGTTAGATGAAAATGGTGAAGTCACATGGAACAAGGCAAGATTAATTTTCAAAGGTTATGCACAAGAAGAAGAGATTGACTATGGAAAAACATTTTCCCTTGTTGAAGATTGGAAGGAGTAAGAATCCCACTTGCTTACTCTGCATACAAAGCTTTTAAAGTTTATCAAATGGATGCTAAGTCTGCATTTCTAAATGGTATATTAGAGGAAGAGGGTTATATGGAATAGCTAGAAGGATTTTTTGATGCTAATAAAAAAAACATGATATGTAGACTACACAAATCTTTATATGGTTTAAAGCAAGCACCAAGAGTATGGTATAAGAGACTAAATAATTATTCAGTGAAGATTGGATTTGAGTGGACTGATGATAACACCAATCTATACTTGAAGATAGAGAAAGGATTAGCTATTTTTCTATCTAAGATTTGTGTTGATGATATCACATTAGGAGGTCAAGATACTTTATGTAATTCTTTTTTAAATGAAATGAAGCAAGAATTTGAGATGTTAATGTTTGGAGAGATCAAGCTCTTTGTGGTTTTACAAGTACATTAGATTAAATATGGTATATACATCACTTAGTCAAAGTATGTAAAGGAGATACTAAAAACTTTTGGATTAGAATATTTCAAACTAGTACGTACACCTACAGTGACAAGACATAAATTATCAAAGCATTATGATTTAGCTAAGGTGAATCAAACATTATATAGGTTTATGATTGTCAAATCACAACATGTAGTACATAGCAGACCTAATATTGCATTTTCCGTAGGGATAGTTGCAAGATTCTCTGCTAATCCTACAGAGAATCACTTAATGAGAGCAAAGAGAATAATGAGATATCTAAAATGAATAGAGGATTATGGTCTATATTACAATAAAAATGAAAATTTTGAACTAAGAGCCTATACTGATGCTAATTGGGATGGAAATGTTGATAACAAAAAGAACACTAGTGAAGGAGCATTTTTCTTAGGCAAAAGGTTGGTCACATGAACTAGCAAGAAACAAAACTACATTTCTTAATCTACTATTGAAGTTCAATATGTTATCGTTGTAGTAAATTATACATTGTATGGATCAAACAGCTACTCAAAGGTATAAAGGAAAAAATCATTGAACCTGTGATACTTTATTGTGATGATAAAAGCACTATAAATATATCCAAGAATCTTGTGATGCATACAAAGACTAAGCATATTACAATCAAGTATCATTAATTAAGAGAATTAGTTCAAGATAAAGAGGTGAAGATGAAATATATCAACACAAAAGAACAAATAGTTGATATCCTCACAAAAGCATTACCTAAGAATGTTCATGAGTATCTAAGAGGTAAACTAGGGGTGATACCTCTATCCAAGGCTATCTAAGAAGCATGAGAATTGCACTACATTAAACAAGTTGATTGGCATATGTTATACATTGATGTAGAAGATCTTACTTTAGGAGCTACCTAACTTAATCAAAGAGTTGGAGCTATAAATTAGTCACAGACAAGGTGACAGAGGGAGAAACTGAAAATATTTATATCTATACATAAAGATGACATGTCTTTGGCATTGTTGTCAAAGAGGGAGGAATTTTCATCAAGTGTGCTAAGATTAGGAAATTACAAAAGGAGAAATCCAGATATATAAGATATAGAACTATGGAATATCTACTCAAAGGGAGAAAGTGTACAACTATACCTACTAATTACATCTACCTAGTAAGAGGGAGGTAATGTTGAGGGAGATATAACAAGTGATCATAAGGAAGTCATAAGGATGAGTTGATTGATTGTCTATTGATTAAAACAAAATTTTGTAACCTATTCAAAAGATAGAAGTTGTTGATAAAGGGGGAGATTTCAAATACAAGGAAATATTTTCTTTTTGGTATTTTGTTGGTCTTACTAATTAAGCTTGGTCAATTTGGTTTTCCATCAATGCCAAAGACAGAGATTATTGAAAATAGATTGATACAAGTATGATAAATATGTTTCAATTACTATTTTGTCACTAATGTCAAACTTGCTACTTGTTGGTAAGATAATTGCTTATATGATTTTAGTACTATCATTTGTTTGATTGATGAAGAGGATTTGATCAAATAAAGTAACAATAGAACCTAGAGGAAGCTTAAATTATGATATATAAAAAAGAGTACAAGAATCAATTAAGAATGTGATATTATAGTGCATTGATAATCTACTTAAGGTTGCAAAGGTTGGTTACACTAAGAAAGTTTAGAAGAAAAATTTAAATGAAGTTTGTCTACCAAGTTTGACCAAATAGATAGTAGGTGTCGAGCAAAGCTAGTGCAAGCTAGGAAAAAAATTAGTTGGAGCCAGGAAAAGTCAATTTTAGTGTAAGCTGAGTAAATTTTAGTTGATGTCAAGCACTAGTAAACTTTATATCATGCCAAGTGCTTTGATAGTGGATGATGAGCAATGCAGTATGAGCCAAGCATCAAAAGCTAGTTAATGCCAAGTGTCAACATTATGAGAAAGACCAAGAATTTGATGAATCTAAGCTGACAAGTTTGATTTCTTAGATTGTGTGAACCATGTGGAAGATAAGGTTGATGAGCTAATGGTACAAATTTCAAGATGAACCATTTTGAGGTGAATTCAAAAAGATTTTGAATGAGATGTTTCTAAAAGGAAATGAAATGAAATGAGGGGTAGATTCATTAAATCCTTCCTAATCTAACCTAACCCTAAAATGGAAAATAGAGGATGAATGGAAAAAGATATTAATTCTCTATTATAGAGATGGTTGGTCAAAACTAAAGATTGTCATGTATGAGAACTTAAGGAAGACAAGAAATCTAGTGTATTGCTTCATTCAATGACCTAATAGAAGATGCTACAGTGATCAGCAAAGTAAGAAGGCTTAAGGGTATAGATGCTTGAAGGGTGAACAAGCTAATAGAGTTGAAGTGTTTGAAAGCCAAGCAGAATGGAGGACTGAAACAAAGATTTTTGATTTGCAAATAGAGTTGTAAGTTATTATCAAATCAAACCTTACTATTATTCTCTAATCATTGTATTGGTCTAGGGTAAATTCATTGGATTAAGGTTAACCTAACCATCATCTATAGATACTTTAACTAGGTGACATTCCGAGTGAATGATCTAAGGTCCTTTAACAAGGCTCACTCCTAATAGGGTGATTGAAATCCTTTAATTGAGTCACATTTAACAGTGTGTACTATAACCTTTAATAAGGATGGCATTTTATAGGGCATCACTTCAGAAGAGTGAGAATGAGTAGCATGTTACTGGTGGTTTTTCCAAAATTGGATTTCAATGATAAATCATTGTGTCAAATGTGTTATTTTCATGTTTACATTTTTGCAAATTGATTTGACAATAACCTACAAGTTTGAGTGATTGCATAATCTAATGGATGCATGCATAATGAAAATATTTTATGGATATGGGTTCACTAAGCTGTGAAAAGTTTAATTTGTACATCTAGACCTTGGCTAACTAATTCACCCCATTCCCCTCCCCAGTTATTCTAAATAATTTCAACAATATCGCAATTATGATGGCTTGTCATCACAATTCAGGCCCAAATATAGTAGTGTTTGTTGTGATATCTATGCAAGAGAAAATTCAAGAAGGGTCTGATTGAGGAAATTAAATGAAGATAAGGATCAAAGAAAAAATTATATTTAAAGTTCTATTTTCCAAGTGTCTAAGTTCATTTTCCAAAGGAATTAATTTGTAAACCTCAGACTGACTATTTTGAAAGAAAAAAAAGACAGAAGGATCTAGAAGAATTGAGAAAACTATTTAAGGAGATGTTAAGGACAATTTTATGGTTGTTGATTTCATTGAGATGTTGATCAAGAGTTGCTGATGCTAATAAGGATCTAATTGAAGGTTGTTGAGAAGAGTGAAGTTTTTTAAAGAAAGGAAGTAAAGAGTTGAGCTAGGTAAACTAAGTAGAGTAGAGAAAAGATTAAAAGAAGAATTGGTATAAAGTGTGAATTAGTTGAGTGAGTAAAAGATAGAGAAAGAGAAAGAACATATATCTAAACAAGAAAAAGGTAGTTTTTATTCTTAACATATCACTTTATACTACTACTATTTAACCATTGTAGCATAAAATCTTGGAAGTTCCATGAAGACCTAACAAATCTATTAGATCCTAAATGGTAACATTGACTTGTGGCAATTGTATGTGTGAGACCTCGCCCCGACTCATCCTAGCACTGAGGATACATTATTATTTTGATGCTCATGCTTTGTTATGTCAGAACCTTACTAGATACATTGAACATTGTTAAGCTATTTTTACGATGTGTGATGCTTACTTCAATTATTTGATTTTTGTCATTTAATGCTTATAAATATGTATAACAATGAAGAAAATGTATGCAACACTAATGCATTTGGTTATGCAAGTCGAAAGGTTAGAAATATGAGTAGAATTAGATAAACAATTATTTAATTGAGAAATGGATGCTTTAATTTATATAATTCCTCTAATATGTAATTCACATTATTCATGTGGTTTTGGACCTACTGATGTGTGCAATGAGTGTGCAAGAAAATTAGCCGAGACAACTCAATGGAAAAGTGGAGCTAAACTACTTGTTAATTTTGTGCTAACCTTATATTGTAATTCTTTAAAGGATGTAATTTGATCTTACTATTCTCCTAACTTTTAATTGTTCCTAATAAGCCTTTAAAAGCTTAGAAAAATTAAATTTAATTACCCCTATGGGTAAGGGTATGGGTGGGGGTACTTTCCAACCCTTTAGCCTCCTATTTTGACTCTTAGGGTCTCTTAAAAACCCTATTATAGGCTAATTTCGAAAATGGGTTGCTCTTTACTTGAGTTAGTGAAACCAAACCTCCATCTTGAGTTACTTGAAGCTTAGTGGAGTCAAGGACCATACTTAGAGGCATTTTGGAGGAGTTTAGTTTGGTCACCCAATCCTCTAGTTTTGGAGGAAGTCCTGAAGATTGAAGGAAGAAAAGGGAAGCTCTTCTCAAACCACCATTGCCATAACTCTTTATGAAGGTAGGAGTTCTTCACTCCATGAATGGTTCTTCATGTGTGTTCATATTTTGAATCTTGCTTGAATCATGTTGGTGACATTATGTAGTTTTTCATTTCTTGTGTGTGTTGGGGGTGGATTTGGGAGGGATTTTATCTTGTTTTCTTTTGATGTTATTCATATGCCTTCTTGATGTGTTGATTGTTTTTGAGAGATTTTTATGGGGATGTTTTTGGCAACACTCACCCTTGGATAGGGAAGAAGTGTCCATGCTTGGGGAAAGGGCATTAGTTGGACCTCAATGGTGTAGAGTCTCCTCTCATGGAGAGAGGAGGGAGAAAGGGTAGGGTGTATGGGCCCCTACTTGTCATCCCATACCTTGTTGTTATTGAGAATTCTTGAATATGGAAAAGAATGAAAATCCTTGTGGATATAGCCTCGAAAGGGCCTTGTGAAAGAATGTAAATTCTTGTAGTTTTAGCCCCGAAAGGGCTAAGTGAAGGTATGGTGATTGACTTCTCCTATTGAGAAAATCCACCTTTCCCCTATATTGGTTCATTGTTGGACCTATTATGCAACCGGGTGGGAATGCATGTTTAATTTTCTTATCTCCTTGTGTTGTTTATCTACATGTTGGTTCTTGTCTCTTCCATGGTTACCCTTGATGCAATGAAGACATTTGATAAAATTTCTTTTATGAAATCCTTGAAGAAAATTCAATGAATTGTAATATTATGTAAGTTGTAATTGAATTTGATGTAGTGGCAAAGACATCGGGTTTTCTTACTGGTTCTTTCCCGATGGAGCCTTGAACTAGGATGATTAATAGAGGAAAGAAAAAGATTATGAAATTTTTCTTGCAATGCTCTCATGTGTTTCCAAACTTTGGCATATGCATGTGAGAAAATTAGAATGGTAGTTAATGTCTTAAATTGGGAAAGTCTAAGTTTCAATTATGATAATGAAAGGAAAATGGATGTGTTGAAGTTTCATTTTAATGTGTTGAACAATAACATGTTATAATAATAATCTTACATTGTGATCACCAAGCTGGTACATTCATTGTTAAGCTCCATTAGTAATACAATTGAATTTGATAAGAATTATTCATCACCTTTTTGAATTTTGAATTTAAGTTCATAATTCCTTGATAAGCTTCATAAAGAATAAAATCAATTTGATTAAGAGGATTATATTCCTTTGCATGCTTGTGTGTCAATTTGATTTAGAAGATTATAATTCCATATTGCCTCTAGAAATGTTAAACTCATCTTGGTTGTCAAAAAAAAAAAAATTAACAAGAAAACATGTCAGTACTTAGCCAAAATTGGCTTCCAAAAAAAAAAATGTGCACCTTCAAGCCAAAAAGGCTCTCTAGAAAATGTATGAAGAAGCCTTAAAATTCTCCATGTTACAGAGAATATTCCATGAAACATTCCTCTTTACATTGCACATTTAAAATCATTGTTATTTCATTTAACAATACAACTTTAATTAGTTTAAATATAAAGCATTTATATATATATATATATATATATATATATATATATATATATATATATATATATATATATATATATATATATATATATATATATATATATATATATATATATATATATATATATATATATATATATATATATATATAAATGTTAATGTTTTTAAAATCTCATCTCTCAACTATAAAACTTTATGCATTTACTAACACACTCACCCCCCCCCCCCCCCCCCCTTGCCACCTACGCGCAGTACAGCGGTCATATCAATCTGGGGTGTATGGAGGAAGAGCATTAACACAAATCCTTCTCAACACTTAACCCACCCACCCATAATTTCTTACCATGTGTTGGCATTGGTCTCTCTCATCCCTCACGCAGCATGGATAGGTACGGATGTCCCTCCACTCATGTCAGGGAGGCAATGCAAATTCGTCCCATGCCACAAAAGAAAGCAAGACAAGGGGGAAATTTACCTTGTGAAGTGGGATGTAATCCCCTTAATATCTCCTCATTACTCCCCAACACTGACTCACCCAGCTTCCACTCCTGCGTGGGACGAGAGCAGATCTGCGCTAATAGTCCCATGTCAGCGAGCAAGTCCCATCGGGCAGCGCACCGCACCTAGGGGCAGGCCCACTTGATGTGTGATATGGGAGGAAGGTAAGCCTAGGGTTAGGGGCGATTGTGGACTTTTTGGGGTGGGTTAGCTTAGAGTAATGACTAGTTGCATTATAGGATAGTGGAGGTATTATATTTATTGATTTTAGATTGCTAAATTGTGTAGTGTAGAATATATTTTCATTTTCATGTATGTTTTGATTAGAGTGTGAGTGTAGATTGGTTAGTACTATTAGTTAGTATGTGCTTAATGTTAGTTAGTTTATGTCATTGGTAGATTAGATTATTAAGGCTAATTAGTAATTAGGTTAGTTGTGTAGATGGACTTCTAGATTTTAGTTAGTTAAGTTGTGTTTCAATATGAAGTTTAGCTCGGATAGTTTTAAATTCAACTGAGTTAAATTTAGTTGTTATATTGTTAGTGTAGTGCTAAATCATGTTAATTTAAAATTTAATTTATGTTAATTTATATTAATAGTCAAGGTTCAATCTAGTTAATATTTATGTTTAGTTAGTTGAAATGTGTTGTGTTAAGAAATGATGTTAATATTAAATTAGTTATTATAAAAGTTTAAACTTGGAAATTTGAATATCTTGATTTGAAACATTTTAATGTTTAATAATTAGTTTTATAGATCATGAGAAGAGTTAGAGGGTACCCTACACTGGCATTTAAAATTTGAACCTAAAATTTTAGTAGTTTTAAATAACATTTAGTTTGACTCTTAGATCTAATTGAATTAACCCTAGTCTTCAATCTTAATTGTAATGATAGATTAATGTAAGTTGGATTGTTATGAGTATGTAGGAGTTAACTTTCTAATAAACTTAGGATTAGAATTAAGTGGTTAGGAAAGGTTTAATTAATTAGCGTAACTCTAGTGCTCATTGGTAAGGAAAGTTAATGGATACATTAAATATTAATTGTCATAGTATGCTTTAGTTAGATTTCTTCCATTCAATTTAATTTATAATTATCTCTTAGGTAGTTGTACTAATTTAGTTTATGATTGAGGATTGTTGAAATTGTAAGTTAGTGCAAGATCATTTTTTTTTGAAAGTTAAATTAATGTTAAAATTCATGCGTGAAGTTTATAAAACTTAGATGAAGTGTACAGACCCTTTGCTTATGTTATGAGCACAAGCATATCGAGCTTATAGTAGTTTTAAGTTTTAACAAAAATAAATTTGTGTGCATTTTTGTCCTTACTTTTTGGGCATGACAGTATGTCCTTTAAATTAAGCCACTCTTTTTAGTCAAGGATAGGGAGTGATAAGGTTTAGATGGTCTTTAGGTGAAATTATCTAACAAGGTCACTTTAACAAAGTGTATGGAACCTTTTACAAAGTTGGCTCCTAACAGAGCTCACTTCATAAGAGTTAATTTTTTGGGTTTCTTATCCCAAATGGTTTTTCCGTTCACATGGTTTCCACATTAAAATCTTGGTTTTAATTGTTTGATTGTTATTTGTAGTGCAATTTGATTTACATGTTTTATAGTTTACTAGAACTTTGTAATAACTAAAATATCACTAGGTAATTCTTGGAATTTTACTGTCTGACAATAATGCAAGAAATAATTTGTTAATAGTTTGGAAATAAGTAAATAGAAGGATTAATTATTAATTTGGATGAAAGCATTGAGTGAGTGAAGTTAATGTTTCTGATGTTTAGTTGGTACTAAAATATTTTAAAGCGACTACATGATAACTAGACATAACTTATTCAACCCAACCAAACCACCCCCACCCCCGCGCCCCACCCCCACCTGCACACACATAATCTAACACTCTGATGATGAAGTAAATATGTTGGAACTAGAATGCAAACAAAAGGTAATATATTTTATCTTGATCGTACTATTGAGACATGTTTATTTTCTAAAGTTGAGGATGTATGGTTGTGGCATAAGAGGTTGTGCCATTTAAACTTTGAGAATATGGTGAAGGATAGTAGAAAGAAAAGAGTTAGAGGCTTGTCAAATCTATATAAACTTGAGAATGTTATATACAAAGAATGTCAGCTCAATAAAATGAAAAAGTCAAGTTTTTCAAACAAGTCAAGTACTTGTAATGATATTTTGCAACTTGTACATATTGATCTTTGTGGGATAATGAGAGTTAAAAGTCACAATGGTAATATATTGTTTTTTGATGATTACATTAGAATGATGACTATCATGTTTATGAAAGTAAAATTATATTATTTTGATATGTTCAAATGGTACTATAAGGCTAGAGTTGAGAAAGAAACTGGTAAACATTTGAAATTTCTAAGATTTGATAGAGGTAGAGAATTTATGTCTATTGAATTCACTAAGTTTTGTGTTGATAATGGTATCAAAAGACAGTTATCTAGACCAATAACACCACAAAAAAATTAGATTTTTGAGAGCGTGAATAGAGCTATTGTGGATTGTGCAAGGACATTGTTGATTGAAAAAGATGTTGCTCATATATTGTAGAGAGAAGCTATAAGTACTACAATTTTTACTTTCAACCAAGTTCTATGTAAGAAAGGAACAAACAAGATACCCTATGAATTTTGGTATGGTCATACATATAATAAGAGTTATTTCAAGATATTTGGAAGTAGTTGTTACATTAAGAAGGATTCAAGCAATGGTAAACTTGATTTAAAACGAGATGAAGGTATTTTTCTTGGCTATCCATCTAGGAGAAAATCATATAAATGATTGAATAAAGCTACTAATACAATGATTCAATGTACAAATGTGAGGATTGATGAGTTTGTAAATAAGAATGATATGGAAAGAGAGAAGAACCCCAAATATTTCCATAGATTTGTGTGTGTATGAAGATGTACTTGGTACACTACCCAAGTTACAATAGAAGGCTACCAAGTTACAACATACTTTACCTAAGTAGCAAAGAATACATCCCAAGCATGAAGTTGAACCCCAATCAAGTGAGAACAATTTTGAGAATCAAAGACCTAAAACTGTGTTAGAAAAATATGTGAGCAATCAATCACTTGAATAAATGATTGGAAATAGCAATGTTGGTGTAATGACAAGAAGTAAGTTGAAAGATAGTTCATGTTTAATTTCTGATTTTGAGCCTAGAATAGTTAAGGTTGTACTTGATAATGAGGATTGGATAAATTCTATGAATGAATAAATTGATCAGATAGAGAAGATCTATGAGATTTCCACAATCCATGAATATAAGTTCTAGTTTATGGATTTGATTTGTGTAGTTTTTTTCCATCAATGTTTCAGATCATACTACATATTCCATCATCAAAATGTCAAAGAACATGAAGAAAAAAAAATGATAAGATGCAGATCTAGCAAACCCCTAAAAAGGAACAAGAGAGAGGGGGAGTTTGGGTGAGGAGAGAGAACAACAACACATGTACATTAGTTCTAAGACATACATACAAGAATGTGATAGGAACAAATTGGATTCTTAGGAACAGGTTGGATGAAAATAGAGAAGTGGTGAGAAAGAAAGCAAGAATATTAGAAGAAGATACTACTATTGATGTAAATAAAACTCAATATAGATTAATGATTAGTAAATTTTAATATGTTGTGCATAGTATACTAGATGTTGCACATGCTGTTGGAATTGTTGCTAGATTTCCATCTGATCCAAAGTAGAAACACATGATTTTTGTCAAGAGGATATTTAGATATCTTAAATGGATTGAAGATTGTGGATTATGTTATAAAAAAGATGGTGACTTTACTCTTACAATCTATAGTGATGTTGATTGGGTTGGTAATATTGATGATAGAGAAAGCACAAGTGGTGGAGCTTTCTTTTTAAGAGAAATATTGATAAGATGGTTGAGAAATCAACTAAGTTGCATTTCACAATTTATTGTCAAAGTTCAATGTGTTGTTATTGCAATTAATTTTTCTAATATTATCTAGATTAAGAAATTTTTGGAAGGGATGTAAGAAGAAATAACTGAGCCTATTAGTATTTATTGTGATAATACTAAAGCAATAAATAACTCAAAGAACCCAGTGATGCATGTAAAGATGAAGCATATATCAATGAAATATCACTACTTGAGGGAGCAAGTACAAGATAAAAAAAGTTAGGCTTGAATATGTGAAGTATAAGGAGAAAATTACAATATATTTAACAATTTGTTTCCTAAGAATACTTTTGAGTATCTAAGAGGTAAACTAGGGGTCCTTCTCTATCCAAAATTCACTAAGTGAAAATGCATGTTGTATCAGTTCATGGATGAACATGAAAAAAATTGTAGAGTTGACGTAAGAATTCACACTTTAGGAGTAGTTATGAAGTTTTCAAAATGATTAGATTGAAACTAATGTAAACAATACATGAAAGATACAAGATATAACTACAAGGTTTCATAGGTTTCAAATTGAAACTTATAGTAACATTTGGTGTTGTTGTCAAAGGAGGAGAGAATTAGTGAGGAAGATTAAGAGAAAAGAGAGTGACGTACTATGGGAGAGAATCAGTAAGAGAGATTAGTCAAAGGAGAAGAAAAAAAATAAAAATAGAGATAATAAGTAAAGGGGATGAAGAATAAGTATAGGTGGAGAGATCATATCCTAAGGGAGAGAAATTTTGAAGATTAATATTGTTGAATATATAGACTAAGTACAACTAATCATGAAATTTATTTCAAAGAATCTAAATGAGAACATGGAGCTAAAAATTTGTATTGTTTTCAATGTAGACATTTTATTAGCATATGTTTATGTGTTTCCATTAATACCAAAGGGGGAGATTTTTAGCCCCAACTGATGGTGTATTTGAGAATGCTATGAATGTATGTGAAAGAGTCATATCAGTTTTTATGTTTTCATTGATGTCAAAGTCTTAATTGGCTAGACATTATGTTAATTCAATAGTGCCATGTCATTTGATTGATGAAGAGGGTTTAAAGAAAGTATGATGATGAAAAATTTGATAGGTATGGTATTTAAGGGGAACTTGAATGAGTTGGACAATGATAATGTACTATTGATTTGATTGTTTACAATTATGTAATTATGTGATGTACTAATGAAGTTTATGTATTCATCAAGTTATACAAGCTAAATTGGCAACAAGGTGAAAGCAATACAATGTTAACCGAGTAAATTGTGTATTAACTTAGTGATATATGACCAAGTAAATGTAATGTTTACTGAGTAAGAGCTAGAAAAAAGTTCAGAAAGATAGAATCTGAGGCCAACTTATGGTGAAAATAGAGAATGATCAAAAAGTTCAAAGGTGTGAGTCAAATTTTGTCTTAAGATCAACAACTAGAAAAGTACAATGAAGATTCGATGATAAAGATTGAAACAAGATAAGAATGAGCACAAAGTTCAATGAAAGTTCTATTTTATAAGTGACTAAGAACATTATATATGGGTCTATACATGTGGTTAAGTGACAAAATCTGGAAGTACTTAGAAGTAAAGAATTCACTATTTAAGGAGATGTTGGAACAATTTTTTGGTTGTTGATAGATCATTGATTAGTTGTTGGTTGAATCTTAAATGGAATAAAATTATTAATAGAGAAGAATAAGAAGGAAAGAAGTAAGGAGAATTGAGCATAGAAAAAGGAAGATCAAGCATAGTTTGGGCAATGTAAAAGTGTGAAGAAGTTAATCAACCAATAAAAGATCAGAGAAGAAGAAGAAGATAAGAATAGAGATATGAATGAGCAAGGTAGTGTTAAAGCTTAAATATCATTTAACTATTACTTTATTACCATTGTAGTAGAAAAATCTATTAATTGAGTGGACCTAACAATCTTTGAAATCCTATATGGTAACATTGATTAGTAATGTTTGTAAGTCCTTTAGAGTAGACCACTCTTTGGACAAGATCAAGGAGTGATAAGATCTAGATGATCTTTATGTTAAAACCTTCACACCAGGTCACAATAAAAATGTGTATGTAACCTTTAACAAAGTTGGCTCCTACCAAATCTCACTTTAGAAGAGTGAAAATAATTTGGGTTGTCAGTCCTAGGTGGTTTTTTCCTTAACTAGGTTTCCAAGTTAAATCATGGTGTCAAATGTGTGAATGTTTATATGTTGAAAGTTTTTTTTCATGGTATTTACTTAATAATGCAACTTGGTATATACTAGATAATATAGTAACATAAAAGCTAAGTCATATTTTGATGCTCAATAAAAATAGATATAGTGAGATACCAATTTAAGGTAGATTGATTACAAGATTTAATTATGAAGTTGAATGAGATCACTGAGTTATTTCTATTGATGTCTATGATGTTGAATTGGTACTTAAGTGTTTGAAAGGCCTACAAGATAAGTGGAGATAATTAATTTTCCCCTACCCCAGAACCCCCTCTCAATTATCTAACAATTATGTCATTCACTAATTTGATAAATTTAGGTCTTTGGATGGTCCTCTCTATACTAGTACTCAGATTGTTAAATATCCATTGTATTGGTGTCTTGTTGATCCTACTTCTATGGTTAATATTATTAATGAGGAACATTTATGTACTAATACAAAACTTCATTATTTCTATGACTCAATTGATACTTGGATTCAAACATGTAATGGTTTCTTGTATCATCCACAAGGTTCCATCTATTTTGTTATTGAGCTCTACGGTAAAGTGGTGAATAGTACCTTTATTTTTATTCCTACTTCTAATTAGTTCCAAGTGAAGATTGGTTTACCTTGGTTGAGTTTCTTGCAAATCATTAGTCTCCATATTCATCAATGCATTCAATTTCCTTCTTACAATAAGATTAAGATGATCAATCATAGTCATTATCATACTTTTAGACCTTGACATTGTGCTACTTTGAATTTATTTTTGCCTTCTATTCCTCCTACTCATCTAGCTAATATTTTTTGGACTTTTCAAGCTCATAAATATTGAAATATTTTTGAGTTAAGTATGCCTAGGGGTATTTCTTGTGGTCTTTTACCTACACCTTCTACACCTATTTCTTCTAATTCTTTTATTTATAATGGTCAACCACCTCTTTCACCTATTGATCCTTCTAATGTGGTTCCTCCTTCTACACCTTAATTTCTTGTTGCTCCTCCTCTTCTATCATAAAAAGGTAAGGGTCCTATGGTTTTTTATCATCCTTCATCTTCTCAATGCATCTTTACTAAAACTAAGTGTAACTTGCATTATCATGAACATCTAAAGAACAATTAAGCTCATGTTAAAGCTTGTATGAATACTTCTAATTAGTCCATGTCTATCAAGGAAGTTAATCATGAAATACATATTCCTTGTTTGGATCCAATTGTTGTTAATTTTTTTGGCATTATGATTATTTTGTCATTAGTGAAAACACTTACTCAATTATATATGCTTACTAAGCATCAAGTGGTTACCTTGTAAACTTAGCAGTTCTACAATTCACATCAAGCAAACAGTTGCTACTGAGAAAATTTAGACAATGTGAAGTCCAACAATGTCTACTAAGCTTCTCAATATCTACCGTGCTTCACAGTGTCTATCAAGTAGATAATTTTTATCATGAAGATTTAGTGCAAACCAAATGATGATGGATTCAGTGTTTATCGAGTGAAGAAAAATAAACTCAATGTTCAGTGTTTACCGAGTGAAGCAAGGTAAACTCAGTGTTCAATGTTTACCAAGTGAAGCAACGTAAACTCAATGTTCAATGTTTATCGAGTAAAGCAAGGTAAACTCAGTGTTCAGTGTTTACTAAGTGAAGCAAAGTAAACTTAGTATACAGTATCTACCAAGTCACCAGTGGTTACCGAGTTCAGAACTACTTCAAGTGATTAGTATGAACCAAGCCTTCACTTCTACCAAGTGCATGATGATGCTAAGTAATGCAGTGGATGTCATGTATCAGAAGGTCACCGAGTCAGTTCAGTGAACCTAAGTTATTTACTATTGGGCTGACTCTATAATGTATTTGTTTACTTGTATTTTGGCCGACCTTGTAATTTTGTAAGTATGAAAGGTATATATGTAAGATTTATTATAAGATAGAAGATATGGAATCAAGTATGGAAAATGTATGATGCATGGAATGAGAAGGAATTGCGAAGTAATGTGAATTATATGTGAAAGATCAATAATAGGAGTTCAAGGTACACAGCAAGGTCAATTTAGAGACTAAAAAGTTATATCCATCACATGAGGTGATTAGTGCATAAGGGATCTTATCAGTAATCAGTTGCAGGAAGATCCACTAATTCATCCTAATAGGTGAACCAGATTTTTCAAATCCTCTAACAAGGTAGACTTAATAGTCTTTGTACAGATCTCCTAATAGAGTGCATACTTCATTGTATGTTTACAAATCCTCTAACAAGGTCAGCCTAGCAGTCCTTTGTACTCCTAATAGGGTAAATCACTAGAAGTGGTCAATGTAACCCTTAATAGGCCAACTTTATACTGCAATATTGAATTTTGTAGGTATCATCCCCACCCCAATTTTACTTTCTATTTGGAAGTTTTTTGAGACTCCAAATATTGTGTTCAATTGTGTAATGACTATTTTATGTTTCAGAATTTATGCATGCAGTAGTATAGATGAATGTGTGGTAAAAAGAATAAAAGTTTTAAGGTTACTAATTCACCCCTCCCCTCTCAGTAACCTATCATTCCTGAATATTTCCAACAATTGGTATCAGAGCTTTGTGGTTCTCAGGATAAAAGTTTAACAGCTTGAGCAAAGATCTAAGGACAGATGGAGATATTCAAACTTGACAAGGCAATTGAAAATGAAAAGCTAGATCTAGAAATGGACATGGATCAACTCAAAGAAGCAAAGGAGCATCTTTCTTAATCCCTAAAGAGAAGAAAGTAACTTGCAAGACAAATGAATAACCATCAGTATGTTGAAGAAAAGTTTGAAGACCTTTTACCATCAAGTAGCTCAAATGAAGCTAATGAGGCAATCAAGGAACTCCTAGCAAAGAATGGCTCTCTATAGGAAGAAGTAAGAAAACTTAAAAGAGAACAAAAAATCCAAACAATCAAGCTATGTGAAGTTTTGGAACAAAGAAACAAGGCAAATGAAGACTTGGAGGCAAGAAACAATCAATCCAATCAACATGACGTCCTCATGAATCAAATATCTAGAGCAAATGAAGAAATCAAGATTCTCAAAGCATAGAATGAAAGAATAAGAAGTGATCTATATAGTGAAAGGGAAGTTAATGAAAAAATACTGAGAGAACTAAGACGTGAAAAGAAAATTGTTGAGAAATTAAAGAGTGGCCTAAATACTGAAAAGAAAATCAATGAAAGAATGATGAAATCACAAGAAGACATGAATCAACTGATAGAGCAAAATGAACAAAATATTCATAAGCAAAATGATAAAGCAAGACTTGGATACAATGAAGAACAAGGTGAATCTTCCAAGCAAGGTGCAAAAAGAAATCTAAAACCCTCATGCAATCATTGTGGAAAAGTTGGTCACACATCAAACAAATGCTGGAGCAGTGGAAAAAGAAAATTCAATGGAAAGTGCTATAACTATAATCAACATGGTCATAAGGCATCTCAATGTAGATCCAAAACATTCAATCCAACAGAACAACTTGTAAAGGCAATATTTGGATGGAACTACAATACCTAGTGCAGATGTCATTATTGTGGAGAATATGGACACGTTGGTATAAACTATGCTAGACATCACCTAAGGAAGAAGAACACTACTATAAGGTGTTATACATGTACTGAACTTGGTCATATAGCCAAAAACTACATGAATATAGGTAGAATTGAAGATGAAAGGAAATAAAGGTCTAACAACATAAGGAAACAGATGAAGAAACAATGGATTCCTAAATCAACTAAAGATGCAAGCTCAAATCATGGAAGTGAAGTCACTCAAGAAGTGGGTGACTCCATCCCCTCAAACTAAAAACCTAAGAATGAGTTGGAGCTATACTCACCAAGGAAATCATAAGTAGTTCCAAGAAATGTAAGGAATGCAAAATGATCCAATTAGTATTGCAGATACATTGGGATCACAGAGAATTTATCCTTCACTGAGTGCATCAAACTCTACCCAACAAAGTAGTTGAAGACCTTACTGAGTGAGGTTGGGAGCAAAGGAATTTTGTTTGTCTATCGAGTTGATACTCGTGCCAAGTTAGGTTAGTGGATGATAGTCTATCATGCACTATGACAACATGGTACCTAGCATTAATGGCAAACTTTTCATCAAAATAGGTAGAATTCAACTTCATTCTCATCATATTCTCAGAGCTAAAATATTTCCAAGTGCATTCAAGCAATTTCAAAGTGATTTTGAGTGAATTTGTAGATAACAAAGTTTGTTTGAAGATTTCCATCACTTACCAAGCTACAATGGCTTCTACAAGCACAAGCACCAGCAAGGCAAAATGTGGATCAAAAATGTTGGTCAAGGGCATAGAATGGAAAGCACCTAACTTCAAGTTGGTTCCCGTAGTTGCAGAGGCACTGGACCCTAATGGTGCACAATCACAGATACCACCAAAGGTACTTTTAATTAATGATATTCAAAACTCATTTCAAATGTTCTATTCAAGAAATAGAAACCCTAGAAATGGATAGTGTGTTGGAAGAAATTTGTGTTGATGGCTCTTTGAAACCCAAACATAAACACCTGGAGACAAAAGGTTTGAACCACATCTTCCACATGCCAAGAAGCTTCCAAATAAAATGGATCAGATACATCCTTAGCCATGTTCATAATGGTTAGCTATGGCTGGATCAACCTATTTTGATCACTAAGAAAATGATTCATAAGATTACTGACCTTCCCATACTCAAAAAAGCCAAATCTACAAAAACCCTAGGTCGAGATGAACTTTAGAAGAAAATGCTAGCCGAGTGGTATGACAGAGGCTTAAAGGTTAGCATCATTACCAATGTTGAACTTAGATATGGAGTTCATGTGATAGCTCACAAGATCTACAGTTCAAGTCGATTAAACAGTGTGTTGTGTGAGCCCATAGACTTGGAGTTCAAGGTTGTGAAGAAAAATTTGGAATATGATCTATCTGAGCTATTGCTAAGATAATTGAACAAGAACATGGACAGTATCAGATCATCAAAGAATAACCCCTATAAATTTAGATCATTGTTGAAATTTTTATTCTTCTATGTACAAAAATTATTTCCCTCTAAAGGTTCTGTGATATGGAGAAAGGATGTCCCCATTCTTTATCAAATTAATGAGTTTATAGCAGAAATGGGTGTCAATTTTGATAGTATAATGGACAACTATTTTGAGGACTTCAAGGAGAGAATGAATAATAGATTCAGATCCCTCCTAAAATTGTTGAAGATTACAAAGATGATGTTTTCTTTATGGTTGACTATGACAAAGTATATATTTAGGTAGTCAAGCCCTGAGTTGCATGGGTAAAACCTCTACCTTATGAGGTAAACATTGATGAAACTAGGGATATTATTGAAGCACTAGTAAATGAACCAGTAGATCCCAAGCAACCAATTTTTGAAACATATGATGAAGCTAAAGCTAGAATAGAACTAGAAATCAAACTTCCTCAAGCAATTAGTAAAAGCAAGAGAATGGTTGCCAAGTTGAAAACTGCTATCGAGCCCTTCATGATTATTGAGGGACAACGTGAGGACAAAGAAGAGGATCATGAAATAGAAGAGAAAGAGGAAGAATTAGAGAAGGAGGAGGAGCTTGCAAAGAAGAGAGGTAGGGTTATCATCACAAAACCCCCCAAGGCCTCCATAGCTATTTTCACAAGGTGAGGAAAAGGTAAGAATAAAGGTGAAGTAGTATTCAGCAAGCCCCAATTGACCTTCCAAGAGAGATTGAAACAAATGGAAGAGGGTGTTGGCATAAAAAATTTTAAAGCATTAAAATTTGAAACAAGGACTAATGTAGAGAAGATGTAGATGAAGGAACTGGTACTTAATAAGATGGGAAAATGGAAATACTCCCCAAACCAGATTGCCCCTCAAATCTCCAAAGAGCTATTGACAAGATTGCAACCAAGGTGGTAGTCAGCCACCCAAATAGCCAAGGCCATATATGAACAATCCTTGAAGAATCTTCTACTGAGTCTAACTTAGGTAGAAATCAAGGCATCAATGAAGAACAATGAAGGAAGAATGATGATCAGATTTCACACATGTTTAATTTTAATCAAAGACATTGAGCATTTTTTCAGAGATGCAATAGACATGTGGAAGAACATCTATCATCTGCATAAGCCTGGTGATGATCTAGTGATAATCAAGGATGATGATGGCACTAGTAGTGATGAAGGAGATGACAACACTCCAAGTGCTAGTATTGATTAGGCTCTAAGGTCTAGTGATGAAGAAAAAGGGGAAGAAGCTAAAGAGGAAGACAAGGAGGAAGAGGATGAATAAGATGATCTAATGAAGATTATAGCACAAGTCATTACTTCCCTTCCTCACTCTCCGCCTAAGACTACAACATCATCAGGGTTGGAGATAGCTTCAGCAAGATTGACCACACCAGAAACATCATCTACCCCTGCTTCCCCATAGCTCCGAGCATCACCTATGGAAGTAACCATTACTTCATCTACTAAGTTGCAGCCTTCTTCATTAGCACCCAAGCAATCAGTCACTGCAGCACTAGCTATGTCTGTCACATGTACAGTAAGTTCTACAATTTTGTCTACATCTCTAATTGTGAATATTCCAATCTATACACTACCTGTTTGTACATGATTTTTGGGAAGCATGCCAATTCTAGATTCAGCCAGTACTTCTCTTAGCTTTCCTCCAGTTGTACCTATTCAAGTATTTTTTGCTAGTCCATCTATGTCAATTGTTGTCTCTGTTTCCAAATCCAAGAAAGTAAGCACAGAAGTAAAGCCTAAGACTCCTCTAAAACTTCTACTTACTGGAAAACAAATTGATGAAGATATAGATTTGGTTATAGAAATCATTATTCCAAAGGTAGACTTGGACAATGCCTCAGCTAGTGAGATGAGAATGGTTAGTCAGCTTCTAGACTAGAAGGAAAGGCAGAAGCAACTCAGAGAAGAGAGATATAGAGAACATACTATAATAGAAAATGCCAAAAATATAATAATTGAAGCTATTGGTATTGATGTTGATTCATCTCACACACTTTGTTGCAATTAGAAGAGGCTATAGATAAGTTCAATGAGGACACCTTTGGGCAAGAGAAACTCATTGAAAAGGTAGAGAAGAAATTTGATAATAAAGTTCTTGAGCACATTGCTCAGCACATTGTGATAAAACAGGTTGAATTAACCTCAATTTTGAGTGATCTTGAGCAAGCATTCACAAATGTAACATCACTTTTTGGCAAGCTCTATGATGTTACCAAGTTCACTAAGGAAGTCAAGGAAAAATTGAATAAATTAGATATAGAAATGAAAGATAGCGCTCAAAAGTTGCAGCTTGACCATAGTTCAAGCTCCTCCCATCACACAAAGGTGAAATTTTTGTCCAAAATGTAGGCAAAGTTACTCAGAGAAGAAGCTAAAATTTGGTCTACACTAATTGACATTCATAATATGATTCCTTCAAGCATGGATCAAATGCAAAAACATATTGCCTGCTCCAAAACATTGATTCATGACAGTAATTTTTCGATAGCAGATCATATGATTGAACTTTCTACAAAAGTTCAAGTGGCTCTCTCCACCAGCAAAATTTTGCAAGACAATTGGGATAAGAAATTGTCTCTTATTCTCAAGGTACATTCAAACTTTCTCTCACATTTTGGTGTCTCAATTTAAATTCATTATATATACATTCTTTGGCATTATAGTCAAAAAAGGGGGAGATGAGATTATTGGCAGGGATAAGATTGTTGACATGAGATGAATAAGGAATAAGAAAGATATTGTATAGATAAAAGCTATGCATACCATATGTATGGGTGAGATATGTGAGATTGAGAAATGTATAGTGTGTAAATAGTAGAATAAATCAGAATGTAAGTTTTGTTTCATAAGTGTTTTTCTCACTAATGCCAAAGGGGGAGATTGTTGGCATTATGATTATTTTTTCATTATTGACAACACTTACTCAATTCTATATGCTTACCAAGCATCAAGTGGTTACCTTGTAAACTTAGTAGTTCTATAGTTTACACCGAGTAGATAGTGGCTATAGAGAAAATTTAGACAATGTGAAGTCCAGTAGTGTCTACCAAGCTTCTCAGTATCTACCATGCTTCACAGTGTCTACCAAGCAAATAATTCATGTCATGAAGATTCAGTGTAAACTGAGGGGTGATGGATTCAGTGTTTACTAAGTGAAGCAAGGTAAACTCAATGTTCAGTATCTACCGAGTGAAGCAAGGTAAACTTAGTGTTTAGTGTTTACCGAGTGAAGCAAGGTAAACTCAGTGTTCAGTATTTACCAAGTAAAGTAAGGTAAACTCAATGTTCATTGTTTACTGACTAGAGCAAAGTAAACTTAGTATACAGTATCTATCGAGTGACACTACATCTACCAAGTCACCAGTGGTTACCAAGTTCAAAACTACTTCGAGTGATTAGTATGAACCAAGATGCCAAGTAATGCAGTGGATGTCGTGTATCTGAAGGTCACCGAGTTAGTTCAGTGAACTCGAGTTTTTTACTATTGGGTTGACTTTGTAATGTATTTTTTTACTTTTATTTTGGCCAACCTTGTAATTTTGTAAGTTTGAAAGGTATATATATAAGATGTATTGTAAGATAGAAAATATGGAATCAAGTATGGAAAATGTATGATGCATGGAATTAGAAGGAATTGCGAAGTAATGTGAAGTATATGTGAAAGATCAGTAGTAGTAGTTCAAGGTACATAGCAAGGTCAATTCAAAGACTAAAAAGTTATATCCATCACATGAGGTGATTAGTGCATAAGGGATCTTATCAACAATCAGCTACAAGTAGATCCACTACTTTATCCTAATAGGTGAATCAGATTTTTCAAATCCTCTAACAAGGTAGACTTAACAGTCTTTATACAAATCTCCTAATAGAGTGCATACTTCATTGTACATTTACAAATCCTCTAACAAGGTGGACCTAGCAGTCCTTTGTGCTCCTAACAGGAAAGATCACCAGATGTGGTCAATGTAAGCCTTAATAGGCCAACTTTATACTAAAGTATTGAAGTTTTGTGGGTATCATCCCCACCCTAGTTTTACTTTCTATTTGGAAGGTTTCTAGGTCACCAAATATTGTGTTCAATTGTGTAATGTTTGTTTTATGTTTTAGAATTTATGAATGCAATAGTATAGATGAATGTGTGGTAAAAAGAATAAATTTTTTAAGGTTATTGATTCACCCCTCCCCTCTCAGTAACCTATCATTCCTAAATATTTCCAAAAAATTTAGATGCAAAAGATACTTTAGATGATGATGACCATGAGATTAGTGATCTTGATGTTGATTTATCTAACATGCTTTCTATGCAACTTACACTTACATCAACACCTAAGCATACTGACTCTCTAGAGATTCCTTTGGATTTATCTATTATTCCTACTATGTTAGTTATAGCTCCCCTTGTAATTTATACACCTTCTCTTATTACTATTGACCAAGATTGGGGGTCAACATGCTTGAAGTGAGTGCTCTAGCATTTTTTTTTTGTGTATTTTCTTGTTGTAATGTGCTTCTCATATATCATGTTTCTTCATGTTTGTTTAGATTTATTTAAATGACCCTTGTTGTTCTATTGGCTCAAGGTGATAAAGGAATCAAAAGTGTTGTATAATTCTTCTATTTGTATCTTCTTCTATCTATCATTATATGTTATATTATATATGTACTATTGTTCATACTTGTATCCTAGTGTTGTTTGCTCGATCTCTATGGAATTGAACCAAAAAGACTCTTATTCACAACTCTTATGTGTCTTTCTATTAGAAAAAATAGTCCACCAAGATTATAGAGGGGGGGGGGGGGGGGAGGAGGTGGGTGAAATAGTTATCTAACAATTAAAATATTCATCTTCCTTAAACAAACTTAACCATTCAACCAAATTAAATGACAACCATAATAAGATGTACATAGACAATTACACTAGATATGTTAACTAGGGAAACCCTTGATCAGAGGGAAAACCCTAGTGGAAATGATGTCCACAATATCATGTACTAATATTAATATTCCTTGTTAGAGGATGGACCCTACTATTACAACATTTAGTACATAAAGTCCCTATTAGGAGACTTTGAGTCCTTATTAGTAGATTCCAACCCTATTAGGATTTGTACCAAACCTGTTAGGAGTTGTACTACAATGTATGCAACAAGAGCCCACTGCCCAAACATGCAATTTCAACTATAAAAAGAGCTCACTACTCAAAGATGCAGTTTAATGTTATTTTCTTATTTCCTTTGTTTTTTCAATCGAACAAATCACTATTGGACCTTGTAGACCAGTCACGAACCTTAGATCCAAATATCAAACCTTTGATCACTCAGTAAAACCTCAACAATGAAGTTTCCTTCACTTCTGCACTACTCTACTCAACTTCACAGCCCACTCTTGCTGGTGCTTATGACCAAATATCAAAAACATAAAAACCATACCATGATAAAGGAAAATGCCCTTCCTTTATACCAAGTCCTCAAAAAAATTCTATGAGTTAGTTGTTAGACCTTCTCAATTAATTATTGTAGGAGCACATTAAGAACACATTACACTTAGTGATAACATTAATTTTTCACCTTTCAACTTGAATAACTTTCCGTACATGCAATATTATGATGAGTGAACTTAGCCATTTCATCACCAAAATGTCTTCTTCATGTCCTCAACCTCAATCCTCATAATATCAACATTGCTAAGAGATATAACAAGTTTACTAGAACATGCCTCTATAAACTCTTTCTCAAAATAGACATCACCAAAACTTACATAACTTCTTCTAGACTTATCATTTATTCTTATAATGTTAACTACATATTTTAGACACTCAAAAGTATCTCCCATAACCTTGAATAGTTATAATACTCAACTAGTCATCCATACCAACTTGATCTTTATGTTCTTCTTTTGTTAGATATCATAGAAAATTTCTATATTGACATCAATGAAAAAATTAGTCATGAATGTGACACATCATCATAGTAACATATCTACAATACTCCCCTATAGGAATACCATTAGCATTCATTCTTGCAATAGTCTCCCCCTTTGGAATTGATGCCAACATAGATGAAAAAATCTAGTTCCAAGAATACCAACAAAAGATTGTTCATCTTTCTTTTCAAATCCTCTTCATCAATCATTCTTCCCCCATTGATATATTTCAAAGTGCTTTCTATCAAACTCTCATTCCATGTTGTACTTTTTCTAATCATACTATACTCATGCCAAACTTCTCTAATTGTCATGGTGTACATGTTGTTTCTCCATGTTTTTCATGCCAGACATCTCCCCCATTGACATCAATGTCAAAGGTTTTAGCAACCAGCTTTATTGTATCAAACTTTACAACAACTAATTCTTACTTAGCTCGAGTGTCAAAAGACACTATTCAAAAACAAAATTCAACAAGAATCCTAGATGACTCTATCCATCATAGATAATCCCCCATATAGGGAGCATAAGTATTCAGTCTAAACAATAACTGTGCTCTATTACACTATACCAATGCACTCTTGCATCTTCTACTCTAATATAGGAAGGGGCATAACCCCAAGAAAACCTTACAAATACTCAAAAATCTCTTTGGGAAGAAGCATAGTGAATATATCTACAATTTTCTCTTTAGTGCTCATATACTCCAATCTAATTTCCTTTTCTGCAACTTTCTCTCTTAACATGTGATACTTAATAGAAATGTGCTTACTCTTAGAATGCAATATTGTTTTCTTACACATATTTACCATGCTTATGTTGTCACTATGTAGAATAAAAAGTTCATTGATTTCTATCCTTATATCCTTTAGAATTTGCTTCATCAAATGACTTGGTTACAATTTTTTGCTACTGCAACATACTATGCTTCCACTATACTTTGTGATGCACAATCTTGCTTCTTTCTTAACCAATAAACCAATTTTTCTCCAAGAAAGAAAGCTCCACCACTGGTGCTCTTTCTGTTATCCATACTGCCTACCCAATCAACATCAATATAAGCACTTAGAGTAAAATCATTAGATCTATCATATCCTAATCTAAATTTAGATGTTCCTTTTAGGTATCTAAATATCATTTTGACTATTGCATAATGTGCTTCTTTGGGACCATCTTGGAATGTTGTAACAATTCCAACTGCATTTGTTATATCTAACCTTGTGTGAGTTAGATATTACAATCCTCTAATCATAGATCTGTACTTTTTCTGCTCAATGGTAGTTGTCTCATCCTTTGTAGATAACTTGTGTCCAATTATCATAGGTGTTCTAATAGGCTTGCATATTTCCAAAACAAACCTTTTCAATAAATCCTTCAAGTACTTAGTCAAAGAAATAATGATTCTTTCTTTATTCTATACAATTTGCAATCCTAGAAAATATTTCATCTCTCCTATCATACTCATTTCAAATTCTTTCTTCATCTCCTCAAAAAACTTCTCACTTTCTTCATCATTTCCTCCAAATATGATATCATCAACAAATATTACCAAAATCATCAAGCCATCATCAATTTCTTTCTAATATAGATTAATGTTTTTCATACCTTTTTTATATCCAAGATTTGTCAAATGTTTGTCCAACCTTGCATACCAAGTTTTGGGTGCTTGCTTCAAGCCATACAATGCTTTCCTCAATCTACATACTATGTCCTTATCATTTTTCAAATAAAAACATTCAAGTTTCTCATTTACACTTCTTCAAGTTCTCCATTCAAAAATGTTGACATGACTAAGAATAATCTTACTACTTCTACTAAGAAAATTTTCTAATACATCTTGAATTTCTTTTGTGTTGCATAGGCTAAGAATAATCCTACTACTTCTACTCTAGCCACTAGATCATAAGTCTCCTCATAATCTCTCCCTTCTATCTATGAGTAACCTTTACATACCAATCTTTCTTTGTTTCTTATAACTTCACCTTGTTCATTCATTTTATTTCGTAATACCCATTTAGTTTGTATCACATTCTTGTCTGTTGGTCTAGGGACCAATTCCATCTCTCATTCTTTACTATCTGATCCAATTCCTCTTTCGTGGCTTATTTCCAATAATCATATTTACATGCTTTGTTTGCATTCTTAGGTTCAACTCAAGATATCAAGCATAGTTCTTCATTGACTCTACTTCTTGTCATCACACCTTTATCTTTGCTTCTGATGATCTACTTAGATGGGTGATTCTTTATCATATTCTTTCCTAAAGTGTGAGTTGTTATCTCAACTCTTAGCTCTGTTGAAGGTTCCAAGATTTGTTCCTACCTTGGCTCTCCTTCATTCTACAAATCATTGTTAGTCTCAAGAAATACCTCATCATTCCTTGGCTTAGTAACAACATCATCATCTGAATTGTAATTACCTATTCTCTCTTGTATCCTAAATTTTTCATCAATTCTCAAATTTTCACTTTTTGTAATAGTTAACAAAGTTGTTTCTTCTAATACATGCTCTTCATTAACTAATCCAGACTCATTAACACAATCTTTCAAGGATCTTTCCATACTTTCTCTAAATTCTTCAACTTTATCAAGAAGTAGACTCTTTCTAGCTTTTCTTAGTCTCTTAGGACATCTACTCAAAAAATGACCAAACTCTTTACATGTCCAAAAAACAAAAATTTTCATATCTTCTAGCTCTCTCTTTTTAAGTAGATCAATACCTTCTTTTATCTTTATGTCTTCTTTTGATATAGATCTATCTTCACTTGTGCTATTGTTCTATTGTATACATTAGAAGGATCCTGGATCTAAAAACTCAATATTCTACTCTTTACACAAATTTGATTACTCACCAAGAATTTCCATCATTCGGTGTTAAAATTTCCTCTATCAGATGTAGGACTATCTTTCCTTAACATTTTCACCATGGATCTCCCAAATTTGTTAAACTATATCTTCAAGGACATGAAACTCTGATACCAATTGTTAGAAGCAATAGTCCACCAAGATAACTAAGAAGGGGAAGGGGGTGAATCAGTTATTTGACAATTAAAACATTCATCTTCTTTAAAAAAACTTAACCATTCAACCAAAGTAAATAGAAACCATAATAAGATGCACATAGATAATTACACAAAATATGTTAACTAGGGAAACCCTTGATTAGAGGGAAAACCCCAATGGCAATGATGCCCATAAGATGATGTACTAATATAAATATTTCTTGGTAGAGGATGGACCCTGTTAGGAGTCTATTAAAACATTTAGTACATAAAGTCCCTATTAGGAGATTGCAACCCTATTATTAGTTGTAGTACAATGTATGCAAGAAGAGCCCACTGCCCAAACATGCAATTTCAACTACAAGAAGAACTCACTACTCAAACATGTAATTTGCTATTATTTTCTTCTTTCCTTTGTTCTGTCAATGGAACCAATCACTATCAGACCTTGTAGACCAGGTCATGAACCTCAAATCCAAGTATCAAACCTCAAATCACTCAACAAAACCTCAGCAATAAAGTTTCCTTCACTTCTTCTCTACTCTTCTCAACTTCACATTCCACTCTTTTTGTTTCTTATCGTCAAATATCAAAACCATAAATTATAAAGGAAATTTTTCTTCCTTTATATTGAGTCCTCAAAATAATTTCCTAAGTTGGCTATTAGAGCTTCTTAATTCATTATTATAGGACCATATTAAGAACATGTTACACTTAGCGATAACATTAATCTTTCACCTTGAAACTTGAATAAATTTTTGTACATGCAATATTATGATGATAAAACTTAGCCATGTCATCACCAACATGTCTTCTTCATGTTCTCAACCTCAATCCTCAAAATATCAACTCTACTAAGAGATATAACAAGTTTACCAAAATATGCCTCTGTAAACTCTATCTCATAATAGACATCGCCAAAACTTACATAACTTCTTCTACTCTTATCATTTCTTCTTCCAACATTAACTGCATATACTAGATACTCAAAAGTATCTCCCATAACCTTGGATAGTTATAATAGTCAACTAGTCATCTGTACCAACTTGATCTTTTTGTTGTTCTTCTATTAGATATCATAGAAAATTGTTATGTTGACATCAATAACAAACGCAATCATGAATTTAACATATCATCATAATAACATATCTACAATACTCCCCCATAGGAATATCCTTAGCATTCATGCTTGCAACACTTTCTTCCATTGTGTTGTAGTTCAACTTCCTTTTGTGGATGATGATATTTAATACTTGGTATAATATTTCTATATTATCATATGATCATACTGACCCCAATGTTAGTAGATCCTCTTTTGTGCTCTTACATGTTATTTATCATTTTTCTCCATTTGTCTTCTCCTGGGGGCATCTTATAGTGGAAACATCTTTCAATCATTATCCCTATTATTTTTTAAAGCCACTACTCATATTAAAGTATTAGCAATGACTTTAATGTGGGGGGCATAGACTCTACTCATTTTTGCATCTCATTCATGAGGTAGTGAATACAAATTGTGAGTATAGCATGGGGTACTTTATTCTTATATCCTTAGTATGCTTCCTAAGTTATTCTCAAATGTATGCATTATTACTTCATCCTCTCTTTAAATGTATATATCTTATGAATCCCTTTATGAATTATTTACAATCCTAAAGAATGGAAGCACACATTCAATACAGGAGATGAACATCCTTCACAATGCATCACTTTTTCCTTTACATGCACATATGATAAATATTATACATGGGTAACACAGAACAATTTTCTTAGTCCCCTAGAAGGGTAATATATCCTTACTAGACCTTACTATGGTTATACAAATAATTTTGATCTATGGGTGGGCCTTCAAATGGGTTGACTAGTGGGTTACCATCCTATTAGACTATTCCAATGCCATCATTTCTAATAGTTTTTAAGTGATTCATAGTAGGATGGGCACTTTATTGGCTAAGATAATCACTCCTCTCTTCTTTCTTTTCAGTTTGTGATTTCTCCCTTATTATGATTTGGGAGTTAGCAAAGTCTCAATCCCTTGGGGGCTATATGGATTCTTTGTCTCCTTGATTTTAATGAGAGTATCTTATGCCTTGTGCTCTACTTTACCAAGAGTTTGGATCAAGTCCATACTCTTTGCTAAATTTAGGGCTAAATGTACCATCTTAAATTAGGTGCACTCCAAGTTAATGAAGGTTTGTCACCTTTAATGTGAGATCACCAATCTCCTTGTGTCTTTCATCCCTTCTTCCCTTTTATGCCATTCTTCCTAGGTGGAATTAGGGAAAAACCTAATAGATCCTCTTTTAATCTCCTATTTTCATAGTGTTAAGCTCAAGGTAGGATCTATTCTCCTAGGTTATCCCTTGCTTGCATCTATCCACTTGGAATCTACTTCTTACACTATAATGACTATATCTTAGACTTCACACCTGATTCTGGAGATCTAATACTTATTTAGGGATCCCTAAAGGATTATGAAGGTCCCAAAAATTGGCTTTTAGGGGTGTAGTGTGCCCTTTATTGGGACCTATTTGGTCTCCTCTTCAAGTCTCATGTCCATATGCATTTGGGTATTAATTTCTATGTAGGTTAGCCTACTAGAGTTAGTCATTTTTGAGCTCTATGTAAAATCTTCCATTTTCTCCATTTCTCAACATATAAAGCAATCACTCTAGCTCTCAAGTGTTCAAGTTTTCAAGCACTCAATCAAGAATTTCTCCATTGAGGATCAAGGATTTAAGCATTTCTCCATTGAAGATGAAGAATTAAAGCATTCAAAAAATTGAAATAGTTTATCTTCAAGATCTTCTTCAATCCATTTGAGATCCTTTGTTACAAATTCTACATCCATTCATCTCCATCTTTGTCATCCAAATCAATTAGTAAAGTAAGCACATTGCATTCAATTCAAGAGATTTGGATATTTTAAGGTGAAATTGTGTATTTACTTTAGATTCATGTTATTTAAAGTATTTCAATTCAATGTTTATTCATATACTTTCTTTTGACCAAGGAAAATCCCTCATTAACAACAAAGACCCCTTTTTATTACAGGTTGTGTATATCAAATTGATAAACAGGTTATAGATTTGAGTACCCTTTTATGTCTTCTTTAGAACTATGAAATCAAAATTTGTGCCACATGCAATCAATGTGGATTGCACTGCAACCTTGATGATCCATTATTTTTCCCCTAAAGATCCATTCTCCCCTAAAAAATCACCAAAACATTTTTGGGTTTCATTTGTTGCATAGTTTTAGGCCTAAATATGACAATTTCCATTCATTTTGGTTAGAACAACAAACACAAAATAGATTTTAAAGGTGTTTTATTTACCTTTTTTTTTCAATTTCAATACATGTACTTATATCTATCTCCAGCTTCTCTAGCTTCTTTCTTCATCTAGGGTTTTCAAGGACTTGGATACCTTTCCCCTATTCTTGCTAGATGTAATCTGCATTAATGTTCCTTGCTTATTTGGTTAGCACTCATCTCTCTAGACCTAGTTTCTAGAATTACTATTGAAAGGACTCTTTCCCTTGATTTACCTTGTTCTATATGAATATGTATGTGTAGGTTATGTGATGAGCTTAGAATTCTATCCTTGATTCACATTTCTACCACTATACAATGATTAAAACATTTGTGTACTAAAACTTTTTATAGTGCATAGTATGAAATGAAGATGACATTTTTTATTGCAACATGAATGCTAAAATCTTGGAGTGGCATCTTCCAGAACTTTGAAAACTACCATATCAAAACTACCAAAAAGACATCTCTATAATGGTCTACCTATTAGAAAAATTAAAATTAATGACACATTTATAATTTGCAATGAGAAATAATGTACTTAGCATTGAAAAAGAGGATAATAATTCAAGTTACAAAATTCCCACCTTTGTAGTCTCACAAGTTCATTATAATTATGTTTCAAAAACCATGTCTAACTTTTTTGTTTGTTACAACCTTGTTCTGTGTAATTTTCTAAGCATATGAAAATAGAAAGTTGTCAATCACAATTATGTACTCAACTACATATACTTTCCAAGGTAATATATAGTTTATCTCAAGTATAACACCTATCAAGTTGTATTTTCCTTCCTAAATCGGTCTTTCTTAGAACTTTTCCTTCTTGAATTAGTGTTTCTCGTAACTTTTCCTTCCAAAATTAGTATTTCTTAAAAGAAATACACTTTGGAAAGTGTGTTTCATGTGTGCCTTTCCTTCTTCTCCTATTTAATTTACCTTCATAGTCTCTTCCTTCTACACCCTTTCAGTTAGATAGGTTTTCAATATTCAGACAACAACTATAAGGCATTGAGAGGTGGGCGAATTAGTGCAACTACAAATCTATAAAATTTTATAATTGACTCCCATAATAACCAACATGCAATGTAAAATAAAACATAAAATCAAAGTAACTCAAACATCGATAATATGAAAAAAAAAAGAACACCAAAGTTTTATTTTGGAAACCATTGGTGAGAGGAAAAAACCATGTTGCGAATTAGAAACCAAAGGTCTCACTACTGAAGTGATAAGATTGTCCTATTAGGATAATTACATCACTCTTTTATGAGAATACATGGTTAAGATTGTTTGGAGCCTAGTTAAAGTCTATTATTAAAATTCCTACGAGAAACTACATTGTTAGAATATTTGAAACTCCCTCTATGGGTCACTTTGTTAAAGGATTTGATCTTCAAACCTATTAGGATCATGTTCACCTTGTAAGGAGTGGCCTAGTTAATGGACTATGATTTAACAAGTAAATTAATATGATATTAGCACTCTCTTGGTTGATAGGTCTAATGGTGTTCTACTCAATTTATCTTCTCTTAACACTTCTTCCCTAAAACCTTCATGCATCACAACTCATTGAAACTATTGATAATTTGATTCATGCATCTTTTTAGACTTTATCAAAGTTAGTGGAAAAACCCTAGGTTGCCAAGAAATTCAGTTTTATGAGGGAGTGCACCAATCCATTAATTAAAGTTACTTGATGTTGTCCAAAAATAATTCACCAAGAACCTAATCCAAATTTTTACTTTAAATTTAGTAGAGTACCAAATCTAAGTGACTTACTCTAATGGTACTCCATTCTAACTATTGGCATCAGTTCATAACATTCAAGTCTTTGTTTGTACTACAAACTAATGTGACTCTAAAAATTTATAGATATGAATCTAGTGATTTTTCCATACAAACCACACATTTTGAAGCATAAAAATATTCATCTCAAATCACTTATATCATAATTAATTATCATGTCATTGGTACACTAAACACTTAGCAATACAATTTGTTTAATCCTCTTAACTACCCATATGGTTGATTCACAACTTCCGAAATGTTTTTTCCCATCAATGACAATACTACTAAAATAATTTATGCTTTGTAATGTAAAAATATTCCTTTAACTTCATCATTATGCAAACAATCTCTCACTTTGGCATTAATGGAAAAACTTAGTTAAAAAATGATGAAGAGTCTCAAGAAAAAAATGTGCTATTGGCGATCAATCAAAATTGACTCCTCCTCAGCTGATGTTATATGAATCCATGAATCCACCTTACATCACTGACCAACTCCCTCTATTGCTAACTTAATATTTTTAACTCCTCTCACTCCTTTGACAAAAATGATAAAGCTATGGAAAAAAGATATACAAATCAAAAATTGTATTACCAATTTTCACTTATATCTTGATAAAGACATGTGAAATGGGTCTTCAAGGCCTAAAGATCATTTTCCTAATTCTTATGTATTTTTTTCATAATCACTATCTACCCTCATAGAAAGCTAACTCCTCTAGTGCATCTTGTTGACATTAAGGTCAATTGTTCTATTAGTGACTTAACACTTAATTAGTTGGTTACATTGATATCGAGCTCTACAGTTGCTACTGATCTTGTCATTCATCTAGCAGTGTTAAGCAAGTTTTTCAATTGCTATTGAAATAAATAGTTTGAAAGTAGTTCATGTCAAGCTTCATAGTATCTACCAAGCATCCAAGATAGTTTACTATATCACCCAAGCATAGTAGAGTCTATAGAGCTTTCCAATAGAAGTGATGAAGATCTTAGTGTTGACCAAGATTTGTAATGTTAACCAAGCTCTACAGTGTCTACTGAGCTCATAGTGTTAAAAAATAGAATCCTGTGTTGACTGAGTCATGTAGTGACAACCAAGTGATTTAGTATCTACCAAGTTTCTTAGTCATCAGCAATTCATAAAAAGTTGAATGAGTTTGTGCTACTCAAAGTGATCAGTATAGAGTGAGCTTCAACTTCAACTGAGTATTACAGTATGTCAAGTATTGACAGTATTTTTCAAGTGCTAGAACATCATTGAGTTTGTCTTATAAACTTGAGTTACAACAATGGATCAATTTTGTGAATTATGATGAATTTGGTATTGTATCTAACTTTAGTATGTAATTAATTGGATTGATATATACTTAATGTATTGTATCATATCCAAAAAAGAATATATATGAACATGATGTATAAGTAATGTAATGAGAAGGTAATGATTAAGAAGAAAATGAGTGTGACTTGAAGGCTACAAGTAGTAAATGGTATAGCAAAGACTTATCTATCACAGTTAGGTGATCATTGCAATTCAAGGAATCTCATTCAGAAAATCAAAGTTTTAGATCAGAGATCAATTATTGATTCATTCTAATAGGTACATTAGTCAAATCCTTTAATTGGGTGGATTTGACAGTCTTTTGGTAAATTTTCTAACAGAGTGCATACTTCACTATATGTTTGTAAATTCTTTAACAAGGTGGACCTAACAGTGCTTATTGCTCCTAACAAGGTAGATCACTAGAGGTGGTCAATTGTAAACCTTTACAAACCAACTTTATGTTGTAGTGCTAAAGCTTGTGAGTATTATCCCCACCCTAGTTTTACTTTCTATTTGGAAGGTTTCTAGGTCACCATATCTTGTAATGCCCTGCCAAGGGATCCAAAGAATTTCACTAAGTTTGCCAAACAATTTTTTTTTTAAAACATGAAAGATAAACCATTCATAACATTTGTGGAAGCAATAGTAACAATTCAAATGAAAGTAAACATTACATACATAACAAGTTACATTCTTTAAAGATCTCTTGACGTTGAATCACATCTAAAATAACCATTCATCTAACATCACATCTTTATGAAATAACAATGATACATCCAATGTACTTAAACAATATCACAAGTGTCATTTTAGTAATTACATTTTAGATTGCTCAATCATCCACTATACATGTCACAAGATATGAAAAGCTTAAAAGAACATACATCTGTGTAAATAAAGAACATCATAATCCAATACTAATCCATGATGCAATAAAAGTAAATGAAACCACATATCATACATGATACAACATCACAAAAGATATAAACATTCATCATAAAAGATAACCATATATCACATACATAAATAACTAAGTGCACGGTTCCTCTCAATCGTAAATAGCATCATTAGACCATCGTGAATCCTAGCCATCCCTTTGTGCATAACATTCCAAAGCACTGAAGAGATCATCGGCTATAAACATAGTAGGAATGTCACTCCTAAAACATCCTACTAACGTGCAAAGTAAAGCATAGGATACCATCATCTAACATATGCGAATCATCAATATAAGAAACATACCAGTAAATACATCCATCATAAAGTATATCATCAATCATAATGATCCAAGAATAGAATGAAGAAAAATACCAACCAAGAATACTCCAGCCATGGTGTCTCAGACGCATCTCAAGTGATAAGAGTGATAAAACACTACCACCCGACCACGTGGAACCTAAGTGGTCCACTCCCACCATGCTGAGGATATAATCTCAAGTCCCAAACAGGCTATCAAAAATTACATAGCAGAAATCTCTTCAAGTCCAGGAATCCTAAAAGTATACTACACACAAAATTGACATCTAATTCCCAGAGGCACAACAATGACATGTAGGAAACCTACTCTGCAAGCGGGAAAGTGTCATCACAATTATCATGTAAAAGTTACCCTGGTAGTTAGCTAAACTCCACGGGTCCATACTGATCTCATGCGGCTACTAGTATCCTCTCATACTGATGAGGCATACTACGGAATGCATGGTCGCAACCATGCGTTCTCACTACTCCCATCCTAGCCTGTACAAGCACTCAAGGCATGGGCGAGAACCAAAACAATTATCTTTTTAGGTTTATTTAATCCCCATTTAGTGTGTAAATGTTATCACTTATTAACAAAACTTACAATGAGTTACCCTGGCAGCCACTTAGGGCCCCGGCCCCCATTGCAAGCCACTTTTCGACACTACAAGTAGATTACCTACCCTAAGCTCATGGAATTATAAATCACCACAGTCCTGTACAAGCGACTATAAAGAAAATCCAAAAGATAATCCATAAAAAGAATCATCAAATATCCATGATAAAAGCATCAAATATCCATAATAAGAATCATCAAATCTCCAAGATAAGAATCATCAAATCTCCATGAGCATCTGAAAAAGCATCCATAGAAAATCATGACCACAACAGTTCTCTATTGGCAACTGAAGGCATCACTGATAATCATAAGTATCCATTGGTTCTCAATAACCAAAATATATCTCAAAATAAATCACAATATCCATTGGTTCTCAACAAGCAACCAAGAATATCTCAAAATCATACTGATTGAAGACTCCAAAATGGTTGAGTCAAACATGTCACAACATGAAATCATCAAGAAATAAATCCACATTTTAGTCCCATCATGGTGACTAGAAAATAATCCAAGAATAACTGATCGATGACTCAAAAATAATTAGCTCAGGTGTCTCATATACATATACATCTCAACTTCACACATGGAGACTGATGAACAATAATAATCAGTAAATACAAACATTTCATAGAGCATACGATCACATAACCATGGTTGGACTTATAAATATTGAGACCAAATAAGATCAACATGCCATCACATCTCATAACCCTCGACCCTCTCGTAACAACCTAGGACTGGTCAACACTAGTCAACCCAAAACCCAAAACAAGAAGTATATAGAATACACGATGCAAACACATGTTTTGGTTTACTAAATTCACATAGTTGAATTAAGTGTAGAGCTTTAGTTTTCATTTCAAGTATACTTCAAGTGTCTAAGTTTCATCATTTGACCTACAAGACAACCCATTTGTTTCCCCGATAGCATTATCCTTCTATTATTAAGAATTACATTCTAAGAATAACTTAAGGATAAATATTCACTAAACTGATCATCATTGACCTTTAATTAAATTGTCTTTTATATTTAACCATGATCCATATTCTAATTGATTAAACTTTCAACTTTTCTATGATCATTATTGGTTATATTATAAAAGGACCAATTATCATTCTTCAAATAAGAGATCATAACTTTATTAGAATGATCAATTTACATCGGTTCACAATCTTTGACCTTTTAACATCTAATAATTTCCAATTCAATATTACTAAGTCTCACCATTAAAACATCTAAGGTTATTAATCAAGTCATGAGAGTACGACTTATCAACTTCGATGTAAATACTTCACAACTTTGCTAGAGGAATCAATATTAGCATATCAATTAAAACTCTATTACATAACTTGATTATTAATTAAATCTAATTAACTCTAATTAAATTAATTAATAATTACATATCCAAGGCAATGTTCCAATTAATATAAGTTGACTAATAACTAACTATAATTTTGTAAGTCAAAAGTCAACTATAATTCAATACACAAATAATCATATTAATAGTTCAATAATAATAACTTGTTAATATTTAATAACAAGCTATATTGAGAATCTTATTAATAAATCTATAATGACCACATTCGTCATTCTTTCAATAAATACTAATATTCCCTTGATAAATTCGTATTATCATTAATCTTTTCAAATAAGACTCTATCGCACAACTTAATTATTAATATCATAGTTATAATATCAACTCAATGAATATCAATTGATCAATTATACTTCAAATCCAAAATCAATATCTTTTACAAAACTTCATTCATAAAATAATCTTCACTAGATTAGCTCTAATCGAATTAATTGATAACTATTTAAACAATTATTTATTAATAGTTTGTTCGACCCAACAAACATTAATAAATAATAAACTCATCAGAACTATTATTAATCGATCTAGAGAATCTTTACATAAACTTCATTAGTTAATATTTGGCTAACTCTTAACACCATTAAGGTATATCAATAGGTTATTTAATTAACCATTAACATAATAATTCAATCTTAATCCAATATCATTCAGAGTTTCTAAATTTAAATCAACATGATATAAATTATCATCTCACAATTATTTAATTAAATAAAAACAATACTAAAAGTCAACCATTAGACTCCATTTTCTAAAATCAACTAAGGTAAGTGTTCGAATAACCTAAATCTTCAGACTTATAACTTCATAATTTTCTCAACACATTATGAGTTCTTTCCCACTAAACTCAATCTCCACTAATTTATTGATTCCCAATAAGCCAATGTGCAATCCTAATGAACAATAGTTGCATAATTCAAAACTTCGAATAATAATATATTCTAATAATTAACCTTAATTAAACTAAATTTAATTAAGTTAATTCTAAATATCTCTTCTTTTAATAATAATTGACAAATTACTATTAATACTATTAAATCATCTATTATTTCCAATAAGTCAATTTTCAATTTCAAGAACCTTAAAATAATCCCAATAATCTTTATTTGAACTCATTCCAATTACATAAATTTGTCAAATCTGAATATTAAACAATATAGTTAATTAACCTGAACATTAAAATTACATTAATATAATATTATAAATTTCATAAATATTATATATATATATATATATATATATATATATATATATATATATATATATATATATATATATATATATATATATATATATATATATATATATATATATATATATATATATATACATATATATAATATATAAATACTTAATAATTTCATCATACTTAAAATCGAATTTGCTATATTATATATATACATACCTAACATAACAAAAAATTTAATAAAACTTAAAACAATAGAATTTTAAAAAGAATACCAAACACTTATATAAAAGTGTTTATAAAGGCTTGCCGACCTATCCGCTTTACACGGCATCACGGCAACACTGCTACTACAGCAGCAGAATACTGTCGCGTCAGTAGCAAAACCTGCTGCAGTAGCAGCAATGTCTGTTGCGGATGATAGCAGGGGCAGTGAGAAATAAAGCAGGGTGGGGTGGGGTAAAACCCCCCGCCCTCCCAAAATTTTATGTTAAATTTTTTTTTTTAAATAACGCTTTCAATAAACGTTTAGTTTCACATGCGATTCGGTATTTTAAAATTTTCATTGCGACTTACACAAGTATATATATATATAGGTATATGTATATATATATATACCTATATATATATATATATATATATATATATATATACATATATATATACACATATACCTATATAAATATACATACATACATACATACATACATACATATATATATATATATATATATATATATATATATATATATGTGTGTGTGTGTGTGTGTGTGTATGTATGTATGTATGTATGTATGTATGTATGTATGTATGTATATATATATATATATGTATGTATGTATATTTATATAGGTATATGTGTGTATATATATATATGTATATATATATGTATATATATGTATATATATACATATACACAGTTTGCCATTGATCTTTATTACAATTTATAATATATATAACTATGTGCAATTTTTTTCTTTTTTTTTTTTTAAAAGAACACATATATAACTTTTAAATAAGAAGGGCTTTCAAATTCCTTAAATTAAGAATTTTCCCTTTAAAATAATTATTTTCTAAACATATCCATTAATTCATCCAATAGGTTTAACTACCATCATTTCTCAATTTGATTCTAATTTGAACCCAAACCCGATTTAGATCTAATTTCTTCCTTAATTGGATCTAGGGTTTTCTATTGTTTTCTACTCAACCAACAAAATATCTAGATTCCAATTTAATTGTAGATTCAATCACAAATAGTATTTAGACACATAAAACAGACATGATGAAGACAGGAAGAGAAATAGTGCAAAGAGAATATGCGAATATCACGAGTGCACCTGGACACTGATGCTAATCCGTCATGCCTCGGAAATCCATAGAAAATCCCTTCCTTCTCCATCATTCGCAACTCCTCCAAGATCCAAGTCAACCGAATCCTCCAAGTGACTAGAAGTGCTAGAAGAAGCATAGAAGCATATAGAACATATGAGCATATGAGCCTCTCCAATGCATGTAAGCTTGAAGCTTCCATTTTAGCTTGAAGCTTGTAGCTTGTAGCTTCCATTCAGCTTGCCCAAACACACTAGGAGAGCCTCTATTTAAAGGCCTCTAAGATGCATCTAGAGTGTCTCTAGAAACAACTAGAAGATAAGTATGACAACCAAGCATGAGTCTTCTCCAACCTTCTAGATGAGTCTTAAGGTTGTAGACACCATGTGCTCAAATAAAATGCTAACTTCTAAGTGTAGACAACTTGTGCATTCTTAGAGTGCAAACTCCTGTGTTGTCTACATGACAACTCCCGAGAATTTGCCAACTCCTATGTGAGAAAATATTAAAATAATGCACATTAATTAATTTAATATTTACTTTTACTCTTTCCAATTTAATTTATTTATTTATTAAATCTCATGCACTAACTTTAATATCTCCACTTTTCAATCTTAATATATTTATATTTTAATCACATGAGATTTAGAATCTTTTATTAATTTAAATATATCTTCCACTTTTAAATTTCATTTTCCAAAACTTGATTTGCTAAAATATTTATTAGCTTTAATAATAATATTATTTAGTCATTTATTTAAAAATGAACTCCAAATATATTATTATTAAAATAAATATTGTCACATTCTAAATTTAAACTTTTAACTTTTATTTTCAAATTTAATTATTTTATTTAATTAATTTTTCAATTAATTAAATAAAATAAATATTAAAATACCATATTAATTTTCTATTTAATTAAACCATTAATTAAATCTTTTAATTAGGCTTAATTAATAGAAAATATATCAAAGACTCATAAGGTAAAAATATGAAAACCCATCATAGCCAAAATACATACAAAATCAAACTAAGGGTTAATATCACGAATTACGTCATCTGACGCATTCGGAGGGTACTCAACTCGGATACTTGTCCTAATTTTTCAATTAGAACAAATGGCTTAAAGGGTTGGGATTTGGACTTGAGAATTTATCTCCCCTCTCTTATCATTGAGATAATGTGATAGGGTACGCTCATCCTGGCAAATTCAGGGAAGTCGATACTCGGTACCTGCAACCTGCATAAAAACTATGCATGTACAAGCACAATATATATACTAAGCTAAATAGGCAATGGCAGGAAGTGGTGCATCATGTAGATCCCGACTAGCAGGTGACTACGACTCCCTTCCTTAACCACATCAGACATGCCATACAAAAGAAAACACGCACACCATACACATGCAAGTATGGGGTAAGTATCCATAATAAAACACATGATAATAAATCATCTTACTAATCATCATTAGGAACTGCAAACACTAAAAATAATCATCATACATACATGAAATGTAGAGTCTAAGTAATCTCATCACATAATAAACTGAATCCATAGCACAATATCTGATAATATCAAAAGAATGTTGCTAACCATCAACATAAAATTAGCTCTAAAAGAATTCAGCAACGATAACAAAATGTGAACCAGGGGCAGGCACTACATATCTTGTGTCAAAGTGTTATAAATGTTTTGTTGCTTTCATTCTTTCATGTATGCAATTAGATCAGAATAACATATGAAGGATGAATTGGTGAAGTGAGTTAAATTTTTATTGGTTCCTAATTTACTCTTCCCCTCTCAATAACCTAGCCTACCTTATATTTCCAACAATTGGTATCAAAGTTGATGCAGAATCATCCTGGATTGCCTTGTTATCCTACTCATTTTTGGTCATTCTGCAAGTTGTTGTCAAGTTACTATAACACTTAGTTGGTGTTGAGTTACTGTAGTACTTAGTTGGTGCCAAGTTATTGTAGCACTTAGTTGGTGTTGAGTAACTATAGCACTTAGTTGGTGTCAAGTTACTGTAGCACTTAGTTGGTGTTGAGTTACTATAGCAATCTAGTGTTGACTGAGTGTTCCTTCATGTGTCAAGTTACCTAGTGTGTGCCAAGTGATTCTTCATGTACCGAGTTACCCAATGTATGCCAAGTGACCCTTCATATGTTGAGTTTTCCTATTTATGTTGAGTGTTAGCTTTTGGATGTGATTTTTGTGAGCTGACTTGCGGGATTCATTTTGATCATGATATTTTTGTTAAGATCTTTTCTTGGGATATTTCTAGACCATTGTTGGGTCAGCCTTCCTCTTATGTAATGTTCTAGAATGATTTGTACATCCTTTTGAAAAGTATATATAGAGTGTTTAGGCTTAGAGTTAGACCAATTTTTAGAGGAATTATAGAGTAGAACATGAAAGTTTATTGCATCTGGAGATATGAATTTAATGTTGGATCTTTGATCTTGAATATATTTTTTATCTAGTCATAACCCAAAAGGCCTTACAGCTGGGCATGTATGCTAATTATTTGATGAATCAACAAGTATTTTCTATTCTTCCTCCTTTGGTTATTGTTCTATGTGTTGTGTTTCTATTGTGTTAACTATTGCAAGGTGGTTTGGATAGTTGGGTGAGCCTTTAGCCCTAGTTATTCCATCCTTGCCCTATGTTAAGTGGTATCAGAGCTAGACGAACCTAATTTGTAAAGATGGTTCATTGTAGCAAAAATAATGTTGATAATGTTATATTGGATCAATTGAGACAAACTATAGCTAGATTATATGTTTTGGAGATAGCCCAAAGGAGAGGAGCACATCTTGATGATGTCAGTGATGATGAAGCAGTAGTAGCAAACCATAACCCAGAACTTGAAAAAAGATCAAGATTAGGAAAGATTATTGTGAGTGTTGTCTAGGAAAAATTCAAAGCTCAATGAAGGAGTTGTTCTGTATGATAGAAAATTGGATACCAATGTTGTGTTGGATTGGATCTCAGATATAGAGAAGTTCTTTGAGTATGAAAATAGTCTTCATAATAGAAAGGTGAATATTGTAGTCACTAGGTTGAAAGATCATGCTTTGCTATGGTGGGAGCATTTGCAAACTGATAGACAAAGGAGAGGAAAGGAGAAGATTATAACTTGGCCAAAGATAGTGAAAAAGGTAAAGAAAAAATTTCTTCCCATTGACTACCAAGTTAGCTTGTTGAGAAAGATGCAAAATTTGAAATAAAAGGACATGACTATGAAAGAGTATATCAAGGAATTCTATAGATTAGACATCAGATCTGGACATGTAGATGATGATGTTGAGAAAATTGCAAGGTACATAAATGGATTGAGATCTGGAATACAAGATGAAATAAGTTTTGTAAAGTTGGAAATTGTGGAACAAGCATACCAATATGCCTTGAATGTTGAGAAGATATTGACAAAGAAGCATGAACAAATAAAAAGAGGTAGAGGTGGTAGATTCCAGAGAGGCAAGGGTAGACCTTATGGTGAAGGTGGTAGATCTGACAATTTTGTGTAGGATAAAGGAAAATCTGAGTGGAAGAATGATGATAAAGGCAAGACTAAATAGAAAAGTGGTAATTCTTACCAAGGAGATACTAATTGTTATGAAGGAAGAGATAATTCTTATTCTAGATTTGGATTTCATGGTAATTGTTTCAAATGTGGTAAAGAGGGACATAGATCTTTTGAATGTAGATCCTCTAAAAGTGGGCAACGTAATGGAAATACTACGATTCAAGGATATGATGAGGGTTCACCAAGTGGGCCTAAGGCTAGAGAAAATTTGATGGTGAGAAGAACCTTATGTAATAAGGGAAGTGATGAGGAACCTTTTTTAAGGAGAAGTCTTTTCAAGACAAGATGTAAGATGGTTGGAAAATGCTGAAAAATAATCATTAAAAGTGGAAGTTCTACAAATTTGGCATTAGAAGAGTTGGTTACAAAGTTGTTGTTGCAGAGGCTAAAACATCCCAAACCTTATCATGTTTCATGGATCAAAGATGAGCATAAGATATTGCTAAGTGAGCGATGCCTTGTGAAGTTCAAGATTGGGCATTACTTTGATGAAGTTTTGTGTGACATTATCCCTATGGATTGTTTTCATATTCTATTGGATAGACCTTGACAATATGATAGATATGCTATGCATGATGGAAGATTGAATCAATATACTCTTTAGGTGAATTGGAAGAAGCAAATATTGTTGCCTTTGATTGAAAGTCCAAATGAGGTTAGTTGCACTATAGTAAAAGTTTGCATTGTTAATGGGAAACAATTTGAAAAGGAAGTAAAGAAGAATCAAGTTTTTTTTTCCATAGTTCCTAGAGGACCGAGTGTTAGTAGTAATGACCAAGCAGTAGAAGCTGGTAATGATGGAGTGACAGTAGATAGTGATAGCTAAGTACCAGTAAAAATTATAGAATTATTGAATGAGTATAAGGATATTGTTGATAAGGATATTCCTGATGGTTTACCACCAATGAGAAGTGTAAGTCATTGTATGGATCTGATTCCTAGAGATAGTTTGCCAAACAAAGCACCATATAGATTGACACCTACAAAGAATGAAGAACTTAATAGACAAGTACATGAGTTATTTTAGAAAGGTTTGATCAAAGAAAGCCCAAGTCCATGTGTTGTGCTTGCTATATTACACCTAAAAAGAATAGAGGATATGTACTGATTCCAGAGCTATTAACAATATCAAAGTGAAATATAAGTTTCCTATGTCGAGGATGGATGACATAATGGATTGTTTGAGTGGAGCAAAGTATTTTATAAAGATTGATTTGAAGAGTAGCTATCATTAAATTAGAATTAGAGAAGGTGATGAATGGAAGACCACTTTCAAGACAAAATATGGTTTGTATGAATGGTTGATTATGCCTTTTGGTTTGACTAATGCACCTATTACTTTCATGAGGTTGATGAATGAAGTTCTTAAAAGAATTTTGGGTAAGTTTGTGATTATTTATTTGGATGATATTTTGGTGTTCAGTAAGACTAAGGAAGAACATCTTGAGCATATTAGACAAGTATTACAGAGGTTGAAAGAGGAAAAGTCGATAATTAAATTGAAAAAAATATTCTTTTATGCAAGAGGAGATTATGTATTTGGGATTTGGGATATTATCTGATGGATTGAAGATGGATCCTAAGAAGGTTAAAGAAATTTTGGAATGGCTTGCATGCAAGAATGTGCATGAGGTAAGATCATTTCATGGTTTGGCTAGTTTTATAGAAAGTTTATAAAGAATTTTAGTGTTGTTTGTAATGCTATGACTGAGACAATGAGGGGAGATAAAAAAGAATTCAAGTGGATAGATGGAGCTGATAAGAGTTTTGAGACTTTGAAAAAAAAGGCTATTGAATTACATATATTGGCTTTGCCTAATTTCAACAAAGTATTTCAAGTTGAATGTGATGCATTTGGCAATGCAATCAAAGCTATATTAAGTCAAGAAGGTAAACTCATTGTTTTCTTTAGTGAGAAGTTGAATGATGCTAAAAGGAAGTATTTTGTTTATGATCAAGATTTTTATGCTATTGTTCAAGCATTAAAGAAGTGGAGACATTATTTGATTCCTAAGAAGTTTTTGTTTTATATTGATCATGAAGCTTTACAATACTTTGGAAGTCAACATAAATTGAATTAGAGACATATGAAGTGGGTTGAGTACTTGCAAAATTTTACATTTGTTACTAAGCATAAGAGTGGAGTTACTACTAGAGTTATTGATGCATTAAGTAAAAGACATTCTTTCTTGAGTAAAATGAAGGTTCAAGTTCTTGGTTTTGATGAAATGAAAAAATTGTATGATATTGATCCTAACTTTTCTGAGGTGTGGAGAGAGTGCAGAGCACCAAATCTGATAGATCACATAAGCATGATGAGTATTTCATTCAAGAAAGGTATTTTGTTCAAAGACAATTAGTTGTGTACTCTTATAAGTTCTATGAGGTTGAATATGATTAAGAAAAAGCATAGTGGTGGATTGGATGGACATTTTGGAATTGATAAGACATATAGTTTGCTAAAAGAGAAGTATTATTGGCCACAAATGTATAAGGATGTTCAGAAATTTGTAAAGAGTTATGGAGTTTGTCAAATTGCAAGAGTAAGTCAAAATATTGGTTTGTACACACCTATTACTATTCCTAAGAAACTTTGGACTGACATCAGTATGGATTTTGTTCTCAGATTACCTAAGATAGTGAAGGGGTATGATTCCATATTTTTTGTAGTGGATAGATTTTCTAAGATGGATCATTTCATACCATGTAAGAAGACATTAGATGCAATGCATGTTGCTAAACTTTTCTTTAAAGAGATTATGAGATTGCATAGATTACCAAGAAGTATTATTTCTGATAGAGATAGTAAGTTTTTTGGTTATTTTTGGAGGACTTTGTGGAAGAAGATGGGTACTAAGTTGAAGTTTAGTTCTACATTCCATCCATAGAAAAATGGACAGATAGAGGTTGTGAATAGAAGTTTGGGTAATTTGTTGATATTTTAGTTGGAGATAAGCCAAGTAATTGGGAAGTAGTGTTGGCACAAGCTGAGTTTGCATATAACAATTCTATGAATAGGAACATAGGGAAAACACCTTTTGAGATTGTTACTAGAATGCATCCTAGAGGTATATCAGATTTGAGAGATGTTTCTAGTGAAGAAAAGAGAAGCGTTGTAGGAGAAGAATTTGTTGATTTTATGGAGTCTTTGCATAAGAAAGTGAAGTTGAGGTTGGAACAAAGTAATCAAAAGTATAAGGGGAATGCTGATAAGTCTAGAAGACATCATGATTTTAAAGTTGGTGATGAGGTGATGGTTCATTTAAAGAAAGGAAGATTTCCTATTGGAACATATATTAAGCTAAAGATGAAGAAATTTGGACCTTGTAAGATTTTGAAGAAGCTTAGAAGAATTTGTTGATTTTATGGAGTCTTTGCATAAGAAAGTGAAGTTGAGGTTGGAGCAAAGTAATCAAAAGTATAAGGGGAATGCTAATAAGTCTAGAAGACATCATGATTTTAAAGTTGGTGATGAGATGATGGTTCATTTAAAGAAAGGAAGATTTCTTGTTGGAACATATAGTAAGCTAAAGATGAAGAAATTTGGACCTTGTAAGGTTTTGAAGAAGTTTGACAGTGGTAATGCTTATGAAGTTGAGTTACCTGATGACATGGATATATCTTCTATATTCAATATTGTTGATTTCTATAAGTATCATGAGTCAAATGATGAAGTTGTTGTATCAGAAGATTATCCTAAAAAGAAAATTGAAGAAATTGAATAGATATTGGATCAAAGAGTTGGCAAGAGCACAAGAGGAAAATATTACTATGAATATTTGGTGAAGTTGAAAAATAGGCCTATTGAAGATGCTTCATGGATCTCTTAATCTAAGTTGGAGTCAACTTAGATTGTGACATCTCAATGATTTAGAAGAATCATTTCTTTCAACCCCAGTTGTCTGGTGCAAGTGCATCTTAGGTTGCCTTGTTATCCTACTCATTTTTGTTCATTCTGCAAGTTGGTGCTGAGTTACTATGGCAATTACTTGGTGTTGAGTTACTATAGCACTTGGTCTTGAGTTACTATAGCACTTAGTTGATGTCGAGTTATTATAGCACTTAGTTGGTGCTAAGTTATTATAGCAATCTAGTGTTAACCAAGTATTCCTTCATGTGTCGAGTTACCTAGTGTATTCCAAGTGACTCTTCATGTGTCGAGTTACCCAGTGTATGTTGAGTGACCCTTCATGTGTCAAGTTTTCCTTTATATGCCAAGTGTTAGTATTTGGATGTGATTTCTACAAGCTAACTTGTGGGATTTATTTCAATCACAATATTTATGTTAAAATCTTTTCTTGGGATGTGTCAATAGACCATTGTTGGGCTAGACTTCCTCTTGTGTAATGTTCTAGAATGATCTGTAAGCTATTTTGGCAATTATATATAGAGTGTTTAGGCTTAGAGTTAGAGCAATTTTTAGAGGAATTCTAGAGTAAAATGGGAAAGGTTGGAAAGTTTGTTGCATATGCATCTAGAGCTATGAAGTTGATGTTGGATCTTTGATCTTGAATATATTTTGTATCTAGCCATAACCCAAAAGGCCTTATAGCTAGGCATGTATGCAAATTATTTGATGAATGAACAAGTGTTTTCTATTCTTCCTCTTTTGGTTGTTGTTCTATGTGTTGTGTTTCCACTATGTTAACTATTGCAAGGTGGTTTGGATAGTTGGGTGAGCCTTTTTCCTTAGTTATTCCATCCTTGCCCTACATCAAAAGTATTGGGTTCTCACATGAGAATTTTAATAGCTTGACATAAGATTAGAGGCAATGGAAGTATATAGGCTAGAAAATGCTATTGAGAATGAAAAGTTGGATCTAGAATTGGCCTTTGGACAACTCAAGAAAGAAAAAGAGAAACTCTCTCAATCACTAAAAAGAAGGAAAGATATTGCAATGCAAATTGATGCCAGAGCATCCTAGGCTTTCTTACAATCTTGCATATTGGAGCTAAGAGCCAGTGGTTTCCAATTTTTTTGTTGTTGTTGAGCTATTCAATGGAGGTCAAGTCACTATAGCTCTTAGTGGACGTCGAGTTATTGTACCTCTTAGTGGATGTTTAGTTACTATAGCTCCTAGTGGGTCTTCAGTTACTATATCTCCTAGTGGATGCCAAGTTAATGTAGCTCTTAGCAGATGTCAAGTTATTGTAGCTCTTAGTGGATGTCAAGTTAATATAGCTAGTAGATGTCGAGTGGTCCTATATGTGTTGAGTACTAGTGTTGGTTTTGGTTTTGTTCATGTCAACTTGTCTATGAGCCAAATTTTGGCATTTAATTTATGTGTGGGTATTTAATTTTTGTTGTGATCGACTTGTAATATAACATATATTTAATGTGAGGGATTTAATAGTGCACTGGGCTAACTTGTGGATTAGTTGGGTATAAATAAATGGTTCTATGGAGTCTTTAGATAGCTAGAGAATTCATTTATTTGAAAGAGTGTATGGGATTATGTAGATACAAATTTTGAAGAGCTAGGGTTGTGGCTTCAGAACTAGAGGATTTTCTTCTTGGATCTGAGGGTACAAGTGTGGATTTTCTTAGTGTTCTTATCTAGTTGTGGATATGGACTAGCTAGAATTGAGTTGAAAGTGGATCTTTTTGGATCTTGCATAAATAAATTTATAATTTCTATTTGTATTTGGACCTAACCTGGAAGGCCTTACAACTAGGCATATTGCATGTAATCTATTATATCTATAAATAAAGAGTTGTAATTTGGTATCAAATCTTTCATTATTGTTTCCTTTTTGTGTTATTTCCATTGTGTGGTTATTTGATGGGGGCTAGGACATCTTCTTTGGGGATTCTCCTACCTTGCACTTCATCACAAATGGATGACAATATCTACATTGAAGAAATAATTAAAGACTTATGTCTAGAAAGAGATTCAGATAAAGCTGATGCAATAATCAAAGACCTACTTGAAAAGAATTCCAATCTTTAAGAAGAACTCAAAAAGCTAAAAAGAGATCAAGAAATTCAATTAGTCAGATTATGTAAAGTCATAGAAAAAAAGGAAAAATCTATAGAAGAGATAGAAGAAAAGGACAATGAAATCAACCAACTATCCCTTCAGCAAAGAGATTTTGTTGATCAACTAAATGATGCAAAACAAGAGCTTATCAATCTAAGGACAGAGAACGAAAGACTACAAAATGATCTCATCATGGAAAATAATTCCAATGAAATAATGATGAAATCTCAAGAAAGCATGAATCATTCGAATGAGAAAACTCAATATAGACACAAGGGAAAAGCTAGACTAGGATATATAGATTAAGGTGAATCATCTCAGCATGGATCTGAAAAGAACAAAAGACCTACTTGCAATCATTATGGTAAGATAGGTCATACATGAAATAAGTGTTGGAGCAATGGTAAAGAAAAATTCAATGGAAAGTGTTACAATTGTAATAAGCATGGTCCTAGAGTAAGTGAATGCATAGAGAAACCTAAGTTTGAAGGAAAGTGTCAAAACTGCAACAAACAAGGACACAAATCTTTAGAATGCAAAATCAAGAAGTGTAACCTAGGGGAACAAATTTTGAAATAAATATTTGGATGGAATTACAATACATGGTGTATATTTTACTATTGTGGTGATTTTGGACACATTGGAGCAAATTGTATAAAACATCACATGAGGAAAAGAGACACTATAAAGAGATGCTTTGTTTATACAAAACTTGAACATCTTGCCAAGAATTTTATGAACTGTGGAAGAATTGAAGATGACAAGAAAGATAAAGCTGAAAACATCAAAAAAAAAAAGAGGTGGCAACCGGTACAAAAATCTCTAGAAAATGAAAGCCAAAGTCATGAAGTTGTTGACACCCAAGTCAATGAATTGGGTGGCACAGCTACTTCAACTTAGTTCCCTATGGAGATCACTAAAACTGTGATTTAGAAGAAGTCATCTAAACTAGTTTTAGCCAGTAGGTAGAAAGACCCATATCCACATTCAAGATGCATGAGAATCACCTAGTAATGATGGAAATTCAAGACCTTATCGAGTAAGGTCAAGTTGCAAGACCTTACTGAGAAAGATCGGGTGGCATATCTTTTTTAGGATGTAGATGTCGGAGCCAAGAGACCTAAACAAGTTGAAGGTGTTTTCTAAGCATTAAAGACCAAATTGAGTGGAGGATAACCTGTCACCAAATGGATATGCATACAAAGCATTAATGACAATCATAAAGACTAAAATTTGTTAAAAACAAGAAATTCAATGTATTGTTTCCCCATAAATTTTCAAAGCATAGAGAAAAGAGAGAATTCAAAGTCCCCAAGTGACTTTAGTAGATGCTTTTGAATAATTCTTCTATGTTCAAAACCCTAGTAAGAAATGGCATCTTCTAGCAGCAAGGTTAACAAAGGTTTTGAAATGTTGGTTCATGGAGCAAATTTTGAGGCTCTTGCATGCAAATTGGCACCAGTAGTTGTAGAGGTAATTGATCCTATTGGAGCATAATCCTAGATTCCACCTAAGGTACTTCTTCTTCATGATTTCTAATCATTGTATCACTATTCTATTCAAGAATTTGGAACCCTAGAGATGAATGAGGAATTCAACAAATTATGTGTGGATGGTGTTCTGAAACATGAGGACAAACACTTGGAAACAAAGTGTTTGATGCATATTTTACATATGTCGAGGGACTTTCAAGTGAAGTGGATCAGATTCATCTTGAGTTGTGCTCATAAAATTAAATTATGGTTGGACCATCTTATTTTAATAAACAAGAAGATGATACATAGGATTACTAAATTGCCCATGTTGAACAAAGAAAAGACCACAAAAACCCTAGGTTTGGTTTAATTGGTGAAAAGGACTCTTGTTGAATGGAATGGAAGAGGCATGAAACTAAGTGTTGTAACTAACATGGAATTGAAGTTTTTCATCCATGTGATAGTTCACAAAATCTATAGCTCAAACTAGTTGAACAGCATATCATGTGAAGCAGTTGATTTGGTGTACAACGTAGTAAAGAATAATTTATCCTTTGACCTTGTTGAGTTGTTGCTAGATCAATTGAGTAAAAACATGCATAGGATCCCAGTATCAAAGAAAATATGTGCAAGTTTGGTTCTCTCTTGACATGTTTATTTTTCTATGTTCAAAAAAATTTCCCTTCTAAAGGAATTTTAGTATGGAAGAAAGATACTCAGTATTGTACCAAATCAGTGAATTTATAGCAAAAATGGGAGAAAAAACTTTAATATTATTATGGATAACTACTTTGAGACATTCAAGAAGAAAATGAAAAGTAGATATAGGATACCTAGGAAACTAGTAGAAGATTATCACAAGATATATGTTTTATGGTTGACTATGACAAACTTTACATTAAGTCAAACCTAGAGTGGCATGGGTTAAATCTCTAGAATATGAGGTTAACATAGATGACACCAAAGATATTATTGAGGCTCTATTGGATGAGTTTTGGGATCCTAAGGCAACATATTTTGGCATATATGAAGAGGCCAAAATTGACCTTGAGATCAAGTTACCCCAAGTAGTGAGCAGAGGAAGGAAAAGGATAGAGAAAATAATGAACAACACTAAGAAATCAAGATCTCCTCTCATGCTTATTGAAGGTAAGGGGAATGACTTAGTTGAGGATGAAGATGAAGAGGAGAATACAGAGGAAGTAGAACCTGAGGAAGAGGACCTCCCAAGAAGAAAGGGAAGGTTATAATAACAAAACTTCCCAAGTCTTCCCCTATAGTGTTCACAAGAAGATTTTCCAATTCCAAGAGGAAACTAAAGTTGGATGAAGAAGATGAAGCCAAATAGATTATATTTCAAAGGTATACCCCTACCCTTCAAGAAAAATTGAATGAAATGGAACAAGTAATAGGTATGACATGTTTTAAATCTCTTAAGTATGAGACTAGGAGTAAAGAGGAGAAAAAGAAAATTGAGGATGCCCTTGTGGAAAAATTGGGTAGGCAAAAATAATCACTTAATGAGTTAACATGGTAAGCTCTTGATGTTACTCTGAAAGTAGTCAAACCTCAATGGGATAGTGCAATGAAAGCTACTAAAGACATTAGTGAACAAACCTTGAGATAGCTTATGCTAAGTCTCAATGAAAAAGAGGTGAAGGAATCATTGAAAAAAATGAAAAGAAGCTAACACTAAATTCAATGCATGTCTAATATTGCTAAAGGACATTAAATCTATGGTGAATTCTATTGCTACCATATGGAAAAATATCTATGGGATGCACAAGCCTAGTGACTTTGTTGTGCAAGTAGATGACAAAGATGGTGAAGAAGATGATGTAGAAGAAGAAGTAGAAATTAGATATGATGAAATAGATAATGTTGATCTTGATGATGAGGAAGAAGAACAAGAAGCCACTAGAGGAAGTCTTCCATAGATTTAGAGTATTAAGGAATCTAATATAGAAAAGATTATAATAGAAGTTATGACCTCCTTTCCTCATTCTCCAAGCAAAGCCTTAGTGCAATCAGGCTCAAAGAAATCTTCTACCGTGTTGGTTGAGGTAAAATATGCAACACCAAGCACAAAACCAATTTCTAGAATTTCTATTTCGAGTGTTTCAATGACTAAAGTGTCTAACACTTCATCTGCCAAGTAGCAAGTCTTCCTAGCATCAAGCTTGATCGAGAAACAACAAGGTATTCCTATTGTCAATGTCATTTCTACTGTTAGTACATTAGGTGCTATTCCTACTTTTTCAACTATTGTTTTGCACCGTGGCAAGTGCAATGATAGTTGAGACTTAGTTTTAACCGAGCACTAAAGTTCTAAATAAGGGAAAAGAAATTATTCATTATACCATTCCAATAGAAAAAGGTAAAGAAAGGGAAATTGATCTAGATGAGGACATTGGTATTTCAAATTGGGATACCTCTAACCTCACCCCTGATCAAATGGATACCTAGTTTAAAATTAACATAGAAGATTTATATTGAGCAACTAGAACTGTCTACTATTCTTGTTACGCTGGAAAATTCTATCAATACTATTGTTTCTTTATTTGTCAAGTGACATGTTTAGCTTTACAAAGGGAATAAAGGATAAATTATCTAAGATAGATGAGGATATGAAGGCAAGTGCACATCAGTTGTCACTTGATCCTAGTTGTAGCTCTACACACTTTACAAAGATTAGATAAATAATAGATCTACAAGTAAAATTGGTAAGGAATGAAGTCTGAATTAGGGCCACCCTTGCAAAAATTTAGGGCATGATTCTTCCAAACATGGATCCATTGTAAAAGCACATTGCACATGCAAATACACTCATCTATGACAAATACTTCTCCATAACTAAAACATGATGGAACTATCAGTAGAGGTATAGATAGCCTTGCATGCAAGTTGCAAAAGAATTGGGACAAGACCATGACATTCATTTTGAAGGTATGCACTAATTTCTTGTCACATTTTTGGTATTAACTTGTAAATTTTTTTCACCTTTGGCATTAATGTCAAAAAGGGGAGAAGATATGATTGTTTATAAAAATGGGAGAAGATTATCATACTCCAAATATATGTATGGGGGAGTAGTAATATACAAATAAGCATATGTACAACTAAGCAAAAAATATGTTTACAAAAAGAAATTTTGAAAATTTCGAAAAACAAAGTGATTTACCGAGCTATAGCAACAATAACTCAAAATTGAGTTGAAGACATAGAATGTTGATAAAGAATGTTTTTGACTTGTAATTTTGAGAATTTAGATTTTTAGTATGATAAGTGTTTTTGTCACTAATGCCAAAGGAGGAGATTGATAACATTAAGGTCAATTTGTCTATTAGTGACTTAACACTTGATTACATTGCTACTGAGATCTATAGTTGCTACTAATCTTATCATTCATCTAGTAATGTTAACCAAGTGTTTTAGTTTCTACCAAGCTAAATAGTCAAAATGTAATTCATATTGAGCTTCATAGTGTCCACCAAGCATCTAAGACAATTTAATATATCACCAGAATTTAGTAAAGTCTACCAAGCTTTCCAGTAGAAGTGATGAAGATCTTAGTGTTAACCAAGCTCTGTAGTGTTAAACAAGATCTATAGTGTTAACTAGGTTCTAAAATTTCTATCAAGCTCATGGTGATAATAAAGAGAATCCAATGTCAACCAAGTCATGTAGTGTCAACTGAGTGGTTTAGTATCTACTAAGTTTCTCTAATTTTACTGATTAATACAAATCTAACCATGTTCATGCTACTCATAGTGATCAGTATGAAATGAACTTCAACTTCAATCGAGTTCCAAAGTATGTTGAGTGTTGACAATGTTTGTCAAATTTTAGAACATCACCATGTTTGTCTTTTGAACTCGAGTTACAAATGGGTTGACTTTGTGAATTATGATAAATTTGTATTGTAGCTAACTCCAATATGCAATTAATTGGATTGGTGTATATGTAATGTATTCTATCATATCCAAAAAATAATATGTGTGAACATGATGAGTAAGTAATGTAATAAGAAGGTAATGAGTAAGAAGCAAATGAGTGTGAGTTGAAGGCTACAAGTAGTATATGGTACAATAGAGACTTATCTATCACAATCGGGTGATCATTTCAATTCAATGGATCTCATTCAATAAATCAAAGTTGAAAATTAGAGATTAGCCACTAATTGATTCTAATAGGTGCATCAATCAAATCATTTAATTGGGTGGACTTAGTAGTCTTTTGCTAAATCTCCTAACAGATTGCATACTTCACTGTATGTTTGTAAATACTTTAACAAGGTGGACCTAACAATCCTTATTGTTCCTAAAAGGGTAGATCACTAGAAGTGGTCAATTGTAAGCCTTAGCAGGACAACTTTATACTATAGTACTAAATCTTGTGGGTATCATACCCACCCCAATTTTACTTTATATTTGGAAGGTTTCTAGGTCACCATATCTTATGTTGAAGCATTGTGAATATTTTATTGTTTTCATTCTTTCATGCATGCAATTATATAAAAATAATATTTGAAATATTAATTAGTGAAGTGAGTTAAAGTTTTATTGGTTCCTGGTTCATCCCTTCCCTCTTAGTAACATAGCCTACATTATATTTCCAACACATCCACTATACTAATATCTAAAAAATGCTAATGCACCTTACTTTGACTTAGTTCATGTTTTTGTTACATCCATTTTGGGAATCAAGTTGCTTTGTAGTTCTAGCAATGTGGAAATTCTCTTATTTTTCTCATTATTAAAGTTTTTGAGCTTATGATTAACAATACCTATTGAGACTCCAAAATTGGTGGATTAATGACTCACCAAATCAAAACTAGTAGTTCACTTCTTCAAATCCTCTTGAGTTTTAGCCCTTCTCTTCTTAATATATTTAAATAATTTTGAAAAATCACATCCTAAATACATGCTTGTTATTTATTATTATCATCATCTCTAGTAATGTCCACTATTGTTACCTATTGTTGTTCCCCGATGGATGTGATCCCTATGGTATCTTCAGGTATAAATTGCTCCATGACTTGATCAATCCATGTGTTATTTGGTGCATCCACCTATTCATCTAGAATATTTAGTATGGGTATACCATCTAAGGTAAATTTAGCACCTCCAACATTTCATCCTTCATTAGTATGGGTAATCTTAACCTTATCTTGTTTTGATTCACCCTCTACTTCATGTACCTCCTCCTTTTCTTGCTTCTCTAGACCCAAAAATTTCTTCAGAATAACTTGTCCCACTTTGGAATAATTGAAACTCACCATTTTGTAATAATTTTGACCTCCTATTGGTCTTAAATGTTGGTCTATTCTTTCCAATAATTTTTTCTTCTTCTTTGGACATCTCTTGTTGCAAATGAAAAAAAAAACATACTCAATCAAATATCTATCTTTCTTTAATACAACATATGTGGCTTCAATCTTATTAGACAAGGATGTGGGGATTTTACCTTATAAATTAATTAGAAAATTACTCAATTTGTTCACACAAAATACTAAAACATGCCCAATCTACTTCTAGTACTCTTTAGTGAGCTTATCATAATGCTTTTTAACTTCAACCAAAATACCACATCTCCTAACTTATTTACAATTTTATCAAAATAGAGAAACTTACTAATATCTAGTTGAACACTCTTCATTGTAGGGATATTGACTACCTTGGACTACTTTCCACTAGCCTTTGGCTCCTTTTATCTTTCCTTGGATTCAATTCCTTCTTCTTCACTCTTTTCATCATTTTTTTCCCATTGTGCCTTTTCATTCTTCCTCATCCTATATGCCTTCACTAATTCATTTATCTTCTTGACCTGTGAAGGCTCAGTCTTATCATCCTTAGAAGATCTATCCTTTCTTTTTAGTAATAATTTTATTGAAGGTGTGGATTGTTTTTGTTTCACTATTGCACTCCTTTTTTTCCTTCTAGTTTATTTTAGTTGTCATTTTGCATGATCCTTAATGGCAAGAATCCTTTCGAACTCCTCTCTTGAAAAGCTAACCTGGGATCAACTCCAAGGTTTTGGGCAATTTTGTGACCTACTCAAATCCTCTTAGTTGAAGATAAATGTGAGTGTTCCTGAGGAAGCCTTTGTTGGTTTGTTAAACAATTTGGATAAGATTTTGAATTGGCTTTTTGTTTCAAAATAACAACCACACAAAAAGAAATATATTTTTGTATTTTTTGTTTTATCATGACTACAATATAAAAATTCCTAATATAACCAAGTGTTTGTAAAAGAAAATAATGAAGATAGGGTAATGTTGGCTTGGTTTTTCACCCTTTGTCGTGTGTTGTACCTCACAGTGAAAAACCCTAGTTGAATTTCCTAAAGGTCTTATAAACCCTTGTTTGTGTGCCCTAACCCTCAAAAGTAATTAAGTATAATTTTCTAATAAAATGAGTGGGACATGCTTATCTTAAGTATTATTTTCCCTATGGTTACTTTATTGTGTTTTGCATTTTAAACCTTTTATTTATTAAGCCCTACCCTAATTGTAGTTATCTTTCTTAACTATTTTAAGAAGCACTTTAATTGTGAAAACTTGTTTTGATTAGTCGTCAATGTTTGAAAGATTGACAGCTAGCACATGCCCACAATGAGAAAATGCATAGATTTAAGTGAAGCAGGCAAGCGCCTTTGTGTAGCATAGCCTTTGTTGATAGTGGGTCTAAAATGCATCACATAGACTAAGAGCTTTTCAATACTTTGTTAGACCTTTTTCAGAGTTTCTATAGAATTTTTAGAGCATGTTTGATTTTCTAGCAATATCATTGGTTCAAATAATGTAGTGGAATTCCCTTTTGATGTCACATCATTTGGCCATCAATCTTTGCAAGATCGATGATCAGTGCTTCACCGCTTCATGAAGATACAAGGAATTTACCAAAACTAGAAAGGCATCTTGTTGAATGTGGCATATGATGATGTCATGGAAGTAGTCTCTAAAAGGTATGATGTGTTTTGTGTTTGGTTGCAAATTATTAGACACGCTAGCACAAAAGGGCAGCATTCTATTGGTTCATTTGACTGACTAGGTCTCAAAAGGATGCATTTTTATTACACCATAGATCTTCCCAAGATCAATGGAAGGTACATACTTGAAAGATATACCTACTTGGACTTTAAAAAATGTGGGAAAGCATCTATGCGACATGTAGTATCTAGTGACTTGGGTTGTGACTACACTGCAAAAGACTTAAGTTCTTCAAAGTTTTTTAGCACCTGTCAATGCATGTTCTATTTTCTTGCAATATTATTGGTTAAGCCAAATTTGAGGTTTCTTTTCACTAGCATATCATTGAGCCATTGATCTTTGGAAAATAAATGGCAGATGCATTACCACTTGATGAATATGCAAGGATCTTAAACAAAGTCAGCAAGCACCTTGGTGACACTTGTCCTAGATGACATCATAAAGGATCTTTTCTAGAGTTCAAAGAATTTAAGTTACACACCATTGATCTTGATGAGATCTACAGTCAATGCATGCCCACAATATGGAAGTGGAAGGATTTTAAGAAAAGTAGGAAACTGCCTCCTTGATGTGTGGCATGTGCTGATGTCACAAACCCATTTTTGTGAAAGTAAACAATGCAGTTTGTATTGGTGGGAGATTTTTCAAACACGTTGGCACAAGTGTAATGAATTAATGGGCTAATGTGGCTGACTTAATAGTAAAAGGAAGAATTTTTATCTCACCATTGATTTTGGATAGATTAATGGATGGTGCTTACCCACAATACCAAGATGCTCAAAATTTAAGTAAAGCAAGGAAGCACCAGTATGCCATGTGGCATGGTAGGACTCGTTGCTAAGAGATTCATCAAGTCATGCCAAGATAGAAAATAAAGATGCCAGTGAGACTTTATTTTAAGAAATTAATTACAAGGTTATAAGTGATTTTTATGATTGTTGACCTTTTGGAGATTGATGATCGATGCTTCACCGCAATACAAAGGTACTCATGTTTTAAGTAAAGCATGGAAGTGCCAGTTTGACACATGGAAAAGATTTTGAAACCATAAAGAAACTTTTTTATTTTCAAATAAGATTGTTTGATGGTGTGTGATCAATGGATGAATTTTAAATCTAAGGAACGACATGGAAAGTAACAATTAGAGATATTAATGTTATTCAAGACTCCTTCATGTGACCTTAATGCTATAGTGTATTTTGCAAATTCACCAATACTGAGCCACACAATTACAAATTTCTCAGAGCACAAGGGTTTCCAAAGCTAGGGCACAAAATTCCACAAGGTTTTTAGTGATTGACAAAGCAATTCATAGATAAAAAGAAGCAAAATTCAGCAGGTAAGTGATCTATAACTCTTGAAAAGTTGAGAAATTATAATTGTGCTAAGTTGAATTAAGGATGCCTCCCTAAAAGGAATTTTTTGGCCTAACATATTACCTAAAAGGATCTGTTCATGATGATTTTCTTGAAAAAATGCCTCTGTCTGTGAATGAGTTGAAAAAAGGTAGAGAACTCATCCCTACAAACCCTAGGTTGGTTGTAGGTGAGGGTTTCTATGATAGGGCCAATTGGGTAAGAGATGCACAAGTTTCAATGGGGGCTTTGGAATTGTTTAAAAAATAGTTTCAAAACATAATTTGGACACCCTATTGAGTAATGTATGGGATTTTGACATTGGAAAATTGGTTGTTCCTAGGGTATTCTTTGATAGTGACTTGTTAATTGACATGGCCAATAAATACGACCCCATTACTAGAATTGTAAAAAACAATGTAGGAGATAACCTCTTTAGGGTTTCGCATGCCCTAATTAGTGAAGTATTTAAGCTCAACCCTAACCATACAATCCATGAAAAAATTGACATGCAAGAATTTGAGGCAAGGTATGATGCACAGAGGGTATACTTGAGGGTAGGACAATTGCAACAACGTATTGTTAAAATTGGTCCGCTTCCTTTAGTTACACCAAATACCCCAGAACCTTTGATGAAAAAGTACTTTAATCATAGGGCATAGGCCCTATATTTTTCTCTTTGCAAGATATTTGGAGTGGACAAGAAAGAATATATTCAAGGCTCCATTGTCCTCATCATAGCTTAGACCCTTCATTTTGGAATGAGCACAATTCTTGATTTTTCCACTTATCTAGCTGAGGAAATTCATAATTATTTAATTGGGATAGCTTAAGGTAAGGTAAATGGGCCATTCTACTAGTATTCTTTTTTGATGTACATATGTCTATATAAAGGAGTTATTTTCTTCTCCAAAGAAATGAAAATAACAACTAGAAAGAGATGGAGAAAGCTCCCAGTACAATTATGGAGTGCTAACATGACATGGGAAGTCTCAGATGCCAATTATGTTAGATTTGATAGATACTTTTCTTCAGGGCTCAAATTAATTTTGAAAGGGGATAGTCCAAGAATCCCATGGCCATTGTTAGAACTGATAAAACCCAAGGACTATGCCAAGGGACTATTGGTCAGTCATAATTGGGGGGATATAATTCCATACCCTATTTCCACTATGATCAAAGTTTATGGCTTTTTGGGAAAACCCCATGTACTACATTTTCATGTCCCTTTGAAGATAGGAATTGTAGAATTACTATGGCAGATTGGGTCAGTTGAGGAAAGGGATATACTAGGAAAATGTAAAGGCACTTTCTTCCTTGTTGTTACTATTCTACATGATTTTGTTTTTGTTAAAAAGGGATCAAGAAATTTGAGCCTATTTTTGGATAAATATCAAATGGTCCAATCCCATGCTTGATAGACTGACCTAGAGGGATTTTATGACCTCCTTAGGGAGAGAACTAAAGCTAAGGTTTGTGTATAGACTGTATATTTCCCAGAGGATATTATTAGAAATTTATTTTCACTACAAGAACAAGAGGTCAAAAAAGAAAAATGGGTAGTTTTTAGTAAAGTTTTGGAATTTATTAATGCTTTTGAGTTTGGCTATAACCCCCTAGCAGATAAGAAATATTGGGGAGCCAAAATGAATGCTCTGATGAACAATTTTTTTGTGATAATGCAAACCTTAAATGAGAAGAAGGATATCTTAGCTAAAGCATATCTAGATAAATATACTGAGGTGGAAAGAAGAATAAGGAGCAGAATGGTTGTGACTCCAGGCTAGTACGTACTACATAGGAGGGTTGGATACATTGTGGCTCAAAATATACAGCACATTCCCCCTTACAAAAGGCCAAGATCAAAGAGTCCATCTGACATAGATGCCCATAAGAGACAAAGGTTAGAATAGGGGTCCTCCTCTCAAGTAGGAGAGTATTCACCATCCCAGACCCCACTCAGAATAGATGATGAAGCATCCCTGAGAGATTAGCTAAGGAAAATTGGAGGGGAGGGAGATATAATTGGCACCATTGTTGATATAGAAAGAGGAGTGCCTAAGAAGCCTCATATGCCATCATTTGACCTCATTGTTGCTGATTATAGAGTTAAGAAGACAGATCCCATCATTGCACAAGCATCTCAAAAGTTTATAAATGATGAAAAATTTGTTAAATATAGGGCCTTTGCACAATTTTTGTGGAGGAAAAGTATAGGAAATTTTGAGGAAAAGTGTAAAACAATAAAAATAGAGCAACCAAACAAATTGGACTCTAAAATTGAGGAATAGATAAAAGTTAAATCTTTGGAGGACTTTTCCCAATTAAGAACTAAGGCCAGGAGATAATTAGTTAGAGAATGGGGAGTTTTGGTTCTATCTGAATGGCACATAGCTAATGCTATGATTTTTTATTCCATTAGAAAGGAGAAAGATGTGCAGTATAAAATTGAAGAAGAATTATTACAATCACATAGAGGGGTGAAATTTAGTAATGATCACCAAGATTTGGTGATTTGGTCTATTGAAAAGAGAAATAAGTCTAGAATATAAGAGATTTCAAGTGCTAAACATACTAGTACACTTACAGTGTATAGAGTAGATGAAGTGGATAGTGAGGAAGCCACCAAGATGACTAAAGAAATTGTGGATTTTAGTTCAGTGGTTGTAAGGAAAGAAAAGTGTAAATTCCTAGAGCTCAATGAAAAATTTGAAGAAGTATTGAAAGAAAATGAGGAAAGGGGAAATAGGATATAGCTACTAGAGACTCAAATATCCCAATTGGATAAGAAGCTAGGAAAGAGGAAGGTGGGAGAATCAAGCAGGCCTTGAGTTGCATACCCTCACCCTTCTATTGAACCATTCAAGTCTACCCCCATTGTTGAGTTGTCTCATACCCCACAGAGACCTAAGTTTTACATTGCAAAAGAATTTGAAGAAGAAAAGAATAAACTGTGGGAGTTACATATTGAGGTAAACAATCAATATGAAGAGAAACTCAGGAAGACAATCTTATATTTAGTGGAAAAGATTGATTGGCCAACATTTTATGACTAGTTGGCAGGAATCTTAGAAATTTGGAATGAAATAAGGAAATATGAAGATACACTAAAGCCCATTATGCAAAAATGGAGTGAAAGAGATAATGATGTTACTTCTATGTGTATCTCTGTCATCACCTTATCATGTGATCAAATAGAGAATTTTTTTGATATAGTTAATGATCTAAAAGAATTTGGTGAAAAAAGGATTTATTTTCAAAAGAAAATAATGATTTGTCTTTCTAATTATATATCAAAAAAGTTTGATCTCTTTTCCAATGCACTTAAAAATATTGACAAAATAAAAGAAAAGGAAGAATGGGGAAAGGAATTAGATGATTTGTTGTGCCATAGAATGAATCAGGTCATAAATGGAAAAGGGCATGTACTATGGGTAATGACTGATGAAGAATTTCTCAAAGTACAATTATTTTATAATACTATTAGAAAAGATTTTCTTGAAATAGAAAAAATAGGAAGCTTTGTATTACAAAAGTAACAAGAGATCTTAAATTTTGATTGGCCTAATGATACTATTTTCAACAAGTGGAAGGAAGAACTTTTGTCTTCAGAATAGGTGGAAATAAAAGAAAGGGGTGAGGACCATGAAGAAGATCAAATAGCTAACACCTCAGTAATAGAAATAGAACAACCAACCACAACTATTAGCCCAGAAAACCAAGTTGATGATGTGATAGTCGAGGACTCAAAAGTAACTATTTTTTTAATAGTTCATGATGATGAAGATGGAGAGTCTTGAGTTGGAGTAAAGATACTTGAAACAAAGCCACATACATCATTAGCAAGCCTGATGGCCACATATTTTGAGGAATCAAAATAATTAAAGAACAAATCATGGAATCTGTAGCATCTAAAAGTGTAACAGAGAATGGGCGCACTAAAAGAATATTTTGGTTTGAATTTTTTTTTGTTGCATAAATTTTGTTTTTTGTGATAGTGATAAATGTAAATATCTTTTGTAATAAAGAAAATTGTCAATTATCTATGCCTAAAGCTTGTTGCATCACACACTATATAAGTGAGATTCTAGGGCTAGAGAAAGGGTTTGAATTGTTGTATAATTTTAGTTCTTACTAAGTTGTTCAATCCAATTTATTGATGCAAACTTTGTGATGTATTTTCTCTACCAACATTTGAGAATACATTGATGTTAGAAGTTCTTAGTGTCTTTTCTTGAGTCATTTCTAAGTGTTTTCAATTGTATACAATTTTCCAAGGGAGATTAATACAAAGGTAAAATATCCTCATAAATGTTCCTGTTGAATCTTGTCTCCTTTTTATTTCCTGGTTATTTTGATATTGTATGAGCAAAGCTTGTCTAGTTGAATGCAATTAATTCAAATTGTATGTCAATTCACTATTGCTTTTAATTCAATGAATTAGGTAAATGCTTCAGTAATATTGATAGGGTTTTCATGGTAATAGGAAGGATATCTATAAGAATGATTATCAATGAGAATTATTGATATTATTGATTGTAATGCAATCAATTAGATCTAGAAATTGAATGAACTCTGAGTTCTAATGGATGAGTCACTAATCTATTTATTAGTTTGCAGATGAAAGATCATGAACAAGAATCAACCCTAAATTCTAAATTAATCTTACTTTATTTTTTGAAGAATATCAATGTTGGTCAACACTTGTTTGCATTGAATCTCTAAGTCTTAGTTAGCTACTATTGCTAGAAGTTTTTGTAAACCTAAGAAGAATTGTGACCAAATTTGTTCTAAGGGATGTGTGTTGTAGTAAATTTTCATGGAATGAACAAAATATGTATATGGTATTAGATTGAAAATATTCCATCCCTTAGGTATACTTGCCTTGGTTCTGTAGAGCCTAAAGAGTACAAAATCTATTTGATTTTGTTGAAGTTGGATCCAAATATAAAACACATACAATTGTTTTTGGGAAGTATTTGATCCTTAGATTGTTGTGATATTTGTTACTAGTATTAAGTATTTTGTGGGTAAAAGCATAGATCTGTGTCACCATTTGTGATACAAAAACCTGTTTTGGTCAAATCTCATTTCTCTATCAAAACTCAATTTTTAAAAAAAACTAAAAATACCCTTTTATAGATTTCAGATTCAATATCATCATTATATAAATTTTTGAGTGTTTTGATTAGTTATAATATGCTATAATCTAAAAATATTATAAGTCGATATTTCAACATTTCAGAAGATGCTCTCTCAAAAAATGAAAAAAAATAGTAAATCATATCAAAAAAATAAAAAATATATATTTATCACTAGAGGAGAGAATCCTCTTCATGAATATGTAATTTTTTTTCAAGAAGGTATAGATTTGATAGGGAAGTTTTGACGGGAGAAAAAAACTGTTGGATTCTAACAAGGTCGAACTTGAGTACTTATAACAAAGAAAATATACATCAAAAATAATTATTTCTTTTTTTGTGCACTAGCTATACATGTCATCTATAAAATATTTTCAAATCATAACAAAAAAAGATGATTTGCACATATTTGTTTGACGGGAACTACATCCTATATTTTTTACAGTTAAAAAAATACTTCAAAATAAAATTAAATGAATAAATTCTTAGTCAAAAAAATAATAAAAATTATAGGCATAAAATTCATACAATTCTACACATTTCATCAGTTTACATCATTTTCATATTTTAAACGCAAATACCATTTTTTTTGTTATTAATGTTGAACTGTCACATTCTGATATCACTTTTCTTTATAAAAGATGACACAGGTTTGTGCTTTTACCCTTGTTGCTTAGTAGTTGATCCTTAGATTGTTGTGATATTTGTTACTAGTATTAAGTATTTTGTTGCTTAGTAGTTGAAAAACACCAATAGGTTACAAGAAGTTTAAGAAAATAATTTGAAAAGTAAATTCATAAAGGACATAAACCATGGAAACAAGATGTCTATGAGTTAAGCCTTTGAAAAGATTGATAGGTAAAAAATGAAAATAGGAGCAGTGAACTTCCTTAATTTCACTGATGCAATCATTGATGGGAATTTAGTAACTATACGATGTTTTACTTTTCATCAAATTACAAGGCCACTAAAAGTGTGCTCATGCGAGACAAAAATCTATGCAAGCACAATATGATGATCTCTTCTCAAACTAAGTACGTCAATGGAATTTGTAGATCCATAGCAAACACCAGAATCAAAAGATTGCACAATTAGAACAATGCAATAAAACTATTGGCTCAATTACACTTCATGAACATATGTCCACAAAATTTAACACACTTAGGCAAGAATCACTGCACTCCAAAGGTGAGTACCAACAACATATATTATTGTATCAACATAATGGTGGCCTAAAATACATATTACATTCCTCTATTTATAAGAAATATTTTCCTTAATTTTTTTTGAGAGTAAGAGATATCTTTATCCAAACATATGCTTCTAAACAAATAAAACAAATCCAATTATGTACAAACTAACTATCTAACTAGTGCTAAGTAGGACCTCATCCATATTTATATCATTAAACAGATGGATGAGCCTTTACATGTCTTAAAACAAAGAAAGTATGAGAAAATAAGAAAGAGAAAGCCTTAAAATGATGTAGGAGTGTCTAAAAGTGCCAAAAGTAGAAGTTCCATCTTTAGTACGCATTTTTAGGAGTTAAATTGTTGTCACAATGTATTTTTAGTGCATGGAAAGCCCTAAATTTAGAATTAGTAGTTAACTATTATTGCACCTCTGAATTCTTTAAAATCTTCCAGGAAACCTCTAAAAAAGTGCAACTCAGAAGTAGTGCACCTGGCACACCTATGCACCTAGTGCACCTGTGCACCTCAGAAGCAAGTTTAAAAAAGAAAATTTCACCAAGTGTCGAAACTAAAATTCTAGCTTTTTTGTTTTGTTCCCCTTTATACCAGAGCTATGTTTGGGTATTTTCCTTTAAATTTCTCAATGATCTCAATGACTTGAGTTGTATCTGGAAAATCTAAGGCTTACTTGTCCTTCACTTTATGCCTATAATTTCCTACCTTGGTGTGAATCTCTACAAAATCTTTGATTTTTACATCTAACTCTAATAGTGCTTCCTCCAATCTAAATGCTTGTCTAATGTCATCATCATTAGAAGCTTATTTAGAAGTCTTCCAAAATTGCGCAACTACTACCTCTATAGCTATCAATTTTTCCTTGGAATCATCTTCAAAAATGTCTAAGCATGAATCACTATAATGTTTCTTTGCCTCCAAAATTTTCTCTTGGGTTTGATCCTTGAGCTTGTGAATCTCCATATGTAATGTTTCCATTACTTTATTGTAATATGCAATCTTCTCTATCCAATCATCAATTTTATCTAACTCTTCCACCATATAAACCTCCATTAACATCTGACACCTTTGGCCTTGGATTGTCTATAGTGCCTACAAGTCCTTTCGTAAGGTATGTACTTCATCAATCAAACAAAAATTTGGATTTAAAATGGTCACTAGCCTATCTACATTATCCTACATATGGTGTAGTGGCTTAATATTTCATTGTATAATATGTACACCCTTTTCTTCAAAACTTTCTCACCATTGCTAACAAGCTCTCAAAAATGGGTCTAGCTATATTGTCCCCTTGTCTCTTCTCTCTAGTGTTGTGCCCAAAGTTTCCTTAGGATTTATAGGATCTAGAGGACCAACAACTTCATTTAGATATCCTTTTAGAATCTCATTATGTCTTTGAAGTGTTATCAATTCTGCCTCATCCTATTCTAAGTGCCTAAACACTTCTTTGATTCCTATTGTCACCATCAACTTAGTCATGTCCAACTTAGGTTTTCCAAGCATGACCTTATTGATCTAATAATCTCCTGGAGTTAATACTTCAACATCTATATGTGAAGGAGTGGCAACTACGTGAGCAAATAAGTCTTGGTTCTAATCACTCATAATGAAGGCTAATGCTCATGCATCCTTTGGTGGTGACTCAAGTTTTCTAAGAATTTTAATTAATTTCATCCTATCCTCTTCCTCAATAGTGAATTGTTTCCTTTTGTTTCTAATGACTTCCTTCCTCAACCATCTCAGAACATGCTCTATTAGGGATTTTCTTTTTGAAGATGAAGGAGTTTTCTCTGCTATGCTTTTCCCTTTATCCCCCCTCTCTGGAGTCTTCTCCTTTTGTGAGAGATCCACATCCACGGGCTTTATATCTATGGAGTCCATAGTTCTCACCTCTGTGTCTTGGGAAGTTTGTTGAGGTTGCTCACTTATTTTCCCTTCCTCCAACACTTCATCAGTGGATACTTATTATGGCTCTTCCCCTTGTTCTTCTTTAGTGTTTAGAGCAAGAGGGGTAGCCAATCAATTATCTATGCAAAATGTAACATGAATGAGCAATGGAGCTTCTTTATATCCCTGTGGCTTGGGTGGAAACTGACTCCAATCCTCCTATTGAGGTTGATTAGTTAGAGGCTCCCTTATTTTGTCTTCCACCATTTCAATATCAATAGCATAAAATAAAAATCTGACATCTAAAACACAGCAATGCCTTCTCCTTCCTGCTCATTGATCCATTATTGCAACTCATCTTCTGATGTAGTAGACTAAATAGGCTACTCATGAATAGATAGCAATATAATTGTGTAGCTTCTTCTTCATTCTAACTCTATAGCTCTTGCAAGACAAGTCCTTCAATTTAAAGGAAGGTTATCCTCTTCATTCTCATCTCCTTGTCTTCTTATCCTTCTAGGATAACTTCTTGGATTGATTGGAAAGGAATCACTCTCCTAATAACCTATTGTCTCCTCTTGAATGAAGTCTTAATCTTTCTTCTCTTAATAGCATATGGGAAGGCTTGTACCTCTTGTTGAGGTGGAGACACCTCTTGTAAATCTATTTCATCTCCTCCTTGCTCTTCCTTCATTGGTGACACTTGAGAATTGTCCTAGGTATGTGTAGCTTCAATATTTTTTAACCCTTGTACATTTTGTTCCCCTAGTTATGAAGTGCTTGAGTTGCTCACTCTTCTAGCTTATCTTGTTGAGGAGAAGTCCTCTTCCTCTTACTTCTACCTTTCTAAGCCTGATAATATCCAACTTCTATATCAAGTTGGTGCATTATTTTTGGCCTTACTTGGGATTGAGCTATAAATGTAGCCACTATAACCTTAGCTACTCAACCCCTTGATGGGTGAGCTGAAGCATGGAAGACCACCACTTGAGGAATTGGATCCAACTTAAAAGGTCTTTTAATCCGATCCTTTATCAATTTCATGACATTCCTAGCCCTATGATTGATGTCTGAGTTTTCTTCTTTGTCATTCTCAGCATTCATGACAGTTCGATCACCAATCTTGTCCCTATTGAACAATAGATTGAGAACATCCTCTATATCTTGTTGCATAACCTTCAACAGGATCTTTAGTTTCAAGGAACTACTTGCAAAATAAAGAGTCATCCTATAACAATCCCTTATATGGATATCATAGTTGTCTATTGTGTTCATCCAATGATCCTCAATCGCATCTTCATGCTGAAATGTCTTGACAACCAAATATTGTACCCTTCCAATGTTATCAAAATAAGGGCAAGGAGAGTTATATTCCTCCAAGGGATATTGATCCCATTCAGGCTTAAAAGATGGAATGTCTTCTCTCCAGACCACACTAAATGATCCTATCATAATAGGCCATACCAATGTTATTTTATGTTATTTCCTAACTCTGTTATAGGCAGACAAGAGCTATCAAGTAAACTTCAGTAGAATGAGTCTATCCCTAGAATACCTAGGGAACTTCTTAAGATTGATCATTGTACCCACTTCCCTCAAATATGTGAATATTTGATACTAGATGTAATAGGCTCCAACCTCTCAAATCTTTGCCACTACCTCCTCTGACATCCTCTTCACACAGTCCCTTTCAATAAATTGGATTATTATGAATATAAGTGCATCATTAATTGTTTTGTATTCCTTGATGTGCTCTAGAAGTTTTCTTTTCACTAGCTAAGGTTATACTATATAGGGCCATGCATTTTCATATTGCATGCTACCATTTTTGTAGAGCTTTAGGTAATTTTTTGCCCTTGTAGCTAATAAGTACACCAAATATGATGTCATGTAAAACTTATAGTTATTCTTAACCACCACCAGTTGCTCACCCAAGTTCTCACTAAGAATCAAAGCCCAATCAATGGGCATCTTCACTAACTTGATAGTTTCAATAAAGTGCACCATCCAAATATTCAAGTGCCTCGATGTTGGCAACCCCATAACTCTAGTCAAGAGTATGATAGAATATCCAATATATTCCTTCTTGTATCCTCTCATTGTGTCCACTTTGCCTACTTTATGCCCTAGAGGAGTCTTCTCAATAAGGTATGATGACTAAATAATTTTAGAAGTTTCATCTACATGTTCCCTATACCATCTTTTCACTTGGTGATAGATCAATCTGATGAATTAATCTACCCTCAAAAGATGGAACACCTTTTCTATGTTCTTGGGTTAGAGATCTCTAACAATCTCCCTAGTTATGCTCTTTATGACCCTTTCTTTAGAATAATAGTTCTTAGTGAGTGTCATGATAGATTCTAAAGATTGCATTGATATTGGAGGGGATGTTGCATTAATAAGTCCTGATCAAATTAGAGCTGATATCATCGGGATCTTTTGGTGGGTTTTTTGTATAATGCAAGGAATGTGCTCAAGTCTCTATTACTAATTTTGGTGTCTTAGATCTCTAAATAATCATCATGGAAATGTGATTTGGTCATAACACCTTGAAACTTAAACATTGTGGGTTTTGTGACCATCTTTGCAGCTAGAGAGGATGATGAAGAAGCCATCAAAACTACACAAAAGTAATGTCTATCAGTCCAAAGTCAAAGAAAAATCAATTAATATCAACCCTAATTGTTTAAAAAATAAAAAAACCTCAATTTTAACCCTAATTCAAAAAAAAAGGGTGCACGTAGCACACCTCAGAGGTGTGCAAGGTGTGCCTATCCTTAGCAAACCTTAATATATGGGGGTGCACCCCAACACACTTCATGGGGTGGGCTTGGTGCACACCCTTATAATACTTGGGTGCAAAAAGGGTACAAATTTAGTGCACCTCATAGCATGTACTAAATGTGCACCCTTTTTTCTTTGTGAGAGATGTTGAAGGTGTGCAATAGTGCACCTAGATAGGTGCGCCACTGTACACCTTCACTATGGTGTTTAGACAATGTTTTTTAAAAGTTCTAAGTTTTTCAAGTAAAACAAAAAGGTGTGTAGTAATGCACCCAACTAGGTACACTACTACATACATTTTTGTGTGTTTTAATATTTATTCTTTGTATGTAGGTCAAGGAAAGGAGCAGAGATGCGCACCTCAATAGGTTTGATGGCATGATATGAGAGCTAAAAGAAGATAAGAGACAAGTGAGGATGTAGGGGGATCCCTAGATTTTATAGACTAGGGACCTAGTGCACCCCTTGGTGCTACATAGTTGCACTATTATGCATCACCAAAGGGTGATGCCTTCACTTTGACTTTTGGTGCACTACTACACCTAAGTAGGTGCGCTAGTGCACTTTCTTTTGCAAAAATATGACTTAGCTCTTTGATGGTGTTTTTCAAAATCTAGATTTCAAATTGGGACCCAAATTTGACCACAAACACTAGGTAAAACCCTAAAAAAGACTTAAACCCCAAAATAAGGATTCAAAAAGATTAAAAAAATTAAGTACAGGGTCTCCTTTTCTAGGAAAAATGGGGCGTGCATTGTGAAACCACAAAGAATAGCCCTAACAAAAAGGAATAAATGACAAAGGCATTTCTTTATTAGCAAATGTTCCTTCAACTTGTGTCCAACACCAACTAAATCCTAAATGCTCCAAGCATATTTTCAGTCACTCTATAGTCAAAGCCTCAAAATCTCAAATCTCCAAGTTTAGTGTGTGTTTGGTGTATCCATTCCCTGTGACATCTCAGAATGTAATCTATCAAAAATTTCTGACAATTTGGAAAAAATCTTCCACCCCCTTCAATCCATTCATCAAGAATCTTCACAAAAGTTGTTTATCAATCCTTTGTTTGATTGGATGAGAGAATCAGTTCTGAGGGCTCTTAGTGGGTTGTCACTTTTCATTTAAAGTCATGGGTAATCTTTTCAATTCTTACTTCATATAGCTCATAATGGCATGATTTGATTCTCCAATGGAGCAATTGTTGTGATGATGGATAGCTTGTTTAGAGTGCATATCCCTATAGTCTGATTACCTTTCTCATACTTTGTAGAATCCTTCATTCTTAACACCTTTTTTTTCTTTTTCTTCTTTTTCCTTTTTGTTTCTTGACCATACTTAGACTATGTGGCCAAGACATTGGTGTTGTTTCTTAGATTCAATCTTTTATGAACATCCCTTGCCTTCCTCTTTTAAGAACCTTTTAGAAACTCTCACACCAAACAACGATCATAGCAATTCCTTCGAGAAGACCCTTCTGTTTGAACTAATGGGGTTTGGACTATTCTTTTCTGCCTTCAACCTTGGTTTGAAAACACCTGAGATGATCAATCTTTAAATTTGTAAAGTGTTGGGAACTTATTGATTTTTAATTCTAAATTCAAGACTGGGAGTCCCCTATTACTACAAGTAACATCCTTTCTGCAATTGGTATATAAACAAAATCATAAAAAAATGTTTTGACAAAGAAATACCTCTTCTCAAAAATTAGAACCAAAACAATGGTTAGTAAGATATGTCAAGATAAAACCCTGAGTGCACCTACCCCTTGGAATGACATAACTTTGAAAACAAACACATGACTAAAAGAAAACATACAATTGAAAAGAAACACACTTGCAAAAATAAACACAGTTATAGAAAAAAAATTAAAATTAAAATCATCTTTTAGGCTTAAAAGAAATGCTTCAAAAATGTCCCATTAACTAGCAATGGAACCAACTACCCCTGTAAGGAACTCAACCTAAATATGTTTTCTCCCAAAATTTCTACGATCTAATAAGGACCAATCCACAAGTGTTGAAACTTAGTGTGGTTGCCTAGCTTTTCTTTTTCCTTGTTCTAGAGTAGAACAAGGTTGGATATTCTAAAAGACTTTATTGTGGCCCTCTTTTTGAACCACCAATTGATGACATCTTGATGTTTTTCCATGTGCTCCAAAGTAGCCATCTATTTTTCATCCATCTCTATTAGATTCATCAATTTGATTTATACTCTATCAACATCTTCAACATACCCACTCATGAATTTCAAAATAGGAACCTTGAGTTTGAGTGGGAATATTGGCTCTTGTCCATACTCAAGTAGATATGGAGATGTCCCCAAAGCATTCTTGACCCTAACTCAGTTTATCCATAGAGCATATTTGAGTTATGTATGCCAATCTTTAGGATTCTCCTTCAACAAACATCTTATTACCGAGATCAAGTTCTTATTATTAGATTTTGCTATGTCATTTCCTTGTGGATAATAATTTGAAGAGAACTTGATAATAACCTAATTTTCCAAGGCCCACTGAATAAGAAATATCAATGCAAAAGCTAATCCATTATCGTATACTAGGAAGAATGATATCCCACAATGTGTCCTTCCAAGAAATTTTTAACCACCTTAGCCATGCAATTTTTGAATTTTTCTACTTCTATCTAGCATGTAAAATAATTAGTAGCTGTGAGAATAAAAGATGATGGTGGATTCACTAGATCAATAACATCTAGCCCCCACTTTGAGAAGGGGCATATCTCAAATACTGGTTGTAATGGAATTGTAGGATGTCTTTCTTTGTTAGCACTAATTAAACAAATATAGTAAGTATGAACATGTTCAAAAGTATCTTTGAATATTGTTGGTTAGAAATAACTTGATCTTAAGATCATATGAGAAATCACTTCTACCGAACCATGCCCTGTTCCATACTTATCATCAAATTATTCCAAAACTTATTTTACTTCCTCACATCCCAAACATTTCAGGTAAATTTCTTCATATTTCCTTTTGTATAGTTTTCTATCATGTATCATGTAGGATTTGTACTTCATTTTGAGTCCCCTATACTATAAACTATTCATCCAATTGGGGTACTAATTTTGTAAAAGATAGTCAACAATATTCTGGTACCAAACACTAGTTATTACACCTCGAACAATATCAACTTGAGATAATGCAATCCTTTTCTGATCTTCAATATTTGTTTTAGTGTCAAAGCTAAACTTCTTTTCATCCTCAATTTGGTTATTTGCTATCATTTTGATAATCCTTGGCCTCTTCCTAACTTTATGGGTTGAATTTCTAAATCAAATCCTTGAAGGATTTCCATCCATTTCTCTCATCTTTCACCATTTTGCATTAACAATGTCTTAACTACTGGATCAGGCACAATTGCATATACCTTTCTCCTTAGTATATAATGTCAAAATTTCTTTACCACTTTGATTAAAGCTAAAAAATATTTATTGAGGTTAGAATAATGTAACTCAGTATTTTTTAGAGGGAAACTCATAAAGGAAATGGGCCTTTCATCTTCATTTTCCTTCTTTTGTGTTAGAATTCCAACACATGAGTGTTTTGAAGAAAAAGAGTATATTTTGAAAGGTAATCCATAATCCAAAATCACTAGTACTAGGGCTATGGAAATGTCCACCTTTATATCCTCAAATGATTTCTTAATCTTCGAAACCCATTCTATTTTAGCTCCCTTTTTTATTAAATCATTCAGAGGATGAACTATCTCTGCAAATCTGCTAATGAAATTTTGCACAAAATTTATCTTCCCAAAGAAAGACTTTAGTTATTTTTTACTATGAGGAGCCAATAACTTCAAAATGGCTTCAATTCTATCTAGATTGATTGATATTTTGGCTTTAGAGATTATATGACCTAGGCGCTTCCCTTTAGTAATCCCAAATGAACATTTCTTAGGATTGAGTTATATGCCATATTTATGACATATATTGAATACTTGTCTTAAATCAGCAATATTAGTGCTTCAATCCTTTGAAAATATGGTTAATTCATCCATGTAGATGACTATATACTTGTTTATTAGTCCCTTAAAAGCTTCATTTGTGGCTTGTTGAAATGTAGCCCCTACATCAATCAGCCCAAAAGGCATTCTTCTGTAAGCAAAAGTTCCCCATTTAGTCATGAAGGTCATCTTTAGCCTATCCTCTTCATCAACCATTAATTGATTATATCTCAAGTACCCATCCAATAAAGACATAATCTTTGAACCATTTACAATTTGCAAAACCTCATCTAGTGAAGGCAAAGGGTAGTCTTTTTGAGATGCGAGGATCAAGTTACAAAAATCAACACAAAGATGAATCTCTTCAATCTTTTTTTGCATAGGAATCAAATCATCCACCTACATAGAATGAAAAATAGGGAAGATAATCTTGGCATTGAGAAACTTTTTAACTTTTTTCATTATCAACAGTTCAATGATAGGATTAACAAGCCTTTTCCTTTGACAAAAAGGTTTGGCATCTAGTTTCATTTGAATGTCGTGTGTAATAATATCAGGATCATATGTTTTTAGCTCTTCATAGCTCCAAGAAATGACATCCTTCTACTCTACAAGTAATTTGAGAATGTCTTCCCTTTCCTATGTGTTGTACACCTTTCCAATCCTTACCATCCTAGGATCTTCACCAGTACCCAAATTGTACAAATTGCATTCTTTAATCTATTTTTCTTGTAACATTCTTCTATTAAGGATTAATTAATCATGATCAAAAATGAGTTCCAATTCAAACATTCCCTTAGGAATAGTGTTGGTTTTTAAGTTTATGATCACATCTTCATCTTCAAGTTCACCTTCCTTAGGTTTGTCATCTGGAGTGTCATCAATCTCTTGCCCTTTGAAGTGGCCATTACACATGATAAATTTTAGTATGTGTTGATTTTCCTAAAAGACTTGAAAGTTTGTAATGTTGTCTGAGATAGATGGAGTAGCAACCAATTCTATTAAAAATGTTTTTAGTTTTGTTCTTTCTGTTGGATACAATTAAGTAATTGTGTATTGTCTTTGATGTTACACAAATGTCATATCAGTTATCAGACAGAGTCTACCGAGTTCTGTCGGTCAGGAAAATAGTTTACAGAGTCTACCGAGCTCAGTCGGTCAGTAAAGCCTTTTGCAGTGTATACCGAGCATTCCTGTATGTCACATGGTGAGTTAATGATAACCAAGTTCGCTCGGTAAGCTAAGAAAAGTTTAGTTCTTATTGAGATAACTCGGGTATCAAAGGATTTTGTAGCGAACGGTTAGTATTAACCGAGTTCGCACAGTAAGCTAAGGAAAGCTTAGTTTTCACCGAGCTCACTCGGTAATCTAAGACAGCTTTTACCGAGTCCAGTCGGTTTCCAAAGGAAGTGGCAGGTTTACTGAATTCCCTGGTAACTGTAGTTTTTACCGAGTTCTGCCGGTTAACACAGGAAGCAATTTTTTTTTGAGTCGGCCAGCGAAGAATTTTGTTTTGATTATTAGTTCAAGCCGACTTTTGGAATATGTTTTGTCAAGTTGATTGGGCCGACCTGGTATCATGTATAGTATATAAAGAGAGGCTCAAGATGTGGAAAAGCATGGATACGAATAGTGCAAGGAAATGCAATGAAGAGACTTATGTGTGCCTAAGAAGAGTTGAGCAGAAGGAAATCTTGGAGCTGCAAAGATATATTTAGTCAGTAAGGATCTTGTGGAGCTAAATTGAGATCTGTATTCAGCAAGATAAGTTGCATGTATTTTTAGATCATTCATTGTTTCTTTCTAACCATTGTAATAGTGATTCCAAAATCTCCTAATAGAGTTGGTTTAACAACCATTCCATAAATCCTTTAATAGGGTGGCAATTCAGTTGAATTGTTCTAAAGACCTCTTACAAGGCCACTCCTAACAGGGTGATTAAATCCTCTAACAGGGTCACACCTAATAGTGTGTTTTGTAACCTTTAACAGGGTTGGCTCCTAACAGGGCTCACTTCAGAAGAGTGAAAATTGGTGACTAGTTGCTGGTGGTTTTTCCCATATTGGGTTTCCACGTAAATCTGATGTCTACTATGTTCATAATTGCTTTCTTTTGCATGGTTGCTTATTTCAGTAAATGCTTAATAAATTAACTAAACATCTATCTAGTTTTAAGCAGCAATTTATGTTTTTACCAAGTAGTAGCAGCAACTGAGTTTAAGGCATCTTTGAGACTGTTGAAAATGTTTTTGGGGTAATTGATTCACCCCTCCCCTCTCAGTTATCCCATCTTCATTTTCCAACAATTGGTATCAAAGCTTTTGGTGCTTGCAGGAGGAGATTTCAAAGATCTAAGCCAAAGATCAAGATGTCTTACAAGAGGGAAATCCCAAGGCTTAACCGAAACAACTTCTCAGCATGGCAGGGATTAATGAGACTTCATCTAGCTTCCATTAGTGACACTGGTCTGAAATATCTTGATGAGAAATATGTAGAACCATCAGGTACATTATCAGTCAATGACATTGCTATAAAGAAAACTCATAACATTATGATGATTGATATTGCATCTGCCTTGAGTTATGAAGAGTTTGATGATGTCAAGGACTGCACTACTACCTATGAAATGTGGGAAAGACTGAAAGAGATCTATGGTGGAGATGACAATGTCAGAAGAGCCAAAGCTGAAAGTCTGAGAGGACAGTTCAATCAGATGAAAATGAAAGAAGATGAAAATATTGCCAAATATGTTGAAAGAATTAAAGCATGTGTCAGTGCTATCAAAGCTTCTGGAGGAAGTATCAGTGAAGAGACAGTCATAAGTAAAGTTCTTAGAACTCTACTTCCAGTTTATGCCATTAGGGTATCAGCCATTCAAGAAAGAAGGTGTGAGGCCAATCACAAGATAAACCTAGAGGCCATAGTTGGAAGATTGACAGCATTTGAACTAGATAATTTTGATAATTATGTTCCAGCTGCAAAGAACATTGAGTCTGCATTTGAAGCCAAGATTTCACTCAAGGACAAAGGCAAAAAGAAGAAGGAATCTCAGTCAGAGAGCGAAGATCAATCAGATCAGAGCTCTGACAGCGACCTTGAAGTAATTGAAGCCCTACTTGCAAGGAAATATTCAAGAGGAAGAGGTAAATACAGAGGTAAAGTACCCCTAATCTTCTTTTCATGTGAAGAAGTCGGTCATATTGTTGCAAGGTGTCCAAACAAGAAAGATAAAGATGAAAAGAAAGATAATAAATGGAACAGTAAGAAAGATTTCAAATCATTTAAGGATAAAAGTAAGAAATCATGTTTTATGGCTAAAGATTCTAATGATTCTAATAATGAAGAAGAGGATGAGATTGTTTACATTGCTATAAAAGATGAATCTGACAATGAAGAAATGGCACTCATCTCTCACACAAGTAAGAATGATACATGGATCATTGATACTGGCTGCTCACATCATATGACTAGAGATAAAACAAAGTTTGATCAATTTGAAGAGTATGATGGTGGCAGTGTAAGATTTGTAAATAATGAACCTTGTTGCATCAAAGGAAAAGGAAGAATCACTCTAACCCAAGAACTTGTATGTGATAATGCTTATTGGGTAGAAGGCCTAAAGCACAATTTGTTGAGTGTGGCACAGTTACTCAACAATGGACTCAAAGTAGAATTCATCCAAGGCAAAGAAAGACTGCTGAACGGTAAAGGAAAGCTGATTGGATCTGGTACTCAAACTAAAGGTAACTTGTTCTATCTTGAACTTGATGAACATTCATGTTTTATTGCTCAAGTAGAAGAGAGTTGGTTATGGCATAAAAGGTTATGTCATGTGAATTTTGACAATCTGGTAAAGATAAGCAAATTCAAGAAAGTAAGAGGCATTCCTGATTTAAAGAAACCAGAGGTCGGTTTATGCAAAAATTGTCAAATTGGAAAGATGGGTAAGTCCAGCTTCAAAAGCAAAAATTATCAGTCTGAAGATTTATTAGAAATTGTGCATACTGACTTATGTGGACCTATTGAAACTGAAAGCTATACTGGCGAAAAATATTTTATTCTTTTTGTTGATGATTATTCAAGAATGATGACCATCATGTACCTAAGGAACAAATCAGAAGCATTTGAAAAGTTCAAATGGTATTTGGCAAGAGTAGAAAAAGAAACAGGGAAAAGATTGAAATGCCTAAGGTCAAACAGAGGTGCTGAATTTATTTCACATGAATTCAATAACTTTTGTATTGAAAGAGGAATCAAAAGACAGGCTTCAGCACCAGGTACTCCTTAACAAAATGGCATAGCTGAAAGAAGGAACAGATCCATCATGGATTGTGCAAGAACCTTAATGATAGAAAAGAATGTTGCTATCAAATACTGGAAGGAGGCTATCAGTACAGCAGTTCATACCTTAAACCGAGTACAGTTAAAAAAGGACTCATTCAAAAATCCCTATGAAATATGGTATGGCTATAAACCCAATATAAGTTATCTGAAAGTATTTGGAAGCAAATGTTATATCTTGAAAGAATCTAGAAAAGGTAAATTTGATGTAAAAGGTGATGAAGGTATATTTCTTGGATACTCATGCAAGAGTAAAGCATATAGATGCTTGAACTTATCTACTCACAAAGTCATAGAAAGTATACATGTGAAAATTGATGAGTTTGCAGAAAAGACTGAAGAAGAAAGCAGAAAAGAACCAGAAGATTACAAAAGATTCGTCTTCAGTGATCCGGATATAATATCAACTGCATCTGAGAATCAAAAACCTTCTCCTACCGAGTCATCACTAACTGAGTTGCAGGAAACATCTACCGAGCCAACATCTACCGAGCCAACATCTACCGAGCCAACGCCTACCAAGTCAAAAAATACCGAGTTAGAGATTACCGAGCCAGAGGTAACCGAGCATGTGCATACCAAGCCAGTTGATACCGAGCCAGACCAAACCGAGCATGAAGGAGAAATGCAAGAAGATAATGACAAGATTCATCCAAAAGGAAAAGAACCTGTTCTAGCCAAATATGTCAGGAGACATCATTCAGCAGATCAGATCATTGGAAATAAATCTGAAGGAACCATCACAAGAAGTAAGTTGAAAGGTACTTGTTTACTTGCTGATTTTGAACCTAGAACTGTCAAAGATGCATTAGAAAATGATAATTGGATTGAAGCAATGAATGAAGAAATAGAGCAGATAGAGCAAAACAAAACATGGACTCTTGTACCTAGGCCTAAAGACAAAAATGTAATCGGTACAAAGTGGGTTTTCAGAAATAAGTTGGATGAAAATGGTAAAGTATCAAGAAACAAAGCTAGATTAGTGTGCAAAGGATATTCTCAAGAGGAAGGCATAGATTATGGAGAAACTTTTGCTCCCGTTGCTAGATTGGAAGGTGTTAGAACCTTATTAGCATATGCTGCCTACAAAGGATTTAAAGTTTATCAGATGGATGTCAAGTCAGCATTTCTAAATGGTATACTGGATGAAGAGGTCTACATTGAACAACTTGAAGGCTTTATAGATCCAGATAAAAAGAACATGGTTTGCAAATTGCACAAGGCATTGTATGGTCTGAAACAAGCCCCTAGAGCATGGTATGAAAGATTGCATAGCTATCTTATTCAAATTGGATTTCAAAGAAATAATGATAACAGTAGTTTGTATATCAAGGAAGGACCAGAAAATAAGATTGTCCTGGCAGAAATATTTGTAGATGATACTATTTTCACAGGGAATGATGATCTTTGCAAAGAATTTTCAGAACAAATGAGCAAGGAATTTGAAATGTCAATGTTCAGTGAAATCAAATTCTTTGTGGGACTTCAAATTCAGCAGAACAAAAATGGCATCTACATCACTCAAGCAAAATACATCAAAGAGATATTGAAAAAGTTTGGTATGGAAGACTGTAAACCAGTTGGAACTCCCATGTGTACTGGACTAAAACTTACCAAAGAAAATGATTCAAAGGAAATAGATCAGACATTGTACAGATCTATGATTGGAAAGTTGCAATATGTAGTTCATACTAGGCCAGATATTGCTCTTGCAGTTGGAATTGTGGCAAGATTTTCAGCCAAACCAAGAGAAAATCACATGATGGCAATCAAGAGGATAATGAGATATCTGAAAGGAACTGAAGATTATGGATTATGGTATAAATTTGGAGGAAACCTAGACTTAAAAGTGTTTACTGATGCTGATTGGGCAGGAAACCTTGACGACAGAAAAAGCACAAGTGGAGGAGCATTCTTTCTTGGAAAGAGGTTGGTTTCTTGGACAAGCAAAAAGAAAAATTGTACAGCTCAATCAACAGCAGAGGCAGAGTATGTTGTTGTAGCAGTAAACTGTTCTAATATTGTTTGGTTCAAGCAATTGCTACAAGGCATGAAGATAGAAATCAAGGAACCAGTCGTCATGTTTTGTGATAATACAAGCGCAATCAACATATCTAAAAATCCAGTAATGCATTCTAAGACTAAGCACATTGCAATCAAGTATCACTTTGTCATAGAATTGGTGCAGGACAAGGAAATCATATTGGAATATGTCCATACAAAGGAACAGATTGCTGACATATTCACAAAGCCTTTACCTAAGGATGCATTTTTGTATCTCAGAGGTAAGTTAGGGGTTATTCCCCTATCTGAAGTTCACTAAAAATAAGTTTTAGTGATGCATTAGCTCCTACAAATTGAACAATCATCAGTTGATGCAGCAAATCAAGGAAATATTGCATATGAATTAGTACTAAAGGTATAATGAAATTCATTGAAATTGGATTGTCTTTGGCATGTGTTGTCAAAGAGGGAGAGTTTTACTGTCATATCTTTTCCGAAATTTGATTATGTAATTTCTTCACAGAGGGAGGTTACTATAAGAGGGAGAATTCTCTATCTTAGAGGGAGAATTGTTAATTGTGTTGTGTTGCTGTAGACTTGCTTTCAAATTTCATTTCTTCTATGACATGTTGTGTTGCCATCAATGCCAAAGAGGGAGATTGTTGGATACAATTAAGTAATTGTGTATTGTCTTTGATGTTACACAAATTCCATATCAATTATCAGACAGAGTCTACCGAGTTCTGTCGGTCAGGAAAACAGTTTACAGAGTCTACCGAGCTCAGTTGGTCAGTAAAGCCTTTTGCAGTGTACATCGAGCGTTCTTGTATGTCACACGGTGAGTTAATGATAACCAAGTTCACTCGGTAAGCTAAGAAAAGTTTAGTTCTTACCGAGATAACTCGGGTATCAAAGGATTTTGTAGCGAACAGTTAGTATTAACCGAGTTCGCACGGTAAGCTAAGGAAAGCTTAGTTTTCACCGAGCTCACTCGGTAATCTAAGACAGCTTTTACCGAGTCCAGTCGGTTTCCAAAGGAAGTGGCAGGTTTACCGAATTCCCCGGTAACTGTAGTTTTTACCGAGTTCTGTCGGTTAACACAGGAAGCAGTTTTTTTTTTTGAGTCGGCCAGCGAAGAATTTTGTTTTGATTATTAGTTCAAGCCGACTTTTGAAATATGTTTTGTCAAGTTGGTTGGGCCGACCTGGTATCATGTATAGTATATAAAGAGAGGCTCAAGATGTGGAAAAGCATGGATACGAATAGTGCAAGGAAATGCAATGAAGAGACTTGTGTGTGCCTAAGCAGAGTTGAGCAGAAGGAAATCTTGGAGCTGCAAAGATATATTTAGTCAGTAAGGATCTTGTGGAGCTAAACTAAGATCTGTATTCAGCAAGATAAGTTGCATGTATTTTCAGATCATTCATTGTTGCTTTCTAACCATTGTAATAGTGATTCCAAAATCTCCTAACAGAGTTGGTTTAACAGCCATTCCATAAATCCTTTAACAGGGTGGCAATTCAGTTGAATTGTTCTAAAGACCTCTTACAAGGCCACTCCTAACAGGGTGATTAAATCCTCTAACAGGGTCACACCTAACAGTGTGTTTTGTAACCTTTAACAGGGTTGGCTCCTAACAGGGCTCACTTCAGAAGAGTGAAAATTGTTGACTAGTTGCTGGTAGTTTTTCCCATATTGGGTTTCCACGTAAATCTGATGTCTACTGTGTTCATAATTGCTTTCTTTTGCATGGTTGCTTATTTCAGTAAATGCTTAATAAATTAACTAAACATCTATCCAGTTTTAAGCAGCAATTTATGTTTTTACCAAGTAGCAGCAGCAACTAAGTTTAAGGCATCTTTGGGACTGTTGAAAATGTTTTTGGGGTAACTGATTCACCCCTCCCCTCTCAGTTATCCCATCTTCATTTTCCAACACTTTCGACTAGTTGTAATGCACTAGCTAAAATAGTGAGAGCATCTACTACAATGTTTTTCCTCCTTGGAATGAATTTTATTTCAAAGCTTCAAAATCATCCATTAGATCCCATACTCTTTTCCTATAAGCAAGCAACCTCCTATCATTGCAAGAGTATACTAATTTCAATTGTCTTATAACCAACTGAGAATCTCCCTTGACTATGAGAGTTGTGATTCCTTTCTCCAGTGTAAGATCAATGCTTTGTACTCTACAAAATTGTTAGTACATCTAAATTGTAACTAATATGCTACTTAAAAATATCTACCTTTTGGGTTGATCAACTCAATACCTATTCTAGGTTCTAATTTGCATTTGGAACTATTGAAGCAAAGTGTCTAGATTGGATCTTCTTTGTGCTTTCTAACCTTATGCTTATTTTTCCTTAGCTTTTCTTTCACTTGGGCCTGAAAGGATTATTTCTTGGAAATCCATTGTAGCCTTTGGGCTTTCTAACCTTATGCTTAGTTTTCTTAGCTTTTCTTTCACTTGGGCCTGAAAGGATTATTTCCTGGAAACCCATTGTAGTCTTTCACAAGGTGGACTTGATGATTGTCCATTGTTAGTCCTTGACACTACAATTGTATATTTTTCTTGTTTTTCTTAAATTTCTCCTATTATTTATGTAATTTCATCCACTTTGGCTTTAGGAGGGATGACTACCAAAGCCCATCCTTGACCTTTCACATATTGTCTTCTTCTTTGAACTTTGATCATTCCTAGTGGAGGAGAAGACAAACCTCCACCATCTAAAGAGGTATCACTATATGATATATTTAGATCCTCGATCTCCTCTTCAACATTTTCCACATATTTGGATATGTTTATAGGAACTTGATTTTTTTTGGGTTCATCTTTCAAAATGTTATCACTCTTCACTTCCATCATCTATGTTAATACCTTAGCAACTACTTCTTGGCACAATGAACATTCAAACTCTAAATTACTAACTTTATGCAATTGGAAAAATCCTAGGAGAAGTAGGATATTGGGGTTGGCTTCTTCTCCTAAACATTATAAATTAGCCACCATGTTATCTATGAACTATGTCACAATCTCCAACTTTACGATTGGAATCCAGGATCTTTCATTTTGAATACCTAACCTTTTAGTTAAAATTTTATGAAATGCCATCACTTTGTAGGAACATAAATCTAATTGTAAGAATGCCACTTCATTTGGGTCATTGTATTCTATAATCATTTTTTTCAACTTTGGCTCTGCATCTATCTTGATTTGATTGTTCAATCCTTTCCATGGTAACCATAACTAAGTAAAATCCATAGAAACCTATCCTTTTAGGAATTTTTTCCATTCTCTACTTAGAAGTAATATGTATGTTTTTCGAATATCAACCACATGTATATAGATGATGTCTTAAATCTAGGGGGTCAATTGTCAACTGTATCCAAACATCTTTCAACACCCTAATGACTTTCACCTCTATTTTATCCAACTATATCACTACCCCATTAGAGGGCTGAGGAGTGACTCCTAACCTTTCCTACTTCATAGATTGTAAGTATTTCAATTTTCATTACAAAAGGCAAGCACCTCCTCAAGCTGAATGTGTAGTTCCTAACTAAATAGAAAGGAGAATTCTTCATTGGGCAATTGTTCCACCTGTATGTTCTATGTAGAATCATAAGATTATAGTAACATAGCATTAAATTTTATAGTTGACACATTGTCATTCATCTATGAATTCTAATTCATCTCTTGATTTCCATTGTAATATGAACCATCATCATTAGATGCATTTTGACCATCATCATACTGATTGATGTCCACATATTAAACATTATTGTTATTGTTATCTTCAAGAATGCTTCCATTATTTGGACAAGTGTTCCATTGTCAATTCTATCTTTGGAAGCCATTGTTGCAATCAGGAGGATTGAAATTGTTTCCTCCATTGTTATTTCCTGCATTTTTTGTTCCTAGCATTGTTGTTTCCACTAAAATTCCTATTATAGTTCTGACCATAATTGTTTTTGTAAGGACCAACATTATTTCTTTAGAAGTTTTTATTCTATCCTTATGACAACCTTAAGTGATTTAGCTCATTGTTCATTTGTAACATGGTCTTCTTCATTTGACCAAACTCAAAGGCAAAACTATTGTCTGGCTCAATGTAAGCTACAACCTTTTGCTCAAAGAAAGTAGCTTTTGGAGGTTCATACCCTGGATATGTTAAAGTGGGGTTTTACAAAGAAAGTGTCTACTATAATGGAACTATATTCATAGGTATGAATTTTCTAGGCATCATAGGTGCTTCGATAGGATATGTTAAATCATTGTAATAACTTAAGCTAGAAGCATCAATCCTCCTCCATTAGGATTGGCTTGCTTAGTGAAGGTAATCACTTTTGTGAAGACCTTATCCAATGTGATGATATTTTTTGTAGGGATTCTTCTTAGAAAAATAATAGTAAGATGGTCCATAGCATTTTCATAAATCTAAATAGCAGCTTCAACTGGTATAGTGTATGGCATTTCTAACTTGTAATATTCCATATGAAAGTGATGGTTGAAGTGAGAAACCATCTTAGCTAGGTCCCCTTTGATTGTTATGAATTGTTGATATATCATAGTTGGGTTGATGAAGGTCTTGAATTGTTCCAAGAACAATTTTTTAAAATTATCCTAGTCTCCAATACATCTAGGTGGCAAATTAATGTACCAATTAAAGGTAACTTCCCCCAAAGAATAGGGGAATAAGAAAAGAACAAAATTTTCATTAGCAATCTATTTTCCATTAAAAATTTCCTTGAATACCTTGATGTGATCTTTAGTAGTTTGTGTCTCTCCATAGATGAACCTTGGGCAAAAAATTTTAGGATTCTTAGGAAGATCATTGAGTATGCCTATCAAGTTGATTGGTGAGTCTACAACATTTGTGAAAAAGGATTTCATAGGATTTGGTGGAATAATGGGTGGTTATTGTAGAGGTGGAACTGAAGAAGGTGATGAAATGTTCAATGGAAGTGGTAGAATTTGAGGTATTCCTTTGTCACTACGATGTTTGCAAAAATGGCTAAGCTCGAGGAACTCATGTGTACTAGGTGAAGAACTTAAACCTTGATGAAATCAGGATGATGGATCAAAATCTTCTAGTTTGCATCACTTATGGAAAAAGAACACCTTTTCAAAAGTACACTTTCTCAAAAATATGGTGCACCTTGGAAGATAGTGCACCTAGTGCGCCTTGAAAGCTCGAAAGCTTGGAAGCTCAAAAAAAAATTTGGATTTGTAAAATGTAGAATTTCAAAATTGAAAGTTTTTTTCTTCTATTTCAAATGTTATAGGACCCTCGTTCTAGTGCCACTTCTATTGAGCTATCATTTTGCATGATGCTTAACAGCAGAAATCTTTTCAAACTCCTCTCTTGAAAAGTTAACCTAGGATCAGCTCCAAGGTTTTAGGCAATATTGTGACCTACTAGAATCCACTAAGTTGAAGATAAATGTGAGTGTTCACAAGGAGGCCTCTGTTGGTTTGTTAAAAAATTTGGATAAGTTTTTGAATTGGTTTGTTGTTTCAAAATAACAACCACACAAAAAGAAATATATTTTTGTATTTTCTATTTTATGATGAATGCAATCTAATAATTCAAATATATGAATTCCTAATTTAACCAAGTTTTTGTAAAAGCAAATAACAAAGATAGGGTAACAAGAACTTTAAGAAAATGACTTGAAAAGTAAATCCCTAACAAACATAGACCATAGAAACAACACATCTATAAGTTAAGCCTTTGAAAAGATCAGTAGGTAACCAATAAAAATAAGAGTAGCACTTCCTTATTTCCACTGATGCAATTGTCGATGGGAATTCAATAACTCTAATATGTTTCACTTTTCATCAAATTGCAAGGCCATGGAAATTGTGCTCATGTAAGACAAAAAGCTATGCAAGAACAATATGATGATCTCTTCTCGAACTAAGTATGTTAGTGAAAGTTGTAAATACGTAGAAAACACTAGAATTAAAAGATCACACAATCATAAAAATGCAATAAAACTATTGGCTCGATTACACTTCATGAACATACATCCACAAAACATATCACACTTAGGCAAGAATCACTACACTCCAAATGTGACCACCAACAACATATATTATTGCATCAAAATAATGGTGGCCTAGAATACATATTACATTGCTCTATTTATAAGAAATCTTTTCCTCAATTTGTATTGACAATGAGAGATATCTTTATGAAAACATATGCTTCTAAACTAATAAAAATAAATCTAATTATGTACAAAGTAACTATCTAACTAGTGCTAAGTAGGACTCTATCCATATTGATATCATTAAATGGATGCATGAGCCTTTACATGTCTTAAAAAAAAGAAAGCATGAGAAAATAAGAAAGAGAAAGCCTTTAGATGATGTAGGAGTGTCTATAAGTGCCAAAAGTAGAAGCTCCATCTTTACTAGGCATCTATAGGAGATAAACTGTAGTCAAAATGAATTTTCTATGCATGGAAAGCCTTAAATTTAGAACTAGTAGTTAATTATTGGTGCACCTCTAAATTCTTCAAAATCTTCCAGCAAACCTCTGAAAAAGAACACCTTAGAAGCAATGCACCTATGCACCTCGAAAGCAAGCTCAAAAATGCAAATTTCACCAAGTGTCAAAACTAAAATTTTGGCTTCTAGGTTTTGTTCTCCTTTATACCAGAGCTATGCTTGGGTATTTGCCTTTGAATTTCTCAATGATCTCAGTTACTTGAGCTGAATCTAGAAATCTAAGGCTTCATACTTTTCCTTCACTTTTTGCCTATAGTTTCCTACCTCGATGTGAGTCTCTACAAAATCTCTAAGTTTCACATCTAACTCTAATAATGTTTCCTCCGTTCTAAATGCTTATATGATGTCATCATCATTAGAAGCTTCTTCAAAAGTCTTTCAAAATTTCTTAACTGCTACCTCTATAGCTATCAATTTGTTCTTGGAATCATCTTCAAAAATGTCTAAACACACATCACTATAATGTTTCTATACCTCCAAAATTTGCTCTTAGGTTTGATCCTTGAGCTTGTGAATCTCTACATGTAATTTTTCCATTACTTTATTGCCATCTACAATCTTCTCTATCCAATCATCAATCTTATCTAACTCTTCTATTGTATACACCTCCATTAACATTTGATACCTTTGGCCTTTGGTTTCCTATAGTGCTTGCAAGTTCTTGCCCCAAGTATGTACTTCATCCATCAAACCAAAATCTTGATTCAAAATGGCCACTAGCCTATCAGCATTATCCTACATATAGTACAGCAACTTATGATTTCCTTGTATAACCTATATACCCTTTTCATCAAAACTTTCTCAGCATTGCTGACAAGCTACCAAAAATGGGTCTAGTTGTATTCTCCTCTTGTCCCTTCTCTTCGGTGTTGCATTCAAAGTTTCCTCAAGATTTGTAGGATCTAGAGGACCAACAACTTCCTCCAAATATCCTTTTGGGATCTCATTTTTTCTCCAAAGTGTTATCAATTTTGCCTCATCCTATTTTAAGCACCTAAACACTTCTTTGATTCTTGTTGTCATGATCAACTTAGCCATGTCCAATGTAGGTTTCCCAAGCATGACCTCCTTGATCCAATTATCTCTTTGAGTCAATTGTTCAACATCTATATGTAGAGGGATAGCTAAGTTAGCAAATAAGTCCTAGTTCTAATCACTCATAATGAATGCCAATGCCCATGCATCCTTTGGTGGTGACTTAGATTTTCTAAGAACTTCAATCATTTCTATCTTATCCTCTTCCTTAGCAGTGACTTTTTTCCTTTTGTTTCTAATGACTTGCTTCCTCAACCATCTTAGAACATGCTCTATTAGGGATTTTCCTTTTGAATATGAAGGAGTTTTATCTGTTATGCTCTTCCCTTTATCCTCCCTCTCTGGAATCTTCTCCTGCTATAAGAGATCCACACCGGGAGCCTCTGTATCTATGGAGTCCACAGTTCTCACCTTTGTTTCTTGGGAAGTTTTTTATGGTTGCTCGCTTATTTGCCCTTCCTTTGACACTTCATTGGAGGATACACTAGTAAATTTGAACTTAATTTTTGACAAAATTTGGTCAAAATTTTGATGCAAGTTGGTCAAAATTTTGACCAATACATTCATCAAAAAAATTTAATTTATGCTAGCTCTGATTTGTCATTATTGGTCAAAATTTCCACCAATGCTTGGTCAATTTTTTTTTAGAATTGGTGGAAATTTTGACCAATTCTTAGTAGAAAACTATCAAGAATTGGTCAAAATTTTGACCTATGTTTGGTCAAAAAAAATTTATAATTGGTGGAAATTTCAACCAAATCTTGGTAGAAAACCATCAAGAATTAGTCAAAATTTCCACCAATGTTTGGTCAAATTTTTTTATAATTAGTGAAAATTTTAACCAAGTCTTGGTAGAAAACTATCAAGAATTGGTTGAAATTTCCACCAATGTTTGGTCATAAAATATTTATAATTGGTGGAAATTTCGACCAATTCTTGGTAGAAAACTATCAAGAATTGGTTGAAATTTCCACCAATGTTTGGTCAAAATTTTCTTATGTTGTATCAAGCAATTGTTTCTTATCCAAGCCATTTAATTTGATTGCTTCTCAAAGGTGTACTTTGATTGCTTTAGAATCAAAGTACACCTTTGAGAAGAAAAAATCTCCTGGTCCAACTTTATCTTTGCAGAGATTTTAAAGGTTGCAAATTAAATGGCTTGGATAAGAAATAATTGCTTGATACAGCATGGAACAAAGAAGAACATAAACGTATAGAATGGTCATGCATTCTTTGAAATGATCTAAAATGTTAATTCAAATAATTATACACAATATTTTCTAGAAATCTATAAATGAATCAGATATAATGGTTTAGAAGCTCCAAAATTTAGGAAATGACAAAAATATCCTTCAAGATGATTTATGTTTTTGGCTCTTTCAAAGAGAGATTTAAAGATTTTAGAAATGAAGATTTCCCATGTATACTTACATTCCTTTAAGATTGGTAGAACTATTATCATCTTCTAGTGGCAAGAATGCACCAAAAAGTTGATTATCTCCACTCTATAATGTAGCCATTGCAAGATTTAACACTTAACTCGTTTAAACACATTATGAAACCAACATCATATGAGGAGTATATTACCACATCACTAGACTAATTTTTGATACCTAATGATCGACATGTTTCTAGACATTGAAGCTATCGGTACAAAGCAAGGAGTTATTAAAAGTGTTATCTAGGAGAGAAAATCAAATAAAAATAGCGAATGATTATCTTAACTTACCATCTATGGCTATGCAATGAACTTGTGTCAAGCATTTTCTAGCCTTAATTTTGACATGAATTCCCACCAAACATAATGCAAACACAACTCTACCAACTACTCCACATGCTATGGTTCTTGCTAGTTTTTTTATCCTGCCTACAGAATAGAACACTTGCTTTTAATAATAATCCCAACAATAGGTTAATTTGCAGAATTATGGGTATCTTAATTTGACATAAAGATAGCCTAATTAAAAATGCACCTTTGTTTCATGTCAGGAAACTTACTTCCATTTTTGTTAAATGCTTATTTAATAGTAAAGTGATTGAATCATATACAAATGATAAATGGGAATTCATTGGTGGAAATAAAGTAAAGCATTAAATTACTCTTCATGAACCAAGCTTTAAAGGAATGTATAGGATGATAAGATCATTTATTGAACCCAAAATAAAGAGTAGTATGACAGATACTAGTGCTTAAAAATCTTTGTCTTTCATAGTCTATATCATTATAAAAATATCACTTGGTAATATACAGTATAGAGTGTCTGAATCTAGTAGTCTTAGATAACCCTAAAGATCACTCAAGTATAATGACAAACTAGCCAAAAAGGTGTTGTACATAATGAGCATAAGTAGACTATGCCACTATGAAAACAAGAATTAACATGGCTAAAGTTCTAAACATACCAAAATTACAAAACAAATGGTAAATACAAATCAATCATCGCACAACTAAAATTATAGTTCATATAGTTTTGGCTTGTCTAAACTAGCATAGAAGATTAAGCAATTAGACACACAAAGAGTAGCTCAAGAGTTTCCTATAAAGCTAAAATCAAGACACGTAACTATTTGGATTTTGACTACAATATACAAATCCAATCTTATCCAGTGCTTGATCACAATATTTCTCCAAAGTAGAAAAACTAAAATAGGTAGCCTACATAACATGAAAGTGAAAAAATCAGAAGGTACAAGCTAGGTGCACATATGGAAAAAATCAAATTGAGCCCCAGTCTTTTATTCAACAACCCAATCACTAAATCAGTCAGTTCCAACTTCCACATATCAATGGATATTCACCATCAAAAGCATCACAGATTAGGAGAGGGGTAAGGTTGCAATTATTTGTCAAACAATCTTATCTATCCACGTTGAGGTGAGCATGTCATATTTACAGCCAATTCTTACACAAGATATGAGAAAATCCACAAAGTCTCTTGAAATCTGAGTTTAATTATAATTAAATATTATATAAATGTGTTACAAAAAAGATGTGTAAAAACCATACTTGTTGGATGATTATGTCTCTTGTCATGCCAAAAGAAAAATAATAAATAATGACATTATGTATATGTTATAGCTATACATCTCTTCCACTAATAGCTATGCATCCTTTCCATAAACAAGTCTCGAATGTCCATGACTAGCATTCAACATTTTTACATACCCATAGCGGTGTAATAAATAGTAGTGCTAACAAATTAATTTGTTAAAAAATTAAATCATTATTCTCCAAGTGTAGCAATGAAGATGTCTAATTCTTGCAACATAAAAAAATTAAGCTTGTGATTCTTGCAAACATATAGGTTTGTTGAAGAGGTGGGACTAACTCCTAAGGAAATATGAAGCATAGAGTTAACTACTTAAGTGTTAACATAGACTGTCATTGTATACTATCAAAGGCCTATGAGTTCAAGAACAAATTCATTCAAAAATTGTCTTACAACATTACTTGATAACCATACAAAATCATCCAAATGGCACTAAGAAAATTTCAAATCAGTCATCACCTAAAAAAAATTAGTTTTCCTACAATAATATATTCTTTTTGGAAGATTCAATAAGCATGCAAAAGGAATAGCTTAATCTAGCCATTATTATTTGAAGTAATCATGTAAGCTTTAAGGACTTTAAATAAAAATAGTCAAGACTCAAGAATGAGTGAAGGCATATGAGTTAAAGCCATAAATATATTTAAAAAGAACACAATATCAAAGAAAATTTTATTAAGACTATGTATGGAATTATTTCTCACAAAGATTAAATAGTAAATAAGGTAAAAAAAAAAAGACTAAAAAAAACTTACCTTAGTAAATGTTGCTACTGTCTGTAACACATGGGTAACAAGTTTCCTTTGACTACTTGAATATTCATATGATAACTTAATATATTGCTCCCCAAGTTGCTTAAGTTTTGCATTTGTGAATTTGACTCCATCCTTCTATGTTTCTAAGACTATATACTATGTATTCAACTTCTTTTATACTTTTATTTCCTCTTGTCCAAATTGTGTGCCTTTCTCCAATTTTAAAGCCTCATCAATAGGAAGATCCAGATCATCTATTGCTTTATGATGTACTTTTTGAATTTTTTCTTCCACTTCATCTCATTCACTCTTAAGTGTTGTTAGACTAGGATTGTAACTAGTTGAGATCATGTACTCTCCATTGTCAAGTTGATCAAGATCAATAGTAGCCTCCACAAGTGTTGCAAACTTTTTCAAATGCTCTTCATTTGTCCAAAGGTTGAAGGCATCCAAATATCTTTTCTTGATCAATAAAGAAAAGTCCCCTTGATATTGTTTGAGTGAACTTTTTATTGCAGGAAGTTGTATGCTTGTATGTCACATGTACAATAACTATAGTGAACAAAAACAATCCAAAAATAGTTTAAGTGCTTAAAAACCATAGTTATCATCTTGTAAAAGATGTGATATCTACTAACTACAAGCTTATCATGATAGCTAAGAAAAATCATAGATGACAAAATACACCATTTAATCAGTAAGTGCAATTGTACAACACAAAAATAAATTTAGATACAAAGAAATGATCAACATTCATTCAAAAGCATGATGTCATCATTGTGAAAGAAAGACATAAATTTAGTGCAAAAGTGTCCATGTGATCATAGAAGAGAAAAAACACAAAGCATGTTTATTGCAAATGCATAGTATAAAAAATAAAATACATTAAAATTTAAAGGTCCTTGCCTGATAGAGCTTTACAATATCTTGTAGATTGGCCCTACCTTTCTCCATTTTTCACACAAGTCAGTCAATATCTATAATTCATTTTAGATGAAGTCTTAAATCTTGGCGTAATGATGCATCCTCAACAAATGCCTACACCATATCTAGTCTACACTTGATCTCTTCTACATATAAGAGAGGTTTCTTGAGCCACCTATTCAATAGTCTCTTCCCCATGCCAGTAGTACATGTCCTATTCATCAATCCAAATAAACTAAAGTTCTTGTTCACATCTATTTTACTTTCAAGAACATTCAATGCTTGTAAAGTTGCAACATCTAGCTGCATAAATCTACCTATGTGATAATGTTGAATGGTAAACTTTCCATAGTTACTGTCATCTACAAGAAAATCTATGTAAGAGAGGAGAGGCCCCAAAGCTCCAATAGTAGACTCTGAACTTGCAACTATGTCCTTCAATGACTTAATTGAACTTTTTGCAAGGCAATGAAGATCTTGATCAACATCCCTAGACTTGATATCAGATTTCTTCTTTTTAGTTAAGAGAACTATTGGTGTAAATAAGTATTTACTATTTACACTCTACTTAAGTTTGCTTAGGTTAATGCATTATTTTATTATTTTATTTTGTGAGACACTTAGGAATTTGTACACCTTTTTGATTTGTCATGTTGACAACATAGAAGTATGTGACTCTAATTTAGCACATGGTGTCTACAACACTGGAGTTTGCATCATTCACTGAGTTGTCATGTAGACAACATAGTTATTCACACTCCCTTTTTAGAAAATGTTGTCTACAACACTAATTTGTGTGATACACCATTGTAGGCTTATCTTCTCATCATCACACTTACTTCCATGCTTAATGGAAGATAACCCATATCTAGTGGACATGTGTCTGGTTGTATGACTTATCATGTTGCTAACTTCTATGCATTGTAGAAGCTCTCCAGATGCCTTTATATATAGGCACTCCTAGTGTACTTGCATATGGTATATTGAATGAATATATCCTCATTCTGATCATACTCTCTCTTTGGTCTATTGTTCTGCTCGTGTTTGAGTTCCTTGGTCTTGGTGAATTCTACACTAAGCCAAATTCTTACATGGTATCAAAGCTTGGGGAGATTCTCTACACATAGCCTTTTGAGATCATAGTCGCTTTAGCATCTTGACTTGAATCTAAAGAATCTATAGAAATTAGGAGTGTCTAGAGCTAGATCTAACCTCTCCATTATGTCCAAAATGTTGATTCAGTGAAGATTGACTATAAATTTGCCTGTGCTAGGCTAAAGTTGATCGTAAGGAAAAAAAAATTTGCAAACTAGCACCCAAAGGCACTAATTTGCAAACCGAGTATGGTCATTTAATTAATCTAATTATTTGTTTTTCAGATCTACATTTTATTTAATCTCTACATATTTTTGAATTTATATTTTTGGAAAATTATTCTGCCCAATTGGGTTGTCAGAGGAAAAAAATTGCAGAACTGAGTAGTCACACCCTAGCCTATATTTATTAATTTCATAGGGGAATATTCCATTTGGCACAATCTAAATCTGTGGACAAACGTACCATTTTCTACTAGTAGCCAAGGCAATAGATTTGGCATTCTATCCACCAGCTACACTGAACATTTTCGATTGAGCATCTTAGAGGATCGGCACATACCACAAGATAGTGGCCTTTGTTGTTTAAACCCCATAGGGGTTTCTTTTTAAAGACCACAGACGCCCACAACACCAGTGATGTGGGATTTTTTTGAAAATCTGGGATTCGCAATCTATTTTCTCCATCCCACAATTTTCTTTTTTGGCCTCATGTTCAATTCATGATAGTAACAAACTTGCAACACGTGGTGCAATCTGTGACTGCCACATGGTGTATACTATGCAGCCCTCATGGAAAGGACCTGCCAACTCACCTACCAATCACCAAGTGCCACATCAATAGGATAGCCACATCCACTACCCAAGTCGACGTGCCACACATGGCACAATTTAATCCACCCACATGGTAAATACACATGATTGGTTGAACAGTCAGAAGTGACTGTACATTTATGTAGGCACTGAGTTAGTGCAATTCGTACCCACATTAGCTGAAATAGTTAGTTGTACAACATCCACACAAGCTCTTCCATGTTGGCAACTGTACATCTAACTATGCAACCCTACTCAGCAAATCATATGCCAACTCACTTGGGTACATCATCCATGTCTGTATAGTCTATACAGTATGGTCATACAATTGTGTACACTAATGTCACCATCCATACTATTGACATCTTCATTGAGCTTGGAGTTGTTGATGTCATCAATCTACTAGCCTAAATTTGATGTCTATCTAACTATCATTCCATAGAAAATTAGAACAACTGCGATAGCTATATGACCATCAAATTTAACCCCATCTTTTGCTGATGCAACCCCTCTTAAGATTGATTTTTTATTTTGTAGTCTGACTTTGGGAGGCCATATCTCATTCATCTAGACTCCAAATTAGGTGTGATATTTTTTTAATTTGGTAGAATTTCCTAAACTTTTTAATAGTATAACTCTTTTCTAGTTTTGGTGCATAAATTTGTTAGAATTTGTGTTTTCTGATGACTCTACTTGCATAATCCTACATTTTGTAACTTCAAACGCTCCATACAGGCACATCTGGACTCGAAAATAGGTTTTATTTTCTTTGAAAGTGCATTATTTTTCATCTGCTTTCCAAATTTGCTATCAGATCATAGGGTTGTGTGGACAATAGTGCCCTATTCAAAAATAGGGCCCTTCTTTACTTTGTATTGCTTTAGAATTGTAGCACATTGTAAAGTTCTAGATTTTTAATTCATTAAGAGGTTGTAACAAGAAAATTAGAAGTCCACAAAGGCCAAAATTGGCAAGTGGCCATTGTAATCACACTACTTATAAAGTGTCAACAGCATCTATTTTTGGGGTGGGGGAGATTTCTTGATTTAGTGAAAAGGGGACATGTTCTTGGTGTTATGTCTCTTCTTTTTTGCAATTTTCTTTCATTTTCTACATTATGAGAAATTTTAAGCTTCCAAAATTAACTCCACATAACTATGTTACATGGTCCATCAAAATGTGGTATCATTTAATGCACAATGGAGTTTCTCAATATGTAGATGGTACCCTTCTTGAACCAATAGGTGATAATGTATTAGCAAGTGATATTTTAGCTTGGGTAGCAATGGATAGGAAATCCCTAGGTGATATATGTTTGGTGGTTGATGACAAGATCATGTATCAAATTAAGAAGTCTTCTACATCCAAGGAAGCTTGGGATACTCTCAAAAACCTATATGGTAAAGTGTCTGAAGAGGATGTTTTCAAAATTGAAGATGAGCTTGTCTCGTTAGATCCTAAGTCATTTGATTCTATATAGGATTTCATCATTAAGGTGAATGAACTAAGGACAAAGCTTACTGATTGTGGGAGTTCTATCAATGATGATAGATTGATCTATCTCATACATAACAAGTTGCCATCAGAGTATTCCACATTTATATCTTCTTATAACACCTCAAAAACTAAATTAGGGTTAGCCTATAAGAAAGTCTCTTTTGATGAATATGTTTATATGTTTGATATAGAAGAGAAGAAATTGAAATCAATGGGGATTCTCAATTCACCTAAGTCTAAAGCATTGGTGGCCAACAATGAGGGTTCTCAAAATTTAGCTGGGCAATCTTCAAATAAAGGAAAGGGTAAGAATAAGAAGTGAAAGAAAAAATTAGAGGATACAAAAAAGACAATACCACAATCAAATCAACAATGCAAGTCTTCCTCAAATTCCAACAAGAAGGGGGACAACAATAAGGACAATAAAAAGTGTGCCTATTGCAAGAAAATGGGTCATGAAGAACATGAGTGTTATCTTAAGAAGATTGATGAGTTGACCAACATCATGAAGAAACATAATATTTCATTGCCTAATGCTTATAAGGATAAAAGGTCTTCTTCAAATTCAAAGGGAAAAGGGAAAGCACTCATGGCAAATACAAACTCTTCAAAGGAATCGATACTTGACTCAAGTGACTCTTATCACATGGGTTCTTCAAAGGAGGATTTTTCTTCAATGAAGTAGTCAAAGGTACCGCATATCTTTGTGGGAGATGATACCAAAATGGAAGTTAGAGGGAAAGAAAATGTGGAAATGGAAAATGGAGAGTTTTAAGATGTTCTCTATTTTCCAAACCTAAGTTCAAATCTCCTATCAATCTACCAAATTACTCACCTCAGAGATGGACATAGAGTTGAACTCCTTCCTAACTCACTACAGGTGCACAGTTTAAAAGATGACTCCTTGGTTGCAGTGGGGAAAGTGAATCATAACAAAAGGTTATACTCTTTCCCCCATTTTATGCCCAAGTCTCCTTCAAAGGCCTTGTTTTCTCAATCAAATTTAACAATGCAATTATGGCATCAGCGGTTTGGACATCTTTCCTTCCACTATCTTCAGTAACTTTTCATAAATAGAATGGTCAAAGGTCTACCCCAAATCAACTTTTCCAATGGTGACTATTCAATAGATTCAGTGGATATGCATCTAGACGAGAAGTTATAGAAAGGGAAGTCTTCAAGAGCACCAGTTATTCTACAGATGGTTCACATGGTATTAGCAGGTCCTTTTGCAGTGGTATCAGTTAGTGAGGGTCTCTATATACTTACTTTAGTTGATGACTTTTCAAAATACACTTGGGTCTACTTTCTTCATCATAAGAATGAAGTGTTGGACAAGTTTCTAACCTTCAAGACTCATGTTGAACAAAAGTCATCAAAGTTCTAAGAATGGACAATGGAAGCATGTATGTGAATAGAAGACTACAAGACTTTTGTAGACTTGAGGAAATTGATCTTCAGAATCCACTAGCATTCAATGCACATAAGATAGATGTTGCAACATTAAGGATCCAAACTCTCAAATCTATGGCAAGTTGCATGATACAAGCCAACTCTCTAGATCCATCACTTGAAGTTGAAAAAATTAGTAGTGCCGCTCACATTCTTAACAAATATCCTCATCTAGCCTTAGATGGAAAGACTCCTTTTGAGGCATGGTGTGGTAGAAAACCTATTATGACACACTTCAGAGTCTTTAGTTTTCCTGCATGGGCAAACATATCTTCCAAGGGATGCAAGGCATAGTCACCTTGGCCTTGTACTTTCAATGGTTATGAAGATGGTGTGAAGGCATATAGACTCATGGATCCAAAGACACATCAGATTTTTTTGGAGAAGGATGTACACTTTGAGGAAAGTTCATCTAGCTTGTCCTCTAATCCTCTCCACACATCATATCATGTAGAAACTAATAGTGACACTAGAGATAGTGCTTCAAAAAATTTAGACACATACTATTCTATCGATAGTTGCAATGAGAGGTCACTATATCAATTCATTCCACATGCATATATAGCCATCGTGATAGGTCCAACACAATAGGGTGCATCCAGTCTTCTAGATCCAGCTTCAATGATAGATTTGGGGGATAGTATTGATGATCTACCTCTTCATCTTGATGTAATAGCACCTTCTTCAGTTTTCATGAGGGCTCCATCTGACCTTCTGATTCATTCTCTACATTATTAGTCATCATAGTTTGAAGTGATTATGGATACTTATGATTAGTAGTTGCAACAGGGTTCTTCATCGATTGAGGAGACAGGCAGTTCTTTGAGATAGGTTCTTTAGCTAGTTGAGCACATTTTAGAGACATCACTTATCCATGGGATTCTTTCCATACATAGTGGAATCATCTCATTTGTACCTTTTCCATTGTTTCTTCCTAAGGGGAGGAACACCATTCTATAGTGTTGGATTAGCTTCTTCATCAAAGCAATCACTGGTCAGCATTCTTCTTTGGGGGGAGGAGCCTATCTTATCTCTCTTCCTCTTCTCATTTTTATCTTATGTATATACTGGATGTATGTTTTAATGGGGGGGTGGGGTCTTGATTACTCCATCCATCCATACATCTTATGTTTTTCATCTCTCTTTTTGGGGTAGGGTTTTTCCCATTTGGTTTTCCCTTTTTTTCTACTTTATGAGAGATTTCACTTTATTATGTACATGGGTACCTAACATGGCCTAGTAGTTGAGACCCATCATGCATTGCATCCTAGATTTTGTAAGCTTAAGGGCATTCCCCTAAGTTACACTTAAGTGGGGGTGTTGGTGTAAATAAGTATTTACTATTTACACTCTACCTAAGTTTACTTAGGTTAATGCATTATTTTATTATTTTATTTTGTGAGACACTTAGGAGTTTGTGCACCTTTTTGAGTTGTCATGTTGACAACATATAAGTACATAACTCTAATTTAGTACATGGTGTCTACAACACTAGAGTTTTCATCATTTACTAAGTTATCATGTAGAAAACATAGTTATTCGCACTCCATTTTTAGCACATGTTGTCTACAACACTAATTTGTGTGATACACCATTGTAGGCTTATCCTCTCATCATCGCACTTACTTATGTGCTTAATAGATGATAACCCATATCTGGTGGACATGTGCCTGGTTGTATGATTTATCATTTTGCTAATTTCTATGCATTCTAGAAGCTCTCCAAAGGCTTTTATATACAGGCACTCCTAGTGTACTTGCATATGGCTTATTGAATGAACATATCATCATTTTGATCACAATCTTGCTTTGGTCTACTGTTGTACTTGTGTTTGAGTTCCTTGGTCTTGGGTGAATTATGCCCTAAGAAAAATTCTTACAAGAACATTACAACTTGCCAATACATCATGTGAGTATTTATTATCAGTGGACTTTCCACTGCCTAGAGGTAATAAACATTTCCTACAACAAAAAGCTATCATAGAAAATTCCAAGTTTGAATATTAGTTTTCGTCAAGAAACTCAGTCATACATAAAGTTCTCTTTGTCAGGTCAACAAAGGCCATACCCACAAGGTAATCATTCTCATGAATAACATATTAAAGAGAAATTATCATTGGTGTATCTTGCATGTAGTTGCTAGCAAATAGAATGTCCTCAAAACTGCCAAGCTTGCTAGGGGTTCCAATTTTTTCCAACCTCCAATTTGATCCACTTCCCTCAAAAATATCCACAATATGATCAGTCCTCTCTAACAAGAAGTTTTTGATAATTGTTTCAAACATATTCTTACTAATGCTCATACTTGAGCATCATGTTTGTTACCCAACTGACAAAAAGCAGTTGTGGTCTAGTAGTAAGATTTTGCAATGAAGAGTGCATTATCCCCATGAGCAATGTGGTAATCTTGATATCATTAAATCTTTAGTTGGTTCTATGATCATCTTATCATCTATCAACTTGAATAACTTAGATTTTGTGTTATTGGTAGAGGTTTGGGACTGCTCTTCTTTCATATCCCTTATATCTTCGTGTGCCCCCATCATTTGATAATCTATGATAGAGTGTTGAATCTTATTCGATGCCTAGGTGAATAGATGATTTCATATCTTAAAGTGTTATATCACAACCTCCATTAGCCAATGACTATTTTATATTTGACTCTTGATTTGAGTCAAAGTGTAATATTTTGATACTTTTCCAATAATCAATAACTATATATTGGACCCTCACCAATATTTAGTTAATATATAGTCAAACTACTACCATTGAAGACTTACTAGTTTCCTTTCCACTCATTTCTTCCTCAAATTGGATGTTAGGATACTCTACTGATGCAATGTCCCCTATTGAGACTTTTACTGACTTACTCTACTATTCATAATTAGGGTTTAGATCCCACTTAGATATAACGATATAAAACTTTCCTTACTAGGAGAGTGCCAATTCCTAATAATAAACTTTCATCATTATGAATTTGAATTAAATTAATGAATAATTGAAGATTCAAAATACATTTTCAGCCATTCAATTCCTTGTTGCACTCTTCATCACTAATCTTGACAAAGATGGGGGTTACTTGTCTGTGGGCCTTGGAAACCATTTCTGAGTAGGCTCCCTCAACAGATTTATGGTACTTATATCTAATACCTATCATGAGGCTACCTCCTTAAGGACTAATTTCTTGTCTATCTGAGGGACTGTAGGGAAGAGAATTTCTAATGAGGAATAGGTAGGTGATAATTGGATGAACTTTGTGGTATGCTTTTGGGTTTAATTTGAAGTGGAAATGTTAAACTTCATCCAATTGGGTTTAGCATGGGATGAACCTAATCCCCTTCCCAAGTATCTATTGGTGCCAAGACCAAGGAAAGGAATGGGACCCATAGTGTAGTACACAATGCACTAACAATCCCTCCTTTAGGATGCACATGGGTGGGGAATGATTAGCCATTATATGTGAACTAGTCACTATTGTCTTATGACTCACGTGTGAGCAGGTTACTATAGTCTTTCTGATGTATGTTGGAGGTACTTACTATTTATGTGATGTATGGAAGGCTAGTTAACTTGTGTACCTATGATGTGTATGAGCAAGTTTTTGTATATGAGATAGGTGCTCATTATAATCATGATGTGTGTGATTTGTGATATGGGGTTGAGATTTTTCAGAGAAACTGTCAAATGACTATTGCAAACTAGAACACTGAGGAGGGTTGTAATTACCTATTTACAAAATATCTAAGACCAAAGACAAACATCTATTCGAAATAAGAACTGTTTGTATGGTGGCTAGTGGACTGCAACACCATCTATTGTCATATGGGAGTTATGGTATGAGAGAAATAGACGCATTTTTAAAAAATAAAAGGATAGGATAGGAACAACTTACTAACAAGATGGAGGCTATCGTTATCAAGATTGTGAATAATAGAATATTGAATATGCAAAATGTGGCAGAAAAGATGACTTATTGGGATGAGAAGATGAGAGGTAGATGGATTTGGGTTTTGCAATTCCTTGGTATGTTAGTTTGAGCTTCACTTGGTTTCAAGAATATTAAAATATTCTCTACTTAACAAGGCCAACCATGTGAAGGTGGAAGTTCATTTGGCCTCACCCCCCCTCCCCCTAACATTGATCTAAATTACCCATTATCATCTAATTACATACTTCATTCATTCATTCATCCATTTATGAGATATAACATTCAATCAATAGAATCACATAACATTCATTAATATGATATAAAATTCATTAATAAATAATACTAATCAATACTTCATTAAAACATAACAATATTCATTAGCATTATAAAAAAATAATTATTAATATGCAACATTCATAGATAATTACTAAAAACAAAGTTCTTTCATTATCCAACAAGGTTTATCAAAGACCTTTTTGAAAACATCATTTCTTCTTCTTTTTTTCTCAGCTCTATTAAGAAAAAGGCTAATAGGATTATCAATATCTTCCTCATTGTCCTCCTCTTGTGGCACATGTAATGTCAAATTATGATGGCTCCTCCAAAGAGGTTGTTGCACTATAGGGGGCTCTATTGCAAGAACAAGTAAATGGGTTAAATTGGCATACTCTTTTTCTTTTATTAATTGTTACAAGTCTATAATTAAGTACCAGTACAACATAACATGCATTTTTCTTAGGTGACAATGCCACATCATGTACATTTACATTTTTGATCCACCACTATGTCAACATGTTGAACACTTGGAACATGCTCCACTCCTTCACCATGATGTTCAACATGCTCTAAAAAGGATACGTGCCAAATTGAAAGTGAAGATGTTAAATTATATTCATAATTGTATAATTAATTTCCAATAGAAAATTAATACCTCCATCACTATAATGCACATCATGGCCTTCATTACAAGCAAGTTATATGATAGGATATGAAGGCTACAGTAAAATGTTATGTGCAAACTAGCAACAAAAAGGAATTTTCTCAACTATTCAATTTCATTTACTTTTCATTTGACCAATTTACCTGTGTCTCATTCAGTGCACCAAATTCTTGGGTAAGGCTTTCAGATTCTTGGTCTAGGCATGTAGCCACGACTTTATAGCCTTCCTTCAAGGCAATTTTTCTATCTTCATCTGTGAGCTCGACATTGAATTTTGTGCCCTATATTTTTTGCTTAACATCGTCAATTTTTCATGTATGGTTTCATTAAATAAAATTATTTGCAAAATTATATAAATATATATATATATATATATGAAATTTCATTACTGCTACTTGCAAGTTGAGACTAAAGATTCATATAGCCACCAGAGCTAAGTTTGTGTTGGCCAACTTTTTATAGTCTCGCTTTTGTAGCCACAGATGTGTCCTATAGTCTATGAATAGTTTCAAACATGTTAGATTGTATATTTACAAAGATCACTAATTAGTGCATGATTACAATGTACTTAATACTATCATGAGATACCTTCTTTTTCCCTATGTTGGTTCATTTACTCTATTTTCACATAGCTTTTTATCCTTTGTATCTTCTATTATTTCATTTCACTCCATCGTTGGAATCATAGGAGGATTCTCGTACTTTAGGTTCTCCATAAGAACCCTTCTATATTGATTCCTCATAGTCTTTGTATGCCTTGATGCTCTTTTTAGAAGTAGGCCAGTGTCAAAAATGTTTTTTTCCAAATAATTCCTCAAAAGATGTAATTAGCTGATTTTTTAATTCAGAAGCCTATAAATTCCACCTTTTTAAAAAAATTAAATTGTTAGATCAATAATTTTAATATAGTACAACAAATGGAAGAAAAAAAAAATATCTAGCAATGATATGAAACTACGTACCTTTTTATGAATGGGGGGTCCAAATAGCCCCAATGTCATATCAAAAAGATGGTCAAAGAAAACATTATTACCTATAAAAACATAAAGGGATTATCAGTCCAAAACAAGTTATGTATAAGTAACTAAATTTACACTTTAAATAATAACAATTTTAAAGCACCTTGAAGCTTTTGTAATTTAAATAGAAACATAGTTTTCTTGTTCAACAATAATGTCCCTTCAAATGAACTAGGACTAGTCACACGGATTGCTCCAAGAAATCGATCACCTTCAGTAGTACTGCTCTGTATTGCTCTATCAACTGAAGGTCTATATATTAGTGCACAAAATAGGTACATGAGTACAAAATCCACCCAACAAAAAAAAATACATGATTAGCACATTACACAATATAGCAATACAAGGTTTTACTAGTTGTACTAAGCATAGACGAGGATGTTTGCATGCTCCTTGTTGCCGACAATGAACAAGGTAATATTGGAGCATCAATCGAAGGAGGCATCCACACTTCATCGTAAGCTAAAGAATACAATATTTTTAGCAAAGACATTTGCAATAGATAAATATAAAATGGGATACTAGCTAGAAGTGTCCAAAAAAAAAGTTAAGTGTTATAAAATTGAAAAAAAAAAATAAAGAAAGTGTTACTTATATGAAGATTGTGTGCTACAAACCTCACCACGTTCACCACATGATGTCACAATTATCACATATTTTTGTACAAGAACACATAATATTTTAGATCATGATCCATAAGATACTATAAAATATTAACATCTATTGAACTTCTACTATTGTTTTAGATTAATTACTACTTACCTTCAAAGGTTTGACCCTACGATCCAATTCTTTTTGCAGTGCCTCTTTCTCCTCGCTTGTGTCATAGTCGATGATAATGTTAACAATTTCATCAATGTATCTTTGTTTGAGTTTTTGGGCCATGAACATAGGGTCAGCACTAAAGGTGATGTCATGTAGAAATGACACTCGTATTTCAGATCGCATTTGATCTGCTATCATCCTAACTTTTTCCTATCATTTGTGACATCAATATCAGTCAAATTTCATCAAAATAACTCCAAAGCCATAAAAAAAGAATATTATAATATGACATTTGTTTCTATATAATAATAAAAATTATAATAATTAATGTTTACCTCTATTGAAGGTGTCTGAGTTGGCACAACCCTGCTTGTGCGTGGTGGTCTACCCATGTTGCCCTATGAAAAATATTACTAATTCTTAGAAATCAGTAGTGAAATGAAAGTATTTGACATGTTGTACTTAATGTTTGTATTTGCACATATGATTTTGAAAGAAAAATTTTGTGTAACTAATGTGTATATCTGTAAAATTCAAAATTAGTAAAATTTCATCAAAATAAATCCAAAGCCATAACAAAAAGAACATAATAATATGACATTTGTTTGTATATAACAATAAAAATTACCCCTGGTGGTGGAGGTGGATGCTTTGGTCTCTACCCCTGGTTTGAATGTCCCTCCTCAGGGTCAGACGTCGTCTGATTCTCTCACGAAGGTTGTGGCGGCTTTTGCGTCCCCTGGGTTCATCGGGTCTTTGTCTTCTGAGGCTTGGGTTGCTGAGGCTGCAAAGATTGAGGATGGCTGGATCGTGGTTAAACAGAAGAAGTCTAATTCTTCTGCCCCCCCTTTAGATAGGGTCCTTCGGTCGGGTAAGGGAAAATTCATATCAAAAGGAAAATCTTATGTTTCCTTATGTTGACCGGGTGAAGGTGAACTAGTTCCATTACTGGTTCGTTGGATACTGGTTTGGGAGGTTTTTCAAGTTGTTGTTCCAGTCTGTTGACTTTCCAGGTTCCAGTATTGTTTTGGTTAATTTTTCTGGTCACATCTATTGGTCTCAGGTCCCTGTAAAACTTGATTTAGTTGTTTAGCTAGTTTCAGGTCCTTTTTAACCTGGTCGTGCTTAATGGTTTATCTTTCTCTTAGATGTAAAGGGTTTCAGGGCCCCTTCAAAACTTTCTTTTACCTCAATCTAAAACAATAAAAATTACAATAATTAATGTTTACCTCCATTGAAGGTGTGTGAAATGGTACATCTCTTCTTGTACGTGGTGGTCTACCCATGTTGCCCTGTGAAAAAGACTAGTAATTCTTAGAAATCAGTAGCAAAATGAAAGTATTTGACATGTTGTACTTAATGTTTGTATCTACACATATGGTTTTGAAAGAACATAATAATACGACATTTTTTTCTATATAATTTGAACAATTACAATAATTAAGGTTTACCTCTGTTGAAGAAGGTGTGTGAGATGGTGCATCCCCACCTGTGTGACATGGTGGTCTATTCATGTCACCCTATGAAAAAAAATCAGCAATAAAATGAAAGTAATAGACTTACCAAAAATATTAATAATAAAATAGATTGTATATGTAAATCATTTATCTTAAGTTAGCCAAAAATTTGTTGTAACTAATCTATATATGTAAAAAAAAATACTTGACATGTTTTGCTTAATGTTAATATATACACATATGGTTTTGAAAGAAAATTTTGGTCATACATGACCCCATCATAGTTGATATTGATCATACCTAGACAGACATTTCATTGATCATCATCTTCATCAATGTTGTCATCATCATCATCATCATCATCACCACCACCATCTTCATCACCATCATCATCATCTTCATCACCATCATCATCATGACCATCATTGCCATGATCATCACCATCTTCATCAACATGATCATGATCTACATTATCATCATCATTATCATCACCATTACCATCAAAATGACCAAAATAATCACCATCTTCTTCTTCATCATTGGGTAATGTCCTTCGTGATTATCATTTTCTTCATCTTCTACTTCTTCAGTATCGTCTTCTTCCATCACATTATACTTTACTGGCCTTCCTCTTGGATCATGTCTAACAAAAAATAACCAACTTGATTTGTGTGGAACACCAAATTAAAACACTTGCTCACATTGGCTTGGAAGAACATAGGGTTCATTTTCGACTGGCTCAAATGACCTTGTATTAATCATTATAAATCCAATATCATGTTCAATAATAGTCCTATCAATATCATTTTGATTAAGCCATAGTCTGAATTATTTGACAACAAATAGAACTATTTTGAATGAATTAAAGTCACACTCAAGTATATCATCCAAAATGTCATAGTATTTATTTTCAGATCGTTAAGGATGTATGTCAGTTCTAGACAAAATATTGGTGACCACAAAGACTACACTTATCCCAAAATCACACATTTTCTTCATTTTGTCTGACTTTTTTATGTGAAATTTATGGCCATAGTAGTACATAGCTTTGTGGCGTTTGACCTGCAATTTTTCAAACATGTCAAGATTATTTGCATTGATATGTGAATTAATATTAAACTTATGGCTCGTAATTAGTAATCTTATGCGTATCTTTGTATCTTTTATGCCATATACTGAATCAAGTACCATTGGCAAACATTGGGATTTCCATTACGATGAGCTTCTTTAACCAACGATGCAACATTGTCCCATGTTAATAAGCAACCATTTTCTTGAGACTATTCAATCCATACCATCATGCAATCAATATTGTTTGCAATATACAAATGTAGTGCATCCCACTCATGACCAATTATAAAGAAAACAATTAGACTAGTTAGAAATAACTTATATTGATGATGGATAAGAATTAATAGACTACAAAAAAAGAAACTTATAATTACCTGTCAATCTCCTCAATCTACCTTTCCCTATCAGGTACTCTCCTTCAAATTTTTCATTAGAGTTGGGATCCCAAATGCGATCTACATGGATATTTGCTGCAAATTTTGAAAGATATTCACTAATGTAGACTATGGTATAGTAAACCATAGAACCTCAGGATGTGCTCTTTGTCGAACCAAGCCCTTCATAAATTTCAAGTGCCTTTAAACCATCCACATTGACCTATTTTCTATAGGTCCACACAATTCAATCTCCTCAACTTGATGTATGAGGTAGTGTTCTTGAGCATTGAAAAAGGTTGAAGGTGGACACTTTTGCATTTCACACATAAGCTATGGAATTTTTCTCTTCCAATATTTTATATCTTTTTTATCAATTTCTTTAGATGATAACAATCTAAAAGAGATTTACCATGAGATCCTTGATCTCAAACATAGACTCAATGAGTTGGAAAGGGAGACCTACATAGGAACAAGGTTAATGAGGATGAACTCAGTGCGAACAAGAAGTTGGAGGCTTTCAACACTACCTCCCTGGATATGGTGAAGACCTTGTAGGGCATATCTGAGCAAAACCTCAACATCCTCAAGGATCATGATAAAATAAAGAAGCTTATCCACCATGGTGATGTTCAAAGCGGCAAGGAGAAGGAATAGGGTATAAATCAAAAAGACAAGCCCCTGGAGGAAGCTATTAGGAAAAGAACAAGGGCCAGCACCAGAAAGAAAGACACCACCACCCCTAAGAAGGACACTATGGAAAAGAAGGAGGAGACGGGCAAGATGTTCAAGCTCAAGATCAATGTCACAGGGATGCTCAGAGACATTATTTGATCTACCTTGGTCTTTGGCGGCCTGCCCTAGTTTTTGGCGCTCTTCCCTAGCTTTTTCTTGCTTTATGTTTTAGGGATTTGTTGTTTTTCTTTCTGGCTCTTGGTGGCCTTTTTCATTTAAACTGTTGACTATCTTTTCTATGTTCAAGGTTTTAGGGCCCTTTTAAAGCTTATTTTCCTTAATCAAAAACAACCTAAAAGAGATTCAACACACAAGAACATATAAACGAGATTTTAGAAAAAATTATACAATAGATTTCAGATAAAATTATACAAATCTAATAAAAAACACTTCTAACCTCGTGTATTTTCCTAGGTCGTATATAACTTGTTTAATATTATTTTCAAACTGGTGTGGGAGGGATAGAGGTAGGACGTACTATAATCATTAAAAAATAATCATTTAAATATATTATTAAATAATGCAATAGGTAGTACATTAAATTTTAGAAATATATTGTAAATAGAGAATATGACTTACCTTGAGAATGTATGTCAATCATGTGTTTTCAACCCTGGCCCAAAATCACTTGTCTTTGATAGAAGAGTACTTATATTTGTAGCTAATCCTGTTAGAAAAAAAAATTTATGACTTCTTTTAATGCATCACTGTTGCTTCATTAATAACCAAGGAAGGGCATTTATATTTATGTGGTCTCCATTGCTATTTGATTCAATAAAATATTTTACTGCATGATTGGATTCATGAATGTCAATACAAATTTTGGCAATTTTTTCTCTATCACACCTTCGTTCCAATATTTTCCATAGTGTCTCTGTTACATTCTTTCCAATATGCATAACATCAAACAAAGATTGGGAAATCCTTGTAGTATGGTAACCTATTAAATTGAGTAGGATAACTTTTCATTCCTCTAAGAAATTGGTTATTGATGCCTTGATGACCTTCATGAGAATCAATTATATCATTAGTAAATATAAGACAATATCAAAATACAAATTTTTAACTTTGGATAACAAACTGGACATTACCTTGATGATTTAGTTGATCGTATTCCAACTTCCATAAATGAGGTGCCATTCTTCATGGCCTTGATGATATCTCTTCTTTCTCATTAAAAACATGGTTTTAGGTAATTCGATACTTATGATTATTGTGGAGAAAGTTCCTAAACTCATCCAACACCTTTTTTCCTAAATTTCTTGAATGATGAGATTTCATCTTCGAACCACAAACTAGACATGAAAATTTTCCTTTTGTCTGAAAACCTAAAATATTATGTAAAATTATCATGTACATCTTAAGCATACAATAAGTAATGTGTAAACACTATAATAGACCAAAAAAATGTGATCTTAACAATAGAACATACCACAAAAATGAGTTAGCCTAGGGGCATCATGTATTGTCCATACAAGCATTGCATGGAATTGAAATTGTCGATATCCTATTGGTCTAGAGATGCCATACATAGTGATGTCATTCCATAACTTTAACAACTCGTCAATTAGGGGCTCAATATACACATTCATATCTTTAACTTGGTACTTACCTAGTAATTGAATGAACATAAACATTACATAACTATTATGACCATTTTCATGCATTGTTTATCAATTAATTTAGAAAACTATTAAATGAAAAAAATACCTGGCACTATCATTGACAACATTATGTGATCCCTCTTTATGGACATCCAAGGAGGAATTTTATTATTAATAACAAAAATAGGCCACACTAAGTAAATAGATCTCATATCTCCAAATGGATTGACAATGTTCATTACTAATGAAAACTTTAGATTACGAGGTTCTTCTTTAAAGTGTGACCATGTTTCTTCTATCTCTTTAAATCTAGAACCATCCGCAAGCATTTGCATACTGTCATCTTGACTTTTATTGTGTGCATGGTAATCCATAAATTGTGTCAGGCTAGTGTACTTGAATAATCTCTGAAGATGTGGAATAATGGGAATGTACCAGAGAACCTTGTGAGGCACCTTTTTTGTTATTTGATCTTACCGATATCTACTAATATGACAATCAGGGCATTCTGTTGCAAATTCATGTTGTTTATGATATAGAATGTGATCATTAGGACATGCATGTATTGTCTAATACTTCATTCCAATCTGATTCATAATGGTAGATAATTCTCAGTGAACGAGGCAAAATGTTTGATGGTGGTAAAAAAAACTCACCTATCAAACTACAACAAAAAATATGCATTGTTAATATAATAAATAGTAATTGTGTGCTAATATTGAAGATGAAAAAAATGGCATACCTTAGCATATGTGGCATTGCTACATTGGATAAACCATTCATAACATTTAAGTTCACCAACAACACTATAGCTAAGAGAAGAGTTGTTCGGGAGCCTTCATACAAGGGCTCGTGTGCCTTCTCAAGTAAAGGTATATCAAGACCATCTTCATCATCATCATCAGATGCATTAGTACCATCATCATGAGCCTCTTCATCACCTGCTCCAATACCATCTTTTTCAATCATGTCCTCTAGCACAATCTTCTTCCATGGGAGTGTTATCCTTAGCTTAGATATTCACACCTCCATGTTCTATCAATAGTAAATCCACATTTAGCAATGGACAAAAATCGTGGCCACCTTCAATGTGACCATGTTGCCTATAATGTCTCTGCACTGTTGTAATTAGAATTCTTTGATTCTTTAAGCCCTTACACTTTTTGCAAGGACAATTACATTTATCAGCTTTTCTTCATAACTGAGACCACAATGTAGCCATTGTGTCATTATTTTGTTCTAGGTTCATGTTGTTAGGAGTGATCTTTCTTCGCATGAAAATATATCTGCAAATAAATTGGACATATTGTACTTAATATTTATATCTGCACATATGGTTTTGAAAGAAAAATTTGATCCAACTAATGTGTATATTATCTTTTAAAAAATTGAACATGTACTTAATGTTTATATCTGCACATATATTTTTGAAAGAAAAATTTGGTATAACTAATGTGTTCTCTAATTGTAACAACACTTCTGCATTATAATACCATGAATTTTTTGCAATTTTGAGTGCAATTCCCTAGGTCTCCAATGATCCAGAACATAAAAAGATAGTAAACATATGGATACAAATTTTTTGAGCACAAACCAATGAGCTTTTTTACAAAGATTGTGCGAACAAGTGCTCAAAGGTTTTCAAAAGAGTGCTTAACTATGAATTTTGTTACATGTGTTTCATCAAGTGTTTAACTACTTAATGCACTAAGACCCACTTTAAAAGTACCAAAGAATAGTGTTTAGGGTGAAATGTTATTTCACAGAGGCATATTTGGTGCAAATAGGTCTTGAAGACCTTAGAAGGTAAAATAAAATGTTTCCAAAACTATGCATTCTACTTGGCACTTGCTAATAACAATAGTTATAAGAAATATCTATTTTTTGTTGTTCTATGAAATTCTGCATAAATATCCTTGGTATTTTTTCATTCTTCACTTTCCAAGTTGGATCAGATAGATTTTTAGAGATGTGACTCCATGTAACATGAGTGTTGTTCGCAACCTCCATAATTTCAATACACATTAAACTAACAAGCACTCTTTGCATGGAGACAAGGCAAGATACTCAACATGGATTCTTTCCTTATTAATAATATTTTTTAAAATTTCTATGTGAGCATAGGTGTGCACATAATTAATATAAGATGTTACAAATGCCAAAGTGAACTCTAAGGCATACAAAATCAAAAAGTAACAATCATATATGCTCAAGCAATTCGTGATAATTAATAATTTAATAAACAAAATGTGGTGAGAAAAATTACCAATGCCACAAAATAAAGACCTATTTTTAACAACTAAAAGACTATAAGCAAAACAAAAAAAAATGAATACACAAAGGAAGTGCATCATAGGCAATAGAAACTAATGCAAAAGAAAAAACTTTAACCTTGTTATCAATGCCCAATCATAATAGGTATTCATAGTGTTCCTATAGTATACTCTATGACTAATAATGCATATGAATGTGAAAATTATTTCTAGATGGCAGTCAAATTTCTTTAAAATATCTTACAGTCTAGGGTGAATTTGCTCATATGGAACAAGCTGAACTTTCAAAATGTGCTCAAACAAAAGATAATTGTGCATGCAATCTGCTACAATTTTAGCAACCTGCATAGAAGCACACCATCATCACATGATAAGAAGCCAAACATACATGAGAATATACTATTAATAACATAATCTTATGTCTGTCTTAAGTAAGATAAATTCACTTGCCTCAAGAGACTCGAAATCAATGAAACCGTAGTATCTTCTAGTTATAACTTCTTAAAATATTGTTATATTATAACTTAACCACTAGAAATGACGCAGGAAAGAGGATGAATAACTAGGGTCAAAGGCTCACCCAGCTATCCAAACCACCCTGCAAGAGTTAACACAACGGAAGCAAACACAAGTGGACAGCAACCAAAGGAGGAGAAGAGGGAAATAATTAAATTGATTCATCAAAATATCTTCATACATGCCCAGTTGTGAGGCCTTATGGGTTATGGCCAATTACAATACATTCATGTTCAAAGATCCAACAGCAAATTCCCCCTTTCAGTTATGCTCCCTCAAAACTTTCCTTCTTCTAAAAAACTTACTTAGCTCTAAGCCTAAACTCTCTATTTATACTTGCCAAAATGGCTTACAGAACATTCTAGAATATTACATAAGAGGAGGGCTGACCCAACAATGGTCTGGGCTCATCCCAAGAAAAGATCTTAACATAAATGTCGTGAATGAAATAAATCCTGCGAGTCGGCTTGCAAAATCACATCCAAATACTGGCACTCGGCATACACTGGTTAACTCGGCACATGAAGGATCACTTGGCATCCACTGGGTAACTCGGAACCTAAAGAAATGCTACAATAACTTTGCACCTGAAGAGTGTGATAGGAACTCGGCACCTGAAGAGTGTGACAGGAACTCGGCACCTAAAGAGTGCTACAGTAACTCGGCACCTGAAGAGTGCTACAGTAACTTGGCACCTAAAGAGTGCGACAGTAGCTCGACACCTGAAGAGTGCTACAATAACCCAGCACTAACTACAAAATGAGCAAAAATGAGTAGGATAACAAGGCAACCCAAGATGCTCCTGCATCAAGAAATGTACCCAACACCATAGGTAATCAAGCTACACTAATATTTACTTTGTTAAAATGTCTCAATATAAATAGTAGTAAGACTCTATTTATTGTTACCAATTTTTTGTAGTCCATTGATTATAATTGGAACTTGCAGAATTTAGTGGTTCCTTGAGTTCCATTTGTTTGAAGGAGTTATTGTTATAGTACTTGAAGATAGGCTAGGGGTATACATGTAATTTTAATCCAATTAATGCATGGACTTGAAATTCATAGTTATATATCAATTCAAGTATCCTTTCAAAGACTATGATGTAGTAGACTAGTGGTCAAATAACCCTAACAACTATTTTTTCTTTTATACATTGATTAGATTCTTTTATTTAAACAAGTATTTCTTTTCTTTTTTTTTTAACTAAAAATGAGTAAAATGTAGAGAGAAGCAGTTGAAGCATTATTTAGGAGCTTCTAAAATTTCACATGAAGGCAGTGCCTACAAACTGTAGTGAGTGCCCCATCTGCCTTGAGGAGTTTTGTGTAGGAAATGAGGTATGTTGTTTAATATTGTTATAAATAATTGTGTTACACTTTGTTAAGGGAAACTTGGTTCATATATTTAACACCTGGTTGTGTTTTAATAAAAGGAACCTCTCTAATTACAGGTCTATGGGCTACCCTATGCACATAACTTCCATGTTGAATGTACTGATTGATGCCTATGCCTTAGCATAAAATGTCCTCATTGTCATCTCTCTATTTTTCCCAACCTAGACCTTAGTGCCTTGGCAAATTCCCAACATTCTCAAACTGGAGACTCTAGTAGATCTTCTTAAGCATTTGCAAATGCGCAATCTTCTCAAACTGGAGACTCTAGTAGATCCCCCTTTCTTTGCAAATGTGGTAACGTTTAGGTGGTTAATCTAATTGTTGTCATCTTCATAAGAGTGCATATGTCATCTTCATTATTCATAGGTAAGAGTATATAAAATTACATATAAGTATTATAAAAGTCAGTCAATTTAAGATAAAAGACTAATGCAATAATAAAATAATAGTTAACAACTGAAGGCAGACCCACTTTTGTCATTGTATAAAAACATTTGGTCTTGGGTACCAAATTTATTGTTTTTGATAACACTCTCTCTCCATCTCTGTAAAATAATTATTCATTTTCATCTAGTTAAATAGCCATTGTAAAATCGAGATGGTAGTGATACAAGACACATAAAGATTAGTAATCTTGAGGGAGTACATGCCCATTGAAAGTGGCACCAAAAATTTATGCAGAAGACTGTCAAAGAATATGTTAAAATACATTTCGTTGATGTAGCATAATTGATGGTCATGTTCTACATAGGATATCAGTTAGAACTATAGCTACAAATTTAGCAAAGCCACATTTTTGAAATGCACTAATTTACAATAAAGAATTATAGGCCGCAGGAGATGTAGAATTAAATAAACTTAAGACAATATCATAAACTCCAAAGAATCCATTTTGCCATAATAAATTTGAACAAGAAATCAATGTTGCTTTTGATTTAAACCCAACTTATCACAAGCAAGTTAAAAAGCTTGATGCATTGGTGCAGGGGCACCAAGATCATTCTATGAAGACACAAAAACATACCATGAAGACCAGAGGAGTGAGGAGGAAAAGAAGATATCCAAGCAATACAAATGGTCAAGAATGTAATCAAATGTTTTTATTTTGTAATGTCCTAAAAAGACTAAGTTGCATGTTTGTAATGTCCTCGCATGACATAAATATAGTAATATGTGGACCAGTAGTGTCCTAGAGTTAAATAAAGCTCTAAAGTCTAGATTAAGGTATTAGGAAGTTAGTAGTTAATGTTAGTACTCAATAAAAGTTCAATATTTTGTAATGTTGTTAATTCAAAACTTCGAATAATGGCTAGGAGTACATTTGGAGGGAAATCCCATTTAAGGGGATCATTAACTATTTGTAAGCTTTATAACCAACCAAATATGGTTGTGGTGGTTGTAAGAGGATAATATATATGCTAATCAGGCAATGTACAAGAGGGATAGCCTAGAGTACGGACAGGAATAGGGATCTAATAAAAACTTATGTTTTTAACAAATTGTGTGTTATCAGCATTGTTATTAGTTTGGTGTTTTGGATTCCAAGTGGAGATGCATTAGGAACCTTATTTCCATTCACTAAGATGTAAGAGAAGTTCCTTTTCATTCATTATTTTTTTTTAGCAAGATTGATACACACTATGCTAAAAGTTAGACGACTGGTATCAGTTGATAGATTATAAGTTTTGATTTTTCCTGTAATAGTCTAGGTTCTTTTCATAATATGACCATCCCATGAAAATCCAAGGGCCCTAGCTTCATGGGATGTGTTATTCTAACCTATATAATAGCCTACTAATTCTTGAAATGCAGAAATAATGCAATGTTGATTGACTGTTATGGGACAGTGGGGGTTTTGTGAAGAAATTTCAATTGAAATGGTGGTTAGGTACAGCAGGGGGAGTTCTAGCCACATGAAGGGGGTATTTTGTGATCTAGAACATCTTATATTATCAGTGTGAAGGTGTATGATTAACAAAATTGATCTAGAAGTTTGGGGAATGGTGGTATTGGTGATACCCTAGATTTGAGGGTTTGAATGAAGGTAATTTGGGATTTTGGGGTTCCAAGAAGTCTGAAACAAATTTCTTTGGGATTTGGTGATTTTATGCCATGAATGATGATTTTTGAAAGTTACAAGTTCTAGAAGTCAATAGTACTAGGAGTTGCTTTGTTAAATTAGCCATTTTTATGCTGAAAAATAGAGCATCAGTCAAAAATAAGGGTGTTGGTCCAAAATGACCATATGAAATATTTTGGTATGTTTTAGTAATTTGAAAAGGGTTTCCATAAATCTAATTATCTTTTCAAGTTCTTTGGAGAAATTTTAAGTTATTTAGGTTTTTATGTTGATGCAGGGCTACTAGTTTGTCAATTAGGTCTCTTAAGGTGCATTGGAAGAATTGGGCTTTGGGAGTTGGGTCTAGCCAATTGTATGGTTAAATATAGTTGAATTCACATTTTATAACTCATAAAATTCTTATTTAACCATTGGTTAAGTCCCTTTGATATTTGGAGTCATTTGGAGTCATATGGGATTTGTAGGTGTTTTGGGAAACTTGGAAAACTTACGTGCTTGAAGAAGTTTGCAAGTGGAGTTTGTCTTGTGAATTCAAAGGTGTGGAGATCAGTGTGTTAACCTAGAAGATTGAGTGGGTAGGTTCATTTCTTCAATTGCACTTGAGGAAGATATAAGGGTATTGTTTAAAAAAAAGGGATAGTTAGTTATTTCATGCATCAAATCAATGGTTGACCATTGATTTTGCATCATGCATGGAGAAAACCAATCAACATTAAATAATTAGCCTTTGTCAATAAAGTAACTTGGGAATCGACTGAATCCTCTAGACCCATTGGTACAATTGAGTCTTTCAAAACAAAAAGAAAGGATAGAAGATGAGGAGATTTTTTATTAAAAAACTTAATGGACCACCATTCAAGTTTTGTTAATTTTGGCAACACAAACCAAATGGAGATTAAAATTATTTTTCTCAAAAATGATCCCAAAGAAAGAATCAACATGTCTTTGAGTCAATGCCTTCAAATAAGAAAGATAAGCAAGTTAATGATACCATGCTTCTTAGAAAGAAAATATGCCATTATTGTATCGATGAAAAGTTTTGGATGGTTTGATTGTCAAGCATAATACTATAAATTTAAGAGACAACATTCTTATCAAACTAAATGTGGTATAGGTTTTAAAGTCATAAATCATGGAATGAGTGTCTAAAAGATGTTAATGCACAATGAGTAGAAATAGATCTTGAAGACCTTAGAAGGTAAAATACAAAACAATTGAAGGCTGTGAGACTATCACAATGAGGATAGTCATATATTATCTTTTATTGTTGTCATCAAATATAGTGGTTTAAAATGATGGAACATTAATCAGTAATCCTAAAAGAAAGACATTGCTATTGAAATTAAGAGCAACAGACTAGGATATGCAAGACAAAGTAGAGATATCCATCAGAGTAGTCATGGAGGACACCATTATGAGGACATGAAAAAATAGAGAGGTCTATTATGTAATAGAAAAAGATGCACTAAGAAGACTGAGGTCTCAAATCTTTCGATGAGCTCAAAGGGAATTGTCATGATGTGACAGACCTATGAGATCCTTCTAATAATATTAAAGACTAGTATGGTGAGCATGCAAACATTGTAAAAGGGATGTATAAATAAAAATGATGAACAAATGGTAACTACACTATTATGATAGTGTTGAAGGTATGTTAATAGAATGAATTAACTTCAATCCAAATCAACAATGTAGTAGCATGTAAAGGACAATGGTTAGTGAACAATGGTTTCCTCATATATATCTATATCAATTTGTTTTGTTGTGTCGGATATGTCTATTGTAGCAAATTCTCTAAAACATCTAGACTTGAAACCTTCTCTCATGAAGACGAGTTGAATATGGTTTATGTAACATCTATTCCACTGGGATACAGTAAGAAATAGTCATTAATCTTATGCTCTCAACAAGTTTTTAATGGCTACATCATTTTTTTTTTAATGTTGTAGATTCTTGTGATTGTTGGTTACCTTCAATCATTTTTTTTATATTTATGTTCTTCTATGGCTTATTGTGCAGGACAAATCATGATTGTGGGACCATACTTTAAGAGCAACTATTAGGTATTTTGTGTCATAGAAATAAAATGGGACAATCTTTTTGTTTTTTGTTATCTTTTATACTTTTCAGAGTACTTATAAGTCCTATATTTTATGACATAAGACTTGAGAGGACTTGTGTTCTTGAATAAGATCACAATTTCAAATCTCATTAAGTGACTATTGACCCAAGGAACCTTCCCTAGACTCGTCACTATTGACATGACTATAATTAATGCAACAGCAAATGAGGATGATACATATATCTGATAAAACCATATAGCTCAAGGGCCCAGTTGATATTCATGGGGTCATGTTGTTATGGTGCAAGGGGGTAGCATAGGCATCCATGCCATGCCTAACAAACTAGTTGGGTGGCCATTGCCAAGATATGGCATCAAGGCAAAGGTAAATGCTCCCATACTCTTCTTCAATAGTGTTACTCCCAAAAGCTTTTAAGTGTTTTCATTAATGTCAGCATGTTGTGTGCTTTAATGTAAACTTTGGTGTAGTGAAGCATGAGCAGTCCATAAATACTAATTGGTAAAGCATGAAAAGTGTGGAGGTATGAAGAGCCTATGATATGGAGTGGAAAAGTATGAGGAATTTAATATGTACAAAGGAGTATTTAAAGTTTGATATGTGGAACAGAGTATTTTAAATTCAATATGCAGGAATTCAATAAAGCATGAGAAGTACTAAGAGATGAATATGAAAGAACTCTTGAACCTTGAAGTGAGAAAACATATTTGAAGTGTTGTATTGTATACAAGCCTGATTTCTCTAATGTATGGTGGTAAGATGTAGGAAATATGGTAGTGCATCCAAAATATGTAAGCTTGGGAAGTTGAAATATGCAAGAAAGAGCTTTTGAAGTCCTAATGAGAATATGATTCGCAATACACTGCATAAAAAGAAACCAGTTGCAAAATTTTACATTTTCCATAAACAATGACTTAATTTAAAAACCTAGAAATTAGTTCAAATGATTTAACTAGCAATCTGATCTCTTTTTCCTTCCTCTCGACCCCATTTCAACTTGTCTTCAACAAGATGTTCAAAGAAGTCTCTTGCTCCTTTTCTTGCATTCTCCACCACATCTAGAGGAATACCATGATTTATGACCACCTGCAAGAAAATAATCAAACCTGAATAATGTTAAACTAAGAAATTATTCATCCCACAAACCCTGTCCTACAAAACTAAGGAAACTTGTTGCCCAAACCCTATCCTACGAAATCATTTCATTTGCTCGAAAAAAAGTAGCAGCGGTAATAGAGGCCTAACATCTTATGATTGAATTGGACATGAATCACTTCCAGCACCCTAAAGCTACTTTCTCCTTGCTTTGTATTCTGCGGCCAAGGTAGTATTATCCAATAGTAGTAAAGAACATTCATAGAGGTGAATCATGTTTAAATTCCCACCACAATTAGTGATAAGATGACTAAGAAAAGTAAAAAAAATTGAACAAGAAGTCTAACAAATTATCAAACCCTATACTCAAGGTTTATGATGTTCCAGTAGTATCGTTCAAAGAGTTTGATCAAGATTAATTTCCCACCAAAATTAGCGATGAGATGACTACAAAATGTAACTCTGGAAAAAATGTAGACAACCCAATAAAACTAAAGTTCGATGTGGTGCCCAAACCATATACTACGTGCTTCCTCACCAAAGTTCAGTAAAAAATGCATGCTAAACTATGCAAATGCCCAAAAAATATCTTGTGTGCTTCCTCACCAAAGTTAAGTAAAAATGTGTTTTGATCCTATGTCAAATTTCTCGTCTTGGGCATTCATGCACAAATTTATGTATAGTCCATAATAGAGACGTGCCTAATTAATTTAGTATAGTCCAAATTATATTATGAGCAAGTTGGTCAAAATTTCAACCAACTTGGGAATAGTTTGGATATCTTTAACTTGGGTAAATGATGTTGGTTGAAATTTTGACCAAATTGGGAAAGAAAAAAATAATTTTGCGACCAATGTGGGCATGAAAACTAAAAATAAGGAAGATTCATAGCTTTGGTCAAAAAAATTGGTACAAAAATGGGTGCAAATGTACTAGTGATACTTGTTGTGGCTCTTCCCCTTATTCTACTTGAACTTCTTCTTCTTCAGTGTTTGGAGGAAGAGGGGTAGTCAATCCCTTATCTATTCAAAATATAACATGAATGGGCAATGGTAGAGTTGCTTCAAGTCCCTATGGCTTAGGTGGAAACTGACTCCAATCCTCCTATTGAGGTTGATTAGTTGGAGTGTCCCTTATTTTGTCTCCCTCCAATTCAGTACCGACTGGCATAAAATCAAAATCTAACATCTAAAAGACATCGGTGCCTTCACCTTCCTACTCATTGATCCATTGTTGCAGCTCATCTTCAAATGTAGTAGACTAAATAGGTTGCTCAAGAATAGAAGGCGGTGTAACTATGGAGCTTCTTCACCATTCTAACTCCATAGCTCATGCAAGATGAGTTTTCCAATTTAAAGGAAGATTATCCTCTTCATCCTCATCATCATCTTCTTCTTCTCCTTCTAGGACAACTTCTGGGACTGATGGGAAAGGTATCACTCTCCTAATTACCTTTTGTCTCCTCTTGATAGGATTCTCAATCTTTCTTCTCTTAATAGCATATGGGGAGGCTTGTACCTCTTATTGAGGTGGAGACACCTCTTGTACTTCTGTTTCAGCTCCTCCTTACTCTTCCTCCATTGGTGGCACTTGAGGATTGTCTTAGGTCTGTGTAACTTCAATATTTTTTTACGCTTGTACATTTTCTTCCACTAGTTGTGAAAGTGCTTGAGTTTCTCCCTCTTCTAGCTTGGTTTATTGAGGAGAATTCCTCTTCCTTTTACCTTTACCTTTCTAAGCTTGATAATATCCAAATTCTCTATCAAGTTGGTGCACTATTTTTGGCCTTATTACGGACTGTATTGTAAATGTAAGCACTATAACCTTAGCTCCTTATCTCTTGATGGGCGAGCTTGAGCGTGGAAGACCACTGCTTGAGGAATTGGATCCAACTTATAAGGTATTTTGAACCAATCCTTTTTCAATTTGATGACATGCCTAGCCCTATGATTGATGTCTAAGTTTTCTTCTTTTTTAATCTCAGCATTCATGATAGGTTGATCACCACTCTTGTCCCTATTAAACAACAGATTGAGAAAATCATTTGTATCCTATTCCATAACCTTCAAAGGGATCTTTAGTTTCAAGTCACTACTTGCTAGATAAAGAGTCATCCTACAATAATCCCTTATATGGATATCATAGTCATCTATTGCCTTCATCTAGTGATCCTCAATTGCATCTTTGTGCTAAAATGTCTTGCCAACGAAATATTGTCCAATGTTAACAAAATAAGGGTGAGGAGAGTTATATTCCTCCAAGGGATATTGATCCCATTCAAGCTTGAAAGATGGAATATCTTCTTTCGACCACACTAAATAGTCCTATCGTAATAGGCCATACCATGTTATTTTATGGTGTTTCCTAACTTGTTGTAAGTAGACAAGAGTTGTTGAGTGATCTCTAGTAGAATGAGTTTGTTAGTGGGATACCTAGGGAGCTTCTTGGGATTGATCATTGTACCTGATACCCTCAAATATGTGAATGTTCGATACTGGATGTAATAGGCTTCAACCTCTAAAATCTTTGTCCCTGCCTCCTTTGACATGCTCTTCACATAATCCCCCTCAATGAATCGGATTATTGTGAATACAAATGCATCATTTACTATTCACTATTCCTTGCTATGCTTTGGAAGCTTCCTTTTAACTAGCTAAGGATATACTATATAGGGCCATGAATTTTCATCTTGCATGCTACCCTTTTTGTAGAGCCTTGGGTAATCTATCACCCTTGCAACAAATAAGTACACCAAATATGATGTCATGTAAAAACTTACAGTTATTCTTAACTGCCACCAACTGCTCACCCAGGTTCTTACTAAGAATCAAAACCCAATCAGTTGGAATCTTTGCTATCTTGATAGTTTCAATAAAGTCCACCATCCAAATATTCAAGTAAATCGATGCTGGAAACCCCATGATTCTACTCAAGAATATGATAGAATATCCAATATCTTCCTTCATGTATCCTCTCGTCGTGTCCACTTTTCCTTCTTTATGCCCTAGAGGAGTCTTCTCAACAAGGTATGAGTACTGAATGATTTTGGAAGCTTCCTCTATGTGTTCCCTATACCATCTTTCTACCTTGTGATAGGTCAATCTGATGAACTAATCTGCCTTCAGAAGATGGAATACCTTTTCTATGTTCTTGGGTCGAAGATCCACGATGATCTCTCCAGTTATGCTCTTTATGACTCTTTCTTTAGAAACATAGTTCTCAGCAAGTGTCATGATCAATTATGAAGATTACACTAATATTTGATGGGATGTCTCATTAATAAGTCATGATCGGATCAAAGCAGAGATCATTAAGGATCTTTTAGTGGGTTTGTTTCATAATGCTAGGAATGTGCTCAAGTCTATGTGACCGAGTTTGGTGTCTCAAATCTCTGAATAATCATCTTGGAAATGTGATTTGGTCGGAACACCTTGAAACTTGAACACCATAGATTTCAAGACCATGTTTGCAGCCAGGGAGGATGATGAAGAAACCATTGAATCTACACAAAAGCAATGTATATCAATCTAGAGTCAAAGAAAAATCAATTAATATCAACCCTAATGATGACATGAAAAAACCCAAAAACCCTAATTGTTAAAAAACATCAAAAAACCTCAATTTTAACCCTAATGTGAAGAAAAGGGCGCACCTCAAATGTGTGTGAGTTGTGCCTATACTTAGAAAACCTTAATATATGGGGGTGCACACTAGCGCACCTCATGGGGTGTGCTTGGTGCACACCCTTATAATACTTGGGTGCAAAAATGGTGTGCATTTAGTGCACCTCATTGGGTGTGCTAAATGCACACCCTTTTTTTTGTGAGAGATGTTGAAGGTGAACAGTAGCGCACCTAGATAGGTGCACTGCTTTGCACCTTCACTATGGTGTTTAGTCAATGTTTTTTAAAACTTTTAAGTTTTTTAGTATAAAAAAAAGGTGCACAACAACACGCCTAGATAGATGTGCTGCTACGCACCCTTTTGGGTGTTTTAATGTTGATTATTTGTGTGTGGGTTGAGGAAAGGAGTGGAGATGTGCACCTCAATAGGTGTGGTGGCACGACATAGTCGCTAAAAGAAGGAAAAAAATAAGTGAGGTAAGAGGGTTCCTGAGTTTTATAGACTCGGGACCCAGCACACCCCTTGGTGTTGCGTTGTTGCGCATCACCAAGGGGTGATGCCTTCCCTTTGGCTTTTGGTGCACTAGCGTGCTTGGGTAGGTGCATTAGTGCACTATTTTTTTGCAAAAATATGACTTAGCTCTCTGAAGATGTTTTTAAGAATCTTGATTTTCAAACTAAGACCCAAATTTGAGCAAAAACACTAGGTAAAACCCTAAAAAAGACTCAGACCCCAAACTAGGGATCTGGAAAGCTAAAAAAAATTAAGTAGGGGATTCACCATTTCTAGGCAAAATGGGGCATGCATTGTGAAACCACAACAGTTTTGAGCTCTACTAGTTGTTGCAAAGATTGCATCAACTTCTTCTTCTCTTGTTGTAGCAAGTGTCCCATCTTATTTTGGTTCATACTCAACTCTATCCTTATCAGTATTCTTCTTTCTGAATCCTTTCTTTAATAAAATTTATCCCACTACATTTTTATCTTCTTGTCAATCTCTGGTTGGTTTAACATTTTGAAGACCTCTATGTCCTTCTCATCAAATGTTTTAAACCAATGAACACTTGGATCTCTTAGTTTAGACAACAAATCCTTTTCTTAGATGGTCAACATGTCTTCTTTCACCCATATCCCATAGGCATAACCCATGAGGTCCTTGGTTCCACTGCTTCCATGAGACACGTATCTATATCAACTATTAAGCATATAATATCTATGTACTTCTCTACTATGGAAGGAGTTATTTGACTCAAGTGCATCTTTTTATGAAAGTCTTTGAAGTATCCCCATACTTCACTAGAAAACTTGCTTCCAAGGATTGTAAAGAAAATATTAATTTCCATATTTGTCAGTGTATCCATTGACCATGTAACATTTCTAATACCAAAAAATAAATTTTGAAAGTAGAAGAATAAACTCATGAATACTCGACTCTACTTGAATATATGCCTCTTGTCTTTCTTGATCTTCTCCATGTTCAAACAAAACTACTCTCTCATAGCTTTATAAATATCATAGTATTTTCTTTGACCATTTGGTAAGTAGTAAGATATAAGAGGTAGGGATATATTCATTATCATAGAACTATACACCTTATATACAATAACCATTGTAGATAACTTCACCTCTAGGTTAATGATATCATTTATTGCCATTGTTATTGTGTCCCACTCTAATTTAGTCAATCAAGTGGTTTCATCATGTTGGGTAGCTCTTTAATGTTAGTACTTCACCAATAGCACAAAAACTAGTAATTGCATGAATGGCCTCCTTCACAATCTTATAAGGCCAATCTAGCCACATGAATTGATCATGTACTTAGCTGAGAACATATCTAACTTGTTCATCATCAAAATCCTTTGAGAAATAAATCGTATTGGCAAAAACCCTTATTGGTAATTATTTTGTGTTCTTCCTTCAACACCAAATTGTCACACAACTTCTCACATTTCTTAAAGATCACAATAGATCCCAAACTCTCCAACTTGTAGTGAATGCAAGCTCTAGCATCTTCAACATGCAATAAGTTTCATAGGGCACACTAAATAGGGAACACATTGGATCATCCTCAGTAGACTTGAAAGGATGTCTCTTGAACTCCAGTCATGGCCTCTCAAATACATCAATCACAATAGGTGTAATAGTAGTCATGGCCTCTCGGCAGGAGTTGAACGGGCATGTTAGACTTGACATCTACAAGCAGTATATTATATGGACCTGGGTTGATCCTTCAGGGGGACTACGTCCGAGGATGGCATTCTATGCCAAGCACTTCTTAGATATTTTGGATGGGATTATTGTACAACTTGAGTACTTACATAGATATTAGACATATGCCCTGTGTATCTCCCTTAGTTCCTTTAGGGTGGGCTCGCACTGACTTCGGATTTAGGTCAATCACCATATTGCTAGAGAGGATTGAGTTTGTAGACTTTGTACCTTAGTAGAGGCAAAATCTGAGATCCATTTCAGATGCCCCATATACTACAAGATTAGAGGGAGATTTTATTGTCTATTTAGAGATTCCAGATCCCTCTCAGATTTATTGAGGTACACAGATCAACATTGCATTGTTTTCTATCTTTGTGAGTCCTTACAAATTCACAGTTATACTTTATAGCTATCATTTCCCATGAGTGAGACCCAAACACAACTTATTATGACCTTCTTCTCACCCTTAGCTCTAGCTCAAGGTGTGAAGCAACCGTGCGATTTCCCTAATATGGGTCATTCTAGATCAGTGAGACCTTGCAATTGACCTCTTCGCTAGCAACACTCCTCTCATGGCACTTAGCCACACCACAGGACCTCTGGTAGCTACTAGCCATGTCAATCCTTATTGGACATTTTCCCTTTTAAGATGGATACCTAATCTTTCCCGCAATGTCTCATGCTTTCTTCTTCATTTATTGTGCTTGTTCTTTTGTGGACGTCGTTTGGTGCTCCATTTGTCCACTAACTTCTTGATTGTAAGCTTCCAGCCCCATAGACCCAAGTTGTGGTCTTTTGTTGGACATTAATAAATTTATCTTGTCTTATCTTAATAACTTTACAACTAGGGTTATCGTCGATTAAGCTTAATATTCTTCATGCAATACTACAAAAACTCCTTCCAGTTGCTTAGGTAGTTAATCACTCAAAAAATCATGTGTGTTGTTGTAACACTACTTTTTGAATTTGGGAAATGTAAAATGAGTTTCAATACACTGTTTATCTACCCTTGTGCATTGGCATTAAATGCTCCACCAATTGAACTTGACCAAACATTGTCTAACTCCACAAAAACTCACTTCTGATAAAGTTAAACTTAATTAAATTCAATAAAACTTCACAAAATATTAATACATCATTATGCATCTAAATATGCCAATATATCTTATTGCTTACACTTCTAGGGGGTCCACAAATTGATTTGCCAATAGTTGCTCCCCTTAAGCCAAATATAGGCTTAGTTAACTAATGAGTTTTCTATGACTAGTGAAGATGGGGATCCTTATGGTTTTCTCTCATCATTTTCCATCCAAATTTAATTCACCTGGCTTCTATTCTCTTCCACTATTGCAATCTCCTTTCCTTTGAAAATCATTGGACTACTTAATCAGTTGGTTTCGTATGTTGTTTCTTGAAGTACAAAATAGGACAATGTTTTCAATCTTCTAACAATAAAAACATCTCATTCTTGTTTCTCTCTAAGGTCCAACATTATTTTTTTAAGTCCTTAATCTATAATTGTGGCAATGTGAGTGTTGGTTCCCAAAACCATAGATTGGAAATCCAATAGCTTGCCACTTCTCTAAAGTTCTAGCCAACAAACAAGAATCTCCTTGATTCCCCTACACTTCAGGGTTAGCTACACCTAAGCGAGTAGACCTTCTCCTCGAACCTGATTACTAGGTTTAGAGCTTATCTAAAGTGAATTTAAGTTTTGGAGTTCTCCGACTGGTAAGGTTCTTAAACTTGATTAGAAGGAAATTGAATGTTGAGTGTCTGAATTGTATGAGATTTTAATAATGGATTTGATGCCTATAGGAAGGAAGATATAAATTTTATGACTTCAATAATAAAAATACTAGTGCCTATGGTCATTCGAGCAATAGAGTCAACTTCAGTGAAGATTTTGACGTACAACCTTATAATGTTCTATGCACTTATGCTACCAACAATTAAATAATCAAGATGCAACAGATCATATATATATATATATATATATATATATATGCAATCTTAAGTTAGTCTAGATTGAACTTTAACTCCTCTAGTAGGAAGACAAACTAGACACAAATACAAAAACAATTTGATATTTCACAATATCTATGATAATCAAGTTTAAGATGTTAAATGACCGTGTCCACTTATCTCACATTTAAATTGTATAAAAAATTCAAAAAATAATTATGAAGGATGAATCATCTTAAGTTTAGATCTCCATGCCATTTAGAAATAAACAAAGAACATTTTATTAAAATAAAATAAATGACTTTATATTACAAATCATGTTTAAACCCTTATTCCTCCTTATAAAAATATATCTTTAATAAATGCTTCTTGTTTGTTGAATGTTTTTTGAATATTAAATATATTTCTTTTACTCAAGACTTTCGATTTATTTATATGCCAGCACTCCCTCAAATATTAATGGCATCTTTTCAAATGAATTTCATCACTAACAATTATAATTGCACCCTTATGTCATGGATTGTGATAACTAATCTTTGAAATACATCTAATACAATTTGACATGAGAATGCACATTACCAAGTATTGCATATTGTCATCTCTATAAGTTTAGTAGTCTTTCGAATTAGGAAGAAATCAGTTATAGAGACTCTCAACTTTCCAAACCACCTGTTAACTCCACAATAAACCCAATTTGATTTGTAAGCACTTTGTAATTTCCATCATACTTGTTATTGTTATTTATAATTTGCAACATATTTATTGTAATCCTATATAAGTTTAGTAGTTTTACAAACTTTCAAACCAATAGTGCCTTAGCAAATTTGACTAGTTTTTCTTTTTCTTTTTTTGAAAATTTCACATCTTTATTAGAATATTTTCAATGCATTCTTCAGTGGATCAATCTCTCCTTCGAACTCAACTTTGATATTGATAAAAATATTTCAACATATGGATTAGTCTACAGTTTCTTAGAAGTTTGGCTCCATCTTCATCCAAGAAGAAATAAAAAGCTTCATGAGACTTGAACTGTTCAGACAACCTGATGACCAAATATAAATCCTTGATGAGCTTGACACCACTTTGTGAATGTGAATGAGAGGTTAAATAATTTTAGATATCCAATCATTTTAACATTGTACAATGAGAGGTTAAATAAATTCAACCACCTATCCAAAAAAAAATTGCTAGACTCTCATTGGTCAAATTAAACAAATAATTCTTATGTATACATTACTTTTATGTGGCCAATAAATTCAAAATGCATCAATAGAATAGGTATAAGACAAAATTTATGTCACTTAGAGAAATTCAATTTTTATTTGTATATGAAGAAATTTATTTTTTACAAATGTATATGTTTTAATTTTTTTACTCATTAATTTTATGTACATAATATAAAAGCAAATCTTATAATGGCACATTTTGCAATTTAAAATAATATTTTCCAAATACACTTCACTTATTAATATATATTGATAACTAAATTATTACAAATATATTCATGAATATTATAATATGATTTCTTTTCAAAAGTCAACATTTCATGTTGCACTCACAAGCTAACATCATATTAAATTTATCAAGTCCATAAAATAATTTAGTCTAAATTTTTATTCACATTAGAAATAGTTAAAAATAAATTGTGTTGTAAAAATTTAACTTTTACATCTTCTAATGTATCCGTAGACCTCATGAACTATGCAAGGCAATAGTAATCACCATGTACAAAGCAATAGTAATCACAATGGCATTCATTCCAACTATCAGGATATTCAAGAAAATGGTAATTTAGGTATTCTTTTTGAGCAAGTGCAGTTGGACAAGACAACAAATTTAGTGGTCAATATTCACATTCGAAGAGAAAACTTAAAGAAGCAACTCCAAAAGGTCTAATGTTTTTATCTTGTGGGGGTGCTTGTCTTTTGTCTTGTGGGTCCCATAGGTTGCTTTGGCCTCGCAAACGTTATTAAAATCATTCATTAAATCATTATAAAAAATGATGTCATGCCCAATACCAAAGTGGCATTAAATTCATGCAGATACAATGAAGCACAAACACAATTGAGATATAATTAATCATGTTGTGTGATGAGCATGCACTCAAATGTTCAGCAATACAGCAATAAGACTCCTCCAAGAATAGAAAGGTCTTTACACAAGCAAATTAAGAGACAAGTGTTTCCATAATACCCAAGTTGTCAGTTCATTTTCCGAACCAATGGTAACTGTATCCATGTCAGTCATTAGACATGAGCGACCTCAATACATACTTGGTGTAATGTCATGGTAAAACTTTCACTACAATAAGAAGTTGAGTGGTACTCCTCCAAGAATAGAAAGGTTATCATATAGGCACACTAGGAGACAGTTGTTTCCATAATACCCAAGTCATTAGTTCATCTAATGAACAACCATGTCCATTTTAGTGATTAAACATGAGCAACCTCAATACATACCTAGTGCCCTGTCATGGTAAAACCTTCACTACAATAAGAAGCTGAGAGGTAATAATAATTGTAGGTTTTTGTTACCCTTTTTTGGTGAATACAATCCTTTTCCAATAAGTAACAAAGAATATGATACATCTATAGAATGATAAGGCAACATATGACAACATACAAAGTCATGATGGTGTACTTGTTGAAGACATGAAATGTAGATAAACATCTATACAAATGAATGAAGCAAGGAGACATTACCATAGTTCAGCAAGCCAAAGAAACTCTAAGAAGATAGACATTGATGTTAGAAAGTATGAAGGAGCTCTCTTGTAGCTACCATAAACATTAACAATTGGAAGCAAGCGTACAATATTAAACAAAAAGAAATTGGATTCTACCAGATGCATTGATGCCATTAGAAACAAGTGGTGTGCCTAGTTTGATTGAGTTTCCCAATCTCAAACAAAGCCTAGGAAAATATTAATTGCACAACTTCCTCCTTTTATTATGATATTGCTATTGAGATTTAATTATGTAGTTTTTTGAGTCAAACTCATTGACCCATGTATCATAAGTAGTGATTCAGACATTAATCCATCTCTCATGAGAATAAATGGTACACTTAGCACTCATTGGATCTAGGTGATGCTCATATAGGCGAAGCATTAGGACTTCTTGGCAGGTAACCCATCCCAGTACTGCTCCAGCTCCACTGTGCTTAACAACAGAGTTTTCTCCACGGTTAAACCCACTATGCTTGCAACCCCCTTTGCAAAACCTTCATCAAATGTTGTGCCTTACAAACCATTCATTAGAAGGCCCCTTAAGCTCATCAATTGATAAGTAGGAGATATTTTCCACAGGAAGTCGAATTATAATATTGTTATTAGGATTTAACTGTGTAGTCTTTTGAGTCAAGCTCATTGACCCATGTATCATGAGTTTTGATTCACACATGAATCCATCTCTCATGAGAATAAATGGTACACTTAGCACTCATTGGATCTAGGTGATATTCACAAAGGCAAACCATCGGGACTTCTTGGGAGCTCACCCCTTCTAGTACTACTCCAACTCGAGTGCGCTTAACTACGAAGTTTCCTTCATGATAAAACCCACTCTACTTGCAACCCCATTAGCAAAACCTTCACCAAATGTTGTGCCTTATGAACCATTCATTAGGAAACCCCTTAAGCTCGTCAATTGGTAAGTAGGAGATATTTTCCACAACAAGTCAAATTATGATATTGCTTTCAAGATTTAATAACCTAGTTTTTTTAATCAAACTAATTAACACATGTATCATGAGTAGTGATTCAAACATGAATCCATATCTCATGAGAATAAATGGTACACTTAGCACTCATTGGATCTAGGTGATGCTCATAGAGGGAAGCATTGGGACTTCCCAAAAGGTCACTTGTCTCAGTACTATTCCAGCTCAAGGTAGCCTAACTATGAAGTTTCCTCCATGATAAAACTCATTCTACTTGCAACCCCATTAGCAAAACCTTCACCAAATTTTGTGTCTTACAAACCATTCATTAGAAAACCCCTTAAGCTCATCAATTGATAAGTAGGAGATATTTTCCGCAGCAAGACAAACTTTGATATTGCTATCAAGATTAAACAACATAGTTTTCATAAGTCAAACTCATTGACCCATGTATCATGAGTAGTGATTCACATATTAATCCATCTCTTATGAGAATAAATGGTACACTTAGCACTCATCGGATCTAGGTGATGTTCACAAAGGCAAAGCACCGAAACTTTCCAAGAGGTCACCCATTCCAATACTACTCCAAGCACACTTAAATACAGAGTTTCCTCCATGGTCAAACCCACTCTGCTTGTAACCCCATTTGCAAAACCTTCACCAAATGGTGTGCCTTATGAACCATTCATTAGAAAGCCCCTTAAACTCATAAATTGATAAGTAGGAAATATTTTCCATAGCAAGTCAAATTATGATATTGCTATGAGGGTTTAACTTATAGTTTTTTTAGGCAAACTCATTGACCCATGTATCATGAGTAGTGATTCACACATTAATCCATCTCTCATGAGAATAAATGGTACACTTAGCACTCATTAGATCTAGGTGATGGTCACAAAGGCGAAGCACCAAGACTTCCTCCTGTGAGGTCACCATCCTAGTACTACTCTAGCTTGAGCTCGATTCATTATGGAGTTCCCACTATGGTTAAACCCACTCTGCTTGTAATCCCATTTGAAAAATCTCCAACAAATGGTATGCCTTAGGAATCATTCATTAGAAATCCCATTAAGCTCATCAACTAATAAGTAGGTGATATTTTCCACAAGTCAAATTATGATATTGCTATCAAGATTTAACTATGTACTTTTTTGAGTCAAACTCATTGACCCGTGTATCATGAGTAGTGATTCATACGTGAATCCATCTCTCATGAGAATAAATGGTACACTTAGCACTCATTGGATCTACATGATGGTCACATAGGCAAAGCACCATGACTTTCCAAGAGGTCACCCATTCCAATACTACTCCATCTCCAATGTGCTTAACTATGGAGCTTCTTCTATGGTTAAACCCACTCTACTTGCAACCCCATTTGCAAAACCATCAGCAAATGTTGTGCCTTATGAACCATTCATTAGAAAGCCCCTTAAGCTCATCAATTGATAAGTAAGAGATATTTTCCACAATAAGTCCAATTTTGATATTGCTATGAGGATTCAACAATGTAGTTTTTTGAGTCAAACTCATTGACCCATGTTTCACACATGAATCCATTGCTCATGAGAATAAATGGTACACTTAGCACTCACTGGATGTAGGGGATGCAAACAGAGGTGGAGCACTGAGACTTCCCGGAAGTCACCCACCCCAATACTACTTCAGCTTGAGCATCCTTAACTAGAGAGTTTCCTCCATGGTTAAACCCACTATGCTTGTAACCCATTTGCAAAACATTCACCAAATGTTGTGCCTTAAGAACTATTTGTTAGAAAGTCCCTTAAGGCCATCAATTGATAAGTAAGAGATATTTTCTACAAGTCAAATTATGATTTAAAAAAAAATGATGGCGATCCGCCACAAAATATTTGTAGTTACCCGATACAGGAGCACGAGCCTTATCGTTGAACCTCTTCCACTAAGAGCCAATGACTAAGGGGTATCCATTCCATCAAATTCATTGAGGCACAATCCCCACCTCATCCCTTTTCAATGTCAAAGTCATGCCATCAGCGAGACTTGATCCTTAATGGGCTCTTTAAGAACCTTTCAACTTCACCAGTAGACCAAGGGCCCATTGATTGTGTAGTCTTTTGAGTCAAACTCATTTACCTGTGTATCATGAGTTGATTCACACATGATTCCATCTCTCACAAGAATAAATGGTACACTTAGCACCCATCTAGATCTGTGATCACAGAGGCAAAACACCAATATTTCCCGAAAGATCACCCATTCAAGTTCTACTCCATCTCGAGTGTGCTTAACTACAAAGATTCCACACATCTCCTTGCTTCTCCACCTTAGGGTGGGACTCCAACTGTACACAGAGCTTGTTTCTAAAAGGATTTCCTAGATTGAAACTTGCATATTACATGGACTAATGTCAACCTTTTCTTCTTTCATAATGTTTTGAAAATGAATTTGGATGCAATGGGCTTAATTCTCTACTTTGGTTCACATATTGTAAAGCTCAAGCATAGTAACAAAAGGACATCTCCCCCCCCCCCCCCAACCAACCTTTTTGCCCCATGCACAAGGGACTTGGGGACTCCATTCCCCCGTCCCCAGTGGTGCCACTAGATTCCACCACCTCCATCGAGAGTGGGGGGACATCCTTGTGTTAACTATTTGCCTATTTGACTATTTATGTTCAATGTTTGATGTTCCAATTCAATGCAATGTTCAAGTATTTACTCTTTTACGCCTTTAGATCTTATATTTCAATAAATATTTTCATAACTAGCATTTTAACTACCATATGTTGCATTTCCCCATCCCCAAGGTGGTGTAACTATGAGCTCAAGTCAACATTACCAGTTTGAGGATTAGTTTCCATCACTACTGTCTAATGTAAGAAGACCAATTGCCATGATTGCCAGGGTTAAAAAAATCATTCTTCCATAGCCGTCTTCCATAGCTCCAATTTGGTACAGCCAGGAAGTATGTGGCAAAAATTAAGGAGTTTTTCTTTATCCTGCCATCTAATGTCAGTCAAACAAATGCATTTTGTGCATATTCTCAGACTATTGGACTCCACTAGAACACATTTTTTAGAGGCATTTTGTCAAACAAGTCACATGCCTTGTGCTTCCACACTCTGCATACATAAAGGTCTGCAGTCATTGAAGATTTGTAATGCACTTGTACAGCTGCATGCCAGTCAGGATCCCAAATAGAATATCAGATGACTAGTAAATCAGCAAATACCATTTTGTAAAGACAACAGTAGCTTCCCAGCAGTAGGGTCAGTAGCATGACCAGCGGTTTACCCATAAGAAGCTCTTGATGCAGTCAGTGAATCCTTTGCCACAGGTGAAACCGTCCATCTCACTTGTACTAATTAGGCCTTTCAAAATAAAATTCCATCTGCCTCTTATCCCCAGCATTTGTGTTTTGCTCAGTCAGTCTTCTGCTGGTTTGTTCTTCCAAGTAAGATTTGATGATTTTACTGCAGAAATCTAACCTATTAATAGCCTATCAGCTAATCAGATGTCAAACCAATATTTCAACAACCATCTCTGATTGTTCTATAAAATATGATAATATCGTGCATAAATAAATAGAAGAAAAACATTTCATTTTTTTACAATATTGTAAGAAAATGGAATGATTTAGAGTGAGAATGCTCATGTTAATGTATTCATATCTTCATTTTATAGAGTACTAATCCAAACTAGTAATGGAAGCTCCAAAAAGTTACCAAATTTTTACACTTCTCAAACTGAAGACAAATGCAACAAACCAAACACTACAAAACAGACCCAGCATCAACCTATCTAAAATTGCTTTAATTCAACAAAAAGAAAAAGAAAATCGGCTCGCTATCCATTCGAATAGGTGAATAAGTTAATGGACCATGATACCTTTATGGGCAAATGTGGAGTTTGCATTCATATATTACAGAAATATCGTGCCTAGACTTCAATTACTTGGTAAATTAGGTTCAAAGATGCTACCCAAGGCTCAATCAAGCAGATCAGAACTATCTGATTGCAGATGTTCCTTCTTGAATGATGCATTCACCTGTTCTAGAATAGTACTAATCTTATTATTAGGCTGAAGCTTGGCTGCCAACATTCTTTCCTTGAATCCATAAGCAGGAGCTTGTGCCTTCAGGTAAGCTTGCAAAAGGCACTCATATGAATGTATCCGCCCATGATAGCCAATTTTAACCAGACTATCAAATACCTTTTCAGCATTTGCAATATCTCCTTTTTCTGCATGTTTCTCTAATAATGCAATGAATGTGTTATAGTATGGCACTACTTTCTTCTGCTTACAAACTTTTAACAAGAAAGCATCTGCCTCTTCTACGTCACCTGATTTGAGATAGGTTTTAACTATTTCCCCACAAATCCTTGGTTCAATAATGATCTGGCTGTTGTCAGACATAGGCTTTACAAATTCTTTTGCTTTGAGAAACATATTATGCTTCGCATATACATCAAGAAGTGCACAATAAGCAACTGGCGATGCCACTTTCATCCCAGAATTTAGCATTTTCTCAAACATACTTTCTGCCTTCTCAATTTCGCCCAGCTTTCCCCAAGCACGTATCCCAGCAACATATAAAGAATTTGAAATATCAAAATGAGAACTAATTGCATTCCAAACTCTTTCTACATCAGTTGGTTTACCAATTTCTGCATATAAAAGAAGAAGAGTTTTTAGCCTATGGGGCTGATCTTTGGCAGTAGCATTACCTTCCAGTTCTTTCAATAAGGCTTCTGCCTTTTCCAAGTACCCAGCACAGATATAATGTTTTGCAAGTGCAGTCAGAGTTGCAGGTTGGTCTGTCTGCATACCTTCTGCTTTCATAGTCTCAAGAATTTTTTCCATTCCAACAATATCACCCACAACACCCTTAGCATGTATCAGATGATTGTATGTATATGCAGTAGGCTTTACACTTTCATCTTCCATCATTTTTAATAAATTAGAAATTTTTCTCTTGTCAGTTTGATGATAAACCCGCAGCATAGCATTATAATCAAATATGCTATGGAAAAACTCTGCATCCTTCATTTCATTGAAAACCTCCTCAGCTTTTTTTGCATTACCGATACGTGAAAAGTTCAGTAAATGGATTTGGAGAACTCTATATCCTCTCATTTCTAATGGTATGGTCTGAAAATACGTCTCAGCTCTAGAAATGCCATATAGCCTGAAAATCATATCCAGACGAACTGCATGATCACTGTCATCGAACACATAAGTTTTTTTTGCCCACAACCAATTTGAAACCTGCATATAATCAAAAAGTAAATGAAGGGATTAGTTTGCCTAATGGCACTCTATAAACAGTAACTTGTTTATTTTGATGCTCCCTTGCTTATACAATTATATACTAGGCATATACATTTCCTGCAAAGTGTGAGATCCTACATCTTTACTTCCCCGCTAATTACAAATCCTACACAAAGGAAGAAAATGAAAAAGGATGTAACAAAATAGAATAGTTAAATTCAATGATTTTGAGTTATTGGATAAATATGGCAATGTGAATAGGTTCTTTTAATTACCAAAACAGAATGGACTGAGAAGGCATGCTAGTAAGCTCTACAAACATAGCTGCAAGAATATCAGACTTTTCCAAAAAATGATAGCATCTGTGACCATGGCCCATATCACAAAAAATGAAATGAAACCTAAAATTTTGATATCATTGTTGTTATTGAATAGCATCGGTTAGAGACTGCAGACTGTACATGTATGTGCATGGATGTTTTACATACACTCACATAGATATATAGTCCCAGTCTGATATTGCATCTTAAGTCTGATCAAGTACTTCATATCAACCTAAGATAAAATCTGTACATGTATATTTGCATTCGATTCCTTACATAATGCTCTTGTGGATTAATCCAATATATATCTTTTACGTATAACATAATCAGTCACAAATTAGTTACTACTAACTAACTAATCTGACTCTCTAGAAGATACGATTAATTAGTTAATACTAATTAATCAATCTGGAAACTTGTGACTATTGATATTCAAGGATCGTGACCTTTCTTTGTAGGCATCCATTGGAATCAATATATATATGTACACCAATGCTTGTAGTATTGACATCAAAATTAATAAATGCTCAATACCTTCAGCAGCAGATCAACCTATATCATATTGCACATTATCATTTGTATCCAGTCTGACATTATATCTTATCTATATTGCATTTGCAATACACAGTAATTAACATATTGCAGATCAAGTCACAAGGATTAATCATATTGCAGATCGATACACAGAGATCCTCTGTACTACAGACTGGGCTTTCACATACAAGGCGAATCATTATTCTGAAGGTATTATATATTGAACATATCACTCAGCATTTAAGAAGTACATCTGCTCTTTTACCTGCAAGTAAAAGTACAAACTGGTTGATAAACTGTGATTAAAGTTAAAAGAAACACAAAGTCTGATAGAAGCTTAATTCATTTACAATTGTAGACCAATTGGTGCCACAGCCCTGAGAACAAAAAGTTTAATATTTTATATTTATGCAAATATTCTATTTGTACCTTTCGATATGTGACAGAAAGATTGGCAACCTCTATAGCACAATGACTGAAGACTGCAAATGGAATGTGAAGGCATAAAGACAAACTTCCCAGATTACTATGAACTCACGCCAGTAAAACAGAAATATCCTCTGAGTAAAAAGCAATGCATTCCATAAACGTAAAGTTGGAATTATTTTGTAGAGGTCAGTAAAAAGTCATACTCATAGGAGAAAGCATCATTAAGTCTAGGCCATCATTTAACTTATAGGTCACATTCAAAGGCCGTGTAGACTATGCTAAATTAGAAGACCCAAAACAAGCATTCTGGCCTGAGATGAGTGGGAAATATTTTAGGATTATAAGCCCCAGCCTGTCGGAAAAGTGTGAGACAGAAGCATGACAGTGACGGATTGAGATTATTCAGGAAAATTCTGTGCCTAATGGAAAACCATTGTAATTCAGAAGAGTTCCAATCCTTCTCAAAACTCATTATCGATAGTTTGCATTCTGATTCCAGAAACCTTGTAGCAGAAGAAGATAGAATGGTTTAAAAATAAGACTATTTTCCAGGGTTATAGCTCCAAAACTTTGACATTTTCTTTCCAATAGCGATTAGAATTGAAAGAAACCCTTAGACCAATAAATAACCATTTTACAGTGCTAGGACTCCTCTACTTTGCCCCCTTTTTACAAAGAAAGATTGAAGTTGTTCAAAAACCTAAAACCAGGAAAGCACAAATGACCATTCTACACGGTTAAAACTAATAAATTTTACGCTTTTCAACAAAAAATTACAGATAAACAACACCCTTAACACCACGAAAGCACATTCAACCTTCTTATAGGGTTGAGACTTCTGAACTTGGACTAGTTTTTTTTCCCAAAAGAAGAGTTAATGTTGAACAAATCCCCTAAAACAGGGAAGTCCATAGGACATTTAACAGGATCCAAACTCCTAAAATTTGACCATTTCATTTTCTCCAATGTAGGATCAAGGCAGAACAAAACCCCTATAACCATTAAAGCATGTAGGAACATTTAAGAGAGCTAATGTTTAACAAAACCCCTAGATTAGATTATTTTTCTCTCTTTCAAAGAAAAACTAATGTTTAACGAAACACTCAAGGCCAGGAAAGCAAAGATGATACAAGACACTGACCTGGAGGGCTCGTCCGAACATTTTTCGCATTTTAAGCTGCCTGATAATAATCTTAGCTTCTTCTCTGTGAAATTCATTACCATCTTTGACCCACTTATCAATTGTAGCAGGCACGTCTTTGTAAGTACACTTGAAAATATCTTCAAGCAAGTTTTTACACGGTCCATCTCCTTCACCTTCAGCTGCTGGTAAAGCAGAATCAACTTGAACTTCTCCTTCTGAGACCTCGCCTTCTGTATGCAAAGATAAAACCTCTGTATTGTCGCTGTCTGACAACGAAGCTTCTTCAGGGGGCACATCTAGCTCAGAAAAACTTTCACTTTCATCTGAATTCTCCTTTTTCTTCCGCAAGCTACCCGTAACGCGTGATGCGAACCCGCGAGCAATCCCCGTATAAACCGAGAAGGGTATGTTTCTGTCAATACTGTAACCGTGTGCCTGAACTGAGCGTTCATGATTATACTCCTCGCCTAAGGGTAATTCGTTGCCCTTGTAGCTGCCCAGTAAAGTTGCAGCAGTTCTCAATGCATTGACGTGTTCACTACAAATCCTGCAATTAACGAGAAAATGTATCAAAAAAGTTGGGTTTTACGGGTTTACTTTCACATTTTACTGCATGCAAGAAACATCTGAAAATACTTACTTCACCTGAATTGCTTCACCTGAATTGCTGATCTTCGTAACACCCACATGACTATCAAGAAAGTAATGCCGGTAATGTTGCAGGAAAACACAACATACGGATCGCCGTTAAACCTTCGGCACTTAATCCTTAAACCCTAAAAACCCATACGCTGGAGGGCAATGGCTAAATCCTGCCAAATCCTAAACTTGAACGTAAGGGGATGCCGCCGTGCGCGCTGCAGTACCCTGTTCTATTGTACTTCAAATTTAATTTTAACTCAATTGTTAATAAATGAATATGAGTTTTAGGGTCTGCATTTGATTGTGTAGTTTTTTGTCATTATGATAGATAGATCATGATTCTAGACGTTGATGACAAAAAATTACACAACCAAATTCAGAAACTAAAACTCATATTCATAGAAATTTCATAGATTTCATAAATGAATTACTAATAATATTTTTTTTAAATATTTAAAACTTAAATATAATTTTGAAAGTAAATTTGAATAAGTAATTTTTTTAAGTAAATTCAATATTCTATATTAGATTGAACTAAATATGATATTAAAAAAGAATAAATATAAAAAATGTTGTCATTACAAAAAAAATTCAATTAAATTGTTAATACAATTTGTCTTATTTTAAATATAACTTTTACCTATATTTAAAATTTAAATTTTACATTTTTAAATTGAATTACCTAAAAAAATTAATACTTACTCAAATTTACTTTTAAAATTATATTTAAGCTTTAAATGTAAAAAATGAAATATTATTAGTAGTTCTGTAAATGATTTTATGAACAATGTAGTTAAAATTAAATTTGAAGTACAATAGGATAGGGTAACTCTCTACTATGCGCACAAATCTTTAAAATGGGCACAGATTTCTATGGTGCAAATAAGTTGCGGCAATGGCTACCCAGCCAGTTAATTTGATATGGCTTGGTGCCATGACATGCCCCTAATGCACCGAGGAAATGGCTAAAGGGTAAACTTTTTGTTTGCTCCTGTATAGATAGATATAAAAAGAAAACAAAAAATAGGCAGCGGGCAAACAAAATAGTTTACCCTTTAGTCATTTCAAATTGTCAGTCTTTTGTACGCATGCAAATCATATCGAACTTGGTTATTGCTACTACGTCAAGTGAGATTGTAAGAAATTATAAAAAGGTAAACCAAATAGTATATATGAAGAGGTTTAGTTTTCTTTTACATTACTATTTAATATATAACTTATTTTAAAATTATTAAATGTTATTTTATTATTATAATTATTAACATTTAAAAAGTTTAAATAATATTTCGAAATATAATTTTTTTTAAAAATATATGATTTTATAGATATTATTAAAAATGTAATAATATTTTAAATATTTTAATTTTTTTTTATTTTAGATTTTAAATTAACTATAATGATTGTAACAAAAATTTAAGAATATTATATTAGATTAAAAAGATTTTAAATAAATTAATAATTTTGTAATGAGATTATTCTTAATCAATTATGTTTAATAATTATTTTGAAAATTTATATTTATAGAAAATTACATTATTTTTACTATTTATTTAATTTAGAAATTTTACCAAAGTTTTATATAATATGAACAAAAAAAATTATCATTATTATATTATCATATTATGAATTAGCATTTGTAATTAAATTTTTTCGATATGTAGTAATTAAATTAATAACTTTAAAAATGAATATTAGTGCAAAATATAAAAGTTTTTTAAAAAGATATAATTTTTTAAAATTAAAACACATATACAAATATATAAACGAAATTATTGTTGAAGAAGGAAAATCACCCAAAAAAAAATTATAAAATTCAAAATGAAGTGTTATGAAATCCAAGTCAAGAATTTATATATTAAATTTACAATGTAATTTAAAAACATATTTATAAATTAAATATAAATAAAATTGTAAAACTATATCAAATTTAGTTTTTATTACTAATTATTATAATAAAGTTATTTTAAAATTTAAATACTAAGAATAATTTAAATTAGGTTAGTTGAGATTTTTTTTTGTCGGTAATAAGTTTGATTTTATTAATATTATAATAATAATTACATCAAGATTATAAGATCCTTAATTCTATCTATAGGACCATCATCAAGATTATAAGGTCCTTAATTCTATCTATAGGACCATCATTTACAATATGTAATATTTCACCTATACATCTATGACACAAAAAGCCTCTACTAGGTTGATTTTCTTTAAAGCATATCTTTGTTTTTTGAAAAAAATAGCCCCTAGATCATTGTCCAGTTTATCTTCGATGCATCCAAAAACATTTTCACTGAGTTAGTTGAAATATTATTTAATTTAATATATCGTTTTCAATTTTTTTAGGTTAAAATACAAAACAATAGCTAACAATAAATCTAAAAATAAAAATATGATAAAAATATTTAAAATAACTGTAACATTTTAAATAAGATGTATAAAAATAAAATTAATTATAGTATTAAAAAAATTAATATGATTGAATAAAAATATTTATATTTATATTCTAAATAATTATTTCTATAGATATATTTTTAAAATAAATATTTTATTAATAAAAAATATATTTATACATCTTTAAACAATTTATAGATTATACATCGAATAATATAACTAAAAAAATTATATATCTTACTAAAACTTAATTTAAACTTTAAAAAATACTTAATTTTTTAAATTTAAACTTTTAAAAAACACTTAATTTTTGAACTCTTCTAAACTCTTCCAAATAAAACATTTGTTTTTAATTCTTTTAAAACTTTTAATAAATGTTATACTTTTATGGAGTTGGTGCTCTGCATGACAATGAAGCACCTAAAAGACTGACAGCAGATGAATCGATGGTCATGGAGGGGCATTCCCATGGCATCCAGCCATGTCGAAATATCTCGCTGCCTAGTTGTTGCCATAAGTTGCACCGTAGCCGGTGTGAAGGGATGCGATGTGTATGTCTGACCGCATACATACCCCATGCATACGATTCGAATAGACCTGCTCAACTGTACTCGAATGAACTTGCTTAATTGTCTCTTTAGCCATGTCATGTTGCAAACAATTGGCCTAAAAAAAATCAAACTTCAATATTTAGCCATTATCGTTGTTACTTGTCCATTTCACATTTCCAAAAGCAAACATGGCTGAGGGCTATAGACAAGAATATGACAATAGTTTTGCTCTTCTTAAGTCTTTTGAGCATAGTTGTTCAAGAATATTTCTTTTTTAAGAGTTAAAAAAAGACTTCATGCCAAATTTGTTTCTTTTATCCAAAGAGACGTATCTTGTTGATAAGGCAGGGAACTAATTTTTTTGAATTCTCACTTTTTAAATTTTTGATCTTGAACTAGTCATGAATGTTAAGGTTCTATGGTCAATTATTTAATCATTATTAAACATGCTCATTTTCTTATTATTTGATTGGTTGACATGAATTTTCTGGGGGGTTTTGCACATTTATTAATGAAATTAAAAAATAAAAAATAAAAAATCAAATCGATTGCAGTTGTAGTGCGGGTGAATTTAATGTGTTTGGAGGTAGGAAGGGAGAAGATTGTAATGAAATAAATTCATATCAAGATGGAGGGCATTTACAATTAAACTGCTTGTAGCATTCAACAGTGGGTAGATGCAGGTTGGATAAGTTGATTATGCTGAACACTTCAACAAAGGGTGAGAGTCTATGATTTAAAATGTTGGGGTTATGAATTTTTGTTTCAAACTGATAAATAATTTAAGATAGGATCTAAATCATAGCTATTAGATTTATCGTGTTCCAAGGTTGAAATGGAAATATGTGCAAAAATAGTGTACCTTTCCCTTAAACCATAAAAAAATCTGTCGAAAAACACCATTAATTATGTCCCAAGCATTTTACATTTTTTTCTATGAATTTTTTGCTACTTCGTAGTTCAATAACACTAGCAAGTTATGTTTTGACTATTAGCAGATCTACATTTTGATCAATTCTAACTTATTCTATGTTTAATGTGTCTACTTTTAGTATAGCTTTGTTGATTCTTCTACGAGGGCATAGAATTAAGGCTATGGCATGCATTGAATCGAGTAGAAGATGACCACACAGGTCGTAGCAACACTTAAATGCTTGGCTTATTCTCTACTATGGTAATCTTGCAACGCCCACAAAAAGCCTTTCATTGTTGTGGCCGCACCTTTTCCACATTATTGCCTTGTGGTTTCACAAATATGTTCACTACTCTTTGATGAAAAGGAAACAATGCAATGTCCACAATAATTCATATTCAACTTTTGTTCACAATAATTTATTTTATACAATAATAATTGCTCATCTAAATTGTATAACTGTAATGTTAAAAAAAAAAAAAAAGAGTTTGCATTTGTAAATTGGAGCTGCACATTAGAAAATAAATGTATAAATGTTAAAACATAGCATATGGTTTAATACTTTTTATAACATACTTAACTAATGACTCAAGACATAGTCGAAAACATTTACATCAGTGTTAGCCAACCAGAAGGTAGGGACTTTCGCTCGTCTAGAGCCCTTGTTACAATAGCTTAATTTTCTTTTTAGTTGAAAAGGGTGAGTCTTAGTTATAGTCTTGGGTTAGATATTAAATATAGGAGTATGGTAAGAAAGAAGAATATAAGGTTCATCATTTTCCTAGTGTCATTGTAAACATGACTTGGTCTCATTATTTATGGTGGGAGGGAGTATAAGTTTTAGGTTATAATTTTTTTGATTGAGAAAAGAATTGAATGGTTTTTTTGTTTTTTTAAATTATTTTGGGCATGATCATGGTCTCATGTTTTATAGTGTGAGTAAGAGTTTTAGTTTAGAATTTCTTTGATATTCCTTTGTGGTTTTATTCCTTATGAGGTGAGGGAGTAAGAGTGTTTCATTTGAATTTCTTTGATATAAAGAAAAGGTTTGTATTAATTTCTATAAAGCCATCTTAGACTTGATTGTGGCCTCATCCATTATAACTAAGGAACTTTGTACTCAATAAGGCTTGATATGTGATGGAGTTGTTCAAAACCATTCAATTTTACCAGAAATCAAAGACACATTAACATACAAGTAGATGGGAGAGGAATGTCTAAATATTTGCATTTGGGTTAGGTTTTTTTGAATTTTTCAAAGTTGATTTAATATAATAATTATTTTTAAACAAGGTTTCCTAGAGAATAGTCCCCTATGTACAATAAGTCGCATTGCATCTCTTACACAAATTTACTAGAATTTTATCTTCATTTCTTTCATGTTTGACTAAAGTTCTATATAGTCAACAAAAGGTATAAGATATACAATATGAGCCATATTTTCCATCAAATAAAAATTGTTTGCATAGTCTATAAACAAATTAGGAGAATCTAGACAACCCACCAAGGTTTGACTACAAAAAATCTCCTAGTTTAACCCAAAACAATATCAACCCTATAACTAAAAAATATCTTGTCAAAGTATCATATCTTAAATTAAAATTTATTAATCACTACACTATTCATCCAAAAAAAGGAATATATTAGAATCATCAAGTTTAAACACCATGCATATTCTATTCTATAGCATTGTAAATTACCTCCTTCTATAATTTATTTCTCATATAGGCCCAATTTTAGCATGTATGGCCTCTTGTAAAGGAAAATATTAGAATCATAAAGTTTATTAACACAGTTTCAATTTTACATTTCAATGTATTTAAATTTCATTGACCTTGTCAAAGCTATTCAAGAATTTTTTTGTGCCAGGAACTTGCTTAAAGAAATTAATGCTACATTTTTGGTTTTGATCCCTAAAGTCACTGGTGTAGATTCTTTTGAATCTTTCAGGACAATTAGCCTCTGCAACTCTTTTTACAAGATTTTTGCGAAGGTCTTAACTAATAGATTTATCAAATTACTTCCAGAGATTATTGCTCCTCAAAAATTAGGATTTGTCCTTAGTAGGCAAATCCTGGACTCCATCATTGAGGTCCATGAAGTGATACATTCCCTTGAAGCTAGGAAATAGGAGGGTTTTCTTCTGAAACTTAATCTTTCTAAGGCCTATGATAGGGTGAATTGGAGGTTTTTGGATAGAATTATAGAAGCTTTTGGCTTCAATGCCAAAGTGAGAAAGATTATCTCTCAACCAATTTCTACCCCTTCCTTTGTAGTCATGATTAATGGGACCCCCTTTGACTTCTTCAAATCCTCAAGGGGGCTTCAGTAAGGAGACCCTCTCTCTCCTATCCTCTTCATCATCCTCATTGAAGGCCTAGGTAGGTTCATTCATTTCAAAAGGAGAAGAGGGGATTTTGTGGGCCTGAAACCTTCCTTTGGTCCCTTGGTCTTCACCCACTAATAATTTGTGGATGACACCATCTTGGGGGCAGTGAGAGAAGCTAGGATTGTGAAAAAATCCTCAATACTTATTCTAAGGCTTCTGGATAACTCATCACTAGAACAAGAGTTCAAAGTTCTTTTTAACACCCCTCTGGATAGACAGAGGAAAATTGCTGGCATTCTAGGGTGCAATGTTGGGGTCCTCCCTTCCATTTATTCGGGCCTCCCATTGGGGACCAAACCTCCGAACAACTTTCGAAACAATCTCATTGATAGATTCAATCAGAAGTTGGCAGGATGGAAAGGCATCACTCTGAGTCAGGTTGGTAAAGTGATGTTGATCAAATCCACTTTGCAAAATCTGCCCACTTATGCTCTAAGCCTCTTCTCTATCCCTTCTAAAGGGGTTGACAATCTGGAAGCTATTCAAAGGAATTTTGTGTGGTCAAGCACTAATGACAACAAGAAATATCCTTTGGTGGCTTGGGAGAACATCTACAGATCCAAGAAGTAGGGAGGCTTGGGGATCAGAAAGTTGAAACATTTCAACTATACCCTTCAAGAAAAATAGATTTGGAAGCTCTTCAAAACCAAATGGGAAGTAAAGAGATATTTTTTAGTTTAATTTTTTTTCTAACCTCAATATCAGATAGTTTATCAATAGGGATCCTGACCCAAGGGGCTCTAACATCTAGAGTGGTTTTTTTAAGAATGAAGAGCTCAGCTTTTGAGAAAGCTAAATGGAAACTAGGTAATGGAGAAGATATCAATTTTTGGCATGATGACTAGCTTAGGTTTGGGCCCTTATGGGACACTAAGCCATTTAATAGGTGGGCTAATGTTTGGATGGAAAGATTTGGGACAAGGTGAGTGACTACAAGATCCATAACAAGTGGATTGATCTAGTTGAGATGTCCCCAGAGCTTAAGTCAACATGGTCAAGCATATTCCCCTATCCCATAACAAAGATACCATTATCTAGGGAGAGACTGTGAATGGGAATTACATTATGGCCTCTGGATATGAGACTATTCAAAACATGGGCCCTACCCCAATTTGGGCCAAACCCTAGTATGTGGGCCTCATCTCAAAAATTAACATTTTTTTTTGGATTATGCTCCAAAACCTTATTCTTACATTAGACAACCTCACTAAGAGGGGGAATATGATGCCCAATAGATGCATTATGTGTAAAAATCACTATGAGAGTGTTGAGCATATCTTTATCCATTGCCCTTTCATCAGATCTATCTAGTCTCTTTTCTTATCTTTTATCAACATGACTCAATGCTTTCCTTCCAACATTTTGGGGCTTTTCAAATAATGGCACCATGGGCTATTTGGGAGAGATACCATGGTTTTATGGAATTGGAGCTTACCCCATGTGTGTTGGGGGGTTTGGAAAGAGAAAAATAATAGAATTTTTAGGGAGAAGGAAACTGAGGAAGACATTATCTTTCACAAATGCCTCAATGCTTTAATGGAAAACTACACCAAAATCAAAGGACCTATCCCCTCTCTCCACACAAAGGAAAGGGACAAAAACAAGAGGGAAGATTGTAGATGGACTCTTTCACCTAAGGGTTGGCATAAAGCTACTTTTGATGGGGTGGCCAAAGGCAACCTAAGAAAGGTAGGGGTGGGTGGCATCATCAGAAATGCATTTGGTAAAGGGATTGTTGTGGTTTCTGTCCCCCTAGGAAGTCAAACTAATCATTATGTGAAGGCGATTACGGCTCATCAAATAATCAAACTAGCTAGAGAAATGGGAGTTAAATTTCTATGGTTGGAAGGAGATTCAAAAAATATTATAGATTGCCTTAATGAAAAGAACGAGCCAGCATGGATGATAGCACATATCATAGAAGAATGCATCCAACACCTCAAGTCATTCAAAAAAACCTATGTGGCTCACGAATATCGAGAAGCCAATCAAGTGGTGGATAGGTTGGCTAACTGGATAATCAAGTACAATGAAGTGGCTAAGTGGATGGATGGGTATAGTTTCCCATCAAATATTAATGAGTTGATCGAAAGGGAAAGGATCTTGGGTAGATTGGGAATCTATGAGTTATGAAGAATGGTTAGAAATATGATGTGTAGATTTATTATGATTGTTTATGAGTTATGGGGAAGGTGTAGAAATTTGAAGTGTAAGTATGAAAATACTTGTACATCTCACACCAAAAATATCCATCAACTTACTTCAAGGATCAATATTGGGTAGAAAGTTCACAAGGTGAAAGGAAGTTTCAAGCAAACAAGGAGGGCCAAAGGCATTCCAGCTTTGAAGGGCATCAATACAAAAAATAGAGTTTACACAGAGGAAGATAACATGGTGGGGGAAAGACACAAGAGGGAACCAAAGGACAAAGCTCAGAAGTGGCACAAATGTTCCAAGGTGTGGAGCATTCTAAAAAGGAGAAATTATGAATTTCATAGAACGACTCCATGGTTGGAAACCCTTTGTTACCAAGACTATGGCAAAGAGCTATAATGAGGGAATTGTTAAAATTGATGGGGTGGATTTCATGGTGATGGAGGATGTTATTTCCGTTATGACCAACATTCCCATTATAGGGAAGAAATTCTACAGAGACTGAAAGATTTTGGGATAGGCGATGGTTGAATTCACCAAGGATTTAGAGGAGAAGAAGGTGTTGGTGAAGAAGGGTACTTACTATCTACTGAGCTCCATCAAGCCACTGTGGAGGTTTGTGTTGCAGGTTATTATCAAGTATATCTCCCTTAATACCAAATTTGATTGCCTTTGCACCCATCATTTTGTGCTTCTCAACCATTTCAGGTATGGGATGAAGATATCTATTCCCTTCTACCTCTACTCTTCTATGAGTGATAATATTAATGATTATAAGGATAAGTATTCTAGCAACCCAACCCTCCATGAGAGGCTTTTACTATTAATCTATTATTATTTTAAGGCTAGGTCTATGGGGAAACAAATTAAGAATAGGAAGAAGGGTATGAAGAGCAGAGGGGACTCCGAAGAGTTGGGGGAGGACTATATGCCTTTTGATACTAAGGATAGCCTTGAGATGCACAAGGACTCAAAGGAGGATGAGTCTCCACAACATAGCTCTAGTAAAAGAACCATTAAAAAGGAAAGGAAGGAGAAAAAATCTCTTACTGAAACTAAACAGGGCTTTGACACATCCTTGAACAGGGACTACAACAAAAGGGCCAAAGGCATGGACACGGGGGACGATAGTGCTAAAGGTGAGGAGGAGACTTATCTCAGAGAAGGGAAAGGCATGGAGAGGAAGAGGGGCAAGAGAAACATCACCATCAAAATGTCGACTAGCAAAGAGGAGGAAGCCATGACCTCGAGGGGTTAGAAAAGAGGGAAAGTCTTTGATTCCAAGGAGGAAAAATAGGGGATGGGGAAGGATGGGGTTGAAGGGGTTTTTAACCAGATTGAAGGGAAGGAGCAACAATAGGGCTATGAGGAATTTGGATCTAGAAAATATAAGTGTTTGATTATAGGAAAGGATAGGAATGTGGTATGGAGAAATTTTGATTCTATTTCTACTAAAATGGGGATTAATAGAGAATTGATCAGAACTTTTGTCAAAGAGAATGAAGAAGGAAAAATCCAAATGGAAGAGTTGATTGACCTAGCCTAGTGATTTTTAGCAACACCATTAAGGAAAATCCTCATATGGATGTCCTCAACAATGCCAAAAACAACATGGTTGAAAACTTCCACACCACCAAATGGATTTTTCATGAAATCCAAGAGCTCAAATACAGAGTGAGCAACCTAGAGAGGGAGAACTATAGCCTAAAGAATAGGATAACAAAGAATGAAAAGAGCATGGACAATAGAGTGGAGGATGTGAAGAATAGGGTCCAAACCATGGAGACCTCAATGCATATAATAGTTGAATAGAGCTATAATATCAAGTTGCTCATTAACAAAGTGGAGGAACATAGTGCCAACAAGGAGGAGGACCTTACTTCTCACAATGCCAAGGATAGGATGATAGTATGAGGAAGCATACTAGATCCAACATGAGGAAGAAGGATGTCCTGAAATCTGACAAGGATTTCTCAGACATGAAGGAGGCAACTGGTAGATTGTTAGAGTTAGAAATCAGTGTAGTAGAAATTCGCAAAGAAATCACTTGAGCAACCTTCTTGGCTTTTTTTTTTTGGCCTTGGTCTTTTGTCCTACTCCCTGTGGTTTTTTCAAGTTTCTTCCTTTTATTTGTGGGGGGTTGTTTTAGTTGTTGCTTTTAGTTAAAATTTTTACTCTAAGTGCTCCTTTTTGCTAGTTCTTTGTTATGTATGTGTTTCAAGGCCCCGTTAAAACCTATTTTCCTTAATCAAAAACATATTTAAATTTCATTTTGATTCAAGAAACAAAAATGAAGAAGGAGCAAGTTGAAAGTATTATTTTCAATAAAGGAATGATGTTGTGGTTACAGATTTTGAGGGTACTTCAAGAGGTCTATTAGTGATATGGAAGGACAACTTAAAAGTGAACATCATTTTTTATGAAGGTAACATTTTTCTTATTCAATTCAACAATTTGATGGATCGGGAAAGTTGGTTCATTATGAATATCTATGCCCCAAACACTAAGAATGGTAGAAGACTCTAGTGGAATAAATTTAGTAATTTGATGGCCAAGTTGGGAGATCATAAGGGCATTATTATGGGAGATTTCAATACCCTTCTTTTAGCCATGGAGAAATTAGGCAAGCTTCCATTGAACTTGGAAAGTAGACAACAATTAGCAGATCTGATCAGTGACCTAGCCCTTCTAGATGTTGAGTTAGGAGGTGCAAAATATACTTGGTCTAACAGGAGAGTTGGAACAAATTGTATTCAGGTTAGGCTAGATAGAGCCCTAATCAATTTGGATTGGACGAACCATTATCAATGCAAACTATGGTGAGACTAGGCTTGGATCACTCCCCTATTGCTCTCACCCTATAAATTATCAATAGGAAAGAGGATTTCCCATTTAGATTTGAGAAGATGTGGTCCATACACCCTAGTCTTTATGAAAAAATTAGGGATTGGTGGGGTATAGATGCAGATGGCACAACTATATATAAGGAGGCTAAAAAACTCAGAAACATCAAAATGGAGATCAGAAAGTGGAACAAAATGGACTTTGGGAACATATTTCAATCAATAGAAAGGATTTTGGAGGAACTTAATGAGGTGCAAGAAGAGATTCAGAATATGGGTTATGATGAAAGTAGGCTAAATGTTGAAAAAACTATTCTGGTCGACCTTCACAACATCATGGGAAAAGAGGAAATGTTTTAGAGGTAGAGGTCAAGATTGGTATTGTTAAAGGAAGGGGATAGAAACTCTAGATTCTTTAACCTTTCTACTATGAAACATAGGGATGCCAATAGAATTAGTGGTATTAAAAAGGGGGTGGATACTATAGAAAAAGATAAAGAGATTGCAGAGTAAGCAATTAAGTATTTCTCTTCTATCCTATTCAAAGAGTTAAACTTGGAAGATGAGGACCAAAAGGAAATTATTAATACCATCCCCAGTGTGATAATTGCTACCTAGAATAAGGATCTAGTGGCTATTCTAGTATTTCAGGAATTTGAGGAGGTTGTTTTCACTCTGCCAGTTGAAAAAGCTCCTAGCACAGATGATTTCCCAACTTTTTTCTTCCAGATGTATTGGGAAGTTATTAAAGATGACCTAATTAAAGTGGTTCAAGATTTTTTTGGAGCTAGGAACTTGCTTAAAGAGATCAATGCTACTTTTCTGGTTTTGATTCCGAAAGTCACAAGTGCGGATTCTTTTGAAAATTTTAGACCTATAAGTCGATTCAACTCTTTTTACGAGATCTTTTCAAAGGTTTTAACTAATAGAATTATTAAATTATTGTCAGAGATTATTGCACCTTAACAATCAGGATTTGTCCCTAGTAGAAAAATCCTTGATTCCATCATTACAGTGTATGAGGTGATCCATTCCTTAGATGGAGGTAAAAAGGAAGGCTTTCTTCTCAAACTTGATCCATCAAAGGCTTATGATAGGGTGGACTAGATGTTCCTAGATAAAGTTCTGGAAGCTTTTGGTTTCAACGATAAAAATAGCAAGATTATATCTCAACTGATCTCCACCCCCTCTTTTGCGATGATGGTTAATGGGACCCCATGTGATTTCTTCAAATCTTCTAGGGTTCTTAGGCAAGGTGGCCCTCTTTCATTGATCATCTTTATCATTCTGGAAAAATTACTAGGAAGAAATATTCATGACAAAAGGAGCAGAGGGGAAATTGTTGGATTAAAACTTTCTTTCAATCCCCTACTTTTCTCTCATTAGCAATTCGTGGATGACACCATTTTAGGGCAAGAGGCTTCAATGAAAGAAGCTAGAAATGTGAAGAGCATTCTCAACACATATTTTAATGCCATTGGTCAACTCATTAACTCGAGCAAGATCTTGTTCTTCTTTATTAACACCCATGTGGATAGACAAAGGAAAATTATAGACAATTTGTGTTGTGATATTGGATCTCTTCCTTCTATTTATTTGGGGCTACCTTTAGGGACCAAACCTCTCGACCTCTTTTGGAACAATCTCATTGATGAATTCAATAGAAAGTTGGTAGATTTGAAAGGCATTACCATAATTTATGTGGGCAAAGTGCTCATGATCAAATCTACTCTACAAAATTTGCCAACTTATGCTTTAAGTCTTTTCTCTATTCCTACAAAAGTGGCTGATACTTTGGAATCCATTCAAAGGAATTTCATGTTAGTTAGTGTTGAAGGAAATAAGAAGTACCTATTGGTGGCTTGGGAGACTATTTATAAACCCAAAAAGTAGGGGGGGGCTAGGGATTAGGTATCTAAAACAGTTCAATAAAGCATTTCAAGCTAACCAAATATGGAGGATTTTCAACTCCATAGGGGAATGGATAGATATTTTGAAGGAAAAATATGTAGCTAATATAAATTTCAAATAGTTCATTAGTAGGGACCTTGACCCAAGGGGATCCAACATTTGGAATGGAATTCTAAGGACAAGGGCATGGCCACTAAGAAAGCAAAATAAAAATTGGGAAATGGTGAAGATATAAATTTATGGCATGATGACTGGCTAAGACAAGGGCCATTATGGAACATCAAGTCATTTAATATATGGAAAAACTTATGTATGGAAATATTTGGTCATAAAGTGAGTGAGTGCAGGGACAATAATGAATGGGTGAATCTGAACGAGATATCTTAGGAGCTAAAGCTATTGATGGACATAATAAGGCATATTCCTCTATCCCCCAACAAGGATGCCATTATTAGGGAGGAGACAAAGGAAAACAACTACATTGTTTCCTTGAGCTATGAAACCATGCAAAACAAGGAAATAATCCCTATTTGGGCCAAAGATTGGTGTCTTGGCCTTATTCCCAAAATCAACATTTTTTTCTGGATAATGCTCCAAAAAGTGTATCTTGATGGTGGACAACCTCACCAAGAGGGGAATTTGATGCCTAATAGATGCATTCTTTGTAAAAACCACAGTAATAGTGTGGATCATATCATTATACACTACCACTTCAATAGAGATATATGGTCTTATTTCTTGTATTTCTTCAAGATGACCTCGTGTTTTCCTAATAACACTTTAGATCTCTTTGAAAAATGGCACCATGGGAATCATGGGGATGTGAATAAGGACTTGTGGAAATGGAATTTGCCTCATGTCTATTGGGGAGTGTGGAAGGAGAGGAATAACAAAATTTTTAGGGAGAAAGAAACTAATGCTAAAGTTATCTTCCACAAAAGCCTTAATGCTTTGTTATAGAACTACACTACCAATAAAGGTCATAACCCTCTTCTCAACACAAAGGAAATTGGTAGAAATAAGAGGGAGGATTGTAGATGGACTCTCCCACCTGAGGGTTGGTGTAAGCAAACTTTGATGGGGTTGCCAAAGGAAACCCTAGTAAGGTTGGGGTGGGTGGAATCATCAAAAATGCCCATGGAAAAGGAATTGTTTCTATTTTGGCTCCTTTGGGTATGTAAACTAACCATTATGTAAAGGAAACTATGGCACATCAAACAACCAAACTTGCTCGAGACATGGGAGTTAGAAATCTATGGCTAGAAGGAGACTCCAAAAATATTATAGACTATCTTAATGAGAAGAATGAGCCTACATGATGATTGTGAAAATCATTGAAGATTGCATTCAAATCCTTAAGTCTTTTCATAATATATATGTAGCTCATGAGTATAGGGAAGCTAATCAAGTGGTTGACAGGTTGGCCAATTGGGCAGTTAAGAATGATGAAATGAAAAAGTGGCTGAACAGGCATAATATTCTATTGGAAATCCTAGAGTTGATAGAAAGGGAGAGGATCCCAGGAAGAATGGGAAAGATTAAAGGTCAATTATAAAAGGTTATGTGTAATGAGAAATGTGTCAAAATATGATGTGTAAGTATGATAGCCAAAGCATGAAACACATTCTTAATATTTATCAGGACACTTTGAGGCTTGATTTTGAGTATCAAGTACATAAGGTGAAAAGGAGTTTTGTGAAAACAAGTCATATCAATTAGAATCAACCTTCAAAGCATATCACTACCAGAATAAAAGCTTGCAAAGAGGACAAAAACATGGTGGGAGAATGACATAGAAGGGAACCTGAGGATAAAGCAGAGAAGTGGCATCAATGCTCTAAGGTGTGGAGCATTCTGTAAAAAGGAGATGTTACCACATTCATTAAATGACTTCATGGGTGGAAACCCTTTGTTATGCATAACATGGTTAAGAGCTAGAATGAGGGGATTGTTAAGATTGATGGAGTGGACTTCACAGTGACAAAGGAGGTTATCTTTGTAGTTATGGGAATACCCATTGTTGGGAAGGAGTTTTATAGAGATAGATAGATTTTTGGGTAGGCTATGATTGAATTTACCAAGGATGTGGAGGAAAAGAAGGCTTTAGTGAAGAAAAGCACCTACTACTTGTAGAGTTCTATCAAGCCATTATGGAGTTTGTACTGAGGGTTATCATCAAGTACATTTCCCTTGACACGAGATTTGACCACCTTTGCACTCATAATTTCATGCTTCTCAACCATTTCAGGTATGCAATGAAGATTTCAATTCCTTTTTTCCTATATTCATCTATTAATAAGAATATCAATGGCTATAGGGAGAAGCACATAGGTAATCTAGCCTTCCATGAGGGGCTTTTGCTATTAATTTCTAATTTTTTAAAGCCTAGGACTATGGGAAAAGAAATTAAGAATAAGAAGGTGGGAAAGGAGGGTAAAGATGAGTTAGGAGAGGATTATTACCCATCTACTACTGAGGACAACCAAGAGATGCATTTAGATACAGAGGAGGATGCCACCCCATAGCACAAAAAGGGGAAAGAGAGAATCAAAATGGAGAAAAGGGAGAAAATGGAGACTATTGATCCTAAACAGGGCATTGAGCTTTTTTTTGATAGAAACTACAATTAGAATGCGAAGGGCATGGATATAGAGGGTGACAACACTAATGGGGAGGAAGATCTTAGAGAAGAGGAAAATAAGGAGAGGATGGGTGGAAAGAGAAACATTACTATTAAGATGGCTGCCAAAAGAGAGGAGGATTATGTGGGAAAACCTTTCAGGAGGTTGAAAAGAGGGAGAGATATCAAATCTAGGAAGGAAAAGTAGGAGGAGGGGAAGAATAGAGATAATGAAGATGAGAAGCAAGGGAGTGGGAAAGAGAATGTGTAGCATTTTAAGGAATTTGGGTCTAGCCATTACACATGTATGATTTTGGGCAAAGATAGGAATTGGTTTGGAGGAATTTTGATAATGTTTCTGCGAGGATGGGGCTCAATAGAGAGATTACTAAAACTTTGGTCAAGGAGAATAAGGAGGGAAAAATGCAAATGGAGGAGATGTGTAGTGTCTACCCCTAGTTCACATTTCTGTTATCTTTGACATACTCTGTTAGGTTGGTTTTATACTTATGATTAGTGGCATTGTTTTAAGATTATCATATATTGTTTCAGATTCAGTTGACTTTATGATGAGATTACTTGGTACTCTATATTTCATGTATACATGATGATTATTACAATGCTTTCAGTTATTGATGATGATTAGTTAGATGGATTATTATGTGTCTTCTTATGAATACTTACCCCATACTACATGTGTATGGTGTGTGTGTTTGTTTTCTTTATGTATGGCATTTCTGATGTGGTTAAGGAAGGGAGTTGTAGTCACCTGCTAGTCGGGATCTACACAATGCACCACTTCCTACCATTTCCTATTTAGCTTAGAATATTGTGTTTGTACATGCGTGGATTTTATGTAGGTTATAAGTACCGAGTATTGACTTCCTTGAATTGCCATGATGAATGTACCCTATCGCATTATCTCAATGGTAAGAGAGGGGAGATAAGTTCTTAAGTCCAAATCCTAAACCTTTAAGCCAATTGTCCTAATTGAAATTAGGACAAGTATCTGAGTCAAGTACCCTTCGAATGCGTTGAATGACATTAATTCATGATTATAACCTGTTGGTTTGATTTTGTATGCGTTCTTCTATGATGGGTTTTCATATGTTGTTTTATGAGTCTTTGATGAATTTTCTATTAAATAAGTCTAATTAAAAGATTAGATTAATGATTTAATTTAATAAAAAATTATTATGATATTTTAATATTTAATTATATATAATTAATTCAAAAATTAATTAAATAAAAAGAATTGAATTTGGAGATAAAAGTTATAAGTTTAAATTTAGAACATGATAATATTTATTTAATTTAATAATAATATATTTAGAGTTCATTTTTAAATAAATGCTAAATAATATTATTAATTAAGTTAATAAATATTTTATCATTAAGTTTCAAAAATAAATTAAAAAGTGAAAATATATTAAATTATTAAACTAATGTTAGTTCGCATGATGCGTGCATGAGACTAAAATATAAGGAATTAATTAAAAGATAAAACAAGTATATTTAATAAATATATTTTAATTGCATAAAGTGTGCATGGGATTAAAGTTAATAAATTAATTTAAAGCAAGTCAAGTGGAAATTAAATAAGTTATTTAATAATTCATTTCACGTGCATGAAAAGATTACAGAAAAGATAAAATAAAAGTTAATTATGAGTTAATGGTTGTGAGCAAGGAGTTCTCCCAGGGTGAACGCACAATTAGTGCCTCAATTTAAGGAGATAACTCTTTGTCAGAATTAGAAGGTTCATTTTTGAGGGATGCGAATTTTGGAGAGGAATTTGGATGTGAATTTGGGAAGCAAATTATTGAAGGAAAATTTTGGGAAAATTATTATAGAGAAGTTCTTGGATCGAACCAAATTCTCTCACAAAATCTTCTGGGTGGTTGTGTGTTAGCATCAGGTTCAGGTAGGGTCTTATGCTTTGATCACTGGTTGAATTATGCAATTTGATATTCCTGTCTTCTTCGCGATTGTTAAAATCAAGTCTCTGGATTTCATTGCGTGAATCTTTTGTTCTCTGGTTCTGAATTTATGATAGGTGTATTGTTATAATATGATTAAAAGAAAAATAAAATCGATTAGAAACCCTCATTTTCTAGATTAAAGAAAGTAGGATTTAATCGAGATTTGGGTTTGAATTAAAATGGAATTGAGAAATTTAATCTGCGTAGGGTTTGAAATTGGAATAAGAAAATTCTAAGTAAAAATAAAAATAAAAATCGCATAGTTAATGAAATCAATTATTAAAAAAAAAAAAAAAATGTTTAAGTTTAATTTTATTAAACTTTAATAAAAATTTAAATTTAAAATATATTTATGTATTTAAAATATATATATAATGTCAAACTGTAATCATATTAAATTCTAATATATTTAAATTTTTTTTAAAAAATAAATAAAAATAAATATGAATGGGGAGGGGATTTTACCCTCCCCCCCGCTCCCCCCCCCCAAACCTCGCTTACTTTTTTTTGCCTTACGGCGGTTGCGCATGCAATCTGCAGTTGCCTTTGGCAACCTGTAGGCCTACATATAGCAGTCCACCCATTATATTAAGGGGTGCGATTTTTATTTTATTTTTTTATAATTATAAATTTTATTAAATTTTAAATTATACAAAATTTACATTTTATAATATAATTATTAGAAAATTATATTTAATAAATAAATTATTTCATAAACTTTGTTTATTAAATGGTTCAATTTTTATTAAAAGTTTTAAAATTAATTATTAATAATCGTTATTATTAATTAATAAATTTATTAATGAGTCAAATTGTTCATTAATAATTATTAAGGTTAACAGATTTTTAATGAATGATAGTATGATTAGTTTTATGTGTTTATTAATTAATTTAATTAAATCAAAATTAATTAAGATTAGTTAATAACGGAAGTAAGGTAATGAATTTTTAATCAATTTAAATAAATGGAATTTAATTGAGATTGAATTAAAGGGGAGTATTGAATGGAAATGAATTCATTCTAAAAATGATAATGATTATAATATGATCAGAATTATTTCATTAAAAGATCATTAGTTATAATCTTAATGATTTAAGTAATTCAAACATTTACCTGTAGAGTATTTTGAGGGAATTGATTTCAGAAAAATTATTAGCAGGGGGGTAAATCCTTATTGTTAATCAAACAAATGCTTGGGTTAACTATAGGGAAACAAATAATACTTCTACTTGAAACATACTTTGAAACAAAAATTGAAAACCTTATATCCAACTTAACTATGTGATTCAAACTAATCAAAACATACAAATTCACACCTTGTCTTCTGTGTGATGTTTTCTATGTATTGTCTATGCTTTGGGGGCTTTGGGGTTGATTAGATGTTGACCAATCTTAGGTTATTACCAGAGGCTCGGTGGTTATGTGATTATGATGTTATGATGTCTTGGTCTTGATTCTTTTAACCCAACCATGGTAATGTGATAATATGCTCTATGCTGGATGTTTTTACTGTTTGTTATTGCTTTCCAGTTTCCCTATGTGAAGTTGAGGTGTATGTTTATGAGATACTTGACTTAACCATTTTTGAGTCATCGATCAATTATATTTGATTTTCTTTTCAGTTTCTTTGAGAGGACTGAGATGTTTTAGATGTTTTGTTCTTGATAATGTCATGTTGTGACATGTTTAACTTGACCATTTTGGAGTCTTCGATCAATATTATTTTGGGATGCTTTCTGGTTGACCAATGAATATTGTGATTTACTTTGGGATACTTTTCGATTGCTCATTGAGAATTGATGGATATTGTGATTTATCATTTGATGCCCTTCGGTTGCTCACAGAGAACTGTTGTGGTTATGATGATTATCTTTTGGATGCTTTCTAGTTGCTTGTTGAGAACTGGTGTGATTATTGTGGATTATCTTCTGATGCTTTCCAATCGGTTGTATAGGACTAAGGTGATTTTTATATGATTATTGATTTGTGCTTTTATTAAGCCTAGGGTAGGTTATCTATATGTAGTGTTGGGAAGTGGCTTGCAATGGGGGACGGGGGCTCTAAGTGGCCTTGGGGATAACTCATTGTAAGTTGTATTAATAAGTGAAAACATTACACTAAATGGGGATTAAAATAAACATAACAAGATAATTATATGTTCTCTCCCATGCCTCGAGTGCTAGTACAGACTAGGGTGGGAGTTGGGATAACCCTTGGTTACGACCTTGCATTTTGTAGTATGCCTCGTCAGTACGAGAGGATACTAGTGGCCACTAGGGATCACTAGGGATCCTGGAGACCTAAACTAACTGCTAGGGTAACTCCTACGTGATTCATGCAATGACACTTTCTTTCTTACATAGTAGGTTTCCTATGTGTCTTTGTGTGCCTCTGGGTCTAGATGTCAATCTATGTGTTGGAACCTTTGAGTTAGAATACTCTTAGGATTTCTTGGACTTAGAGAGTATCTGTGTTATGTGATTTGTTATCCTGTTTGGGACTTGAGACTATCTCCTCAGCATGGTGGGAGTGGGCCATATAGGTTCCATGTGGTCGGGTGGTAGTGCTTTTTACTATTACCATTGAGATCCGTCTGTAGTCACCATGGCTAGAGCTTCTTGGATCATCTTATGATGTATTTTGGTATGTTAGATTTTCTTATGATTATGTTGTAGTATGTTTTAGGAGTGACATCCCTATTACCATAGAACCGATGATCTTATTGGTGACTTGGGGTGTGTGGGGGATGGTTAGGGCCCACAACGGTTTAATGATGCTATTGACAGTTGGGAGGAACCACACACTTAGTTAGTTGTGTTTTATGATGGATGGATGTATCATGTATGTTATTACTTTCATTTATTTTATTGCAATGATGATGTATTTCTATTTCTACATATGTATATTCTTTTAGCCTTTCATACCCTATGACATGTATAGTGGATGATTGAGCATTCCAGATTTCATTTACCAAGAGGCATTCAGAACAAATGTATATTATGGACTTTGGACTTTCTAATTATTCTTTTATGTGTATGTGGTAGTTGTTAGAGTTAGTATTAATTTAAATTTAAATGTGACTCAATGTCTTGGGATCCTTAAGGAATGTAACCTGTTATGTATGCTTATAGTTGATTATATGTTATTGCTTCAGCTAGTATGTGCTTGATGTATATGTATGATTATCTTTCTTGTTAAAAAATAAAAATAAAAAAATTCTTGGAAAACTTAGTAAAACTTTAGGTTAATTCTTTTGGATCCCTTGGCAGGGCATTACATCTAGTATCAGAGCCCGAGTTTCTACATTTGGAGCTCTGGGTATATTGGAATGCCACTAGTATTAACTAGTTGAGCAAGAATGAAAACTTTAAACTATTATGTATATCTCTTTCAAACTGAAACTTGAAGTAGTTGAACTGAAACATAACTTAAATTTTTAGTTGTATATTTTTCATACTTCAACACTTAAGGCTTTAAATTGAAATTATAGTTAAACCTAAAAATAAGAAAACTAAAAATTGAAAACCTATTATGTTTTCAAAATATGTGTCTTTTATCTATACATCATAACTTGTATATTTTCCAATGGATTAGGGATGTTGATCCTTTGTTTGGAGGTTTAGGGGATCTATTTTAGAATTTGTTAAAAGAATGAATGTTGGACCAATATGGTTTTCGGTTTACTATTAAACCAGAATCATATTGCTCTAAGTGTGTTGTAGTGTTCTCAATGGAGTCATATCCTCCTATAGGGGGAAAGGGTTCAATGAGACCTGCACAGTGAGTTCTTAGCTTTACCATCCTTGTAGGCTTCTAGGAGTAAGCCTAAGTCTAGGGGGGGTGGATGTAGTGCCTACCCCTAGTTCACATTTCTGTTATCTTTGACAAACTCTTTTAGGTTGGTTTTATGCTTATGATTAGTGGCATTGTTTTAAGATTATCATATATTGTTTTAGATTCGATTGACTTTATGATGAGATTACTTGGTACTCTATATTTCATGTATGCATGATGATTATTATAGTGCTTTTAGTTATTGATGATGATTAGTTAGATGGATTATTATGTGTCTTCTTATAGATACTTACCCCATATTGCATGTGTATGGTGTGTGTGTTTGTTTTCTTTATGTATGGCATTTCTGATGTGGTTAAGGAAGGGAGTCGTAGTCACCTACTAGTCGAGATCTACACATGCACCACTTCCTGCCATTGCCCGTTTAGCTTAGAATATTATGTTTGTACATGCGTGGATTTTATGTAGGTTGCAGGTATCGGGTATCAACTTCCTTGAACTGCCAAGACGAGTGTACCTTATTGCATTATCTCAATGGTAAGAGAGGGGAGATAAGTTCTTAAGTCCAAATCCTAAACCTTTAAGTCAATTGTCCTACTTGAAATTAGGACAAGTATTTGAGTCGAGTACCCTCCAAATGAGTTGAATGACGTTAATTCGTGATTATAACCCTTTGGTTTGATTTTGTATGTGTTCTTCTATGATGGGTTTTCATATGTTGTTTTATGAGTCTTTGATAAATTTTCTATTAATTAAGTCTAATTTAAAGATTAAATTAATGATTTAATTTAATGAAAAATTATTATGATATTTTAATATTTATTTATATTTAATTAATTGAGAAATTAATAAAATAAAATAAAATAAATTTGGAGATAAAAGTTATAAGTTTTAATTTAGAACGTGATAATATTTATTTAATTTAATAATAATATATTTAGAGTTCATTTTTAAATAAATGCTAAATATTATTATTATTTAACTTAATAAATATTTTATCATTAGTTTTGAAAATAAATTAAAAAGTGAAAATATATTAAATTATTAAAATAATGTTAGTCCGCATGATGCATGCATGAGACTAAAATATAAGAAATTAATTAAAAGATAAAACAAATATATTTAATAAATATATTTTAATCGCATAAAGTGTGCATGAGATTAAAGTTAATAAATTAATTTAAAGGAAGTCAAGTGGAAATTAAATAAGTTATTTAATAATTCATTTGACGTGCATGAAAAGATTAAAGAAAAGATAACATAAAAGTTAATTATGAGTTAATGGTTATGAGCAAGGAGTTCTCCTGTGGTGAATGCACAATTAGTGCCCTGATTTAAGGAGAGACCTCTTTATCACAATTAGAAGGTTCATTTTGAAGGGATGCAACTTTTGGAGAGGAATTTGGACACAAATTTGGGAAGCAAATTATTGAAGGAAAATTTTGGGAAAATTGTTATAGAGAAGTTCTTGGATAGGAGTGAATTCTCTCATAAAATCTTCTAGGTGGTTGCGTGTTAGCATTAGGTTCAGGTAGCATCTTGTGCTTTGATCACTAGTTGAATTATGCAATTTGATATTCTCATCTTCTTCGTGATTGTTAAAATCAAGTCTCTGGATTTTATTGTGTGAATCTTTTGTTCTCTGGTTTTGAATTTACAATAGGTGTATTGTTATAATATGATTAAAAGAAAAATAAAATCAAATAGAAACCTTCATTTTCTAGATTAAAGAAAGTAGGATTTAATCAGGATTTGGGTTTGAATTAAAATGGAATTGAGAAATTTAATTTGAGAAGGGTTTGAAATTGGAATAAGAAAATTCTAAGTTAAAAAAAATTTCGCATAGCTAATGATATTTTCCCTATCAGATTAATATTGAAATCAATTATTAAAAAATAAAATATTAATATGTTTGAGTTTAATGTTATTAAAATTTAATTAAATTTAAATTTAAAATATATTTATGTATTTAAAATATATATAATGTCAAACTATAATCATATTAAATTCTAATATATTTTAAAAAAATAAAAATAAAAATAAATATGATCGGGAGGGGGTTTTACCCACTCCCTCCCCTCCCCTCTTACTTTTTTTGCCTTACGACGGTTGCTATAGCAGATCGTGGGTCTGCCATTGGCAAACCGCGGCTATGCATGTAGTCCGTTGTTGCCTTTGGCAACCCGCTGGCCTACATATAGTAGTCCGCCCATTATATTAAGGGGTGCGCTTTTTTTTTATAATTATAAATTTTATTAAATTTTAAACTATGTAAAATTTACATTATTATTTATTGATAATTTTATTTATAATATAATTATTAAAAAATTATATTTAATAAATAAATTATTTCATAAACTTTGTTTATTAGAAGGTTTGATTTTTAAATAATTTTTTTTATTAAAATTTTAAAATTAATTATTAATAATCGTTATTATTAATTAGTAAATTTATTAATGAGTGAAATTATTCATTAATAATTATTAAGGTTAACAGATTTTTAATGAATGATAGTATGATTAGTTTTATGTATTTATTAATTAATTTAATTAAATAAAAATTAATTAAGATTAACTAATAACAGAAGTAAGGTAATAAATTTGTAATCAATTTAAATAAATGGAATTTAATTGAGATTGAATTAAAGGGGAGTATTGAATGGAAATGAATTCATTCTAAAAATGATAATGATTATAATATAATCAGAATTATTTCATTAAAAGATCATTAGTTATAATCTTAATGATTTAAGTAATTCAAACATTTACCCATAGAGTATTTTAAGGGAATTGATTTCAGAAAAATGATTAGTGGGGGGGTAAATCCTTATTGTTAATCAAACAAATGCTTGGGTTAACTATAGGGAAACAAATAATACTTCTACTTGAAACATACTTTGAAATGAAAATTGAAAACCTTATATCCAACTTAACTATGTGATTCAAACTAATCAAAACATGTAAACTCACACCTTGTCTTCTGTGTGATGTTTTCTATGTATTGTCTATGCTTTGGGGGCTTTGGGGTTTATTAGATGTTGACCAGTCTTAGGTTGTTACTAGAGGCTCAAGGGTTATGTGATTATGATGTTATGATGTCTTGGTCTCGATTCTTTTAACCCAATCATGGTAATGTGATAGTGTGCTCTATGATGGATATTTTTACTATTTGTTATTGCTTTCCATTTTTCTTGTGTGAAGCTAAGGTGTATGTTCATGAGATACTTGACTTAACCATTTTTGAGTCATCGATCAATTATATTTGATTTTCTTTTCAATTGCTTTGAGAGGATTGAGATGTTTTGGATGATTTTTTCTTGATGATGTCATGTTGTGACATGTTTGACTTGACCATTTTGGAGTCTTTGATCAGTATTATTTTGGGATGCTTTATGGTTGCTCGTTGAGGACCAATGGATATTGTGATTTATTTTGGGATACTTTCTAGTTGCTTGTTAAGAACTGATGGATATTGTGATTTATCATTTGATGCCCTTCAATTGCTCACAAAGAACTATTGTGGTTATGATGATTATCTTTTGGATGCTTTCCAGTTGCTTATTGAGAACTGGCATGATTATTGTGGATTATCTTCTGACGCTTTCCACTTGCTTGTATATGATTGAGGTGATTTTTATATGATTATTGATTTGTGCTTTTATTAAGCCTAGGGTAGGTTATCTATATGTAGTGTTGGGAAGTGGCTTGCAATGGGGGATGGGGGCTCTAAGTGGCCCTTGGGATAACTCATTGTAATTCATATTAATAAGTGAAACCATTACACTAAATGGGGATTAAAATGAACCTAACAAGATAATTATATGTTCTCTCCCATGTCTCAAGTGCTAGTACAAACTAGGGTGGGAGTTGGAAGAACGCTTGGTATAACCTTGCATTCTGTAGTATGCCTCGTCAGTACGAGAGGATACTAGTGGCCACATAGGGATCACTAGGGACCTTGGAGTCCTAAGCTAACTACCAGGATAACTCCTACATGATTCATGTGATGACACTTTCCCACTTACATAGTAGGTTTTCTACGTGTCTTTGTATGCCTCTGGGTCTAGATGTCAATCTATGTGTTTGAACCTTTGAGTTAGAATACTCTTAGGATTTCTTGGACTTAGAGAGTATCTGTGTTATGTGATTTGTTATCTTATTTGGGACTTGAGACTATCTCCTTAGCAAGGTAGGAGTGGGCCATATAGGTTCCGTGTGGTTGGGTGGTAGTGCTTTTTACTCTTACCATTGAGATCCATCTATAGTCACCGTGGCTGGAGCTTCTTGGATCATCTTATGTTGTATTTTGGTATGTTAGATTTCCTTATGATTATGTTGTAGTATGTTTTAGGAGTGACGTCCCTATTACTATAGTACCGATGATCTTATCGGTGACTTGGGGTGTTACGCGTGGGGGATGGCTAGGACCCACGATGGTCTAATGATGCTATTGATAGTTGGGAGGAACTGTGCACTTAGTTAGTTGTGTTTTATGATGGATGTATGTATCATGTATGTTATTAGTTTCATTTATTTTATTACACTTGTATAATGGATCAGAGGAGGATTATGTATTTCTATTTCTACATATCTATATTCTTTTAGCCTTTCATACCTTGTGACATGTACAGTGGATGATTGAGCATTCCGGATTTCATTTGCCAAGAGGCATTCAGAACAAATTTATATTATGGATTTTGGACTTTCTAATTTTTTTTTTATGTGGATGTGGTAGTTGTTAGAGTTAGTAATAATTTAAATTTAAATGTGACTCAACGTCTTGGGATCCTTAAGGAATGTAACTTGTTATGTATGCTTATAGTTCATTGTATGTTATTGCTTTAGCTACTATGTGCTTGATGTATATGTATGATTATCTTTCTTGTAAAAAAAAAAAAAAAAAAAAATGCTTGACAAACTTAGTAAAACTTTAGGTTAATACTTTTGGATCCCTTGGCGGGGCATTACAAGATGATTGACCCTGCCCTTTTTATTTTGAGCGACATCAGAAAGGAAAACCCTTAGATGGATGTGCTTAACAATACAAAAATAGTGCTATTGATAGTTATCGAACCACAAAATGGACTTTCCATGAAATCCATGAGCTTTAATATAGAGTGGGTAGATTGGAGAGGGATAATTGCAACATTTAGAATAGGAAAATCGAGGACCAAAAGCATATGGAAAACAAAGTGGAGGAAGTGAAGAGTAGAGTTCACACCATGGAGGACACTCTGCAAAAAATTGTTGAGAAAAGCTATAAAATTCTTAAAGTGTCTAATTACAACATAAAGGTGCTCATAAAATAAATTGAAGAACATAGGGTTAGTAAGGAGGATGGCCAATCTCCCAACGTTGGCAAACATAAGTCTCTTGAGGATGGATCGAGGAAGAGAACCAGATCCAACACAAAGAAAAAGGACATCCAAGAACCTAATAAAGATCTTTCAAACCTAAAAGAGGTAGCTGGAAGAATTTATGAGTTGGAGATTCGAGCTACATAAATCCTCATAGAAATTGCCTAGGTTGTTCTCCTAGCTTTTGGGCCTTTCCTAGTTGTTTGTTCTGCTTCCCTAATTTTTTTTCTGGTTTTATCTTATTTTTCTATTGGGGGGCTATTGTTCAACCTGTGGATTTTATGTTGTTGATACTTTAAGCACTTTATCTATGTTAATATTTTAGTCTTGTAGGGTTTCAAGGCCTTGTCAAAACCTATTTTCCTTAATCAAAAGTTTATTTAAATTTCATGGTTAATTCTATAACTTGGGTTTGACCTAGGTAGAATCATTTCTACAAAATATTTCCTTCTATTTGTTGGCATAAAGGTATTTTCCATTAGTGACAACACTCATTATACAGTTCAAACCGAGCGTCGAAGACACAGTTCAAACCGAGCGTCAAAGACACAGTTCAAACCGAGTGTCGAAGACACAGTTCAAACCGAGCGTCGAAGACACAGTTCAAACTGAGTGTCAAAGACACAGTTCAAACCGAGTAAAGTTGCACTTAGTTTTAACTGAGTGGAGTGTTAACGGAGTAAAGATAGAAGCAGTGTTAACCGAGTAAAGATGGACGCAGTGTTAACTGAGTGAAGATGTACTTAGTGTTAACCGAGTAAAGATGGACTTAGTATTGACTGAGTGAAGAAGGACTTAGCGTTAACCGAGCTCAGTCGGTTAACAAAGAAATTAGTTTTTACCAAGTGACACTATATCTACCAAGTCACCAATGTTTACTGAGTTCCAGGCAACGTTGTATGACTAGTATGAACCGAGCCCCTACCTCTACCGAGTGCATGACGATGCCGTGTAATGTAGTGGATGCCATGTATCAGAAGGTCATCAAGTCTGTTTGAAGAACTCGAGTTTACTTCACTTTTTGGAAAACTTTGTGATGTTACCGAGTTTACTAAGGAAATAAGAGAAAAGTTGAATAAAATTGATGCGGATATGAAGGTCAGTGCCCAAATGCTGCAATCTAACCATAGTGCAAGTTCATCCCATCATCTGAGAATAAGGTTTTTGTCAGAGAAACAGGCAGAATTGCTGAGAGAGGAAGCAAGGATCAGGTCTACTCTGATTGACATCCAGAATATGATCCTTCCTGTCATGGACACAACGTAGAAGCATATTGCTCATTCTAAAACATTGATCCATGACAACAACTTCTCTATTGCAGATCACATGATTGAACTCTCTGCAGAAGTTCAAATTGCACTCTCCACTAGCAAAAATTTGCGAGAAAATTGGGATAAGACTTTGGTGCTTATTCTCAAGGTACATTCAGAATTTATCTCTCATTTTGGAATCTCCGTGTAAATATATACTGTTTGGCATTATTGTCAAAAAGGGGGAGATAGAATTCAAGAGCTAACTATGCAAAAGATATATGTATTGACTTATAAATACTGTACATATTGTATGGGGGAGATATATGTAAATAAAAGGATATGTGTTGCAAGATTTGCAAAAAGATCAATTTTGAACTGTATGTCATTTTTATTTCGCACATAAACTTTGATTCATAATTGTTTTTGTCACTAATGCCAAAGGGGGAGATTGTTGGCATAAAGGTATTTGCCATTAGTGACAACACTCATTATACAGTTCAAACCGAGCGTTGAAGACACAGTTCAAATCGAGCGTCGAAGACACAGTTCAAACTGAGCGTCAAAGACACAGTTCAAACCGAGCGTCAAAGACACAGTTCAAACCGAGCGTCAAAGACACAGTTCAAACCGAGTAAAGTTGCACTTAGTGTTAACCGAGTGGAGTGTTAACCGAGTAAAGATAGAAGCAGTGTTAACCAAGTAAAGATGGACGTAGTGTTAACCAAGTGAAGATGTACTTAGTGTTAACCAAGTAAAGATGGACTCAGTATTGACCGAGTGCAGAAGGACTCGGTGTTAACCAAGCTCAGTCGGTTAACAAAGAAATTAGTTTTTACCAAGTGACACTATATCTACCAAGTCACCAATGGTTATTGAGTTCCAGGAAACGTTGTATGACTAGTATGAACCGAGCCCCTACCTCTACCGAGTGCATGACGATGTCGTGTAATGTAGTGGATGTCGTGTATCAGAAGGTCATCAAGTCTACCTGAAGAACCCGAGTTTATTTTACTATTTGGCCGACTCAGTTATATTTTTTTTTACTTGTGTTCAGCCGACCTTGCATCTATAATTACTAAAATGGTATATATATGTGTATAATACAGAGTTGTAATTGTTGTAATGGATAAGAGACATGTATGAATATGTACATATTGTGATACAAGAGACAGATGCGAATTCAACAGCAGAGCAATATATTAGCAAGGTTCACAAGGTGCAGTAAAGATTTCATCAATCACAAGAGGTGATTATTGCAAAGGATATAATCAAGGTATATGTAGATCTGATTGGTTCATCCTAACAGGTGAATCATCTAAAAATCCTCTAACAAGGTAGACTTAACAGTCTTTGTATAAATCTCCTAACAGAGTGCATACTTGTAAAGTATGTTTTAAATCCTTTAACAAGGTGGATCTAGCAATCCTCTTTGCTCCTAACAGGGTAGATCACCATAAGTGATCATTGTATGCCTTAGCCGGCTAACTTCCTACTGCAGAAAAGAAGCTTTGTGGGTTTCATCCCCACCCCAGTTTTACTTTCTATTTTGGAAGGTTTCTGGGTCACCAAAATCTCTGTGCATATGTGTTATGAATATTTATTTATCTCTTGCATGCATCAGATTAGGTGAATGAATGATTTTCCAGTTTATGCTGAATTAACTTAAAAGTTGTATTGTTACTGATTCACCCCTCCCCTCTCAGTAACTTGTTATATCTTGAATATTTCCAACACTATTATGTGCACATGAACAGGAAGTGAGTGCATTCGAAAAGTAATTAAATTATATAGATAACTTCTACAAGAATTCTCCTATTAGTTTTGTGTTTTCCTATACTTGTAGAAATTTATACTTTCCTCTTGTTTTGACTTCTCCATTTTTTTCCAATAATTTCATATTCATCTTTCATTCCCCCATGGACAATTACTAAATTTTCTCCAAGAAATCTTGAGCCAAGTGAATCATTCTCCTTCTAAAGGTAATTAAAGTGGAAATAGGCCTAAGTTTCATAGATTTCTTGTATAAGCTAGTGAGCCCTCTTTCCTCACATTACATTTTGGTGAACCTAACTCCTTACATATTAATTCTAATTTGTATGTCTAGATTTTATTTATATATTTTTTATTAACCTATGTTTATGGTACATCATATTAATACTTCACTTTGTGCATGTAGATATCTAGTTCATACACTTGCATTACATGTGCATATTTGCAGATGTTGTTTGAAAATAGAATTTTATGAATGAATTTTTTCACTTCTCTTTTTGGTTCAACCTCAAGACTTATCCAATATCATTAAGATTTTCCTTCTCATCCATGGCTATGATCTACCCTCTCAAATTATATCCCATGCTTGAGGACATGTTGATGCAAGAAGACACTTCCTTTAAAGATATACCTCCCGAGGAATAAACTTTAAGGATTAATGTTGATCCTTATCCTAAAATGTACACAATAACATGATAGCATGACTTTTTATCCTATTAAAACCCCAATTTCTATTCATTTGAATGACATTACCTCTAGAGATGAAGCCTTAATGACTTGTTTTTTTCCCTCTCCTAAAGAACATCTTACTCATAGGGACATTTTGAACAAAGAGGAAGATATTATAAGTGTAAGAATCTAGTATAGCTCTAATGTCATGTAAGAATTTGACTAAGGTAAGAATGAAATTCCAATATGTAGAAGCTCAAGAGATAACACAAGAGAGACAAGATATGATCAAATGAGAATGTATTAATTAGATAGTTGGATGAATACATCATAGAAGTCCTATATATAAAGGCAACTAATATGTTTAGGAGTCATACAAGAGATAAGCATAACAACTAAGCACATGTCCACCAAGAGTGAATTATCCTCCATTGAGCATGAATGCACGTGCAAAAATGAGAGGATAAGAATACAAAGGTGTATCTCATAAAGTAGACAACATGCGCTCAATTGGTTTGCAAACTACTATGTTGCCTATGTGACAACTCATTTGAATATGCAAACTCCTAGGTGTCTACAAGGCAACTAATATAAGAATGCATTAATCTAAGTAAACTTAAGTAAAGTATAAATAGTGAATGCTTATTTACACCAATAATAAGAATATTTCTCTATGTCACTCCATCATTTCTAAGCTTAAATGACACATCTCATATAGATAAAGAAATGAAAAATCACATGTGTACCTCTACAAGGATATTTTTTGTTAGTGAGGACATAGAAATGCACCTATCCATGATCTCCCTAATAGAGATGAAAAATTATAGAGTAGAAATGTAATTTCTCACAAAGATACCTTGGTGGAAGAGGTTAAAAACATTAATTTAAACAATCTAATCACACTATATAATATATTGATTCTACTAGATCTTATCTTCACCTTAAAAATTTCTTAAATCAAGAGGATGGTATACACTTTATTAATAATATATCTCTTAACATAGTATTAAGGAAAACTTCTTCATCACAAATCCCCTAAATGGATGCAAATAATAAAAATAGGATTAGGAATCACTCTATAAAGATCAATTCTCCTATTGTCTATAACTAGACAAAATATTCCATCAAACCTCTTGATGAAAACCTTCCACCTTTCAAATCAAAACAATATTATGAAGGTTTCTATGACATTATTTAGACAATTTTTAAAATGGAAATGGCAGATATCACCACCAATAAGGGTGTAGAGGGTTTAGTGGACTCCTCCCTGATGAAAAACACCTACCCTCTCTCCCAGGTGGTCAAGGATACCTCCACTTCCTTTTTCTTGTAGGTCAACATTCCTTGATAAGAAAACCCCCAAGGACCCCCTTAGGCCCCCACCCCCCTTTGCAGGAAACATCTTCTGTGTAGGAAAATGTCAAGGATCAAGATCGTGGTTCACAGACAGATGATATTACAAGTCTTAGAAAAGGAGGTTTAAAAAATGAAAGGGGTGATCTCAGACTTGAACATCAACTCCACAACCTTGGTAAACTTCTCAGTTAGGGTCATGCAATTTCCAATGACTACCCTCTAGCTTCTCCACCACAAAAAACAAAAATGCATAGTTGAAGGAGATGCAAGCATATCATTGTGTCTCTATAGGTTCCTTGTTGATGATTGGTCATGGGTTCTTCTGTCTATACCTCCTTCCCCGAGGTAAGGGAAAATAAGGGCTTTGCCTTGGGTCCTTTTTTTGTATTTTGTTATGTTGATCTTCCTACCCTACACAATTGTTTTTTTGTTTTTTTAATTTTTTTTTATTTTTTTGTGTTATGTTATGTTGATCTTCCTTCCACATGTCTCTACACAAACTATATGGCCTCATCTACTACATTTGTATTGACTAAGAATTCCAACCATATAGACATTCAAACATTATTATTGTATGCTCTGCCAAGTTTCACCATACTATTTTAGTTTGCATTCCAAAAATTTCTATACTAGTTTGGAAAAATATGCATAGACATGTATGTAGGGACATTACAAAACATCTACAAGAGTCAAAAATAATTTATTAAAATATTATGTCTCTTGAATTTAATGAGAAGAAAATATGAAGTAATAACGAACATTTTATAAAATAGTATTTTTTTTGGTTTAAGTGACAAAAACCACATCATGTAACAATAAATATGAAGCTTTTACAATGAAAGTAGAGATCTTTTTACTTCAAAAATAAGGAGTCATGATTTCAAGGTCAATTTAATCAAAAATATATTGATCATGACTTAATTGTGTTACAGTTTAGAATTTGGTCAAAACACATTGATCACATATTATGAATGTATATATGCATCTCATCTATTAACAAACATATGCACACAAGCCTTGTTCATTTAGCCTATATGTATTGATACAAAATACTTTCCCATCATCCAACAAAAAAAATACTAATTAGAGGACAATTAAAAATTTCCTTCCATGATACCATGTGTAACTGCAATGTTACAAATTTTTCATCAACAAAAGAAACATAGACAGAAAAAAACACAAAACCATTATTCCACTCTCTAGTAGGAACTACACTATGATGCACAATCCTCTAATCTCTATTCCATTTCTATACATGTTATAAAATATACATATTTCTAGGCTCATGCTCTATTCAATCCTATTGTATATGCAATTGGTTGTAGATTTAATGACCATATTATAAACAACCTTTAACTTATTCTTAGTCTTCTTTCACATGATCTATAAAGTTATACTAAGTAATCATTTTTAAAAAAATTGGAAACTAGGGTTTAAATATATTAGAAGATTTTACAATTGTATGTAGAGATTGTGTGGGCATAAAATAAATGGACAAGTGTTGTTGTAGTTGGAAGATTATTCTTGTGTGACTAAAAGATTGATTTTTTATTTAATGTTCAAGACTAATATCTAGTCCCTAATTTTGTTATAGAGGTGAAAATGCTTGGACTACAATGTTTGCAAACAATATTACTCCCACTAGGCTTCACCTCAACTATGAAGAAGTTATTCTCACTCCCTCTAATGGATGTAAAATGTTGGACCTATACTATTTGCAAAAGTGATTATCCCCACAAGGCTTCACCTTGACTATGAATTCTTTTTGGCTCACTCCTACTAATGGAATCTACCTAGATGCCTAGTTCATACAATACTATCAAAACTATAGAGGTATGATATTTTAAGTTCACTTATTCAATAAAATAATGAGCTTACAATATTTTCTAAATGAAAAACATAACTCTAGTATTTCAGAATATTCCAAGTTAGAGTAAAGGTTTGGTGTGTAAACAGTTCATTTATTTTCACTTGTAACACCCGCATTCCTTTTTTTAAATTTTTGTTTGGCTACATGTACTTTATCGTATAACCTTGAAAAAATCAGGATACATATTGGTTTTATTATCTATTTGTTTCACTATCTTTTATAATCTACATGGTATCAATAAAAAATATTAGAGTTGAAATAAATGTCAAACATAGTGAACATTATATAGTATTTGATATGCATTTAGGTACCTATAGAAATTAGGCCATCACTATAATCATATATTCTAGTATAGGATAATTCATTGCTAATAGGCATAATGTATTTCATGTAAGTGGAGGTATGATTTTTTTATTTATATGAAAATATGATGTGACCAAATTGGTCTTAAAGTATAATAATGGAAAATAGTACATACCAAAACAATTTTAAGGTCATGAGATTATTGTAATGATTTGGTGTATGTTTTGTAGATGACTTGAGAAAGAGAGAATGAACAAAGTTTAGATATCCAAGACATTCATTTCGGATATCTCAACACAAAATAATCCTTGGCTAGAGTGAATGAACTAATTATAGACATTTACATGTAACAACACATAAATATGTTGAACATTTGAGTATTGATTTTCCTATGTACTTCAAGCCCCCAACTTATTTTCATAATGCTTATTGTATTGCATTGTGGATAAATAATCACTCCATAAATAAAACTATCACTTGTACAAGAATGATTTATATGCATTGTAACATATTATAAGATGTAGCCTATTTAATGCATTTTGGAGCTTCAACGTTTGAAAAACTATGAAACTCTTCATAAAAAGAAGGTGCTCCATGATCTAGGATAAATGACTTTAGATAACAAGATATTACATTCAAACTACATTATATTTTAACATAGGGTAGTGGGTGTAGGATTTTTTTTCCAAGAAATGGCTCTCATCACTAGGTGGGCTTGGTTCTTATTCTTAATAATTGAATGACCATGCAATGCATCTTGTGTGGAATTTAAAGATTTTCTTAATTGGAATAGTACATGTGGATGTTATTTTTAATTTTTACCTTTTTATTATTACTTGAATGATTATCTACAATTTGTGAAAGAGATAGTGAGTGGTAAGGATATTTCATAAGAAGCTACGTGCATGTTGTCTCTACTGTAATTGTGTGTTCTTCATCCTTACTATAATATTCTCCAACATTTATTATTTGAATAGTATTATGGTAAGAAAATTCTTCTTGAATACATGGTCTCTCCAAGAAAAAAAAAAAACTATGTATAATTGGAAATATAGTTCAAATTTTGAATTCATCTAAGTTTTGAGTACACTTTGCAACTAATTTCCAAATCACATTTTTTGCACAACTAGTTTTCTAGTGTGCTTTGTATGTTGTTTTTATATGCATAAGTCAACATTTTTTATTTATTTTACATTAGGTGGGACTCCAGTTCTATAACAATGCAACTTTTATTTTCATATATAATTTATTCTTTTGTGATCATATTTTACCATTACACTACACTTATAATGTCACTTAGATTATACCTTTAAACATTATTAACAATAAAAAATTAAAACATTCTAGCATCTCTTTAGGAAAATGTGGTTTATATTATAAATTTTGATAAATGTACAAGAATTTCTTTTTTAAGAAAAAAAAATTAGTTAAGAGAAATATAAAGATAAAATTTTATACAAGTGCTACTTATATAAATATGTTTTCAATGTTTTAAAACATTGAAAACATTTATAAAGATATTTTTCCTACTTTTATACACTAATAGTTGCTCACTCAAAAAGCACCAATACTTATGGTTAAATGTCCTAGTACAGTCTTTATGACCATATAGTGTTGCACAAATTGGTTAATTACCAACCAAAAAAGATTAAAAAACTAAAAAATGATCAACTATTTGTACATGTGTGATCAGTTATTAGTACACGTGTTTTCATTTTGAGGGGTTCTTTAAGAGTAGTAATTGGAGAGGATCTATGATGAAAACTACTATCATGGTTATTAGACCCCCTATTAGTTACTAAGTCTCTTCCCATAAGTTAGATAATATATTAAAGGGTATAAAACTTAAAAGAACAATTGTGATCATTCTACTAAAAATCTTTGAATTAAAAATTAACATCATTATTTAGTGTAGCAGTGTCAACTGAACCTAGGAGGTTTTGTTATGTCAATAGATCTTAGGTTATTCCTCTTGGTTCTTATGATGTAGTGTTGGGTATGGGTTGGCTTGGCTGTCATAGAGCTAGTGTTGATTGTAGAAAGAAAACCATTCAGTGTAAGGATGGTTAGGGTAGGGACTCAGAGATTGTGGGCATCCAGAGACCTATATCCCTCTGGATGATCTCTGTTATGTAATTGAAGCAGAGCTTTTATAAGGATTGTCGGGTGTTTTCCATTACAGTAAGTGAATTGGAGGAAGAAGACCCTGCAAGGAAGACTATAGACCATCCTATCTTATAGGAATATGTAGATGTCTTTCCTAGTGAGATTTTGGGTATGCCTTTGAAGAGGGACATTGACTTCAACATTGATCTTATCCCAAGAGTAGAGCCCATTTCTAGAGCCCCTTATCTAATGACCATTCAGGAGTTGAGTGAATTGTGATTGTAGCTTGAGGACCTTTTGGCCACAAGTTGTATTAGATTGAGTGTTTCTCCACGGGGAGCACTAGTGCTCTTTGTGAAGAAGAAGGATGGTTCATTATGCTTGTGCATTGACTACAAATAATTGAACAAGGGAATTATTAAGAACAAGTATCCTTTAACAAGGATTGGCAATTTATTTGATTAGATTAATGGAGGTACCATGTTCTCCAAAATTGATCTAAAGTTAGGATACCATCAATTTCGCATTTAGGATGTTGTCATTCATAAGGCCACCTTCTACACTCACTATAGACACTACGAGTTTATAATGGTTCCATTTGGGTTGATGAACGCTCCATCAATTTTCATGTGTTTGATGAATTGAGTAAATTATGTTCCCACCTTGATCAATTTGTACTTATGTTCTTGGTTGATATTTTGATGTATTCCAAATCCCAGGAGGAACATAAGGAACATCTATGGTTGGTGCTTTAGTGCTTGAGAGACAATCAACTTTATGCCAACTTGGCCAAGTGCGATTTCTTTCAGTCAGAGATATAGTATTTAGGGCATATCATATCACAGGATGGTATCTCAATAGACCCTATCAAGATCTAGGTAATGGTAGATTGGCCTACATCCTCTATTGTGTTGGAGATTCATAGCTTCATGGGTCTAGCTGGTTATTATCATAGGTTCATCTAGAACTTTACAAAGTAACATATCCCATCACTTCCCTCTAGAGAAAGGGAAAGAAGTTTATTTGGATGAAGAAATGTGAGGAGGCATTCCAAAAGCTCAAGGAGCTTTTGACCAGTACCTGATCTAGCAGGTGACTTTATGGTGTGTACGAATGCTTCCTTAGAGGGGATTAGAGTAGTATCGACCCAGGATGGATGAGTGATTGCTTATGAGTCTCACAAACTCAAGGATCATGAGTTGAATTATCCCACACATGATCTTGAGTTAGCTGTAGTTGTTCATAACTTAGTAAGATGGAGACACTTCTTTTTGGGGCACCATTTTGAGTTTCATAGAAATCATCATAGTCTATAGTATATATTCACATCACCTAGAATTTGAATGCTAGGCAGAGGAATTGGATGGAGCTTCTATGTGAGTATGACTTCGAAGTGAAGTATATTCAAGGAAAGGAGAATGTGAAGTATATTCACAAAATAAAACCCAAATACCAACCTACATTTCCCATGATTTGTGTATGGTTGGACTGAGGGTTGAATTTGTTGATGGGTGAAAAGGGTACTAAATCATTAAAATGATTGCCTTCATTCTCATCTTCTCCTTTCTTCTCCATATTGGATTTCAGATATAAAAATTTGAGGGAAGAACTTTTTCTCTTCAATTAAACAAGCTTGTCATTCAACTTCCCTGCACAATAGTTCAAAACAAACATCAAAGTTGCACCAATATATAAAGGAAAAGGATTATTATTGATAAAAGAATAAGAAGATGACATTCCTCCCCACTCAACCATGGGTAATCTGAAGATATAAAGCCAAGCACCAAACAAGATGAGCTATCAAAGATGTCGGATTGGTCTCTCCCTTGGGAAAAGGTAGATATGTTAGAAGATTAAGGTAGGAACCATGTAATTTCAAAGATACAAAAATTTGTGGACGTGACTATCTTCCCTACAAATTACACCATTGATTAAATTTCAAAAAAATTTTAAAAATGATTTTTTTTGAAATTTTCGGCATTTGATCTTCATGATTTGTATACTTTATTATTGAAAACAACAAAAAAACTTGAGAAAATTTTGTTGTATTTTTGTGAATCTGAAAAATAATCATGTTTGACTTTTTTTTTTTTTGTCTTTGGTGCATTTTTTATGGAGATTAACCAGCACCAAAAAATTTATAGTCAATGCTCTTGGGACAAGGTGCGTAGTTTATCTTTAATTGCTTTGTGAAGTTAAATCCATTGCTAATTGGTTTAAAGATTGTTGCAACTTTTAGAATGCTTGAAATGAAATTAAATACTTTTGACGGTAACTAATGCAATAATATAGCAACCACATTTAAAAAGGAGTTGGCAAGGTTATGAAGCTTCTTTTTGGGGCATACCTCAAATCATTTATTTTTATTCAACAATGAAAGTAAGTATGATTTAAAATACAAGTACAGATTCAATAACAATAGAACAATGGTAGGGAGAATTGATAGATTCTTCAAGTTTCTTTCTACCCCTTACATCAAGTTTCTTTACATTTGCAAGAATGCCATGAATGCTAGATGTGGTTGTGTAGTTTCTAAGTTTGGTCTCAACACTATGCTCTATTTATTTTTCTTTGAAGGAAGTAAGCAACTAAAACAATTCTCTTCAACCCAAGATTAGAAAAGCCACATGTATTATTTTATGAAATTTATAAAACATCTACACATATTAACAAAAGATTTACTTCTATTTTGATTCCAATTTATTCATGGGATCTAAGTTGGGTTAATATGGAGTTACTTTTTTGTTTTGGTGTAGATGTTTTCGTCATGTAAAAAAATGAGTTTAATAATAAATGTTTGCAGTAGAAAAGGTATGTGGTATTTAACAGTGAAGCTCATAAAAATTAGCTAAATCATACAATATAATTATTTTTTAATATGTTGGTCCTTTATTTATCATTTGTTCTAAATTGAAATCTCCATGCAGATTTGACTTAAGTTAATGTCTCACAAACAATCTAATGTGATTGTACTTCCATAGAATCTCTAACTTCTAATTCTTGTGGTGGAACATAATGAGTAGGATGAGATAAATTTTAAAATAGATAATGATTCTTTTATTATTAAAATTTATAATATTTATAAGTTTAACAATCAAAATATTTATATTCTTATATTTCAATATTTAAATAATATTTTATATTTAGAAAAAAAGATATATTTTAATGTACATCTAATTTCAGAATTTGGTTATACATCACAACTTATTAAATATTAAAATAAAATATCAAACTAATATTGACAAAGAAATTTCCACTTTAGAATTTCATTAGCACTTTATAACTTGCAACACACAGTTGTGATTTAACAACTTTAATGTCTTCAACTACAATGCCTTACTACCATTTAACTTTCATTATATGTTTTCTTGCTATTTGACAAGTTTATAACACTCTAATTTGAGATTAACTAACTAAGAATTGCCCCTCCCCTGCTTTCAAAAAAAAGCATTCCATAATAGTAAATCAGCAAAGTCATGTTTCCCATCAAAATTTAGACTATGATATGTGTTGATTATAGTTATTATAATCTTAACTTCTAAACATTGATACTTATTAAGAACAAATAAGGTGCACTCACAAATATTGTTTTTCAACAAATACCTAGGTATGTCAAGCTACATTTTCAATGTCTATTCCAATATATGTCAAGTTAATTTTCAATGTCTTCTTCTTAACTAAAACTTCTTTTGAATTAAACTATTTTATTTTTTCTTGCAGCTTGCTACAACATCAATATGCACATGAACAATTAATTTGTTTACTTTTTGCACAACACAAATAAACTAGTTACTATTGTATACCTTAAATATTGTATTCCATGATACAAATTCAAAAATTACTAATGTGTACATGACTCACTTCAATAAAATAACTTGTTCATGCAATGTTTATTTTTCCCTTTTAACTCTAATTATTATTTCATATCAATATCCTATTGGTGAACACCTTGCACCTCCTTTTGGTGCAAGTGCTAGTTTTATTGTTTTGTTAGTACTGAAACTTTGGTAGAAAATTGTAAGGAAACTTGCAATAAAGAATATAACCATTTCCACATAACCCATAATAGATCTAAAATAAACACAGAATTAAAATCCACATGCAAGAGAATAGACAACATACCCACAAAAATGTGACACAAGATATACCTTGGGAAACCCCCATTGAGGGAAAAACCCAGCCTCCAAAAGCATCCATCACCATGTATTATTCATCAAAAACAACATTGCAATACAACTATGGAAGCCTTCAAAGCCATAGCCACCATCGAGCAAATAATGTGAACAAGCATGAGTCCACACATTCCATGCCATGCTTCCAACCTTCACAAATGCTCCCTTGGCTAACCTATCAAGCCTTGTCCTGCTCAACTCTTTCTCTTTTTCCCTTCTCACACTACAACAACTTCTCAACTCTTTCCCTTTTTCCCTTCTCACACTACAACAACTACCCTTGTGGCTGCTTCTATAGTAGCAAGTCCCACAAAACCACTGAGTGTATTACATAAACCATGTGCTACCTAACCCATAGACCCCATATTTAATATTGAAAATTTAATTCTTTTCCCTAATATTAAATAATTACATGAAATATTATCACAATGTTACAATACAACATATCAAGTATATCTCATGGAAATCTTTACATGTTGCATGTCCATCTAGGTGCTCCTAGATACAACATTATATAATAAAATAAAATAATACAATATAACAATATTATGCAATGTGTGCAACACCCATTATCTCAACAAAAATGCTTTTCAAAATGAGATGACTTTCTAGGAATGCCTAGGCTAAATCTGTTTGCAATTGAAAATATTAACATTGAACAATGTTATCCTAATTTACTATATTATATTTGATTGTCAGGTGCACTTTAGTTTTTTTTGGTGAGAGCTTTCATAATAAAAATTAATAATCCACTTACTTATTGTTGCTAGAAAGTGGTCAGCAATTAAATGGACAAAGTTTCAAACCCTTTATAGTTCTTTAGTTTGAAATATTTGCAACCAAATATATTCTTATGCAAAATCATTTCTCTCGCATAGGCACTTCATTTGTATGGTTAATAAATTTCTCTACTCAATTGAATAGGCCTCTTCTCCTTGCAAATTTTCTCTAGTACTATATATAATGAATTGATTATAGCTGCATACGCTTAAAATATGTGTTTGTCATTTGTAGGTTGTGACTTTGCATTTCATAGCAGATCACATCATACTCTTGTTTTGTAATTTATCCTTACTATATAACTATTGAATATGTAATCTTGACTACTAGAAGGAGCTATGTTTCAAACCCTTTGGACTTGATATCTAGTTTCAAAGTGCAAGGAAAAAAGAGAAAAAAATAAATTGGCAATCCCAAAGTCACTACTTTTACTTAGGCTTTTCAAACTAATAAAATTCATTGGTAAATAAGCTATGTTCGTTGTTTATTTATGTTTTTTTGGTTATGGTGGAGTTGCAGCATTGGGAAATAATGTACAACTCACTCCAATATATTAGGTGTAAATTTTTGCTTCTACATCAAAAGTTTTGACTTAAGTGCACTTTCAGTGTGCCAAAGTTGTTTTGGGCGATTCTTGGAAGGACATGTAATTTGAATCCTTCTAGTATGGGGCTGCTATTAAATGTATGTTAAAATTATTTTAGCCAATAGGCTATATGTGGGAACTTTTTACCTTTTTAGCCAAAAAATTGTTAGTCTTTGACCGCTAAATTGTCAAACCTTGTTGTTAATAAAATTTGGACCAATTTTCATTTCATTCTACTTTAAACTCTTGTTTTATCTATTTATTTAATTTAATTAGCTATCATCTATACTATTAATTATTGTTTTTTTCCTTATTTATTTAGCTTAATTAGTTATTATCTCTATGTTAACTCTTATTTTTTAATTTTTTTATTTAACATAATTAGGTATTATTGGTTGTTTATTTTTTTAAAATAAATATTATTTTATTTTAATTAGAAATTATTTATAATTTAATTATTGAGATGAGATTTAATTTAATTAATAATTTATCTCTAATTTTAACATTTTATTTATTTATTGACAAATTTAATTAGTTATTTTTGATTAGATAAACGAGTTTTAAAGGGATCCTAAAACCCAAAAGTAATTACATGACTATGGTTGATAATAAGCAATTAAAGCCCAGCCAAAAAAAGATGGGTCTCTTGGCTGATAATAAGCATAAAGCCCAGCCTAAAACAAAGGCCAACGAAAAGGGCAATAGAATGTCCAAACAGAAAGCTAGAACAATAAAAAACCAACAAAAAAAAAACACACATTTAACAACAAAAGACAGAATAGGAAAATTACTCCTCTATCTTCCTCTCAAGCTCCTGCATAGTTTGGGCAGCTTCATAGGCTTCATGGGTCTCCTTTGCCATCTACTCATGGGTCTTCTGTGCAACCTGGTCCATACTGGTGAAGGTAATATTAGTAGCCACATCCTCATCAGTCCTGGCTCTACCTCAGTCCTTATCCTCATCCATTTCGAGCATTCCTCTGGCTTTTAACACATTAATTAGAAACATAATTTTTTCATTGATCAAGTTGAGTATGGAAATCATTTGATTCACCAAGTTATGGTTATAATTTTCTAGGTTTTGAATTATCCACTCAGCCAAGCTGAATCTTTCCTTGTGGTCCTTCTGATGACCCTTCCCTAGCTCTTTCTTATTTCTTTCCATACGTTTGATCTTCTCCCTGAACTCCTTCAACTCATGATAAAGCCACTTGATTGATTCAAAGGTATCAATCATATTGTTACGAGCATTATTCAATAGACTCATTCCTATCTCTCTAGAATTATTAGTTATTTCCACAATTACAAGGTAATTGAGGTCTTCAAACTTGGGTTGTTCCTGATTATCAACCATAATTTGAGGGTTCATAACCTCTCTTACAATTACCATAGTCACAATTCTGACTTTGAAGTTCTTCCATGCTTTTCTCCTATCCTTCACAACCATTTTTTCACCCTCTCCCCCAATATCCTCCTTATCCTGCTCCTAGGGTTGAAATTGGGGATGAATTGGGGAAAGAGGGATAGTCAAAATATCTAGCTCCTAGCCTGAAACCCTCTCTTCATCTATACCTTTTTCTCTATTCTGCTTCTTCCCTATGATATCTTCTGACTTGATAACCTTTTTCTCCTTTCCCTCATCTTCAAAAATCATGTCCTCCCCTTCCTCATTATAGTCCTTATCATCTTGACCAATAGTTTTTTTCCCATGACCTCTGGGACTCTTCCTTCAAGGGATACTGGTAGAAGGAGAGTTCATCTCCTTACCTTTTTCTCTCATACCTAAGGAAGTGTTCTCCTCCCCCTCAGAGCCAATACTCTGGATATCATCAAAATTAGAAGAGAAACTAGAGCTACCCATGACTTCAGTAGCATTAGGCCAAGGATTATTGCTAATTGTCTGAGCCTTGAAGTGCTCATGAATTAACAATAAAAATCCTTCACATAGAGCAGGATTCACCGAGGGTTTCTTCTTGAAACTAGAGATAGGTTTGTTCATAGATGTAAATAAATAGTACAAAAAGGAAATTTTAACATCATGACAGAAGTGATTAAGAAGAACAAAATGGTAAGTTCTCACTCAATCAAATCTAGGATCTAGAGTGATATACTCAATAACAGCTTGTAAGACATACCTCCAGAGTTTCTTGATGGACTCCATATCATAGTATGTCTCACATTTTACTAGGTCATCCTTCTCCTTCAAGCTCTTCACAAAATCCTTCACCACATTCATCAAAAGTTTCTTATCTCTAAATAATTTGAAACCCTCTACCAAGATTTTAGACACAACAGCAACCACTTCCTTGGTGACCTAAAAAGAAACACCATTCACCTTCACCTTCCCTTCATTCCATCAATTCACCATACTATTAGTAACATCTGGGTCAAAACTGTGGAGTTTTGCAATGTATTTAGCAATACCTCCCTTCTCTAGTTTTTCCCAAACTTTACCCCTATTTCTCCACTTATCCACATCCCCCACAGGCTCTTTTCGAAGACGTTCACCCACCATCTCTTCACTCTCTAGACCAGCAATTCTCATAAACTCTACTCTTTGTGAGCCCTTTTTAGACCTTTAGAAAATTTGATTACTAATCCTCTCAAAAGCACCAAATTGTTTTACATAATAGCATAAAAAGTAGCAAACACAAATTTTGACCCACAATACGTGTCAAAATGACACGAATAACCTTAACTACTTGCATTTTTAGTAAACGCCTTTATTACTTGAACTCATTCCCCAATATCCATTAATAATCATAATGGTAATTAGATCTCCACTGTATACCTTTGAATTTTTTCCAACTTGATGAGGCTCTTGGCTTCTACTAGAATATTCCTTCCTAAGTGCCATGTCAACAGCTTGTCTAGCTTGACACCCTCGTTGGCAAACCAATGCACCATGGGGTTCACTTCCCTAAACACATGTGTGATGTGGACACAATCAAATTTATCAAGGATAGTATGAGTCTATGCAACTAAGTTAGCAATAGACCACAAAGGTTGAGAAATATGGTTTATAAAATTTATTATATTTTTAGAGTCCCCTTTTAACCAAAGTTTTTTGATGCCCATATCAAAGACCATTTTAATAGATTGACAAGCAACATTGGCTTCAGCAAAATGATTGGTCTAGACTCCCAAAGGAAGATAAAAAGCTGCCACACCTTCACCATAGTGATTCCTTATAACCCATCCACAACTCAAAGGCCTAGGGTTACCTTTTGAAGCACCATCAAAGTTTTCTTTATGCCATCCCTATGAGGGAAGAAGCCATTTAACTTCTTGTCTTTTTATCTTCCTATCCTTTTCTTTATCCATCTTCTTACCTCCCTTCTCAATTTCTCCCCCCTAACTCACTTGGTAATTTTCCTTGATGCTCTTATAAATATTTTCCCCAAGAATAAATGCAGGCTTCTCTTTTCTCTGAAAATTCTATTGTTCCTTTCCTTCCATATTCCTTAGCAAAAATGAGGCAAAATCTAGGTACCAAATTCTTGCAAAATAGAAAATCTGAACAAACTTTTCCACTGACAAAAGAAATCCAAAAGACTTTCTAGCATGCACTAGCAAATCCCAAAGTCCTTAGTTAAAAAATCCCAGACCTCCCTTAAAAAAGGACAGTGGATGAATAGGTGATTTCCCATTTTCTAGCTGGTCTTGACATAAAACACATCTATTAGGCATAATATGGCCTCTTTTTAAGTTATCCTGAGTTAGAATTTTGTTCTGAAGAGCCAACCAATAAAAGATATTGATCTCTAGAATAAGTCCAGGAATCTAAGAAGTTGCCCATGGGGGTTTCTCTTTTAAACTCCAAAGAGAATTATAGTCCGAAGCAACAGAATAACAAATATTGGGATTATGCCCCCAGATAATTTCATCTTTTCTGTTGCTTAAAACCATAGAATTTAACATTTTCATTATCGATTTAAGGTCCCTAGAAATGAGAGAAAGATCTCTCCATTCCTAACCAATTCTATAATTGATAAATTTTGCCCCAAATTGCCTTATGCAAACATCTACACAGATTTGAAACACATGATGATTATTAAGGGGGCCTTGGATTAGCTAGTTATCAGACCAAAATTGGATATCCTCCCCATTGCCCAGTTTCCATATAACCCTAGCCTTAGCCAGATCCTTGGCCTTCTGTATACCATTCCATATGACCAATCATTTTAGAATATCCTCATTATTAAGAGAAAACTTAAGAGAAGGTCTACTGATGTATTTATTAACTAGCATATCTCTCCATTCTCTAGTACTATTAAAAATGTGCCAAATCTGCTTTGCCAGGAGTGCCTTATGTAGGTGGGTTAATTTCCTGATTCCCAGTCCTCCATAACATTTAGGAAGACAAACATTATCCCAAGCCACCAGAGGATGCCTTTTTTCCCTTCCAGACAAGTCCAAAGACAGTCCCTCTAGAGTTTTTCCATTTTCTCAGCAAATTTAACTGGTATCCCAAAAAGACTCAAAGCATACATAGGCAAATTCTGGAGAGTGGACTTCACTAATTGGCATTTTCTAGCTTAGTTGAGCAAAGCACCTTTCCATCCCACTAGCTTTTTGATGAACCTATCAATGATCCCATTCTAGAAGGAATCAGGAGGCATAGTGCCTTGAGGGAGCCCAAGATAAGTGGAAGGAAGCTTTCCCACTCCACAACCCAGGATTCGAGCAATTTTTCTCTACCTAACCTTAGGAGTATAACAAAGAAAATTGAGCTCTTTCCTAGTTAATGAACTATCCCAAACCTCTGGTGGACAAATCAAGAATCTTCTTCATTACCTTAGCCTCTTTAATTAAGGCCTCCCCTCCTATAATTGTATCATCCACAAATTGCTAAAGGGAGCACACCTTGAGGAAGGTTTTAACCCTTTTAACCTTCCTTCATGCTTATTTTTCTCAATTAACCTTCCAATACATTCAACCATGATAATAAAAAGATTTGGCAAGAGGGGATCACCCTGTCTAAGGTCTCTTGAGGGTTTGAAAAAAATATGAAGGAGCACCATTAACCAAAATAGCAAGAGAAGAAGTAGAAACAAGCTGGGAAGTAATCTTACAAACTTTTTGATGAAAACCAAAAGCCTGGAGCACCAAATCAAGAAAAGACTAGTCAACCTAATCATAAGCTTTTGAGAGATCCAATTTTAGAAGCATACCTTCTCCTTTACCAACTTCCATTGAATGAATAACTTCATGCACCATCATTATTGAGTCCAAATTCTATCTTCTAGGAAAAAATTATGTTTCCTATTGAGAGATAATCAAAGGGAGGATTTTCAACATCTTGGAGGTTAACACCTTTGAAATAATCTTGTAAAAGGAATTGCAAAGACTAATAGTTCTGAATTTATCCAAAGAATCTGCCCCTGGAGTTTTAGGAATGAGGACCAAAAAGGTGGAGTTAATCTCCTTTAGGATACTCCTAGCTCCAAAGAATTCCTAAACAACCTTCACCACATCATCCCCTACCACCTACCTATAAAATTGGAAAAAGAAGGTGGGAAACCCATCCGAGCTTGGGGATTTATCAACAGGCAAAGAGAACAAGGCATCCCTAACTTCCTAAGCAATGGGGATAGCTCGAAGCATTTTGTTGTGATTGGTTTGGATAATTTGAGGAATACATTCTTAGATAACAAGGGATCCCATGATAACAAAGAGGAGAAAAATGAAACCACCTTGACAGAGATATCTTTCTCCTGAGTTAGCAAATCTTGCCCTTTTTTAATCCCTGAAATTCTATTATTTGCTTTATGTTTAAGAGTGGATAAATTTAATTAGTTGTTATATCCACTTTTGACACACATTTTTATTCCTTCATTTAACTTTGATTTTTAAAATTGATTGAAGTTTTAGTTTTTAAATTAATTAATTAATTTTTTTTGTTAAATTAGTTTAGCTAATAGGATATTTGTGGGAGGAGTTGCTATTTTTTTAATATATTTTTACTTTTCACACGTTAATATATCATAATACATTTTTTGATGGAGACTTTTAGAAATGATTATATTATTTATATATTTAAGCTGACTAACTTTAAATTAGTTTCATTTGTAATTTTTATAAGTATTTTGGTTTATTTTTTACTGTTCACAAGTTATACGTGCTATTTTTTTAGATGATAATTTATTAGTTTATGATAAAATAAATAAATAAAATAATATATATTTAATTGATTGAAAGAATTAAATTAAATTTTGTTTAAATTAAAAAATTAGTTTTAATTTAATTTATGCATATTAAATTATAGCTATAAAAATATTAGTAAAAACCTATCGGCCATGCTTGAAATTTGACGCCTCCCCTGCATGTCATATGAATTTTCAATGATGGCTAAATATTTTTCATGCCTTTCATTTTATGTTTAAGAAAAAAATTGATTGTCAATTTTTTAGTTTTAAGATATTTTAAGAGATCATTTTAAAATTAAATATTTTATAAATGAGAACAAAAAATATTAATTAATAATATGTGCAAAATTCTTAATGAAAACTTAAAATTATAAACTAATATATACAAAAATCTCAAATAAAAGAAGAAGTTTCTAAGTTCATGTTACTTTAAAAAGATTTTTGAATTAATAAAATTATGTAATATGTAATATAAAAATACATAAAAATAAGTTTTAAAATTTTATTATATTCTTATTTCAACAAAGATTCTAATTAAAAGAAATATAGAATCATCAAGTAGAAACATATCTAAATAGAAACAAACAAAAAATAGAAACATATATAAAATAAAATAATACATATTTATCATGCAAATATATTACACATATTATAAAATCATATTTTTTTGTATATTATTAAATATAATACTAAGTGGCCTATAACAAGTACTGATGGTTTACTCATAAATTTGTCATATTGACGGTTCTCTTAAATTTTAGCTTATTAATTCATATGGTCTTACAAATTTTTAGCTTGTCATATACAGTTAAAAAGTGCAAAAATGATCAATACGACCATCAAATTCTAGGCCTATAGTATTGGCCTTGCGAGCACAAAAGCTTGGAAATGCTAGTTAGATTCATTTACAAGAATTAAAATAAGAACTTTCAATTAATGTCGACTAAAATCTTGCATTGTTCAATGCAACTGCTAGTTATTAACTTATTACTAAATAAATACTTGCTTGAATCCGTAGACCTCATGAACTATCCAAGGAAATAGTAATCACAAGGAACAATAACTTGTTTGTTTGATTGAATAAGGAGACAACTATTTCTATAATACCCATGTCATCAGTTCATCTTCCGTAGAAAAAAAAACAAAAAAACCAACAACAACCATGTAATCATGTCCATGTCAATCATTAAACAAGAATGACCTCAATACAGACTTGGTGCTATGTCATGCTAACACCTTCACTATGATAAGAAGCTGAGTGATAATAATAACTATAGGTTTCAGTTAACCTTTTCTGGTCAATACAAGTCTTTTCAACAAGTAACAAAGAATATGATACATCTCCAAAATGATAAGGCAAAATACAATAGCATACAATGTCATGTTGGTGTGTTTGCTAAAGACGTGAAATATAGATAAACATTTATACAAATGAATGATGCAAAGCAAGGAGATATTACCACAGTTCAACAAGAGAGATAAACCCTGAGAAAATTGATGTTGATATAACAAGTATGAAGGGGTTAGTTTGCCAATGGCATTCTATAAACACTAACTTGTTTATTTGACACTTTCTTGCTTATACATTATATACTAGGCATATAGTTTTCTAGAAAAATGTAAAATCCTAACATCTTTACTTCCTTGCTAGTTGTAAATCCTACACAAAGGAAGAAAATTGAAAAAGGATGTGACAATATAGAATAGTTAAATTGAACAAGTTTTAAATACAATTTAAAACTATTTTTAAATTTTTGTTTTTACATTTGTTTATAGTATGATTTTGAACATTTTAAGCTTATGTTAGATTTATATTGAATTTTTATGTAAAATAAAAATATCATTCTATAATAATTGAATTATTAAGAATGAAAAAAGAACCATCAAATTCGATAAGGGTTTTACAACAAAGCTTGACACTAAAGCCCTCGAAAAGATCAATAACCTGATCTATGTGAGTTTGAGCTACTGCTATTAATTTCTCCATAAGATCTATAACTTTTTGGAAAGAATTTTTCCTTTTTAGCAGCAGAGTGGGTAGAAATCTTGTGCAAATTAGGATTTTTTGAATTCTAAGTTCAAAATTTGAACTGAATCAAGCTGAGCTTTCAGACTAATGTTGACATTCGCTTAGAAAGAAACCCTTATTCTTAGAATTTACTATGTGGAGGCTACAAGATCAAATCTTAGGCACTAAATTTGCTAAAAGTGGTTGCTGATGATAAGCGAAGAAATAAAATGAATGACAAAAAATAATGTGGTGTTGTGTAAAGGAAAAATGGCAAAAATTATAGAAATTGTGAATAAAGTGAATAAATTAGCATTTCCTAGATTAGTAAATCATTCCTTTTCTGGAAAACACTGACATCAACAAGTAGTGGCAAATAAAATTTTCCCTAATAAAGATTCAAATTTTTCCCAGTCAACATATAAGAAACAAGAAGATAGGCTAAAAGGAAAATAAGCAATCCCCTATATTCTGATCAGCAATAGATTTGTAGTTTTAAACAAAGATCGTTCGAATTCAAACACATTTAGTGCCCTAGTTAAATAACACGAAGCCAAGGATAGGAAGATGATAAAGCTAAATCAAGATATATGTGAAAATAATAATGGGTGGCAAGTTCTAATTTCAAATAAGAATTGACGAATAAACACATAACAACAAAAAAGAGGCCAATGATGGAAGAAAAAAAAATTCAACAGAAATAGTCCACCCAAATTATCAAACTAGTAGAGGAAGCAAAGCAAATGGCAAAATCAGTAACTTTCCTAGCAAAAGTAGACAAAAATTGTAGGCAAGCAATGTATAAACCTGCCAAAATTGCTGAAGGTAACTGTATTATGCCAGGGTAGAAACAATAGCAAGCAGACACAAAAAAAATACTTAGGGTTTTTGAGAAAAATAAAAAAATCTATATACCACCACATAAAAGGGAGAATGGTAATTTAGATTATACAAAGCTGCCAACACATAAAAGCAGTATGACAACCCCACCACCAGACAAGGTAAAGGAAACTGATTGCTATAATTGTTCTAATATATTAATCATTAGTGATAGGCACACAGAAGAAAAGTGGAAGGAATGCTTAGAGCTAGGAGTATATGTTTGCTGGAGTGGACTAGACAAACATTTATCAAAATTGACCAAAAAATTAGAGGAGATCTGCAAACAATAGAAAAGTATTAATATTTCCTCAAAATCATCAATTTATCTTTATTGCAAAAATAAAGAAATTAGAAATAAAATACTTTCGATATCAAAATGCTATTATAAAGGGCATCTAGTTAAATTTCAAACTTGGATACCTAATTGGAATGATGAAAAAGAGCATATGATACCAACTTGGTATGAATGTAGTAATCTTCCAATAGAAATTAAACATTTCTATACATTATTTAGAACAAGTAAATTAATTGGTAAACTTATAGGTATAGACTTTGAGTATGACAAAACTAGTAATGTTAAATTCCTAATAGATGAGGAACCAAATAAAAAAAATGATTAGGAGAAAAAATATTATAACAAATAGATCCATTTATGAGATTGAATTTAAGAAATAAGAAGGGGAAATTAAAGGCATTATTAAAAAAAATCTAGAAATTGATCATAATTTGTCAACCATAGAGGAATCATTTAGAAGTATTAGAATAAAGCCGAGGGAATAGAAGATTAAGGAAATTAATAAGGACAAAAATAAGAAGATAGAAAAACTAGATGAAAGGGAAAATTTTGAGTAGAGCACACAAATAGAAAACACACCTATAGTAAAAAGGAGTAAAGAACAAAGTCAACTGGAATGTTCAGAAGTACTAGAATAGAGAATTAAAGGTATACAAAAGGAAATGACAACAATAGTAGCATTGAAAGAATGCAAAATTTGTCACAAGGAGAATGATAACTTGAAAGAAATAGAAAGAAGCATTAAAGAATGGTATAAAATGACACATGAGATTAAATTATTATAGGTGGACATTGATGATCAGGCTATGTTAGGAGAACAATTTCATTAGGAACATGAGGGATGATAACAACTTATAGATCAAAGAAAAGAGAAGGAGAATTATAATTAATAAGGACAATAGGATGGTAAATAGATTAGATATAAACTATTTTGAGGAAGACACTAGTCAGACACATTTGGATGGTGAAGACATGATGATTAATAAGGATATGAACCAATAAGTAGAATTGGCAATGGAAAACATAGAAGAAAGTTTAAAGCCAATAGAGTGTACAAAAGATCAGGAAGAAGAATATATAATTCTAGTAGTAGATTCAGAAAAATGGAGTAATATAACAATTAGAAAAAGTTCAAAAAAGAAAAGTTATAAATTTTGGTAAACACCAATAGATGGGAAAGATATCCTTGGAATTAAATCTACAGAGGTGAAGGATAAAAGAGAACCTGAATATAGTATCCCTCCAGAAGTTGAAGCTTTGCTAAAGGATTCTGAAATGTACAATCAAGAATATTCTATCATAGAGTCTAAATTTATTGAAGTGTCATAGAACTGGGAGGAACTTGGAGTACTAAAAGAGACCCCAAAAACATTGGAAAAGGAAAATTTAGAAAAAGATATAGATACAGATGTAGAAGAAAATCAAATAATAGAAAAAATATTAGAAGATTTAATAAATGAGGAAGAAGATAAAGAAGGAACTATAAAAGTAAACAATAACCATGTAAGAATAGATAATTTGGGTATTTCAATTAACTAGGAAGGATTTAGAACTCCAAAATGTGGTAAATCAAAATTGAAAAGAGGAAAAAAATCACTTAAGGAATTAAGATAAGTAGATGGTCAAGCCAAGGAACAAAAAAAGATATTTGAGGTTTTGAAATCTGGGAAGGGGAAGTGCCTTCCCAAAGAGCAATGAGGATCATAACATGGAATACTAGGGGCCTAAATGCTCCTAGTAAACAAAGAGTGTTAAAATGTAACCTAAAACTCTTAGAGTCAAATATAATTATGATACAAGAAACTAAGCTTAAAAAAGAAAAAGGGGAAAAACTAAGAAAAAGACTAGGTAGATGGAATGCAAAATTGAAGGAATTAGAAGGAGCATCAGGTGGAATGGGAATTGTTTGGAATGCTAGAACAACAAACATTAAAATTATAGTATCAAATAACAACTGGATAGGGAGTTTAGTTTCAAGTAATAAGTATAATCTCCAATTCATTCTCATTAAAGTTTATAATCCAATACAAATTTCAGATAAACAAAAAGTTTGGGATGATATATTTGACTATATGAAGTTATATCCTGAGATAAACATGATCATAGGTGGTGACTTCAATGCCATACTTGACCTCAAAGAAAAATTTGGGGGTTCTCAAATTTTAACAAGAAACATAGTAGAATTTAGAGAATGGGTCAGAGTTAATAAATTGATAGAAATATGACCAACAATGGAGTATTCACATGGAATAATAGAAGAAACAACTTTAGTTATATTGTAGAAAAATTGGATAGATTCTTTTTCAAAGGAGAATTAGTAGAATTGGATCTCACAATCACTGCCTCAATTCAACCTATTGCAAGATCAGATCATTATCCAATCAAAATTGAATTAACAGAACCTATAAACCTAACAAGAATCCCTTCAAATGTGAAAAGATGTGGTTCTTAGATAAAACATTCATGGAAAACCTTAAAAAATAGTAGGATGAAGGAAAGTTTATAGGATAAAAATGTATCGTTTTATATCAAAGCTCAAAATGCTTAAGGAAAACATACAAAATTGGAATAAAACACATTTCAATAATATATTCGAAGACAAATTGAATAACAAAGAAGATCTTAAAAAACTAAATAATAAAATTATAAAAAATGGTATGGACAATGAAAAATTCAATAAAGAAAAAGAACCATTAATCATACAAGAAGACATTCAAGAAAAATGGTTAGTAGAAGGAGATAGAAATACAAAATTCTTTCATAATAGTACAATACACAACAAAGCTCTTAAAACTATTACTCAAATTAAAGATAATAATGGTAGTACTATCGATAATCCAGTAGAAATTGCTCAAACCTTTGTCACATACTATGAGAATCTATTAAACAATTATGACTCATCCAATTTAACCAAACAAAAAATTATGCTTAATAACCTAAAGTATCATAGAATTTGACAACATAGAGTTCAATAAACCTTTTACAAAAGAAGAAATCAAATTACACCTTTTTAAGCTTAGCCTAGATAAATCTCCAGGGCTTGATGGTTTCTAAGATTTTTTCTTCCAAAAATGCTAGGAAATCTTGGGGGAAGAATTATGGAAAGCAATAGACATAGCTAGAAATGGAGGATCCATCTTAACTAAAATTAACTATACTTTTTTAGCATTAATAACAAAAAAAGCTGTAGTAGAGTCACCTTCAGATTTTTGCCCCATTGCATTATGTAATATAATATATAAAATTTATTCAAAAGCAATAGAAAATAGGATTAAAACTTTTCTTCCAAAAATTATCTTAGAAGAACAAACTGGGTTTGTACCAGGTAGATCAATACTCGATGGAATATCCATCATTTAGGAAACTATACATTCAATGGGTAATAACAAAGAAGCCTATATGTTTATGAAGTTAGATATACAAAAAGTGTATGACACAATAGATTGGAGGTTATTATGTAAATGCCTAGAAAAGTTTGGATTTTCCAAACAATGGATAAATATAATTTTTAATTGTATATCTATTCCAAAAATCTCACTACTTATTAATGGTACTCCTGAAGGTTTCTTCAAGATTTCAAGGGGTATCCAACAAGGAGACCCCATGTCATCTTTTCTTTTTATAATTATGGTAGAAGTATTTGGTAGAGCTATTCAAAAGGCACAAGGTGTGGGATTAATTAAAGGCATTATTGTTAGGAAGAATGTTCCAAATACTACCCATCAACAGTTTGCTGATGATACCATTCTTCCAAGAATTAGTACCAAGGAAGAAATTAAAGCTTTTAAAAAAATTATATTGGATTATTCAACAACATCAGGACAAAAGATTAATGAAGAAAAATCAGAAATTTTCTTTTCAAACACTCCAAGGAACATGGAGGAATACATATGCAATTATATGGGATACAAAAAGAGTAACTTTCCATGCAAATATTTAGGGATATACTTAGAAAAAGGAGTTAGGAGTAAAAAAGGATAGGGCAATATCTTAGAAAGAGTAGAAAAAAAAAAAAGAATCATAGAAAGGAAAATGGCTAACTAAAGCTAGGAGAGTAACAAAAATTAAATTTGTTCTGTCAGCTATTCCTACTTATCCTCTATCTTACTTTTGCTATCAAATAATGTTAATAAAAAATTGGAAGGAAATCTTAGAATTTTTTTTGGAGTGGAACAAAAGAGAAAAAGAAACAAGCAATAATAAAATGGGATAAGATATGTTGTCCTAACAATAAAGGAGGTTTGGGTATAAAAAATCTCAGTTGACAAAATGAGGCATCAGGAGAAAAGCTAGTATGGCCTCTATACAAGGAAAATATAAAAAATGGGCAAACATACTTTATAATAAATACCTTAATCAATTGGACTCTTCCTCTCTCTTTAGAATCATAAATCCACTAAGTAGTTCTAAAAATTGTTATTTTATGATGAAGTGTAGGCCTCTGGTCAACAAATATCTAAGTTGGGATTTAGGTAGAGGTGACAAGGTATTATTTTGGGATGATTCATGGGATGGTCAACCCCTGATTATTAATTCTAGAATATCTAGAAACAACATCAATATCATTACTAATATTTGGGGAGCCAAGGTTTCAGATGCCAAAACACTTATTAGGATTGATGAGATCGAGACTTGGGTATGAAAATATTTGGATAATATTAATATTCCAAGTATAGATAAAACTATCCTTAAAAATATCCTCAAGGGTAGATATGTGATTCACAATAATTGAATAGATAAACTCATATGGGGAGCATCTAATGATGGAATATACAAAGTTAACCTAGGATATGATCTTATAATTAACTCACAAAGATGGGATAATGTTGCTATACACTTGGATCTATGCTAGGATTCAACATGCCTACCAAAGGCTCGCATCTTTCTTAGGGCGGAAATTCAAAACTAGATTCTTAGAGCTAATAGATTCTCTAAAATGGGGTTTGAAGGACCATCCAGATGTAGTGTATGCAAAAATGAATCTAAAAATATGGAGCATATTTTGTTTAAGTGATCCTTTATGCAAAATTGTTGGTATTGGGTTAAGAATAAATTGAATTGGACATCCCCTATACCTTAGGATATTGAGGGTTTTCTTAGGGGTTGGCCTATTAAGAATAGGGTTAACATATATGAGAAATTATGGAATATCAAACCTGCAATCATTATGTGGGAAATATGGAAAGAAAGAAATAGATGAATATTTCAAAATTTAGAACTTAGTAAGATAAAAAAATTCAATAAAGTTGAGGTAGCCATCATAGAAGTTATGAATTGCCATCTCAAGAACACACCTAAGGCAGAAGGTACATTCTTAGTATGGGATGAGAATATGAGGAAAAATTTGCTAAATTTGATTAATCCTCCCTTAGTTTATCCTAAAAAGGATAATATAGCCAGGAAAGAATGTAAATGGATTGCACCTTTGATAGGATGGAAGAAATTAAACTTTGATGGAACTTCTAGAGGGAATCCTAGGAAATTAGGATTGGGCTATATAGTTAGATCAGAAAATGGAGATTGGATTTTAAAATGAGCTAAACCTTTAGGTAATGTAACTAATAATATAGTTGAATTAGAAGCATTAAAAGAAGGATTAAAATTAAGAATAAAAAATAGTATTAGGAAGTTAATTATTGAAGGTAATTTACAAATTATCCTAAATATAATTAGAAAGTGACAAACACTGAACTGAATATTAAATGCTAAACTAGAAAGTGTACTTAATTTTCAAGATCAATTTGAGTAGATTAGAATTCAACATATTTATCGTGAAGGGAGTTTAGAAGCTAATAAATTGGCAAATAAAGGAGTAGAGGGAGAAGAATTTATATATTTAACAAGACATAATTACATTAAGTAGAATACTAAGATTAGAGCAAAGGATAGTTTAGTAGAAGTATGACACACCTTTATAAGAAGTAATTATTAGACATACATTCATAGCAAGTAAATCTACTTACATTTATAAGGCATCTAAGATACAATCATGAAACATTAAGTATAATCTCTTTTAGTGTATTTTAATAATTCTACACACATATGAGTAGGCATCAATAACAACCTAAGAGTCGCCATCTGTTATTTAAGGCTTGAAGTACTAAATCTTTTTATGACTCTTCTTTCTTTGTAAAACTAATAGTTTCTATGTGAGCATGGAGTCTTTAATTTCCCTCTTTTATGCTCTAGAAGTGAGGACAATGGCTTTTAGAGGAGCTATCGAATAGGAGAGGTGGAATAGGATCCTTAACCCAGTTGATGATGTTTCTAGGTTTTTTGATTACTTTAGTTGTTGCCTTACCCAAGCTTGGATTGAAGCCTCCTATGTTCCCTTTTGATTTCTTCTTTCTATTCTTTTGGGACTGAACTAGATCTTTGTTATAAAAGATTATAATCATTATTGAACAAATGCTGGTGGTTTTTAGCTACTAATGTTGATCTATGTTCTGTTATTTTATTGATTTCATTTCCTCAATAATAACTAATGAAGGAGATTTAGATAGAATATTAAGTTGATATGTATTTGTGAGGTATTAAAAAAAAACCTTTGGGCCTGTATGCTTGAATTTGTGTTTTGTCCAATTACCATTGCTCTACTTCTTCCCCTTCATCATTATGGATTTAGTTTGCACTTTATTATGCTTTAAGCATAGCAAGGTGTTTATCAATTCCCCTACTACTAATTATTTTATAACCTTAGTTAGGAAATATGAATGAATTCTAGTTGGTTACTGATTCAGACTTCTCCTCTTAAACTCATAACTATATGATAAGAATAAGATGAATCAATGAACATCTTAAATTATTTAAATTAGTTAATATAATCTTGATTGATCTATTCATTCGAACTAGATAAGAACCCTGAATATCTAGTCCACTCTTAAGTAAAAATAGTAAACCAAATAGGATAAGGGATGAGATTTTAGACAAAGATTCATTTAAAGCATGTTATAAAACTCTTCTAACTGATTCCATTGGTAAATTTAGGATTCTTATTGTATGAAGAGTCTTTCAGTATGTTGATTGGTCTTTTTACTCCTCCCACTTTTTATGATCACATTGATTTGGTATTAATCCCATATTGGAAGAGAGTTGTATTTTGTCATGCAGATGGTTGGTGGATCACTTCTTCATGGCAAGATCCTTGATGAATTTAGTTCGGACCTTGCCTCTTATTTGATTTGTGTCCCCTTTTTCAAAGGAAGTCTATTTGTTATTAACTGTTTCATCAAATTTCATATAAACATGTACGAAGTTTCATATAAAATGGGGCATGCCCCTTTTAAATTGTATAATATTGGATTTCGATCTTGGGTGAGATTGAAGGTTTTCTTGCTCCATTCTTTCGTACTAGTGCCTGTTTGAACGGAGAATTATGTAAATTCAATTTTTTTAATTCATTATAGTACAAGGCTTCAACTATTTACCAATCAAAATTTAAAAAAAATCATACTAGAAATTATTTTATAATTTTAAATCAATTTATTTGAATTTCATAATCACTAATTTTTTAGTTATAATTGTTATTAATGATTAATTCTATATTAATTTTCTAATTAATGCTATATGTTTAATATTTCATTACTTATTTATTTATATAATTTTAACATATGATATATAATTTATTGATTTTAGAATATATTGAATGAAAATATTATCATTTAACTTAACAAAAAAAATAGTAATTTTTTAAAAATATAACTAATTTTAAAATTATATATTTTCAATTATATATATATATATATAGTATGATAAAAGGTTTTAAAATTTAAACTAACAAATCATTTAAGAAAACAAATTAAGTGAGACATATTTTCTTGTGATCTTTCAATACTCATTTACAAGTCTTGAGGAGGCCATAGAAAATTAATTTCATTTGAGTTTTATAAACAAAGAGTATTATTTTAATTCCATTGATAAATATGTATTTGTTGCTTGTAAGTTGTATTATATAAATTATATGAAAATTTAATTAGGCTAAATCAAAAGATAATTAAACTAAAGGAAAAAAACAGGTCTAAGATGTATAAATTTTATCATTTATCATTATTCATTAGCCATCATATAAAATGGACAATCAAATATTAAATAGTATGAAATTTCTTCCAAAAACATGTCTTATGTTAAAAATTAATTGGACTATTTTCAATTATTATTTTTTCTATGAAGAATAAACTCATCTCACATTTTTTTTGGCTACAAAATCTAATCAAAATAAATATAACACAAATGAATCAAATATGAAAAAATCCAAATTCTGCTATGGCTAAGATTGGCAAGAAATATACAAGAAAAATTGAAGAAATCAAAGTCCAAAATGATGTCTTTATATTATCAAAGTGTTAGAATGTTTAGAATAATCGAGAGACAGATGAATTAGTTATCCAAGGTCCAAATGTATAGATAAAACTTTTCAGTACTTAACAGATTCATATCCATATAATCATATCATGCATGCATCCATTAGATCATCCAATACCTTAACTTAGTAGGTCACTATCCTAGTTTAAAATAACTTTGCAAAAATGTAAGCATGAAATACTACAAACTCATTCACACAATTTGACACAAGGATTTTATGTGAAAACCCAATTTGGGAAAAGCCACTAGTAACATGCTACCAATTTCACTCTTCTAAAGTAATGCCTTGTTAAAGCCAACCCTGTTATAGGTTACAATACACACTATTAAATATGACATGGATAAATGATTTCAATCACCCCATTAGGAGTAAGCCTTGTTAGAGTACTTTAGAACATTCCATTAGAATATCACACAGTTAAAGGATTTACATATGATTGTTAGGTCAACCTTAATCCAAAGGATTTATCCATACTAATACAATTGTTAGAAAGTAACAATAGTACTTGATCTGATAATAAAACACAACTCACTTGTAGATTATAGATCTCTGGTTCAGTCCTTCATTGCTACATTTGGGCTTGAACTACAACAAGCCATTACAATTACAACAAACACCCTTCACCTAATTGACAAAAAGAGGATTTGGCTCTTGTCAAATGGGTGTCAAAATTTTCCTGTTGCAATTTGTGATGGCAAGGGTGACCATCAAAATTGTGACAAGCCAAGTCACTAGCAAAGATTTCATTTTCACCATCCCAATTACAATGGAAAGCTGTCAAAGCTATTGTCACAATAGTGACATGTTTGCAATAGAAATACTATGGGATCCATGGCAAGCCATTGGAAATGTCTATCTCAATTGTGATGAGCATGTGGTAGGAATGTTACATGACTGAGGGCTAGCTATCGAATGTGATTGTCTCAATTACGACAATGTGTTGTATTAATAAAAATAAATTGGTAAAAAATGTTGAATAACTATGATGCTCTCATAGCTCATAGTAGATTCACATAGTTAGTTGTCATGCAATCATAGGTTAATATTGAGCTTCACTTGGTTTCAAGAATAGTTTAATAGTCTCTACTAATCAGGGCCAACCATGTGAAGGTAGAAGCTCATTTGCCCTCCCTCCCCAACATCTAGATTCCCAGTTAAAAATATTTATGAAAGGATCAATCTTTAAAGTACAAAAAAAGGTTCCAGACCTTAAAAAGTGACATCATTTTTCCTTCTTCTAGTGCATGTAATTTTTCAATTGCATCCAAAATAAGATTTTTGCCACTCTGAATTGAGAATGCACGTGCAACTATGTTCAAATGCCTTGATAGTGGGCAAAGCTGATAAAAAAAACACATTTACATTTATTTTATAGTTCTATTAATTTTTTAAAATTCTAGACCATCATGAACAATGTTCATCATGGTCCATAACTTAAAATACCTATTAATGACCTCTAACAAAAATGAAACCTTTTGAGTTTTTCAGCTTTGCTTGATGTTGTATGCATATGAATTGATATTGCATATTAAACTATGGCATCTTTTTGCATTACCTGAAACCAAGAGATTCACACAATTAGTTATCATAAAATTATAGGTTAATGTTGATCTTCACTTGGTTTCAAGAATAGTTAAATATTCTCTACTAATCAAGGCCAACCACATGAAGGTGGAAGGTCATTTGCTCCCCCCCTCCCAACATCTAAATTCCCCATTAACATCTAAAATATTTAAGAAAGGATCAATATTTAAAGTACCTGGAATATCCTCATTTTCTCCTACTATGCTCAGGGGAAGTCCATCTTCATTGTCACAAGAAATTCATCACATAGGTACATCTAAGAATATCTTCATCGCCTCTTGCATAAATGAATCCAATATTACAAAATTCTCCCAAAGAAATAATAGTTCAAGTGAAGTAAACACATGAAAAACGAGAGAGAAAAAGAGGAATCTACTTACCAATAGGCATTGTCATTACATCTGTGGCCATGTTACCTGTTGAGTGAGTTTTATTGTTTTTCTATTGTGCCAAGGTCTCTCTATTTATACACACACACACACACACACACATGCATATAAATACATGCATACATACATACATACATATACAAAGATCACAAATGTACATCAATGAGATGCAAAGATCATAAGGGTATGACAATGAAATGCAACAATCACAAGGGCACAACAACAAAATCCTAGATCTCCACTAATCTCCACAATCCACAAGATCTCTCTCTCTCTCTCTCTCTCTCTCTCTCTCTCTCTCTCTATATATATATATATATATATATATATATATAGACACACACATATGTATGTGTATGTATGTATATATATACATATATACATATATATATGTATATATGTACATACATACATACATGCATGCATACATACATACATACATACATATATATATATATATATATATATATAGACACACACACATACATACGTACATCTGCATATGCAATTTTATCACCTTGGAAAATTGTATTTGATCCTGCTAGCTGGGAACAAATAATTATTCATTTTATTGTACCTAATCTGGTGACAATTCTAAAGGAATTTATAATCAACCTAGCTAATCAACAACTACACCAAATTAACAACAATAGTAGATATTTGGGATCCTCACAGGGAGAGTGTGCCAATACATGCATGGTTACATCCTTGGCTACCATTGTTGGGCTAGTATATGGAGCCTTTATATCCAACCATTCATTATAAATTACAGAATGCACTTCATGTCTAGCATGAAAGTGATGCATGCATGGAGAATGTCCTCAAAATCCAAGTACACTAGGTACATCTAGGAATTTCCTCATCATATCCTACATAAAATATATCTAGTATTACAAAATACCACCTAAGAAATAATAGTTCAAGTGAAATAAACACATGAAAAATGAGAGAGAAAAAGAGGAATCTACTTACCAATAGGTGTTTCCATCACATCTGTGGCCATGCTACCTGTTGAGTGAGTTTTATTGTTTTTATGTCGTGCCAAGATCTCTCTATTTATATACATACAAATGAGGAATGACTAATGTCATGTTTTCTTGTCTTTTTTGTTTATAATCAATAAGCCACAATCCACAAGATCTCTGTAGTGATGCCCAAATTAACTTCACCACACATCTAATCAACAAGTTGGCCAATTTAACTAGGTTATGGATCAGGCATGTGCTATTTCCATTTATCAAATGGTTACAATGTTGGAGGTAACATTTTTTTGAATGTGACAATAGGTTTTGTATCATTGGCTTTGTTCAAGTCTTGATTTTAATGAAGTAACAAAGTGGTTTTTAGGGTGGAAAGGACAATTTCACTTTGAGATTCTTGATAATGAGAGGATAAGAAGTTAGCTAAATGTAACCCTTGAAATGATAAATCAAGTTATAAAAGGTATGACTATGGAACAACTTAGGGCTAGAGAGAATGTAAGTTATCTTAGGGTGACAGAGCAATGCCAATGTGAGGCACTTCATTAGCAACAAGCAACAACAAGATATGCTCAATAGAAAGCTTTAGCTTCAATGGGCAATGGGATTCACTTGAATAATTCCATAGGTGTACCTCAGTTGAGTTTGAAGGAAGTGATTATAATATATACATAAGAACATGACATCCAATTTTTCCCTAAAGTGGAATGTAACGCCCCACCAAGGAACCCAAAAGAAATCAACCTAAAGTTTTCACTAAGTTTTTCAAACATTTTTTTGGGAAAGATAATAACTTAACAACAATATATATAATATAGTGGAAGCAATAACATACACATAAACACATACCAGAAAATAGATTACATTTCTTAAGGGTCCCATGACATTGAATCACATTTAGGTTTAATTAATACTAAAACCAATATATAACACATCCACATTAAAGAATAACTACACATATGAATTCATTTAAATAATATACAAATATTCTGAATGCCACTTCACAATAATTAGAATGCACAATCACCCACTATACAGGTCATAGGGTATGAAAGGCTGAAATAATATACATCATAAAATAGATTACATCATCTCTTAAGATCCATGAAATAAAATACAATAAAATAGGTATAACCATCCATCGTAGTACATAAGAATATAATGAAAGGAAATATAGAATAGGGAACTCCAGCCATGGTATTGAACTGTTAGATCTCAACGATAAAGGTAAAAAGCACTACCACCAGACCTCGTGCAACCTAAATGGTCCACTCTCATTGCACTGAGGAGATAGTCTCAAGTCCCAAATAGGACAGCAATCCCAAAAGTTAAAATCAACATCTAGGTCAAGGAAAACTTGAAAGCAATCTAACTCAAGGTATCAAGACACAAATGACATCGAAACCTAGAGGCAACAATGACATGTAGGAAAACTACGATGTAAGTGGGCAAGTCTCATCACATGAGTCAACTCTAAAATTACCCTAGCAGCCTCACTAGACTCTAGCCCTCTAGTGACTCTATGTGGCACTAGTATCCTTTCATATTGATGAAAAAGGTCACAACCAAACATCCTCTCTACTCCCATCCTAGCCTATGCTAGTACTCAATGCATGGGTGAGGAAAAGCAATGACTCTTATTAATTCATTTTACTCTCATTTAATGAAATGTTATCACTTACTAACATAACCTACAATGGGCTACCCAAGCAACCTCTGTAGGGCTCTGGCCTCCATTACGAGCCACTTCCCAACATAACATATAGATAGTTCCTACCCTAAGCTCAGTAAAAGAAAAAGGTCTCATATGACCACACATTAGTTCTTAAACAAGCAACTGGAAGGTACTTAAATATCACTAATCAAAATCATAGATTTTACCAATACAATCATCCTAATAAGACTAATCCAAAATCAAGTAAACATATACAAAACTATGACATCACAAAAAATAATAACTCTTGGTGTTTGGTAGACATCCCAAAAATGGTCAACACTCTAAGTCAACCCCAAACCCAACACATAAGAAAACATACAACTGGTAGTGTAGTTTCATAGTTTTGTTTGGTTTTGAAAACATAAAGTTTTGGTTTGATAGTAAGGTTCAAGTTTGCGTTTTGTTGTAAGTTTTTGACTTGATAAAGTTTACAATTTTTCATATAATTGAACCCATTTTAACAAATCAATGATAATTTAATTAAATCAATATTAGATTTAAAATAAATTGTTCAAATAAAATCTTGTTGGTCTAAAACATAAAACCATTTCCCAAACCTATAATTAAATAAAAATATTAATAATATAATTTTTTTATTAAAATTTATTAAATAATAATTAATATTGATTTAATAACTAACAATAATTAGTAAACAATATTAACTAAATTTAATTATTTATCAACTTATTAAAAAATTATTAATTTTAAAATATTAAAAAAATTATACAAAAATTTATTAAAAAAAAACTACGATTTTAAAGGCCTATCGCCTGCATTTGAAAGGTAACTGCAACAAACCTACTATTGTCACAATAACAATACCTATTGTTGCCGTAGCATGTTTGTTGTGTATGTAGCAGTGACTATCACACCGGAAAGATAAGGGGAGGAGGTAAGGAGGGGAGGTGGGGTGTGGTAGCCCACTTCCCACTCATAATTTTTTAAATTTTATTTTCAATTAAAAGAAACACATTTGCTTCCTACCCCATTTCATTTCAATTTTATTTATTTATTTTTGATAAAATTATCATAGTAAAAGTTTTATTGTGGTAATTTTATTAACACAAATATTTTTTTAAAAAGGATTTCCTCAAAAATTTGATAGGAGAAATACACATAATTTAATTGCATCTGTATAAACCAATCAAAATTTCATTTACAAACCATACTCATATCAAAATATAGATTCTCAAAAATCTTTCCAACAAGGGTTTGCTGATTAACAAATCATATACATATAATCTCAACCACACAGAATGAAAAATTTACAATGAGGGTTTCAACCTAATTTTAAAACTCTAAAAACAAATTTATCCAGACACGAAGAAGGTAGGAAATTGAAGAATGGAAAACTAATGCGCAAATAACCCACAATATTTTACCCGAATCTGATGCTAATATGACAACGCATAGAGCATGTAGGTATTTAACTTTTCTTCTGAAACCCTTCTTCTCAAAAAATTTCTCCTCCAAAATTGGGTAATCGAGAAATGAACTCTAAATCTCTAATAAAGAGTTTTGCCCCAATTTAGGGCTTTACGCGAAAAGCCCTTTATCTTTTATTATTTTATTATATTTTAATTTTCACGTGCAACATTTTTGTAATATAATTAAAATATCTTTATTAAATTAATTTATTTTCTTCTCTTTAATTAACTCTTGACACGTTTTAATAAAATACTTATTAATTTAGCCAATAATAATATTTAGATTTTATTTTAAAAATGAAACTTCTAAATATTTTATTATTAAATTAAATAAATATGATTATGCCAAAATTAGAATTTTAACTACATCTTTCAATTTAATTCTTTTATTTTATTAATTTTTCAATTAATTAAATATTAAATTTTCTTAATAAAATTTCCACTAAATTAAATTATTAATAACTCTTTTAATTTGATTTAATTATAATAGAAAATAATCACAGACCTACAAGACTGAATATGGAAATGCATAATAAAGTGTAGAAAACTTGATCAAACTCAAGGGTTATAATCACAAATTTATGTCACTTGATGAATTCAAAAGGTAAGAAACTTAGATACTTTCCCTAATCTCTAGGAAAAATGCTTTAAGGTTAGGTTTTACACTCAATAATTTATCTCCCCTCTTTTACTATTGAGATACTGCGATAGGGTACACTCATCTTGGCAATTCAGGGAAGTCAATACCCAGTATTTGCAATTTGCATAAAATCCACGCATGTACATACACATATAATCTAAACTAAAAATGCAATGGTGGGAAGTGGTATATCATGTAGATCCCAACTAGTAGGTGACTATGACTGCCTTCCTCAACCATATCAGAAACATCATACATAAAGTAAAATATATAGGTACACCATACTCATGCAAGTATGGGGTGAGTATCCATATAAACATATATAAATAATCCATCTAACTATCATCATGAAATAATTGGAAACATTGCATACTGGCATCATCATCGAAAGAATAATCATGCATACATGAAATAACTAGTAACAACTAACTTATCATATAATCTAGTAAGTATGAAATAATATCCAACAATTTGGAAATCAAATATCACTAATCATCAAACATAATCATAAAGCTGGCCTAAAAGAGTTCGACAATACTAATTGAAAAGTAAACTAGGGGTAGGCACTACATCCACTCCCCCTAGACTTAGGTTTACTCTTAGAAGCCTATAAACAAGTAGGGGTATAAATCCCATAAACTAGATGCATCCACCCTTGTAGCTAATGACTCATTAGTAGGGTCCCAGAGGATCCTTACCTACTCTATGGTTCGACCCTTGAGGGTCAAATCTCATTGCTGCAGAATGCGAACCAACTCCAAAGCCAATTGCCCATCCTCTACCTATAACACATTCCAATAAAGAACATGTATCACATCATGAATATACTATCCAAGAAAAAAATATGAAAAACATCATGAACGCAAGCTAAGTTGGGCAATAATGGAAGACGGTGGGCAACTAGACCTATCCTTGCAAGAATCTCAAATGGTTCCACAAAATGAGGTGCTAGATGTTGGAATTTACAAGTGGGAAGATTTACTTTTGAGAGGGCGAGGGGGGGTTGAATCAGACGTAACTAACTTTGATCTCTTGAAAAGCTTTTAGCTGAAATCATTCACATGCATCTAATTCATCTAACAAACATGAAAGTAAAAAATGCATGAAGATAGATAACACAAGATTTGGTAACCCAAAAACCCTACAAAATGAGAAGGTAAAATTGGGGTGGGGGTGGCACCCATAAAGTATCATTGTAGCAATTTGTAACTATTCAAGGTTACAAAGTTTGACCACTTCCAATGGTCTACCCTATGAAAGGACTATCCTATTAAAGACTTTACACCCTATTAAAAGTGACTTGGCTAAAAGATTTATAAACATTCACTTGGAATGTTACCTTGTTAAAGGATTTACAATCTTGTTAAGGATCTACAATAGGGATGCTAAACCAATATAGCTGCTAAGCCAACCTATCAACATAGAATTTCCATTCTCACAATACAATGGTTAGAAAGTATGGTAGAATGTCTTGACCTGATGACTTGCAATCCCTAGTTGCTGATTCCAAATCCTTGTTCTTCTCTGACTACTCTGATCCTTGCTTGATTTGATATGTCACTCTAAAATTCTAATACTCTGTTCTTGATCAGCTAAATTGTGCAATGCTGCTATGCTCTTCTCTAGGTTTTTACACCCTCTTATACTTCACTATAATTTACCCATAAACTTCTCACACGTGCACATACAATGTAATTTAATCCTCCTATTAAAGACTTCAAAGACTAAGGGTTAGGTATGAATCTACGATCAATATTTAATCTTCATTTCTCACTCAATTCTTGCACCTTTCCTATTGGTTGCATGCCTTCTCCATTTTTCTTATTGGCTACATGTTGATTACATAGGTAATGCAAAAGATTTGATTTTATCTTCAAGATCCCTCAAGATTCATCCTATGTCAGCTCAAAAAATGGTGTACATCTAAGTTTGTAAAGATACAAACTCATATGTTGATTCTATATTACTCGACACTTAATAGTTGCTGATGCTAAGAACTTATAGGAATTTTGTCTCACTTGGCTGCTATAGTAATTCTATTTCACTTGCCATCTATACTCTGCTCGGCACCTATAGTGACTCGACATCACTTATCACTCCACACTTGAACTTCACTTGACACTTGAAGATCACCTAAAGTTCACTTAGCACCTATTGAATTCTCTGGCTCAACACACACTATAGCTTGACTTCTTTATTATACTCAGCATCATCTTGAGAATTAGTTAAGTGTGTTGACACTCAAATGTTAAAACCAATCTGAGACCAACAATCTCCCCCTTTAACATGAGTGGCAAAAAAACTTAACTAAACATTATGAATCTAATCTATATGAGTATACTACATATTCTGTTTGGCATATCTACAAGACTTTCAAAAAAAATAAACTTGTTCAAAAATTTTGTATACCTCAAAATCTTGTAACTCCCCTTGAGCTAATGTACCAATTCTATAACCAAAATTCTATTCCTACAACCAAAGATTATTGTGCTAAATTTTTCTTGTGCTGATGTATCTGATACTCTTTGCCTTGTTTTCCTTATCATTCTTTTGCCTCTATTTTTGGGTACCTTGTTTATGCTTTGATTGTACTCTACCTTAGTTTCTGCTCCCCATTTCACATCTTCTTGCAATTTTGCATCCTTTTTGGTTGTATCTCCTTATTAATTCCTCAAAATTTGAATTTGAATATCTCCTCCTTTGGATATTCTTTATTGCTTTCATCAAAGAATGTATTATCTCCAAAAATGTAATTTCTCCCTTTTTTATTTGTATCTCCCCCAAAATATTATATCTCCACCTTTTTTGACACTTATGTCAAAGGGTCCTAAGAATGAATAGAATATTTAGCAAAAAATGTTTTTTTTACCTCCATGATCATCTTCAGAGAAGCATCCCAATTGTCTAAGAAAATTTCCAATGATTTGTGTTGGATGGCTATCTCTGCTACAAGATGTACAAGGCCTTGTAAAGTAGAAATATTAGGGTCTTTCTTTAGAACATTTTCTACATAGGCCATTTTTTTATGGAGTACTTCTAGATGTGGGGTAATTGTAGATTGAATATGTATCAATTTGGCCTTAACATTGGCCTCTTCTACTATCAATATAGCTAACTCTTTCTGGGTGTGAAGCGTAGTTGCAAAATGCTTCTCACATTGAGCTAGATCTTTTGGTAGCTATGTGCTAGAAATCTTGAGATTTCTTTCCAAGTTCAGAATCCTTTGGCTAGTTTCTTGTGTGAAAAATGATGAGTCACATAGTTTGGAGTACAATGAGAATATATTCTCAAGTACTATCTTCACTTTTTCAACTTTCCTAGCCAATTCAACTTGTGAAAGTGCTATTTCACCGGCTATCTTCTCATTGACTTTCATTTGAAATTTCTTTTCTGACCATTCTAATAACTTAACATTAGTATCAAGGTCTTCATTCTATACCTGGTCCACTATGTTGGACAATTGCTCCATGATCAGCTAGGTTTCATTAGGTACTAGAAAACTAAATGCATCAAGGAATATATCTTTGATTTCTACAAGTGCTTGCTTCTATCTATACTCATTTCTGAGTATCTTTTGTTTCTTCCTTCTCTCAAGTGCCTCTTGCATTTCATTTATTTGAGCTAGGTTCATTTCTCTAGAGTCATAACTAGGGATAACTATTTACTCATCAAGTGCAAGGTCTCCATAGTGAAGTACCCTTGCTACCTTTGTGAAGATCGAACCCGGTGCTAAGATCTACAGTGGTACTGCATCAGTGCTTGGCTTTTTGGTAGGAGTCCCTGATGTAGGCAAGTTCACCAATGTTTGTATTGCCTCCTACTCCTTAGGGTTTTTCTCCTCTTCATTCTCTTCTTCTCTACTACTTTGATCAATAATGATAATTTGAGGAGGTGAACCTTGGATTTGTGCTAGAGGAACATCTTGTCCTATTTGTTTGTTTGCTGGCTCCTTGATAGTTATCATTGCTGTAACTGTATGATCAACCTTAGCAGTTGTATCCTATGTTTCTTGCTTTTTTGGTTGATCTGATATATCTATGGGAGGTTGTGAAGGTGGTTCTTGTGTGTTCACCTTCTCCTTAGTGATCTCTGCTACAACCTTTTGTAGTTCTTCTACACTCACCAAAATAGGATTTGTGCATAGTTGTGATTGTAGTGTGGTTTGGTGAAGGATCATTTTGAGAAACTCTATAGTTAATGGATTGATGTTCTGATCTGAAGTGTCAAGAACATCCTTAACTATTATAGTTTTTGTAGGTGCTATATGTAGAGGACTTGGTGGTGGTAGTTGGGTGTCTTGGACACTCTTTTTTGGCTACTACTCTTCAGCTATTACCTCTTCACCTTGTGCCTTCTCCATTGTTTCCTCTTCTTTTTCTTTCTCTCCCTCCTCATCTTTTTCATTCTCCTCTTCTTCTTCATCATTTTTTCCTTCAAAGGGGTCTTCCTACCCTTGCTTTATTTTAGTCAATCCATAAATTAATTTCCACATCTATGTGGACTTTTGCACAACATCTTCAATTTGATTTTGAAAAATTCTAAAGGCTCTATATTTGGGTGCAAATTTGCTCCCATGTTTCTTACTAGCCTTAGTTATTTGATCTTTAGTTAGATCTGGAATTACATGAGCCAATGTTGACTCCCTTATTTCTTTCTCCATTTTAAGACAGTAATGCCATTTATTCTCTACAATGGAGCTTATCTCCTTAGGCATTGAATTGTCTAGTTCAAGTTGGGTGATCTTCAACTTAGCCATCATAGTGTAGATGGAATCTTCCACTATGTTTTGTTGTTCCCTTGACAACTTATTAAAATCAATGGTCTTTAGACTAGTTAGATCTGCATTATCTCTAATGTTATTACAAACACTTTTCAATTTAGAATTGGTAGAATGTCTTACCAATGTGAATTCATCATCATCAAAGTCTGTCCTTTCTTCATCTAATTCAGGAGGTTCAACATATTTTCTTCTCTTCTTTGGTTCTATAGGCCCTCCTTACTCTATTTTCTTTTGGTTCCCTTGTTCTTTTTCCACTTGGGTTATTTCCCTAGTATCTACCCTTGTAGTTGGCTTTGCTAGGCTTGGCTTTGTTGCCTTCTTCTTTCCCTTTGGCTATGCAACTGGTTGCTTTTGTGCCTTTCTTTTCTTTGGCTTAGCCTTAGGTGCTTCTTACTTGGCACCTTCCTCTTCTTCAACATCCTCCCCCATTCCTTGGGCTAAAGCAAGTGGTTCTTGACTTTGTTCCTCTTCACCATCCTTGGCTTCTTTACCTTCTTCTTCTATCATTCCATCACCAAATTTGGCCTTTAATTTCTTTACAAGTTTTTCTTTCTTTTTCAATGTGGAGGCAGTCTTCAACTCCATATCCACCTTTGACCTAACCACATCATAGGTTCCAAAATGTGGTGCACTCTTGTCTACTTCCTCAACTAATAATGCAGTTATAGTTGCTGATGCCTCATCTATGTTTATTCCATAGCCAAGAGGTCTTAACCATCTAACTCTTGGTATGGTAGCTTGAATGTATGTATAGTCAATATCTACAAGAAAATATACATCATTTACATACTGGTATTCTTAGCCTTTGCTTCATGGTTTTCTTGAAGTCTTCAAAATAACTAGTCATAAGGGTCTCAAAATTAGCTCCCATCTACTCTATGTATTCATTAACTTGAGCTATTATTGACCTATTTTCTTTCCACATTACTTTATCAAAAGAAGGAAACTCATTCTTCACATAAAAGAATATACAAATCAAAATAGCACCAAATTTGCATTGGGCTCCCTTGGTTATTTTGATTGTTGCTAAATTCTCATTAATCTATTGCAGCTGCAATTCTGCAAGATCATAAGTATGATCCTTTTTCACCAATTTGCAGCCTACATCCACTACAATGCAAAGCACACTATTAAGTCTATTGGATTGGTAGAATTTGTGTGTAATAACTCTAACAACGAAGTCAACAAGAGGGTCTTGAATGGTTTCAATTGTCATCCCTCTCTTCTTCCACTTGGCACCAATATTTTTCTCAATTGCCACCTTAGAATCACTTTTAAGAGTCTTTGGCCCATCTAGGGTTGGGTACCTTGTCACTTTATATAAAATTCTCTTTGTGATTTTCACTCAGCCATCCTCCTACCATAAGCTTCCATCATGTATTCTACTAAGAACTAGCCTGATCCATTCAATCTTGAAAATGGTGGGGAATTCTAGGGCATGCGTCAAACTCTTCTTTTCAACAATCTAATATTCTTCCTTCAACACTCTATTTTCACATAGTTTTTCATAAGCTTCCCTCATTTCCATGTCTCCTATAGCTCCAATCTTGCAATTATAGCATCTCCTAACATCCTGAACCATAACTACCTTAGGGGGTATCATAGATAGGGCTCTAGCTGGGTCATTTTGTATGCTACTTCTGATATTGGGAAAAAATTAGGTCATTTCACCTCATTGGACACTAGCTGGACCTTAAACAGTTCCTTCTCTTGAGTTTTCCTAGAGCCAAAAGCCATTCCTACAATCTAGGATTTGTACACAAAGAAAATATGAAACTACATAGCTCGACACAAATGTAAATACCTTGAAATTGATGAAATCATGTTGAAATGCTATTGAAATCTACTTAAACACTCGATTCTCTACTGTGAAGTTGCTTTTGACTCTTTATCATCTTTGCTCTTTGTTCATGATCAAGAAAAATGATTGAAAACATGATAATATACCCTATTTTCACTGTATTTAATGCTTAGTGTGTTTACAACTGTCCACTTGACTTCTGAAGGATTTCTACATTACTCAGCTTCCATTGGCTTTTCATCACTTGGCATCCACAAAAGTATCCCTTACTCAGCTTCAACTAAAATTTCTCTTTACTTGACTTCCTCTACAACTTAGCTTCAACTAATCATTCGGCTTCTACTATTTTTGATAGTCAACTCGGCTTGTACTGGAGTTTTACTCAACATTTGAGGGCAACTTGGTAATACTTGTAAAATCTTGAAAGTTTGACTTTGCATCTCTATCATGCTGATTTCTTCTTTTTAGTACTTACTTTTTAAGGAATTGATGTATGATAAATCTTTGTAAATCAATCCCTCATGTCTTCTCTTTGCTTAGTTTAATGAAGTGTGACCACTTGACCTATTAGGTGATCCCTTCATTTATTGTGCTACTCCCATCTTTCTTCTTCCATGTCTTACTCATTTCTCCTTTGATGTGTTCAACATCTACCTTCTCTTTACCTTTGTTGTCCTTTGACTTGGGTGCCCTTGATCTTGTTACACAATTTTTGTTGATATGACCAGTCTTCAAGCAACTAAAACATATGGTTTTTCTCAACCATCTGCTATAGTTCCCTCTAAAATTTGTTCTTATACAATTTTTAGTAGTGTGTCCATATTCCTGATAGTAATGATAGCTATACCTAGTGTTGTAGTCTCAATTGTAGTGATGTCTGTGGTTATTTTCTCTTGTTGGCTAATTAAGTGTCCACATAGGCTTTGATCTACACTCAAAAGCTCTATGTCCATACTTCTTGCAATTGTAGTAGTGACCTTCAAATCTTCGTGTTTAGATAGTCCTAGTCATGCAGTTATGTGCTCGATATCCTTTCTTTTTGTACTTATGACAATAACTCACATTCTTAGGTTTTTCACGCTGATGGGCATTCTTACTCTTGCATACATTAGAGGTATGTCTTTTTTTACCACAAAAATGACAAGTAGGTTTAACATCCTTACCTTTGTTACTCCTTTCTTCTGCAGTCTTGGATGACTCTCCTTGTTTAGTGCTGGTGTATCCTAGTCCTAATGTATCATTGGTATCCCTTGGTGATTTTAGTAGCTACTCAAAGTACTTGATGGCCTCATTTGGTTTGTTGAAGCTCTCTTTAACCTCCTTCTCTCTTTTAAGGTCATTTTGTAGTTGTTCATTTTGCATCTTCAATGTAGAGATCTCAATGTCCTTGACATTCAGTTCATGATGTGCATTCATCATCTAACCTAGGGTGTCTAGCTACATGTTTGAAATTCTTGCAAGTTCAATTGACTTTTCTTCCAATCTGTTGGCAAGGTTTCTCTTGTCTTCTTCTAGTATAGCCTTGTCTTCAATGGCTCTTTTCTTCTGTTTAGTTACCTCACAGAGCATCATGGTTTGTGATTCTTGTTCAAGCTTGAGTGTTCTAATTTCTTTTTCTTGAGCTCTATTCTTCTCCATTAGGTCTACTATTGCTACATCAAACTCCTTGGAATCTCCATTTACAAACAGTTTTGAGGTGCTAATCTCCTTGTATTGTGTATCATTCTCAGCTATGGCAATCTCTCTCTTCTTCTCTTTAAGGATTTTCTCAGTTCCTCTCTAGCTTCCTTTAAATCATGTAAAGCAAGTTGTATATCAATTTCTTGATTCTCTATGATCTTCCAAAGTTTGTAGACTTCCATTTTTAGATCTTTTCTCCAATCTGTAAGGCTCCTTCTTGTGAGAACTTGACTTTGATACCAATTGTTGGAATTTACAAGTGGGATGATTTACTTTTGAGAGGGTTGTGGGGGGTGAATTAGAAGTAACTAACTTTAATCTCTTCAAAACCTTTTAGTTGAAATCATTCACATGCGTCTAATTCATCTAACAAACATGAAAGTAAAAACATGCATGAAAATAGATAACACAAGATTTGGTAACCCAAAAACCCTCCAAAATGAGAAGGTAAAACTAGGGTGGGGATGACACCCACAGGATAAACTGATCCTTAAGGCTGTGAGACCCACCCCTGAGCAATCGTGGCATCTAAGGCCATTGGACCATTTCCCACCTTTCAATATCTTGGGAGAGCCCTTAGATATAGTAGGGCAAAGCAAGCCTTCCTTTAATGTACCTTAAATGTACTATCTATAGGGACTCAGGGAATCTAAATAATCTAGTTTGCATGCATACTAATCCACCACCCACATATGTTCTATAGATAGCCTAAGGCAGTCAAGTCTAAAACTATAAAGTCATGTAAGGATGCACAAGCAGGTCCTTAAAATAGTAGGTAGCCTATACCTCTAACCTAGGGTGCCTTTATGCTTCCTTGAAGATCCTCTAGTATGAATGACGTAGTGATCCTACCTTTCTACCTATCGAGTGAATCTCATGGTTTCTTAGCCCTACTATTCTAATGGTGAGTGCCCTTTTTTAGAAAGTTGACTTTGAGTCTCTATCCTCTGATATGTTACGTATAGAATATAGACAATGAATGCATGCAGACTTGTTCAAGGTTATGAAGTTTGACCACTTTCAATGGTCTACCCTATGAAAGGCCTATCCTTTTAAAGACTTTACACCCTATTAAAAGTGACATAGCTAAAGGATTTACAAAAATTCACTTGGAATGTTACCTTATTAAAGGATTTACAATCCTGTTAAGGATCTACAATATGGTTGCTAAACCAATATAGCTACTAAGCCAACCTATCAACATAGGAGTTCCATTCTCACAATAAAATGGTTAGAAAGTATGGTAGAATGTCTTGACTTGATTACTTGTAATTCCTAGTTGCTGATTCTAGATCCTTGTTCTACTTTGATTGCTCTGATCCTTGCTTGATCTAATATGTCACTCTTTGAAACTCTGATACTTTGTTCTTGATCAACTAAATTGTGCAATGCTGCTATGATCTTCTCTAGGTCTTTACACCCTCTTGTACTTCACTATAAGTTACCCATGAACTTCTCACATGCACACATACAATGGGGTTTTGTCCTCCTTTTAAAAACTTCAAAGCCTAAGGGTTAGGTATGAATCTACGATCAATATTTACTCTTCATTTCCTGCTCAATTCTTGCACTTTTACTAGTGGTTGCATGCCTTCTCCATTTTTCTTATTGGCTACATGCTGATTACATAGGTATTGCAAAAGATTTGATTTTATCTTCAAGATCCCTCGAGATTCATCCTATGTCAACTCAAAAAATGGTTTACATATGAGTTTGTGAAGATACAAACTCATATGTTGATTCTGTGTTACTCGACACTTACTAATTGCTGATGCTCGAAACATATAGAAATTTTGTCACACTCAACTCCTATAGTAATTCTATTTCACTCGCCATCTATACTCTGCTCGACACCTATAGTGACTCAGCATCACTTATCACTTGACACTAGAACTTTGCTCAACACCTAAAGATCACTCAAAACCTGAAGTTCACTCAACACCTATTGAATTCTCTAGCTTAGCACACACTGTAGCTCGGCTTATGTATTATACTCAGCATCATCTTGAGAATTGGTTAAGTGTGTTGACACTCAAATGTCAAAACCAATTTGAGACCAACAATCTCCCCCTTTGACATGAGTGGAAAAAACACTTAACTAAACATTATGAATCTAATCTATATGAGTATACTACATATTATGTTTGGCATATGTACAAGACTTTAAAAAAAAAACTTGTTCAAAATTTTTGTATACCTCAAAATCTTGTAACTCCCCCTAAGCTGATGTACCAATTCTATAACCAAAATTCCATTCCTACAACCAAAGATTCTGTTGGACATGATTGGAAAGCTCATGAATGAAGAGCAAGTTGAACTGGTAAAGAATGTTTTCAATCATTGTTTTTTCATTGATGTCAAACTTGCTACTTGTAGGAATGACAATTGCTTTAGTGATCCAAATACTATAAATTGGTTGATTGACAAGGAGGAGGCAATCAATAAGATGTAACTAGAGCACCTAGAGAAAGGTTGAAGTTATGATGTTATACTGAAGTATAAGGATTAGCTAAGCCATTGATGAAATAATGCATTGATGTCAGACATAGAGAATGGGCACACTAAAACACATCAAAGATGTAAGGTTTAGCTAAGTCATTTGTAAAGCCTAACTAAGTTCATTAGAAAGAGTCGAGCAAGCTAGTTAGTGCCGAACAGATTCTCAATTGAAGTCGAGCAAGTTCAACTTAGTGTGTGCTGAGTGATCTTCAAGTGTCAAGCAGTCTTTAGGTGTCGAGTGAAGATCAAGTGCTGAGTGATCATCAAGTGCTGAGTGATTTTCAAGTACCAAGCAGTCTTCAAGTGTCGACCAAGAAACAGGTGCCGAGTGAAGATATAGGTGCCAAGCAAGATACAAGTACCGAGTAACACAGAAGAAGCCGAGCATCAAAAAATCAATAATGTCGAGTTGCTGCATTATTTTGAAAATCAAAGATTTGACATATCTGATCCGACATGGTAGCTATCTAGAATTTTGTGAATCAGATAGAAGATAAGAATGATGAGCTGGTGGCATAGAACACTATGTAAAACATTTTTGGAAAATACAATTGAATTCTAGACAAAGTTTCTAGATAAGAGCAAGATATGGGACAAATACATTGTATCCTACCTAATCTATTGAAACCCTAAAATTGGAGAGGGAAAATTGAGTAGGAAAGGTATCCCAGATTTCTATTTAAGGAGTCATAAGGTCATGAAGCAAAGAGAGGTGGTCAAGCATGAAAGCATGAACTGCTGAAGAAGGTGCTAAGGTGGAAGAGAGCACATATACTCTACTTCGATAGGTGACCATAGATATGATTGCATTGGTATGATGAGTAAGAAGACTCAAGGTGATGAAGCTTGACATGACAAGGTAATAGAGCTGAAGTAATTAAAGCCAAGAAAAGGATTGAACTGAAGTGTGATCTATAATCTGCAAGATATGTTGTAAGTTGTATCAAATCAAAAGCCATTATTGTTACTCTCTAGCAATTGTAACAGTTAAAATAAATTCTATGGACTTAGGTTGGTTTAATAGCACTGTTGTAAATCCTTTAACAGGGTGATATTCCAAGTGAATTCTCCAAAGTCCTTTAACCAGGCCCATTCCTAATAGTATGGTGAAATCCTCTAACAAGGTCACATTTAACAATGTGTTGTAACCTTTAACAGAATAGACCATCAGAAGTGGTTGAAATCAATTGCATAGTTATTTTGTGAGTATCATCCCCACTCCAGTTTTACCTTCTTATTCTTGGAGGGTTTCTAGGTTATCAAATCCTTAGTGTTATGGTGTGATGCATGTTTACTTTTCATAGTTGTTTAATGTTCAATTGCATGCATGATAGTTTTAGTTATGTACCATTAAGGATTTGAAAAAAAAGTTGCATTAGACATCATTGGACCTTGAATAACTGATTCACCCCCCGCCCCCCCCCGCCCCCCCCCCCCCCCCCCTCAGTTATTCTAAAGAATTATAACAATTGGTATCAGAGCTTAGCTACTGACTTAGTTTAAAGGGACTAGAAGAAGAAAATATCAAAATGCCTAAGAGAGAAGTTCCCAAGCTCAACAAAGACAACTTTGTTGCATGGAAAAGCTTGATGAAGCTACATCTTGGATCCATAGGAGATTATGCCCAAAATTCAATTGTTACTGAACATGTTGATCCAACTGGTACTCTTACTATAGAAGATTTGAAAAACAAATAGGAACACAATCAGACAATGCTAAAAATTGCTTCTGCACTTAACTATACTGAATTTGATGATATCAAAGGATGTGACATTGCATTCAAGATGTGGAAAGCCCTATCAGACATTTATGGAGGAGATCAAAATGTCTAAAGAGAAAAAAGAGAAAGCCTCAGAGGAAAGTTCGATGATATGAAAATGAAAGAAAGTGAGAATGTTGCTTAGTACGCCTCTAGAATAAAGGAAGTGGTAAGCGCAATTAGATGTTTGAGTGGTCAATTAGATGATGATATTGTTAATAGTAAGTTCTTAAGAACCTTGCTCCCTATCTATGCTATTAGAGTATCAATTATACAATAGCTAAGATGTGTGCTAGGAAACAATCTAAATTTTGAAGGTATAGTGGGTAGACTCACTACATTTGAGTTATCTAAATTTGAAAACTACAGACCTGAGAATGTTGAATCTACTTTCAAGGCCAAGCTATCACTGAAAGATGCTAAACAGGTGAAATCAAAGAAGGGAAGAAAGATGAAATATGTATCTAGTGATAGTAGCACTGATGAGGAAGATGTGGAACAATTAGAAGCATTATTGGCTAGAAGATTTCACAAAGGCAAAGGAAAATTCAAAGGTAAGCTGCCTATCATTTGTTTCAATTGCAATGAAGTAGGACATATTGCTGCAAGGTGTACATAGAAATAGGAATACAAGGAAGGCAACAAATACAAACATAGAAGAGAAGATGATAAGAGAGATTACAAACAAATACAAACATAGAAGAGAAGATAATAGAAGGCAAGAAGTGCTATATTGTTGAAGAGGATTCTGATGATAATGATGATGAAGTTGTTTATGTGGCCATGAAGGACCAATTTGATGAAGAAGAGCCTACAAAACTGCTAACATGTATGAACAAGAATGACAGATGGATCATAGACAGTGGATGCTCACATCACATGACAAGAGACAAAAGTAAGTTTGTTAACTTTACTCAATATGATAGAAATAGTGTTAGATTTGGTAATGATGCTCCATCTCAAATCAAAGGAAAAGGTTCCATTAAGCTTACAGAGAAAATTTCATGTGATAATGCATACTATGTTGAAGGGCTAAACTACAATTTGCTAAGTGTCTCATAGCTAGGCAATGTAGGGTGCAAAGTAGAATTTGGAAATAAAACTACAAAAATCTATGATACTGATGGTATATTGATAGGAAGAGGAGATCAAACAAGAAGTAATCTATTTTATTTTGATATGGAAAATGCTTCTTGTCTTGTTGCAATATTTGATGATGTGTGGTTATGGCATAGAAGGCTATGTCATGTCTACTTTGATAATCTAGTCAATATCAGTAAAATGAAGAAAGTCAGAGGTTTACCTAAACTGAAGAAGCCTGACAATATCATGTGCAAACAATGTCAGCTCAGAAAGATGACCAAGTCAAGTTTTAAGAGTAAAAACTATACATCTAAAGAAGTACTTGAGTTAGTCCATACTAACTTATGTGGTTCAATAGAAGTACAAAGCTACAAAGGAGATAAATATATAATGTTGTTTGTTGATGACTATTTCAGGATGATGACTGTTATGTTCTTAAAGAAAAAATTTGATGCTTTTCAAATGTTTAACTAGTATGTGGCTAGAGTTGAAAAAGAAACAAGAAAGAGTTTGAAATGCCTTAGATCAGACAGAGGTGGTGAATTCACATCAAATGAATTTGAGACATTTTGCAATAACAAAGGAATCAAGAGACAAACATCAGCTCCCAAAACTCCCCCACAAAGTGGAATTGCTGAGAGAAGAAATAGATCTATGATTGACTGTGCTAGAACATTAATGATGGAAAAGACTTTTTCTCTAAATATTGGAGAGAAGCTATAAGTGTGGCTATTCATAAACTAAATCGAGTACAAGTCAAGAAAGGTACTAGTGCAACACCTTTTGAATTATGGTATGGTTACTCACCCAATGTAAAGCATTTCAAAGTATTTGGTTGCAAATTCTTTATCCTTAAAGATGCTAGAAATGGAAAATTGATGCAAAAAGTGATGAAGGCATATTCCTTGGTTACTCCACTAGAAGTAAAGCATATAAGTGTTTAAATACTAACACTGACAAAATTGTGGAAAGTGCAAATGTAAACTTTGATGAGCATGCAGATGTCCAAGTTGAAAAACCAAAGAGAATGGATGACTACAGAACCTTTGTGTATTCTTATGAAGGAATGCCTATTGACAAGGATGTTATCAATCAAATTGGAATTCAATAACAAGTTTCAGTTTCAGCCGAGTCACAACCAGTGAATGCCGAGCTGTATTCAGAAACTGAGTTGCAGAATGAAGGAAATACACATTTTGATTCTTAAGTCAGTACACATGAAAGAGATGAAGAACTACCTGACAACGAAGTGCATACTGATCCTGAATCTGAAAGATCAAACATGAAAACAAGGATAGAACCAAGATTATCCAAATATGTGAAGAGACATCACCCTGCTAAACAAATAATTGGTGACAAAGATGCAAGACTAATGACAAGGAATAGACTAAGAAATGAATCATGTTTGTTAAGCAAATTTGAACCTAAAATGGTTAATGATGCATTACAAGATGGTGAGTAGCATAAAGCTATGGAAGAAGAGATTGATCAAATAAAGAAGAACAAAACTTGGAGTTTGGTTCCCAAACCAGTTGATAAGAATGTGATCTGCACTAAGTGGGTGTTTAGAAACAAGCTAGATGAGAATGGTGAGATTACTAGAAATAAAGCCAGACTAGTATGTAAGGGTTATGCTCAAGAAGAAGGATTAGACTATGGGGAAACATTTGCCCCTATTGCAAGACTGGAAGGAGTAAGAACTTTACTTGCATATGCTGCATATAAAGGTTTTAAAGTCTATCAGATGGATGTAAAGTTTGCTTTTCTGAATGGTATATTGGAAGAGGAAGTCTATATTGAACAACCAGAGGGATTTGTTGATGAGAACAATAGGGATATGGTTTGTAAACTATATAAAGCACTCTATGGTCTAAAACAAGCACCTAGAGCATGGTATGAGAGACTTCACAAGTAACTAGTGCAAATAAGATTTGAAAGAATTGATGATAACAACAACATGTACATCAAATCAGAAGAAGGTAAGGATATTATTGTATCTGAAATCTTTGTGGATGACATCGTGTTTGGAGGAAAGGAAGTGCTTTGCAAAATTTTTGCTAACAAAATGAAACATGAGTTTGAGATGTCTATGGTTGGAGAGATCAAATTTTTTGTTGGATTCCAAGTACATCAACTAAAACATGGTATATTTATGACACAATCAAAGTACATCAAAGAGATACTTAAAACATTTTGATTGGAAGATTCCAAACCAGTTAGCACACCAATGGCAATAGGACATAAGCTATCCAAAAATAATGTATCAGCTGAAGTTAATAAAAAAATGTATAGATCCATTATTGAAAAACTACAATATGTTGTACATAGAAAACTAGACATAGCATTAGTAGTTGGAATAATGGCTAGACTCTCTGCTAATCCTAAAGAAAATCATCTCATAGCAGTAAAAAGAATAATGAGGTATCTCAAAGGAACTGATGATTTTGGCCTATATTATAAAAGGAATGAAAAGTTTGAGCTCAATGCATACATAGATGCAGATTAGGGAGGCAACATTGATGATGGAAAAAGCACAAGTGGAGGAGCATTATTTTTAGGTAAAAGACTAGTTACTTGGACTAGCAAGAAGCAAACATGCACATCTTAGTCCACTGCAGAATCAGAATATGTGGCAGCAACAGTCAATTGCACAAACATTGTGTGGCTCACACATCTATTGAAAGGAATGAAAGAAGAGGTAACCAAACCTGTGATATTATATTGCGATAATACAAGTGCTATAAACATATCCAAGAATCCAGTAATGCATGCAAAAACCAAGCATATTGCAATCAAGTATCACTATGTCAGAGAATTAGTAGAAGACAAACAAGTGAAGATGGAGTACATTCACACAAAAGAACAAACTCCAGATATCTTCACCAAACCATTTCCCAAGGATGCTTATGAATATCTTAGAGGCAAGTTGGGGGTAATGCCCCTAACTCAAGTAGTTTAAAGCAACACAGAAGCTACCCTAAATCAATAGGAACAAATCATTGAAATATCAAAAGAATGATGCAGAAGATGACAGTAGGAGCAGGAACTCCAAATTAGTCACAAGCATGGTGACAGAGGGAGAAAACATGGGATGCAAAGCTTATATTTTGCATGTTAGAGATGCTACATCTTTGGAATTTATGTCAAAGAGGGAGATATATGCAGAAAATTGATCAATACAAAGTAAGAGGGAGATATATATGAAAGAGGGAGATTGATGAGAAATTGAAAGGTAAAGATATTGAGATATATGAGATCAATAGTAAAGGATGCAAAAGCCAAGAAGGAAGCAGAATGCAGCAAAAGAAAGTAGCAAAAAATGTATATAATTTTAGTGGTAACTAAGTTGATCAATTGATCAGTTTGGTTTGCCATCAATGCCAAAGAGGGAGATTGTTGGACATGATTGGAAAGCTCATGAATGAAGAGCAAGTTGAACTGGTAAAGAATGTTTTCAATCATTGTTTTGTCATTGATTTCAAACTTGCTACTTGCCGGAATGACAATTGCTTTAGTGATCCAAATACTATAAATTGGTTGATTGACAAGGAGGAGGCAACCAATAAGATGTAACTAGAGTACCTAGAGAAAGGTTGAAGTTATGATATTATAATGAAGTATAAGGATCAGCTAAGCCATTGATGAAATAATGCATTGATGTCAAACACAGAGAATGGGCACACTAAAACACATCAAAGATGTAAGGTTTAGCTAAGTCATTTGTAAACCCTAACTAAGTTCATTAGAAAGAGCTAAGCAAGCTAGTTAGTGCCGAATAGATTCTCAGTTGAAGCTAAGCAAGTTCAACTTAGTCTGTGTCGAGTGATCTTCAAGTGCCAAGCAGTCTTTAGGTGCCGAGTGAAGATCAAGTGTCAAGTTATTATCAAGTGCCCAGTGATTTTCAAGTATCGAGTAGTCTTCAGGTGCCGAGCAAGAAACAGGTGTCGAGTGAAGATATAGGTGCCGAGCAAGATACAAGTACCAAGTAACACAGAAGAAGCTGAGCATCAAAAAATCAATAATGCCGAGTTGCTACATTATTTTGAAAATCAAAGATTTGACAAATTTGAGCAGACATGGTAGCTATCTAGAATTTTGTGAATTAGATAAAAGATAAGAATGATGAGCTGGTGGCAAAGAACACTATGTAAAACATTTTTGGCAAGTATAATTGAATTCTAGATGAAGTTTCTAGATAAGAGCAAGATATGGGATATATACATTGTATCCTACCTAATCTATTGAAACCCTAAAATTGGAGAGGAAAAATCGAGCAGAAAAGGTATCCCAGATTTCTATTTAAGGAGTCATAAGGTCATGAAGCAAAGAGAGGTGGTCAAGCATGAAAGCATGAACTGCTGAAGAAGGTGCTAAGGTGGAAGAGAGCACAGATACTCTACTTCGATAGGTGACCATAGATATGATTGCATTGGTATGATGAGTAAGAAGACTCAAGGTGATGAAGCTTGAGATGACAAGCTGATAGAGCTAAAGTGATTAAAGCCAAGCAAAGGATTGAATTGAAGTGTGATCTGTAATATGCAAGATATGTTGTAAGTTGTATCAGATCAAAAGCCATTATTGTTACTCTCTAGCAATTGTAACAGTTAAAATAAATCCTATGGACTTAGGTTGGTTTAATAACCATGTTGTAAATCTTTTAATAGGGTGACATTCCAAGTGAATGCTCCAAAGTCCTTTAACTAGGCCCATTCCTAACAGTATGGTGAAATCCTCTAACAAGGTCACATTTAACAATGTGTTGTAGCCTTTAATAGGATAGACCATCAGAAGTGGTTGAAATCAATTATGTAGTTATTTTGTGGGTATCATCCCCACTCTAGTTTTACCTTCTTATTCCTGGAGGGTTTCTGGGTTATCAAATCCTTAGTGTTATGGTGTAATGCATGTTTACTTTTCATAGTTGTTTAATGTTCAATTACATGCATGATAGTTTCAGTTATGTACCATTAAAGATTTGAAGAAAAAGTTGCGTTAGACATCATTGGACCTTGAATAACTGATTCACCCCCCTCTCAGTTATTCTAAAGAATTATAATAGATTCTTGTGTTGAATTTGTCTCATGTTGATGTATCTGATACTCTTTTCCTTGTCTACCTTATCATTCTTTTTCCTCTATTTTTGTGTACCCTATTTCTACTTTGATTGTACTCTACCTTAGTTTTTACTCCCCATTTCACATCTTCTTGCAATTTTGCATCCTTTTTGGCTGTATCTCCTTATTACTTCCTCAAAATTTGAATTTGAATATCTTCTCCTTTGGATATTCTGTATTGCTTCCATCAAAGAATGTATTATCTCCAAAAATGTAATTTCTCCCTTTTTTATTTGCATCTCCCCCAAAATATTATATCTCCCCCTTTTTTGACACTTATGTCAAAGGGTCCTAAGAATGAATAGAATATTTAGCCAAAAATGTTTTGTTTACAATCCTTTTTTTTCTTTGACTGCTCTAATCCTTGCTTGATCTGATATGTCACTTTTCGAAACTCTAATACTTTATTCTTGATCAACTAAATTATACAATGTTGCTCTACTCTTCTCTAAGTCTTTACACCCTTTTTCACTTTTCTATAATTTACTCATACACTTCTCACATGCACACGTACAATGGGGTTTCATCCTCCTTTTAAAGACTTCAAAGCCTAAGGGTTAGGTATGAATCTATAATCAATATTTACTCTTCATTTCCCACTCAATTCGTGCTCTTTTCCTATTGGTTGTATGCCTTCTCCATTTTTCTTATTGGCTGCATGCTGATTACATAGGTAATACAAAAGATTCAATCTTTTTTTCAAGGTCCTTTGAGAGTCATCCTATATTGGCTCAAAAAATGGTTTACATCTAAGTTTGTGAAGATACAAACTCATATGTTGATTTTGTGTTACTCAACACTTACTTGTTGATGATGCTTGACACATATAGGAATTCTGTCTCACTTGACTCCTATAGGAATTCTATTTCACTCAGTAGCTGTACTTTTCTTGACACCTATAGTGACTCAACATCACTTATCACTCAATACTTGAACTTCACTCAGAACCTAAAGATCACTTGGCACCTAAAGTTCACTCAGCACCTATTGAATTATTTGGCTTGACACAAACTATAGCTTGACTTCTATATTATACTCAACATCATCTTGAGAATTGGTTAAGTGTTTTGAAACTCAAATGTCAAAATCAATTTGAGACCAACACTAGCTTCAAACCATTTCCATAATAGATCAAACTCTTCTGTGGTCACACTCTCAAGAAAATTTTCTCACCTACTGCAAAATGCTTATCTATCCTATGAAGATTAGAATACTTCTTCTATCTATACTATGTTGTAGACATGTGCTCATGAATGCTCACTATCCATTGGTCCGTATTTTTAAGCATCTCAGGATCCAATAGGATGCAATCCTTTAAACTATCCCAACTTAATGTTGTACAACAAGGACAACCATACAAAGCTTGAAAAGGTGCCATCCTAATAGAACTATCATATCCATTATTATAAGAAAATCTACTAGGTAAAGATAGTCCTCCCAAAGATTCTATCTCTCCATCATATACATCCTAGGCATTTCTTCCAGAACTTGATTCACTCTCTTGGTTTGAACATCTATCTTTGGGTGATAAGCTAAGCTAAAGTTCAACTACACTCCAAGATCATGCTGCAAGGATGTCCATAATGTGGATGTGAATACAAGATCCCTATCTAAAATGATCATCTAGGGAATACCATGCAATCTCATGATATCACACATGAAGACATTAGTTACTAAAGTTGTTGTGTAGGATGACCTCATTGGTAAAAAGTGTGCCACCTTAGTCAACCAATCAATGGTGAACATGATAGCATCATGTTGACGAGTAGTCATAGGCAATCCTACAATGAAATCCATAGAGATAATATGTCAATTCCATAAAGGAATGAGATTAGGTTGTACAAGCATTATTGGATGCTGGTACTCTACCTTGACTCTCTAGCACTCAAGACATCTAGCCACAAAATCAGTGATATCACACTTCATTCCTATCCAAAAGTATAGGCTTCACAAATTTTCATGCATCTTTTGGACACCTAGATGTGTTGAGTAAGGTGCACAATGAGCCTCTAATAGGGTCAATGTAGGAAGCTAATCTAGAAATGGTACATAGATCCTTCCTAAATAGCACAAAAGGCCATCTGACTGCAAAACATAACCTAAAAACTTTCCCTCCAATGGTTTGTCTGAATCTATCTCCATTCTCACCTCCTGATACCAAGTATTTGTAGGAAGTGCATGAAGTATATGTTTCCTCAAATCCACACTAAGAGTCATAGGTAGTGTCTCATGTCTCTTACAACTCAAACCATTAGTTACCACATTCTCCTTTCCTTGAATATACTTCACCTCAAAGTCATACTCACAAAGAAACTCCATCCAACACCTCTACCTAGCATTCAAATTAGGTTGCATGAATATCTACTATAGACTGCGATGATCACTATGAAAGTCAAACCAATGTCCTAGCAAGAAGTGTCTCCATCTCACTAGGGCATGAACTACCACAACTAATTCAAGATCATGTGTAGGATAATTCAATTTATGATTCTTGAGTTTTCATGATTCATAAGAAATCACCCATCCATCTTGCATCAATACTACTCCAATTCCCTCTAGGGAAGTATCTATACACACCATAAAGTCACCTATTGGATCAAACACTACTAAGATCAGTGAACAAAGATTTTGATATGCTTCCTCATATTTCTCCATCTAAACAACATTCTTTCCTTTCCTCTTAAGGGAAGTGATAGGATATGATACTCTAGAAAAGTTCTGGATGAACCTGCGATAGTAGCCGGCTAAACCCATGAAGCTACAAGTTTTTGACATGGTAGTGGGTGCAAGCCAATCTACCATTTCCTAGATCTTTGTAGGGTCTATAGAGATATCATCACCTAATATGATATGCCCTAAATATTGTATCTCTAATTGAACGAAATCACACTTTTTTGAGATGGCATAAAGTTGATTATCTCTCTAGCATTGCAAAACCAATAATAGATTCTCCTCATGTTCCTTTTGGGATCTAGAATATATCAAAATATCATCTAGGAATACAAGCACAAATTGCTCATGATAATAATAGAACACCCCATTCATCAAACACATGAAAACTAATGGAGCATTTGTCAACCCAAATGGGACCACTATGAACTCATAGTGCCCATAGTGAGTGCGAAAGGTGATCTTATGAATGTCAGCACCCTGAATACAAAGTTGATGGTATCCTAACTTTAGATCAATCTTGGAGAACATTGTGCCTCCCTTGATTAGATCAAAGAAATCATCAATCCTTGGTAAAGGATACTTGTTCTTTATTGTTACTTTGTTCAATTCTCTATAGTCAATACACAAACACAATGAACCATCCTTCTTCTTCACAAAGAGCACTAGTGCTCCCCATGGAGAAACACTTGGTTGAATACTACCCTTGTCTAAAAGGTCCTCAAGTTGAAGGCATAACTCACTCAACTCCTGAGTGGTCATCCAATAAGGAGCTCTAGAAATAGGCTTTGCTCTTGGAATAAGATCAATGTTGAAATCAATATCCCTCTTCAAAGGCATACCCAAAATCTCGCTATGAAAGGAATCCACATATTCCTATAAGATAGGATGGGCTAAAGTCTTCCCTGTGGGTCTTCTTCCTCTAGTTTTATCACCATAATGGAAAATACCTAACATCCCTTATGAAAGCTCCACTTTAATTGCATAGTAGATATCATCCATAGAGATATAGATCTCTAGATACCCATAATCTTTAAGTCCTTCCCATGATCATCTTTATATAGAATTATCTACTTTCGACAATAAATAATAGCTCTATGAGAGCTAAGCTAATCCATACCTAAAACCAAATCATAAGAGCCAAGAGGGATGACCCAAAGGTCTACTAACCTAACAAACCCTCTTAGGTTTAGTTCACACTGTTGCACTAAGGAATCTTTGGGAACCCTAGCTCCTGAATCTAGTTCCACTTGCCAACCCAAATATTGCTTTACCACCTCTAGCTTACATTTAGCAATTATGGATGGTGAAATAAAGGAATCTATAGCACCTAAATTGAAAATTATGGAGAGAGGTGTACCTCAAATAGATCACGTAGTCTCAACCACGGTTCCCAGATGATCTACCTGATGGTGGTCCATTACTGCAAATACTCTATGAGATCTACATGCATCCCCAACTATAGGCTTAGTATAGCTGGCCTAGGTCCTAAATAGTGAGATGTACATTCTGGGTAGTTGGCTACAATGTGCACAAACTATCTACAAGAATAAAACCCTATGCCTCTACTAGATCCTCTCCTTGTAGGAGGTGCACTTGACTACTAGTGGCTAGCCCTACTAGCAAAAGACTAGTTGCTTTGTGTAAGCTGAGTGTTCTAATTTTTCCTATTGCATTATGAGTAACAATAGTTCCTAGAGTTGGAACTGGCACCACCACTCTATGTTAGAGGGTATGATCCCTTCTGCTAATGTTGTTGTAGTAGTAGTAGTTTTTGGTTCTAATTTCCCTAAGGATAAGGGGGTTTCCTATTGCCACCTATATTTTGATTACCCTTGGACCTTGATGTTGTAGGTGCTCCCACAAAGCCACCATGTCCTAAGGTGACACTTTTCTCTACCACTATGGCTTGATGTACCACTTCTTTGAGGGTTTTTGGCTGAAATACCTCAACAACCCCAATGAATTTTTTTTTAAGGCCCCAAATGAAATGATGTGCCATCAGTGACAAGCTATCACTAATCCCTACATAAGTTATAAGCTCATATAATTCCTACTTATACTCTGATATGGTTATAGTGTACTGTATCAAGTTGTGAAATTCATCTACTCTCTATTGCTATCATTCCTCTGATAGGAAATGCTCATGAAATTTCTCCAAAAACAACTCCCATGTGACAATAATCATATCTACTCCTAGCTTCTTCTCTTTGATGTTCCCACCAAGTGGACCCAAAGAGTTTCAGGTGGGTAATGAAAAACCTCACTTTGACATTAGAGTCAAAGTCTTGAATAGAAAAACATGTGTGTAGAGAAATTAGCCACTACTCGAACACATATCTTGAACCCAAACCATCAAAGGGTTTGATCTAGGACCTCTAAAGGTCCTTCATCTCAACAACCTAAACTAACCTATGTCTAACACTATGATGGTCTATCTAAGGACTCCTAGACTTATGCATCTCCTCATTCCCTACATGGTGTGACCCCTCATGATCTACACCCCAGGGAGGAGATAGGTGCTCAATAATGGTCCTCATCATCTTCCTTAGGTCAACCTCCTATGAGTTGTAATGATGCTCACTATGGTGCTCTTCCTTGTTTTCTTCTTGAATAAGACCTTCATGTGAAGACTCATACACACTAAAATCCCTGCCTCACCCATGACCTCTACCATGGCCTGAGCTATGACTTCTAACTAAAGATCTCATCCCAAATACCATCCTAAAATAATATCCAAGAACAGTGAGACACTATAATAACCATAAGAACATAACACTATAAAGCATAAACATAAGAAATATGTTTTGAACACATTACAAGATTTTAATTCAGTTTTACCTACTTCTAGATTTAAGTACATTTCAATTTGAAGTTCAAGTGTCTAGAGTGTGTAATAAATACATATCATAGTTTAAATGTTGTTTCAGTTCAACTAGTAGCCTTCCAAAATACCTAGAGCTCCCAATGTAGAAACTCGGGCTTTGATACCAAATGTAATCCCTACCAGAGAACCCAAAAGAAATTAACCTAAAGTTTTCACTAAGTTTGCCAAAATTTTTTTTGGAAAGATAATAATTTAACAACAATAGGTATAATATAGCAAAAGCAATAACATAGACATAAACACATACCATAAAATAGATTACATTTCTTAAGGGTCCCATGATGTTGAATCACATTTTAAGTTTAATTAATACTAAAACCAGTATATAACACATCCACATTGAAGAATAACTACAATTATGAATCCATTTAAGTAATATACAATTATCCTAAATGCCACCTAGCAATAATTAGAATGCACAATCATCCATTGTACAGGTCATAGGGTATGAAAGGTTGAAGAATATACATCATAAAATAGATTACATCATCTCTTAAGATCCATGAAATAAAATACAATACAATAGGTATAACCATCCATCATAGTACACAAGAATAGAATGAAAGGAAATACATAACATTGAACTCTAGCCATGGTATCGAACTATCAGATCTCAATGGTAAAAGTAAAAAGTACTACCACCTGATCTCCTGGAACCTAAATGGTCCACTTCCACCGCGCTAAGGAGATAGTCTTAAGTCCCAAATAGGATAATAGTCCCAAAAGTCAAAATCAAGATCTAGGTCAAGGAAAACTTGAAAGCAATCTAACTCAAAGTACAAAGACAAAATGACATCTAAACCCAGAGAAAATAATGACAAGTAGAAAATCTACTACGTAAGTAAGAAAGTGTCATCACATGAGCCGAATCTACGGTTACCCTGGAAACCTTACTGGCCTTCGGCTCCCTAGTGACTCTATGTGGCACTAGTATCCTTTTGTATTGGCAAGGCATACTAACAAAGTAAGGTAACAACCAAGCATCCTCATTACTCCCATCCTATCTTGTATTAGCACTTGAGGCATGGGGGAGGACAAATCATGACTCTTATTAATTCATTTTACTCTCATTTAATGAAATGTCATCACCTATTATCATAACCTACAATGGGTTACCCAGGTAACCTCTTGAGGGCTCTGACCTACATTGCAAGCCACTTCCCAACATAACATACAAATAACCTACCCTAAGCTTAGTAAAGAAAAAGATCTCATGCAATCATAAACCACACATCAATTCTTAAACAAGAAACTAGAAGGTACCGAAATATCACTGATCAAAATCATAGAGTTTACGAATACAATCATCCTAACAGGACTGATCCAAAATCAAGTAAACATATAAAAAACCATGACATCACCAAAATAAAATCCTAGGCTCTAGTAGACATCCCAAAATTGTTCAACACTCTAAGTCAACCCCAAACCCAACACACAAGAAAGCATACAACTGATAGTGTAGTTTCATAGTTTTGTTTGGTTTTGAAAACATATAGTTTTGGTTTAATAGTAAGATTCAAGTTTACATTTTGTTGTAAATTTTCAACTTGATAAAGTCTACAGTTTTCCATATAATTGAACTCATTTTAACAAATCAATGATTATTTAATCAAATCAATATTAGATTTTAAATAAATGATTCAAATAAAATCTTGTTGGTCTAAAACTTAAAACCATTTCCCAAACCTGTAATTAAATAAAGATCATTAATAATATAATAAAAAATTATTGAAATTTTTTAAATAAAAATTAATTTTTATTTAATAAATAACAATAATTAACCAACAATATTAATTAACTTTAATTAGTACTAAACTAGAAAACTAAATTTAATTATTTATCAAATTATAATTTTTTTTATTAATTCTAAAATATTTTTAAAAAACTATACAAAAATTTATTAGAACAAAACTGTGATTTTAAAGGTTCGTCAGCCTACCTTTGAAAGGTTGTTGCAGTAGACCTATTACAATTGCAACAGAGTACTGTTGCATCAACAACAATACTTGTTGTTGTCGTAGCAGGTCTATTGCATACACAACATTAATCGTCACATGAGAAAGGTAAGGAAGGGAGGTGGGGTGTGGTGGCTCGCCCCCCACTCACAATTTTTTAAATTTTATTTTCAATTAAAATAAACAATTTTGCCCCCTTCTCCCCTTCCATTTCATTTCAATTTTATTTATTTATTTTTGATAAAATTATCACAGTAAATTTTTCACTGTGGTAATTTAATTAACATGAATATTTTCATAAAGGATTTCCCCAAAAATTTGATAGGAGAAATAGACATAATTTAATCGTATCCATATAAAACAATCAAAATTTTATTTTCAACCCCTACTCATATCAAAATATAAATTCTCAGAAATCTTTCCAAAAAGGGTTTGCTAATTCACAAATCATATACAGATAATCTTAACCATGAAGAACAATAAATTTACAATGAGGGTTTCAACTAAACTTAAAACTCTAAAAATAGATTTATCCAGATACAAAAAATACGTGAAATTAAAGAATGGAAAACTACTAGATAAATAACCCACAAGATTCTACTTGAATTTGATGCTAATATGACAACACACGAGGCATGCAAGTATTTCCCTTTTCTTCTAAAACCCTTATTCTCAGAAATTTGCTCCTCCAAAACTAGGTCAAGAAGTGAACTCTAAATCTCTAATAAAGAGTTTTTCTACAATTTAGGGCTTTAATTGTGCAATCATGCAAAAAGTCCTCTATCTTTTATTATTTTATTATATTTTAATTTTCATGTCTAACCTTTTTGCAATAAAATTCAAATATCTATATTAAATAATTTTTTATTCTTCTCTTTAATTAACTTTTGAGACATTTTAATAAAATACTTATTAATTTAGCTAATAATAATATTTAGAGTTGAACTCCTAAATATTTTATTATTAAATTAAATACATATGATTATGCCAAAATTAGAATTTTAACTGCATCTTTAAATTTAATTCTCTTATTTAATTAATTTCTCAATTAATTAAATATAATTAAATATTGAATTTTCTTAATAAAATTTCTATTAAATTAAATCATTAAATACTTTTTAAATTTGATTTAAATATAACAAGGAATAATCAAAGACCCACAAGACTAAATATAAAAACCCATAATAAAGTGCAGAAAATGAGATTAAACTCAAGGGTTATAATCATGAATTTATGTCGATGAATTTGAAAGGTAAACAACTTAGATACTCACCCTACTTTCTAGGAAAAATGGTCTAAGGTTAGGATTTGGACTTAATATTTTATCTCTCATTGTTTGCCATTGAGATAGTGCAATAGGGTATGCTCATCCTAGCAATTCAGGGAAGTTGATACCAAGTACTTGCAATATGCATAAAATCCATGCATGTACATATATAATCTAAACTAAATAGGCAATGGTGGGAAGTGGTACATTGTGTAGATCCCGACTAGTAGGTTATTATGACTCCCTCCCTGAACCATATCAGAAACATCATACATAAAGTAAAACATACAAGTACACCATACACATGCAAGTCTGGGGTAAGTATCTATAAAAACATATATAAATAATCCATCCAACTATCATTATGAAATAACTAGAAACATTGTATACTAGCACCATCATCGAAAGAATAATCATGCATACATAAAATAACTAGTATCAAGCTAACTCATCATATAATCCAGTGAGTATGAAATAATATCTAACAATCTGGAAATCAAATACCACTAATCATCAAAAATAATTATAAATCTGGCCTAAAAGAGTTCAATAGTAATAACTAAAAATTAAACTAGGGTTATGCACTACATGGGACACACACATGATGGTCTTTAGGTTTATGGCTTTAGAACTCTTAATATCTATCCAGATTCTATAAATCAACAAGTGCTTGCATAATCTAGAGATAGATGGGTGATTGCATCATTGGAGTAGCTAGTTAAGATGCACTGTAATCAAACTGGAGGAAATCATTGATAAACCAAACATATAATGAAGAGGAAACTTGAAAACTTAAATGTTGAAATGTTGAAATGAAAGCTATTGAGGATCAAACACCTATGCCAGAGTTACAACACAATGTGAAGTTGATTTTAGATATAAATAATAATAATAACATGACATAAATCATTCCCAATTTTATGTTTACAACATACATATATACATACATACATACATATATACATCTGCATATGCAATTTTATCACCCTAGAAAATTGTATTTGATACTAGTAGCTGAGAACAACTAATTATGGTTACAACTTGTTTCTTTCTAAAAATATTTGCTATGATATGTTTTTATTAAATTTCTTGCAAACTCCACATTTCATTATCGTGTGTTAGAAATGCTTTAGAATAACTGAGAGTGGGGGTGAATCAGTTATTCAAGGTCCAAATGTCCAATTAAAACTTTTTCATCAAGTAAAGTGATCCTTATTAAACTGTTCATACATCCAAGCTTAAACTTTCCTACTTAGCAAGTTACTGTAAATCAACATGCAAGCATAACATATGAAAGATCAATAAATAACATAGTGATTTATGTGGAAACCCAATTATCACTCTTCTGAAGTGATGCCCTATGAAAGCCCTATGAAAAAACCATCAGTAACATGCTACTCAATTATCACTCTTCTGAAGTGATGCCCTATGAAAGGCCTGCCGTATTAAAGGCTACAACACACTATTAAATGTAACCTAGTTAAAAGATTCAACCACCCTGTTAGAAGTGGGCCTGGTTAGAGGACTTTAGAACATTCACTTGGAATGTCACCCTGTTAAAGGATTTACAAATGGCTATTAAACCAACCTAAGTCCATAGGATTTTACCCTAGCTTGCACAATTGTTAGAGAGTAACAACAAGGGCTTTTGACCTGATACAACTCAAAACTTAACTTACATATTTTAGATCACAATCCAACTCTTCACAATTTGTCTGGCTTTCAGTTTCTGCAACTCTGATAGCTTGTTCTCCCTTCAAGCTTTGTCTCCTTGAGTCTCCATACTTGATATACAAGTGCAATCTCCTCTATGACCACTAATTGAAGTAGAGTCTCTGTGCTCTGTTCTTTCTTTTGCTCTTGATGTCTTCTCCTTGACACCTTTCAACTACTTTGCAATTTGGCACACTAGGAACTCTTGCTTCTTGGCCTATGAATTCTTAAATAGAAGTTTGGAATTGCTTTTCCCACTTGATTCTTCCCTCCTTTAATTTCAATTTGAATGGATTAGGTAGGATTCATTGAATCTAACCCACATCTTGTTCCTTCTAGAAACATCATGAAGAATCCTCTTGAATTCGCTTAAAAATGATATATCTAAAATTCTGTGCCACCAAATCATCATCCTTATCCTCCATCTACTTCACAAAATTCAAGGTAACAAATTTTTTAGCTCAGATTTGGTGAATCTTTGACTTTTCCAATAATGCAACAGCTCAACACTATTGAAATTCTGGTGCTCAATACATACTATGTTACTTGGCATCAACTAAGTTTTACTGATGCTCAGTACCTACTATGGATTCACTTGGCATCCACTAAGTTTTTCTGATGCTCAACACCTATTACTTTTCTTAGCAACTAAACATGGTTAGCTCCTTTTGTATCACTTGGCACACACTAGATTTTGCATTTGCTCAGCACTAACTGAAAATCTACTCAGCTCGAACTAGCTTGCTTGGAACTCACTAATGAACTTAGTTAAGTTTTGCAGTCAACCTTGTTGCAACTTATTCCTCCAATGTTTCTAAGTGTGTCCAACCTTTATATCTTCAAGTATGTTATCAATACATCACTTTACCATCATCTTAACTAATCCTTGCACTTCATTACAAAACCATAACTCGACCTTTCTCTTAGGTACTCTTGTTACATCTTGTGGATTAAATCCTCTCCATCAATCAACTAAGTGATAGTACTTGGATCTTATATGCAATTGTCATTCCAAAAAATAACAAGTTTGACATCAATGATAAAATAATGATTGAAAACATTCTTTATCAACCAACTTCCATCTTCATAATAATCTCCTTCTTATAATGATCTTTTCAATCAGATTTCCAATAACTGTGCCCTTATGATCTCTATATTTCATTATCATGCCCTTGTGATCATTGCATTTCATTATTGTTCCCTTGTGATCTTTATACTTCGTTGCCGTGCCCTTGTGATCTTCGTACCCTTGCTCTACTATTTTGTTATCATATCATACCCTTATGATTAGTGTGCCCTTTGCACTACAACATTTGGGGTCAAATTGCGATGATAATTTGTGAATATGGTGTAATTTGTGGTGTATTTGGGCCCAAATGTAGTAGCACTCTATGATTTTCTTCAAGGGCAGAAGAGGTACATATGTAAATGTTCTTTTTTTTTTTCCCTTCTAAACATGTATCTCTTTATATTTCTCCACATATGTACGTGTCTATGTATGTATGTAAGTATATATATATATATAGATCTCTATGTTTATATACATACCTACACACATAGATACACATACATGTGTGTATGTATGTGCATATACATACATACATACATACATACATACATACATACATATATATATATATACATACATACACACACACACATATGTATATATACATACATACATACATTTGTATATGCAATTTTATTACCTTGGAAAACTATATTTGATCTTTACTTAATCACCAAGAGATAATATAATCTGTAAGTACAAATTTCTGCATACTTAGTTTGGTATGAATAGTTTCAATTGAATTCATTTGAGGAGAGTGAGTCTACTCATGATGATAACGACTCCATGTAATGGGTCTTTAGAGGAGAGAGACTTATAGAAGATTAAATGTGTTTATGGATATGGGTTGATTCATTTATGATGCCAATATATCCTCCTCCATATTGAATTTCTATATCATCAAATTATTAGATACAAATCTTTGGACTCGGTCTTTTGAAATGGCATGGGCTACTTGGAGTTGTCAAACTTGAACCATTGAATTGTACATTTAGATTGATTAACTAACACTTTGAATCACCAGCTTCATGTTCAGAACCTTTGGCCTTTGAAATGTGAACTTTGATTTGATTTGTGGTGCATGGACTATTATGAACCAAAATAAACCTAAATGTTCTATATTTGTGTTTTAGTGATAAAAAATATGAAGATCTTGAAATTAAAAAAGATAACTATCAGAGATCTATATTTTTGATTTAGTGATAACAAATATATAGTCTAATTTTAAGAAAAATAATAGTCTTAAATGTATATAATTAAATAAAATAAAAAAGAGTACTAGTTGAAGTTGTATAACTATAGTATTATTGATTATGTTAAAAAAAATGTTTAGTAAAACAAGTATGAAGTAACATAAATGGATCATCTACTCAATCCTATTATGACTTAATGTGAATGCATCCAATCATTACCTGGATGATATTATGCATGAGATATTTACTCAATCACCAAGAGATAATATAATTGTAAGTACAGATTTCTGCATACTTAGTTTGGTATGAATAATTTCAATTAAATGCAAGGATTATTTTTTGTGTGAATTCAAGACATGAAAGGTCAATTTAATTTAGTACAAGTATTATGCAAGTGTGTATGTATGCATGTAAACCAATTCACATAGTGAATTGATATGCAAACATACATGCACATATGCATACAATCATCATAATTAATTATTCTTGAATCTGACCAAAGTTATATATGAACAAGAGATACATAGTTAGAAGGAAAAAAAAAAACATTTACATAGGTACCTCTTCTCCCCTTGAAGAATATTGCAGAGCAAGGGCACCGAGATCACAAGGGCACAACACAACAACCGAATGCAATGATCACAAGGGAATGATAGCAAAATCCTAAATCTCCATTGATCTCAAAAAACATTCAGAGCTCTCCCCCCTCATTTGGAGCTCTCTAATCTCTTTCATGTACAACTCTCCACAATCAATCAAAACAAATGGGGAATGATAAATGTCATGTTTTCTTTTATGTTTTTGTTTATAATCCATAATCCATATATATATATATATATATATATATATATACATACACACACATATATACATACATACATACATACATACATACATACATACATACATACATACATACATACATACATACATACATATATATATATATATATATATATATATATATATATATATATATATATACATACATACATGAAAATAACAATGCACTTTCTAAGAGTTTACATTTATTCAATAAAATTAATGTTTTAAAAGAAAATACACCTAAAAAATTATTAGCTTAGAAGCAAGAACATGGTGTTGAAATAATACAAAAATTGCTTGACATGAGAGGTCTGCAAGTGAGGGTGTTGACCAATCTTGAAAACTTGAATGCCAAAATGAAAGCTATCAATGATCAAACATCTATTCCATAGTTTTTTATTACAAAAAACAAGATTTAAAAGGGCCCTGAAACCCAAACACACAATCAAGTTGATTTTAGATAAGGTAGAGGTAGATATTCATAATTTTGATAATCAAAATTTAAAGCACAAGAGTGAAGGAGAAGGAGCGACTTTAAAAAGAGACTACAAGGTAGAAACAACAGCTAAACAATATAGAGAATATTATGGGAACCACCAGATAGAATTTAGGAAAGTGTTGTGGTAGGTACTATGACATTGGAAACACTAGTTAAATTGGTCTAGTTTCTAATTAGCTAGGTTGATTACTTCACTATTATTTTTCATTATTATATATACATATACATGAAAACAACAATGCACTTTCTAAGAGTTTACAATTATTCACCAAAATTAATGTTTTACAAGAAAATGCACCTAAAGAAATGTTATCTTAGAAGCAAGAACATGGTGTTGAAATAGTACAAAAAGTTCTTGACATGAGAGGTCCACAAGTGAGGGTGTTGACCAATCTTGAAAGCTTGAATGCTGAAATGAAAGCTATCGATGATCAAACAACTATACTAGAGTTACAACACAACATGAAGTTGATTTTAGATAAGGTAGAGGTAGATATTTATAAGTTTGATAATCAAAATTTAAGGTAGGAGAGCAAAGGATAAGGAGTGGCTTTAGAAGGAGAAGGAGGAGTGACTTTAGAAAGAGACTACATGGCAGAAACAACAACTAGACAACATAGAGGATATTATGGGAGCCACTGGATAGAATCTGAGAAAGTGTTAGGATAGGTACTATGACATTAGAATCACTTGCAAGTGTCTTTGAGAATTTATAGTCCGAATATCAAATTCTTATAAGAGTGTTTATAGTATTGGGACTGTCTCCCTATGATGATCCCAAGTATCAAATGCTTATAAGAGTGTTTCAAGGTTGGGAACCACTTCAACATCCTATGCATAGTTTAGAAGTAATGCCATTGTGGTAGAGGCTTCTATAAGTGAATGAGCCTCATGATTATGACATTTACATAGAAGTAGAACTTGCTTCTTCAACTCCTTATGCTCAAATTTTCATTAAAGTTATCATTCAAGTCCTTGCATATGCAATTTTATCATCTTGGAAAATTGTTTTTGATCCTACTAGTTGGGAATAGGTGGCTATTCATTTTATTGTACCTATTATGATGATAGTTCTATAGGAATTTTGTTATTAGCCCAACTAATTAGAAACTAGACCCATTTAACTGGGTTATGGCTAGTTTCTTTCTAAAAATATATACTATGATATGTTTTTGTAAAACTTCTTATGAACTTTGCCCATTTTTTGTGGTCTGCATTATTTTTGTGGAGGATCTTGAGGTAAGTCACTTAGCATGAGTTGAGTGAGTTTTATTGTTTTATTATTTTGATTCTAGAATATGTATGCAATTGGATCAATTTTTCTATTATGCTAAGATGTAATAAGCACCTTTTAAAATATCTCTAAATATACATGTTTAGAAGGAAATACAAAGAGATACCTATTTAAAAGGAAAATAAATGAATATTTACATAGCTCCCTTGAAGAAAACCACAAAGCTAGGGCATGATAATGAAATTGTAGAGCAAGGGCACGGCATGACAACAAAATCACATCACAAGGGCACAACATGGAAACAAAATTGCATAACAAGGGTACATCAATGAAATCACAAATTAATGGCATGAAAACCAAATCATAGAGCAAGGGAACATCAAGAAAATGCAAAGATACATATCAATGAAATCGCAGAGAAAGGGCATGGAAATGAAATGTAGAGATCACAACAATGAAATGCACTAATGACAAGGGCACAAAAACATTCACAACTCTCCACCCTCTTTCACATGCAATTCTCCATAATCAAAATGAATGGGGAATTATTTATGTTGTGTTTTCATTTTATTTTTTATAGTCTTGGTGTCATCACAATTATGATGCCAATGTTAGTATTGTGACGGTGCCAGGGCCAATTACAAAAAAAAAATGAACATGACTACAAATTCCACGGTCATCGCAAATTACCATCACAATTTGACCCCAAATTTTGTAGTGCTCCATTCTACTTGTCATTCATACTCTTCATCTCTAACATCTTGTTTACCCTTGAAGCATTCATCCTCTTAAGCCTTCTTTCTTTGCATTCCAATTGCAGATTCTTCTAATCAGTCACCATATGAAGCAACACCTTCAGCTCCTTGACAATTCTTGTTACTTTTGGCCTGGTATCCCCTCATAAAGAGAATTTAGGTCTTTTTTCTCTTAACCATAATTGTCCATTATAGGATTAGGTAAGATTCAATGATTTTACCCACTTTTCCATTTTATTCTCTTTTAGAAACTTCCTTTACAATCCTCTTCAAATTTGCCTCAAAATAGTTTACCTTGAATTTTGTGCCATTAGATCATCAAGCTTATCTTCCACATTCTTCACATAATTCAAGAAATATAATGTATTAGATCAAATTCATCAAATCTTCAATTTAACTCATTTTGTTGTCACTTGACATCCACACTGTTCACTCAACAATAACAGTCTTCTGATGCTCAATCAACACTAGGTTTCTTGGCATCTACTAAGTCTTCCTTGCTCAACCACTACTATTATTTTCTTGATGCTTGAAACATACTATATTTTTTTGACACTAGGCACCTACTAACTTTTTGACACTCAACATTGTTGATTTATGCTTGACTTGCACTAAATTTTCTTGGCTTACACTATTTTCTCGACAAGGCTTAACAAACACTTTGTATGAAAACATTTTTTCTTTTCTTAGCTTAGGTAACCATTCACTTTAACCTTAGGTAGATCAACAATACATCATATCATCTATGTCTTACTCAGTCTTAGTACTCCTTTCATATACTATATAACTCAACCTTTCTCTAGGTACTCTTGTTATCTTATCTTTTCAAATCCTCTTCATCAATCACACAAATGATAGCATTCAGACCAAATAGTAGTTGTCTAACCAAAAAGTAGCAGGTTTGACATCATTGAAAAAATAATGATTGTTCCATGATAGGTTCCACACTTCAAACAATCTTTTTTCAACACAAAGTAGTGTCTTTAAGTTTTTGTCATGCTAATTTGAATTTTTATTCTTTGTAAAGTATTTGACATGATTGTTACCACAACTAAAATAATTATTAAGAAATTATTGATTAACATTTTTTAAGCACATGAATTGTGATTATATATCTAATTTTTGATTTATATCATTCTTATTTTAAAAATATTATATTATAATATATTAAATATGTATTAAGAAAAAATGAACAATATAGTTTATTAACTTAATTTTCAAAACTTTTTCTATGATATAATTCATAAAATAGTTTAACTAAATATAATATATAGATCATATATATATTATAATCTATTTATTTTAAATTATGTATATATGTTACTAAATAAAATCAAAAAATAATATTAAAAAAAAGTTAATGTATTTAATTTATTACTATAAAACTCTATATAAAAATGAAATTTAGATAAAGTATTTTTAAATTGAAAAGTAATTTCTAACATAAAAAATAAAATTAGATGGGTAAGAGGTTGAAGCCAAGATTAATTAATATTGTGTGTTGTTATTAGTTATTATATTGATTAAGTTCAAGTATATTCAAATCTAAGACCTCCCAGATTTACTGTTGTGTTGTAGGCTCTTGCCTTACCTAAAAGATTTATTGATGCACAAATATCTAATATAAATTTAATGTAATCTTTTAAAAGTTAGAATTAAAAGATAATAGAAATGTAAAAATCAAGAATAATAATTTTAAATTATCTTTTAAAAATATAGGGTATGAACAATTTTATAGAATCTCTCTACAATAGGATGATAAGTGATATCAAGAGGTTATTGTTCATTCATCTATTCCCTTCCTTAGTTTTACAATCACTGAGAAAATATTAATGAATGGGGCTTGCCCACAACTAAGATAACCAGTCTATTTTGCTTAAGTGTAGTTTCATAACCTCCTTTTTTGGTAACTAGTTTTAGATATCTAAGTAATTTTAAAATTGTACAATGAGAAGTTAAATAAATTCAAGCACTAACTAAAATCAAACAAATAGTTCTTATGTATACATTGTTTTTATGTGGCTAATAAGTTCAACATACATCAATAGAATAAGTATAAGACAATGTTTATGTCACTTGGAGAAATTCAATTTTTATTTGTATATGAAAGGAAAAATATTTTTTATAAATTTGTATGTTTATATTTTTGACTCATTAATTTTATGTACATAATATATAAATAAATCTTATAATATCACATTTTACAAAATCGAATAATATTTTTCATATATACTTCACTAAATAATATCTATTGATAACTAAATTTCTACAAATATATTCCTAAATATTATAATATAATTTATTTTTGAGAAACCTTACCGAGTATTTTTGAAAACTCGTCTATTTTAAAATCTACTCACAGGTGTTTATAAAGATGATGATAGAGTGGGAAAAACTGAAAAGATTCCTTGAAAATGGGACACTCTATGATGTTTGTCTTTGAAATGAATAATGGTTATGATTGGAGAAAGAATGTGAACAAAATTGCTGCTTTTGTGGAAACTTTGAAGAAGCTCAACTAGGAAATAAAGAAGAACAAGAATGCCTCTAATGACAAGATTCTCATGTTGGCTCAATTCCAAGATAAGAAGAACATGGTGTAGATGGAAGGCCCTAAGGGCTAGACTACTTGGGTGGATTCCTATAAAGAGATTTTATAGTAGTTGAGGCCATTTTGCTTGTTATGTTACTTTACATGTTGATTATGCTACTCTGATAGTCTCAATGTGAGGCTTTACCTCCCATTTATACTTTGCAATGTAATTTTTGTTGATCTCCTTATGCCTAATACAAAAATTCAACATTCCCTGTTACAATGACAAACCATATAAAATTTACCAAGTCCTTAAAACAATTTAGTCTAAATATTTATTAATATTAGAAATAGTTAAAAATAAATTATGGAGTGAAAATTTAACTTTTACATTTTCTTTAGATGTTGCTTGAACTCGTAGATCTCACAAACTATGCAAGGCAATAGTAATCAACCTATACAAGGCAATAGTAATCACAAGGACATCTGCTCCAACTATTGGGATATTTAAGAAAATGGCAATTTAGGTACTCATTTTGAGAAGTGCAATTGGACAAGACAACAAATTAAGTGATCAATATTTATAGTCAAAGATAAAACTTAAAAAAGTGACTCCAAAAGACCTAATTTTTTTTTAATCATGTGGGGGTGGTTTTCTTTTGTCTTGTGGGTCCCATAGGTTGCTTGGCCTCGCACATGTAATTAAAATCATTCATTGAACCATTAGCTATTATAAAAAATATGTCATCTCTAATTCTAAAGCTACATAAAAGTCATGTCGATGCAATGAAGGAAAAACAAAATTGAGATACAATGAATCACATTGTGTGATGAGCATGCGCTAAAATATTTGACAACAATACAATAAGAGTCCTCCAAGAATAGAAAGGTCTTCATATAGGCACATTAGGAGACAACTATTTCTATAATACCCAAGTCATTAATTCATCTACTGAACAATTGACAACCATGTCCATGTTAGTCAGTAAAAATGAATGACCTCAATACATACTTGGTGTAATGTCATGGTAAAACTTTCACTACAATAAGAATTTAAGTGGTACTCCTCCAAGAATAGAAGGGTCTACATACAAGCTGTTAGAATTGTTTTAGAATAACTGAAGCGGGGGGGGGGGGGGGGGGTGAATCAATTATTCAAGGTCCAGATGTCCTATTCAACTTTTCACTAGGTATAGTGGATCCATTCAACCATTCTATCATCCAAGCTTTAACTTATCTAATTAGCAAGTTACTATAAATCAACATGCAAGCATAACACATAAGAAATCAACACATGATACAATGATTTATGTGGAAACCTAATTTGGGAAAAACCACCAATAACATGCTACTCAATTCTCACTCTTCTAAAGTGATGCCCTGTGAAAGGCCTACCCTATTAAAGTCTTACAACACTGTTAAATGTGACCTTATTAGAGGATTTAACCACCTTGTCAGAAGTGGGCTTGGTTAGAGGACTTTAGAACATTCACTTGGAATGCCACCCTATTAAAGGATTTACAAATAGCTGGTAGGCCAACCTAAGTCCATAGGATTTTCAAATCTAATACAATTACTAGAGAGTATTAGAAAGTCTTGACTTGACTACAACATACAACTTATCTTGCAGATTTCAGATCACTTCTTAGCTCATACCACTAGTAAATTTAGGCCTAAATTTTGACATGAAAAGGTCAAATTTTTGACAAGAGTAGGTCGATAAGGCGACCAAGCTTGCTATCAGTCTTTTTTGTTCAATTTTTTGCCACATTCATTTTGCGTCAAAATTTTGACTTCATAAAGGTGGACTTATCAATGTGAATTTCGTCGATTTCCCTAGTCCAATCTAAACTGTTATTTCCTCATTTGCAGGCACTGCTGGTCAAAATTTTGATGTAAACCTTCACCAATTTGGCATCTAAATTGCGACCAAAAACCCTTACTTTTCTATGGCGGTACCATACAAGTGACATCAAAGGTGACCAGTTTGGTGTCAAAATTGCGACCAAAACACCTTACCTTTCTACGCATTTGCATCAAAATTGAGACCAAGATATGTAGAAATTTCGACAAGCTCTGCCAATTATTGCAAAAGCTTTTCTCTCATAGGAGCCTTCTAAACTACACAAAATTTGATTCTAAAGCGTAATTTCTCAGTGCATGAGAGTCAATGTACCATGTACATTTCTACCTCCACACCATTGTTTCATTCATCACATGATTTATTTCATACAAAACAATGGGAAAGAGGAAGAAATGTGCATGATATCCTGAGTCTTCACTGAGCAATTATGCTTTACAACTCAAATTTTGTGCAATTTAGAAGGCTCCTATGAGAGCAAAGCCTTTGCAATAATTGGCACAACACGTCTAAATTTTGGTTCCTACAAGCAAGAATAAAATTAGGAAAGAATTATTTATTAGGAATGAAAGCCAATAATTTCATCTATTTTTCAAACAAATAAATGTGACAAAAAAACTTACATTCCCAATTACATAATCATAAGAGCGCATATACAACTATAACTATAACTATGTCTAAAACCAACATAATTTACAAATATCCACAATTCAAATATCATCCCTTGATGTTTTCTTTAATGCAAAGTTTTAAGTCAACTATGTTATTGCCCTGGATGTAATACCAAACTGTCATTAGGCTAAAGATTGCTACAAATGCAAGGAGAACTACCCAACCAAAGTAGAAAATGACATGAAAAGTTAACAATCTATCAATTAACAATCTAGATGAAATATTTCTAGCAATTGAACTGTACATTATAGAAATAAAAAATTGCCTTAAAATTGACACCTCACCAGTTGTTCATTTGCATCCATAATGGCTTCACAAAAGTTGAATGCTTACGATTTTTCAAGAACATAAAAGGCACTCTTAGTTCAGCTACATCATTAAAACTAAAGTAGTTCAATTGCATGGTGAGGGCAAGAGACTGTCAATATTGATTGTGGAGTTGTAGATAGGTAAGTGATAAACATAAAAAGGTAGTACAAGATGTTAATAGCAATTGTGACCTTCACAATTTTTCTCAGTAGTTTTGGGTCATTAAATTGGATAGAAAATTGATAGTAAAATGTGAAAGAGAACACACATAATGTCACATCAAAATAAGTTTGCATACTACATATGAGTATGCATCAAAACTAAATTTTTACCTCCTCAATCTATCTGTATCAATAAAGAAATAAGATATTTTTGTAATACAAAATTCTTGAACCCTATTCCACTATAATCTTTCAAACCTGCAAAATAAAACAAAAGACATAAGAACTAAAATAAAAGGATTTATTTCTAACAAACTATCACAGATGCTTTGTAGATACCTTAGGACATGATACAAGCTATTTCACAAGAAACACTTACATTCTAATTTTTTTCTCATTTACTAGAGTGATGATAAACTATATGCAATGTAGAAATAGTGCAGCATAATAGATGATTAGTATCTACAATTTTTAATACTGAAAAGTTATAAAGAATTTAATACTCACAAGTGTCACTGCTTAAGAGAATGCAACCCAAGTTTATCATGATCTCTGCAACATTCATTGCATTGGGAATATCCTACTTATTTGCAAACACCAGTAACACTACATCTCGTAGTTCATCTTGCAAGAACAAGAAAATGAAATGATAAATTTTTTTTTATAGATAACATGAAAATAATTGTTAAAAGAATGAGGCCAATTTTACACATAATAACCAAAGTTTCCATGAGAAAGACATGAAATCTTCTTGATCCATTTTTCTAGACAATATTTTTTAGGACAATTTCTAGCAAATAACAATTACATGTGGTAATCACAGTACCGCATAGGGGAAATATGTGGATAAATTACCTAACCCAATGATGAAGAACATGCATTGATAAAACAACAAAAAAAAAAAAACCATTTTATGGTTTCTTGTATTAGAAGAAAGCTTGTAGATTAATGAAGAGTATAGAAGCATAATCCCTCACTATCAATGTGAGCATCATTAACTTTCTAGATATCTTGATATCTATTTGTAGAGAAATGAGAGCACAAATTTGGTATCTGAAGTTGAGAAATGCATGTTTTGGTTTTTAGAATCATTTGCAAGATAGATTACTCATGAGTTAACTAGATAAAAGAGTCTAATAACTAAAAATGGCTGATCTAGTTATGGTAGTGAAAGATGTAAATAGTAAGTACAAGATATCGGTAAATTTTGATGTTTGTTTTTTGATTGATCTAAGAGGTCGAAGCTAAGATTAATTATTATTATATGTTTTTATTAATTACAATTATTATTATTTATTAAATTCTAGTAGATTTGAACCCAAAATCATAAGAGGTTCACAATTTTATCCTTGTGTTGTAGGTTCTTGCCTAAGTTATGAAAATAGTATATCCATGTATATGACCATATGTTTATTTTCTCTAACAAATGCTAGCCAACGAAAAAAATTAGTATGCTAAATCCTTATTTCATGAAGTTATTGTTGGATATTAAAATAATTATAACAATAAGTAATGCTGATATAATGTGCCAATAGATGCAATAAGCAAATATAAAACAATAATAAATTGTGAAACCATTATATATCTAAATGATATAAGTTTTAAGTAATATCATAGTAAGGCACAACACAAGTTCTCAAATATAAATAATAGTCAATTGTCATTTTACTTAGATCCCTATGAAAATGTAGCATTGAAATACAATATACATTGGAGTTAGGAATTTGGTTGACAACCAAATTCAATTCAATTGAAATAAGAAACTTTACCAAAGAATCAACTAAATATGTATCTTTAAGCATATTTTGCTACTCAAAATGTTACGACCTCTTCCTTCTTGACCTTAAACTCATGAAATTTCTAGTTTTACGAGGGGAAACATGATCTCTCCATTTGTTAGTTCTAAATGTCTTCCACCTTAGGCACATAGAGTCTTTTTGAAATAGATAGATAAAATACACAACCATGCTGAAGACCATGGAAATAGCGGATAACATGGAAAATACCAAACAACAAGTTGGATGATGATGAAGACTACAGTGAAGGTAGAAGATCCTAGACATCATCAATTAATACCAAACTACCAAATGGAGTATACAAACTTGAAAAGATAAGACACACCTTACAACTAAATGAAACTCTAGAAGCTACCATCAAATGGCATGACATTGAATCATTACCAATAAATGAATACAACATAGAGAAGCTACTAGATATGGTATTTCTATTCATTTTTCAAACGAAAGAGTGCAATAGGTATGCAACCACGGCTAAGGAAAGTGCAATTTCACACCATTTGCCATGTTCTAATATGATGATAATAGATTCCCAATACCCTAATCTAACAATATTGTATTTTCACCCAAAATAGAAAAGTAAATGATAACAGATGCCCAATACCCTCTTTCAATTTACACTCTTCCCTTAAATAAATATTTAATTCTAGCAATCAATCATAGGAAAATGTTTTGTTTGTTATTGAAATTTGTTGGTCATTAACTCCTGCCATGGTATATGCTTTAGAAATTGCACCTGCACATGCAATCCTTATATGTGTCTAATTTCTCACAAATAGAAACCATTTGTTATATTTTTTGATGTTATTTTTATTATGTAAGACTTCTGTTAAGCACAAGTGCTTCCCTAGAAAAATAATTATACAAGGCTTTCTGCATTCAAGAATCAAAACAATAAAAGAACTTGAAAGCATGATTTTATTAGGAACTTAGCCACTTACTCATCAATGAACTGGAAAAAATATAAAAGAAAGTAGCTTTGGCTTCTCCTACCATAGCTTATCCAATCATCATTTTACCAGTTACCTAAGAGAAAATTAAATGTACTTTATTGTAAACAAAAATGAATTTCCAACATATAAACGACAAAGAATAAATTAGACTGACTTACAGGAGGGCCAAATAAGAGGAGCCCTTTTCTTGGAGAGCAACAACCTTGAAAGATGTCAGGTCACAATAGAGGCCATATGACCATTTCTATCACACACTTTTTGGCATGCTCTAGCCTAGCTTTAGTATAATTTTGGAAAAATAAATATAAATGTTAATGGGTACATAGAAATAAACATGAATAATATTATCAACAATTCATTCAGCCATATTAAATTTACCAATATCATCCCACCAAACATTGGGATCCTAGTCCATTATCTCATTGCTAACATGCTCTATCAGATGTGGTTCCAAGTTACGCAGCTTATCAGGAAGCTCACCATTAGGACCAACAAGCATATCTAAACTGAAATATAGGACAGAAAAGAAACAACCGTTAGCACACTTTAGACCAAAACTGCTAGAGATGGTTATTTATTTAGTTAAAATCAAAATCAACTAATCCTATTCAAAACAATGGCTATGAGTTATTGTCAAGCTACCTTCAGATTTGCAATACTTATCTTGGCACAAGATATTTTTATAACCAAACAGTTTGAAGGATTGTGACCGGAGAAAAATGCCCAAGAAACCAAGGTTACCGAAGACAAGCAAAGGTAGTCTTCTATGGAATATGCATGTGGATAGAGTATTTCCCAACTTGTCTAAACATTTGAGCTGCAAAAAGATATTGATTATATACTTTACACTATAAAAAGTTAGTATACATAGACAAGTTTGAATAGGCACTATAGCAACATATTTAGAACTAGTCAAACATCCAAATCACCATTAAAGAAAGGAATCATACATGAATAACTCCATTTCCAACTTAAGATGAAACATAGTTGTCTCATATTTTGGCTTAGAAGAATCACTATCATTGCCTAACCACAAAATTATTGTAGTATTCAACTATGTTCTTCATAGCCTATAAAAGCTGACTAAGGTTGCAACATTTATAATGACTATAGACAAAAATATAAATTAAAACAAGCAATATTATCATCAATATTTTTAAATGTAGAATGAAATGGTTGTAAGTATGTATTTCTACCACATGCAAATGATGTTGAGATACAGACCTGTGCAATCCAATCTCCCAAGGAATAGACAACACCACTTATCCCCATCTTTGCCAAAATAGGATTTGTCATAAAGCGATGTTAGTATAGTTACTAAAATGGTCATAAATTATGTTGTTATATTAAAAGAATACTTTAACTTAAGAAAAAAAACTATACAATATTAAAACATGACATTGTGCTTTAAAAACTAAAAAGGTACCTGTAACGAAGAACTTCATTTCAACTTGCTAATTGGTTGTCACTATTAACTATAAGCTTATCTTTAAAGTTTGAGCTTCACTTGGTTTGAAGAATAGTTAAATATTGTCTACTTAATAGGGCCAACCATGTGAAGATGGAAGCTTATTTGGCCCCTCCCAACCGCCACCCCCACACCCCCCCCTCAACATCACTCTAAATTTCCCATTAACATTCATTAACACATAAAATTCATAAACACACAAAATTCATGAATAATTCATTAACACAAAATTTACTAACATGCAACATTCAAGAGTAAGTCATTCATGAATAATTCATTAACACAATATTCATTAACACCCAACATTAATGAATAATATTCATTAACAATTTTCAAGAGTAAGTCATTCATGAATAATCATATCTTTTTTGCTTTCTTGCCATTTCTTTTTTTCATAAAATTTCTAAGAGGAATATCAATGTCCTCGTCATCCCCCTCCTCTACTGTTTCTAACACATGTCTCCTCCTCATCCCTTCAGGAACATCATGAGGCCACTGCACCAAAGGGGGGGTCCACTACAATAACAAGTACTTCATGAGTTAAATTTGCACCATTTTATATTAGTGAATTACGAGTTTTTATTTAAGTAAAAGAACTATAAATCAAAAAATTAATTTAAAAGAAGAAAACATAGATTTTCTTTACGTGAATGTGCGACATGATCTACCTGCTAATCAATTTGAACATCCTCTGACACTCATTCAGCACGACATGATTCTATATCCTCAACACAAAAAGGTTACACCAAGTTCAATTAAAGGTGTTAAATTGTATTAATAATTACATAATTAGTTTTAAATAACAAATGAGCACCTCCATCGATAGTATGATGCACATCAGGGGCTTCATGATGCTACGCATGATTTGTGTCATGATTAATAAGCTACATTACAATGTCATGCACATTATTATCAAATAAATTGTTGCTCAAGTATTCAATTTATAATATATTTTTTGGCATATTTACCTGTGCACATGATGCAGGAGACTATTCGGTTGGGGCAATGGAAGCTTGCCATAGGCGTTCAACCACCGCTGCGTAGCCTTGCTTGAAGGAAATTTTTTGTGTTCTTCTATGGTCTCCAGATTAAAATCAGCGCCCTGCATTTTTTATTAATTAACAAAATTATTTGCGTTTTATAAATAATTTTTCTTTGCAATTCATTTATTGCTACTTACAACATGTGCTTTGATTTTTGAATATCCCCCAGAGCCAAGTCTGTGCTGCCCAACCTTTTCCAACCTCGCCTTTGTTGCCTTTGATGTGTCCTACAACCTATGAAAAGTTTGAAATATGTTAGATGATATAGATATAAAGATCAATACTAATTAGTGGATTATTATATATTGGTCTGAAGGTTTTAGCATAAAGTAGCATGTTTCACCAAAAATATGAAAAAAAAGGGAAGAAATTATAGCATCATACCTTTAATTGACATGTGTAATCATGCTATTTATCCATGGAGTTCGTGATGTATAGGGGATAATTTTTGGAACAATCTATAATAAACAAATAAAAAAAACTGATCCAATCTCTTGCAATTGCATGACTTGTAGATTGTGGGAAGTGAACCACTACAAAGGATAAGTATCTTTTGAGAGCTCAAATCCTACAATACACTCAAAAACACAATCATTGGATTTCAATTAATTATAAGATTGTGGTTTAATTTAGGAAGTCTTGGAGGTTTTTGTTTGTATTATGATGATTAAATAGGATCTTGCCATAGTCAAATCACCACTTTGGTGTTCCCACCTCCATGAACAACAAAGATAGATAGAGATACCAAATAAAAGGCAAGGTATTATCACCTAATAAAGCTTCAAATGTGAAAATTACTAATCCTTTAGAAGAGGAAGACCAAGTGTCCAAGGACATAGTTTCCTTCACAAAAATGTTGCAAGAAAGAAAGGGTGATCTCAAAACTTCAACAATAATCTCAATGTGGCAATAATAATTCTGATATGCTGTTGCATGTGGGAGAGGAGCAACAATGCAGATAAATGCTAGAGTAGTTGTGAAGGAGCTTTAGAGAGTCTCAATCAACGATTGAGTAGCAGAAAAAATAGAGGTTTTACCATCAATATAGTAGGTTTGGATTCATCTATGATGCTTGAGAGGGTTGATAGAGGTGTTACACTACCAAAACACTTGAAAGTGAAATGTTTCAGCATTCAACCCAGTTGCAGATTTTTTGCAATATGCTAGTGCCACATGCAAATGTTTGTATGTGGCACATTTGTCTAGGAAATAATTGGGCTAAGAGGTTGGGGACTAAAACATATTTTGATTGAATTAAGGAATATTCATCAAAGGGTTTTTATAGTATGGTTTATGAGAACATAAACAAAACAAAACAAACATATAAATAGAAAATTAACAACTACCATCTACATATCATTTCTCATCTTGATAATGAATCTGATAGATCACAAAAAGTGAACCAAAACATTCATGCCAAAATCATATTCAGTTATTTTCTAATAGCATTTTTTCCACCATATGGATTACGAACAATGTTAGTTCTTCTCTTGCCATCTGCCTTGATGATGAATCATAGAATTTGATCCAAAACGTAGGCAACAAACAATTTAGATGGTCTAATACAAAAGGGAATAAAATCTTGAAATCATAAGGACTATGGAAACTTCACGAATTTGATATTAACTCTCACCCATTATTTATCTTTGTTGCACATAACTATATGATTGGTAGACCATCAATCAGATAGTATGCATCTTAGTAGATATCAGGTACCACTGTAGCTAGACAAAATACATCTTAGACACCTACAGGTACAATACCAGTTTAGCATCCTATAACTTAACTACACCATACTGTTAGGAGAGTGCTTAGTTTTCATTAACTTGTGTTTCTGGCATTGAATGTGATGCTTATTACTTTTAGGAGAGTGACCATTAGTAAAATTCTTGCAAAGTTTTTCAAAAAAATTGTACTTGTCATTACACTGACTGAATATCATTTATCACCTATATTGCTAACCCACACAACTATGGTACATGTAGTTGAGCATTACTATATTTTTAAGACATAATATAGCTATATGTGAAGTTATAAGCACACTATATAAATCTTACGTAGGATTTATGCCCAGATTGAGATATATATAGTTGTATACGGGCATTCTATGTGCAATCAACCACCACAATTTATTAGATGCCCAAATTTTAGAGAGCATTCATAATAGGGTGAAAGAAATTGTGTCAGCATATGAATTACATACCTTTCATCAATAGATAGATTAAATTGAGCTAGTTGAAATTGTTGATACTAAAGTTGAACCCTAAATTTTCTCATTAATGTACTAGTAGTTAATACTATTGCATACCTTTTTGAATTTTTTGGTGTACTTTCTTTTAGACGTTCCCCTTTCTCCTTTGCATCCAAAATGAACTCATTCTAGTCCCTCACTAAAACAAAGGGAGGATGCTCATACTTTGGGTTTAGGACGAGACTCTTTCTATATGTGTCCCTCACAACCTTAAGATGCCTAGAAGCTTTTTGTAACAATTTCTTATGATCAAAAATATTACTACCAAAATCATGCTCTATATCTTTGATGAGCTCATCTTTTAATTTTTGATCTTGGTAGTTCCACCTTTTAAAAAAAAACACAAAATTGTTAGATATAGCTAGTATAAGAAAAGACCCGAATGAAAGGAAAAATGTTGCACCAATTAATGATATGAAAAAAATAGTGGGATAAAATTAGTTTAGTTATGATGTTCCACCTTTTACGTATGGTGGGCCCAAATCTTCGCAGTGTGAGGTCATAAAGCCTCCTATAAAATGAATCATTTCCTGCAAAAAATGTCATAGGATAATTAATATTAAGAACCATTAAAATGAATCATGCGAAGAATACTTTTCATAGTGAACAACAAATACATAAAATGAGATACATTTCATCTTTTTAGTGATCTATTTTAGGGTTGGAGGATCAACTTGACCAAAACTGACCAAAAAAGAAGTTTGGAAAAAATTTAAAAATGTCTAAAACTAGTCAAACTTTACCAGGGTTCTATTACTGATGTTCTGAAACTAAAAAAATTTACTGTAACTATATTAATCAATATAATTTGAAAAAAAATATAGTTCATAATACATATGATTTGCCATGACCTTCATTTTTTGTCATTCTTAATTGATGTTGTCATTGATCATACCTAGGATATTATGGAAAACAAATATTACTAAAATAGATAGTGAAGCTGAAAGTGAGCACTCTAAAACTCTAATAGGCAATAGCAATGATGTGGGAAATTATTGAAAACTAAACATTGAATATGAAAGAAGACTCCCACTTTTGGTTCTCTGTAGAAAAATTGGTTAGTATCGTCTATTGAAAGCATGGAATTACAATGTACCGAATTACTAAACTAGAGAATTATTGGTATAGAGAAAAGGTCATTGATAATTCAGATGATCCTACCAAACCCTTAATAAAAAGGAATTCTAGAATAATTAAACAACTTGCACAATACAACATACTAAAGGAGGTCATGAGGCATCACTCCACATCAAAGGCCCTTACATTCACCACTTCCTATCATGTTTACATCTTGCAAGAAAATCCTTATTACAATATAAAAAATAATTGTTTAAAGTACTTGGAATCTTAGGACATTTCAAAGGCATTGATTCATCATTGTCAATCAACAACGATGTCTATGTAGCTCTCGTGCTAGAAGCACAGGTAGCTCCAATAAATGACAGTGAATTATCACCAATACATGCATTATGATCTACATTTGGTGATGTACCAGATGGTGCATCTCCTACCACAAAAAGAAATACACTATGTGATGCACCCAAGATTAAAGTACATATTATCAACTCATAATTAACACAAAACCAAATATAGCAAAACAAGGATTTACTAGCTAGACATCCCCTTGTTGCCAACATTGCAGTCAGCAATCTCATACGGGTATCCGTCAACCTCGTAGGAGTCTCTTGTACTGGATGACTTGAACAATACATTATTAGCAAAGACATTTTGAAATAATAAAAGTAAGAGTTAAGAAGTTTTGAATGTTTGAAATAAAAAATTCCTTCTAACTTGTCAACTAAAAGATTATTTTACCAGTGGCAGTCGGAGCTCTGCTACTACCAGCCTCACTACATTGTCCTTGACCAAGTTGTGGATCAGTTGCCAAAAAATCCTGTATAACAAGAATTTAGTAGTTAAAGTTTCTTACAACTCTTTAAAAAAATTGCATCAATAAAGTATTTTTGCACATATTACATATTTTACTTCACAACATAAAAGATTATAAAATATAAATCTTTATTGAACTTTTGTTATAACTAAAGATTCATTGGAGCTTACTTCATAACGATGAGCTTGCGCTCTCAAATTTGATAGCCTCTTCATCATCTCCTTAGATTCCATATTTGCCTCATCCAAAATTTTCATTACTTCAAATTAATTGTTTAAATTTTTCTTCAACATTTTGTGAAATTGGGAGTTTCAACAATATCCTCATCAGAAGGCATAGCTAGTGGCTCAGTACTTACTATTGGTGCTTTACCCTTATCTTGAACATCAAATTGTGAGAGGAATATCAGTAAAACTATCATAAAAACTCAAAAACCATAAATAAAATAATAATAATATAACATTTTTCAACTATCTAATTTGTACAATTTCAAAAAGGTTTACCCTCACCGAAGAAGGGGTGGGAGTAGCATCCTGGTGACCTCTATCATCTGTCTGATCCATATCATCCTGTCACAAAGATTAAACATAAAAAATTTAGCTAACTGAAAGCAATAGACAGCAAAAAAAACTTATTAACAAAATGGTAAATAGTACTTACAGCCCTCATGATAGCAACTTTGTTTGTATCTATGTGATTTAAATGGTAATTGATTAGCAATTCTTCCCCTGCACTTATTGATTTTATTGCACAAACAAAAACTTCATTCCCCTCATGCACCTCAAATATGCAATTGGGTTGCTTACTAGTTGAAGAAGGTCATGTACTATTTATAAAACTTACAATATTACCTATTGCTTTTGGTTCCCCATCAATGTACATAGCAAATATTTTACTTTGATCATTTTCTTTCTATTGTATATAATTAGCCGATACCCCATACTTATGCATACCTTTTTTATATCGAACAATCCACATCTAATTATTGTAATTGTAACATGGACTAACATACTTGAACAATTTGACAACTTTGTTGTAACATACCTTTATTCCATCCATGGAAAATAGGCCCAAACCATGTAATGAGGATGGAGCAATGCGATATATCCTCTCATTAACACAAAAGTCTATGTTAATTGGAGGTAGCTCATTGGGTACCCATTTTTTCTCAATGTGTGTGTACCGAAAGGGCACCTTGATGTCGCCTTTGGTCTCATCATCATAAGAACATGACCCCTATTAGCAAGGAAAAATTGCATGCATTTATCAACTTTTTTTCTATTCTTTTGACCTCTAGTTGATCTCCCTATTTTAGTTGTACTACATGTAGAGCTTTCATCTACCATTTCCTCATTTCCCTCATTTGATGTAGATAGATTTGACAAGTACCTATTTGGTGGGTCCTACAATCAATCAAATGGAAAGTAAAAGTGACAAATATAAAATGTAGTAAGTTGAAAGTGATTATACAATTATATTTCTATACAGACCTTCTTTGTCTATATATACATTATAGGATTATATAATATATCTATTTATAACATACATGCTCAATGATAAACAAGAAGAATATAAGAAAATTATGTCTATTTATTGACTTATACCTACTGATCCATGTCACTGTGCACAATCCATGCCAAATGGGTCAAATTTCCTGCATATGTTAATCATTTATCTTAAGTTAGCTAAAAATTACATGATACGCGTAAACATGAACAAATTTACCTTATATATGGAATGCAAGATTTTCAACAGAAGGGGTGACGATGTACCTATAGTCAATTGACTATTTGCAAAAAGGGTGATAATTAGACACAATATAAACATTGGTAATTATAAATAACATATGTTGTAATCATTAGAAATGAACACAATAAATATGTAATCAAATTTTTTGAATATGTCAATCATTTACCTTAAGTTAGCTAAAAATTACATGATACACGTTTGCTACAAATAACTTAGAAGACAACATGAACAGTAGGCAACATCGCAAACATGAACAAATTTCCCTTATATATGGAATGCAAGATTGTCAATAGAAGGGGTGACGATGTACCTGTAGTCAATTGACTGTTTCCAAAAAGAGTTATAATCAGACACAACATAAATATTGGTAACTATAAATAACATATGTTGTAATCATTAGAAATGAGCACAATAAATATGTAATCAAATTTCCTGCATATGTTAATCATTTATCATAAGTTAGCTAAAAATTACATGATATGTGTATGCTACACATAACTTAGATGACAACATGAACAATATGCAACATTGTAAACACGAATTTTTTTTACCTTATATATGGAATGCAAGATCATCAACAGAAGGGGTGACGATGTTTGTAGTCATTGATTATCTTCTTCTTCATCATCATCATCATCATCATCATCATCATCATCATCATCACCATCATCACCATCATCACTGCCATCATCATCACCATCATCACCATCATCATCGCCATCATCACCATCACCATCATCATCATCATCACCATCATCATCATCATCACCACCATCACCATCATCGTCATCATCATCACTATCATCTTGATCTTCATCATCTGCTTCTTCATCATCTTCAATATCTTCTTCTTCCATAACATTATACTTTATCAGCCTTCCTCTTGGATCATGTCTAACAAAAAATGACCAACCCTATTTATGTGGAACCTCTAAGTAAAACAATTGCTCACATTGGCTTGGAAGAACATAGGGCTCATCTCCAACTAGCTCAAATGACCTTCTATTGATCATTGTAAATCCATTATCATGTTGAATAACCGTTCTATTTGGATCATTTTGATTTAGTCGTAACCTATACCATTTGATGAAGAATAGAACTACTTTGAAGGTGTTAAATTCACACTCAATTATATCATCCAAGATGCCATAGTATTGATTTTGAGATTGTTGAGGATGTATGTCGTTTCTAGATGATATATTGGTGACCTCAAAAACTGCAGTTATCCCATAATCACAAGTTTTCTTTGTGTCATCCAACCTTTTTATGTGAAATTTGTGGCCATGATAGTACATAGCTTTGTGGTTCTTGAACTAAAATTTTTGAAGTGTGTGTAAATTATTTTCATTATGAGTTGATACAAAACACACGTCGAGTTATGATCATTAATAAATTTCTACATACCTCTCCACCTCTTAAACCCTTTACTAGATCAACTACCATTGGCATAACATTGGAATCTCCATTATGATGAGCTTCTATAACCAATGAAGCAACACCTTCCCATGTTAATGAGCAACCATTTTGTTGACATCCTTCAATCTATTCTATCATCCAATCAGGATTTTTCACAATATACAAATGTATTGCATCCCACTCTCGACCACCTCAAAAAAATACACCAATTAAAAATAACTTATATTGAAGATTTATAAGAATTAATTAACTACAATAACATCTAAGATTTACCTCTCACTTTCCTCAATCTACCTTTTCCCATCAAGTACTCCCCTTCAAATTTTTTAATTGAGTTGGGATCCCAAATACGATCTACATGGATCTTTGCTGCAAACTTAGGAAGATATTCACTAATCTACACCATGGTCTGGTATACCATATATTCCTCCACCATAGAACCCTCAAGATGTTCTCTTTATCAAACCAAGCCTTTCAAAAATTTCAAGTGCCTCTCAACCATCCACATTGACCTGGTTGTTACAGGTCCACACAATTCAATCTCCTTAACTTGATGTACGAAGTAGTGTTCTTGTGCATTGAAAAAACTTGGAGGTAAACACTTTTGTATTTCACACATCAAAAGAGGAATTTTACTCTTTCAATATTTTATATCTTCTTTATTGATTTCTTTAGATGACAACCACCTCATGTATTTTCCAAGATCATATATAACCTATTTGACATTGTTGGCGAAGTGGTGTGGGAGAGATAGAGGTAGAACATACTACAATATTTGTAAAATGATCTTGTCAATATTTTATAAAAGAATGCAATTGAAACTACATGTGGTATATAAATATATAGTGAATATAAAATAACATAAATTATCTTAATAAATGTATGTCAATCATGTGTTTTCAACCCTGGCCCAAATTCACTTTTATTTGATATGAGATTGTTTATGTTCACAGCAAATCCTGTGGGAAATCATATTTTTTTATGACTTCTTTTATAGCATTGCTTTGCTGCTCTGACAATAACCAACAAAGGGCACTTGTATCAATCTGGTCTCCATTTTTATTTGATCGAATGTCATTTTTCACTGCATGGTTGGATTCTTCAATGTCACTACAAGTTTTGACAATTTGATCTTTGTCACACCTTCCATCCAAGATTTTTCATAATGTCTCTATTACATTCTTTCCAATATGCATAGGATCAAACAAATACACAATTGGGAGTTTCTCATAGTAAGACAACCTAGTAAATTGTGTAGGATAAATTTTTAGTCCTTTTGGAAGTTGGTCATTGATGCCTTGACGACCTTCACAAGCATCCATCACATCACTGGTAAACAAAACACAATATCGAAATATAAATTTGAAACAAAAACCATCAAATGGAATGACATTACCTCGATGATTTATTTTATTGTATGCCAACTTCCATAGGTGAGGTGTCATTCTCAGTGGCTTTGACGTAGTCTCTTCTAGACCTTTGAAAAGATGTTTTTTGGTAATTTGGTACTTATGATTTATGTGCAAAAAGTGTCTATTCTCATTGAACACCTACTTTCTTAAACTTTTTGAATGATGAGATTTCATCTTTGGACCACAAACTAGACATGCAAAATTTCCCTTTGTCCGAAGACCTACAAGATCGTGTATAATTGGATTAAATGTGTTAACTTTGACATACCAAAAAAGAGGTGTCAAGAAGAGAACATACCACAAAAATGCATTAGCCTAAGGGCATCATGTATTGTCCATACAAGTATTGCATGAAATTGAAATTGTCTTTGTCCTATTGGTCTACAGATGTCATACATAGTAACCCCGTTCCATAACACCACCAACTCATCAATAAGGGGTTCAATATATATGTTGATATCTTTAACTTGGTACTTACCTAGTTGAATGAACAAAAATATTACATAATTATTATGACCATTTGATGGATTAGTAATAATAAATTAATTGAGATGACCACTAAATCAAAAAATACCTGGAACAATCAATGTCAACATTATGTGCTCTCTCTTTATGGAAAACCAAGGAGGTATGTTATTATTGATAACAAAAATAGGCCACACCGAGTAAGTAGATCTCATCTCTGCAAAAGGATTGACACCGTCTGCTACCAGTGAAAGCTTGAGATTACAAGGTTCTTCTTTAAAGTCTGGCTATTTTTCCTCTATTTCCTTAAATGCCAAACCATCTACAGGCATTCACATAATGTCATCTTGACTTCTATTGCGTGCATGGTAATCCATAAATTGTGCCAAGCTATTGCACCTGAATAATCATTGGAGACATGGAATAATAGGAATATGCCAAAGAACGTTGCGAGCACCTTTTTTGTTAATTGATCTAACTAATATCTATTGATATAACAAGTAGGGCACTGTGTTGCAAATTCATGTTGTTTATGATATATAATATGTTCATTTAGACATGCATGTATTGTTTGATACTCCATTCCAATATCTTTCATGATGGCAGATAATTCTTGGTACGAGAGAGGTAGAATGTTTGATGGTGGTAACAAACACTCACCTATCAACCTATGACCAAATATATAATTTGTTAATTTAAAGAATATTAATTGCTACACGAACCCAATGTTAATTGTAAGGGAACTATGAGTAAAATAATGAAAGAAGATGGCATACCTTAACATATGTGTCATTACTACATTGGATAAAACCATTCATAACCTTCAAGTTCACCAATAGCAATACAAAAACAAGAAGAGTTGTTTTGGAGCCTTCATATAGGGACTAGTGTGCCTTCTCAAGTAAAGGTACATCAAGATCTACATCAACATCATTATCATCATCATCATCATCTTGATCATCATCATCATCTTGATCATCGTGATCATTTTGATCATCGTGATCTTCATCATCCTAGTCTTCTTCCATGGTATCATTACCTTCTACTTCAATATTCACACCTCCATGTTCCCTCATTTGGAAATCTGCATTCTCTGAATTGTCATGGTCCATAACATGAAACTCAAGGATGTTGACCTATATGAAAATGATGACCTTATATTAACCATGACCATGATGTCATCATCAAATCTTATGTAATTTATAAACTATTAAAATACATACCAATGGGCGATATTCATTTCCCCCTTCAATGTGACCATGTTGCCTACAATGTTGCTCAACTGTTGTGATTAGATATCTTTGAGTCTTTAAGCCCTTACACATTTTGCAAGGACAATAAAATTTTCCATCACCTTTTCTTTTTAAGTTAGACTATAGTCTAGCAATTGTCTCCCTATTTTTTTGTGCATTGATATTGTTAGATATGGTCTTTCTTGAATAGAATGACTCGTTGGTGAAAGAAGGATGATTTGTTTGTAACCTATAGATGGAGTAGTAAGAGGAAGACACATATAGAAAGGAGTTAGGTCTGTGAACCAAGTAGGAGTTACGACATGCTAGAGTGGGGTCAACCCAAGATATTTTGGAATCTTGAAGAACCTGGTAAAGGGTATCTAGAAAGGTGAAAATAAACAAGTATTTTTACAACTACAAAGGAGGAATTGAGAGCATTATAAATAATGAAGAAGAAACTTAAATCCATATAGCTTCACCTCTATTTACAATTTGACCTTTTTGCATGTGAAATATGACAATAGAAAAAATTTCCATTCACATTTTCACTTAAAAAAGAACACCAAATATACCTTTGCAACAATATCTTCTTTAGATTCTTCAGAATTGCAAGCTCCTGTGCAGAAAAAAGATGAGATGTACTAAGTAATTTTTGATGGGCAATATTTAAACAAATCAACTATCAAAAAAATAATTTATGAAATTCAGTTGCTTTATTATGTATTGAAGACTTGGCAAGATGTTCCCACATCTATCTATAGAATGCCTGTCTGCATGGTTGTTTGCAAATAGTCTAGTATGGTGCCACTTTTAAACAACAAAAAATGTCATTGGGGTTGGTAATTTGGCTCAAGAGATGCACAAGCCTATTGACACCATAGAGCTTTTAGTTTATATAGCATTCAACTATCTTTTTTAACAAAATCCAAAGAGAATACAAACAAACTAATGAGCCGTGTCTATCTCAATTGAATAGCAAGTACTATAGTGAGTATTAGGAAACTGACCTTGCGAATAGCATCCAATTCATAAAGTAGAACTTGGTAAAACTGTCCTTCACTTACACAATCTCTGAATAAATACCAAAGCTATCAGTAAGGAGACATAAGAAATGCAGAACTAAATGTCACCACAAAAACCAATCAAAATGAAATAAATTACTTATAAAATATGATTCGCAATGGCTTTTGTCCTGTTGCTCTACGAAAACAAATCAGTAGCTCCCTGCAAAGAATCAAAGTGAAATAATCATTCAAATTTCCTAATGATCAAGGTAGAAATTGTGCTCTAGAGGGTTTTCTCCTCATCGCCATTTAATAATTCAAAACATGTCCCTAATCCATAGTGTGTGAAGTTGTAAAATTTTTCCCCAAGTTAATTCTTTGTGACTTCAGGCCAGTCTTGGGATGCAACCACCTGACATTTGCACCAAATTCCCAAATATTAAGATAAGCATTTCTCATATGAATTGTGTGAACTAGAACAACAACAAACAATGATCTACATTGAAAACCTACTACCACTATTGATGGACTAGAATCTTCTCTAGGGTGTGGATGTCTAACTTCTACCCCATAGGAGTCTAAAAGGCATTGTGAACTTTTTAATCAAGTAATGTTTCTTACTTGTAAGAAAACCTTAGAAACACAAAAGGCGATAATCTAAAAAGTTCTCCACAATTGCACATTAAATAAATAGCAATAGATCTGCAAAATAATAAAAAGGAAACTCAACACCAACTTGTATCAAGAATAATTGATCAAACTTAGATCACCTCAATGTGAAAATTCATTTAAGATATGGTGATTAAAAGTTAGGTTTTTTTCTCAAAATCGCTACAACTCAAAGGACCAAATCTTTGTTGATTAGTTTAACATAGATTGGTGAACTAAAAAATTCATAATAAAAATATGATTTTTTTCCACACTTGTTCAAACCATATAATGAATGACAAAAAATGAATTGTATACGGGTCACTCCAAATCCTTAGCTTTTAATACACTTCATAGATGAGATTGCATTATATGGTTTGAACAAGATGTGGAAAAAAATGAAATGATAGAGTCACTCCAAATCCTTAGCTTTTAATATGCTTCATAGATGAGATTGATCATGACTCTATTGATGATTTGGAGTGATAAGGATACAAATAGAGTGTAGTTGCTTTGTAAGCTCATGGATTTTAAGTCATTTTGAAGGTCACTATGTTGGAACAGTAAGAACCAAAGTAGTGTATGGAATAGTCAGAGCTTTAAGTAATATATGAAATCTAAAATTACTTGTAACATCAAACAATCACTTAGATATGGCTTAGAGAACCTAAAAATGAAAACATTATAGGGAAGCATCTAGCACAAACAAAGTATTTTTCACATACTTTGCATGGATTATAATTTTACAAACTTGGAGACAAATAAAGCTCACTTAACCTTGAACAAAACTAATATTTGTTCTTCAAAAGTAATGAAGATAGTAGAATACCCAAAAAACTTAACTTAGATTTGGTTGAATTTAACAAGAAGGTTCTAAAGAACATTCATTAGAGAAATCAATTCAAAGGTAATGTCTTGTTGCATATGGTAAGAGAATTTCACTTTCTAAAAGAAATAGAATGCTTACTAGCTCTATGACACATTTTGATATAAAGAATTATAGTGACTAGTCAAAATATCAATACAGTCAATTTCATATTATATGTCAAATTTTATAGTGCAACTTGACTTCGAAAGGCATAGGTATTATCTTCAATTTTTTAGCTCCTATTATTTAAGTAGACTTTGATGCAATGAAGCTTGAACTCTATTTTGAAAAGAAAATAGTTGTTGATTATTTAACTTCCACCAGTGCCACTTATTCAATTTATATAAAAAAAACCAGCAATATTTGATTATAATTTCCATGATAAGTTGATGTAAAAAGAAATAGAATGAAAGTATAGTAATAGTCATGATTGAGTTGAAGACAAATTTATGGTATTCATTGATTGTGAAGGATATCAAAATCATATATTATAGATTTGAAATTTTGAAATAGAAGAAGATGTGAATGTTAATTTTAATTCTAATCCAAAATATAGTTCTAGATATTTTTAATGGTTATATACATACTCTTGTCAAGAAATAAGGTTATTACTTTTAGAATAACATTTAATCTTCAAAGCCACCCAAATGAAAACACACAATATTTTGGTCTTTTTTTTTTTTCAATAATCCACTTATTTAATGAGCAATCATATCATTGAAAGCTTCATTATAGTATTTATAAAGGTCTTAAATTTTGTCAATTACAATTTTCCGTAGAAAGAAAAGAAGTTACCAATTGCCCAGCCTAGATAATTTTTTTGAAGGAGATCTATGTTGTGGAAAACTTCCAAGAAATTTAAGTTACACTTCAAAAAAAACAAAGAAACACAAAGTCAGATGGTACTTTCTGATTCTATAAATTCCATTTAATCCTAATATTAACATAAAATAGAACAAGTTTAAATGACCATAAACAAATTGGCTTTAGAAACTTTCATTAATTCTTGTAAATTTTTGAAACATTTAAATTGAAACCCAAAGTAACATGAATATTTGGACTTAGTTATCAAACCTTATTTTAGTAGCATACTAAGGACTCCAAGAGCCTTATAGCAACCAAGGAGGGTGGAAGTAATCCACCATTAGTAAGAAATAAAGATTGCATGTGCATATAGCCTCAATCAGAGAGGATGATCTTAACAAGAACATCACATAAGAAATAAGATTAAATATCAGAAACAACGATAAAAAAATTTAGACTGACCATTATATCAAGCCATCATTTGGATAAAAAAGTGGATCATCACATACACAAAATTGATGAACATTAGAAACAATGATGAGCATATTACTTTGAGATTGATTTAAAGTTCTATATTTGATTGATACAATATAGAAATAATATTCAACAATATAAAACCCTCCAAAATTAGCAGTAAAAACTTCAAGAGATGATACCAAACCGTGCTGTAGCCCTAGGCTTCTTATAATTTTTGTTGAATTTTTGTGTGTTCAGATTCAATTAGGGTTCAAATACACTTTTCTATTTTAGTGTTAGTTGTCACTCTAAGAATGATGCCATCAATACTTCCTGATATTGTAGTCAATGTCATGAATCTCTCTTATCAGTGACTTGAAAACCTCACTTTTCTTTTATAGATGCCTATTATGTTGCCGAAGTTTACAAAACCACCTTAAAAGTGCATATAAATACAATAGTCAATTAAACCTGTTTGATGTACCTAAGAAGAGCAAAGTCATCAATCCTTAGGCTCAAATTCAAATTATTGAAAGAAAATTTTATAATATGCAAAGTCTTGCCTCAAGAAAGTCTGTCATTATTTCCTTAGAATGCTTCATCAAGAGAAATGGCTCAAACAATGAGTGGTTTATAAGATGTGTAGACTATCAACAATTGATAACTTATTATGAAATATATAATATAAACTACCAACAATTATGCATAAATATGTCTAATACATAAAACTAATAAATAATATAACCTACAACATGTGCCTAAGGAAATAAATTTTCATCAATACATGAGAATGTTGTAATGTGCAAAGTCTTCTATCAAGAAAGTCTATGCCTATTGCCTAAATATGTTTTCGAAAATGTAGCAGTTTACCAAACAATGGTTGGTTACAAGAATGTATTTATCAACAATAAAAAAGAATTAAGACATTTGTGAATGCAATAAAAATTTGATTGAACATTAAAGGTCATGATGATGCATAAAACAAACTACAATCATTTCTCACAAAATTGTGTCATCATGTGTGTGCAGTGTGCATGCCTATACACTTAGACAAGGAAAATTGTTTGATGAGAGGTGACTGCAATTGTATTATTCATCATAATATTCTCCAATATTTATTCATCACTTTTATTATGCTAATTCATACCTGTATATTGTCGATGGCTACATTAAACATCCACTATTTGATGAAAGAAACCAAATATATCCATCATGATGCTGGAAACTAACTAACTAGCTAACTAAGTGTGTGCGTCTATGATAGCTTGCTCTTTGTTACTATAGGGGAAACCTCTACTTTCCATAGCCTAGTCCCGTGAGAGCATTAGGTTCTGGTCTATACTTGTATATAAAGATATATAAATACACTAAGTGTATAAATTGTGAAAGGCTATTGCATTTTGTTTACTGCATCATTATGATCTTTAGTAATCATTTAACATTTTTATTTCTCTCATTCATTGCCTTTTCCTATCCATATATCTATGTTGATTACCTATAAACTACACACTAATTAATGAACTATTTCTCTTCTAAGAATGTGTGGACTATTTCTATAGTTGATTGAAATTGATATGTTTACCAAGAGCTATCAGGTGCATCCAAAGACTTATGATATAGAGTACTGGTTCCTTTTTTGCAACAATAACCAAGGTTCATATACCATCAGTGTGATAAGACAATCCTAGAGAGTATGTGCTAAAGTGGTAATGTAATGTCAAACTCAAGGTAAAATTACACTATTAAGCACCAAGTTTCTAACATAACCATCTATATGGCATTGATCATAAGAAGAAATACTTTCATCAATTTAGAGAATCAAGTCTCCAACATAAGCATCTATATGACGTTGATCATAAGAATAAATACTTTCATCAATTCAAAGAATCTAATTAATTTTGGAATAGTTTAGACCGAATTCCAAGGGGCAAATGTAAATAGATCGATACCCAAAGTCTCTTAACTATTCAGTCTCTTCATTGATCTGATTATTCCATGAAACTAAGGGCCCATTTAACTGCAAACAAAACATCATTGCAGATGGTTTAAATAGATCAAAATGTAAACATGGGCAACTTTGGTTAATGCAAATATATCGTACATTGGACTCACCCTACCAATCACGGTCGACACATTCATGGGTGAGTCAAGGCATTTTAAGGAGACCTTGCTCCAATTGCTGTCTATAGCCAATACTGGCACACTGACCATATTAATTTTGTATAGGTGATTATGCCTTCTAAACTTGATAATAGCACTTAATGCTTTAATCATAGTATAGAGTATGAAGGAAAATTAACATCTTAGTTAATGATACAAATAATACATTTGAAGTGACAATCAATTGAGTGAGAATTCTGTGAAATGGAAGTTTAAAGGTTTAATTTGGTTGAGATTAAACCTAAAGTGAACTTGTTCATAAACATTCAAAATTAGGGAAAAGAATTAAAAGATAAATCATTATCCTTAATGATTCCTTTTAACTAAAATAATTTTTACTAAATTTTGTCTTGAAAAAGAATCTACAAAAAGCTACTTTGTGCCGAGAAAGAAAAACATAAAGAATTTGTGCATGAACAAAGGAAAAGGGAGAAGAAAAAAACTATACTTTTGGTTGAGTCAGGTGTAAGGAATGATTTTACTCTAAAGAAAGACCTTAATAACGTAAGATGAACACCTTCAAGTTTATCTTGGAAACAAGTAATCAGTTAGGCATCTACCTTCCATCTTGTCATACTGATGTAATACTTCTTCTAATACAAGAATAAGAGTTCAATATAGAATATTATAATCTATAATCATATATCAAATAGTAAAAAAAAGCTGTCTATAATATAAAGTCCAGCATAAAAAATGGCCTCGCTATGCAAGAATGAAACTGAAGGTAGGTTACTTTAAATATACATCACATAACCTAAGACAATCCTAGATAAAAGAGATGCTTTAAGTAAACAATGAAGACATTAAAAAATTTGATAATCACCTTTGTCAGCGATTTGATATGCCTCTATTATCAAAGTAGAAAATAAAGCTTGAAGGATATGTGCTCTGTGTCTATACAAGAGAAAAGGCATTGAAAGGAATCAAATAGAATGTTCTTTTTGAGTAAAGGTGCTTAAAATCTTGGATAAAGAATAGTTTTTTTATGCTCTTCATTATAAACACATGTGAGGTGGGTAAAATCTTTAATAAAGAACAGTTGTCTAAGATTTTCCATCTGAGTTACTTAAACTCATGAAGAGAACAATTTTTCAAGCTCTTCCACTATGAACCAATCTTAAGGTGTCTAGAATCTTTAATAAAAATTAGTTTCTTATGGTCTTGAGCTATTAAGCCATCTTAGTTTCTATTTTTCTCTTGACTATCCCTGAACCCTAAACCCTATCGTAGCCTCTTCTACTGCATCTTGAAGACCTAAGGATGGATACTTGGATAAAATTCCCAAGGTCTTGTGCCATATACCTTGCCTCCCCACTAGAATTGAAATATTCTTGACAATGCTATCTCCATTCAGATCAAACACAAACACATAATCCACTAAAATTTTACCTGTTACATCCCTACACAATGCCAAGTCCTCTCTTCCAAAAGTTCCCTTGAAAATCTATGCCCTCATGCGAGCGAAATGCTAGAATGCAAAAAATATATGTACTAAAATCGTTGTGAATTTGATGCTATATAATATTATTCTAAATTTAAGAATATTAAAGACAAATAGAAAGGATTTATATGTCCTCATCAAATTTTTTACACATTACCAAGAAACTAGCGGGAGCAAGGTTTTATCACTTAATATAGTAGAAGGAATTGAAGGAGTTGAAGTGCCCTTGGATTGATGCAGGCGGAACCATATCAAATCTTTGGACATACCATTAACTCACTAAAGAGTAGAGCTTTCAATCGCCAGAAGTTTTAACCCGCATATATTTTGACTTCATGAATACTCTGGAACCCTCGACACCAAATGAAATGTGATATTTTTTCCCTTTTTTTGTTTTGTTTTATGTTGTGGTGTGCGTCACAATTGTGACCAAAATAATTGGTCACAATTGCAACCAACACGAGCATGCTATTAAAAAAAAAACAAAAATTTGCTTTATAAATTGACCAACCAACCCATTTAAAAGACAGTCAAAATTTTTGGTCAAAATTTAGGGTAAAAGTTACTAGTGTACCCTTTCCTAGCCTTCAATTTTTGCAACTCTTGATAGCTTGTCCTCCTTTCAAGCTTTGTCTCCTTGAGTCTCCACACTCAATGTACTAGTGCAATCAACTCTTCATGACCACTTGTAGTAAAGCCTCTATGCTCTTCCTTCTCCTAGATGTCTCCTCCTTGATACCCTTCTAACTACTTTGTAGATTTGGCTCTTTAGCAATAATAGTATCAGCAGCTCTTTGCTTCTTGGTCTATGACTTCTTAAATAGAAGTCTCGAAGTACCTTTTCCCACTTGTTTCTTCCATTTTTCAATTTCAATTCACATGTATTAGGTAGGATTCATTGCATCTAACCTATATTCTATTTGCTCTATAGACTTCTTGAATAATCCTTTAGAATTTGCCCAAAAACAATTTACATAGGATTTTGTGCCACCAACTTGTCATCCTTATCTTCCAACTTATTCACAAAACTCAATGTAATCATTATGTCAGCTTAGATTTGGTGAATCTTCATCTTTTGAAATAATGCAGTAGCTTGGCACTACTAAAATACTAGTGCTTGGCACATACTGTGTTACTCAGCATCAACTATGTTTTTCCTAGTGCTCGACACCTAAAGATCACTCGACACCAACTAAAAATTTTCTGATGCTTGGCACCTAATCTTCACTCGGCACATGAAGATACTCGACACACGCTATAATTGTCTGTTACTTGGCTTCTACTAAAAACTTTCTTGGCTTCAACTAACTTGCTTGACACCCACTTATGACCTTACTTTAAACTTTGTAGTCAACCTTGTTACAACTTCTTCCTCCAATGTTTTGAAGTGTGACCAACCTCTGTATCCTTGAGTATGTCATCAATACATTACTTAACCATTGTCTTAACTGATCCTTGCACTTCATTACAACATCATAACTCAACCTTTCCCTTAGGTGCTCTTGTTACATCTTGTTGATCAAATCCTCTTCATCAATCAACTAAGTGATAGTACTTGAATCTTATAAGCAAATATCATCCCTACAAATAGCAGGTTTGACATCAATGAAAAAATAATGATTGAAAACATTTTTTTACAACAATCTCCCTCTTTGATCTTAAAAGACAATGAGCTTTTCAATCAGATTTCCAACAATCTCCCTCTTTGGCATTGATGGAAAACCAAACTGATCAACCATCAGACTAAACTATTCAACCACAAGCTTACTAGGTTAGAATAGAAAGTCAAATGCCAAAAAAGTAAATTCTAACATCACATCTCCTTCTACTATTATGATTGCTTCATTTCAACTTCTCTCTCTTTGCTGATGTATCCTTATTCTTTGTCTTTCTCCCTCAGTATTACTCAACTTCTACTATTCTGATCAACATCTTACAACTTCTCCTTCTATCTTTTTTGATTAGTTTTAAATATCTTCTCCCTCTTTTCTGATTCTTTATCTTCAACACTTGTTGATTAGACGTCTACTTCTCCCTCTTTAACAACAATGCCAAAGACATATTAGTATCTTTAATATGCAAATGCAGCTTATACAGGTTTATTCAATGTCTCCCTCTGTCACCTTGCTTGCGACTGATTTGAAATTTTAGCACTTCTACTACTTTAGGCATGGATCCCAAAGTAAACATCCTCTACATCAATGTATAAAATCTTCAACATTCAACTTATTTGATGCAGGGCATACTTGCTCTTTGGTTTAAGTAGCCTTTGCTAGGGGTATCACCCCTAACTTACCTTTAAGATACTCAAAAGCATCTTTTGGTAGTGGTTTTGTGAAGATATCAACAATCTATTCCTTTGAGCTAACATATTCCATCTTCACTTGTTTGTCTTCCACTAGCTCTCTTACATAGTGATACTTGATCGCAATATGCTTAGTTCTAGCATGCATTACTGGATTCTTTGATATATCGATAGCACTTATATTATCACAATAAAGTATCATAGGCTCAATTACCTCTTCCTTCATACCTTGCAAATTTTTTTTGATCCATACAATATTGGTGCAATTTATAGCAACTGCCACATATTCAGCTTCAGCAGTAAACTGTGAGGTGCAACTTTTCTTTTTGTTGGTCCATGTAATCAACCTTTTTCCTAAGAAAAGTGCTCCTTAACTGGTGCTTTTTCTATCATTAATATTACCTCCCCAATCTGAATCAGTGTAGGCTTTCAATTCAAACTTCTCATTCGTCTTATAGTATAAACCAAAGTCATCTGTTCCTTTCAGGTATCTCAATATTCTCTTTGTTGCCATTAAATGATTTTCTCTAGGATTGGTAGAAAATCTTGCTAATATTCCAATAGCTAAAGCAATGTCTGGTCTATTATGTACAACATATTGCAGTTTTCCAATCATTGACCTATACAATGTCTGATTTACTTCAGCAGATTCATGATTCTTGGATAGTTTATGGCCTATTGCCATTGGTGTGCTGATTGGTTTTGAGTCTTCTAGCCCAAATGTTTTGAGTACTTCCTTGATGTATTTGGATTGGGTCACAAATATGCCATGCTTCAACTCATGTACTTGTAATCCAACAAAGAATTTGATTGCTCCAAACATTGACATCTCAAATTCATCTTTCATTTGATCAGCAAAATCTTTGCATAAAACATCTTTTCCTCCAAATATTATATCATTAACAAAGAATTTTGATATCAAAATTTCTTTACCTTCCTTAGCTTTGATGTACAAATTGTTGTTGTTGTCATCTGTTCTTTCAAATACTATCTTCACAAGATATTTGTGCAACCTCTCATACCATTCTCTAGGTGCTTGCTTTAATCCATAAAGTGCTTTGTGTAGCTTGCAGACCATGTCCTTGTTCTTCTCATCAAAAAATCCCTTTGGTTGTTCTATGTAAACTTCCTCTTCCAGTATACCATTCAGAAAAGTAGACTTCACATCCATTTTGTAGACTTTGAAACCTTTATATGCAACTTATGCAAGTAATATTCTTACTCCTTCCATTCTTGCAATAGGGGAAAATGTCTGTCAATAATCCAGTCCTTCTTCTTGTGCATAGCCTTTGCAAACTAGTCTGGCTTTGTTTCTTGTCATCTCACCATTCTCATCAAGTTTGTTTCTAAACACCCATTTTGTACAAATCGCATTCTTATCAGCTGGTCTAAGAACTAGAGACCATGTTTTGTTTTTCTCAATTTGATCTATTTCTTCTTCCATGGATTTTATACCATTCATCATCTTGTAGTGTATCTTTCACTATTTTGGGTTCAACCTTGCTCAATAGACATGATTCACTTCTGAGCCTATTCCTTGTCATTATTTTGGCATCCTTGTCACCAATGATTTGATCTATAGGGTGATGTTTTCTCACATACTTGGCTAATCTGGGTTCAATCCTTCTTTCCACGTTTGATCCTTCAACTTTAGAGTCATTTCATTCTTATTCATCTCAAATTTCATCATTCCTTTCTTACATACTATTTTCAAAATCAGGATGTGCATTTTTTGCATTCTACAGCTCAACTTATGAATGTAACTTGACATTCATTGGTTGTGACTCGACGGAAACTAAAGTTTGTTGCTAATTCCTAACTTGATTTGCAGCATTTTCTTCAAGTATCATTCCTTCATAGAAGTATACAAAGGATCTATAATCCTCTATTTTCTTTGACTCATCAACTCAAACTTCTGCATGCTCATCAAAATTTACATTTGCACTCTCCACAAATTTGTTAATGTTAACATTCAAACGCTTATATGCCTTCATTAGTTTTTGCATCAAACTTGTCATTTCTTGTATCTTTTAGAATATAGCATTTACAACCAAATAATTTAAAATGTTTAACATTAGGTGAATGACCATACCATAATTGAAAAGGTGTTGCATTTGTACCTTTCTTGACTTGAACTCTATTCAGCCTATAGACTACAGTACTTACATATTCTCTCCAATACTTTAGTGCAACATTTTTCTCCATCATCAAGGTTCTAGCACAGTCAATCACTAACCTATTCCTCCTTTTAGCAATACCATTTCATGGTAGAGTTCTTGGTACTGATGTTTTCCTTTTGATACCTTTTTCATTGTAGAATGTTTCAAACTCTCTTGATGTGAACTCACCTCCTCTATCTGACCTTAGGCATTTCATGTTCTTTCCTGTTTCCTTCTCAACTCTATCCAAAGACCACTTAAACATTTGGAATGCATTAGATTTTTTCTTTAAGAACATAGCAGTCATCATCCTAGAGTAGTCATCTACAAATATCATTATGTATCTGTCTCCTAGGTAGCTTTGCACTTCTATTGGGCCACATAAGTCTATGTGAACTAACTCTAGTACTTCATTGGAAGTGTATGTTTTTCTTTTGAAACTAGACTTAGTCATGTTTCCTAGTTGACATTATTTTCACATTGTGTTTTTAGGTTTTTTCAACTTGGGCAACCCTTTGACTTTCTTTTTCTTGTTGATGCTAATCAGTTTATCAAAGTTCACATGACACAGCCTTTTATGCCATAACCACACATCATCGAGTCTAATAACAAGACATATTGCATCTTCCATATCTAGGTAAAATAGATTACTCCTAGTTTGTTCACCCTTTCTTATCAGATTTCTATTTGTGTCATAGATCTTATTAGTTTTGTTTCCAAATTCAACTTTGCAACCTACATTGCCTAATTATGATACACTCAACAACTTGTAGTTCAATCCTTCAACATAGTATGCATTATCACATGAAATTTTCTTTGTAAGTTTAATAGAGACTTTTCCTTTGATTTGACATGGGGCATCATTACCAAATCTAACACTATTTCAATCATATTGAGTAAAGGTAATGAACTTACTTTTATCTCATGTCATGTGATGTGAGCATCCACTGTCTATGATCCACTTTTCATTCTTGTTCACACAGTTAACTAAAGTTGTTGCTTCATCTTCATCTTTGTCTGATTCATCCTTCATGGATACATAGACTACTTCATCATCATTCTCATCAAAATCTTTTTCAACAATGTAGCATCTCTTGCCTTTCTCCTTGTAATCTTTGCTGTCATCTTCTCTTTTGTTCCTGTACTTGTTTCCTTCTTTATAGTTCTTTTTCTGTGGACATCTTGTAGCTATATGACCTACTTCATTGCAATTGAAACATAGGATAGGGATCTTACCTTTGAATTTTCCTTTACCTCTATGGAATCTCCTAGCTAGTAGTGCTTCTAACTATTCCACACCTTCTTCATCTATGCTACTATCACTAGATGCATGTTTTCCTTTTCTTCTTTTCTTGCTTGATGTTTCCTCCTCAGTATCTTTTATTGTCATCTTGGCCTTGAAAGTAGATTCAAGGTTCTTAGGTCTGTAGTTGTCAAAATTGGATAGCTCAAATGTAGCAAGTCTTCCCACTATTCCTTCAAAGGTTAGTGTGTTCCCTTGTACACATCTTAGCTCTTGGATGGTTCAAACTCTTATAGCATAGATAGGGAGTAAAGTTCTTAAGTATTTGCTAATAGCTATTTCTTCTTCTAGTTGTCCACCTAGACTCCTTATTGCACTCACCACTTCTTTCATTCTTGTAGCATACTGAGCAACATTTTCACCTTCTTCCATCTTCATGTCATCAAAACTTCCTCTTAAGCTTCCTCTCTTTTCTCTCTAGACATTTTGATCTCCTCCATAGATTTCTGATAAGGTTTTCTACATTTTGAATGCAGTGTCATGTTCTTTGATGTCATCATATTTTGCATAGCTGAGTGCAAAGGCAATCTCCAACATTGCTTGGTTATGCTCCTTTTTGTTCAAATCATTGGCAGTGAGAGGTCCTACTTGAGTTACATGTTCTATTCTAATTGAGGTTTGTGCATAGTCACCTATTGATCCAAGGTGCAATTTCATCAAACTCTTCCATGTAGCAAAGTTTTCTTCGTTCATTGGGAACTTCTCTCTTGGACATCTTGATGTTTTTTCTTCTAGTACCTTGAAACTAAATCAACAGATGGCTCTAATACCAATTGTTAGAATTATTTTAGAATAACCGGGGGCAAAGGGGCGGGGTGGGGGGGGGGGGGGTGGGGTGGGGTGAATCAATTGTTCAAAGTCCAGATGTCCTATTCAATTTTTCACTAGGTATAGTGGATCCATTCAACCATTCTATCATCCAAGCTTTAACTTATCTAATCAACAAGTTACTCTAAATCAACTTGCAAGCATAGCACATAAGAAATCAACACATGGCATAGTGATTTATGTGAAAACCCAATTTGGAAAAAATCACCATTAACATGCTACTCAATTCTCACTCTTTTGAAGTGATGCCCTATGAAAGGCCTACTTTGTTAAAGGCTTACAACACACTGTTAAACATCACCTTGTTAGAGGATTTAACCACCCTATTAGAAGTGGGCATGGTTAGAGGACTTTAGAACATTCACTTGGAATGCCACCCTATTAAAGGATTTACAAATGGCTATCAAGCCAACCTAAGCCCATAGGATTTTTAAATCTAATATAATTGCTAGAGAATATTAGAAAGTCTTGACTTGACTACGACATACAACTCATCTTGCAAATTTCAGATCACTTCTTAGCTCATACCCTTGCCTAGCGTTCAATCTCTACAACTCTTGACAGCTTGTTCTCCTTTCAAGCTTTGTCTCCTTGAGTCTCCACACTCAATGTACCAGTACAATCAACTCTTCGTGACCACTCATAGAAGCAGAGCCTCTGTGTTCTTCCTTCTCCTAGATGTCTCCTCCTTGACACCCTTCTAACTACTTTGCAGATTTGGCTCTTTAGCAGCAATAGTATCAACAGCTCTTTGCTCCTTGGTCTATGAATTCTTAAATAGAAGTCTTGGAGTACCTTTTTCGGCTCATTTCTTCCATTTTTCAATTTCAATTCACATGGATTAGGTAGAATTCATTGTATCTAACACATATTCTATTTCCTCTAGAAACTTCTTGAATAATCCTTTAGAATCCACCCAAAAATAGTTTACATAGGATTTTGTGCCACCAACTTGTCATCCTTATCTTCCAACTCATTCAAAAAATTCAATGTAATCACTATGTTAGCTTAGATTTGACGAATCTTCATCTTTTGAAATAATGCAGCAGCTCAGCATTATTGAAATATTGGTGCTCGACACATACTCTGTTACTCAACATCAACTGCGTTTTTCCTAATGCTAGGCATCTAAAGATCACTCGGCACCAATTGAAATTTTTTTGATGCTCGGCACCTGATCTTCACTCGACACATGAAGATCACTCAGCATACACTAGAATTTTTTGTTACTCGACTTCTATTGAAAATTTTCTCAGCTTCAACTAACTTGCTCGGCACCCACTTATGATCTTAGTTTAAGCTTTGCAGTCAACCTTGTTACAACTACCCTCTAATGTTTCTAAGTGTGACCAACCTCTGTGTCCTTGAGTATGTCATCAATACATTACTTAACCATTATCTTGATTGGTCCTTGCACTTCATTACAACTTCATAACTCAACCTTTGCCTTAGGTGCTCTTGTTACATCTTGTTGATCAAATCCTCTTCATCAATCAACTAAGTGATAGTAATTGAATCTTATAAGAAAATATCATCCCTAAAAATAGTAGGTTTAACATCAATGACAAAAAAATGATTGAAAACATTCTTTTACAACAATCTCCCTCTTTGATCTTCAACAACAATGAGCTTTTCAATCAGATTTCCAACACAAGTATGCTAGGACACATCTTTTTTCCATAACACCCCCATGTCATCAAATCATCTGTCAAAACAAAAACAACCATGTCCATGTTAGTCATTAAACATGAGAAACCTCAATACATACTTGGTGCCATGTCATGGTAAAACCTTCACTATGATAAGACATTGAGTGTTAATAATAACTATAGGTTTATGTTACCCTTTTCTGGTGAATATGATCCTTTTTCATAGAGTAACAAAGAATATGATACATCTGTTGAATGAGATGACAACAAATGACATCATACAAAGTCATGATGGTGTCTTTGTTGAAGATACAAAATGTAGACAAGCATCTATACAAATGAATGAAGCAATGAGACATTACCATAGTTCAGCAAGGCAGATAAACTCTCAAAAGGAAAATTGTTTGGAAATTGCTTGGTAGAGTGACCATTTGTAATGGAAGTGTTCTATCAAACTATTTGTTAACAATTTTTCTTCCTTAATCCTTTGGTTTATACCTTGTCTAGTGCCTACCCCAGTTTACATTATCCTAGTTTACATTTTTGTTATCATTGCCAAACTCTTTTAGGCCAGTTTTATGTTAGATGACTAGTAGCATTATTTTGAGATTATCATATATTTTTTCAAATTTAGTTGATATATGATGAGATTACTTGGTACTCTATACTTCATGTATGCATGATGATTATTCAATGATTTTAGTTATTGATGATGATCAGTTAGATGGATTACTATGTGTTTTCTTATGGATACTTACCCATACTACATGTGTATGGTGTGCGTGTTTTTTTTATATGTATGAAGTTTCTGATGTGGTTAAGGAAGGGATTCATAGTCACATGTTAGTTAGGATCTACACGATGCACCACTTTCTACCATTGCCTATTTAGTTTAGAATATTGTGTTTGTACATGCATGAATTTTATGCAGGTTGCAAGTACCAGGTATTGACTTCCCTAAATTGCCAGAATGAGCATACCCTATCACACTATCTCAATGGTAAGAGAGGGGAGATAAATTCTTAAGTCCAAATCCTAAACCTTTGAGTCATTTGTCCTAAAAAATTAGAACAAGTATCTGAGTTGTGTACCCTCAGAATGCGTCAGATGACATTAATTCATGGTTATAACCCTTTAGTTGATTTTGTATGTTTTTTTCTATGATGGGTTTTCATATTTTACCTTATGAGTCTTTGGTAAATTTTCTATTAATTAAGTTTAATTAAAAGATTAAATTAATGATTTAATTTAATGGAAAATTATTATGATATTTTAATATTTAATTATATTTAATTAATTGAGAAATTAATTAAATAAAAAGAATTAAATTTGATAAAAGTTATAAGAATAAATTTAGAATGTGATAATATTTATTTAATTTAATAATAATATATTTAGAGTTCATTTTTAAATAAATGCTAAATAATATTGTTACTTTAATTAATTAATATTTTATCAATGAAACGTTTGAAAAGAAATTAATTTATTAAAAGTTTCATGATTGCATGATATGTGCATGACATTAAATTTAATAAATTAATCTAAAAAGAAGTCAAGTGAAAATTAAATAAATTGATTTAATTAATTAATTAATGTGCATGGAAAATATTAAAGAAAGAAAAAGAAAAGTTAATTTAGAGTTGGAGTTTGGTGAGCAAGGAGTTCTCTCGAGTGAACTCATAATTAGTGCCCCGATTTTTAGGAGAGAACTCCATATCACAACTTGGGGCTCATTTTCGAATGATCACAAATTTTGGAGAAGGAAGGAATTTTCAAAAAGGAGAAGGTTCTGAGAGGAGGAAATTTCTCTACAGTTTTTGGGATGTAGCAATTAGCATTAGTGTCCAGGTATATGCTTGTGATTTTCACATATTTTAATGCGCTCATTTCTTTCCTATCTTCATCGTGTCTGTTAAATGGTTGTCTGGATAATTCTATGACGAATATATCGTATTAAGAGTTTTTGGTACTTTTGTTAATTCTTCTGTACATGGAACGTTCTTAATTGATCAATATAATCTTTCTTTCAGTAGATTTAAAATTGGGAATTAAACAGGGAAAGGGTTTTGTAATGAAATTAAAAATTTAAATGGAAAATTTGACCAGTTGGCCATATTTTCCCTATTAGGTTACTGCTGGAATTTTTATTTAAAAAATTATATAAAAAAACATTTAAATGAAAAACATTTTGCAAAAAATATTATTATAAAAAAATTATATTAAAAAGGAGGGGGAGGGAATTATTGTACCCCCTTGTCGCCATCCTACAACCAGTACCTTCCATCGTAGGTACTGCGACGATAGGGTACTTTGTACCCGGTCGTTGTAGGCCTTGCGAGAACAGGGTACTATGGCCGCATGACGTATATTACAGTCGGTGGGCTATAATCACTTATTTAATTATTTTTTAAAAAAGTTTTTAAATTTTATTAAAATTTAATTTAATTAAAGTTTTAAAATATTATTTATTATAATTTGTTTTTAAATATTATTTTATTAATAAAATTTATTAAAAGTTTTAAATTTATAATAATTAATTAATGATATTTAAATAGTTATTAATTTGTTTAAAATAAATTTATAATTAAATGTTATATAAATAGATATTAGTTTATTTTAAATGAATTTAATTTAATTTATTATGAACATTAGCTAGATGGGAGATCTTTTTAAATTTGTTGAAGATTATTTTAATTCCGATTTTAGTAGAATTACAATTATTTTATCGAAAACCAATAGGAATTTATCTTAGCAAATTTAAACAAACATATATAATTTATCCTTAGAATTTATTTTTTTAGGAAATTGATTTCAAAAATTATGGAGATAAATCTTTGTTTTATCTAAACAAATACATGGGTTAATTATAGGGAAAACAAAGAATATTTCATTACTTGATAACAAACTCTAAAAAAAAAATTGAAACCTCATATATAACTTAACCGTGTGATTTTGAAAACAAACCAAAATATGAAAATTACATCTTGTTTTCTATGTGATGTTTATTTTTGAGGTTTTAGGTTGACTAGATTGTTGGCCAATTCTAGGATGTATACTAGAGGCTTGGGAGTTTTGTGAGTGTGGTATCATGCTAACTTGATCTTGATTATTTTTGCTCAACCATATATGTGATGGTATGCTCTATGTTGAGTGTGTTTATATTGTTGATTACTATTTTCAGTGCCTTTGTGGGATGGCGAGATTTATGCTATGAGATATTTGACTTAACCATTTTTGAGTCATTGATCAGTATTATTGGGATACTTTCCAATTGTTTGTTGAGAATTGATGGGTATTGTGATTTATCTATGATGCTTTATAGTCACTTATATGGGACTGATGTGTTTTACTATGATTCTTTGATTTGTGATTTCATGAGCTTAGGGTAGGTTATCTATATGTAATGTCAGGAAGTGGCTTGCAATGGGGGTTGAGGCCTTATGTGGCTGCCAGGGTAACTCATTGTAAGTTGTTTAATAAGTGAAAACACTATACTAAATGAGAGTAAAATGAACCTAATAAGAGTCTTTGTATGTTCTTGCCCATACCTCGAGTGCTAGTACAAACTAGGATGGGAGTAGAGAGAATGCTTGGTTGCAACCTTGCATTTGTAGTATGCCTTGTCAGTACGAGAGGATAGTAGTGGCTACATAGGGATCACTAAGGGGCCAAGGTCCTGAGAAACTACCAGGGTAACTCTAGTGTAATTTGTGTGATGACACTTGCCCACTTACATGGTAGGTTTCCTATGTGTCTTGTGCGCCTCTGGGTATAGATGTTGACCTAGCTTAGAACCCTTTGAGTTAGAATACTTTTAGGATTTCTTGGACTTAGAGAGTATTTTGATATTTGGTTTGATATCCTGTTTGGGACTTGAAACTATCTCCTCAGCATGGTGGGAGTAGGCCATTTAGGTTCCATGTGGTCAGGTGGTAGTGCTTTTTCACTCTTATCATTGAGATCTATCTATAGTCACTATGGTTGGAGCTTCCTTGTCTGCATTTACTTTCATTCTTTCTATGTATCATTATGATGGATCATTATATTTCATGATGGATGTTATATCTTTTATGATGGATGGATGTATCATGTATGGTGGATGGTTTCATTTATTTTTATTGTACTTTGTATCATGAATCTGAGGAGGATGATGTATTTCTCTTTCTACATATGTATATTCTTTTAAGCCTTTCATACCCCATGACATGTACAGTGGATGATTGAGCATTCCAAATTTAATTTTTCAAGAGGCATTCAGAACAAATGTATATTATTTAAATGGACATTGGACTTTTCATTATTCTTTCATAAGGATGTGGTATCGAAGAACTTAGTATTATTTTAAATTTATATGTAATTCAATGTCTTGGGATCCTTAAGAAATGCAACTTGTTACATATGTTTTAGTTGAATGTATATTATTTCTTTCGCTACTTTATGTTTGATGTGAATGATTTATCTTTCTTGTTTCAAAAAAAAATGCTACCAAACTTAGTAAAAACTTTAGGTTATTTCTTTTGGATCCCTTGGCGGGGCATTACACCTTGACTCTTAAAATGCCCAATAGCTAATGGAAAACAAAGAAGTTAACAACATAATGGGTTAATGTAATAATCTATCAAAGGCCCCTAAATTGAAAGGCACAACTCCCTTTTAGAATGCAATATTTTCAATGAATTTTGTTTTTAAGTTTTGGGATATGCTCTTAACTAGACAACAGAAGAGGCTAGTAACTAGATTGTTCAACACTTCAAAAAACCTAGGTGATTTTTAAAGGTGGAGACTAACATATGTCATACAATCTAATCTAACTTGAATGCAAAGAAAGAAACATGCAAGAGTAGCTACGATAAAAATAGAGGAGAAGGAATGACTGAATGGGCAATTCCTAGATCACTAAGTTAACTAATATTTGACAATGCCTATATTGTCACCTTTTTAGCTACATTGTCAACCAAAATCTAGACTCCTCATACAATGAACTAAACAAAACATAAGAACTACAGTGCATAACAGAAGGAAAAGATGATGATTATGCTAAAGAAAGTAAAGCTTACTATCCATTGAAATGAAGGAAATAAAACCAAGGTTACTTACAATCATTCAATTTTCAATTACAACACATTCATTCCAAATATCATAGAGTAACTAAATGAACAACATAATTAACATGTAGACTTAGAGTCACACAAAGTAGTCCTAGCTACAAGGGTTTTCCCACAAATAACTTTTTTGATCTTATTAACTTTTCAAAAAGTCACATATATAGGCCTTTTCAAAATGGCTAGTTACATTTGATGATTGTAATGCAAAGCATCTCTGAATGAAGAAAACTAAAAATAGGACTTGATAGACTCATCATCTATTATAGAGTCTAAGCCTACTGAGGAAATGCAAAAAATGGCTACAATAGAGAAATGAGACATTAGAGAGAGAATGATAGATGTCTGAGAGAATTAGAGCATCGTGCTTTCTTTGGAGTCACTGCTTTAGCTCTGTAATCCTTCATTGCATCTATTACTTTATCTAGCTTGCCAATACATGGGATTATGATATTTTCAGCTTGGATCATCTAGTAGTTGTACATCTCTATCAACTCATTCACTCTGGGTTTGGAACTTCTATGATGCCCACCTTAAGATTGAGTCAGTTGATGAAAGCTCCTGGATCTTTGACATCTAGAAGTTGAGTGGATCAATGGCCTCATTGATAAATGCTAGTAACTTGGTCTTCATCCACCCAATCTCTACTAATCAGCCATTTCCAAATACATATGACTCTGTGTGCAACACTTTTCAAGTTTTTAAAGAGCTTCTCTATAACCTTCAGCATTACGTCATGTATTTCTTTCAGCTCACTTGTAGATCTTATAGAGATTTTCACTATAAACTCCAAAGATTGTTTCCAATGAAACAATGACTCTTTACCTATTTTAAGGATCATGTGGGAGATGACAATGTTGGTCTTCATATTGATCACTTGTTGCAACAGTGCCAACTGTTCTGTTAATCTATCTGTTGTGTTTTGCAAGGTAATTTGATGACTAGAAGCTACCCCCCTTAACTTGTGAGCATCTAATAGTAGATTTACCAAATTTTCAATTAATGGAGGACCTTGTGCCTTCATCTGATCAACCCATGCTCAGCCCATTTTCCCAAATTTCCTTTCTTGCTACAATTTCAAAAGAAAGTTCTTATTCTCTTTTGCATTTGGGTCAAACATGCTAGTTGAAGTAATTCCAAGCATAGACCTAATGTAGTCCATTAGTTCTTTGTTTGAGGTCTTGAGTACCTCTTTCTCCTCTCTCAACTCTTCTAGTCTATCCTCAATCTTGTCATTGGTAGACTTCCATATATTTACCATGGAATCATGAATAGGGATAATAATGTCCACCATTTTGATTTTAAAGTAATTAGTAGTAAGCTCGTGGAACTTGCCCTCTTTTTGAGGCTTTGCTTTCTCCATCAACATGTGGCCAGTAGAAGGATCAGTAACCAATGTTGTTATGGATCACTTTTTCTTCTTTGCTTTTGATGATGGTAGCTGAGAAGAAGTTGCTTGTGTGATGAGGTCCTTTGATGGTGTGGCTTCTTCATACCTCTACTTCTTCCAATCAATGGCCTCCTTCAACCATGACTCGGTTGAAAGGACATTGATTTTTGATTGGAGGGTAGTATGATCAAAGAGCTTCCTTGCCACTGGGGAAGTTTACTTGCTCTAAGAAATAGTGGGGAAGGCAGTGACTTTGGTTACTGAGAGGGCCAAAGTATCCCCTTTTTGTGATGTATCATGTTCTTGACCATCCATGGGGTTAGTGTCACCATCCAGATTGATGACTTGGATAGGGGAGGTGGGCTTAGCCACTAATTTTTCTTTTTCCTTCTCTCTAACTTTTCTTGTATCCAGAAGAGATCAAAAAATAGATCTTATGCTTCCTATTCTCTTCTTTCTCACTAGGGTCCACTCTACCCATTTGTACATCCTCTTTATGATCCCATGCATTAGGACCTCCATGGTATCAATGATAGGACTTGCAGGTAGGGTAGACACAATGGGAGTTCCTTTGATCTGCTCATAAGATGAGGGATGCATATAGAGGTCATCATTTGTAAGATCAAAAACATCAATAGAGTCATTATACAAGGTAATTTCATAAATTGTCAAACAAGACCAAAAATTCTCCTAGGTTTGATACTCATTGAGACATCTAGCCCAAAAATCTTCAATGTCTAGAACATGTTTGTAGGTGTATCCCAACTTCAAATGATCTCTCATAGAGTTTATTGGGTCATAGTAAGGCTTGAGTACCTCATAATCAATCAATTTGATTTTACTCTCAAGACTCTTAACTAGATTCTAAGCATCAGATCTAGAGGCATAGGAATAGGGCCCAACCACTATAGGGAAGGAAATCTCGACTATCTTCTTCACATTTCAACACAGTGTTCACTTCAAGTATTTGCTGACACAATTTGACAAGAACAACCTTGTCTTCTGGGTACTTAGGGAGTCTTTTGGGAAAATCATTAAAGAACCAATTCGTAGGTAGGAGAAGCTTCAAAATTGGATGAAAGATCACTCAAACTGGCTAATAGCCAAAATTGCTTCTAGTGAAAATCTTCACTCAGAGCAGCCTTGCAATTCTTGACATAATCTCATAGTGAAGGGATCATTCACTTTTACATACTCCTCAAAACTTCTTTGCAGCTAAAGGTGTAGGTAGAACTCATACACTCTTTTATTTTCATTTTAGTATTCAATCTTGGGAAGACCCAACCATAGGTGGTACGTAGCCAAGGCATAGATTAAATATGAAGCCATGTAAAACTTCTTGAATCCCCTTACTTAATTCAACCATGAGGCAAACTCATTGCAAATGATTTCTTCCCAATCAATCTTTAGTCCTTTGGCACATATGGCTTGCACCAAGAAGAAGTGGTGCTCAATGAATTCTAGAATTTCCTCCTTTCCTTTTAATCTAAGCAGCAATATTAAGAGGTCAAAAATCTCCCTTTTTAAATTGGTCCTAAAAAGGGTTTTTGGCATCTTGCTCTTCTTTGGGCGAGACATTTTGAACCAAGTCCTCTGCATATCCTCCTTAAAGTTTTCTTCTCATTAAACATGGATGTAGAGGATCCAAAATTGATATCATAGTATTCCTCCTTCATTGGCACACTAAATACAAACTACATCAAGGCCTTGTTTATTGAAAGAAGGAATAGACTAATCATGAAGCAAGATTTGCTTCGTCTCTAGATCATATCTTTCAATGCATTCTCTGACTAGCTCTAGAGCATGCAAAACCATGGGAAAATTGGAGCATCCAGCAATCCCCTCTCTTTCAACTTCTAGGTAATCGGGTGGATGGGCTAAGAGTTAAGCCTTTTATGAAGATCACCCAAGTCATAGAACTTGAATGATGTATCAGTTAAATCATTTAACTCACTTTCCAGACCTATAAGTTTATCATAACTTGTTGCTTTGATTTCCATTTGCTATTATTTCAAAGGATGCACTTCTCAATAAATAGTCATTTAAAATAGCAAGGAAACAAATTCGAGGCAATTCTGATGAAATAGATGCAACAATCCAAATGTTGGCGCCACATAAATGAAATTAAGTTCAACCAATGATCAGAATGACATGATTTGCAATAAGCTTCATAATCAAAAACTATTTAGAACTTTTCATTTTCATACACATACGGATTCATGCTCTCGAAAGCCATATTACTTCACTTAAAGAAAAGCCATATCATTAAAGGCCACTTACCGAAACAAGGGTTTTAGTTTGAAAGAAAATTCCTTGTTTCCTTAAGGATCTAGAATGAAGATTTATTCAATAACTTAATAATTTATTAGATAGTTTTATATTTAATTTTGTTCTTCGGGCCTCCCTTCTCCCTTATTTTTATGGCTCTTGAGTTGGACTTAGTCTGCATAATATTTTTTTGTATTCTTACATGCTCTGATCCTCATGATGGATCATGGAGTGTGATCCAAAACGTTGATGCTAAACAAACATATACAATCAAATCCAAAAATAGCTCTACAAACTATCTAAAATTGCTTTAATTCAACAAAAAGAAAAAGAAAACTGGTACTATTCCATTTGGAAATGTGAACAAATTAATGGACCATGATATATTTATGGGCAAATGTGGAGTTTGCGTTCATATATTATAGAAATATTGTGCCTAGACTTTAATTACTTGGTAAATAAAGTTAAAAAATGCTACCCAAGTCTCAATCAAGTAGATACAAAACTATCTGATTGCAGATGTCCCTTCTTGAATGATGCATTCACCTGTTCTAGAATAGTAGTAATCTTATTATTAGGGTGAAGCTTGGCTACCAACATTCTTTCCTTGAATCCATAAGCAGGAGCTTGTGCCTTCAGGTAAGCTTGCAAAAGGCACTCATATGAATGTATCCACCCATGATAGCCAGTTTTAACCAGACTATCAAATCCCTTTTCAACATTTGCAATATCTCCCTGTTATGCATATTTCTCTAATAATGAAATGAATGTCCCATAATGTGGTACTACTTACTTCTGTTTACAAACTTTTAACAAGAAAGCATCTGCCTCTTCAATGTCACCTAATTTGAGATAGGTTTTAACTATTGCCTCAAAAATCCTTGGTTGTCAGACATACACTTTACAAATTCTTTTGCTTTGAGAAAAAAATTATGCACAATAAGCAATTGGTGATGCCCTTTCATCCCAGAACTCAACATTTTCTCAAACATACTTTCTTCCTTTTTAATTTTTCCAAGCATGTATCCTAGCAATGTAAAAAGAATTTGAAATATCAAAAAGATAACTAATTGCATTCCAAACTCTTTGTACATCACTCAATTTACCAATTTCTACATATAAAAGAAGTAGAATTTGTAGACGATAGCATTGATCTTTGGCAATGGTATTATCCTCCAGTTCTTTCACTTTATATCCTCTCATTTCTAATGGTATGGTCTAAAAATATGTCTCAGCTTAGAAATGCCATATAGCCTAAAAATCAAATCTAGAACTAAAAAAGTAAAATGAGTGTGTTCTATTGAAATATTTAATGCATATTAATGTTTGTCCTTGGAGCCAAATGCCCACCTACCACACCTGACAACCTGCACAATAGCCAAAAAATTTAATATGGGTAGGTGAATTTTCAAATTTGAAAATGAGGGGGAAATTTTTTTTGGAAATGAGACAAAAAGAATGTATTGTTTAATTCATTCAATTTTTAGTAGATCAGAGAGAAGTTGCAAAGAAGGGCAGAAGAAGAAGAAGGAAGAAAGTTGATCAGTACATCAAGTCAAGTTCAGAAGATAGAAGGAATTCTACGTGTTTCTACCTATCATTCTATAAGTTTTTAGTTTATTATTTTTGACCTGTTGAAGTAGTGATTACTCCAAGAATTCATGTATGTAGCCATTAGATCTATAAGTTTAAAGTTTGAAGTTTCACTAGTTTAAAGTTTTAGGGTTATTTTAGGGTTTTCTAGTTGAAGCCAAATGCTCCCAGATTTTGTAATAGTTTGAATCAAAGTTGAATATCAAGCAAGTAGGAATATTTGAATCCATTATTCTTCTTCTATTCATTGTATTTGAGAAATTTATTTGGAAGCTTCATACTTGGGCTCTTTGGTTTTAATGGTAAAAATATTAAGTGTATGATTTAGCATACTTGGCATCCTCTTCTACTGAGCATCACATTGTAGTGACTGCCAAGCTCACTCGACATCCATTTGTGCCGAGTTTCCTTTCACTTGCCAAGCTCACTCAACATCCATTGGTGCCAAGCAATTTGTCACTCAACATCTATTGGTGTTGAGTGAAACTGCCACTTAACACCTTCATGTGATGAGAAAAATTGGCACTCGACAATAGTTAGTTCCGAGCAAAACTATTGTAGTTGTGATTTAATATTTCACATGGTATCAGAGCTTTGAGGTCCCACATTTACAATGAGTTAGGGCATATTTTTCTAGGATATTTGACATGGCACAAGATGCAGGAAATATATGGCAACAACCACCACCCTTCAATGGACAAAATTATGATACATGGGCAAAAACAATGAAGACCATAATGGTTGCAAATGATTTATGAGAGTTTGTGATTAATGGGTTCAATGATGTGATAGACCCAACTCTGTAGCAAGCTCCAAGGGCATGGTACAATAGGATTGACTCATATTTGATGAGTAATTACTTTAGCAAAAGCAATAGTGAGCCTACTCTCTACATCAAGGCAACAAATGGAAATGTGTTGATCATTGTCTTATATGTAGATGATTTGATTTTTACTAGTAATGAAAAGTCTCTAATTGGTGAGTTCAAAGAGGCCATGAAAAATGAATTTGAGATGATAGACCTTGGTCTCTTGAAGTACTTTGTAGGCATAAAAGTAAAATAAATGCATGATAGCATCTTCATCTCTTAAGAAAAATATGCAGGGTAGATCTTGGACAGGTTTAAAATGCAGAATAGTAAGCTAGTCCCCACACCAACAGTAATAGGTTTGAAGTTAAGCAAGGAATATTCTAGAAAGAGACTGGATCCAACACTATACAAGAGTATGGTTGGAAGTTTAATGTATTTGATTGCAACTTGGCCAGACTTGATGCATGCAATAAGTTAGATTTCCTGATTTATGGAAACACCAAAGGATTCCCATTGGCAAGCGGGAAAGAGGATCTTAAGGTATGTGAAAGGTACCAAGGGATTTGAAATTTTGTATACTATAGCAAATGAATTCAAGTTGGTAGGTTATATAGATAGTGATTGAGCTAGAAGTATAGATGATAGGAAGAGCACTTCTAGATATGTATTTCATATGGGATCAGGTGCAATTTCATGGACATCCAAGAAGAAAACTATTATTGCTCAATCTATAGAAGAGGCTAAATACATAGCAACAAATGCAGCAGCATGTCAAGCAATTTGGTTAAGGAGGATCTTGACAGATTTAAATGAAAGGTAAGAGGATGGAACAAAAATTTATTGTGACAACATCTTATCAATTGCATTGTCTAAGAATCCAATCTTCCATGGTAGAAGCATGCATATAAAGATCAAATATCACTTCATCAGAGAGTTGATGGAGAATGGAGATATCAAGATGGAATTTTGTAAGTCTAAGCAGCAGCTAACAGACATTTTTACTAAGCCATTAGGCATTGGAAGTTTTGTACACCTAAGAGAGTGTCTTGGTTTAGTCGACTTGGATCAACAGTGATCCTTATTTGTTTGGCTTGAGACAAAGGAGTGTTGAAATATTTAATACATATTAACGTTTGTCCTTGGAGCCAAATGCCCACCTACCACCCCCAACGACTTGCACAACAACCAAAAAATTTAATACAGGTAGGTGAATTTTCAAATTTGGAAATGAGGGGGAATTTTTTTTTGGAAATGAGACAAAAGGAATGTATAATATGTATTATTTCATTCATTCATTTTTTAGCATATCAGAGAGAAGTGTTAGAGAAGAGCAGAAGAAGAAGAAGGAAGAAAGTTGATCAGTAGATCAAGTCAAGTTTAGAAGATAGAAGGAATTCCATGTGTTTCTACCTATCATTCTATAAGTTTGTAGTTTATTGTTTTTGACCTATTGAAGCAATGATTGCTCTAGGCATTCATGTATGTAGCCATTAGAGCTGCAAGTTTAAAGTTTAAAATTAAAAGTTTCACCAGTTTAAAGTTTTAGGGTTATTTTAGGGTTTTCTAGTTGAAGCCAAATGCTCCTAGATTTTGTAATATTTTGAATCAAAGTTGAATATAAAGCAAGAAGGTATATTTGTATCCATTATTCTTCTTCTATTCATTGCATTTGAGAAATTTATTTGGAAGCTTCATACTTGGGCTCTTTGGTTTTAATGATAAAAATATTAAGTTTGTGATTCAACACAATCTGCATCCTCTTTTTCCGAGCATCACATTGTAGTGACTACTGAGCTCACTCGACATCTATTTATGTCAAGTTGAAATCACTTGCCAAGCTCACTCAACATCCATTGGTGTTGAGCACTTTGTCACTCGACATCTATTAGTCCCAAGTAAAACTCCCACTCAACACCTTCACGTACTGAGAAAAACTGGTATCCAACAATAGTTAGTGCCGAGAAAAATTATTAAAGTTGTGATTTAATATTTCACAAGTTCATAGTAGTCTGGGAAGTTTGTGTTCACATTTTGGTCAACATCATAACCATGTTTCTGATTATACTCCTCACCTATGAGCAATTCGTTGCACTTGCAGCTGCTCAGTACAATTGCAACAATTCTCAATGCGTTTACATGTTCACTACAAATCTTGCAATTAACAAGTAAATGTATAAAAAAGAGTTGGGAGTTATGGGATTACTTTGACATTTTACTGTATGAAAGAAACATCTAAAGATACTTACTTCACTTGAATTGTTGATCTTTGTAATGCCTACATGACTATCAAGAAAGGAATGTCGCTAATATTGGAGGAACAAAGAACATAAGGACTACCCTTAAACCTTGTGCCTTGCACATAATTTTTAAAGCCTAAAAACCCAAAATCATTCGAGTAGTCATTTCTTGTATGTTAAAAACTCTTCATCAACTCATTTCACTTTTTTGTGGTTGATTTTATATTACAAGTTGTTTAAAAAAAAAAATGTATACGAGGGGAAGAGATCAAGGAGTTGTCCTAGCTAATTTTGCATACCTGGAATTTGTAATTTTTGCATTAATATTTATTAATTTATTTGAGAAATCTTCATAACTAACTGAAGAGCTTAAAGCTAAAGTTTAGGCATTTCTGCATTTATAGAGTTGAGTGTAGAAGTCGTGGAGTGCCAAGTGGTCGAGAAGGGTCATTTCAAAATATTCACCCAAAACCTATTATGGTTTTACCCCTCAATAGCCGCTCACCAAAAAAATAGTACATTTTGAACAAATGAACCAATCAGCAACCAAGAAAGCTAAAAAATGATCAACTATTACTTCATGTATGATCGACTACTAGTACATATGTTATCATTTTTGGGGATTTGTAAAAGAGGTTTGTTACCTATTTTTTCCTCCCACCAAAAATTTGAATTTGAATGCTGGCCCACCCAATAGTCTTTAACCATCTTTAATATTATTTAAATGCCCTAGAAATATGAAAGATAAACAAATAGAGATTTTATGGTATTTTCTATTTTCCTAAATTTGTTTCCTTTGGCCTGTAACTTTTCACGCCATCAGATCTTGCATAGATCTACGGTGGGCACTTTCCCGCTTTCTCAAAACAAGTGATCTTTACATAATGCGGGGAAGCATCGTCATGACATGTGGCAAGTGGGTCCATGTTCTTGTGGGCTACAAGTTGGGAAGCTACTGGGTGAGCTGACAATTTGATTTGCAGGCAATTTCCTGCATTTTGTGTTTTGTCAAACTCCCTGACAATGGGAGCAAGCACTAGATTGCCACATGACCTCGCGAGCCCAAAGGAATAAAGTTATAGTCAGGCATTGAAGCTGCCACATGTTCTTAGTTTGTACCTTCCATTGTCTAATGCAAATAGATCAAGGGATGGCACTTGCCTGCAATATGGAAGTGCATGAGTTTTAAGAATGCGAGCAAGCCCCTTTGTGATGCATGGCACAATGTGACATTATGGGCCTGGCTAAGGTATTGACAGTTAAGGCTGATGGTTATGTGAAATTTTAGTTAGTTGCTTTGGTGGTCAAACTCAAGAAGGCCTTGCGAGGTGGCAGAAAAATAAAAGACCACTGGCCCACATGGCCCATTTTGGTTGTAAGACTTAGTTGACCTACTAACTTTGCTGATTAATGAGCCAGAAATGAAGGAAATTGAGTTTTCTTGCATGATTTGATCCTCATGATCAATTCCAACTACTCTTGAATGAATGATGAACCTAGAAAAAAATAGGAGAACACTCCACCACCCCAGTTTATCCATCTACTTGGTTAGAATGGTTTAATGGCATCATTTCTGTCGGGGCCCTATTTCAAAAAAATATTAGATTTCATTGTATCTGAATCTGTGCCCAGATCATATTTTCTCTAGATCTCTAAAGAGACTTAATAGTAGTGGTTGTGGAGTAACTTTAGTTAGAGAACATCTTAGTTATGCCTAAGCTATAAAGGAAATTTTTGTAGATTTTTTTGAGGTCGACTCTTCTTTATTTTCTCTGATATTGCTTTGCAATTTCACTATAAATCCCCTTTTCCTCTGAACTATATGACATTCTTATCTCTTTCAGCCATTGATGTGAAGTGCAAGAACTATTTGCCTCACATTGGTGTATTGTAGATATCTGTAATCTTGCATGACTGTATCTCTTTTGGCCTATGAATGGTATATAAGTGAATCCTCTCTTTCCTTGTGTCATTCATTCGGGTTTTTCTAATCTGCATGTGATTGTTAGATTAAAGAAAGTCTAGATGTGTATATCTTTTTGTGTCATGATGGTTCAATAGTGCATGTATGGGAAAATATTGGTTTGAACACTCTATTTTTGTGCATCACCCCCTTTAGGTTAGAATAGGTAGATTTATTTATATGCATTCCTTCTCCCTTTTCCTCTCCAGGAGTAGTTAGGTGCACCCTGATAGTAAAGGAAGCCAGCGTTCTCTAGAGACTTAACCTCACAGTTCAAGTCCCATAGCCTGGAGGTTGTTTCCATGTTTCACAAGGTTGTCCTTAGGTAAAAACTTTGGACAAGGGTGCAAACTTTTGTGACAACAATTTTTGGCATGCCCGGTGGGATTGTATTCAGAAAATTTAAAGCCTACTAGTGTCAAAATGAATATTTCAAGATTAATACTAAGGAGATAGTATTGGCTTTGATGTTTAAGCCTTCAAGGGATTCATTCTTCAAGTACTTGGCGACTCTAAGCTTCAAATACATCTGGTTCCAGACCAAAGTTGCAGTAATTCATGTCCAAAGATGAAACAAGGGCATCTTCTAGAGGCAAATTTCAGTACCAAGAGTTTTCATTTTCAAATCCTAGAAGAAGGAAGACTAGAGTATCTTTATCACTAGTTAGGAGTGCAATAGTAACAAATACACCTACAAGATCCATCTCTACTCCTCCTATTGTTAGATCTCAGCCTAGGTTGCTATCAACACATATTAATATATCACTTGTCTATATGGTGCAGCCTAGAGCTCATGCTTTTGCCACCTTTAATGGTGGAAGTCCTCTTTTATTGGCCCAAAGACATGACATACCTATAGTTGCACTCAAAAGTATACCAAAATTTACTGGTGAAATTTCTATCTCTCCCTTAGAACACATTCAAGAAGTTGCAAATATCTACAATATCCATGGTATTATAGAAGATGATGTTGCAATTAGGCTTCTAGCCTCATCCTTGAAAGGAAAAGAATTACAATGGTATAGAGGTTTGGATCATGGTTCTATAGTAGATTGGGATGGATTAGGAGTAGGACTATGCAAACACTTTGAGGAAAAAAGTGACCATTTGTCATTTTTAGAATAGTTGACTACTATAAAAAGAGCCCCCCATGAATGTATGACTGATTTCAACTATAGATTTCAAAAGACATGGGATAGAATACCATCTTCAGTAAAGCCTACCCCTGGTAATGCCTTCTTTCATTTCCTCAGAGCTTTTAATAGTGACATTTCTAGTATAATCCAAACTATGGGAGGAGATACCTTGCCTAATGCTTATGAAATAGAAATAAAATCAGAAAACATCCTAATACAAGGAGGTAAGCTAGTTCTAAGGCCTCCTATTCCTTTCTTCCCTAACGTTCCAAATCACCAACTGGTGATGGCTCCTCTTCCCACAACTTCCACATCACAATCCCCTGCTCTAGTCACTCAAGCTTCCACATCTTCAAATAGAATAGATTAAATCAAGGAGATGATGCAATCTATGATGCTGAACATAGAGAACATAGATAAATATTGCAGGGCCAAGAGAAGAAGCTAGAGGATAGCTTCTCTGTGATGTAGAAAGTGAGCAACAAGGTGGTGACTTTAGAGAGGCAGCAAGCTCAAGGTAGTAAGGCTCATCAATTGAAATATCAAACTCTGAACAGTGGTAGGCCTCCAAATCATAATCATGGGAATAATTCTTTTGATCACAATAGGTAGAATAGCCATGCTTCAACCTCAAATGTAAACCAAAGTAGGGCCATAGTTCCTCAAAACAACATGGCCCAAGATAAGGATTTTTGTCCCTCCTGTAACTAATCCTATGCCCATTGCATGTGTGAGAAGGCTAAATCTTATTTGACTTTGACCATCCAAGAGCCTACAATAGGACAATCATACAAGGAGGACCAATTTAAAGATGCCTTGTATATGCAAGGACAAGGTGATTGCTCCTTTATGAATCATCAGGTGGAGGAACATTGTAATATAAACCAAGATTCCATCGCTCACAACACTAGGAGAAAAAGAAGAGCTATTGAAGATGCTACCCCTCCTCCTCTCAATCATGCCTCAATTTCAAATGCAATACCTCATGAACAAGCAGTAAATGATCAATCAAATATCTTTCAGCAGCAAAGGCAAAATAATGGTAGAAAGGATGTAAGTGATCCTTAGGTTGTTCCATCTCAACTTCCTACAAATGCAGCTCCGAAGGCTTCTACCAAGGTACCTACTACACCATTCAGTGTGGTAGAACAAATGAAGAAGAAAAATGTGAGTATTTCCATGCGGGATGTTGTTGCTACTGTACCCATGCAAAAGAGGTTATTGCAACAAGAATTGGAAAGTATTGAACGAAACGGTCAGCCACCCAGCATGAAAAGTGCCACAAGCCTAGTACAGCCATCAAAGGAGGTAGAAAAAATTAAAAAGGTTAGACCTCCTCCATTTTATGTTTCTCTAATTATAGGGGGTAAACTAGTCCACAATTGCATGATTGATTCAGGGGCTAGTAGTTCAATGATGCCTAGGTGTGTTGCTGATGTTTTGGAAATGAAATATGAGCCCATTGTTAGAGATGTATTATAGTTGGATGGTAGTATTTTCAAGATTTTAGGGATCCTTAGGAATGTGGAAATGGCCCTACATGCATGCCCTAGTTGTACTATAATTCAAGATATATCCATTGCTGAAGTTAAGCCACATTTTTCCATCTGTCTGTCAAGAGACTTCACTGCCCAAATAGGTGGTTACATATCTTCTAATATGTCATATATGCCTTTTAGAACAAGATATGGGACCAAAGCTTCAATTAGAGTAGAGCCTCTGGCCCTCCATCATACTAAACCCTACACCCGTAATCTCATCAACATGAATTACACTATCCTAGAAATGGATGAGAATGACATAATGAATTAGCCTATTACTTCCCTAGTAGAGATACCTAATTTTCTCTAAGATGAATAGGCTAGTGCATATCAATTTGATCCTATGTTAGAAACCCTTGAGACAGGCCTCAGTACATATTGTATATTAGAGAAGGATGCTCTAGTTCTCAATCTCGTGGAGACTAAAGAAGATGTGAGTGAGATATGGAGTATGTACTTTGATGGATCAACCTAAATAAGAATGGATCAGGGGCTGGTGTGATGTTGATTTCTCCTGCACAAGTAAGGTACTACTTGTCCTTTAGGCTCCAACTCAATTGCACTAATAATGTGGCTGAGTATGAATCCTTAATTCAAGGTCTCCTACTTGCTTAGAAAAGAGGAATTCAAGCCTTAAGTGGATATGGAGATAGTGAGTTGGTGGTTAATCAAGTGAAAAATTAGAATATCACCAAGAATGTTTTGCTCAAGTCTTATAAACATAGGATATGGGATTTTCTTAAAGGTTTCGATGCATTTAATATTTAAAGCATCCCTAGAAAAGAAAATAGATATGCTAATAGACTTGTAGCAATAGGTGCATCTCATGATGTGCCAAGGAACCTTGAGGAGAAGAAGAAACAACAAATAAAAATGGTAGTAAGGCCTACCATCCCTAATAACAACATCCATTGGCAAGTATTTGAATCTGATGAACAAATTGTAAGCTTCTTGCAGAATGAAGCAAAATTTTCAGATAGAAACCAATCGAGACTGCTAGATCAATATGGTGATCAAATCATTAATCTTAGCTCCAAAAAATTGCCTAAGGGTCTCATTACCTTAGGGAGTGTTTTCAATCCTGATGACCAAGCAAGAGGCAGAGTCATGAACCTAGCTGCTAACGAAGATGATCACACCTCGGTCATGGTTGCTAAGGGAAAATCCTTAAAAATGGGGAAGGTATGTTCTGAGATTGAGCAAGAAAGTTTTATTCATCTATGTCAAGAATTTAATGATGTATTTTCCTGGACGTATGATGATTTAAAGGTTTTACACCCAAGGTTGTTTCACCATACCATAGATTTAATTGATAATGTCAAACCAATAAGACAAAAATGGAGGTGAGTAAATCCCAAAATTGAACCCTTAATGAGAAAAGAACTATCCAAATTAATTGAGGCCAATATAATTTTCCCCATCAAGCACTCATCACAGGTAGCAAACCTTTTCCCCGTTAGGAAGAAGAATGGAGAAAATAGATTGTGTGTGGACTTTAGGGACCTTAACCAAGCTTCCCTTAAACATCACCATCCTCTCCCTTCCATGGACCAAATTTTGTCCAAGGTCAGTGGTTCAAAGAGGTTTTCATTTCTTGATGATTTTCTGGCTACAATCAAGTGTTGGTCAAAGAGTCTGATAGGTACAAGACTACATTTACTACCAAATTGGGTACCTATGCTTATTGTAAGATTCCATTTGGACCAACCAATGTAGGTGCTACATTTCAGTAGGCAATGGAGATGGTCTGTAAAAATGTGATTGAAAAGTTTGTATTAGTTTACCTTGATGATATCACAATATATTCAAAGAATGTAGAAGATCATTTTGATCATTTGAGATAGGTGTTATTAAGGTGTAGAGTTAGTTTGGGGTATCCCTTAACCCAAGCAAGTGTGTCTTTGCTACCGATCAAGGAAAATTATTAGGACACATTGTATCTGAGGATGGTCTAACAATTGATCCAAAAAGAACAAAAGCAATACTTGCTCTCTCTCTTCCTAAACATAAGAAAGGATTGCAAAGTTTCCTTGGTAGTATAAATTTTGTGAGAAGATTTATCCCTAATCTTGCTACCATGGTAAATCCCCTTATGGCCATGCTCAAGAAAAGTATGGTCTTTGCATGGGCCAAGGAAGGGAAGGAAAGTTTTGAAGAGATCAAGGTAGCCATAGCCTCAACCCCTACTCTCATTAATTCATTTTTGAAAAGGATTTCATCCTTTATGCCCTAGGTGGTGAGTCAAGCATTTCTATTGTCTTGACTCAAACAAATGATAAAGATGAAGAGCATCCCATAGCCTTCTTTAGTGAAGGGATTAAAGAGTATTAAAATAAATATAGCTATGTAGAGAAGCAAGCCCTTGCAATCATCAGAGCTTTAAAGAAATTTAGACACCTCCTATCTCATAATAAAATTCATTTGTTATTACCCCATGCAAGTGTGAAGGATTTCCTTTTGAGCAAACATATTAGTGAGAAGAGAACTAGTTGGATTACTAAAGTAACAAAATATGATGTTGGCATTCGGATCACCAAGCTGGTAAGAGGGAAGGGGTTGTGTAAATAGATGATATCATATCAGGAATCAGATGAGGAAGTTTCAATGATACTAATAGAACAACAAGAGACAAGAAATGATGACCCAAGGAATTGGATGGATGATATGAGAAATTTCTTATTAGGAAGTGGATATCCTCAAGGATTAGATAGAACTAAAAGGAGATAATATAGATTATAGTCAATTCCTTATGTCATAGTTGATGGTATCCTTTTCAGGAAAGATTTTTAATGGAGCCCTATTAAGATGCATTGACATAGATCAAGCTGAAAGAATGATTAAAGAGCTTCATGATGGTCCTAATGGTGGTCACTTCTCAGCAAGGATAACTACAATGAAGATCATGAGGGCTGGTTACTACTGGCCATCCCTATTCTATGATTATCATAGGTATGTGAGGAAGTGTGAAAACTGTGCCTTCTTCTTTGGTAAGAAAAATCTTGCAGCTCTTCCTCTTCATCACATTCAAGTGGACCAGCCTTTTGCTCAATGGAGATTGGATTTCATAGGCCCTATCAATCCTTCTTCTAGTTTTGGTCATAAATGGATTTTAGCTGCTACAGATTACTTCACCAGATGGATAGAGGCAATTACATTGAAGGATGCCACAAACTCTTTAGTTGTTGAGTTCCTTGATGGAATTGTGACTAGTTCTGGTGCCCCCTCAACCATTATTTCAGATAATGCAAAATCTTTTGTAGGAGCTCAGATTTGTGCATGGGAAGTTGACCATAATATCTACTTGAGCACATCCTCAAACTACTATCCTAAAGGTAATGGTTTGGCTAAGTCATCCAACAAAAACTTGATTAGGATTATGAAAAGAACTATAGAGGATAATCGAAGGTGTTGACATCAAAAGTTGAGGACTGCACTGTGGGATGAAAAAATAACACCTAAATGGTCAATAGGAAATTCACCATTTATGTTGGTATATGGTAGAGAAGCAAGGCTTTCAATTTCATTAGAATTTCCATCCCTAGAACTAGCTCAATAGTGAGAATGCCAGAGCTAATGGAGCTAGAAGAGAAAAGAAGTTAGGCCATGCAGATCCTAGAAACACATCAGCAACATGTGAAAGGGAGCTTTGACAAGAAGGCTAGGGTTAGAATCTTTAGAGAAGGTGATTTGGTTTTGAAATGGGATGCAAATAGGGAAAAGCCAGGGACACACTCAAAATTTGATGCACTATGGAGTGGTCCCTATGTGATTGTTAGTTGCAAGCAAGCTAATGCTTTTCAATTAAGCAAGCTTGGTGGTGAAATTTTGCCTATCCCAATCAATGGGATCTATCTCAAACCATGTTTCTGATAGGGGTTGAGGTTTCATGTACATAGGTAGCTTAGTTTTCTTCCTATTGGTTTTCGGCCTTCTAAGAAGTGAATGAGCACATGTGTTTTGCTAAGTTTGTAGAGGAGCAGAGACAGAGCTTTCGATGTTTTACTACCGCAGAGGTAGGGTTAGGGTTTCATAATGCATGAGAGCCACCTTTTTTATGACTCTATGGCCTAATGGATGCATAAGGTCACTAGTCATATGCATAGCTGGTTTGCATCCCCTTTGAGTCACCAAAAATGTTACCTATTTTTGCCTCCCACGAAAAATTTGAATTTGAATGCCGCCCCACCCAACGATCTTTAACCATCTTTAATATTATTTAAATTCCCTAGAAATATGAAAGATAACCAAATAAAGATTTTATGGTATTTCCTATTTTCCTAAATTTGTTTCCCCTGGCCCGCAACTTTCCCTATCATTAGATCTTGCATAGATCTATCGTGGGTGCTTTCCTGCTTTCTCAAAACAAGCAATCTTTACATAATGTAGGGAAGCATCGTCGTGACACGTGGCAAGTGGGTCCATGTTCTTCTTCTGGGCTACAAGTTGGGAAGCTACTGGGTGAGCTGACAATTTGATTGGTGGGCACTTTCCCACATTTTGTGTTTTGTTAGATTTCCTGACAATTTGGGCAAGCACTAGATTGCCATGTGTCCTCACAAGCCCAAAGGAATAAAGTTACATTCATGCATTGAAGCCTCCACATGTTCTCAAATTATACCTTCCACTATCTGATGCAAACAGATCAAGGGCTGGTGCTTGCCTGCAATATGGAAGTGTATGAGTTTTAAGGAATACAGGCAAGCCCCTTTGTGATGCGTGGCATAGTGTGACATTATGGGCTTGGCTAAGGTATTGACAGTTAAGGCTGATAGTTATGTGACATCATAGTTAGTTGGTTTGGTGGTCAAACTCGAGAAGGCCTTGCGAGGTGGTAGAAAAATAAAAAATGATTGGCCCACTTGGACCATTTTATTTGTAAGACTCAGTTGACCTACTGACTTTGTTGACTGATGAGCTAGAAATGAAGGAAATCGAGTTTTCTTGCATCCTCATGATCAATTCCAACTACTCTCAAATGAATGCTAAATCCAATAAATAGTAGGAGAACACTCCACTACTCCAGTTTATCCATCTACTTGGTCAGAATGGTTTAATGGCATCATTTCTATCAGGGCCCTATTTCAACAAAATATCATATTTCATTGTATTTGAATGTGTGCCCAAATTAGATTTTCTCCAGATCTCTAAAGAGACTTAATGGTAGTGGTTGTGGAGTAACTTTAGTTAGAGAACATCTCAGTTATGCCTAAGCTATAAAGGAAATTTTTGTAGATTTTGTTGAGGTCAACTCTTCTTTGTTTTCTTTGATATTGCTCTACAATTTCACTATAAATACCCTTTGCCTCTGAACTGTATGACATTTTTATTTCTTTCAACCATTGATGTGAAGTGCAAGAACTATTTTCCTCTCATTGGTGTATTGTAGATATCTACAATCTTGCATGACTGTATCTCTTTTGGCCTATGAATGGTATATAAGTGAATCCTCTCTTTCTTTCTATCATTCATTTGGGTTTTTCTAATCTACATGTGATTGTTAGATTAAAGCAAGTTTGGATGTGTATATCTTTTGGTGTCATGATGGTTCAATAGTGCATGTATGGGAAGAGATTGGTTTGAACACTCTATTTTTGGTGCATCACCCCCTTTAGGTTAGAATAGGTAGATTTTTTTTTATGCATTCCTTCTCCCTTTTCCTCTCCAAGAGTAGTTAGGTGCACCCTGATAGTAAAGGAAGCCGACCTTCTTTGAAGACTCAACGTCATAGTTCAAGTCCCATAGCTTGGAGGTTGTTTCCATGTTTCACAAGGTTTTCCTTAGGTAAAAACTTTGGACAATGGTGCAAACTTTTGTGACTACAAGGTCATTGGGGGATCTATAATGATATCATATTGGTCATTGGACCCTCCAGTGGCTACTAGGTCTCTTCTCCTAGTACTTGTACCAAAAAGATGTTTAATGATAAATCTCATAGTTAGATATAGGGGAAAAGCTCCATTAGATGTCTAGGTTAATTTCACATACTTAAAATTCATTAATTACAAGTTGGGATTTGCCAAAAAAAATTGATGTATCTATGTAGGTGAGTGAAGGGCTTTAAACTAAGGTTGTGGCTTTTGGGTATTCATTGATCTCTTTCTCAAAATCATGGAGCACGAACTAGTCCAAAAGAGTCATTTCAAAATGTTTTCTTGAAATTTGTGTTCATACACTAATAGTTGGTCACTCAAAAAGCACTAGTAGTTATGGTTAAATGCCCCAATAGTCTTTATGACCATATGGTGGCACACCAATTGGTTAATCACCAACCAAAAAACATTTTTAAAAAGTTATGGTTAAATGTCCCTATAGTCTTTATTACCATATAGTAGTGCACAGATTGGTTAATCACCTACCAAATTTTAAAAAAACTAAAAAACTAAAAAATAATAGACTATTAGTACATGTGTGATCAGTTATTAGTACATCTGTTTTCATTTTTTAGGGCTCTTTTAAGAGTGGTAGTTGGAGAGGATCTATGACAAAACTACTATCATGGTTATTTGACCCCTTGTTAGTTACTAAGTCTCTTCCCCTGTGTTAGATAATATGTTAAAGGTTGTAAAAGTTAAAATAACAATTGCAAACATTCTCACAAAAATCTTTGAATTGGGATTAACATCACAGAATTGTAGATCAAACCAAAAATTTAATAAAAAACAAACCCTTATATAAGACAAATTAACTCAAATAATAATATTAGCCCATGCCCTAACATTTATTGAACCTTAGATTTAACACTCTTTACAAGTTACTTATTCTATTTCATTCAATTAATAATGCCCTATTACAATTTGATCAACAACAAGTGAATCATAAATACTTCAATGAACAAGAATCCCTTTCCACAATCAGTGATCATACATAGGGAAAATTCATTAGTATGAATTGCACTCACTAAATCACTATAACTTTTAGCAAGGATGATGGATATATTAAAGGTTAGCAAACATGATTGAGCATAAGCATTGACATGGTTGAAAATGTATGCACATATTCACGATAATCATAAGGAAATGGTGGGAGATATATTGTCATAGTGGAGGGAGTGTTTTTGGAGACATAAGGAAGATAACTAAAGAGATAAGGGGTTGTAGATGATGACTAGAAGAGATAGAAGATCTTGCAATTTGAGAAATGAAGAGATAAAAGCTATGGAGGGACAAGGAGTTAAGGAGAGATAAGGAGGCACTTGATTGACCAAAGTGATAAAACTCAAGAGAGTTTAGATATTAAGATGAGACAAATCTAAGAGATTTGAATTCCTTAGCATTTGCCCATATGAGATCCTCTGTGTGACCCTAATCCATAGCTTTAATCCTTTTCTCAAAAGTGATCATCAATGGAAAAACTTATTGGGTAAGTGCACCAAGTTGTGGTGCCAAAAGAGGGGTATAAGTGGATATCTTTTTCCTAAAATCAACAATTTCTAAACTTCAACAAGAATTCGAAGATAGTTGCGCTCAAAATTTTAAGATATGACAAAAACAAAAGTCGTAGTCCTTTGAATCTAGTTTCTAAACTACTAATTTTTTCTCAAAACAGTTTAGTTTTAGGTCCTCAAAAAAGGGGGCCACAGAAAGTGGTACTATTTATTCCAAAAAACATAACACAATACAAAGTGTGGCCCCTCTAAAATTTTAACCTTTTTCTTGAAATTCTTTAATCCCTCTGGTCAAAAGTTACTTAACATTATGTAGCTTATCCTAGATTTTTCGAGTAATTTTATAATGTGTATTTTTTTTAATGAATTTTTTAACTAGAAACATCCCAAAAATGTGAAATATCTGTGTGCTCCCCCTAGAAATAATTGAAAACTTATCTAAAATCAATTTTTTTTTTTTTCAAACTGTGTAGAATGGAGTCTAGTTTTTAAAAAACTAAATTGTTACAAAATTTGATAATCAAGCTAAAATCTACAGCCCAATTAGAGCATGGTGGTTTTTGAAAAAAAATGGACATACATTCAAAAGAAATTGTAGATGAAAGGCTTGAAATAGTTCAAATTAGAAATAAATTATATGGTTATATAGCTAACATAGAGACCTACAATGTCATGTAACCTGATTTTATCGATGCCCAACCACGAGGAATCTTGAAAGAGAGCACACAAGAAAAATCAATCATTTTTTTTATGTTTGCAAAAAAACACATCTCAGACCTATTTATAAACTCCAAACCTTTGGGTTGGATCTCCAAGGCAAAAATAAGCCTTAGGCTTGGTTTTAATGCAAAGCTTTGAATAACGCATACGCCCTGTAGCACGTGTGCACTATTTAAAGCTTTTGAATTAGGGTCTCAATAGTGCATGTGCGATATAGTGTGCACACACTATTGAGACCTAAATAGTGCATAGAGAAGGAAGATGAGGTGCAAGGCAAGAGCAAGAGAAAGGAGGGGGGGATGGCTATGTGTGTGTTAGAGAGAGAGATAGAGAGAAAGTAGGGGATGGGAGAGGGGAGAGAGAGAGTAGGGGATGGGAGAGAGACAAAGTGAGAGAGAGTAGGGGTGGCAAAGAGAGTACGAGATCATAGAGGGAGGAAGTGTGAGAGAGAGTAGGGATGGCAAAGAGAGAGTATAGGATTGGAGAGAGAGATTGAGAGTAGGGGATGAGAGAGAGAGAGAGAGAGGAAGTGTGAGAGAGTACAAGATGACAGAGAGAGATTAGTTAATGGGAGAGGGAGTGAGAGAGGGAGAGAGAGAGAGAGGAGGATGGAAGTGTGTGAGAGAGAGAGAGTAGGGCATGAGAGAGAGTGTGAGAGTGTGAGAGAGAGTAGGGGTGGAGGAGAGAAAGTAGGGGATGGGAGAGGGGAGAGAGAGAGCAAGGGGATAAGGGAGAGAGAGTAGAGAGGGAGAGAGTGAGAGAGAGATAGTAGGTGGTGGAAGAGGGAGTGGGAGAGGGAGAGAGAGGGGGGATGGGAGTGTGTGTGAGAGATCTAGAGAGTAGGGGATGAGAGAGGAGAGCGAGAGGAGGGATGGGAGTGTGTGGTGTGTGTGAAAGAGAGAGAGTAGGAGATGGGAGAGGGGGGGAGAGAGTAGGGGATGGGAGAGAGAGGAAGTGTGAGAGAGAGTAGGGGTGGAAAAGAGAGAGTACAGGATAGGAGAGAGATTGAGAGTAGGGGATGAGGAAGAGAGAGAGTAGGCAATGGGAGATAGGGTGGGAGATTGAGAGTGAGAGAGAGGAGGATGGGAGTGAATGTGTGTGAAAGAGAGTAAGGAATGGGAGAGGGGGAGAGAGAGTAGCTCGTGAGAGAGTAGGGGATGGGAGAGAGAGAGTAGGTGGTGGGAGAGGGAGTGGGAGACGGAGAGAGAGCGGGGTTGGAAATTTTTGTAAGAGAGAGAGTAGGGAATGGGAGAGAGTGTGAAAATGTGTGTGAGAGAGTAGGGGTTGTCAAAGAGAGTAGAGAGGGAGGGAGGGAGAGAGAGAGAGAGAGAGAGAGAGAGAGAGAGAGAGAGAGAGAGAGAGAGAGTAGGCAATGGGAGAGGGAGTGGGAGAGGGAGAGCGGGTGAGAGACAAAGTAGGGGATGGGAGAGGAAAGAAAGGGGGGATGGGTGTGTGTGTGTGTGAAAGAAAGAGAGTAGGGAATGGGAGAGTGGAGAGAGAGAGATAGAGAGAGAGAGAGTAGGGGATGGGAGAGAAAGAGAGTAGGAAGTGGGAGAGGAAGTGGGAGAGGGGGAGAGAGAGGGGATGGGAGTGTGTGTAAGAGAGAGAGAGTAGGGGATGGGAGAGAGAGTAGAGAGGGAGAGAGTGAGAGAGAGAGAGATAGTAGGCAGTGGGAGAGGGAGTGGGAGGGAGAGAGAGGGGGAATAAGAGTGTGTGTAAGAGAGACAAAGTAGGGGATGAGAGAGAGAGAGAGTAGGCAGTGGGAGAGGGAGTGGGAAAAGGGAGAGAGAGGGGGGAATGGAATGTGTGTAAGAGAGAGAGTAGGGGATGGGAGAGAGGAAGTATGAGAGAGAGTAGGGGTGGTGGGGAGAGAGTACAGGGTGGGAGAGAGACTGAGAGTAGGAGATGGGAAGAGAGAGTACAAGATGGGAGAGAGAGATTGAGAGTAGGGGATGGGGGAGAGAGAGAGTAGGTGGTGGGAGATAGAGTGGGAGAGGGAGAGTGAGAGAGAGAAGGATGGGAGTGCATGTGTGTAAAAGAGAGAAAGGAATGGTAGAGGGGAGAGAGAGAGTAGGGGATGGGGGAGAGAGAGTAGGCAATGGGAGAGGGAGTGGAAGAGGGAGAGAGAGGGGGAAATGGAAATGTGTGTGTGTGTGTGTGTGTGTGTGTGTGTGTGTGTGTGTGTGTGTGTGTGTGTGTGTGTGTGTGTGTGTGTGTGTGTGTGTGTGTGTGAGAGAGAGAGAGAGAGAGAGAGAGGGGGAGAGTAGGGGATTGGAGAGAGTGTGAAAATGTGAGAGATAGTAGGGGGTGGCAGAGAAAGATTAGAGAAGAAGAGAGTGAGAGTGAGAGAGAGAGTAGGCAGTGGGAGAGGGGAGAGAGAGTAGCTCGAGAGAGAGATAGAGAGAGAGAGAGAGAGAGAGAGAGAGAGAGGCAAATGGGAGAGAGAGACTAGGTGGTGGGAGAGGGAGTGGGAGAGGGAGAGAGAGGGGGATGGGAGTGTGTGTAAGAGAGAGAGTAGGGGATGGGAAAGAGTGTGAGAGAGAGAGTAGGAGGTGGAAAAGAGAGATAATGGGATGGGAGAGAGATAGTGAGAGTAGGGGATGGGAGAGAGTGTGAGAGAGAGTAGGGGTATGAGAGAGAGAGAGTGGGGGATGGGACAAAGAGAGAGTAGAGAGGGAGAGAGAGAGTGTGTGAGAGAGATAGTAGGTAGTGGGAAAGAGAGAGAGTGTGAGAGAGATAGTAGGTAGTGGGAGAGGGAGTGGGAGAGGGAGAGAGAGAGAGGGGGGATGGCAGTGTCTATGAGAGATCTAGAGAGTAGGGGATGGGAGAGGAGAGAGGGTGAGAGAGAGTAGGCAGTGGGAGAGGGAGAGAGAGAGTAAGTAGTGGGAGAGGGAGAGTGAGAGAGAGAGTAGGGGATGGGAGAGAGACACTGAGAGAGAGAGAGAGAGCGCAGGGGATAGGAGAGAGAGTAGCCCAAGAGAGAGGGGGATGGGAGTGTGTGAGATAGAGAGAGTAGGGGATGGGAGAGGAGAGAGAGTAGGGGATGGGAGAGGATAGAGAGTGAGAGAGTAGGGGATGGGAGAGAGAGTAGGTGATGGGAGAAGGAGTAGGAGAGGGAGTAGGAAATGGGAGAGGGAGTAGGAGAGGGAGAGTGAGAGAGAGAGTAGGGGATGGGAGAGGAGAGAGAGTAGGGGATTGGGGATAGTGAGATAGGGAGTGATGTGTTTTGACATAGTGCGTATGCACTTTATAGTATGGACGTGCTATACTGCATTCGCACTATGTCAAATCACCTAAAAATGGTAAAAAAGTGCTGCAGTAGCAGAACGGAAAATAGAATAAGAAATGTTTATGTTTTGTATGTGTATTTTAAATTTAATGTTTTCAATAAACGTCCTACATGTGGTGGCATACCTAGAGTAGCAGTTCGATGAGCTCTCCGGATATAGCCACCTAGGACCGGGTGTAGATTCTTTAAATTAGAATAGTTTTAATTATTGTCAGATTCCAATAATAGGTAGTAGGAAGTTTCGGATTCTTATCCTTTTCTTGGATAGAAGATGGAAAAAAACATGTGGCCTACTGCATGATTGTCAGATTCCAATAATAGGTAGTAGGCAGTTTTTGAATTCTTATCCTTTTCTTGGGGTAGAAGACGAAAAAATGTTTCTCATCCTTTTATTAGAAAAGGAGAGTCAGTTTTAAAGAAGCCAGTAGGCTATGTAAGAATTCATTCGAATTTGGGTAATAGAGAAAGTTTCAATTTTTGCCTTAGAAAGGATATAGATAATTGACTATGGAGTTTGGCAGCAATTCGATCTTGGTCTCTCTTGTCAAAGTGCAAATATATTTTCTTTGAGGACATTCCGGGTTAAAGATCTTGGTGTGCGGGTGAAGATAAACTATGGAGATTTATATATTCTGATTAATCCAATCTTGAGTTTGGTTCGAGTTCGATCCTGGCTGATTGATGTCATGCCCCTTGAAGTAACTCAGTTGAGTGAGTTCTCCTCCTGAGCTTTCCAAGGTGTGGCTCTGCATCATTTTTGGTATTAGAGCTTGAGAGTTGCAGGTTGTGAAGTTATATGTTGAACGCCCCTGATCAAGATTCTTCAGTAGGGTCAAGCAAGATGGTGACCAATGTAGATTTAGCGAAGAAGGTCAAGGAGCAAGAAGAACTTCTTTAGAACGAGAATAGAGAGTTGAAGGGGATAGTGGCAGAACTAGCCAGTAAGTTGGAATATATGTAGAGTGTAGTTGAGAAGAAAGAAATGAAAGAAGAAATGGAAGAAGAGGAAGACGTACCCGACAGTGAAGAAGATAGAATAGCTAAGAATGAGAGGCCATTTTTTAAAGCTTTAAAGGCTTTGGGAGGAAAACTCGTTGATCTACCTATGTTTACAGGAAAGATGGACGTTGAATTAGTGTTGGAATGGATTGAAGCCTTAGAGAATCATTTTGAATGTGAGAAAGTTTCAGAGTCGCAGCAAGTTAAATTGGCCAAGTCCAGAATGAAGGGAGCAGCCCTTACATGGTGGAATTTCGTGCAAGAAGAAAGGGTAAAGGAAGATAAGAGGAAGATCTGTTCGTGGAAGAAGATGGTGTCAATGATAAGAGAGACGTATCTCCTTGAAGACTATGAGGTACAGTTGCATCAGAAAAGGCAGAATCTCAGACAAAGGGATATGGATGTCTATACTTATACAGAAGAATTTCAGAGGTTAAGTCTAAGGTCAAAATTTGTAGAACCCGAGAGTATCAAGGTAGCAAGATACCTAAATGGTTTGAGGATGAACATACAAGAAGAGTTGCAGTTGCTAAGCCCTAACACGGTAGCTAAATGCTATCAGCTGGCTTTGAAGGTGGAAGAGAAAATCAAAAGGAGACAAGAAAATAATAACAGAGGTAGAGGAAGACAACCATTCCGAGGAAGAGGTACATTTCCAGGAAGGAGTTCAAATTTTCAGCCACAACCGGAGATGCATAATGAAGTTAATAAGTTTGATAATTTTAGAGAAAGTTTCACAGGTAGAAGGCCAAATTTCAGAGGAAGATCACCAGGAAGGACGAATGGACCAATAAGATGCTACAACTGTAATTAGGAAGGTCATATTGCACACAAATGTCCAGCAAAAGCAAGCTCTAGTACTCATGGTGAAGGAAGAATACATCTGACACAAGAAGATTCAAACGGTTATGGTCATCCAGAAAAGGGGGAAGCACTTATGATGAGAAGAACACTGTTAAAAATGCCTGTCAAAGAAGAACCACCACAAAGGAAGTCCATTTTCAGAACTACCAGTAAATCTGGGGGAAAAGTTTGTAAGGTACTAGTAGACTCTGGTTCTACAGAAAATTTTGTGTCTCTTGAAATGGTGGAAAAGTTAAAGCTACCAAGAATACAACACCTGTATCCTTACAAAATATCTTGGTTAAATAAAGGACAGCATACTATAGTGGAAGAGCAAGCTTGGGTGGAATTTCATATCGGAGCCTATAAGGATAGATTATTGTTTGATATTGTTAATATGGATGCATGCCATTTACTTTTTGGCAGACCCTAGCAATATGATCTCAAGGCACATCATGATGGAGTGAAGAATACATATACCATTACAAAGAATGGCAAGGTCATTGAACTGATACCTTTAGTTGAGCCAAGTCAAGAAGAATCAAAAGCCGTAGAAGCCAAAGTTATTATGATGGGTAAGAAAGAATTCTTGAAAGAGGTAAAAGGGAAGACGTATCCACTATTTACACTGGTTCCTGTACTCAAAGATAAATTACAGAAGGATGCTGAAAATTAGACAGAGGAAGAAAATTCAGAGATGGAGTCTTCAAACTTAAAGGTGGAAGTGATAGAAAAGAAGAAAAGAGAGGAAAAAGAAATGAGAAAACAAAGAGAAGAGGTAAACAAGATAGAAGAGGAAATAAAAATTTTGAGAAGGAAACGTGAAGAGAATGAAGCTAAGTTGAGAGAAGATAAAATGCAGAACGAAGGAGTGCAGCAAGCAAAGGTTGATGAGAAGAATAAAGAGGAAAGTCCTATGGGATTTCAGTGTGATAAAGTTATGGTTGGAACAATAATGTGTCCTTTGAAAACAGAGAAGAGTACAATGCTGGAAAGTACTCATATGAAAGAAAGTTTGGAGGCAAATGATGAAGCCCTAAAATCACATAGTGTAGTGAAATGTCAAGAGGAATGGCATGAAGATAAAGCTAAAACAACAAGTTCTAAAGAAGAATCTGATTTATGGGAAAATTTTGCAGCCATCATGGAAGAATGGAAAAGGAATGGTGGTAGTATAGAGACTCAGAATGACAAAGTTTTTAAAGAAGAGATATCTAATGAGGTTATGAAAACAGAAGCTGAGATTGAATGGGTTTATGAGAAAGTAACAAATTCTGATTGTGTTTATGACAAGGTTGAAGAAACTCAGATTGAGAAATCTAATTTGGTTCCAAAAGAAGAGACTATAGAAAAGCTGGTTCAGGGTTACGAACGGGATCAATTTTTTGCATATTCTCTATGTACGGAGATGTGGTATGTTTGTGAGGACAACAAAGAGCAATTTAATTGGAAAGTCTATTTGGTGGAATCACAAAGGTATGTAGTAGTAAAAATCTTACATGGGATAAAGTTGTTACTGGAAATGAATGATCAGCAGCAAATAGTTTTTATGTTACTAAACAGAGACAAACTAAAGACTAAGATGAAGGAAAGACAAATCCAAGGGAGTCAAATACAAGAAAATGCAGGATTGCAACTGGAAGATGAATATAAGCTTAAACTAAAGATGAAGAAAGGTTTTTCTTTTCTAACATTTATTTTTGCAGATAGTTCTAAAAAGACTCCAAGGAGACAATATATTCAGTATCTAGTAATATGGAACAAAAGATATTCAGATGGACGAGGAACAAAGTAACAAGCACGGTTTATCACTACAACACCTCATCTCAAGTGGACTTGAGATCCTTTCTACAGGGGAGTATGTTGCAGTAGCAGAATGGAAAATAGAATAAGAAATGTTTATGTTTTGTATGTGTATTTTAAATTTAATGTTTTCAATAAACGTCCTACATGTGGTGGCATACCTAGAGTAGAAGTTCGATGAGCTCTCCGAATATAGCCACCTAGGACTAGGTGTAGATTCTTTAAATTAGAATAGTTTTAATTATTGTCAGATTCCAATAATAGGTAGTAGGCAGTTTTGAATTCTTATCCTTTTCTTGGATAGAAGACAGAAAAAAAACATGTGGCCTACTGCATGATTTTCAGATTCCAATAATAGGTAGTAGACAGTTTTTGAATTCTTATCCTTTTCTTGGGGTAGAAGACGAAAAACGTTTCTCATCCTTTTATTAGAAAAGGAGAGTCAGTTTTAAAGAAGCCAGTCGGCTATGTAAGAATTCATTCGAATTTGGGTAATAGAGAAAGTTTCAATTTTTGTCTTAGAAAGGATATAGATAATCGACTATGGAGTTTGGCAGCAATTCGATCTTGGTCTCTCTTGTCAAAGTGCAAATATATTTTCTTTGAGGACATTCCGGGTTAAAGATCTTGGTGTGCGGGTGAAGATAAACTATGGAGATTTATATATTCTGATTAATCCAATCTTGAGTTTGGTTCGAGTTCGATCCTGGTTGATTGATGTCGTGCCCCTTGAAGTAACTCAGTTGAGTGAGTTCTCCTCCTGAGCTTTCCAAGGTGTGGCTCTGCATCAAAAAGAAAGTTTGCATCCCATTTCATCCATTCTCTACTTTTGGTCTATTGTACATTCTATTGTTCCAATAGAAAATATGGGTTTCAACATAGCAAACACTATTTGAAGACTTTTTGAAGCTAGCAAACACCAAATTCAATCATTGGATATGCTATTTGAAGACTTTTTGAATATTCTTTGTATAGAAAAGGTTAGTGCAATCCTTTTTAAATATTGTTTGTTGATATATAGAGATATATTTGATAATAATTTGACATGTTGTTTGATATATAGTGAATTAATTGAAATTTGTATGTTTGAATGAAATATTATTTTGAAATGGTTAGAAATGTGACAAGTTGTTTGATATATATTGTGTATTCATTCAAATAATTGTAATTTGTATATGTATTTGAATGATTTGTAATTTACACATTGTAAATAATTCAAATGTTTGAATAATTTGGCATGTAGAAATTATCATCATGCCAAGGAAGAAACTAAAAACTCAAACAAATGAAGATAGGGAGAGAGATTTGGCAATTAAAAAAGATAAAATGAAACTACTACATGAACAAAGAAAATTGCAAAGCAATAATGAAGAATTGACTTTTGAAGAGGATCAAGAACCACCGATACAAAGAAACAAAGAGGAAGAATTGGAAAGAAAAAGAGAATGAATACAATTGTTACGCTCAAGAAGACAATTGAATTGTGAAGCTACACCATCTTCCAATGTTAGAGTCATATCATCCTCTCATGTTGAAGAGACACTAATTTGTAGATTTGATGATGTACACACTCCATCATGTCATGTTGAAGACACAAAATCAACACATTAAGTAGGTGATATTCCATCTTTTGGATCTTATTGCCAAGGCACATCATCTTCGGTTCAAGGTACACGATACACTCAACCTTATGTTGATGTTCAAAATGTTGAGGGAATGGAATAGATTATAACACCTTCTAGAATTCATTTTAGAAGACCAAAATATTTGATTGATATTGATACTAACATTTTGAAATCAATGCCTGACAAGATTAGCAAGTGCACTTTTCAAAGAAAAGTTAATCATATGTGGAGATTTTTCTTGAAGAATTGAATATTACAGGTTAATGCCAATTATTTGTTGAAATGGTGAGGAATTTTAAATTTAGGCCTATCATGAAGATTCTTGGGCTAAGAACGATGGATGATTCAAATGAAAAAAGCATTGTAAAGAATCTAATGAGTGCTTATGACAAAGTGGGTTCTAAATCAAACACCAAAGATAGTAATATCACAAGATGAGTACTTACATCAACAATATTAAGTAGCCAAATGAAGAAAGCTCAACTCATGAGAAAGAAAAGGAAAACATCAAAAATTGGTAGAGTTACTCTAAGGAGAGCCATGCTACGACATGAGAGATTGGAAGATCCAACAAAAAATGAGTTATGGACATTTAGCGGTAGACTACCATAAAAGGATAAAGAAATTAGTGAAGCTTTGAAATCATTGATCGAAGATTTTTGAAAAAATAACACACATGTTTTCCCTAATCAAAGAGATGTTGTAAGAAGGAGGATTGGTAGCCAAAATCATGACCCACATCCGAAACATTTTTTGGACTCAACTTAGACACAATTTTTTGCAAAATTTATTAGTACGTATCCTCAAATTCAAATAAGTCAAAGATTTTTTGAGATGGATAAACCTTTTTATGTGAAGATAAATCACACGCACAACTTGTTTTTGTAAGATACATATTGAATTTTCTAACCATTTTGATGTTTTTAGGATATATGTGTGTTTTTGCATTCTAAGTTTTTTTTGCAGGATTGTGACATGAATGAGCCACCAAAATCTTCAAGGGAATTCATATCCAACATTTTATGTGAAATAGGGGATGACCAAAAATTTTACAAGACATCTTGCTTGGATGGTACATGCTTATTTTGTGGTTCTTTGCAACTTTTATCAACTTGTCAACATATGGATAGTACACATGCAATTGGAAATGAAATAGTAGATTAAAGAAAATGTAAGATAGTGACATATTCTCTAAAAGATGGGAAACATGGTAAAAGATGTGATTTAGTCATTGAAAAGATTCCAGTGTATGATTTCATGAAGATTTTTTGTGAAAAGATTATTTATGAGTATACAAGGCATACACATAGAGCTCGATGGTTGGATTTGCAATTCAAGTTGTACAAGGATATGTTTCCACTAGATACCATTGTTTTGGTTGTAGATTTAGAGAACTACACACTACAACAACAAAATGAGGTGTAAGCAAAGTATTATAATTCTCAACAAGTTTCCATATTTGTTCACATAATATTCATGCATTCAACTACAAGTATAGAGGATGTTAGGAAGATTTTGAGGGAGTACCATTTTTACATCAATGATGATCGATCACATTCTATGTAGTTTGTACATGGTTGTTTTCAACTATTTTATGGAGATTTGGCTAACAAGGGCAAAACATATCTGCATCACATTATTTGGTTAGACAATTGTGCATATCAATTCAAGAATGCATGGATGTTCTATTGGTTGAGCAGGATGCACAGGTTGTGTAGAATTCAATATATGTGAAATTTCACAGAGGCTGGTCATGGAAACATAGAGCACAATGGTGCAGGCGCATGCATCAAAAGTGCCTTAGCTAATGAAGCACTAAAGTACAAAGATGGAGCAATATTGATAGATGCAAAATCCATCGTCTAGTGGTGTAATGCTACAATGGGTCTAGGTAAGGAAGGTTAGTCTATGGTTCATCAATTTTTTTGGTTGATAGATAATACTAACATTGCACCATATGAGGATTGTTGCACACTAACAGGATCCAGTGAGTTGCACTCTTTTAGAAGCTCTAATGTAGGTTCATGGAGTATCCACACACAAAAAATGGCATGCTATTATCCATCATGTGTAGAGGAAAATTGGGATGACAACGAGTCAACTAAATGGGTGGACAAATGGGATATATGGGTTTTGGACCCAATTGACACCTATTGTCCCCCACAAGCACTAGAAATGGTAGAGATGGATTTGTCTATTGACTTTTATCGCTTGTTTGTTCTAGTGCAACCTGGTAATATATATATATATATATATATATATCTTTGTAATTTCAATATGTAATAATGTCATGCATCAAATAAATGTCATACATCGAATATAAAATGTCATATATACATCAAATGTATATCAAATATGTCTACTAACATAAAATCCAACATATATGTCTGTCCATGAGGGGAAGGAAACAAATCTCTAGAGGCCTTTGGTCATCATGTGGAGGGAGATGGTGGCGATGATGGGGTCTTCCTCACATGCTCACTTTTCCTCTTGTTGAGGCTCTTCTCTAACTCGAGCTGATACAAACAAAGTAGATATGAATCAATAATTATTATACATTGAAATCAAATATATGTACACACAAAATTAATTATTTTCTTACCGCCATCATATAGTCACTCTACAAGTCCACCTCGAAGGCTCATGGAAAATTAGGTGTGAAAAAACTTTACAACAATTGAATCAATATAATCACTTACAAATAACATTTGAAATTTCAATACTAACTATTATAAACAACAACTAAAACCAAGAAAATTCTTTCATACCTCAGTCAATGATTGCGAACTAGCCATAGCTGCAACCACTCCATGATCGATAGACTACCAGAGATGAGGAGGAGTCTCTGATCTCAAGAGCTCATGTCATATAATACACATTAAATGTAATATGAAAATTGAAACAAATATAATGAAATGAATTAAATTAACATGAAACAAATGTAACTCTACGAAGCTCATGTCTCATCTCGGCTTGGAGTCTGTATCAATGGTCCTATAAAGAACTAATGCACATGCACAAATTTTTTTGTCAATCATTCATATGATTACTTAATAAATATATGTATTCATTTAAATTATTAAATTGATACATACCTTTGGACTCATCGAGGGGACAAAAAATGGGGCTGGGGGATCGCTACTAGGACCACCAACACTCTAACCCTGAATTTTGAACAATGTCAATACATGCTAATTAATTAGTCATTCACTATACATATGAAATGTGATCAAATTAGTTTATTATAATTTTAATTTACCTATGTTTCAATGCCATATGTCTCATTCAAGAATTGATCAGTCACTAGTCCATCATCTACACCATCTTCAACATGATTGCCAAATGTGCATAAGGATCCACACGATGTGCACATGTGATCACAACCTACAAAAAGCTCCTCCTCAACTAATGGAATCATGCAATGAATGAGGGTCTGTGTCAAAGCTATAATAGCCCCTAGAACACTGGCCTCTACATGTTCCTTCACAACTAAAGCAATAGTCACATGCTCACCTTGTGGCTTGACCACAGGTGCCCTAACTACATTAGGGTCACGATGTGCCCCTGGCCTCTCAAATGATGACCCCTCACCTCTACCCTGATAGTCTAATATATGAAAATAATTTGGGATCTCCCCAGGACAAACTCACAATATAATTTTCTTAAGGAATACATGGGGACTTTCTGATTATTACAAGGAGGGGCATCAAAAACCATCCACCGTTTATCCCAAAATTAATTTCTAATAGCATCGTGTATACACCAATGGATGGGGAACCATTTAGTACCCTCTCTAATAGTATCTTGTTCACCAATTTTTCTAAATAATGCACATATTCTACCTTTTGGTCTATCTTTTTTTTTTTTAACATCTTGATATGATAATTTATTTGTATAATATCTTTTTTATTCTTCCCTCTTAACCCGCCAAACATCTAACTGACCACTAACAAAAGCTATGTGAGTCTTAATGGATTTGAGGGATGATGCCAATTGAGCTCTTATTGGATTGATTTTTCCACATTGTTTCAATCGATCAATGAGTCCTTCTAATTCAGTTTTGCCTCTTTCTATTTCATTTATTATATTTTCTTGTGTGCCAAGAGGAGGCCTTGCAATTGGTTTAGGTTGTGAAATTTGTTGTTCTTCTTGTGGAGGGTTTTGGTTTTGATCTTCTTGAGGGTTTTCATTTTGATCTTGTTGAGGGTTTTGGTTTTGACCTTCTTGGGGATTTGTCGGTTCATTATTGTCATTTCTTGATAAGAAATCAATTAAAATCTAAATAAATAAACAAATTTTTTAAAAAATTGAATAAAACCTACAAAAAAAAATAAAAAACATATCAAATAATGTAAAAAGAAAGTTAGATAACATACGGCATGCTCATGATCTCGAACTTTGATGGCGAGGAGGCATATTGGCAAGGCAGGTGGCCGAAAACTTGTTTTGTTTCAATCCGCATACACACTATAGTGAGGAGAAGTAGCAAAAAAGAGTTAAAATGAATGGCTTGTGGGTATGCAGCCCATTTATAAAAATTAGGTTTTTTTAAAGTGTCTACGCACTATGGCTTAGGTTACCCAAGCCATAGCATGTGTGCGCTATTGAAAATTAGAAAAAAGAAAAATGGTGTCACCTTTTTGGCACCACAACTTGGTGCACTTACCCTATTATCATATAAATATTATTGAAGTCCATTAATATTTATAGTAAGTATTATTCAACTTATTATTAATTATTATATCATAATAAAGTATTAACAATTCAACAAAATATTTGCTAATTAATCAAATATAATAATAATGTAGGTGTGTTTTTTACCTCCAATCTTGCATGTTTCTCTTCATAAATTTTCATTATGTGTATTTAGTTTTTTTCTCATTTAGAGTGTGGTTTGTTTGTGAATGGACAATTAAAGACATCCATAGGTCACACTTGAATCTCTTTCAAGTTAGATTGCATTGTAATCAATAGATGGTTAAAATCACCTATTGCCATTACTTGCACTTAGAATCTCTCACATGGAGTGAATTGGATTTATTACCAAATTAACAAGTGCCATGGAGCAACTTAGTTCCTACCTTATGCAGAGAGGGATGGAGGCAGATAAGGTTGATAATGTATCACATTAAAAAGAACATTAGTTTCAGAGTATATTATGCTCATGCCACACTATTGTAGCAATAATTGTTCAAGAAAAATGTTTCAACACAAGTTTTGATTAGACAATCTAACATTTGTTCTGTTATGCTCAAACACAAACAAGTCATGCTAAGTATAAAATCCCATAATCGTACAATGAATCATAAGAACTGAAAGAAAAAATAAAGAAGAGTGTGCAACAATATAACAATTTAGAAGAGTTAAAAATTAATTTATAAAATTTGCATTCTAAGCATTTGTCAACAATGAGACTTAAGACATCACTGACTATGGCACCTAATCTACATTTGTATTAATTGTTAATATACAAACATTAAGAGTAGAAATAATATGACAACAATCAAGTGGAACAATAGTCTTATTGCCCCATCAAAATTTACAATTTATACCCAGAGCAATATCCTCATATATGCAAGAATATTATAACCTCATAAATGTAATATTTTTATGACAACAACCAAACATAGGAGCATGTGGTTGTATCCATTTCTATCATGCAAGCACAACATTTACACCATTTTTTGGATGGACATAAACAATACCAATAGTACCCATTGGTTTCACCCATAGTATTCACCATTTCTAATACATATAGTCTCATATTTTTGTTAGGAGATGTCGGGGATAAATACCATCAACCCCTTATAGTGATGGCCTTTGAAGAGGATCAACCACAGGTTTCCAATTATAGCTCTGTCACAAGTGAGTCTTTTCAGGTCTTCAATATTAGTTTCACAACAAACTCTAAGAATTGTAAAATTTCTTGCTACACTCTATATTATAACACAAAAAAGCTAGATTATAGCTCCATGTGTGGCCTCATTATTCATCAAATGAAATTCATTGATTTTGAAGAAGTAAACTAATGGCATGTATCTCAATTTCCTTTTAGATTGGTGTATGGTGCCAATATGTTAGCTTTAGTATTTCTCGAATTCTTTCTTTAACCATATGTATATTATTGAACATGGTCTTATCCATGACTAGTAAACTCTCTTGGATTGCATTAGCTAGGATGAATCTTATAATTCAAATATGTATCAGTAGAAAGAAAAGAATAATATATCAAGGAATAGAAGCCTTTTATTCTGAAATAACTCAAAGCTACTAGTTGTTTTCACCATTATATAGAAAGATTAGATTTGGCAAAAGATTGCTTCTACCATTTATATGAACACACTTTGTCTTTCCTATGGGGTATCAATGATGAAGGTTGTAGGAAGAGAATATATTTCCATTATTGGCTGAAAATAATACAGAAAATAAATTTTTAACATGGTAAACAAATAAATTAGATTAATTATTAACTAATTACAACTAATTTCTAATTACAGTTTATTCTAATTTGACAGCATAAATTCTCATCTATCCTTTCAACCAAACATAAAAGTGAAATTCAATATTCTCTGTGAAATCTATACCCCCTAACATAAAGAAATAATCCAAAAGTATTTGTGAAGATAACATAATATTATTGAGAAATATCTAAAGTATTTGAAAAGATAACATGCTCCTTGGAAATAAGCTACTTGGAAGACATAGTGAGATTTCTTACTCAATCTAAAACTATAAGGTTTACTAAAGATGCTCTTTGATATAAGGATAAATTTATAAGTTTACTCAACACATATTCTTACCCTAAATCAATGTTCTCTAAATCAAATCCAAAATACATTTTTTGAAGTGCAAGAAGAAGATTCAAGAAATGTTTGCTTACAATAAAAGTATAGATTCATATTGGGGAAGAATTTAGAAAACATTTATATTTGCTGAGAAATTATTCATAAAAGTCAAGACTTGCCTTGTTAATTTTTTCTTTCAAGTTTGGAATTGAAAAATTTAGAGATTGATTTGTTTGAAAAGATCAAAAGTAACATTTGACAATAACCTTTTTCCAGATTTCTGGTCCATAATCAATTTTTCTTTCCAAGATTGCAATAGAAATTATGCGAAGGAAGCATGGGATATCCTTGAGGAAAATCTCAAGGGGACTGATAAGGTCAGAGTAGTGAAGCTACAAATGATCATAAGAGAGTTTGAGAACCTTCAGATGAGGGACAATGAACCTATTGTAGAGTTCAGCTCACAAATCTCCACCTTGATAAACTAGCTTAAATCAAATGGAGAATATTATGATGAGTAGAGGATTGTGGAAAAGATATTGAGGGGTTTAACTTAGAAATATGACAACCTTGTGATGACCATATAGGAAGCAAAGGACCTCACCACATTGACCATGGATGAGTTGATGATAACTCTTCAAACACATGAGCACCAAATAAATAGATCAGCAAAAACTTCCTAAGAGAAATCTTTCAAGGCTCAAGAGAATTCAAGAGGCAAGGGGAGATGAAGAAATGGCTTTGCTAGAGGCTCAAGAAGTACAGGTCATGGAAGGAATGGTAAAATGAATTCTAGTGAAGAAAGCTCAGGAAGAGCAAGCAACCAAGAGGGAGCAAGCATCTCTGGAAATAGCTCTAGAGGAGATAAGAAAAATTGCAACTCCAACAAGAGCAATGTTGAATGCTACTACTATCATAAGTATGGGCATTATGCAAGTGAATGCTAGAAGAAATAGGGTGATTAGTCAAAATAGAATGATAATGTGGTTGATGTAAACATGGGAAATGCAAATAATCCCACAACTTTCATCATATGTAACATTGGTGAAGAAGGCAACCTAAGGTATGGTACTTGGACATCGGTTGTAGCAACCACATGAATGGTAATAAAAGTTTATTTTCCTTCATTGATAAGACTTTTAAGTCTAATATTATGATGGGAAATAATACAACCATTCCCATAGTGGGCAAATGATCTATTATGATCTGCACCAAGCAAGGTGAGAAGAAGGAGATATAGAATGTGTATTTTGCCCCTAGTATGAAGCACAACTTGATGAGTGTTTGACAACTCATTCAAAATGGATACAAAGTGCTAATGGAAAGTGACAAGTGTGTCATTTATGAGAAGGATAGAAGTGATAGATTACTTGTAGCAGTCCAAATGACAAATAATTGGATGTTCATGTTGAAGATAGAGACATGTTTCTCTTCTCAAGTTAGTGCTGCACCCACCAAGTATTTATGTACAACAATACGTCAAAAATCAGCTCTTAGGAGCATGATTGAAGACCCCTCCAAGCTTTGGAATATCAAGTATAGACATATTGGCTTTGCTGGTTTAAATTTGTTGTCCAAGAAAAGAATGGTATATGGTTTGACAAGCATAGTAGATTCCTATGACAAGTGTGAGGCTTGCATTTTGGGTAAGCAATACAGGATTCCCTTTAATTCTAGAAATTCTAGAAGGGCTAGAGCACCATTAGAATTGGTGCATTCTGATTTGGTAGACCCTATGCAAACTACTTCTATTGGGGGGAGTACTTATTTTATGACATTCATAGATGATTTCAGTCATAGAACATGGGGTATTTTTTGAAGAATAAATTTGAAAGATTTGATAAATTTGTTAAATTCAAAGCCCTAGCTGAAAAAAAATGTGGACACTATGTAAAGGTCCTTAGATCAAATAGAGGAGGGGAGTATACCTCCAATACATTTGTAAATTTTTGCAGGAAAAATGACATAAGAAAAGAGCTTACAATTGGTCATACTCCATAGCAAAATGGAGTGGCTGAGAGAAAGAATATGGCCATTGTTGAAATGGCAAGAAGCATGATGAAGGCAAAAGGGCTCCAAACTGAATATTGGGGAGAAGTTGTAGAAATAGTAGTATATTTGATCAATAGGTGTGCTACAAAGTTAGTTCATGACAAGATTCCTCTTGAGGCATGGTCAAGGAATAGATGGATAGTTGAACACTTCAGAGTGTTTGGATGTGTAGCATATGCACATGTGCCTAAAGAATAAAGGCAAAAGTTAGATGACAAAGGTGTGAAATGCATCTTCACAGGGTATAGTTTGAAATCAAAGGCTTATAGGTTATATGATCCAATCACCAAGAAGATCATCATTTCAAGTGATGTGGAGTTTCTTGAAAATCAATCATAAGATGGCTCAGTAGATGAATCCTCAAGCACTTCAAGTAAAGTGTCGATGACATTGGTGATCAACAAGATGATGTAGTAGTAAACATAGATTATAGACAAAGGCAAAAAGGGAAGCAACCCTTAACATGCCAAGCAATAGCTCCAAGCACTTCAAGACAACCATGAGCTAGTATGCAAAATAGTAGCAAAAACAATACTGAAAATTTAGATCCCACTCTCACCTCCCTATTGCCAAGAAAGACTAAGATTCTAAGGGAGATATACCAAGAAGAAAGGTATGATGAAGATTATAATGAGAGTATAAATTTTTCATTATTATCTCATAGTGATACAATTTATTTTGAGGAAGTTGTGAATGAAGAGAAATGGTATAATGTCATGGATGAGAAAATAGATGCTATTGAAAGAAATGAGACATGGGAGTTAACAACTTTGCCTCCCAAAAAATAAGTAATTAGAGTGAAATGGGTATACAAGACCAAGTGTAATGATGAAGGAAAAATAGATAGGCATAATGCACATTTAGTGGTCAAGGGGTACAAGTAGTAGTATGGTAGAGATTATGATGAGACATATGCCCTAGTTGCAAGAATAGAAACCATGCATGTTGTCATAGAAATTGCAGCCCAACACAAATGGAAGGTATATCAAATGGATGTGAAGTTCACCTTCTTGAATGGTGTATTGAAAGAAGAAGTTTATGTGGAGTAGCCACCTAGTTATGAAGTTTTGGGTGAAGAACACAAAGTGTATAGATTGAAAAGAGCTCTTTATGGGCTCAGACATGCTCCAAGGGCATGGTACAATAGGATTGACTCATATTTGATGAGCAATGGCTTTAGCAAAAGTGATGGTGAGCTCACACTTTACATCAAGGTAGCAAATGGTAATGTGTTGATTGTTGTCTTGTGTGTAGATGACTTTATCTTCATTGGAAATGACAATTTTCTAATAGGTGAGTTCAAAGAGGCCATGAAAAATGAATTTGAAATGACAGACCTAGGTCTCTTGAAGTACTTTCTAGACATAGAAGTAAAACAAATGCATGATGGCATCTTCTTCTCTCAAGAAAAATATGCAAGACAGATCTTGGAGAGATTTAAGATGCTAAACAATAAGGCAGCCCCAACACCACCAAAAGTAGGTCTGAAGTTGAACAAAGAATATTGAAGCAAAAGTGTGAATCCAACACTATACAAGAGTATGGTTGAAAGTTTGATGTATTTGACTACAACTCAGCCAAACATAATGCATGCAGTAAGCTTGATTTCTAGATTTATGGAAACACTAAAGGATTCCCATTGGCAAGTAAAAAAGAGGATCCTAAAGTATGTAAATGGTACCAAGGGATTTGAAATTTTGTATACTATTGTAAATGATTTCAAGTTTGTGGGTTACAAAAATAGTGATTGGGCTAGAAGTTTAGATGATAAGAAGAGCACATCCAGATACATGTTCCATATGGGATTGGGTGCAATTTCATGGGCATCCAAGAGGCAACCTATTGTTTCTCAATCTACTACAGAGGTTGAATACATAGCAGTGAATGGAGCAACATGTCAAGCTATTTGGTTAAGGAGGATCCTGAAAAATTTGAATGAAAGGCAAGAGAATGGAACCACAATTTATTGTGACAACATTTCCTCAATTGCATTGTCCAAGAATCTAGTCTTCCATTTTAGAAGCAAGCATATAGAGTGTCATGTCCAAAATATAGGGCAGAAACACACTAACAAATTATTATTTTTAAAGTGATAATAGGATTAAATGTACACATAAGTATTCAAATAGAATTACTTTACTTCCTCATACTTAGGTATAATTATGAATTTAAGTATCAAAAAAAGCAAATTTTCTTAACATAATTTAAAACTTAAATTGCATAACTTAATATATATATAAATCACCATGTTATATAATTAACCTCAATCAAATGAATAAGATTTCAAAACATAAGAATGCTGGAGTAAGGTAACATCATCACAACTGATTTATAAGTTCATATGCAAAAACTAAAATGAACTAGAAATATCATAAGCAATGATATTACTCAATCTTTTTTTTATTGACCACCTGATTCAAAGGCTCTGTTAGGAAAGAACTAAGAAGAAAACCTGATATCATTGCCACTTCAACAATAAGTTTAAATAACATTATTACATAGGATTTCAATCCCGAGGAGAAATCTCCCAACATAACTAAAATCCATTAACCATTTTAAATTTCCTTCTTGGCCCTTAACAAGGGATCCATTATGAATTTTTCAATACATCACGGTGATCATGGAGAGAGCAAAATTTGATCGAGAGATAACCAATCATAACATGAAGACAAAATCAGACATTCGCTCCCATCTTGGGTTTGCACAATAGGTTCGACATTGAACCAGACTAGGGAGAAGATGGATTTTTCCAATAGGAGATGTCAGACACAACACCATAATAGGTGCCCTTTTGGGGCTATAAACTCAAGAACCTCTGTTATTCCATTATTTCATTCCAAAACTCATACGTGGTTTGTGTTGATGAGTAGGGGCCCATAACACCCTACCCTCTCTCCCTCTTCTCATCCTGAGAAGAGACTCTACACTATCAAAGTCCAACTAAAGACCTTCCCCCGTACATGGCCACTTCTGCCCTATTCAAGGGTGGGTAATGCCAATACAACCCATACAATCCCTTAAAAATTTCAAACAAAACACAAAGGAAAGATGTTAAAGAAAACCAATTTCAATCCCTCCCAAACATACTCAACACACACAAACATACATATACAATCAAATTGAAACATGAAACACAACATGAACCAAATGAGGTGAAGTATTTCTACCTTCAAAAATTGGGTTATGGAAAATGAAAAAATTTGAGATGAACTTTCTTTCCTCTCCTTCTCCTTCAATTCTGAATTCCACTCTAAAACTAGAGGTTCGGTGAACACTCAAACCCTCTCAAAAATACCTCTAAATAAAATCCTAAACTTAACCACTCTAAAAAGAAATAACTCCCCCACTTTCCTAAAGTTCTAGAGGCTTCTAACTCAACTAGACCTAAGGCTAACATCAAGGTGGAGTTAAAGTTATCCAACTCATGATGGAAACAATCAATTTTTGCAATAAAGCAAAAATAGGGTTTTTGAGTGACCATAAAAGTCAACAAAAGGGGCTAGGGGGGTGGAAAATGCCCCCAACCTGTACCCATATGCCTTAGGTACTTAGATTTCATGATTTTAGGCCTTGAGGATTAATTAGGGACCTATCAAAAGCTAGGAAAATTTTAGGACTTTCTAACAACTTTCAAAAATGCAAATTACTCACTAATCTTAATTAGAGTAATTAACCTCAATTACTAACTAATTAGCAAAAAGGTCACTAACCTAGTCTAACTTAGATCTTTAGATTACTTGGATAACCCTAAATTTCATGGTGGAATGCATATACAATTCACGAGTGTCACTGTTACAAAACATTCACATTTACTGATTACAGAATTATACATTCATTCATCTCACAATACAAATAAAACATGAACAATGGGGTTTGCATCTTTTGTTAGATTCAACCCTAGTTTCCAAAATTGGTACATGGGGTTTAGTTTCATTTCTCTGTTAGATTTTCCTAGCTAAAATAAATTGCACACATCAGTAGCTCAAGAAAATCACATTCATATATTCAAAACTTATCTAGATAGTTACATAAATCAAAACATGAATCTTTCATATAATTAACTGTTTAATTCATTTCTACTCACATTTAATCATTAGTAAACACATAATCAATATAAAATAACTTATTTATTAATTCAGATTAAAGAACTAGAATAATCATAGTCAGGCATTCATATACCTAGACATCATAACATCACCCATAGGGCATACTAAATCATTTGAATTGCATATAACCTAATCATCGAGGTACCAAAATCAACATCCTCATTATCAGGTTAAAATACCTTGCATCATTGTTAGTGAAATTTTAATGTTCAAACACTTGAGATATTGTAGTAGTTCTCAAATCACTGAGTATTAAAATATGGATGTATCAACTGATCTCAATTTTCATTGAGGCATTCACACATAAAACATTATGTCATATCTATTTAAATCTCCTATAACGATTTTAACAAAGAATTCATATTGATAAGTACATACGAGGAGGGACCTTACATAGAGATCATATATCATTTCATTAGAGAGTTGGTGGAGAATGGGGATATCAAAATGGATTTTTTCAAGTCTGAGAAATAACTAGCAGACATATTTACTAAGCCTTTAGGTATTGGAACTTTTGTGCACCTAAGAGAGAGTCTTGGTGTGGTTGATTTGGATCAGTTGTGATCCTTTGTTTTGTTTGGCTCGAGACAAAGGGGGAGTGTTGAAATATTTAATGTAGATAGTCATTTTGCCCCTAGAGCCAAATGCCCACCTACCACCCTAACAACCTCTAGAACAATTAGAAACATTAATACACAATAGGTGAGTTCAAATTTGAAATGAGAGGGAAACCATTTTTGGCAAGACACAAAAGGAATGAATCTGATTCATTTGATCAGAGTTGAAAAAGTTGAAGAGTTGCAGAGTAGAGAAAAGTAGAGAAGAAAAGTCGATCAACAGATCAAGTTAGAGTTTAGAAGACAAAAGGAAGTTAGTTTCATGTCTCCAGTTGCACATGTTTCCTCTTTGGTTATTTTTTTTAAGTTTGTATTGATTCGACCTATGAAGTAGTGATTGCTTCAGGTATTATTGTATGCAGCCATTAAAGCTATAATTTTAAAACTTAAAGTTTAAAGTTTTAACAATTTGAAGATTTTAGGGTTTTCTTGGTTGAAGCCGAATGCTCCCATATTTTGTAATAGTTTTGTTGAATAGAATATAAGCAATCAAGTAAGCATACTTGGAAATCTATTTTTGCCTTCTTCTATTCATCATTGCATAGTATTCTTGCATTTGAGAAGTTCATAGTTGAAAGCTTCATACTTTGGCTCTCTATATTTTAATGTTGGAAAAAGTTCAGACATGAGGTCTATAAAAAGGTCACTTGATTTTTAAAAAACATATTATCTTTACTGAGTCCACCAAGTCTCCCTCTCTCCACTCATTGAGCTCACTCGATTTCCTTTTGTTTATCGAGCTCGCTTGATATCTTTACTACCAAGCATCACCCAATAGTGTTGACCAAGCTCACTCGGCATACACTATTGCTGAGTTGCCCTAAGTGCCGAGTTACTTGACTTCTTCATGTGTCAAGCTTACTTGAAAAAGTCCTCCTATCACTCAACACCCTCTTGTGCCAAGCAAGTTTTTCAATCAGCATTAGTTCTTGCCAACCAAAATTTTTAGGGTTTGTTATTTAATTTTTACATCAACATATCTCTCAAATGTAAACAATAAAACATGAAGAAAAATAGAAGAGAGAGAGAAAGATAGAAATTGAATCTACAGATAAAACCATTTTAGTATGTCATTTGTATTAAGGAGAGTGCACTTACCCAGATAAGGGTTTGGAGTCATTCACACCATAGAGCTTATTGTTGCTCTTGAAGCTAGATGAATTAAAACTTACCAAAACTCTCATTTGAGGAACATAGCCTTCTAGCTAACTACCAGAAATATTTAGATCCTCAACTTTGTCATATTACCAAGCTTAGGTGGTATCCTTCCACTCAACATATTGGAGGAAAGGTCAAGACTTGATAACACTGTAAGTTAGCATAACTCAGCTGGGATCTTGCCCTCTAACCTATTATTTGAAAGGTTGATAATTTGTTCCAAGTTGAGTAGCTGAGAAGTAATGGCAAGAATCATAACTTGTAGATAATTGCTAGACATGTCAACTAAAAAAGTCTAGTACAACCACTGAGAGAAGAAGGAATAGGGCTTGACAGTTTGATGTTTGGGAGACTAACCTTTGTTAAACTTGTGTAGTTCCCAATGGCATCAGAAATTACCCTAACATAGAAATTGTTGCCCACATTCAAAGATTGGAGTCAGCCTAATTTACCCAAAGATGATGGAAGTGTTCCTTGGAAGGAATTGGAGGATAAATCCAAGTGAGTCAAATAAGAAATATTACCAGTGAAAGGGGAAATGATACCTTTAAGTTATTTTCTAGGCAAAATGAGGGATACAATGTTGCTCTAGGAGTTATAGGAAACACCAAACCAGTTACAGTGACATGTTTAATTGGTGCAATCAACAAGAGTAGTGAGGGGATCTAGAGTTATAGAAAGATTCAAAGGAGAAAGATCTTCTAGACCAATTGCTTCACTACCACTAGTCATTGATGCACATAGACACAACATTCTTGTCACCATTATGAGGAGAAATACTACAAAGCATGCCAACACCATGTCTACCCAGCAAAGAAAATATGATCTTAGGAGTAGAATATATATCGATTTTCTTTGATTCAATCAATGATTCCAAACTCTAACCATGACAAATCTGTAACAACCTTATCTTTTAAACTTTCTGTAAGAATCTTCAATGTCCATGACATGACAAGTATAGTTATAGGAAACACATCAAATCTATTTGATCAAGATTTCCCTTTCCACCCCTTCCTATCATAGTGACATTCCCAAGCTTTGTGAATATGAGACAAGTAGAAAGTTAGTTCATTGGTTTTCTAGGTTAAATTAGATTGATGGTGGGAATAATTCACATTAATTATTATCATCTCTTGTAGAAAGAAAATTGATTTGAAACCAAGAGCTCTGAGCAACTGATAGACCACATAAATTGAAAGCCTTTCCTTAGGCTTTGACAATACACAGTCATAGGCGATAGCTAGAGAGGGGAACAACAAATGTATGAAATCGAAAAGGGGTTGGTAGTTGAAGAATATGTAATATGACAACATAGAAATGTTGTGTCATTTGCAAACTTTTGTCAAACTTGGGGATACGTAAGTGAATTTTGTATAGAAGTAGTTGTCCAAGAACTATGGTTAATCAAAGCCATTGCACAATCTTAATTCAAGAAAATTATTTTATTGGTACAACTATAATTAAGGCCTATTGTTGGATAGACAAAGTCATTGGAATAGACCAAGTCTATCTCATTCTTTGCAATTGAAACTGAAGTTAACTCCACCACCTATGTGCATGATTGAATATGTCTTCAAACACATGGCAAGGTTGTTAAGTGTTAGTGTTGTCACTTTACACCATCCACATGTATGCACTCTTTGTTTGTAGCTGAAAGTCCTCTATTTATAGAGGTTATCCATTGTTACCACTTTCTTTCTTAGTTTTATTTTTTAATATGGTATCAGAGAAAATCTGATCCTTGGATAGTGAGCAATTGGCTAGACTTGAGAAGCTCAATATAGATCTCTTTAAGCAATAACTAAATGGAGAGGGGAATAAATTAGTCAGTTAGTCCATTGAAAAGGCATTCATCTATGTGCATGATGACTAGCGCTATGTTCAGTGGCATCTTCCCTTGGTTGTCAACTTTATTGATTAGTCTCTTTGATATCACCAACAACACCAAATTTTTTATGCATCTTGAAATTTTTTCAAAAAATCTATAGTGCATTTTCATTCACAAAGTGCAAAGCATTTCTTCCCATATTAGCTGTAATTTCTATACAGTCTTTAGCATATTTTAGAATTTTTGTGACTAAGTCAAGGTTCCCTTCTTTTGCAGCAATATGAAGCATTGATTGCTCATTCCTGTCCACTTTATAACACAAGACTTATATTTCTCTAAAAGAATTTTTGCAATGTTTGATATTCAGTTAAGATGGGCAGCATAATGTAAGGGTGTTCTGCTTAAATTGTCAGCTTGTTTAAGTAGCTTAGGCTTGGCAGCGATTAGCTTCTTAAGCACCTCTGCACCATCAAATATTTTCCCATTATAAAGGAGACAATGTTCTTAGGAGAGTACAGAAATTAATGATTGATATGGTTCTTGACAAGTGATTCACTTGAATCTATTTTTTATGATAATAAATGGAATATTTAGCATTCATTGGATCGAATGTAAGGAGTGTAACATTATTGGTAGTACTAGACACTCTAAAATATATATTTTTTCTTTATAGATGAACCATGTATCTGAGAAACATATCTAGAGAATTGGCGAGCATGGTGGCTGGGTACCCATGTGACTTGGTAGATGGATTATTTTTCATATGGACTCAATAATTATTGTGCATGAGAAAAGTTCAATGTTGCTTTCGCCATCATTAGAAAAATGTTTTTGCAATTTTTTTGAAGGGTTTGTGGTAAGCCAAAACCACTTGTTTGGGTGAATTTGTTGAATGTTTCATGGTAAACCAAAACCACTTGTTTAGGTGAAAAACCTAAAAGTCTTGAACGGTTTGTGGTAAGACAAAACCACTTGTTTGGGTGAAAGATCCTAAAGCATTTTTCGAAGAGTTTGTGGTAAGCTAAAATCACTTGTTTGGGTGAAAACCCTAAATCATTTTTCAAAGACTTTGTGGTAAGCTAAAACCACTTGTTTGGGTGCAAAACCTAAAAGTTTTTTTTTTTTTTGAAAGGTTTTTGGTAAGCCAAAACCACTTGTTTGGGTGAGAAACCTAAAAAAATTGTATTAGTTGGGACAAATCCCAAATGTTTATGGGTCAACTAGTTAAAAACCCATATCATAATGACATAAGGAACAAACTGATAATGAGAAGGAAAACTAATTTTGTTATGTTGTAAAATAGGTACCTAACAAGGCTCAATGATGGGACCTATTCTATTTGAATTTCTATCATAATTTCTTCCACATAAATATTCTTTAGTAACAGTAATTAAGGAAGGGTTTTGGAATAGACAAAGTCATTGGAATAGACTAAGTACACGTCATTTTCCTATTGCAATTGAAACTGTAGTTAACTCCACCACGTGTGTGCATGATTGAATATGTCTTCAAAGACATGGAAAGGGTGTTAAGTTAAGTGTTAGTGTTGTCACATTACACCATCCACATGTACGCCTTAGACTCTTCATTTGTAGCTAGAAGTCCTCTATTTATAGAGGCTATCTAATCTATATTATTGTGCATCTAGATTAATAAAATACTTTTGTTATCCATTGTCACCACTTTCTTTCTTAGTTCTATTTTTTAAGGCCTATGCATATGGTATGCCTTTAAACATTTTAATAGGTCTAAACTTCTAGAGAATATCAATGAAATGCCTTGTGCCTCAAGCATCCAATCTCAGGAACACCCTACAAATAATAATTTCTCTGAGCCACTATGAATTCATCAAAAATTCAAAAACATTCCAAGGGTTTCTTTCACAAACATTAAAGCAGTGAATTTGAATAGAAAACATACAAAACCAAGATTTCAAATTTTCAAAAACAGAGCACATTCAATATCAAAACATACTCCAAACATGTGTCATCCAAAACCAACAATACCAAAGCTGTCCAAAAGGAAATGAGGTGCTTTTGGGGTTTTACCCTTTTTTGATTGAAGGATTATTTTTACGTTTGTCCTTAAAATGAATATTTATGCCATGAAAAATATGAAATAGAAATGGTGATTGAAAATATACTATTTGAATGGAGGTGATAAAATACAATCGATTCTTGCATCTCCATAGGAAATTTATTCTTGGGTAGAGGGAAAAAAACACCTATCATAGCATTTTAGAGTAGAAAATAGTAGAAACTTTAGGCAAGCATGAGTCAATGCAAAGATCAAAAAATTAGCAAATCAATTAAAACTAGAACATGCAAATTCTTAAGATGCAACAAAAATAAGATTTCACATACTTCTAGTCATCCTCCAAAATCACATTAACCCATATACCCTGCGTATTTTGCACAAAAAAAATTATTTGTAAGTGGTTTCTATAGGATCTCCTTTTTCTAACCATTGTATAATGATATGCAGGAAGCATGAGATAGACAAGTGTCATAGCTACATGAAGCAAAAAATGCCTCATTTGCTAGCTGTTGCTTTTGAGTCTGCTTTTGATGATCTCGTAGTAATTTACAGCCCAAGACCTCGATATATGGAAGGTTGACCTAAGGCTTGTGCTTTAATTATTGCCTCTTCTCTTGCGTTGCAAACTATAAAAGTGGTAATCTAGCCCTCCAATAGGTAACTCTCGATCATCTTTACTATTTTAGAATAATAGATTATTAGAAATGGACATATAATAGGGGATAAAATGCTTTTAGATTGGTTGTGGAATGGGAGTTTAATAACTAGTTAAGGCAAATCATAGACAATAGTTTCCTACATAGCAAGTACTAATAAGACAACTTACAAGTTTATCACAATTAAGCCTATCACTGATAAAGTCTACATGGTGATTAAAGTCAACACAGGAAACATGGTTGAGGAAATGCTTCTTATGGCCCAAAAAAATAAAGGAATTGCATGGCAGTTGACTTTTTTCAATTAATTTTTTGAAGTGGAATAATTAGCCAATAGGCTTTCCCTTTGGAATTGACTACAACCAAACAACTATCTAAAAGTCCTAAAAATGGTTTTTAGATCATGGTTTAGGGTGACTGATCTATGTATCAAATCTTTACTCAAAATCTTATTTGTAAGGATCATATCTTATCAAAATCTTATCTACAAGGATCATATCTAATCATAAAATTGCCAAGATCATATCTAATCATGAAATTGCTACTCCATAGGCTATTTCTTTGTATTGTCGAATGAAGCTTTATTGGGCTATATTGTGAAGCTAAGTAGAATTAATGGTGTGATATATGAAAATTCATCACTTTACAATAAACCATTCAAAGAGATTGAGTATGCATGAATTTAGGACTATCTTGCATGAATTTAGGATTGTCATAGAACCCTACGAGCTAGACAAGTAAATTCCAAGAGGCTAACAAACCATCAAGAAAGAGAAAAATAATATGATAGGGGAAGGAGAAGGGAAAATAAATATGGCAGTCATGGCCTCTATATTGGCCACCATCATGGGAGTGATGTATTTGAGATGTATGCAGAGGAAGCTGAAAAGATAATGGTTTGATGCCTTAAAGCTAGATGGAGATGTGATTGATCAGGTTGAGAAAGTGATGAAGGAAATTTTAGTAATAGTGGAGTCCCAAATCCATGATTTTCATCCCTTTCTCGTGCCTTTGTTCAAGAAGAGGTTAGAAAACATATTACTGATTGCAGACAATAAATTAATGACAGAAGATTTTTGTGGAAATAGACACTGCTTCGACTTAATCACTCTACAACAAAACAAATGACAGTCCATATTGCAAAGTTGGAACGTACATTAGCCTATTATGATCCCTACTTTCTCCACTCAACCGTCCAACCCACTACACCATTCACACTCGTCAGACAGTGCATGTAAAGGTTTTCTATTTTGCATATGTGGAGTTGAAAGTACCGTATTTCTCAATTTGTCTCTACAAGCCATGCTACCATGTGATATTGAGGAGAAATTGTGGCTATCAATGGTATTTGGGTTTTATCCAGACCTTCTTCTACAAACCATATCACCTGAACAAAACTATTTTTTTCTCTGTATTACATATCCATGACCTCCATCTATATTTGTGTCTTTGTTTTTAAGATGTAGCTCTTGTTAATTATTGTTAGTTGGACAGCTGTTATTTCTGACCCGGAAATAGCAGCACTATTTATGGGTAGCTTGGACAGTTGTTCGTCCTTATCTATGAATAGCGGTTGTATTTATGGGTGGTTTGGACAGCTGTTTGTCCACTTGCCAAAAATTAGTAAATGGTTATTATTTACTAAATTTAGAGATTCCCTTTTGGACACCTTGCAACCAATTCTATTATTGGTTGTTGAGTTGTCTTAATCTCAGCCGTTGGTTTGATTTAATCTCGGTCGTTGGTTTACCAACGAGAGTAGTATAAAAAGGGGTCTAGGGGGCATTTGGAGAGAAAAGGCAATGATGCTTTGGTGAAGCTGTTTGTAGTGTTAGCAAACAGTCTTGCAGTGTTAGCAAGGGCATAGTGAAGAAGCTTTTGTGAAGCAGTTTGCAGTGTTAGCAAACAGTCTTGCAATATTAGCAAGGAAGCTTTTGGAGAAGCAGTTTGTAGTGTTAGCAAACAGTCTTGCAGTGTTAGCAAGGAAGCTTTTGGAGAAGCAGTTTGCAGTGTTAGCAAACAGTCTTGCAGTGTTAGCAAGGGAAAGGCGGTGAAGCTTTGGTGAAGCTGTTTGCAGTGTTAGCAAACAGTCTTGCAGTGTTAGCAAGGGCACAGGGTGAAGCTTTGGTGAAGCCGTTTGCAGTGTTAGCAAACAGTCTTGCAGTGTTAGCAAGGGCACAGGGTGAAGTTTTGGTGAAGCTGTTTGCAGTGTTAGCAAACAGTCTTGTAGTGTTAGCAAGGGCACAGGAAGAAGCGTTTTGGAGAAGCTTTGGTGAAGTTAGCAAACAGTCTTGCAGTGTTAGCAAGGGCGCAGTGTTAGCGCGGGAATAGCAGTGGGGAATATCAGCAGGAGAAATTAGGAGGTTGTCGGAGTTCTGCCAGTGTGAGGCAAGGAATTTTGTATCTCTTGATTTGCTGAAGTTTAATATAATTTCTCATCTGTAGAACTGGTTTTCCCTTAGGGGTTTTTCCAGAGACAATTTGTCCGAAAATATTGTGTTGATTCTGTTGCGCATTTCTTTCCGTATTTTAAGTGAAGTTGCAGTTGTGTTATTTTTCGATATTAGCTGGGAATTTATTTTCAGCAGTTTAATAATCATTTGTGATAGGAGATTAATAATCAGTGACTGCAATAGTTTGATTTTTCACATGGTATCAGAGCATTGTTAAGGGTAGAAGAGTCTTGCCCTAGGAAAGAAATTTTGATCTCTTTAGATTTATTATTGCTTTAAACCCTTGAGATGGCTTCAGCTGGTTTGAGAGATCAGGATAGATTGGATGGTGCCTCAAATTTTGGTGTCTGGAAGGCCAGAATTTCTTTATTGTTGGAAGAGAATGGTATCAAGGATTATGCTACCAGTGGTGTACCTGTACCAACGGATGCAACACAGCTTGCAGCATATAGGAAGGACGATGCCAAAGCGAGGAGGATTATCCTTGATGGTGTCAAGGATCATATTGTTCCACATATCTCGGAGCTAGATATAGCAAAGAAGATGTGGGACGCCATTCTAAATCTGTACCAGAATGCTACCACTAACAGGAAGTTGATTCTCAGAGAGAAGCTAAAGAATACCCGGATGAATCAGGGAGAAGACGTCACAAGTTACCTCACCAGGCTCAGACTTGTCAAGGATGAGTTAGCAGCTGTTGGAGATAGCCCTAGTGATGATGAGCTAGTGAGAATAGCCCTAAATGGGTTTACTAAACAATGGAGTGTCTTTGTTCAAGTTGTCAGTGGACGAGATACTTTATCGAGTTGGGATCGACTATGGACTGATTTCACTCAAGAGGAGTTTAGACTAAGTCTTGTCAATGGGGCCAACAAGAGTCAGAAAAATGAGGTGGAACAAGAGAACGTTGCCCTAGCGGGTAAAGGGAAAGCAAAGAAGGGATCTAGCAAAGGATCAAATTCACAAAGTGAAAAGAAGAAGAAGGACCTTTCTAAGGTCAAGTGCTTTGGATGTCACGAGTTTGGTGGTAAGAAGCAGGTGGCAGCTTCAGCAAGTGCAGAAGAACTCTCCAGCAGAATGGAAGATGAGTTTGCACTCATAGCTTGTATGGTTATCTCAACCTCACAGTGTGTTTGGTATATAGATAGTGGGGCGTCATTTCATATGACAGGAGTTAGAGAGTACTTCTCCAGTTACAAGGAGGAGGACACCAACATCCAGATTTCTATGGGAAACTTGTCCAAACTCAACCCTGTTGGGAAAGGGACTGTTCAGTTTCAGAGGGAGACTGGAAAGATAATTCCTCTTCATGATGTGTTATATGTGTCGGGCTTAGGTATGAATTTGATTTCTGTATCTGTTCTTCAGGATAGGGGGTATAATGTACTCTTTAGAGGGACACATGTGTTGATTAAGCACAAGGATTGGAAATCACCCATAACTATTGGAGTTACGAGTGGTCGCCTTTATAGATTGCAGTTTGATACTCCTAAGGCACTTATGAGCAACAATAATCCTAGAGATCTTGGCGAGCTATGGCATAGGAGGTTGGGCCATATTCATCATGGAGCACTTAGATTGCTTCGTGAGACCGTGACAGGTGTTCCAGAGGTGAGCACAGAGCATGACGATGTATGTAAGGGATGTGTGTTGGGGAAGTTTGTGAAAGCATCTTTTCCAAGGAGTGACACCAGATCTAAGGGTGTTCTTGATCTAGTACATTCAGATGTTTGTGGACCAATGTCAACGAAATCTCTCAGAGGATATGAGTACTATGTTACTTTTATTGATGACTTCTCTAGAAAGACCTGGATATACTTCTTGAAGACTAAAGATGAGGTTTTCAGTCGATTCCAAGAGTTCAAGGCTCTTGTGGAGAACTCGACAGGAAAGAAGATAAAGGTTCTTTGGTCAGAGAATGGAGGCGAGTACAAAGGAAATGTCTTCCAGGAGTTCTGCACCAGAGAAGGAATCAAGAGAGAATGGACTGTTCCTTACAATCCACAGCAGAATAGAGTTGCTGAGAGGAAGAACCGTTCTATATCGGAGGCAGCAAGAGCTATGCTACATGACCAGGACATGCCCCGTTACTTATGGGCAGAGGCGTGTAATACAGCAGTCTACATTTAGAATAGAGTTCCACACAAGGTGCTAGGGAAGATGACACCAGAGGAGGCTTTCACAGGGAAGAAGCCAGATGTTAGTCACTTCAGGATATTCAGGAGTTTGGCATATTGTCATATTCCTGGAGATACACGTACAAAGTTAGATCAGACTGCAGAGAGGGGGTACTTTGTTGGGTACAGTGAGACCTCAAAGGCATACAGGATTTTCATTCCGGGGACTAAAAGAGTTATTGTCAGACGGGATGTCAAGTTCTTGGAGGACAAGGCATTCAAGAGATCCAGAGATTTGCCAGCAGATGATCAGAGTGAGCAGCCAACAGAAGCTCCAAGACCAAGTCAAGGGCATCAAAGCTCAAGTACAGTTACCAGTACGAGTGTAGACTTAGTTAGTGAAGATTCACAGAGTATGGAGCAACAGGTGCAACAGGAAATGCATTTGGAAGATTTAGAGGTTGACATTTCATCCTCTACAGTTGGCAGCAGGAACCATGTGGTTCCAGATACACAAAGGGATACTCAGGAGTTTGTGGGAGCTCCTAGGAAGAGTACTAGACAGTGAAGACAACCAGCCAAGTTCAATGACTATGTGGCATTAGTTAGTCAGTTGGTAGATAGTGAGCCTTCTAGCTATCAGGAAGCTGCAGAACATCAGGTATGGCGAGATGCTATGGTTGAGGAATATTCTTCAATAATGCAGAATGATGTGTGGGAGGTAGTACCTAGACCAACAGATAGGGTTGTAGTTGGATCACGCTGGATCTATAAGATAAAGCACGGTGCAGATGGTAGCATCGAGAAATACAAGGCTAGGTTTGTGGCAAAGGGGTTCTCTCAGAAGGAGGGAATAGACTATGAGGAGACATTTGCTCCAGTTGCCAGGTATACTTCTATACGAGTTGTAATCTCACTTGCAGCACAAATGGGATGGCAGATCCATCAAATGGATGTCAAGACAGCATTCCTCAATGGTGAGTTGAAGGAGGAGGTATACATAGAACAACCAGAAGGCTTTGTAGCACACATCAAAGAGACCCACGTGTGCAGATTGAAGAAAGTTGTTCAACTACAATACATACCTACAGATGAGCAGGTAGCAGACATTCTGACGAAGGCTTTGGGAAAGGCCAAATTTCTCTTCTTCAGAGATAAGATGGGTGTCATGCAGAACAGCTTCCTCGCTAAGAGGGAGTGTTAATTATTGTTAGTTGGACAGCTGTTATTTCTGACCCGGAAATAGCAGCACTATTTATGGGTAGCTTGGACAGCTGTTCGTCCTTATCTATGAATAGCAGTTGTATTTATGGGTGGTTTGGACAGCTGTTTGTCCACTTGCCAAAAATTAGTAAATGGTTATTATTTACTAAATTTAGAGATTCCCTTTTGGACACCTTGCAACCAATTCTATTATTGGCTATTGAGTTGTCTTAATCTCAGCCGTTGGTTTGATTTAATCTCGGTCGTTGGTTTACCAACGAGAGTAGTATAAAAAGGGGTCTAGGGGGCATTTGGAGAGAAAAGGCAGTGATGCTTTGGTGAAGCTATTTGCAGTGTTAGCAAACAGTCTTGCAGTGTTAGCAAGGGAACAGTGAAGAAGCTTTTGTGAAGCAGTTTGCAGTGTTAGCAAACAGTCTTGCAGTATTAGCAAGGAAGCTTTTGGAGAAGCAGTTTGCAGTGTTAGCAAACAGTCTTGCAGTGTTAGCAAGGAAGCTTTTGGAGAAGCAGTTGCAGTGTTAGCAAACAGTCTTGCAGTGTTAGCAAGGGAAAGGCGGTGAAGCTTTGGTGAAGCTATTTGCAGTGTTAGCAAACAGTCTTGCAGTGTTAGCAAGGGCACAGGGTGAAGCTTTGGTGAAGCCGTTTGCAGTGTTAGCAAACAGTCTTGCAGTGTTAGCAAGGGCACAGGGTGAAGTTTTGGTGAAGCTGTTTGCAGTGTTAGCAAACAGTCTTGCAGTGTTAGCAAGGGCACAGGAAGAAGTGTTTTGGAGAAGCTTTGGTGAAGTTAGCAAACAGTCTTGCAGTGTTAGCAAGGGCGCAGTGTTAGCGCGGGAATAGCAGTGGGGAATATCAGCAGGAGAAATTAGGAGGTTGTCGGAGTTCTGCCAGTGTGAGGCAAGGAATTTTGTATCTCTTGATTTGCTGAAGTTTAATATAATTTCTCATCTGTAGAACTGGTTTTCCCTTAGGGGTTTTTCCAGAGACAATTTGTTCGAAAATATTGTGTTGATTCTGTTGTGCATTTCTTTCCGTATTTTAAGTGAAGTTGCAGTTGTGTTATTTTTCGATATTAGCTGGGAATTTATTTTCAGCAGTTTAATAATCATTTGTGATAGGAGATTAATAATCAGTGACTGCAATAGTTTGATTTTTCACAGCTCTACCATTTATAATTGCTCCTTTTATTTCTGAAGATTGGTCTCTCTATTATGAACTCCTAAATAGGCCCTCGACACTCTACCATGGGATGTGCTTTCTTTTTTAAATGATCGTGGCTTTTATAGATCTAGAGATTCATAAGTATCATCATTTGACTGTAATCTTTCTGGCAGTCCAAGGTCTATAATCTGTGCATAATGTTTTTTAGTAAATTTGAATATAGTTTCAATGGAATGCTTCATTGTAGTAATAGTCTAATTATCTTTAAAATAGCCTAACTAGGGTGATTAGTAGCATTAATTTTAATGTTAGTTAAAATTGCAATTTTAAAATCAAAGTTAACAAATCTTATTATCTATGATTGTTTAAATGATTAGAGACTCAAGATGTTTTGTCTTTTGATATGTATCTTGTAGCACCTCCTTTGAAGCTAATTGATTTTCCAGGTCTTAATCAACGTGTTGCAAATGATTCTCAGATAATAAAACTATTAGAATAATTTCGTTGTTGAATGAGTAATTATCGTGTTTGTAACAATGAAACAACAGGTTATCATTTACATCTTCCAGTCAATTAATTGTCGACTGAGTAAACTTGCAATTTTTTCATCTTTACCTTCTCCACACATGAAGTCAGTTGAGATTTTCTTAGTTCTAAAAAAATGTAAAAGTATCTATATAGAGAGAGGTAATTGCAGTGCAATAATCTATCAATAAACAATATCTTTCTCTTTCAATATGTTTTGTGTTGCTATTCTTTTATCTTAAGTTTATTTATGTTTTCTTCATGGTATCAGAGCATTATTGACTCTTGGGCTATGGCAGAATTTTTTGTTTGTTTTTTTTTTTTTTACTGTAGGTTATAATTTGATTGAGGAGCATCAAAGAAACCTCCAGGTGTTTGGAAAGCCAAGATGGGCAGTGGAATAGATTGTTTTGTTTTTTAAAGTTGTTTCCTAAAGGAGAATGAAAGGTGTCTGGTAAAAGATTACTCAAGATAAGGGAAGTTGGTTATTGGTATGTTGTATATTGCTACATTAAGAGAAGAATGAAATTGTTGGAGATAAAATTATCTATTTCATCAATGTAGAGAAAAGGTCATAGAGTTTGGTGTCATGTTGTTGAGATGGTGATCATGTCCAATAATCTTACATTTGAATTGTTTAAAGGAATAGATGAGGAAATTTGACATTATCATTGTGATTGTGAAGTGTGGTAAAAATACTAGGTTAATTCAAAGAAAGTGTTATTTGTGGATAATTTGCAATGGGAAAGCCTGAGGTAAAAGAGTTTTAAAGGAAAATGCAAATTTAATTTCTAAGATAGACATTTTAGAAGAAGAATTAATAAATGTGAAGAAAGAAAATGGAGACTTAATTTGTGAGAAGAATTTTTTGCAAGGAGAACTAACACGGTTAAGAAATGAAATGAATATAGGAAGATGCAACTTTTTAAATCAAATTAATGACTATATAAAAGCAAATGGAGAGCTAGAGAAAAAATTAAAGTTGGTGAATAATGTTAAAAAAGAAATGATGAATTAGAGGAGGAAATGAAGAAAGTAAAATAAGAGAATTACTTGTTAAAGGATGAATTAGAAGAGAAAATGAAGAAAGTAAAAGAAGAAAATGACTTGTTTCAGGATGAACTAAATCAATCCGTCATTGAAAGAAATGCATGTGTGAAAGCAAAATTAGTATGTGATGTTTCATGTAGTACAAATGATTTGAATTCACCACTAGAAAAGTGTGACTCTATTGAGATTATGAAAATGTGGCATCAAATACTATTAGTTGTGATAATTTAAGAATGTTGGATGGAATATAATGAAGAAAATGGGTTACAAAGGTAAAGGATTGGGAAAACATGAACAAGGAATCATAGAGCCTGTTGAAGCAATAATGAGACCAAAGTATGAAGGACTAGGATATATGACAGATGAAAGAAATGATTATATGGAATCAATCAAATTTGTTCAATGTAAACAATATATGCAATGTTCAAATTGCGACAGAAAATGACACACAAAAGACAAGTGTTGGGATCTACATGTATGTAGTCTTTGTGGATTAAAATGTCATTATGAAAAGACATATTGGAATAGAGAGTGTAAAAATAATTCTATGGAGAAATGTTTCAAAATGGACATTGGATGGAGTTATGGATCAAGTTGGAAAAACATCACAAGTATGATTAAAGGTTTATTTAGATACAAATGTTTGAGTGTGAGGAATAATCAAAACCTATCAAAGTGTGAACTCTCAAGAAGGATTACAAATGGTTCATGAAAATCAAAATCATCATCTACCAAGACATCCATGAAAAGTGAGGCTTCATAAAATAGAATTTTTTGTTAAGTCCTTGAAAGGTTTATGGTAATCTGAAACCATTTGTTTAGCTGAAAAAGATAAAAGTTTATTGAAGAATTTGTGGTAATCCAAAACCATTTGTTTAGGTAAAAAAATCTAAAAGTTTATTGAAGGGTTTGTGGTATTCCAAAACCACTTGGTTAGGTGAAAAATCTAAAATCTTGTTGAAGGGTTTGTGGTAAGTCAAAACCACAAGAGGAATGAATTTACATAGTGATAGTGATAGAGGAAACTAAAAATTTCTGTGTTGTAAATGGGTACCTCAAAAGGCTTAATGCCGGGAGCTATCATGTTTAAATTTATTATTGTAATTTCTCTCACTGAAAGATTCTTTAGTAGTAGAAATTAAGGAAGGGCGTTAGAAGAAGTCATCCATGTCATAAATTTGTTACAACTAAACTCATGCTTGGTTGTCAGTTTGTCACGCATGTTCAAATAAAACATTCAGTGTTGTCAATGATATTTAGTAGACTATTTCCTTTATTTTCTTCACTCTACTCATGTGGTCGAAGGTAGTTAGGATAACTATCAGTTCCAACTACATCTAGAAGTCCCTACCAATCTAGAAGTCTTGAGAGCTCTCTATATATAAAGGAACTGAACATATGTTTCAATCAAGCAGAATCTAACATTTGATGCTTTTGTGATTCAAAGATTTTCTTAATTTAATTCAAAGACAATACACACCAAACATGCAATCATGACCATTCAAAATCTAGAGAAATTTCATGTCTTTGGGAAGTGGGGATAATTTTTTCATACCTCAATTGTCTTCAAATTAGGTGTAAAATCCTTGGGCTCTTTGGCTGCTTGTTTTAGCTCATGACTCATACTGCCTTCAACCTAAAGTTCAAGCTAGAAGCATGGAATCCCTTTAACAAATTTAAAAATGCCAATGGTTTGCATATGGCTACATGTGAGAAATATGTGATTGATGCACCTTTCTAGCCTCTCAAAATGGCATGGGTTGAAAGAATCCATGTATTATCTTTTCTTCTGACATTTTGGATACATGTCAAATCTTATGGGTTTTAGCCAACACCTGATCTTATTTTGCCAAGTGCTACATATGCCCTTAATACAAAATATGGGAAGCAATATAATACAAATATTATTATAATCATTTCTTACCATATGACACTCAATGACAACTATTTCAAAATTTGGTAATGTTTACTTCAATTTTTTTGAAAAAACATCAAACTTGTGTAGATTTTGTTCCTCCACTAGATTTTAATGTACTACATAATCATTGAAGTTGTCCAAATATTTTGTTCCTCTAATAGATCTTATATGGTACTACACAATCTATGTTCTTAGAAACTTTATCCTATGGTCAACATATCTCATTCATTCACAATGTCCAAAAATAAATGGAAAATTTGTTGGCTCGACTGAGTTTGGGCACAACATCTCAACGTGTTTGACTTGGTTTAAGATCATAATGAATGTGGAATCCATACCAGAGTTACATGTTTGTATGCTTTCATACCTATCTTTGAAAAAATGTGTAAAAGATGTCAAGATTTATCATTTTTAGGGGTCTATTCTATTTTTCTAAGGTCTCTACTACGTGTTAGTAGAAATTCCAATAGAAAATATGTCTATAGAAAAATATCTCCTTATGTCTTTTACATTGATTTTTTGTAGGATAAGCTGATAGATTTATTATCTTTATATGTTGGTTGTGCATTGGATTTTATTATTATCAATACTTACATGTTTCTTCTCATACCTTTAATGTAGAACTATGGGTGGCAAAGGGAACAATAAAACAATACTTATTAGTAAACTACATTATTATTGTTTACATGTTTTTGGAGATTTTTAGTTTTTATTTTCATTTGCTTTGAAGAAAATGTATAGCTTTTTAAAATATTGATCTCATTGGTCAACATTTCAATTAGCATAGCCACATTATCTTCCAAAACTTTAATAAAATTAATCACCTTGAGGTAAGAATTTGATCCTTCAATGCTTTGGTAGGATTAGCTTTCTCGCAAATAATGAACAAGTCAACCTCATAAGGTCATTCCCAAAGATAAAATCCTGAGAGCCTTCAATATAGTAGACTTTGAATTAGTGGCATCTTGTGAGATCATCAAGGGTGTCCTGAGCTCTAAGGAAGTTGTAGCTAGATAAAGTTGTCATGTACCCCCATTATTCTGAGGGCTATTGCTTGCCTCCCAGCTGCTCCTAGTGGAGGAATAGGGGTTGTATTATGTGGCTTCAAAATTAGAAAAAGTCAAATTAATGCATTACATTGTGAAACCCAAATCATGTACCACTTTGAATAATTCTAATGCAGGCATTTTTCACTCATTGGTTTTAAACTTAACAAAAAAATTAGTATCAACCCTAACATCCCATCATTGTGAGATAGATGCTAAAAGACAAAAGTTGAATGAGATTAATTAGTGGGAAGACCTTATATATTCAAACTAAACTTAATAATTATTCCTTAAACATCCATGCAACCTTACAATATTATTCTGGCCACAGTGAAATAAAGATTGAAAGAAATATTATTCTGGCCACAATGAAATAGAGATTGAAATAAATATAAAGGATCGATTGTTACTTGACTTCATGCATTAGACTCTTGTGGAGAGCTACAATTTGATTAATTCTTCGTATTCATTTTCTTTTGGATCTACAAGCCAACATGTATTTGAGTTTCAATGTCTATGGCTATAACGTATTAGTGTTGAATGTTATTATTAAATTGAATAATTTAAATGAACATAGCATGGATATTACACAACTCTCAAAGTAGATGAATCTTGTCAGTATTCTATTCAAGTTAAAAAAGAATAAAAAAATAATAATATTGGACACAAATGCTGGATTTCGAAGGTATCCCCTTTCGTTGTAGGAATTGCCACTTGACTGATGTTGCTACTAGGTGTGTTGCTGGGAAATCTAAATCAAGGTGATCACCTTCTTGGTGGTCAAGGGCCTCTTCTGAGCACTATATGGTGAAACAATCCTTTGATACTTCTGTGGATTCTGTGGCTGAGGTCTCTCCTAGCAATCATTTGGAGCTGATGGTAGAGGAGGTGGTCTCTACCCCTGTTTCGGATGCTCTTCCTAAGAGCCAGTTGTCGTCTGATTCTCATAGGGAGATTGGTGTGGCTTCGGTGCCCCTCAGGTTCCACTGTTCTATTTCCTTTGAGGCTTGGGTTGCTAAGGCTGTGAAGATTAAGGATGGGTGGATAGCGGTTAAGAGTAAGAGATCTAGGCCTTCTGCTCCCCCTTTAGATATGAACCTTCGATCGCGTAAGGGAAACTTCAAATCAAAAGGAAAATCTTAAGTTCCTCTGTTCTGACTGTTTTTTTTTGTGGTGGTAAGAGGGTTGTGGCACTGGCTCACTGGTTATTGGTCTGGGAGGTTTTTCTAATTGCTTTGCTTTCCAGTCTATTTACTTTCTAGGTTCCAGTGTATTTTCTGGTTTCTTTTTCTGGACAAATCTGTTGGTTTTAGGTCCCAGTAAAACTTAGTTTAGATGTTCAACTGGTTTCAGGTCCTTTTATATAACCTGGTAGGGCTTCATGGTATATCTTTCTTTTTGATGTAAAGGGTTTCGGGGCCCCTTCAAAACCTATTTTTACCTTAATCTAAAACAAAAAATATATATTCCTATACTATCCTTCCTTCAATTGATGTCAATAGGTATTAATAGCTTTTAATAGGTCTTGTACTAATGGGAGAAGATTAATAAACTATTTTTCAAAGACCATTTTTTTATAACAAAATCTCAATCACATAATATAGTAGAATATATGCTATCTCAATATCATAAAAAAAAACATGTTTCAATGCATATGTAATGGGTTTTGTATTAATGGGAGAAGATTAATAAACTATTTTTTAAATACCATTTTTTTCCAACAAAATCTTAATCATATAATTTAGTGGAATATATGCTATCTCAACATCATACAACTAACATGTTTCAATGTGCATGAAAATCTTATCTGACTTTTAGCTACGGCATATTCTCATGCTCATGGTTACATGTTAAATATTCGACTTTATGTAATATTGAATGTGTGACCTCATGGGAAGCTTTGTCTTTGTTAGCATCACCTAGACTTGCACTAATTGCTTGAGTGTTCCATTTATTTTGATGATATACGGGTTCTTGTGAGCCACTACTCATGAAACATGGGTCAATAAGCTTGACTCAAAACCTACATAGTTGAATCTTTCCTTGCACCTCTTTGTGGAACAAGTGCTAGTTTAATCAAAATAGAATTTGTGACAGAACATGTGATGAAATGTGATGGAACCTTCAACCCTGGCTACTTAATTATTTCAAATGATCTTCTTTTTATTAGAATCTTGTAGAAATTGAATTTAGGTATTTGAATTCCTCGCATGATGACTTTGCAAGTTTGTATGGTTCTCTTGGTAATTTGAATCTCGAACGTTTAATTCTTGATTTACGAATTGGACTTCTAGTATGGTGTTAAATGCTTTGGATCCAATGATTCAAGTTTACAGAACGAAATTTATGTGGGGGCATCGAATACCAATAATCAGTTAATGCCGATTTTTTTTTTTTTCTAATTGAACGGGGAGAATTCTGTAAAAAATTGAATAGATTTTAAATAAGTGCTAAGTGATCCAATGAGCATCACCTAGATCCAATGAGTGTTAAGTGTTCCATTTATTCTCATGAGAGATGGATTCATGTTGAATCACTACTCATGAAACATGGGTCATCGAGTTTGACTCAAAATCACACAGTTAAATCCTGATATTCATATCACAAGATTTTAAATATCTATGACATTTATTTTGAATGATTTTGGATTTAGCGTTTTCTAGTTCATCTTTGGAAAGGAATTAAATATAGGGCTTCTCCCCTAAACCATCGGTCTCAATTGTTATCGCGTGTTGAATCTGTTTTGTTGTTCATTCAAAGAAAATTATATTTACACCTTCAACTTCGAAAATTGAACTTTAGATATTAATATTTTTATATTCGTTGTTTTTGCCTTTCAACTCCTGTTTTAATACATAGCAGAAATCAAATTTGGAACTTTAAATTCCCCCAAGAAAACAATCTTTATGTTTTCATCTGTAGTCCAAAATCAGCTTTTAAGTTTTTCAGTACATCTTGGTATAAATTACAATTTAGGGATTTCCAAATTGTTTACTCATTCCCTTAGGTCATCTCTGGTATAAAATGCTTTTCGAAATAAGATGACTTTCTTGGAATGCCTAGGCTGAATCTGTTTGAAATTGAAAATATTACCATTGAACAATGTTATCCTAACTTGCTATATTATATTTGATTGTCAGGTGCACTACAGTTTTTTTTGGTGAGGGCTTTTGTAGTAAAAATTAACAGTCCACTTACTTATTGTCACTGGAAACTGGAAAGTGGTGAGCAATTAAATAGACAAAGTTTCAAACCCTTTATACTTCTTTACTTCGAAATATTTGCAAGCAAACAGATTCTTACACAGAATCGTTTCTCTGGCATAGACACTTCATTTATAAGATCAATAATTTCTGCTCAACTGAATAGGCCTGTGCTCCTTGCTAACTTGATTACTGAAAGGAGCTATGTTTCAAACTCTCTGGACCTGATATCTAGTCTCAAAGTGCAAGGAAAACAGAGGAAGAAATAATTGGCAATCCCAAAGTCACTACTTTTACTTAGGCTTTTCAAACTGATAAAATTCATTGGTAAATAAGCTATGTCCGTTGTTTATTTACGTTCTGCTGGTTATGGGTGGAGTTGCAGCATTGGAAAATAAGCTACAGCTCACTCCAATATATCAGGTGTAAATTCTTGCTCGTGCATCAAAAGTTTTAAGTGCACTTTCGATGTGCCGGAGCTGTTTCGGGCAATTCTCGGAAGGACATGTAATCTGAATCCTTTCAGTATGGGGCTGCTATTTAAAAAAATATAAGTTAAAAAAATTATATTCGTTTACAAGAATAAAAATAGGAACTCATAATTAATGTCAGCTAAAATCTTGCACTGTTCGATGCAAGTGCTAGTTATTACTAAATGAATACTTGCTTGAATCCATAGACCTTGCGAACTGTCCAAAGCAATAGTAATCACAAGGAACAATAGCCTGTTTATTCCATTGAACAGTGGGCAGTTTTTAAAAAGATGTTATGTCCAATTCCAAAGTGACATAAAAGTGACGCAGATACAATGAAGAACAAACCCAGTTGAGATACCATGAATCCTGTTGTGTTATGAGCCTGCCCTAAATTTTTGGCAACACGACAATAAGACGACAGGTACACAAGGAGACAACTGTTTCCATAATACACAAGTCATCAGTTCATCTGCCGTAGAAAAAATAAATAAACCAACGACAACCATGTAACCGTGTCCATGTCAGTCATTAAACAAGAATGACCTCAATGCATACTTGGTGCTATGTCATGCTAACACCTTCACTATGATAAGAAGCTGAGCGGTAATAATAACTGTAGGTTTCGGTTAACCTTTTCTGGTGAATACGAGCCTTTTTCAACAAGTAACAAAGAATATGATACATCTGCAGAATGAGAAGGCAGAGATGGCAGCATACAACGTCATGATGGTGTCTTTGCTGAAGACACGAAATGCAGATAAACATCTATACAAATGAATGAAGAAGCAAGGAGAGATTACCACAGTTCAGCAAGATAGATAAGCCCTGAGAAAACTGATGTTGATGTTACAGGTATGAAAGAGCTCTCTCGCAGCAACCATAAACATTACTATTGGAAGCAAGTGCACAATATTAAACAAAAAGAACCTGGAGTTTTCTAGATGCAATGGTGCCATTAGAAGCAAGTGATATGTCTGGTTTGATTGAGTTTCCAGATCTCAAACAGAGCCCATGCAGATACTAACCACACAAAATTTCTCCTGCTCTCCGAGCTCCCCCACCTTAGACAGGAACTCCAGCTGTCTACATCCCTTGTTTCTGAAAAGATTTCCTGAATCGAACCTTGTGTCTCATGTATTACATGGACTAATGTCAATCTTGTGTTCTTTAATAACGTATTGAAAATGAATCTGGATGTGCTAGGCCAGTTCTCTACTTGGTTCACATATTGTAAAGCTCGAGTCAACATTGCCAGTTTGAGGATTAATTTCCATCACTGCTGCCTAATGTAAGAAGAGCAATTGCCATGATGGCCAAAGCTAAACAAAATTGTTCTTCCATACCCTTGTTCCATAGCTTCGATTTTGTTACAGGTAGGAAGCATGTGGCAGAAATTAAGGAATTTTGCTTTACCCTGCCATCTAATGTCACTCAAACAAATCGATTTTGTGCATATCCTCGGATCATTGGAGTCCACAAGAACACATTTTTCTGTGGCATTTTGTCAAACAAGTCGCGTGCCTTATGCTTCCACACCTTGCATACGTACAGGTCTACAGTAATTGAAGAGTTGTAGTGCACTTGCACAGCTGCATGCCAGCCAGGAACCCAAATAAAATATCAGACGCCTGGTAAATCAGCAAATACCGTTTTGTACAGACACCAGTAGCTTCCCAGCAATAGGGTCAGTAGCATGACCAGTGATTTACCCATAAGAAGCTCTTGATGCAGTCAGTGATTCCTTTGCCACAGATGTAACCATCTGTCTCACTTGTATTAATTAGGCCTTTCTAAATGAAAATTCATCTGCCTCTTATCCCCAGCATTTTGTTTTGCTCAGTCAGTCTTCTGCTGGATTGCTCTTCGGAGTGAGATTTGACGATTTTACAGTAGGAGTCTTGCAACCTATCAATAGCCATCAGCTAATCAGATGTCTAACAAATATCCTAGCAACCATCTCTGATTGTTCTATAAACTATGATAATATCGTGCATAAATAAACTAAAGAAAAACATTTCATTCTTTAGCAATATTGTAAGAAGATGGAATGATTTAGAGTGAGAATGCTCATGTTAATGTATTCATATCTTCATTTTATATAGTACTAATCCAAATTTATAATGGAATCTCCAAATAGTTACCAAATTTTTACACTACTCCAAACTGAAGACAAATGCAACAAACCAAACACTACAAAACAGACCCAGCATCAACTTATCTAAAATTGCTTTCAACAAAAAGAAAAAGAAAATTGGCTCGCTATCCATTCGAATAAGTGAACAAGTTAATAAACCATGGTATCTTTATGGGAAAATGTGGAGTTTGCATTCATATATTACAGAAATGTTGTGCCTGCACTTCAATAACTTGGTAAAACAGGTTCAAAAATGCTACAAAAGCTCAATCAAGCATATTAGAATTATCTGATTGCAGATGTTACTTCTTGACTGCATTCAGCTGTTCTAAAACAGTGCTAATTTTATTATTAGGGCGAAGCTTAGCTGCCAACATTCTTTCCTTGAATCCATGAGTAGGAACTTGTGCCTTCAGGTAAGCTTGCAAAAGGCACTCATATGAATGTATCTGCCCACAATAGCCAGTTTTAACCAGACTATCAAATACCTTTTCAGCATTTCCAATATCTTCTTTTTCTGCATGTTTCTCTAATAATGCAATGATGTCCTATAATAATGTCTTATAATATGGCACTACTTGTTTCTGCATACAAACTTTTAACAGGAAATCATCTGCCTCTTCTATGTCACCTAATTTGAGATAGGTTTTTACTATTTCCCCATAAATCCTTGGTTCAATAATGATCCGACTGTTGTCAGACATAGGGTCTACAAAAAAAATTGCTTTGAGAAATATATTATGCTCCACATATACATCAAGAAGTGCATAATAAGCAACTGGTGATGCCACTTTCATCCCAGAATTTAGCATTTTCTCAAACATACTTTCTGCCTTTTCAATTTCGCCCAGCTTTCCCCAAGCACGTATCCCAGCAATATAAAAAGAACTTGAAACATAAGAATGAGAACTAATTGCATTCCAAACTCTTTCAACATCAGTCGGCTTACCAGTTTCTGCATATGAAAGGAGTTTGCACACTATGGGACTGATCTTTGGCATTAGCATTACCTTCCACTTCTTTCACTAAAGCTTCTGCCTTTTCCAAATACCCATCATGGATATAATGTCTTGCAAGTGCAGCCAGAGTTGCAGGTTGGTTTGTCTGTATACCTTCTGCTTTCATAGTCTCAAGAATTTTTTCCATTCTAATAATATCACCCACAACACACTTAGCATGTATCAGATGATTGCATGTAGATGCAGTAGGTTTTACACTTTCATCTTCCATCATTTTCAATAAATTAGAAATTTTCCTCTTGAATTGGGTTCTGAATGCTTCATAGATAGTAGATCTTTACTTCATAGAATAATATCTCTCTTGTGTGTGTAAAATTCATAATAGGTGGATCCACTCATGAAAAGTAGATGTCAAAATAAGGGAAGAAGGCTTCCTTATATAGAGATCTAGGGCACAAACTTCTAGAGAAGGCCGACATGGGAGTGTTAAATCTCAATTAACCTTAACCTCTAGAAATGGACCTAGATTAAATGTAATTTAAGATTGTACCATTCCAAAACCCAAACAACTGACCCAAAAGCAAGAAAATGAAATTTTCTAAAACCTAATATCCCGAAACCTCTAGAAATTAAAAATTGGTGGGATCAAGAATGAGGTCAACCCTGCCCTAGGTCAGGGTTGAGGTCGTCCTTGACCTAGGTCAGGGTCGAGGTCAACCTTGACCCTTTAGGTCATCCTTGACCTAGGAAGTCAAAGTCCTCAATTTTGTAGAGTTTTGATTCACACATGAATCCATCTCTCATGAGAATAAATGGTACACTTAGCACTCATTGGATCTAGGTGATATTCACAAAGGCAAACCACTGGGACTTCTTGGGAGGTCACCCCTTCTAGTACTACTCCAACTCAAGTGCGCTTAACTACGAAGTTTCCTTCATGATAAAACCCACTCTACTTGCAACCCCATTAGCAAAACCTTCACCAAATGTTGTGCCTTATGAACCATTCATTAGGAAACCCCTTAAGCTCATCAATTGGTAAGTAGGAGATATTTTCCACAAGAAGTCAAATTATGATATTGCTTTCAAGATTTAATAACCTATTTTTTTGAATCAAACTAATTGACACATGTATCATGAGTAGTGATTCACACATGACTCCATCTCTCATGAGAATAAATGGTACACTTAGCACTCGTTGGATCTAGGTGATGCTCATAGAGGGGAAGCATTGGGACTTCCCAAAAGGTCACTTGTCTCAGTACTATTCCAGCTCAAGCTAGCCTAACTATGAAGTTTCCTCCATGATAAAACTCATTCTACTTGCAACCCCATTAGCAAAACCTTCACCAAATTTTGTGCCTTACGAACCATTCATTAGAAAACCCCTTAAGCTCATCAATTGATAAGTAGGAGATATTTTTCGCAGCAAGACAAACTTTGATATTGCTATCAAGATTAAACAACATAGTTTTCATAAGTCAAACTCATTGACCCATGTATCACGAGTAGTGATTCACATATTAATCCATCTCTTATGAGAATAAATGGTACACTTAGCACTCATCGGATCTAGGTGATGTTCACAAAGGCAAAGCACCGAAACTTTCCAAGAGGTCACCCATTCCAATACTACTCCAAGCACACTTAAATACAGAGCTTCCTCCATGGTCAAACCCACTCTGCTTGTAACCCTATTTGCAAAACCTTCACCAAATGGTGTGCCTTATGAACCATTCATTAGAAAGCCCCTTAAACTCATCAATTGATAAGTAGGAAATATTTTCCATAGCAAGTCAAATTATGATATTGCTCTGAGGGTTTAACTTATAGTTTTTTTAGGCAAACTCATTGACCCATGTATCATGAGTAGTGATTCACACATCAATCCATCTCTCATGAGAATAAATGGTACACTTGGCACTCATTAGATCTAGGTGATGGTCACAAAGGCGAAGCACCAAGACTTCCTCCTGTGAGGTCACCATCCTAGTACTACTCTAGCTTGAGCTCGATTCATTATGGAGTTCCCACTATGGTTAAACCCACTCTGCTTGTAATCCCATTTTGAAAAATCTCCAACAAATGGTCAAATTATGATATTGCTATCAAGATTTAACTATGTACTTTTTTGAGTCAAACTCATTGACCCGTGTATCATGAGTAGTGGTTCACACGTGAATCCATCTCTCATGAGAATAAATGGTACACTTAGCACTCATTGGATCTACATGATGGTCACATAGGCAAAGCACCATGACTTCCCGAGAGGTCACCCATTCCAATACTACTCCATCTCCAATGTGCTTAACTATGGAGCTTCTTCTATGGTTAAACCCACTCTACTTGCAACCCCATTTGCAAAACCATCACCAAATGTTGTGCCTTATGAACCATTCATTAGAAAGCCCCTTAAGCTCATCAATTGATAAGTAAGAGATATTGCTATGAGGATTCAACAATGTAGTTTTTTGAGTCAAACTCATTAACCCATGTTTCACACATGAATCCATTGCTCATGAGAATAAATGGTACACTTAGCACTCATTGGATCTAGGGGATGTAAACAGAGGTGGAGCACTGAGACTTCCCGGAAGTCACCCACCCCAATACTACTTCAGCTTGAGCATCCTTAACTAGAGAGTTTCCTCCATGGTTAAACCCACTATGCTTGTAACCCATTTGCAAAACATTCACCAAATGTTGTGCCTTAAGAACTATTTGTTAGAAAGTCCCTTAAGGCCATCAATTGATAAGTAAGAGATATTTTCTACAAGTCAAATTATGATTAAAAAAAAAATGATGGAGATCCGCCACAAAATATTTGTAGTTACCCGATACAGGAGCATGAGCCTTATCGTTGAACCTCTTCCACTAAGAGCCAAGGACTAAGGGGTATCCATTCCACCAAATTCGTTGAGGCACAATCCCCGCCTCATCCCTTTTCAATGTCGAAGTCATGCCATCAGCGAGACTTGATCCTTAATGGGCTCTTTAAGAACCTTTCAACTTCACTAGTAGACCAAGGGCCCATTGATTGTGTAGTCTTTTGAGTCAAACTCATTGACCTGTGTATTATGAGTTGATTCACACATGATTCCATCTCTCACGAGAATAAATGGTACACTTAGCACCCATCTAGATCTGTGATCACAAAGGCAAAACACCGATATTTCCCGAAAGATCACCCATTCAAGTACTACTCCATCTCGAGTGTGCTTAACTACAGAGATTCCACACATCTCCTTGCTTCTCCACCTTAGGGTGGGACTCTAACTGTACACAGAGCTTGTTTCTAAAAGGATTTCCTAGATTGAAACTTGCATATTACATGGACTAATGTCAACCTTTTCTTCTTTCATAATATTTTGAAAATGAATTTGGATGCAATGGGCTTAATTCTCTACTTTGGTTCACATATTGTAAAGCTCAAGCATAGTAACAAAAGGACATTTCCTTCCTCCCCCCCAACCAACCTTTTTGCCCCATGCACAGGGGACTTGGGGACTCCACTCCCCCGTCCCCAGTGGTGCCACTAGATTCCACCACCTCCATTGAGAGTGGGGGGACATCCTTGTGTTAACTATTTGCCTATTTGACTATTTATGTTCAATGTTTGATGTTCCAATTCAATGCAATGTTCAAGTATTTACTCTTTTACGCCTTTAGATCTTATATTTCAATAAATATTTTCATAACTAGCATTTTAACTACCATATGTTGCGTTTCCCCATCCCCAAGGTGGTGTAACTATGAGCTCAAGTCAACATTACCAGTTTGAGGATTAGTTTCCATCACTACTGTCTAATGTAAGAAGACCAATTGCCATGATTACCAGGGTTAAAAAAATTATTCTTCCATAGCCGTCTTCCATAGCTCCAATTTGGTACAGTCAGGAAGTATGTGGCAAAAATTAAGGAATTTTTCTTTATCCTGCCATCTAATGTCAGTCAAACAAATGCATTTTGTGCATATTCTCGGACTATTGGACTCCACTAGAACACATTTTTTAGAGGCATTTTGTCAAACAAGTCACATGCCTTGTGCTTCCACACTCTGCATACATAAAGGTCTGCAGTCATTGAAGATTTGTAATGCACTTGTACAGCTGCATGCCAGTCAGGATGCCAAATAGAATATCAGATGACTAGTAAATCAGCAAATACCATTTTGTAAAGACAACAGTAGCTTCCCAGCAGTAGGGTCAGTAGCATGACCAGCGGTTTACCCATAAGAAGCTCTTGCTGCAGTCAGTGAATCCTTTGCCACAGGTGAAACCGTCCATCTCACTTGTACTAATTAGGCCTTTCAAAATAAAATTCCATCTGCCTATTATCCCCAGCATTTGTGTTTTGCTCAGTCAGTCTTCTGCTGGTTTGTTCTTCCAAGTAAGATTTGATGATTTTACTGCAGAAATCTAACCTATTAATAGCCTATCAGCTAATCAGATGTCAAACCAATATTTCAACAACCATCTCTGATTGTTCTATAAAATATGATAATATCGTGCATAAATAAACAGAAGAAAAACATTTTTTAACAATATTGTAAGAAAATGGAATGATTTAGAGTGAGAATGCTCATGTTAATGTATTCATATCTTCATTTTATAGAGTACTAATCCAAACTAGTAATGGAAGCTCCAAAAAGTTACCAAATTTTTACACTTCTCAAACTGGAGACAAATGCAACAAACCAAACACTACAAAACAGACCCAGCATCAACCTATCTAAAATTGCTTTAATTCAACAAAAAGAAAAAGAAAATCGGCTCGCTATCCATTCGAATAGGTGAATAAGTTAATGGACCGTGATACCTTTATGGGCAAATGTAGAGTTTGCGTTCATATATTACAGAAATATCGTGCGTAGACTTCAATTACTTGGTAAATTAGGTTCAAAGATGCTACCCAAGGCTCAATCAAGCAGATCAGAACTATGTGATTGCAGATGTTCCTTCTTGAATGATGCATTCACCTGTTCTAGAATAGTACTAATCTTATTATTAGGCTGAAGCTTGGCTGCCAACATTCTTTCCTTGAATCCAGAAGCAGGAGCTTGTGCCTTCAGGTAAGCTTGCAAAAGGCACTCATATGAATGGATCCGCCCATGATAGCCAATTTTAACCAGACTATCAAATACCTTTTCAGCATTTGCAACATCTCCTTTTTCTGCATGTTTCTCTAATAATGCAATGAATGTGTTATAGTATGGCACTACTTTCTTCTGCTTACAAACTTTTAACAAGAAAGCATCTGCCTCTTCTACGTCACCTGATTTGAGATAGGTTTTAACTATTTCCCCACAAATCCTTGGTTCAATAATGATCCCGCTGTTGTCAGACATAGGCTTTACAAATTCTTTTGCTTTGAGAAACATATTATGCTTCGCATATACATCAAGAAGTGCACAATAAGCAACTGGCGATGCCACTTTCATCCCAGAATTTAGCATTTTCTCAAACATACTTTCTGCCTTCTCAATTTCGCCCAGCTTTCCCCAAGCACGTATCCCAGCAATATAAAAAGAACTTGAAACATAAGAATGAGAACTAATTGCATTCCAAACTCTTTCAACATCAGTCGGCTTACCAGTTTCTGCATATGAAAGGAGTTTGCACACTATGGGACTGATCTTTGGCAGTAGCATTACCTTCCACTTCTTTCACTAAAGCTTCTGCCTTTTCCAAATACCCATCATGGATATAATGTCTTGCAAGTGCAGCCAGAGTTGCAGATTGGTTTGTCTGTATACCTTCTGCTTTCATAGTCTCAAGAATTTTTTCCATTCTAATAATATCACCCACAACACACTTAGCATGTATCAGATGATTGCATGTAGATGCAGTAGGTTTTACACTTTCATCTTCCATAATTTTCAATAAATTAGAAATTTTCCTCTTGAATTGGGTCTTGAATGCTTCATAGATAGTAGATCTTTACTTCATAGAATAATATCTCTCTTGTGTGTGTAAAATTCATAATAGGTGGATCCACTCATGAAAAGTAGATGTCAAAATGAGGGAAGAAGGCTTCTTTATATAGAGATCTAGGGCACAAACTTCTAAAGAAGGCCGACATGGGAGTGTTAAATCTCAATTAACCTTAACCTCTAGAAATAGACCTAGATTAAATGTAATTTAAGATTGTACCATTCCAAAATCCAAACAACTGACCCAAAAGCAAGAAAATGAAATTTTCTGAAACCTGATATCCCGAAACCTCTAGAAATTAAAAATTGGTGGGATCAAGAATGAGGTCAACCCTGCCCTAGGTCAGGGTTGAGTTCGTCCTTGACCTAGGTCAAGGTCGAGGTCAACCTTCACCCTTTAGGTCATCCTTGACCTAGGAAGTCAAAGTCCTCAATTTTGTAGAGAATTGTCAGAAACAAGCTAGAAATACAAAGAGAGAAGTAGAACAGGGGGAAAATAGCCAAATCCATGCAAAGACCTATTCAAATCGCTTGACATGACCCCATACCACTTATGTAGAGAGATAAATGGTCTTAACATGGAAGTGCTTCCATTTTAAGATGATACATTAAGCCCCCACTTTAGTAAGAGTGTGGACTCGATGCATAACTCTTGGTAAAGTAGATCATAATGAAAAGATAATCTTATTCAAATCAAAGGGACAAAGAGATCCTTAAGCCCCTCCAAGATCAAAATAAGAAAAATATCTCTAAAAAAAGAAAAGAGAGTGTGATTATCTCACCCAATGAGAACTCATGTCTCATTGTGAACCACACAAGGAAACAATGCAACTGGAAAGACGGAATTGAACCACCTAGTGAATGTGGCTACTCACTCGTCAACCCATCAAGGATTCACTCTTAAGAATATTCTATTCAATAAGAGTAAAACCAAAAAGAAAAAGAGGTCCAGTCTTAAGGACACCTTCGACTCTAAGGGATCAAAAATATTTGAAACTAGAAGGATTGAGAGATCCTAAAATATAAATCCATGCTTTAAGGATTAGTCACTAATCCAAAAAGGGAGAAAATGTATCTTGAAAAATAATATATATGTATATAAAAAAGTAAGCGTGTGTAATAAGTGAGCAGAGTGTATGCCCCCACATTAAAGTCAATAGGAGCAAAGGTTTTAACGAAAACATAAACAACTTTATTGTATTCATGTAACGCCCCGCCAAGGGATCCAAAAGAATTAACCTAAAGTTTCACTAAGTTTGCTAAACATTTTTTTTTTTAAAATAAGAAAGTATGACATACACATCAAACACATAGTAGCGGAAGCAATGACATGTAATCATCGACAAACATACATTGCAAGTTACATTTCTTAAAGATCCCAAGACGTTGAGTCACGTTTAAATTTAATTAATTCTAAGTCAATCAACTATCACATACATATGAAAGAATATTCAAAAACTCCAATGTCCATAATATACATTTGTTCTGAATGCTCCTTGGCAAATTAATTCGGAATGCTCAATCATCCACTGTACATGTCACAGGGTATGAAAGGCTTAAAAGAATATACATATGTAAAGATCAAGATACAACATCCTCAAATCCATGATACAAAGTACAGTAAAAATATATGAAACTATTCACCATACATGATACATCCATACATCCATAATGATAAAACATCTATCATAAAATCTAACCATCCATCATAATAATCCAAGAACATAGTGAAGGTAAATGCCAATCACGAAAACTCCAGCCACGGTGACCACGGAACGGATCTCAATGGTAAGAGTAAAAGCACTACCACCCGACCGCGTGGAACCTAAATGGTCCACTCCCACCGCGCTGAGGAGATAGTCTCAAGTCCCAAATAGGATAACAAAACCTATAATTATAAATACTCTCTAAGTCCAAGAAATCCTATAAGTATGCTAACTCAAGGGTTCCTAAAAAGATTGACATCTAAATCCCAGAGGTACCACAAGACACGTAGGAAACCTAATATGCAAGCGGGAAAGTGTCATCGCAAAAGTCACGTAGAAGTTACCCGAGCAATCCCTTAGGAATCCCAGGTCCCTACTGATCCTGCGGCCACTAGTATCCTCTCGTACTAACGAGGCATACTATGGAATACAAGGTCGTAACCAAGCATTCTCTCTACCCCATCCTAGTCTGTACTAGCACTCATGGCATGGGAGAGAACATACAATTATCTTATTAGGTTCATTTTCTCTCATTTAGTGTAAATGTTTTCACTTATTAACAACGACTTACAATGGGTTTCTCAAGGCAGCCTCTTAGGGCTCCGACCCCCATTGCAAGCCACTCCCCGACTCTTCACATAGATAACCTACCCTAGCTCATGAACTCGTAAATCAAAGAATCATAATAAAACCATCTCAGTCCTATACGAGCAACTGAAAAAACATCATAAAAAAGATAATCCACAAAATTACATCAGTTCTTCATGAGCAACGGATAACATCAAATAGTAATCATGTAATCACGACAGTCCTCTATCAGTAACTGAAGGCATCAATGATAAGTCACAAAATCCAATGGTTCTCTAATGAGCAACCAGAAAGTAATACAAGTATAACTGATCGAGACTCAGAAATGGTTATCAAATATAACCGATCGAGACTCAAAAATGGTTAAGTTAGGTATTCTCAAATACATACACCTCAGCTTCACACAAGGAAACTGGAAAGCAATAACAAACAGTAAACACAATCATGTCATAGAGCACTTCATCACATTACCATGGTCAGGTTAAGAAAGATCGAGACCAAATCATCATGACATCACATTCACAACCCCGAGCTTCTGGTAACAACCTGAACTGGTCAACGCTAAACCAATCCCAAAACATTCAAAGTACAAAGACAACATCAAAGTCTCAGAGATTGGATCTGAAAGTATATTATTTGAGTTAAGGTAAGGTTTATGTTTTAGTTTAATGTCGAATTCAAGTAACAAAGTTTTCACAACTACCCTTTTACGAATAACCCATTTCTATAATAACTTTCATTAAATCAATATCCAAATTTATAATTTAGTCAAATAAAATTCATTATTAATTAACTTAATTAAACTAATTTTAATTAAATTAATCAATATTCATTTGATCTAATTACTTATTTTAATCTAACTAATAATTGTTAATTTATTAATATTTAAGCAAAATTATTAATAAATTAAAAATTTACAACTATATCTATGCATTTAATATTTATTTATTAAATATTTAAAAAGTTTAATCTATTATAAAATTGAATATATTATAATTTTATTATTTAAAAATTTTAAATAAATAAAATTTGTTTTTAATAATTTTTAAAAAAATTATAAAAAAAAATAAAAAATGAAAACAAAGTTTTATATTTTATTTTCTTATCACACCACGTTTATAGCCCGTCAGCTTTGGCCACAGGCCTGCAGTCGCAGGGCCTGCGGCGGCAGGTACTCTGTACCTGCCGTCGCAGTACCTGCGACGCAGGTACTGTCGGCCTCCGACAGTGGGGGGCGGGTACGGGGTGATTCCCTCCCCCCCCACTATAATATAAATATATTTTTTATATATATATATATATATTTTTTTTTAGTTTTATTTTATATTTTTTTTTTAGTTTTATTTTATTTAATTTTAATATAAATAAAATACATCAAGTTTTATTTTTAAAAATTAATTTTGTTTAATTTTCAATAAAACAATTTCTCCCAAAGGATAAATATATAATATATATATTTATTTATTTATTTTTTATCTAAAACTTTTCAATTTCAAAAAAAATCAAAACCCCTACTAAATTAAATGTTAATTTCTAAATCGAGAAAACAAGGGTTCTAAAAATTCATCCAGTCTCCATGGATACAGAAATTATTGAAGAGCAATTAATAAAATTCACAATATTGAACAGTTAAAACTTTCATCACAGCGAATTTAGATCTACAAACCCCAGACACGAAGAAGACAGGAAGGGATAATTGCATATTTAATGGATAGTCAAAACACAAGACCCTACCTGATCCTGATGCTATTATGAAATCTCCAGGAACTGTATGCGAATTTGCTCCTCTCAATAACCTTCCCCTCGAAGACTTTCTTCATATCAGCCTTCTGAAATTTGCTTCCAAAAATTGTCCCCCAAAAATTTCCGTCCAAATTCCTCTATCCCCAAAAAATGAACCCCCAAAGTTGTGATAAGCAAATTCTTCTCAATTCGGGGCACTAATTGTGCGTTTACCCGAGAAGACTCTTTGCACAACTCAGTTAACTCCAAATTAACTTTTATTATCTTTTCTAATTCTTTTGCATTCAACTTTCATGCACATTAAGTTGAATGATTAAATAACTTTATTTAAAATTTCACTTGACTTCTATTCTTAATTAATTTATTACTTTAAATTTTATGTGCACTTTTAAGAAATTAAAATAACATTATTAATTTTTATAATTTAATCTTTTAATTTAATTCTTATATTTAACTCATGTTTAGATCATGCGATCTAGAATTCTTAATAAATTAATATCTTTCAACTTTTTAATTTATTTTAGAACTTAATTGATAACATATTTAATTAATTTAAATAACAATAATATTTAGCATTTATTTAAAAATGAACTCCAAATATATTATTATTAAATTAAATTAATATTATCCTGTTCTAAATATATCTTTGAACTTTAATCTCCAACTTTAATTCTTTTATTAAATTAATTAATTAATTAAATATAAAGATATCATAATAATTCTTTATTAAATTAAATCATTAATTAATCTTTTTAATTAGACTTAATTAATAGAAAAATACACCAAGGACTCATAAAGCAATATACGAAAATCCATTATAGAAAAATACATACCAAAACAAACAAAAGGGTTATAATCACAAAATTACATCATTTGATGCATTCGGAGGGTACTTAACTCAGATACTTGTCCTAATTATCAATTAGGACAATTGGCTAAAGGGTTTAGGATTTGGACTTAAGAGTTTATCTCCCCTCTCTTACCATTGAGACAGTGCAATAGGGTACGCTCATCCTGACAATTCAGGGAAGTCGATACCCGGTACCTGCAACCTGCATAAAATTCACGCATGTACAAACACAATATTCTAAGCTAAACAGACAATGGCAGCAAGTGGTGCATCGTGTAGATCCCGACTAGCAGGTGACTACGACTCCCTTCCTTAACCATATCAGAAACACCATACATAAATAAAACAGCACGCACACCATACACATGCAGTATGGGGTAAGTATCCGTAAGAAGCACATGGAATATTAAGCCATCTAACTAATCATCATCGATAACTGAAACCATTGAATAATCATCATACATGCATGAAATATAGAGTACCAAGTAATCTCATCATATAATAAACTGAGTGTAAACATCATCTGATAATCTCTAAGATAATAATACTACTCATCAAACATAAATTGGCCTAAAAGAGTTTGGCAATCATATCATAAATATAGCTCGAAAATGTAAACTAGGGGCAGGCACTACAATTCATTTCCACTATGAGATGCCCCCAGACGAAGACAAATAAAGAGAAATACCACATTAACATACAAAGAATACAGAAGGGGTCTAACTACTGTGGAGTTAGTATGATCATAAGATTACATATATATGATATTGCTGCAAATGAATTGACGTCATTCCTGAAAGAAAGTAGAACTATAATCACAAAGGAGGAAAGATCATGTAAGAGATACAAAGAAGAATATTTTCGGACCATGCCCTAGAGACCAAAGAGAATCAGTGCTACCAAGTCGCAGATGCAAGCAAATTACACAAGGAAATATGTACAAATAATATCACAAGTACAACATAACATTAAACAACATATGGAAGAATAAAGATACATATAGAGGAATAATACAATAGGTTCGATTCCTTTATCACCTTATACCAACAAAGCAACAAGGACCGTATAAAAGAATCTAACAACATTTAGCAAACACATTATGGGAGAAACATAATACAATAGGAAAACACACAAAAAGGCTACCATGTAGGACTAGCCAACCAAGCACACCACCTACTCTCTCCATCTCATTGGATATTATTTAGAGAAGGTGGGTAACTCGCAAGAGGGACTATATCCAACATAGAAGGAATGATAGCTAGTTCCAAACAAGGATCCTCTTGAGAATCACAATGTTTGATACTAGGTGAAGAGTTAATTGTGAGGAAAGCATATTAGATAAATCAATGTCAATTTCAATAGTTTCATATTCATCATTAACATCATCAATATCATCAAGAGTATATTCTTTATCTAGATTAATCAAAATAGGATATAAGATATGAATGGAATCCTCAAAATCATGCATCTTAACATCATTATTAGTAACAACTCCTTCTAACACATCATGCATAGTTGTATCCAAAGAAGGTAAAGATTTTTGAAGAGCAGAATTATGGGCTTTAGCTTGAGCACGATGTTTCTTACGATGTTCATTAGCAGATTGATTACATTTTTTCTTACTTGAAATGTGTTCAGAACTAGGAGGAACAATTATGGGATCCTTCATAGGTTCGATAGGAGGTTTAATAGGATTATCAGTAGACTAACAAGCAATAGGAGGAACTTGATTAATAGATGTAGAAGCCATAGATAAAGGAGGTACGAAAGGTGTAGGAAAAAGACCATGATTAAGATCCATAGGAGGTAAACTCAACTCGAGAATGTTATGATGCTTATAGGCTTGATATGAGAGGAAGAGATGATCAGGCCAAGAAGGACATGAATTAGGTAATGAAGGGCAAAAGAAATCAATGGTAGCACAGTCCCTAGACCTAGAAATATGATATAAACTATGATTATATGTCTTCACTTGTTCATCATGAACAAATTTAAAACATTTATGAATAGGTGAAGCAATAGCATGCATGGAATTTAACCATGGTAAACCAAGCTTAACTTGAAATTGATCAAAACTAGGAACAACAAAAAAGGTAGTGCTCACAGGGTATGTGCAGGATCATGGTGTACCAAACTATGGCCTTAAGTGGCACTGAAAAATTAGCAAATCAGGTTTATGTCAACTTGACACATAATTTTGAAGTGGTTATGAACTTTATATCAAAAAGTTTTAAGAAAATAATCTGTAAGAAATTGAATTTAGTTTCTAAACTACTAGGCCTTATAATGAGAAAAAAATAATTAATTGGTCAAAAGTTTGAATTTTAATGCAGTACTAAGAAAATTTCAGGGCGAAAATAAAAAATAGGTGTATGTTTGACCACCTTAATCAAAATCAAATCATAATATTTTTTTAATATAATTATAGATATGAAAAGTAGACCCATGCTCGGATGTGACACATATTTTTTAGTATTTTTATTCCAAATAAATAATTAAATATGAATTTTCTACCAAAACTTTTTCGGAAAAAAAAAGTCCTGTGTCTGACCACCCTAACTAATAGAAAATTTTACCAAATTTTTATTTTTATTTTTTTTTCTTATACTAGCCGAAGTATAGAATGTGACACAACTTTTAGATTTAAAAAATGTTATACTGTTTGAAAGTTATAGCTATTTTTTAATTAGTATGTCAATCAGCACTTTACAATAATCTTCATTGATGATTAATTGATAAATATTTATCGAACTCAGAATTTGACAGAAATTATATTTTCGTTTTATTCAATTTCGATCAAAATAACATTGTCAAACGGCTAACCGAAGTCTAAGTATCACTAAAACCCTCTTCAAATAGGTCTTTTGGGTTGACCGAGTAGGCTTGGTAAATACCAAGCTTAATCGGATATCTGATTTGAAATCCGATATCCGATATGTTGCGGGTGAGAAATTTCAAATCCCAACCCATTTTGGAGGGAAAATTGGGTTTAAACGTCATAGCTTATGATTTATAAATTATTTCACTTATATTATATGTAAAGACGTATATATATATATATATAACGTAATGTAAAGATATAAGATATAATCTAGCAATATATAATAATATATTATGTTAATCTTATTACCATCTATAAATATAATTTATATTATTATTATTTTTACTAAATATAATAACGTAATTTATATATATATATAAAATACGTATTATTATATTAATATATGTATAATAACATAATATATTAAATATAAATATATAATATGTATTATATATATTATTATATTAATATGTATGTTATTAATATATATATATATATATATATATATATATATATATAATATTTTCATTAAATATAATAACGTAATACATATATATATGTTATTAATATATATAATAACATAATATTTTTATTAAATATAATAACGTAATATATATATATATATATATATATATATATATATATATATATATGTATGTTATTAATAGATATGTATATTATTAATAAATATGAGTCAAAGGGGGTCATAGGTCAACCATTGACCCCCCTTTGACGCATTAAACGACGACATATGTCCTTAGGGGTCCCCTAGGGACATATTACATTGGTTAATATGAGTCAAAGGGGGTCATAGGTATGACCCATTTTGACCCATATGAACAATTTAAATATGTCCCTCGGGGTCCTAGGACCCATAGGGACATTGTTCATATGGGACTTATGACCCCCTTTGACCCATTAAACGATGACATATGTCTCTAGGGGTCCTAGCACCCCTAAGGACATATTCAAATGGGTAATATGGGTCAAAGGGGGTCATAGGTCCCTTTGACCCATTAAATGACGACATATGTCCCTAGGGCTCCTAAGACTCCTAGGGACATATTCGAATGGGTAATATAGGTCAAAGGGGGTCATAGGGTGACCTATGACTCTCTTTGAACCATTAAACGATGACATATGTCTCTATGGGTCCTAGAACCCCTAGGGACATATTCGAATAGGTAATATGGGTCAAAGGGGGTCATAGGTCACCCTATGACCCTCTTTGACCCATTAAACGACAACATATGCCGCTAGGGGTCCTCGGACCCCTAGGAACATATTCAAATGGGTCATATGGGTCAAAGGGGGTCATAGGGTGACCTATGACCCCCTTTGACCTATACGAACGATTCAAATTGTTCATATGGATCAAGGGGGTCATAGGTGACCTATAACCCCCTTTCACTAATTAAACGACCACATATGTCTTTAGGGGTCCTAGAACCCCTAGGGACATTTCGAATTGTTCATATGGGTCAAAGGGGGTCATAGGGTGACCAATGACCTCCTTTGACCCATTAAATGACAACATATGTCTCTAGGGGACCTATAACCCCTAGGGACATATTTGAATCGTTCATATGGGTCAAAGCGGGTCATAGGGTGACCTATGACACCCTTTGACCTATTAAATGATGACATATGTCCCTAGGGGTCCTAGGATCCCTAGGGGTCCTAGGATCCCTAGGGACATATTGGAATCGTTCATATGGGTCAAACGGGGTCATAGGGTGACCTATGACCCCCTTTGACGCATTAAATGACGACATATGTCCCTAGGGGTCATGGGACCCCTAAGGGCATATTTGAATCGTTCATATGGATCAAAGGGGGTCATAGGTCGACCCATTAAACGACGACATATGTCCCTAGGGGTCCTACGACCCCTAGGGACATACTCGAATGGGCCATATGGGTCAAAGGGGGTCATAGGGTGACCTATGATCCCCTTTGACCCATTAGACGACAACGTATGTCCCTAGGGGTTCTAGACATATTTGAATCGTTCATATGGGTCAAAGGGGCTCATAGGGTATTCGAATAGTTCATATGGGTCAAAGGGGGTCATAGGGTGACCTATGACCCCCTTTGACCCATTAAATGACGACATATGTCCCTAGGGGTAGCAGGACCCCTACGGACATATTCAAATCGTTCATATGGGTTACAAGGGGTCAGAGGGTGACCTATGACTCCCTTTGACCCATTAAATGACGACATGTCTCTAGGGGTCCTAGGACCCCTAGGGATATATTCGAATAGGTAATAAGGGTCAAAGGGGGTCATAGGTCACTTTGACCCATTAAATGACGACATATGTCCCTAGGGGTCCTAGGACGCCTAGGGACATATTCGAATGGGTAATATGGGTCAAAGGGGGTCATAGGGTGACCTATGACTCTCTTTGACCCATTAAATGATGACATATGTCTCTAGGGGTCCTAGAACCCCTAGGGACATATTCGAATGGGTAATATGGGTCAAAGGGGGTCATAGGATGACCTATGAACCTCTTTGACCCATTAAACGATGACATATGTCGCTAGGGGTCCTCGAAACATATTCGAATGAGTCATATGGGTCCTTTTGACCCATATGAACGATTCGAATATTTCTTTAGGGGTCATGGGACCCCTAGGGACATATTTGAATCGTTCATATGAGATAAGGGGGTCATAGGTGACCTATGACCCCCTTTGAACCATGAAACGACGACATATGTCTCTAGGGGTCATAGAATCCCTAGGGACATATTCAAATTGTTCATATGAGTCAAAGGGGGTCATAGGGTGACCTATGACCCTTTTGACCAATTAAATGATGACATATGTCTCTGGGGGTCCTATAACCACTAGAGACATATTTGAATCATTCATATGGGTCAAAGGGGGTCATAGGGTGACCTATGACACCCTTTGACCTATTAAACGACGACATATGTCCCTAGGGGTCCTAAGACCCCTAGGGACATATTCAAATCGTTCATATGGGTCAAAGGGGGTAATAGGGTGACCTATGACACCCTTTGACACATCAAATGACGATATATGTCCCTAGGGATCCTAGGACCCCTAAGGACATATTCGAATTGTTCATATGGGTCCCCTTGACCCATTAAACAATGACATATGTCCCTAGGGGTCCTAGGGACATATTTGAATGGGCCATATGGGTCAAAGGGGGCCATAGGGTGACCTATGACCCCTTTTGACCCATTAAACGATGACATATGTCCCTAGGGGTCCTAGGACCCCTAGGCAACATATTTGAATCATTCATATGGGTCAAAGGGGGTCATAGGGTGCCTCATGACACCCTTTGACCCATTAAACGACAACATATCTCCTTAGGTGTCCTAGGACCCATAGGGACATATTCAAATCGTTCATATGGGTCAAAGGGGGTCATAGAGTGACCTATGACCCCCTTTGACCCATTAAACGACAACATATGTTCCTAGGGGTCCTAGGACCCTTAGGGACATATTTGAATTATTTATATGGGTCAAAGGGGGTCATAGGGTGACCTATGACCCCCTTTGACACATTAAATGAAAACATATGTCCCTAGGGGTCTTAGGACCCCTAGGGACATATGGGTCAAAGGGGGTCATAAGGTAACTTATGACCCTCTTTGACTCATTAAACGATGACATATGTCCCTAGGGGTTCTAAGACCCCAACGAACATATTCAAATCGTTCATATGGGTCAAAGGGGGTCATAGGGTGACCTGTCACGCCCTTTGACCCATTAAACGATGACATATGTCCCTAGGGGTCATAGGACCCCTAAGGACATATTTGAATCGTTCATATGGGTCAAAGAGGGTCATAGGGTGACTTATGACTCTCTTTGACCCATTAAATGATGATATATGTCCCTAGGGGTCCTAGGACCACTGAGGACATATTTGAATCGTTCATATGGGTCAAAGGGGGTCATAAGGTGCCATATGACCCCCTTTGACCCATTAAACGACAACATATGTCCCTAAGGGTCCTAGGACCCATAAGGACATATTTGAATTGTTCATATGGGTCAAAGGGGGTCATAGGGTGACCTAAGACCCCCTTTGACCCATTATACGACGACATATGTCCCTAGGGGTCCTAGGACCCCTAAAGACATATTCGAATCGTTCATATGGGTCAAAGGGCCCTATGACCCCCTTTGACCCACTAAACAACAACATATGTCCCTAAGGGTCCTAGGACCCCTAGGGACATATTTGAATGGGTAATATGGGTCAAAGGGGGTCATAGGTCCCTTTGACCCATTAAATGATGACATATGTCTCTAGGGGTCTGAGGACCCCTAGGAACATATTCAAATGGGTAATATGGCTCAAAGGGGGTCATAGGGTGACCCATGACTCTCTTTGACCCATTAAATGATGACATATGTCGCTAGGGGTCCTAGAACCCGTAGGGACATATTCGAATGGGTAATATGGGTCAATGGGGGTCATAGGGTGACCTATGACCCTCTTTGACCCATTAAATCATGACATATGTCGCTAGGGGTCCTTAGACCCCTAGGAACATATTCGAATGGGTCATATGGGTCAAAGAGGGTCATAGGGTGACCTATGACCCCCTTTGACCCATTAAACGATGATATATGTCCCGACGGCTCCTAGGACCCCTAGGAACATATTCGAACAGTTGATATGGGTCAAAGGGGGTCATAGGGTGACCTACGATCCCCTTTGACCCATTAAATGATGACATATGTCCCTAAGAGTCCTAGGACCCTTAGGGACATATTCGAATGGGTAATATGGGTCAAAGGGGGTCATAGGTCACCCTATGACCCTCTTTGACCCATTAAACGACGACATATGTCTCTAGGGGTCCTAGAACCCCTAGTGACATATTCAAATTGTTCATCTAAGTAAAAAGGGGTCATAGGGTGACCTATGACCCCCTTTGACCCATTCAACGATGACATAGTTCTCTGGGGGTCCTATGACCCCTAGGGACATATTCGAATCGTTCATATGGGTCAAAGGGGGTCATAGGGTGACCTATGACACCCTTTGACCCATTAAACGACGACATATGTCCCTAGGGGTCCTAAGACCCCTAGGGACATATTTGAATCGTTCATATGGGTCAAAGGGCATCATAGGGTGACCTATGACCCCTTTGACCCATTAAACAATGACATATGTTCCTAGGGGTCCTGGGACCCCTAAGAACATATTTAAATTGTTCATATGGGTCAAAGGGGGTCATAGGGTTCCTTATGACCCCCTTTGACCCATTAAACGATGACATATGTCCCTAGGGGTCCTAGGGACATATTTGAATGGGCCATATGGGTCACCCATTAAACGACGATGTATGTCCTTAACGGTCTTAGGACTCCTAGGGACATATTCGAATCGTTCATATGGATCAAATGGGGTCATAAGGTGCCGTATGACACCCTTTGACCCATTAAACGATGACATATGTCCTTAGGGGTCCTAGGACCCCTGGGGACATATTCAAATGGGCCATATGGGTCAAAGGGGATCATAGGCTGACTTATGACCCCCTTTGACCAATTAAACGATGACATATGTCCCCAGGGGTTCTAGGATGCCTAAGGACATATTCAAATCGTTCATATGGGTTAAAGGGGGTCATAGGGTGACCTATGACACCCTTTGATCCATTAAACAACTACATGTGTCCCTAGGGGTCCTGAATTGTTCATATGGGTCAAAGGGGGTCATAAGGTGATCTGTGTCTCCCTTTTACTCATTAAACGATGACATATGTCCCTAGGGGTCCTAGTACTCCTAAAGACATATTCGAATAATTCATATTGGTTAAAGGGGGTCATAGGGTGACTTATGACCCCCTTTGACCCATTAAACGATGACATATGTCCCTTAGGGTCCTAGGACCCATATGGACATATTCAAATCATGCATATGGGTCAAAGGGGGTCATAGGGTGACCCGTGACCCCCTTTGACCCATTAAACGATGGCATATGTCCCTAGGGTTCCTAGGACCCATAAAGACATATTCGAATCGTTCATATAGGTCATAGGGGGTCATAAGGTGACCTATGACCCCCTTTGACCCATTAAACGATGACATATGTCCGTAGGGGTCCTAAGACTTAAAAGGACATATTTGAATCGTTCATATGGGTCAAAGGGGGTCATAGGGTGACCTATCACTCTCTTTGACCCTTTCAATGATGATATATGTTACTAGGGATCCTATAACCCCTAGGGACATATTCGAATGGGTAATATGGGTCAAAGGGGGTCATAGGGTGACCTATGACCCTCTTTGACCCATTAAACAATGACATATGTTGCTAGGGTTTCTCAGACCCCTTGAAACATATTCGAATGGGTCATATGGGTCAAAGGGGGTCATAGGGTGATCCTATGACCCCCTTTGACCCATATGAACGATTTGAATATGTATCTAGGGGTCCTAAGACCCCTAGGGACATATTTGAATCGTTCGTATGGGACAAGGGGATCATAGGTGACCTATGACCCCCTTTGACCCATTAAACGATAACATATGTCTCTAGAGGTCCTAGAACCCTAGGGACATATTTGAATCGTTCATATGGGACAAGGGGATCATAGGTGACCTATAAGCCCCTTTGACCCATTAAACGATGACATCTGTCTCTAGGGGTCCTGGAACCTCTAAGAACATATTCGAATTGTTCATACCCTATGACCCCCTTTTACCCATTAAATAATGACATATGTCTCTGGGGGTCGTATGACCTCTAGGGACATATTTGAATCGTTCATATGGGTCAAAGGGGGTCATAGGGTGACCTATGACACCCTTTGACCCAATTAAATGATGACATATGTCCCTAGGGGTCCTAGGACCCCTAAGGACATATTCAAATCATTCATATGGGTCAAAGGGGGTCATAGGGTGACCTATGACCTCTTTTGACCCATTAAACGATGACATATGTCCCTAGGGCTCCTAGGACCCCTAGAGGCATATTCGAATCATTCATATGGGTCAAAGGGGGTCATAGGGTGACCTATGACCGTCTTTGACCCATTAAACGATGACATATGTCCCTAGGGGTCCTAGGACCCCTAGGGACATATTCGAATGGGCCATATAGGTCAAAGTGGGTCATAGGGTGACTTATGACCCCCTTTGACCCATTAAATGACGACATATGTCCCTAGGGGTTCTAAGAACCCTAAGGACATATTCGAATTGTTCATATGGGTCAAAGGGAGTCATAGGGTGACCTATGACCCCCTGTGACCTATTAAATAATGACATATGTCCCTACAGGTCCTAGGACCCTTAGGGACATATTTGAATCGTTCCTATGGCTCAAAGGGGGTCATAGGGTGACTTATGACTCCCTTTGACCCATTAAACGATGACATATGTCCCTAGGGGTCATAGGACCCCTAAGGACATATTTGAATCATTCATATTGGTCAAAGGGGGTCATAGGGTGACTTATGACCCCCTTTGACCCATTAAACAATGACATATGTCTTTAGGGGTCCTAGGACCCCTAGGGACATATTCGAATCATGCATATGGGTCAAAGGGGGTCATAGGGTGACCTATGACACCCTTTGACCCATTAAACGATGACATATGTTCCTAGGGGTCCTAGGACCCTAATGGACATATTTGATTCGTTCATATGGGTCAAAGGGGGTCATAAGGTGTCCTATGACTCCGTTTGACCCATTAAATGATGACATATGTCCCTAGGGGTCCTAGGAACCTTAAAGACATATTTGTATCGTTCATATGGGTCAAAGGGGGTCATAGGGTGACCTATGACTCCTTTTGACCCATTAAACAACCACAAGACCCCTAGGGACATATTCGAATCGTTCATATGGGTCAAAGGGGGTCATAGTGTGACCTATGACTGCCTTTGACTCATTAAATGATGACATATGTCCCTAGGGGTCCGAGGACCCATAAGGACATATTTGAATGGGCCATATGGGTCAAAGGGGGTCATAGGGTGACTTATGACCTCCTTTGACCCATTAAAAAATGACATATGTCCCTAGGAGTTCTTTGACCCCTAAGGACATATCAAATCGTTCATATGGGTCAAAGGGGGTCATAGGGTGACCTATGACCCCCTATGACCCATTAAATGATGACATATGTCCCTAGGGGTCCTAGGAACCCTAGGGACATATTTGAATTGTTCCTATGGGTCAAAGGGGGTCATAGGGTGACCTATGACTCCCTTTGACCCATTAAACGATGACATATGTCCCTAGGGGTCATAGGACCCCTAAGGACATATTCAAATCATTCATATTGGTCAAAGGGGGTCATAGGGTGACTTATGACTCGTTTTGACCAATTAAACGACGACATATGTCCCTAGGGGGTCCTAGGACCCCTAGGGACATATTCAAATCGTGCATATGGGTCAAAGGGCATCATAGGGTGACCTATGACACCCTTTGACCCATTAAATGATGACATATGTTCCTAGGGGTCCCCTAGGGATATATTCGAATCGTTCATATGGATCAAAGGGGGTCATAGGGTGACCTATGACTCCCTTTGACCCATTAAACGATGACATATGTACCTAGGGGTCCTAAGAACCCTAAAGACATATTTTTGTCGTTCATATGGGTCAAAGGGGGTCATAGGGTGCCTTATGACCCCCTTTGACCCATTAAATGATGACATATGTCCCTAGGGGTCCTAGGACCCCTAGGGACATATTCTAATTGTTTATATGGGTCAAAGGGGGTCATAGGGTGACCTATGATCCCCTTTGACCCATTAAATGACGACATATGTCCCTAGGGGTCTGCGAACCCTAAGGACATATTCGAATCATTCATATGGGTCAAGGGGGTCATAGGTCACCTATGACCCCCTTTGACCCATTAAACGGCGACATATGTCCCTAGGGGTCCTAAGACCCCTAGGGACATATTCAAATCATTCATATGTATATGGTTTTAAAAATGAAAGGATATATATACTATTTTATGATATATATATATATATATATATATACTATTTATACTATTTTATGATAATAATAATAATAATATAAATAAACCCTAAATATTAATATTATTATATCTATAGTAATAATAATAATACTATTATAGCTATAATAATAATATATATATTAATACTATTTTGTAGCATAATAATAATAATAATAAAAATAAACACTAAATATTTACACTATTATATCTATAGTAATAATATTAATACTATTATGGGTATAATAATAATATTGATACTATAGCTATATTAATACTATAGATTAATATTACTATATATTAATACTATCATATATTAATACTAATACTATTATACTATTAATAATATTATATATTAATACTACTATACTATTAGCTTAGTAATAAACCAAAGTCGGTTTCTCTCCAATGATTTTCATAATATTAATATAATTATGGCAAAGGAGGGAAATTATAGCAAGTTTTCCCTCCAAATATTCACTTTACAAAATCGGATATCTGATCTAGGATCGGATATCCAATTTTACTAGCACTAATTCTCAATATTTCCCTATCCCTGCAGACCCGACAACATCACTTTTTCACTTCTTTTTTCATGGGTTTTGCAAAAGGTCACATTTTGGAGCCCAACCAATCAAAAAAAATTTGAAAATATAACCTTAGGTGTTCGAATTTGTCATCTAAATGGGGAGCAGCAGTCGTCAAAAGGATAAACGCAAAAGGAAGATATCCAATGAAGACATTGCGACATATAGGGAAAGGGACAAAATGGAACACTGAAGAAAAAGAGAAGGTATCCTAAATATTAGTCAAGTTGACGATGAATTAATTGAAGGTGAAATCATAGAGTCAGATAATGAATATGTACAGTTGGGGAATGAAAATGTACCTATTGAAAACGATAATGCCGAAATTGAAAATTTGGAGAATGAATATTTTGAAGAAGAAATGCCACAAAGTCATAATCCAAATTGCATAATTGACCATGTCAAAGACGACAATGCACAGGAACCTAATGCACAAGAACCTTACATATCTCCTAATTATAATCGACATGAAGGTTCTAAAACACCAAAATGGATAATTGAAATTGATGAAATGATTATTACTAGTTTGGAAAGAAAAAAATCAGAAAGAACCATTTGGTTATGGGCTTCAAGACTATATCAAATTTTTTTCAGCAACAAGACAGTGGTAGAGCAATGTCAGCTTTTCGTGCACTTATTAAAGATGCAAAAGATGAGACTTATGCTTTCCAAATTGAAGATTCATGTCAATAAAAAGTTGGAAAGAAATTCCATTATCGTGAAGAATCTTTTTAGTACTCTTAATAGCATTGGAAAAAATAGTAGAGAGAAGGATAATAGAGTTGCTCGAAGGGTTATTACAACCTCTTTGGTAAGTCATCATTTGAGAAAGGGTAGATATATGAGACAAACTCGTATTGATTTGAATCTAAATCGTACTACTTTGAGAAGAGCACTTAGTCGACGAGAGAAAATTGATGATCTTCTTCAAAATGAAACATGGGCATTTGGTGGGAGACTTCCACGTTTTGATAAGAAGCTATCTGACGATGTGAAGGAAGAAATTACACAATTTTGGCACTCTAACTCACGAGTATCACCCAATGCTAAAGATGTCTTAAAGTTGAGAATTGGCATTAGAGACCGCACGCCACATCCTAAACACCATTTAGAGGTAAGTCAAACTATGTTGTTCAAACAATTTAGAGAGAGTCATCCAAGTCTTCATATATCACAAAGGGCTTTTGAATCTTTGAAACCGTTTTATTGTGTGCCACTCAAAATTAGAAATACATGTTGTTGTAAATATCATGTTGAGTTTTCTATGCACCATAAACTATTACGCTCCATCTGTTCTACTTTGCATAGTAAAGAAATGTTGGAAGATTGCGGGGCTAGTGGGCTTCCAAAATCATCAAGAGACTTGCTAGATCAACTCTTATGTTGTAGAGTTGATGGTTGTTCCTTTTATAGAAATGGTTGCTTAAATGAGAAGTGTTCAGAATGTGGTGGCTTATCCAAGTTTGACATATGTTTTCATGAGGGGTGTGAACAAGATCTTGGAAAGACAATACTAAAAAAAAGGGTATATAAAATGGTGAAATACACATTGAAGAGTGGGAGTGAGAGCTCTAGATGTGAATTGGTTGGAAAAGATATCAATGTGGCTAATTTTATTTCAGATTTCAAGGCAAATCTTTTTTACAAGTATGCAAAACATAGTCACAGCTCTCAGTGGTTGGATCAACAATTTAGAAAGTGTAAGGAGACTTTTCCCATTGACACTATTATATCAATTGTTGATTTTGCTGAGAACTACACATTGCAACCTCAAAATGAGACACAATCTCAGTATTACAACTCCATTCATATTGCAATTTTTGTTCACATAACATATAGACATGCCCCTGATAGTGCGGAAGATAATAGAAAGATTATTAGAGATTATCATTTTTTTATGAGTGATGATAGATCTCACTCTCACGAGTTTGTGCATCATTATTTTGAGAATTTTTTTGATTTCTTATATGAGCATGCAATTTCTATGGATAGACATATCATTTGGTCAGATAACTGTACAGGTCAATTCAAGAATGCTCGCATGTTTTATTGGTTGTGTAGGATGCACGTAGAGAGAGGGGTGCCTCATATTTGGAGTTTTTTTGAGTTTGGCCATGAAAAAGGGGAACATCATGGAGCAGGGGCATGTGTGAAGAGAGCTCTAGTTAAGGAGCAACTGAAGATTTCAACAACAGAGCTTTTTGATGCTCATGGCATTGTTGATTGGTGTAGTTTAGCATTATCACAGGGGGGACTCTTGATTCAGTGGTACGTAGGCTTTTTTGGTTGGTTGAGGAAGGGTCCATAGGTGATAGATCAAATTGTTCTACAGTGAGAGACTCATCAAAAAATGCATTCATTTCGGAGCTCTGATTCTAGTACATGGACCATTTTGACACGACAACTAGCTTGTTTTTGTCATACTTGTTTTCAGTGTGATTGGGATCACTGTGAGTCAAGTGAGTGGGTGGACACATGGGCTCCACATTATCTTACTCCATTTTCTATCATAACCTCTATCAAAAATGATGACATGGAAAGTTCACTTGAACATAACCATCTATCAGATCTACTTCAGCCTGGACATGTCTTTGCATTGGTTGCACCACAGGGGAATGATGAGAAATCCGATTATTGGTTAGCACGTTGTGTAAGAGGCAAACAAAAACTTGCACAACTGATCATAGATGATGATGGATTCACATATCCTACTGTTCAGTGGTTGTTGCTGGAACATGGTTGCGGACATACATGCTTAGAAGGAATGGAATTCCTGCATTTGAAGACTATCAGAAGAACAAAGTAATTCTCATATATTTGCATCTTATTATAGAAACAAATGTAAAGTTATTGAAGCATCAAGGAAGACCAAAAGTAAAAGAACTTTTTACTATTGCTAATGTTGATCATGAAGCCCTGTTGGAGACCTTAAAACAGAGAGAGGACCTTATTGGAATACTTGACTAGGTATATATACTTCTTATGTTATTTTCTTCATAATGATTTAATGAATTGATGATTATCTTGTTTAATACAATAAGTTACTAAAATTTTTTATGATATTGGAATGTAGGTACATCATGAAGAGTTGGAGGGGGTTGGTATTGGGGAGAATTTCTAAAATTTATGATGTATTATGATGTAAAATGTGTACTTTTTTTGTATATGGTTTTTTTTATTTTGGTAGGTTCTTTGTAAGGAATTATAAGAGGAAGATATTGAACAAGTTCTTGCAAATCATATTTGCATGTGATACAAGGCTATAAGGACAATTTTAAGAGCATTTATAACTATATGAAAGATAATTGCTTGCGGATATCTTATTACAAATTTGGTTTTTTCCTTATTTGACATAAAGCTGACATTATGATTATTAAAACTATTTTTATCAAACTAATCAAATAAGAAAAATCTAGAAAGTATGGATGAACAATTAGAATACTTGATTTCTTCCATTTTGTAACCAATCATAGGATTTGAAAGCATAAAGAGTCATAATATTGTATAATGTTTTGAAATACTTTCATATTGAAAAGTTGTATGAAGCACATTTGGGATAAGCCATGAAATCCATGAAAGAAGATAGTATGTAGGATAAGCAATTAAAGCCAATAAGCAAGATATCATATGCATAATGACATGATATGAAGTTGGATATGAAGGCTATGAGTGAATGAGAAAGTAAAATAGGGAATCTCATGGATAAGATAATGGTTTTCACCAAGGCACATTTTTTATCTTCTTTTCTATTTTATTTCTATTTTTTAGAAATAGGTCAACTATTTTCAAGTTAGATAGTGTTCCTAAAGGAAAGATAAGTTATGATAAGCCAAGACAATAGATAAGTATGCTCAATGATGTTGATAGGGTGAAGCAAGTAAGATGATAGTAGGATAAGAGTTCATTCCTTGGAAGGATTGTATGAGTATGGATAGTAGGTAAGTGTAGCTTTGAAAACATTGCATAAGGGTAGGTGAAAAAGTGGGGAAGATCAACATTTACACACACCTTGGAGGGTTCCCAAATGATGGAGGAATCATGGAGGAAATGGATCAAGGTTTAGATGTATGAGCTGGTAGGACAATGTTAGAAGAAGATTGAGTGGAATATTTGTAAGCTTTTGAGAAAGATGTTTGGAAGAAAATGGAGTGGAAGCCTTTGGAATATTGAATGTCAACTTAGATTTATGTTCAATATTAAAGTCTTTCAAGAGAGACTTTGGAATCCATATAGCTTTAGATTTTCCTTTGGATACTTTATAACACATTTCTTCAATAATGAGTTTAGGAACCCATATTTTCTTTGATTTCACTTTTTGAATAGTGAACCTTTGTGGTATCTTCAATATATTTTTGTTATGTCCATTCACATGTTGATTAGATGAGACATAATGATCTCTATTTTTTAATGTATTATTGTATTTCTTGTGTTGAACATTCAAATTGCTTCCAAAAGATTTGGGACTTATGGATGAATAAGGCTTATATGACTGGTTTAGATGGTTGAGTGGATGGTTATTTTATAGGATGAATGTCTTGTTGATCTTGAGGTACATTAGGAGAGCTAGAAGTAGAAAGTTTAGGAGAAGGTTTGAAGACTTTAGATTAGATGGATAAGGACCAAGGATAGAATTACGAAATGCAAAGGGATAGTGACTAGGGATTTCAACATCTTTAGAGTGAGTGGCATGACCAAAGTCATCAATAGACTCATGAGTACCTTTTATAGGAGAAAGACTTTTGATAGGAGTGTTTGAATCTTGAGCATAGTTTTGAAGTGGATATGGAGAAGTAGAACATGAGGGGACACTTTGATCTTGACATCTTTCTTTATATAGCATAGAAAGATCACTTTTCCCATAAGTTTCAGTAAGCTCAATGGAGGTAGTGGAAATGATATCCTCATCATATGTAGGAGGTGGGTAACACACAGGATATAGAAAGGTGAAATTTTGGATGAGATGAAAAGGTGTTTGATGTTGATCTTTATTTATATATTTTTCTTTTTGAGAGTCATCTTGATATGGAGCACCTTCTAAGGACAAGGGAAAATGTGAGGTGTGCATGATAGAATCTTAAAGCAATAATGCAGGATTAGCTAAAGTGGGTATAGTAATCATAGTATTGCATGAATGTTGAGGATCTTTAGTCTTAGTAGCATGGAAAAGGTTTGCAGACAAGTGAAGGTTAGCTTGATTTTCTTTTAGTTGTAGCCCTTGAGGGTACACATGGTCTATATGGAAAGAATTAGGTTCTTTGTTTGGTGGAGGCATTTTCAAAAGCTTTGACACTTTAGGAGGTTCATTAGTGTTATAAGAAGTGAAGGTGTCAAGGAAATCATCACTTGACATAGGTTCATCAGCATGATCTTGTGACACATGAGTCATTAGAGGTATCAACAATCCCATCATAAATAAGATCTTGGATTTTATGTTTCAACACTATGGAATCTTTAGTTTTATGAAATTTTCTTCCATGGAAGTGGCAATAATGATAATTTCTCCACCATGGAGGTTTGATTTTGGGTTCATAAGGTCTAGAGTTGTCTAGTAATGTGATGGATTCATTATCAAGAAGTGTTTGCAAGATGTTATCCATGTCTTCATCACTATCTTGGTCAAAGATAGCTCCATAATGAAAGTTTGGCATAGGCTCAAAGGAGGTATCACTTGCTTGTTCTCTAAAGAGGTCTTTAGATCTAGAAGATGAAGATTTTTAATGTCTTGGCCTAGAATACGTAGACCTTGAAGAAGATGACCCGTGTTTATGTAAAGGTCTTAAGGGAGATTAATTTAAGAACGCAATATTCTCCTCTAACCTTTTCTCAAGTTTAGAATTGATTTCTATCATGTGCTTAGAGAGATGAAGGTAAGAAAGATTATTTGTCTCTTCTAGCTCTTTGTATTGAACATATAGATCTTGAAACTCTTTAGTGGCATGGAGGATATCATGATCATCTAGATTTGGTTGAGGTTTGGTAGCACAAGCTTTGAATACCATAGTGGTAGATAGATAATAAAGCATGAAGGAGACTAGAGGAAGCTAATAAGGTGACACAAGATAACTTGATGTCCAAACTAGAGAGGTAGAGTGTTCACATGTCAAAGAGAGGTAGAAATGAATGAGTGACTTATCAAACAAATTGCCCAAGCACGTTACAACACTAGTGACTCAAGTCAAGAGCTACGAAAAAATCCCAAATAGCAATGTAGATAAAGAAAGAGAGATGACAAGTGAACAAATTTAAGTGTAGTCAATAGATCAAGGAAACCATTTAGTGAAAGAAATTCTTAGTATGCATATCATCGACCATGAAGTTAGAAAATACCAATAGCTCTAAGACCAAAGAGCCATTTTAAGCATGTTCAAGCACTAGAGACATAGAAAATCAAAGTCAATTTATGAAACTCCCCTTACCAAAAAATACAAACAAATATTTGCACTTGATGTTTTGACTTGGTTGAAAAAGTTTGACAATAATTAATAATATTGCAAGCTTGATGTTCAAAAGCAATTTTTTTTCCAAGAAAGATAGTGACACATGGAGTAGTCTTCAAACAATCAAGCAAGGCACAAAGCAACCTTTCATGATACAAGTCAAAGGGGTCAACCTTTCTTGACAACTTTTCAAAATCTAACTCCTAACGACTACAAGTTAGTGCCATTAGCTTCGAGTGGGTGGGTGAATCGTAGTGACACCCTCGTTTCAAACATAGATACCCTCTATCATCTGTGGTCACCCCGTACCGAGGAGTCCCCAAGGTTCTCTAAGTGCGTTTTGAGGTCGATCTTCTGAGGGTCATAACTTGGAGCTCGTGAGGGATATTGATAAACTATCAAATCCTATAGGATGCTGATGTTGAGGCCTAAAATAACCTATATCATTTTTGAGAGATCACATTCCATTTTGATTCGGCACAGCGATCTCGCTCAATGCCAAAAATTGCAGTGTACCTCAGTTCATAGGTGCACCACAGCGTAACTTTGAAACCGTTGATCTTGGCATCGAATCATCAGTGCCATTAGCTCCATATGGGCAAGTGAACCCTAGTCACACCCTTGTTCCAGCCACAGAGACCATCCATCATTTGCAGCTACCCTGTACCGAGGAGTCTCCAAGGTGCTCTAAGTACATTTTGAGGTCAATCTTTTGAGGGTCATAACTTAGACCTTGTGAGGGCTATCGATGAACTGTCAAATGCTACAGGATGGTGATATTGAGGCCTAAAATAACCTATCTCATTTTTGAGAGATCACATTCTGTTTAGATTCAGCACAGTGATCTCGCTCGATGCCAAAACTCGTAGTGTGCCTCAGTTCATTGGTGCACCACAGTGTAACTTTGAAACCGCTGATCTTGGCATCGAATCGTCAGTACCATTAGCTCTAGATGGGTGGGTGAACCCTAGTCACACCCTTGTTCTAGCCACGAAGACCATCCATCATTTGCAGCCACCCCGTACTGAGGAGTCTCCAAGGTGCTCTAAGTGCATTTTGAGGTCAATCCTTCGAGGGTCATAACTCAGAGCTCATGAGGGCTATCAATGAACCGTTAGAGGAGACAAGTTTGTAAGAAGTAGTGGCTTAGTGTTTTTGCTAAAATAAGTTAGTGGGAAAGCTTTATTAGAGGGTCTTGGCCAAACTATTGGGGTATTTGCCCACTCTCTAATTTTAGAGACAGTTAGGTTTTGGAGGGAGATTAGGGGAGCTCTACTACAACTATCCTTATCCTAGCTTGGACCAAGGTTGGTATCTCAAACTTGCTTCTTTTCCATTTCTTTCTTTTAGCATGGTTAAGCAAATATGCAAGTGTGGAGTTTATCAATGGAGTATGCATTTCATTGCATTGTGGAGTAGCATTCATGTGAGTGCTTGAATGGTGTTCATTCCATGTAGATTAGTGTGACACCATTGTCCATCTTGTTGTATTGTGTGGAGTATTGTGAGTATGAGGTTTGGATTTCATCTATTTCCTTGTTGTATTATGGGTGTTGATATTGTGTTGTGAAAATGTGATGTGCTCTTGAAAATTTCTTATTTTATTTCTACTTGGTTTTGTTTTCTTGTTTTGTGCTTGAGTATTGTTATGGGCGCGGGACTTACACTCACCCTTGTGGGAAGGGAAGAGAAGTGCAGGGTGAAGGGCTTAAGTTGGGTTTGAAAAATGTATTGAGAACCTTGGAGTACGGGCTCCATTGTATGCCATAACATTTCATATCTTGCTGGGGGTGATAAGGAAAGTATGGTGTAGAAAGGAAGTTTGAGGAGTTACAGCTGATGGTAGTGGGTTTGGAGGAGGAAATGTGGAGGCCCCGAGAGGGCATTAAATTGTTGATTTATGATAGCCCCGAGAGGGCATGAAATTTGCTGAATTATGATAGCCCCGAGAGGGCATGAAAATTGTTTATTGTAGATATGGTTTGGTATGGCAAGTCTCCATTTTAGAACACACCTTCACCCTATGTTTATGGTTCCATCTGTGAAGCCATTGTGAAATAGCCTTGGGGGGAAATTGTGACATCATTGTTATCATTTGAAAATGTGAAAGAAAGTTTTCTCCTTGTGGTATTGTAAATGACTAGTGGATAATAACAATCCATAGATGTTATGTGATACAATTGATTGTATAAATTTAAAACTTAGTAGATTGCTTACAATCTTGTTGTGCAGTCAATAATTTGGAAGGAAAATTTTATGTTCATATCACATGCATGGATAAAATTAATTTTAATTATCATTTAATGCAATTCTAAGCAAGGAAATCATCAAATTAATTTCATGATATAACAAAATGAAGTTTTTTGTAAGAGAAGACATAATAAAATCTATGAGATACATTGTTGTAGGCATGCATTTTCCTCTCTAGAAAATGTATGGTAAAGGCAAATAAATCCCTTCCTTAATACAGAGCAATAAAATATTAAAGAATATTCCCACATTCTAGACTACTATCCGCTAAAAATAAAAATAATAATAGCATATAGAGAGTAATGAGTGTCCTAGACTAATTTATTTCCTAAGTGACAAAATGGTACACATTACAATCTTGTGACCTCTAAGTCACATCCAACACTCAAATAATAAATTAGAAATTAAATAAATAAAGGCATATTAGTGTGCATGTTAGAGAATATGACAAATTTAAATATTTAACTCAAAAATAAAATAAAAGCCAAGATTGATCTTGACCGCCCTTCTATAGTAGCCCCAAACATTTCCTAAGCCATCATAATGCAAAAAGTTTTCTCCACTCCCAAGGCGTATTGTTAAATTTGACATTCATTCTGACATGTCATGTCAAAACTTTTATCCTTGAGCTTGTGTCCTTGAAAAGGGGTTTCATCCCCATTAATATACTTGGGTACATAGGAGAAAAGGTTTATGTCACATCCTTGTCTTATGCACTAGTCATCCCCTCCTTGCAGTAGTGGTCACGTGTTCCCAAGCATAGGTAGTCAACTTGAAATAAGGGGGAGTGGGATAGCAATCCCAAGGGATTTGTACTTAGGAGGATGTCAAGTTGACATTTAATATGACTTGTTCATATTAGGATTGTTGATTGGAGGGATGGGAAGAAGATGTCCTAAGGCTTGGATTAGTCAAAATTCTGCACATGACCCACATGGGACCTTGTGGGGACCACGTGTAGGAAGAAATGTGGCCTTTGTAAGAGTTAGGGAATGATGAGGATTTAAGATAGATAGGAGATTCACCCTTTAGATTTGTTTTTATTTTTATCAGATAATTATTTAATCATTTCAAGTCTTGAATAGAGGATAATGACACTTAGTGTATTTGACCTTAGTTTAAGGGTAATGTTTATATCAAGGGGCTCATTTAGAAACATGTAACAATTAAACCATATGGTAATGGAAAAGCTCAATATAGGAAAATAAATTAAATGAAATAAATAAGTTTACGAGAATGCATATATAATTGAACATGATGTTAAGTATGGAGGGTTTAATTAAATTAGTGTTAAGACTGTAAATTAGGATAGTTGGATGTACATATAATAGGGTTAATATGAAGTAAGTTTTCGGGATGATGGGATTGGAGAATCAAGGATAAGGATGGATGGTGGATTAAAATAATAACTCAAATCTAGTTTTATCTAGTCAATAAAGCACATTGATAGATACGAGTTACTATGTAAAACTGAATGCATGACAAACCTGTGTAGATGTTGGATTTAATGTCAAGTGAATTTTATATTTGGCTTGAGGGAATGTTAGTTAGATAATGAATGTTGTGGATTCGATTGAAGATATTGGTAGAATATCAAAGTCGATAGAATATATATACCAATTTGAAAATGTAGTGTAGGAATAAATCATTAGTTAGCTAGTATGTAATAAGGGTCAATAGGCATGTCATTAGAGGTAGCTCATCAGCTCATGTACTCTTTGTATAATTAATGATAATATGATTCATGTACACCACATTTTACTATGTTAGTTGCATGAAATGATGAACACATATATGCCAGAACGACAAGGTATGTTATATACAAACCTTATTTATATGCTTGCACCTAATCCTTGCATAAACAATTCATCTAACAAATTTAAATTGACACACTCAATACGATGGTGTAGTAGGATGTGTTTAAATATAGATCATGAATTATTATTGAGATAAGTACTTTGAATTGCCCCTTAGACTTACTAAGAGTTCCTCATTTGATGTGCTTACTAATTCCTACTATGAAACTACTTTGAATCTTCACATGCTTTGATAATAATAATATTGATAGTGAGAAAGTGAGCTTATGGTGAATAATTAGATGTAATAATGTAAAAAGTAAATGTAATAGTATAGTAATTATAGTAATTAAAATAGTAAATGTAAAAGCATGGCAATGTAGCTAGATTAGTTAGTAGTTGATGAGCTAGATAGTTAGTAATTGTCTTTTGTTAGAGTGAGTTTAATTTATGTATTGAAATAGTAATTTTTGTGTTTAGGAAACTGTAGTGAGTGCTAGTTTGGTGAGGAAGCAATGTTGATAGAATTCATAAGGATGACTAAATAGGTTAAAGAGGGAGAAAATGACTCAGTATTGGTCCAATCTTCGAGAGGACCTGTAACCAGTAAGATATGGATGCAAGCACATGATACACGTTTGGCACATAAAACAAATTGTTTATTCCATAAGTTGTGTAACTAATGTGTTGAATGATAGATACTATCAATGCAAGTGGCCCCTTCTCCATCATGTAGACTTTGAAGCTACCTTTGGGGCATATCTTTTCTAATTTCCAATGGTTAGATCCGATATAGTGTGGTAGATAAGTGCACATTTTCTTATTTGACTAAGGCTGCTCATGTGATGAGTACTAAATCTAAATTCTCTAGATACGTGTGTTTAATCGATTAAGATATACTACACTTCCACACCATATAGTAATTGTCACATTAATATATATTGTAATGATTAATGAATGTGTGTACATTGGTAATGAGGATAATAAGTAATTCTGATCCCCTTCCCTTACATGCTAGAATCATGACCTAGTCCATATGATACAACCAACAGACCCTAATAGAATATTAGTATTAGAGGCTTGTTAGGATATGAATTACCTCACTAATTTATGAGCGTTGTATCTTGAACTTTCTCTTTTGACTCATGATGCTAACTTGAACTAGACAATCATCCAATCTATTTGAAAACCACCTGTGACTAAAATGTTACAATCGGATGACACTATCCACATGAGTCTTGAACTCCTATTCAATGATAACCCTATTTTACAATATGAAATTTCTTATGCGACTTCATAAGCTACAAAAAAAAAAAAAAAAAATTGTGTTTTTACTAGTAAAATTTAGGGCATGACACATGATCCACGATAAATTAAACAATACTAGATACTAAATTAATATGTATATCATTGTGCACATAGATGACAAAAATATATATCAAAATACATGTATCCATAGACAAAATTTTACACAAATATATATCAAAGATCATGTATCCATAGAAAAAGTACTCAAATATATATCAAAATACATAGATCCATATACAAAATGTGGCTGATCATGCCATCAGAATGTGTATAATATCAATGTTTCTGTATACAATGTGGCATATGCCATCTCAAAATGTCTCATGATGCATCCTAAGAAAACTATACTATCCTAGGTTGCTGGTGGATGATCAAAATGTAGCCTCTTCGCTGCACTAGGTGGATCGGATGCCTCCTACATAAACAAAAAAGGAAAACCCAAAGTTGGACTACTAAATTTATATGATTCTAGGTATCTAACATTGAATTACTCAAATGCATAATGATCTTTTTTGTAATGGAGATTAATACTATTAAAATTTTATAATAAATACCTCTCTCGTTGACCTCCTGCGCCGATCAGGAGTCCTCTCGTATGCCCTCTGCAATGCTGGTACCTCTTTGATTGCGGGCTGTATATGTTCAAATACCTTTGTCAGATGAATCTACAATTTAAACTATAACATTATGATTCATAGCATGCTAAATTTATAACATATTTAATCATGAATTCAAACTACAACCTACTATTGTAGGCTCTTCCTTAGGAGTGAGTGGCCACATCATCAAATCTACATAACTATCCCATCGGACCTCATGTGCACTAGGAGTCTCCTATTAGATACAAAATAGTAGTTGTTAATATCATAGAAATTAGTTTTAAATTTATTTATGAAGATAAGTGATGCAAGAGCATCCCATGCTCATCAAGGGAACATTGAAGATCCAAGGCATTATAGAGGTCATGGAGCATCTCTTGAAGTCAATTGGGCAATCCTTGCACCAATTATGGCTCATGGAAGCATACAAAGTTATAATGTTGGACTCATATGTGGAAAAAAGTTGTAATTGGGCATGAGATAGGATTTTAGGATTTCATATGGTAGATGTCATGTCCCCTATTCAAATAATTAAAAATAAATAAACTTTGTTAAGGCAGGCAGGCTCCAAAAAGGTGAAATTTCAGAAAAAAGGGTTAATCTTTGGAAACCAATGGACTAATAAATAAAAATTATTATTAAATTATATTTTATTAACCCCTCTTGGACGTGAGTTAGGGTTATGCCCTCTTTAAAAGGGGTTTGGAGGCATTTTGGGCTCATTCTACATCTTGATTCTTGATAATTTTCTTGTTGTTCTTCAGAGGCTGCCAAACCTGTGGAGAAGGAGACCCAAGAATGGGAGTTTGCAGGTTTCCAGGAAGGCTAAGGATGGGAGTTTGAAGCCATTCCATGTGCATGCTCATACAGAGTTTGCCCTTGTGCTGAATAGTGCCGATTTGGGTGTTTCCGGGGTTGTTTTTTGGTTTGAATTTGGGTTTTCAGTTGAGTGTTTCATATCAGTTTGGTTTGCTATTGTATTTCAGACTTTATGATGTTAAAATAGAGCTGAATATATGTATTGGGTAGTGATTAAACTTCTGAGATAATTTATGAGTGTTTTGTGGTGTTTCTGGGCATTTTTGTGTTAATTTCGGGAGCCCGATTGAGCATAGTTTTGCCCTACATTTGTGATCTGTTGTGTAAGGGCTATACAAATCTGGAAATGTCATTTTGTAGGCTGTTATGCTGCTGAAATCTCTGTAAAAATGTCCATTTTCAGATTTATTAATAATTTGTGAAGTTGTGAAGTTTTTGGCACTAATTTGGACATACCCGATTTGGGTTTTATTGGAAAATTGGCAGATCTTTGTAATATTGGTTGTTTGATTTTAAAGTTCTGATTTGAGGCCGGAAATATCATAAAAAATCAGTAAAGGGACATTACAGTGGTATCAGAGCCGTGATCTTGCCAGCCTGAGGGTTTGTAGAAGTTGCATGTCAATTTTAACAACTACCCAGATCTTGCATGTCAAGTTTTGATAACTACCCAGATCTTGCATGTCATATTTTATGATTGCATGCAACTAAGTGAAAGAGAAAAAAGATATTTGCAGCGAGAAAAGAATAAAGAAATTTTGATTAAACCCCTAGTTGAAAGCAAAAGTACAAAATCCAAGGAAGAAAAAAGTATGGCTGATCCAGATGAGATGGCAAAGAAATTCTTCCAAGACATCCAAAATACTCAGAAGCAAACAGTGGATGGTTTGGCGGAAACTAGAGAGGCTTTGCAGATATTGACAGAAAAATTACAAGGAATTGCATCTATTAATGAGAAAGGGAGCACTTCAGAGGAGCCGAGAAATGGGAGATCCACACCATCTAAATCAATCAAATCCATTTTCTTGCCTGCAGATGAGCCACCAGTACCAAATCCAGCCATTAATCCAGTGGAAGAGGTTACAGGCAATTTGATTACATTAAGAGCTACTTACAATGGCTTAGATGATGACTTTCGTAGTTCAGTTCCTTTTAGAGAATATGTGGATATGATGAACGCTTTGATGCCCAAGAAAGAGAATAGGAGGGAGCATGACACAAGTGGAAGAGAGCTCAAAAATAAAATAAGCAAGTTTACAGCACCTAATTTTGATGGAACAAATAAAATTTCAGCTAGAGCATGGCTACAAAAATTATAAACTTTCTTCACACTTAACCCCATGAAAGAGAGTGATGCTATTCAATTTGCAAGTCTACACTTGGAAGATGCAGCCTATGATTGGTGGTATCATGGAATGACTACTCAAGGTCATGATCAGGTAACTACATTTGAAGATTTCAGTCAAAGGGTGATAGATAGATTTGACCTCAAGGATGATGAAGAGTACTTTAAAGAATTGTCAAAGTTGAAGCAAACCAAATCAGTTAATGAGTATATAGAAGAATTTCAAAAAGTGGCTGTTATGGTACCTGATATGAGTGAAAAGAGGATCATTTATCTTTTCCTTGATGGTTTAGAAGATTCTGTTAAGGGTTTGGTTAAGGCTTTCTCACCCTCAACCTTACAGGAAGCTATCAAAAGAAGCTTGCAACTTGAAACTTGCGTGCCTATGAAATCAATCACTAATCAAAAACCCCCAAATCTTTGGCAACATAAGGGAAATTTTTAGAAAAAGACTTTCCCAACACTACCACCAAAAGATGTGACAAATGTGGCAAAAAAGAAGGCAGATGAAGAGACTAGGAGTGAATTACGAAGGAAAAAGCTTTGTTTTACTTGTAGAGAACCATGGGTTCCAGGACACAGATGTTTGGGGAAAGGTCAAGTGCACTATATTGAAGTTGCTTCAGAATCTGATTCAGATGAGCATGAGGAATTTCATGATACTAAGGAGGAGGTAGAAGAAGAGAAAGTAAAAGAAATCAGCAAGGATGGCACTTTAGCAGCATTATCAGGAGTCCCAAGATACCATCCCTTCCGAATTCGAGGGGTAATAGCAGGGCAAAGGTTGACTGTTCTTCTTGATAGTAGGGCAACTCACAATTTTATTGATGAGGGATTTGTCATGAAAAGAGGGCTTAAAGCAGAAGATTTTGAGGGATTCAATGTTACTGTAGCTGATGGATTCACTATGCCTTGCACACGGGTGGTGAAACAACTCAAGATGACCTTAGGAGATTATGAGTTATGTGATGACTTCTATGTGGTTGGTATTGGGGAGACAGATATTGTATTGGGTGTTCAATGGTTGCACTCTATTGGAGGCTATTACATGAACCATCAAACTATGAAGTTTAAATTTCATTCCAATGGGAAAGAAGTCATATTGAGAGGGTTATCGAATGGAGCACCTAAGGCGGTCTCTGCAAAGAGGATGGAGAGGACTTTTCGAAGAGGACAAGTAACATGGGCAGCAGGAGTCATAATCCAACCAACAAGCTCTCCCAAGAATCAAGGTAATTTCCATTTTGAAATTCAAAATATTCTTGATAAGCATAGTATAGTTTTCAATGACTTGCCTCCAGGATTACCACCAGATAGAGGTTTTGAGCATGTTATAGAGTTAGAACAGGGTGCCAAACCAGTTATAACAACCCCATACCGCCATCCAAGAGGTTATAAGGAAGAAATTGAAAAAACTATTAAAGAACTCCTGGACATGGGATTCATAAGGCCTAGCTCTAGTCCATTTGCATCATCTGTGGTACTTGTCAAGAAAAAGGATGGTACAATGAGAATGTGTATAGACTACAGGGCTCTAAACAAGAAGACCATAAAAAATAGGTATCCCATACCACGCATAGATGAACTCATTGATGAGTTACATGGTGCTGTATACTTCTCAAAAATTGACTTAAGATCAGGCTACCATCAAATCCGAATGAGGAGTGAAGATGTGGAAAAGACTGCTTTTAGATGTCACTATGGGCACTTTGAATTTCTTGTTATGCCATTTGGACTCACTAATGCACCAGCAACATTCCAATCTTGTATGAATAAGGTATTCAGTCAGCATCTTCGAAAATTTTTTTTGGTATTTTTTGATGATATCTTGATATACAGTAAAACATGGGAAGAGCATCTAAAGCACATAGACACTGTTTTGGGAATCTTGGAGCAGCAATCCTTCTATGCTAAGCTATCTAAATGTGATTTTGGTTTGACAGAGATCCTATATTTGGGACATATTATAAGCTCTAAAGGAGTACAGGTTGATCAACAAAAAATCCAGGCAATTTTGGATTGGCCTCCACCCACTAATCTTACACAGTTGAGAGGTTTCTTCGGGTTGTGTAGCTACTATAGGAGATTTGCCAAGGGATTTTCTCAGCTTGCTGCCCCCTTGACTGATTTGACAAAGAAAGGAGCTTTTGTTTGGACAGAAGAGGCACAAAAAACATTTGATAAGCTTAAGGAGGTAATGAGTTCATGCCCTATGCTTGCAATTCCAGATTTCTCTTTACCTTTTGTTGTTGAATGTGATGCTTTGGGAGAAGGTATAGGGGCTGTCCTAACTCAAAGGGGACATCCAATAGCATTTGAGAGTCAAAAATTAAATCAATCAGAGAAAGGGTACTCCATCTATGATAAGGAAATGTTGGCAATCATGCATGCACTTCATAAGTTTAGACAATATTTGGTATGTGGAAGATTCATTGTAAAGACAGACCATAATAGCCTCAGGTTCTTCTTGAACCAAAGGGATTTGAATGATCGTCAACAAAAATGGGTAAGCAAATTGCAAGCTTATGATTTTGATATTGAATACATGAAAGGAAAGAATAATGTGGTTGTTGATGCTCTCTCAAGAAAGCCCACTTTGTGTTCCTTATCATCTATCTCTGCTGATTGAAAAGTCTCCATAATTTTAGAGTATGCTAAAGATTCATTTGCCACCAAGATTTTGGATAAGTTAGTGGATGATAACAGGTACAAGGTTGTTGATGAATTGATTTATTACAAGAACAGGATCTTCTTAGTGCCAGGGTCAAAAACTAAGGAGAGGATATTGAGGGCCTTTCATGACACACCTTTGGCTGGTCACCAGGGATACTTCAAGACATACAGGCAAATTTGAGAGCGGTTTTCATGGAAGGGTATGAAGGAGGATGTCCTTAAACACATTAAAGAATGTATGGTATGCCAACAAAGCAAGAGTGAGCAAAATTTTTCTGCAGGGTTGTTGCAGCCACTTCCTATTCCTGAACAAAAATGGGAAAGTATTTCCATGGATTTCATCACTGGGTTGCCCAAGGTTCAAGGTAAGGATTGCATATATGTGGTGGTAGATAGACTAACTAAGTATGCACATTTCTTTCCTATCACATCTGATTTCAAGGCATCACAAGTGGCCGAATTGTTCTTCAAGGAAATTTTTAGATTACATGGTTTGCCTAGAAACATTGTTAGTGACCGGGACAGTAGATTCCTCAGCTCTTTTTGGAAGGAGCTCTTTCATTTGGCAGGAACTGAACTCACTCCTAGTACTAGCTATCACCCTCAAACAGATGGACAAACAGAGATAGTTAATAAATGGATAGAAGGATATTTGAGGAACTATGTTTGAAATCAACAACATGCTTGGGTGAAATGGTTACACCTAGGGGAGTATTGTTACAATACATCTCATCACATGTCTATTGGTATTCCTCCTTTTCGTGCTCTTTATGGTTACGATGCCCTTTCCTTTGTTGATCTAATACTTTCCGATAGCAGAGTACCCGCAGCAAGTGATTTCATCAAGCAAAGCCAAGACATAATAAGGTCCCTCAAGGATAATCTACAACATGCACAAAACCAACAAAAGATATATGCTGACAGGAAAAGGATTGAAAGATCTTTTGAGGTGGGAGATTTGGTATTTGTTAGGTTGCAGCCATATAAGCAAAGCACCTTGAAGAGAAGTGGGGCAGAGAAACTCAAGCCAAGGTTCTATGGGCCTTATAAAATCATCAAGAAGGTAGGAGAGGTAGCTTATGAATTGGAGCTCCCACCAAACAGCAAAATACATAATATTTTTCATGTATCTTGCTTAAAGAAGGTTCTAGGTCAGCAAACCATAGTATCTACAGAATTACCACCTCTTGATGATGAAGGGAAATTAGTTTTGATACCAGAAGAGATTTTGGATACAAGAGAGAAAAGGTTGAGAAATAGGAGCATCACAGAGCATTTGGTCAAATGGAAAGGATTACCACTAGAGGATGCAACTTGGAAAGGAGAACATATTCTTGAGAATTCCAACCTTCATTGCTTGAGGACAAGCAATATTTGGAAGGGGAGGACTTGTCATGTCCCCTATTCAAATAATTTAAAAAAAAATAAACTTTGTTAAGGCAGGCAGGCTCCAAAAAGGTGAAATTTCAGAAAAAAGGGTTAATCTTTGGAAACCAATGGACTAATAAATAAAAATTATTATTAAATTATATTTTATTAACCCCTCTTGGACGTGAGTTAGGGTTATGCCCTCTTTAAAAGGGGTTTGGAGGCATTTTGGGCTCATTCTACATCTTGATTCTTGATAATTTTCTTGTTGTTCTTCAGAGGCTGCCAAACCTGTGGAGAAGGAGACCCAAGAACGGGAGTTTGCAGGTTTCCAGGAAGGCTAAGGATGGGAGTTTGAAGCCATTCCATGTGCATGCTCATACAGAGTTTGCCCTTGTGCTGAATAGTGCCGATTTGGGTGTTTCCGGGGTTGTTTTTTGGTTTGAATTTGGGTTTTCAGTTGAGTGTTTCATATCAGTTTGGTTTGCTGTTGTATTTCAGACTTTATGATGTTAAAATAGAGCTGAATATATGTATTGGGTCGTGATTAAACTTCTGAGATAATTTATGAGTGTTTTGTGGTGTTTTCGAGCATTTTTGTGTTAATTTCGGGAGCCCGATTGAGCATAGTTTTGCCCTACATTTGTGATCTGTTGTGTAAGGGCTATACAAATCTGGAAATGTCATTTTGTAGGCTGTTATGCTGCTGAAATCTCTGTAAAAATGTCCATTTTCAGATTTATTAATAATTTGTGAAGTTGTGAAGTTTTTGGCACTAATTTGGACATACCCGATTTGGGTTTTATTGGAAAATTGGCAGATCTTTGTAATATTGGTTGTTTGATTTTAAAGTTCTGATTTGAGGCCGGAAATATCATAAAAAATTAGTAAAGGGACATTACAGTAGATGATTCATTTGATAGGTTCATTCAGGTTTTCATGATCATATCTTGTCATTGGACAAGTCAAAACGTTCAATAAGCCCATTAAAAGCATAGTTTAATAGTTAGAAATTTGAATAGTAACGGTTATGTGTTTTTTGGAGGGAAACTCCATAATTTAAATTTTATGAAGAGTTAACAAATGAAACCAAGTGGAGGTGGTTGAGGGGGTTACTAACCATCCATTGAAACTTATAAATTGTGATTGTACGGCCTGGAGGCTCAGATTTGTACGGACTCTCTCAAAAAATTTAATGAAAGTGCTTGGTTTTCAAGAGCAACTTGAAGAATCCTTTGTTTTGTAAGTGCTTTTTGATATTGGAATGAGTGGTAATATCATATTAGATATTTAAATTCATGGTGAATGCTGAAGGATAAGTTTTAGAATTGAGTTTTGGGGTTTGAACAAGCAGGCCCTAGTTTTTAAGCCATTTTAAGGAGGGTTTTGAAGTTTGGGTGTTTAGGAGTGTGACCAATACCTATAATCTTGAAAATACTTTGATTTAGATCATTAATAGAGACTATGAAAAATTATTAAGTCAGATTACAAGTTTGAAGGGTACTTTCTTTGTAAAAGTGGTCTAATTAGGCCTAATTCTGAGACAAACTACCCTGTTCCGTACAATCTTTCCAAAGGAGTGATATCTGATTTTTGGATATGTTATAAAAATTGAAAAAGGGTATCTAAAAAGATAGTTTATTTTCTTGGTGTTTTGGAAAGTTTGGGAGAAAAATCAAGAAAATAGGGTCTGTTGATCCAAAGAAGAGAATAGCCTAGTAAAGGGCAAAACTCACTGAAGATTTTTGGGTTTGGAAACCTTAGAAACATGTTGGTTGAAGTTTTTTAAGGTGTTCAGAGGTGGAGGCAACACTAGGTGAATGTAAATCCAAGTTTGGAGTCTTTGGTGGCATTGTGTGCATTTGGGAACACCATTGAAACATAGGGATTGGGTCCATATTGTGCTTGAATTTGCAAGTTTGTGGTTAGATCCTCCATCCTCTACATCAAATGGTATTAGAGCATCAACTAGGTCTTTTGGGAGTAGATAAGTTCTAGGTTTCGTCATCATAGGAGTCTTTGTCATCCTTAGTGTGCTGGTCCCTTTGTTGAAGCCTTCGAGTGTCTAATTCCTCCTTGTGTGTCCCAAAGTTGAAAGGTACATAAGTGGTGTCCAGAGATTTCTTGGTGAGGAAAGAAAGAGAATCAGTGAGTTGCCCTTGGGAAGGAAGAAAACTTGTTGTGAAAATGCCTTCTAAAAATCAAATGGCTAGAGAACTTGAAGAATTGAGAGAAGAGTTGGCAAGAGAGAAAAGAGAGAGGAGATAACTTGAAGCATCTAGAGTGAGGGAAGAAAGACAGATGAGAAGAGAGAGGCTGAAGCTTATTGCAAGGATAGAATCCTTAGAAAAGGAAAGACAAGAACCTAGAGGAGAAGAGGTTAGAGGAAGAAATCATGGAGAGAACCATGAAGAAGAAAAGGTTGGTAATGCAAGGCAAGAGCATGAGACAACAAATGATCCTAAAGAAAGGAGATTTATGAGAATCATTAAGGTAGTACAAGGTAATGGTGGGAAGAACCATATTGATTTGCCAATATACTAGGGTAAAATGGATAGTGAAGAAGTGCTAGGGTGGATAGAGGCCCTTGAGAACTACTTTGATCTTGAAGACATAGAGGCAGATAAGAAGGTAAAAGTAGCAAAAGCAAGACTGAGAGGAACAACACTCACTTGGTGGACTAGTGTTCAGAATGAGAGAGAGGAAAGGTGGTGCAGGGCACCTAACCTATGTGGCAGGGGGGAACAAGTATCTATGTTGCTGGACACCTTGCCACTCCATGAAAGCAAGGATTCAAGTAGATTAGGAAGTTGGAATAAAGGTTTGGTCCATATTTTACAAGTTGGTCTATGTTTTGTAATAAAGGCACATATAAGGCCCACGAGCATTTTGGTGTGGTTATAAACCAAGTGACTCCATGGGACCAAAAGGCCTTAGAATAGGGTATTTAGAGTTAAATAGTATTAGCAAAAAGTGGTTGTTTGTTTGTTTTATGGTTGAGAACGCCTATATGGTTGTTCCAACGGTCATGTAGACCTTTATATATGTCATATGTGATCTCAGTTGAAAAGGGGAGATCAGAGTGTACAGTGGTTTGGAGAAAAAACAATAAAAACTTCAATTTTCTAGAAATTTATTAGTAATCGCTCATCTGTTATGCTGGTATGGATCCGTACAAAACTTTTATGATTGCTAAGTGTATGAAATAGTTGCAAGGGTGAGTTAGGAAACTTTTGGTTTTGGTTTGACTCAAAAAGGAGTTGGGGTTTAAAAGTAATCTGCATTTTAGTAGAAGGTGGTCTGAAAAGCCTTGTTTCTTAGACCCTTCCACAAATACATCCCTAACTTGCATTCCCACTGGTGGCACCCTCTAAAACTGAGGGATATGCAAGTTAGGAGACTAGGCAACATAATGCCAGAGGTTGGAGGTCTCGAGAGAAGGGCAACTATTTTTCCAAGTCGGCCCTAGGTCAAGCAAGCCCATGTGCTTGACCAGTTTTTGCAAGCTAATTGGTGACAGTCATGGTTGTAGGCACTTTTGATCAGTTTGAGTGCTGGAGTTGGATTCATTGAGTGTTTTGGATATTTCCTTAAGTGTTTTGGGTCTTGGGAACCCACCTTGCCCATTCTTCCTTGAATCCCTAGCCTAACTTGATCAACTAGGCCTAGGTACCAAGAAGCAGTTTGGAGGGTGCTGGAGCAAGATCAGACCAAAAGCTTTTGGATTCTTAGTAGGTACCAAGAAGGGTGTTTGGACCTATGGAGAAGTCCCTATGCTATTAAGGGATACTAGGAGAAAAGTGCAAAGAAGCTAATTGGAAGGCTACAAGGTTTGTAGGCCTAGAAGTGCAAAGGTGTGTTGAGAGTTTGATGGAACTAAACAAATTGATGATTTTGGGTTGGAACAGTATGTCCATGATTGTCTCCATTTCTGGTGACAGTTGGTGAGGCTTTTGAAGTGGGATTTCCTTGTTTGGCTTGGAGGTTTTTTATACCCGGAGTGGGTAAGAGGACTTGTGAGAAGTCCTAGAATCCTAAGTTGGATTGTGATAGCCATTTATTGGCTTGTGGAAGGTAGTTGTTGCAGACTCTGCATCAAAAGGGGATTGAATAAGATTTCAAATTGGGAGAGAATGAAGACCATGGTGAGAAATCAATTCTTGCCATCCGATTTAGCAATCCAAATAAAGATAAGAAGGAACAATTTGAAATAGAGGGATATGGATGTCATGTCCTATATTGAGCAATTCCATACCCTGAGCATTAGGGGAGGACAAGAAGATGAAGATGAGAAGGTGGCTAGATACATTAATGGCCTCAAGTACAATATTCAAGATGAAATAGGATTTAATGTACCAAGGACACTTGGAGAATAATTTTAGTTGGCAATCCGAGCAGAGAAGTTGAAAAGAAAGAATGAGAGGCAAGCAAATCAAAGAGGAGGTGGAACTGTAGACACCTAAATTTGATTAAATTTCTTTGGTAATCCTATTTAGTTATCTCTAAAGGCATCATTAATTAAATTCCTACTTAATTAATCCTTTGCCATCCCCTAGCTAATTAATTTAATTAATCATCTATAGTCCTAATTGATAAATCAAATAACCTATTATTTATCAATTAAATCCTATTCTTCTATCTAATTCCAAAATCCCCACTTGTTAAATAAACCTATTTGATAAATGAAGCCCTCAAATCTAATAACCCTTAACTTATTCCTAAACCCTCTTTTTAGCCTAATCCACCCCATCCACCCATACTAACTAAGCTTAGTCACTAACTCACCCACCCTCATGAATGCCATCCACTTGCAAATCTCTAACAAGCCTAATCTAATCCTAAACCCAAGCCTAATCCACCCCCTAATGTTGTCACATTCCCTAAGCAAGCTTAAGACTTTCTTAAGCCAAAGAAAGTCAACAATCTCAACTCCCCTCAAAATATCCCAACCACCCAACAATGAATGCTCTTACAAAAGCCATAAAGACTCTTACAAGCTCTTACAAGCCATAATGAACGGTCTTTATGAAGATATTATCCTTTGAGCCTCCTTTGTTGACTCATCCTTCCCCTTTCCTCCATCCACTCACCTTATGACATGTGTCACTCCCTGATTGGTGCTAAACAAGCACAATCCATGTGCTCCCTTTTGAGTGCATCCTAGCCCTCCTTAAGCTTTCATCTTTCCTTCCATCTTAGCCCTCCATCCCTCAAGCCCTTAGCCTATAAATTGGATCCCCTCCCAAGCCTTTTCAATCACAATCCATCAAGTAAAGTTATAATGCCATTTTGAAGCCAAATCCATACTTTTGCATGCATCCACACCAAAAATCCCAAAAATCTCCATTGAAGCTAGTTTGAAGCTTGAGCATACATCCCAAACTAATCCATTAGACTCATCCCTAAATCAAGTGACTATCCTCATTAGGAGAGCCATTCCATGGCTCATATTCTCATTAGAGGGTTTCACTTTGTCTCTCATATATGCTATGTCTTTTATGCTAGTTAATGCTTTTGTTTTTGAATAGATTAGTATTACTTGCTAACATATTTCTCATATACAGGAACAATGAGAGGAAGAGGTGTAAGAAGTCAGTTTGACACTTCAAACAATCAAGACAAAGATAAAGGAAAATAGATTACATCTGAGACAAGAGGAAGTTTCAGGGGAGGAAGATTTGGAGGTGGAAGAGGTAATAGTGTTTTCACAGGTAAATGCTTCACATGTGGAGGAGTAGGCAATCAATCCTACAAGTGCCTTGAGAAAGGTGTGGATTTTAGGAAGGAGGAGAGGAGAGTCACCTTGACCCAAGGAGAAGAGGAAGAAAAGAAGTATGATAATGTAGACCCTGAACTTGAAGGAGAATCTTTGATGGTGAGAAGAGGACCACAAATGCAGTAGCAAAAGGAGACCAGACCATCCATTTTTAGGACAAATTGCATGAGCCATGGTAAGATTTGTAAGATGATAATAGACTCTGGTTCCTTTGATGATTTAGTGTCTTATGAAATGGTAAATAAACTAGGATTGAAGAAGTATCCTGTTGATAGACCATATAGGGCATCTTGGGTCAGTGATGCACAAAATATTGTTGTAAGGGAGCAAGCAATAGTGGATTTCTCTATAGGAGAATATAAAGATCAAGTTATATGTGATGTCATTCTAATGACATGCTGCCATGTAATCCTTGGAAGGCCTTGGCAAGCCTCAAGGAACACTATTCATTTTGGCTCATCAAATGTTTATATAGTACACAAAGATGGTGTGAAGTTTAAGCTAAATCCTTTGACTGGTCATGATGAGGAAAGAGTTATTTGTTTTGGCAAGAAAGAGTTTGTGGACTTGCAGGAGCAGAGGGAGAGTAAACATGATATGACAGATCTGCCACTGAAGCCATCTCTTTTGGTTATGAAGGATGAGATTGTTGAAGACAAAACTCAGAATTTTTCTTACAAGCAGACAGTGACAGCAAAAGGAGTGATGATAGGAATAGTATGGTGTCCTTTGGTGATGAGAGTGAACAAAGAAGTTAACATATCCATGGAGGATAAGAGATAGGGTCAACATGACCTCAGACAACAAGTTATTCAGCCTTTGTCAAGGATAAAACATGACTATTCACAATCAGTAGGCAGTAAGGTTACCATGACTGGTAACAAGGATCCAATGCTTTTTGTTTCTAATGATTTGTATGCAAGTGTGCAGGGTAATACATTGCAGGTGCAAAGTTGCAAACATCCCTCTTGAAGGATGGGAGGAAAGAAGATAGTACCCGTTAACTCTTGGGACAAGAGTTGCTTTGAAGGTGGGGTGTTTGGTGCAGGGGCACCTATTAAATCATCTAAGAGAGCCTAGGTACCAGATGGAGATAGAGGATCAAAGACATCATTGATTGTTAATTGGGATATATTAAAACCAATAATGGAATTATGTAATAAACAATGTACTTTGAAAGACAAAAGTCATAAAAGTCCTAGTAAGCACCTAAGGGAAACATGATGTAAAATGGAAAAAAGAGCCATATGGGGTAGTCTTAGGATAGTTTCATACTTAGTTGCATTTAATAAATCCATATGACCAATTTTGAGTCAATGGAATAGTTTAGAAAGTTAGGGAATGCATAAAAACTATAGTTTGAAATTTGAATTTCAAATTCAAACGGTCATATTAGTTTTGGAGGGAAAGTAGTAATTTGGTATTTGTTTGATTAAATAAACCTTTGTAACCAACTTGGACGGTTGGACAGGTGCATATAAGCCTATTTAAGTTGTAATGAACATATACAAGACATGAATCATTATTGGTATGGCAAAAATCACAGAAATTGTACGGAACAATAATCATACTTTCCTCTACATCAATAAGAAAAATAAAAAATAAATGATACTTATACATACAATGGGGCTCTCTGTGCGAATGGAAATCCCTGATGATCTAGGACGCCGAATCTGTGTAGGCTCATCGCCAGTAGCCACACCCTATATACAATAAAGAATGTAATTAAATGGGATTACCACAAACATTTTACAAGAATGCATCGATATTTAATCAATTAGAAAACATCTACTTACCTTTCCTTTGTCAGTGCATGCTGGCTCACCCCCCACACTTTGTCCCCCTGAGGTACGTGGTATCTGCAAGATAAAAGAAAGATTAGCAACCATATATGCTACAATATCAAATAGAAAAAAAAAATGTGAACACAACATAATTTACCATAGATGTCTCAAGGAGAAATGAAATGGTCAAGAGTGTAGCATTGTTTATCTGTCTGGGCTCCTCCTCGGTCATCAACTAAACATGAATGAAGATCACATACATGTAAAAGTCAATATGGCTTAAAAATTAGAATTACTCTATTATAAAAATTAACTTTAAATCGCATATGTCATAACAAAAAAATGTATACACATACTGACACCGAAGGAGTCCATGCCTCTGCATTCCCCTCCTCTCTTGCATCAAGGTTTGTAGCCTCTGCACGTGCGTCTAGTGTATCCTCATCTAATACAAAATGATACTCAGGAAGATCACCTATGGAACCCAGGCAAATATTCTTGCATGTAATGAAAGTGTGAGGCACACAAACATGTGATGAGCTAGCCGATGATGAACTGGCACCAACATCATCAACACAAGGAGGTAGGACTGACCTAGCCTGGGATATCATTAGGCTACTCAGCCTATGAATGGCTCTGATGGTTTGAGAGCTAGCCTCTGCCATAATATCTAGATGTTGCACTCGAGGAGGGGGGGAGATATCAGGGGGGGGAACAAAAGTGCCAAGTTTCTTCCACAAGGAAGAGGGTCTATCCTGAGGAGCTCCTAGTCCTAAGCCATGTTGGGCTTCATGCTCCAATAGTTCACTTTAAGTTTCAACACAAATTCTGCATATAATTTTCTAAGGAAATAAAATGGTATGTCTAGATTGCCATGTGGAGGGATATCAAAGACCATCCACCAACGATCCCAAAAATTTGCACGTATGACATCATTTGTGCACCATTTAATCGATAGTTTGGTTTATTTTGGGTCAACTGGTATACTCGTTTTGGGTTAGCAAAAAGGCTAGCCAAATCCTCTTTGGTTATGTTGAGGCCGCGACCTCATCATAATCCAAACCATCATCAAACATCTGGTGCATTTCATCACACCAACGAAGAGTGGCATTTTGTTGGTTCATAAGGGTTTCAATGTTATCCACTATGGTGTTTAATGTGGATAACATAGGAACCAGTGCAAGTACATTATTATATGTTCTATGCAATCCTCTCAACTCGGTGAGATTTTCATTTATCAAATCCTTGATTTGAGGAGGGTTTTGAGGAGGTAGAGGATCATTTGGTGGACGATTTTGTGGGGATACTGGATCATTTGGTGGTGGGTTATGAGGAATATTATTCCCTGCCTCAGGGTCATCATTTTGATCAGCCATTCCTATTGAATTGCAAAACGTAATATATATTTAAAAAAAATCTAAATTTTAACCATTTTTGTCAAAAAAACCCTAGATTCAACTAAAACAAACAAAATTATCCTAAAATTTATTAAATTTAGGTTAAAAATGTGTTGGGGAAAAAAAATACCTAAATATCTGATATCCGATAAAAAATGGTAATACTAGCCCCAAATTCACGTAAAATGAGGGCTCGTGGGTCTGTGATTTTATTTAATCCAATGCGCAGGTATTGGATATCCAATATTATATCGGATATCTAATATAACATCGGATATCCGATATGGCCGCAATAACATTTTATATATTTTTATATTATATTTTATATATATTATATTAATTTACTATATATTATAATATATAATAATATTATTATTATATTATATTATTATAATTTATAATATATTATACTTTTTTATTATATATTATATTATAAGATATTACTTTTTATTATTATATTATATCTTATACATATATTATATTACATTACTATATATTATAATATATTAAATATTATATTATATTATTATAATATAATTATTATAATATAATACATTATAATATTATTATTATAGTATAATATTATACAATTATAACATAATAATAATAATATTATTATTATATTAAATAATAATATTATTATAATAATATAATAGTATGATATATTATTTAATAATAATATTTAATATGATATTATTATTATTTATTATAATATTATTATTAAATAATAATATTATTAAATAATATATCATACTATTATATAATAATAATAATAATTATTATTATTATATTAAATAATAATAATAGCGGGATAATATTATTACTCTATCCGGTCGCATGTCGGATATTCGATTTAAATCGGATATCCAATATCATATCAGATATCCGATGTCAAATCAGATATCCGATATCATATCAGATATCCGATAAGGCTCGACCTTACCTTCCAAGTTTGGTTCCTAGATAGGTGAAAAAAAGTCAAAGCAGATTTTGAAGCGCTTTTAGGCATCTTCAAACTCTTTTTTTTCAACATCGCCACTTTTTGGCACACCATGATCCTACACATACCCCACAATTTTTCCACAAAGTTCAACTAGTAAATCATAGAACTAAATTATGGATAAAGAAAACCATTACAAGTTTGAATGCACACATTAGATGTATCATAAAAATCACGTTACAATCTTTTCATAAAAAGATTTTCTTTAGTAATAACATTAACTAAAGATGTAGGATCAACAAGAAAACCATGATAAGGTATTTGAGAAATTCTAGCATAAATATAAAGGGGACCATCAGGAGCTTTTATAGTCTCAAAATCATCAAAAGTAATCAAAAGGTCTCGAGGTCTTTTATTATTAGGTTGTTGTCGAGGTTTAGGTTGAGGCTTCAATAGGCTTAGGTTTCAGTTGAGGTTGAGCTAAAACTTGAGATTAAAGAAGAGGTTAAGGTGGAGATACAAGTTGAACAACATGCTCCACTTGATTAACAACATGATTAAGATCATCCATCTTTGAATCATACAGGATATCCATAGAAGATGGTTGAGAAATAGTATTAGTATCATGTGTAGGTAAAGCTTTCATATAGATTTGCAGATTTTGATTAGGAGGAGAAACAAACTTATTCCCACTACCATCAAAATTATCAATAGGTAAAGCATTAGAGTCAATTAAGTCAAAAACCTTATGTTTTAAAGAACAAAATTTCTTAATATCATGACCATTCTAGTGACGATATTGACAAAAAGCTTTAGAATCAAATTATTTAGATGTCATTATAGTAGGTAAAAGAGGTCAAATAGGAGGTAAAGTAATCATATTATCAATTAACAACCCATTCATAATAGAATGTAAATATTTGGAAAGAGGAGTAAATGTACGACTTAATCGACAAGTAGTGGATGCAGAAGTGGCACTATGAGATGCAACAACTTGATCAACAACTACATTTTCTTGTTTGTTTATCTTGATATAGTTGTTGAATTTTTTATCTTTATTTGGATTAGGAGCAACATCTCTTTTATCAATAGGAATAGGATCCAATGGAGTGGTTCTCTCAAATTGACTCACTTGTAATTGATAATGATGGAGCGCTGCAAAAAGTTGTTGAAAAGACGTAAATTTAGTAAGCATAATCTTATCTCTAATATCCTTTTGCAAATTTGAAATAAACATACATTCAATATCAATATCAAGAACAACATAAAAAAATATGAACATGTAAATGCTTAAATCTACTAATAAATTCAATCATTTTTTCCTTAGAATTTTGTTTACAATGCATCAAATTAGTCAAAGACACTTGTGGGCCAATGTTGTTTTGAAATTGTTGAATAAAAATATTGGCTTTTGATCTCATATTGGTTTTGACAATTGAGTGTCAACACACTTAAGACATTTACTTAGTTCATGTTGAACTAGTAATACATGCTGAGTATAATATGTAAATACAAGACTATGTCGAGTTGCAATGAGTGCCAAGTCACTCATGTGCTGAGTCACTCAAGTGCCAAATAATATAGACCATGCCAATTAATTCAAGTGTCGAGTGAATAGTAGATGCTAAGTAGTTCAAGTGTTGAGTTAGAAATAGAATTACAGTATGTGTCGAGCATCAGTAACTTCAAGTGTCGAGTAACACAGATTGGACATATTTGTTTGTGATTGCATAAAAAACTGTGTAAACTATTTTCAAGCCAACTTAAGATTAGAATTTTATTATTTAAAGATAAGGACGAATCTATTTGTAGAATCCCTATGTATTTGCATGCAGCCAATCAAAAAATATGAAGGATTAAGTGGAAAAAAGAATGAATCTCAGTTGTAGATTCATACCTAATCCTTAGCCACCAAGGTCTTTATAAGGAAGATGAAGCCCCAACAATTATAAGGAATTGAGAGTAAGAAAGAGATCAAGTTATAGAAGGTAACAAGCGATGAATGATTGAATTTGTTCATAGAGCGTTCAAGTTGAGTTAGCAGTGAGAGTGAATTGCAGAATCAATTAGAGGAGAGCAAAGAACAAAAGGATACAAAAATTTTTATATCAGATCAAAGAGGATCAAGAAGGAAACTGTATGGATTTGATCTTTAATCAAGAAACTAGAGCCAATCACAAGATCTATGCTAAAATATCCTAACAGGTGATTTTAGTTAAATCTCCTAGGTGGAGTAGTCCTAACAAGCTATAGTAAATCGTTTGACAAGGTAACATTTTAAGTGGATGTTCTAAAGTCTTTTAACTAGGCACACTTCTAACAGGGTGTTGAAATCCTCTAACAAGGTGGGATTTAACAGTGCTTGAAAGCCTTTAACAAGGTAGGCCTTTCATAGGGCAGATCATGTCTCATGGTCAAACCATTGTAACCTTAATTGGCTACACTTTATTATCGGAGTAGTGAAGATTTGTGGGTGTCATCCCCATCCCATTTTTACCTTCTCATTTGGAGGGTTTCTAGGTAATCATATCTGGCATTAAGTGTGTGTGTTTGATTAAATGCTTACATGATTTAGATGTATGTGTTTTACATGTTATTTTCAATTCATATATTACATGTATATAATGAATGGTGAAGGTTTTAGTAGTTGAAGTTTGAACTTTTGATTCAATCCCCTCCTCCCCCCCCCCCCCACTCACTCTTAGAAGTACATGTTTCCCATTTGTAATTCTAACAATTGGTATCAGAGCCTAGTTCGAAGAAGAAGAAGCTTTGCAGCTTAGAGGAATTTTTTTGAAATAGAAGTCTATAGATTGGGGAAGATATTGAGAACTAGGAAATTGAAATACAGAATCACAAGCTATACTGCTATGTGAGGTGACTGAACAAAAGAAGAAAGCTATAAAAGACAAGGCCATGATTGAAGAAGACAAAAGAATGCAGGAAAATAGATTGGAAGAGAAGTCAACAGAGCTATCCAGGACCTCAAAAATGCAATTGGATACCTTAAGCCAAATGATAACTTTTGATCATGAATTAAATGTCAAGGACATTGAGATAACTATATTAAAGTTGCAAAATGAACAAATAGAGAATGACTTGAAACTAGAAAAGGAATTTGCTAAAAGTTTCAACAAGCCAAATGAAGCCATCATGAACTTTGAGCAATTACTAAAATACCCTAGATCCAATAGAGATACATCAGAATTGGGATCCACAAGAATTGAAGAAGGAGAACCATCCAAAGTTGATGAGGAAAGGAACAACAAAGGTAAGAATTCCAAACCTACTTGTCATAACTGTGGAAAGAAAGGGCATACCACTAATGTGTGTAGGAGCAAGAATACAAATTAGAATGCTAAGTCTAAGAACATGGTTCACTGTCATAAGTGCAACAAACAAAGTCATCAAGCACATGCATGTAAAACTAGAACCATGCATGCACCAAAATTTGAAAGATATTGCTACAACTGTCAGAAGTATGGACATAGAGCCTTTGAATGCAGATCCAAGAACACATGGTCATCAAGCAAGCCAAAAAAGGTAAGAAGCTAAAGAAATTCTTATGATTAGGATTACAACACAAGGTATAGCTATCACTATTGTTGGGAATATGGACATGCACCTAAAAACTACATTAGGACTCACTTTAGTGGTAATTACAAGAGGTGGTTAAGTCAAACTACATGTTTTAGTTGTTTGAAGACTAGTCACATCAGTAAACATTGTCCAACTAGGTCCAAAGCACCAAGTTGTGTTTTTGATAAAGGCAAAGGCAAGACAAATGTTGAACACATTAAGAATGAGATGAATAAGACATGAAAGAAGAAGGTTGCAGTACATCAAATGGAGAAGGGATCACTTCACCTAATGGGTCAAGTGGTCGCACTTCATCAAACTAAGCAACAAGAGGTATGTGGGATTGATATTCAAAGTATTATACCATACATTAGTTCCAAAAGAAAATAGTACTGAAAAAATTACATTAGCATGAATAAAGATGCAAGATGTTGTGAAAAGCTCAAGGTTAAATCTTCAAGTTTTCATGTTATGGCCAAGCATGAAAAGTTTTCAATGGATGTCGAGTGGAACACTAGTTAGTGTCGAGTTGCCAGGTTAGCTAGTTGATGCCAAACTTGTAGTAGCTACCAAGTGATGGTCATGTCAATAAATGCCGAGTGAAATAGAAATCATGTTGATGCTAAATTTATAGTTCTATGAGCATTAAGCATTAAATACAAAATTTTGAAGGGTATAAGGTCGATTTTCACTTATTTTTCATCAAAAAAAATTCAAAAAAGAGCAAGAAAAGTGAGAAGGTGACTCAAAAACTAGTTTGAAGCATTTGCACAGACTCTAGCAACAATCCAACATCAATTCACCAAATTGTAAAAGCACACTTTCCATGATTCCCCTGAAAATCATAATGGTCCAAGATGTCAAAAAATGCTACAATTTCAAGATAGGAGGAATAAGAGAAATGGAAATAAGGCCTATGATAAACTATGTAAAAAGGACATTCTGAAAGAAGAATTTAAGATTGTTGAAAGAAAGGGTTTGACTCGTGCCCTAGATTTTCCCACAGTGTTCAAAATAGAATGGATCAAGATAGTGTTGAGCAAAATACATGATGGATGCTTATGGTTGGAAGATGGTCACATCAAATTTTCAAAGAGAATAGTTCATAGGGTGACTAGTTTCCCAACCCTAGATTGGCTGAAGACTCTGTGAAGTGATTCAAAGGAGGTTATAGAGAGAAACATAGGAGCCAAATGGAACAAATGTGGAATGACAATTGACACCATAATAGATCCTCTATTGGAATTTTCCATTAAGATTAATTTCTCATAAGTTTTATCAATCAAGCAAGTTAAACAGTGTACCTTGCATTATAGTTGATGTGGGATGTAAAATTGTAAAGAATGATCATATCTATGATCTTCTTGAGCTTCAATTAGAACAGTTGATGGAAAATCTTGGAGTAGTCATAAAAACTAAGTGTGCACAATGTAAGTTTGGATCAATACTTGTTTGCATATTTTTCTATGTGTAAAACACATTCCCATCTTCTAGTAAGATGAGTTGGAAGACAAATAGATCAATTACAGTTCAAATCAATGAGTATATTAAGTAAATGGGTGAAAACTTTGAAACTATCATGACCAGCTATTTTGAAGACTTCAAGAAGTATATGAAACAAAGGATGAGAATACCAGATTCATTGATTGAAAAATATTATAATGACATATTTTTTCTTGTTGATATTTATTATGCATATTTATAGGCTACCATACCAAGAGTAAGATGGCTAAGACCCATAGGCTATGAGATTAATGTTGATGAAGCCTCAGCTACCATCACTACAGTTCTTGCAAAAGAAGTTGATAAAAAAACTAAAATCTTTAGCAATTATGATGTCATGAAATCCAAAGTTGAGATGGAATTAAAGATAGCCTCTACATTGAAGAAGAAAGAAAAATTGGTGAAGAAATTAAAGGCAAAATTTGGTGAAGGCATAGGTGAAGAAGAAGAAGAAGATGAAGAGGATGAAGATGAAGAATGGGAACAAGCTCAAGAACCTCTTACATTAACCAAAGTATTGAGAGAAGATAAGGATGAAGAAGAGATAGAAGGTGCCAAGGAAGAAGAAACCAAAGAAGCACTAGTACAAGTAGAACCAAAGAAGAGAAAGGCCAAAGCATAACATGTGGGAAAAAAAAAGGCAAAGAAGATTGCTAAGCCAAGCCCAACAAGGCCAACAACATCAACAACTAGGGAAAACACACAAGCCATGACACAAAAGGCCAAGGAGAAAGCCAAAGAGAAGACAAAGGCTACAGAAAAAAAGGCCCATAGTAGAAGAAGAAAAGAAGAAAATACATTGCACAACCAAAAACTGATGATGAGAGAATAGAATCCAAGGATTTTGCTAAACATTTGAAGAACATCCATGAAGAGGTGAGGAAGCACATAATAAAGATGAATACATAGTATAAGGCTAAGGTAGATGTGAAAAGGAGGTATAAGGAATTTCAAATTGGAGATGAATTCATGGTTCATTTGGGGAAGGAGTGTTTTCTAGTGGGTACATATAATAAGCTAAAGATGAAGAAGTTTGGATTGTGTGAGATAGGGAAAAGGCATAATTCTAGAAATGCTTATAAAGTGGAGTTGCTTACTAAATTGAATATTTCACCAGTATTTAACATTTTAGATTTGACAGAGTATTATGAAGGAGGCCATGATGGAGATGAAGTAATAGAAGTGCAATGGAGTATTCCAATAGCTAGTTTGACTACAAAGGAGATTGAGGAGATACTAGACAATCATGTTGGAAAAAGTATAAGAAACATAACTTATGAGGAATACCTAGTCAAATAGAAAGGGAGGCTAGTAGAGGATTCATCATGGCTAGCAAGGGAGGAGGTTCACCTTCTTGGTTTTCCTATGAACACCTGAGATGTGATAGAGTCACTTCTCAAATTATCCTCGGTGTTTGATGTAAGAGCATCCTAGCTGTGAGAGTAATCTTGCATCACCCAAAAATATTTCATTTTCAATATTTTCTATTTTAATAACGACTAGTAGATAGGGTGGTTACTATTTATGGGAACTTGCTATTTTTAGTAAATTTTTCGTATGAGCTTAGAATGTTCTCATTTTATATAGGAAGGTTCATTTTAGAGTTGTAAGCCTACCATAAAAAGCTCATTGCTCAAGAATATAAGTATACAAGAAGTTGATGTAGGAGCATCTTGCATGGGAAAATTATTTATAAAATAAAATAAAATAGAAAAAAATTGGAGGAGAGAGAAAGTGATGAAAATTAGAGAAAAAAAATAAATAAATAAAAAGGGAAAAAGGAGAAAAAGAAAAAAAGGAGGAATTTCTATTTTTGAGGTGCATAGGTGGCATAAAATAAAAAAGTTTAAAAAAAAAAAGGTTGTCATTCCATTTATTGAGGTGTGTTGGTGGAATTCTAAAAAGTTATGGATATTGTAGAAGGTTATGTAAGTTGTATAAGGTTGTGGATATTGTGTAGGTGGAATTCTAAAAGATTGTGGATAAATCATGCATTGGGTGGTAAGTGCCTATTTGAGCAAGGCATATGAGCATTTCTAATCAAGCTCGAGAAGTAGAAGCTTTGGAAAGGTGAAAGCTTTGGAAAGTCAAGCTTCAAGGTGTGAAGCTAGAAGGTGTAAAAGAGAGGGAGGAAGTGAAGCATGAGTTTTCTTGAGTTTGTGAATAGAGCGCCAAATGTGAGGTAGTTTACAGTAGGATTGTGATAGAGTTGTGAGTGTGTAGACAGAGTGTCGAATGTGAGGCAGTTTACACTTGGATCTTGGATAAAGTTTGAGAAGAGCTAGTGACTACAGTTTAGAAACAAGGAGATTGCTTGGTGTCTTGCGAGCACAAGTTGAGATCTTGGAGGTTTCTACTAGAATGTGGATCTGGACTAGCTTGGGCTTGGATTGGATCTTGAGAGATCTTGCAGAAATGTTATTGTAATTGGTATTGAATTTTCAATAAAATTGTTTGAAGCATTTTGTCATCTCTTGTCTTCATATTGTGGCATTTTTGGTTATTAGTTGGTAGGGTGGTGTGGCCCTCCATCAAGTAGCATCAGAGCAGTACTTCATCAAGTGGTATCAGAAAAGGAGTTCCTGAGTGTACAAGCAAATCACTGAAGTGTGAGGTAGTTTGTACTAGGACCTTGGTTGGGTGAAGTTTATTAGAGTGGGAGTTCCTAAGTGTACAAGCAGATCATCGAAGTGTGAGGTAGTTTTTACTAGGACCTTGGTTGGGTGAAGTTTATTAGAGTAGGAGTTCCTGAGTGTACAAGTAGATCGCTGAAGTGTGAGGTAGTTTGTACCAGGACCTTGGTTGGGCAAAGTTTATCAGAGCATAGTTGTTCTTGAGAGTGTAAATAGATCACCGAAGTTGAGGAAATTTGCACCAGGACCTTGGGAGGACATGCAGATTGATTGATGGATGCGGAGATGGAAGACTAAAATTTTTGAGGTATGATCATAGAGAGCTTGTGGATTGCAGATCCATTGTCCTAGACTTGTGATGTAGTTCTTGATTGTTCGTGCAAGGTGGCAAGTTGTGATCTGACTTGCAAACAATTCAAGGTTGTCACAAGGAGCATGGGAAGGATTTGTTGTAGAGGGTTTATGAAGATCTTGGGAGATGGTTCCGAGAGGATTAGACCCTAAGATGATTGCAAAACTCCATGATATAGTGGAGAGGAATTTTTCTAAGATGTTTTCTTGGTTGGATGCTAGATTGGCTAATCAAGCTAAGAAGGTCAAGTGGAAGAGGTTGGTTTTTCTGATCAGTTTGTGGAGCTTGATGCAGAACCTACAAAGCAACTAGAGGTTGTTGTTGAAGATATTTCTAACTTTGTTGATGTTGGGATGGAGGTTGGTTTTCATGATCAATTGGTTGAGTCTATCATGGAGACTGCAGAGCATTTGGTTGTGGATGATCCAGTTGTTGGTGGTGACTTGTATCTTGTAGAGCATCTTGTTGTGAGCAATGAGGTTGTTGGTGTTGAGAGTTTGGCATGTGTTGATGGAGATCTATATGTGGCTGATGATGTGGATTTTTTTATTGCTGGTACAGACTCACTAGTTGTTGATGTAAATGGGAGTTTGCTAATGAAGCATTATGTTCAATTTATTCCTGGGAGTGAGCATGTTGATTGGATGGTTGAGATTCTAGTGTTTGATAGAGTGATGCAGATGTGGAGGATTTGCATGGTGATTTTCTTGCCCCTATTGAGGTGGAAACCTTTGGTTAAGATGAAGATGGTTGTAGATCTTTCTTGTTGGAGTCAAAGTGTGGGACACACTTTTCTATCTACCAGGGGAGTCTAATGTAGGAGCATCTTGCATGGGAAAATTATTTATAAAATAAATAAATTTTTAAAAAAAAAAATTAAAATTGGAGGAGAGAGAAAGTGACAAAAATTAGAGGATAAAAATAAATAAATAAAAAGGGGAAAAGGAGAAAAAGGAAAAAAGGAGGAATTTCTATTTTCGAGGTGCGTAGGTGGCATAGAATAGAAAACTAAAATAAATGGTTGTCATTCCATTTATCGAGGTGTGTTGGTGAAATTCTAGAAAGTTATGGATATTGTAGAAAGTTGTGGATATTGTAGAAGGTTATGGAAGTTGTAGAAGGTTGTGGATATTGTCTAGGTGGAATTCTAGAAGATTGTGGATAAATCATGCATTGGGTGGTAAGTGCCTATTTAAGCAAGGTATATGAGTATTTCTAATCAAGCTTGAGAAGTAGAAGATTTGGGAAGGTGAAAGCTTTGAAAATTCTAGCTCAAGGTGTGAAGCTAGAAGGTGTAAAAGAGAGGGAGGAAGTGAAGAGTGAGTTTTCCTGAGTCTGTGGATAGAGCATCGAATGTGAGGCAGTTTATAATAGGATTGTGATAGAGTTGTGAGTGTGTAGACAGAGTGTCGAGTGTGAAGCAGTTCACATTTGGATCTTGGATAAATTTGGAGAAGAGCTAGTGACTGTGGTTTAGAAACATGGAGATTGCTTGGTGGCTTGAGAGCACAAGTTGAGATCTTGGAGGTTTCTACTAGAGTGTGGATCTAGACTAGCTTGGGCTTGGATTGGATCTTGATAGATCTTGCAAAAATGTTATTGTAATTTCTATTGAATTTTCAATAAAATTGTTTGAAGCATTTCATCATCTCTTGTCTTCATATTGTGGCATTTTTGGTTATGAATTGGTAGGGTGGTGTGGCCCTCCATCAAGTGGTATCAAAGCATACCTTCATCAAAAGTTATTGCAGATTTTTGGTGGAAATATTTGTAGAAAAATCTTCAAGCTCACTATTGGAGGCCTTAGAGTTCTTGGATGAGGTCCAAAAACTTGACAAAAGGGTGCTAACATAGTTTTGAGCTTGTAGATTAGGGGCTGGCATTTTTGAGAAGTGGTTATAATAGCCAATCAAAGCAACGGTTTGTTAGTTATGACCTTTCAAAGTTGGGCTACCTAAAATATCTAAAATTATTGTCAAAGATGTATTTGGCCAACTCTATATGTATTGTTAGGGTCTGTCGGCCCTAGGTATTAAGTTTCAATGTCTAGAACCTTCCCGAGCGATATAAAATTTCCTATTTAAGAAAGGCCCAAATATTGTCTAGAGCGTTGGGTGGTAGTTTACAGTTTAGTCTTGTAGATTACTGTAATGAAGGTGACCATGTAGGTTAGCATATTGTACTTGTGAATTCTGTAATTTCACATTTGTGGCAAATGTAAGAAGTCCATATTTTGTTCTCGCATTTGTTGTTATTTCTTTGTTTCTATTATGTGTTTATGGTATTAAGGACAACACCCTTCATCAATATCTCTATTAGGGAGATATAGAAAGATTCATGAAAATGTAGAATAGAGAAGTGTTCTAGAGGTTTTTCAGATTTGATTGATTAAGAGGATTTGTAAAGATGAGAATAGAAGCAATAGCAACAGAGTACTATTTGGAATTCTCAGAACTTAGATGTTTTTCATCTATGTTTCCATCATACCAAAAGGCAAGATTTTCAGTATGAATGCTAATGGTATTTCTTTGGGAGATTATCTTAAGAATTTCTAGAACACTTGGGGAGATTCTTAGCATCATTGACATGTATTCATGACTATATTTGTCATTGATGTCAACATAGCAGTAAGTTTATGAAGACTGACAGAGTAGCAGAAAGAGATCTTAATTGTATGCAAAATGTTTTGATTGTCTGGTAATGCGCATTCATGGATGTGTTCTATATGACATTTTGATGTTAAGGTTAAATTCACAATATCTAAGTCAAAGATGTACGGAATATATGCCCGATTTACAAAGAGTAGTAAAGAGACAAACTACCTAAGAAGTAGTTTCTAATGTGTGTATTATATATTATAATAGAGATATAATCTTGAGATGCATGGCCAGCCAATGACATAAGATAACTTTATGATGATATCAGCATATGCGCAAGCCCTAGTGTCATACGTGTGAGAATTTGTACAAACTATGAGATGACAGTGCTATTGTAATGATGAATTAATTAATTATCTTATTATAATTAATTGCAAAAGCCTCAAGGATGACTCAAGAAATTATTTTGAAGATACAATATAAACCAAAGATGGTTTCATTTTTTTTAATATAGAAGAAGAGATTATTGTATTATATGTGAAGTATGAAGATGAGCAGAGTGTTTGGTGAATGTAAGTAACTGATCCAAGGGATTATTGGATGTGAGGTTTTTTGTTTGGCTACAAGATCAAAAGGAGCAGAAGTTTAGTTAAAAGGATAGAGAAAGAGGAAGGAAGTATTAATACTTTTCTATAATTCTACAAGGAATAATTCCAAGATCATTTGGATAGTGGGTTCATTTGTCTTGCCTCTGAAACTATTTCGACAGTGGGTCAATCTGTCTTCTACAACTCTTAACAGGGTTGGCACAACTCTAATAGGGATTCAAAGTCTCCTAACAATGACTGATATGTACTAAATTTTGTTATAGACTCCTAATGGGGTCCATCCTTTAACAAGGAATATTTATATTAGTACATCATCTTGTGGATACCATCCCCAACAGGGTTTTCCCTTTGATCAAGTATTCCCTAGTTAACATATCTAGCATTACTGTGCATGAGTATCTTGTTATGTTTTCTCATTATATTGCTCAAATGGTTAAAGTTTAATAAGGTTGATAATTGGGATATTAGTTGGATAATTGATTCACCCCTCAGCCCCATTCTCAGTTATATTGGTGGACTATATATATTTTAACAATTGGTATCAACAAAAAGTAATATTAGTTGATGACATGATATTTGGAGGTAATGATGAAGCAAGTGATAAGTTTGATGAAGAAATGAAGAGTGAGTTTGAAATGAGTATGATAGGATAAATGAAGTTTTTCCTAGGGTTGTAGATTGTGTAGAATAGTGATTGCATTTTCATTTCACAAGATAAGTATTTGAAAGATTTTTTGAAGAGATTTGGATTGGAAATTTGTAAGCCTATTGGTACACCTATGATAATTGGTCACAAGTTATCTAGCAAGAATGAGAGACCTATAGTTGAGAAGAAGAAGTACAAATCCATGATTGGAGTTTTGCAATATCTAACCTACACCTAACCATGTATAGAAAACATGGTTGGGATTATAGAAGGGTTTCAAGTTGATCCTAATGAGTATCATTATTCAGCAATAAACAGGATATTCAAATATTTGAAAGGAACATCTAATTATGGAATATGGTATGAAAGATTGAGTGATTTCACTCTATCTACATATATTGATGCTGATTGGGCAAGCAATAAGGATGACAGAAAGAGCGCCAGTGCTGGAGCATTTTTTCTTGGAGGAAGATTAGTTTCATGGTTGAGCAAGAAATAAGATTGTATTTCATAGATTACAACTCAGACAGAGTATATAAATGTAGAAAATAATTGTAATCATGTCATTTGGATGAAACAAGTGTTGAAGGATATTAGGATTGAGTTTATAGAACCCTTTATCAAATATTGTGATAACACAAGTATAGTATTTCTAAGAATCTTGTGTTTCATTCTAAGACTAAGTATATGTGTATTAAGTATCATGTCTTGAGATAGAAGGCACCAGAAAAAGAGATTTGATTGGAATATGTGAGGACTAAAAATTAAATTATAGATATCTTTATGAAACCCTTACCTAAAGATACATTTGAGTACTTAAAAAGTGTGCTTAGGGTTATGCCCCTACCTACTTCTGGGTAGATGATGTAGATAGTGAATCAATCTAGTGGCATAGAGCACTATTGTTAGAGTGGATTGAATGTTGATGCTTCATGTATGGGGTATTATATGTGATGAGCTAAGTCATTAAGGACTCTTGGTATTTGTTATTGAATAGTGTCTTTGGATACTTGAGTTGGTTATAAATATAAGTAGTAAATTGACATTATTGGGCATTTTTCATTACTGTCAATGGGGTAGATAGTACATGAAAAACATCCTCTAATTGAATGGGGGAGAGATAGTTGCATATCTCTATTACAAAAATTTAGAAAGATTCATGAAGATGTAGAATAGAGCAGTGTTCCAGAGGTTTTTAGATTTGATTGATGAAGATGATTTGAAAAGATGAGAATATCAACATCAAAAGTAGCAGAGTGCTATTTAGTATTATTGGAACTTAGATGTTTTTTATCTATGTTTCCATCAATTCCGAAGGGGGAAATTGCTAGCATCAATGTTGATGATATTCCATTGGGGGAGTATTCTAAGCATTACTAGAACACTTGGGGAGATTGTTAGCATGAATGCTAAAGGTATTCCTTCAGGGGAGTATCCTAAGAATTTCTAGAACACTTGGGGAGATTGTTAGCATTATTGACATGTTGTATTCATGACTATGTTTATCATTGATGTCAATATAGCAGTAATTCTATGAAGACTGTTAGAGCAACATATAGAGATCTTAGTTATATAGACAATATTTTGATTGTCTGGTGATGTGCATTCATGGACATGTTCTATATGGTATCCTAAAGTTAAGGTTCATTGCACAGTATTTGAGTCGAAGATGTACGAAAGATACGCTTGATTTACAAAGAATAGTATAGAGATAGAGTACCTAAGAAGTGTTTTATAATGCGTATATCATATCTTCTAACGGAGATATAATCTTGAGATACATGGTCAGCCAATGACATAAGACAATTTGATGATGATATTAGCAAATGCACAAACCCTAGTGTCACATGTGTGAGAAGTTGTATAGACTGTGAGCTGACAGTGCTATTGTAATGATAAATTTATTAATTACCTTATTATAAATAATTATGAAAGCTTCAAGGCTGACTCAAGGAATTATTTTGAAGATACGGTATAAAGGAAATATTTTTTCCTTGTTTGTAATGTAGAAGAAGAGGTGATTAGATTGTATGTGAAGTTCCAAAAAGAGCATAGTGTTTAGTGAATGCGAGTAAGCGTATGTGAGATTTGTGATATGGTTACAAGATCAAAAGGAGAAAAATTTTGGTTGATAAGATAGAGAAAGAGGAATGAAGTACTATTCATTTCTATCATCATGCAAGGAATAATATAGAGATCATTTGAGCAGTTAGTTCATTGGTCTTTCCATAGAAGTTGTTTGGATAGTGGGTCCATCTGTCTTCTACAACTCGTAATAGGGTTGGAATCTCCTAACAAGGATTCAAAGTCTGGTAATAGGGACTGATATGTAATGAATGCTGTTATAGAATCCTAACAAGGTCCACTCTCTAACAAGGAATATTTATATTATACATCATCTTTTGGGTACCATCCTCACTGGGGTTTTCCCTTTGATCAAGGGTTTCCCTAGTTAACATATTTGGTGTTATTGTGCATGAGTATCTTGTTATGGTTTAGTTTTACATTACTCACATGGTTAAGTTTGATTATGGTTAATAATTGTGATAATAATTGGATAAATGATTCATTCTCCCCTCTTAGTTATATTGGTGGACTCTATATTCTAACAATTGATCCATCTGTCCAAATAGTTTCAAGGGCAAGACCAATGAAGCCACTTTCCAAATGAGCTCTATATTATTCCTTATAGAATAATATAAATGAATAGTACTTCATTCCTCTTTCTTTGTTTTGTCAACCAAACTTCTTCTCCTTTTGATCTTGTAACCAAATCACAAATCTCACATACAATAATCCCTTGGATCGCTTCTCACATTGACCAAATTTTATACTCCTTTTCATACTTTGCATTCAATAAAATCATCTCTTCTTCTACATTACAAACAAGGAAAGCATCTTTCCTTTATACTATATCTTTAGAATAATTCCTTGAGATGGCCTTGAGGCTTTCCAAATTAATTATAATAATATAATTAATTGTTTTATCATTATAATAGCTCTGTCAGATCATAATCTATACAACTTCTCTTACATGTGACACTAGGGCTTACTCATTCACTATCATCATCTTACTATCTTATGTCACATGTTGACCATGCATCTCCAGATTATAGCTCTGTTAGAAGATATAATACACACATCAAAAACTGTTTCTTAGGTACTCAGTCTTTGTACTTCTCTCTGTAAATCAAGCTTATCTTTCATGCATCTTCGACTCAAATACTACGCATAGAACCTTAAAATCATGACACCATATAGAACATGTTTGTAAATGTGCATCACCAAAAAATAAAAATAATATACATACAACTAAGATCTCTATCTTCTACTTTGTTAGTCTTCACAAACTTTCTACTATGTTGAGATCAATGACAAACACAGTCATGAATGCAACATGTCAATCATGCTAACAATCTCCCCAAGTGTTCTAGCAATGCTTAAGATACTCACCCAAAGTAATACCATTAGAATTCATGCTAACAATATCCCCATTTGGAATTGATGTCAACATAGATGAAAAAAATCTAAGTTCCAAGAATACCAAATAGTATTATGTTGTTGCTTCTTTTGTTCTCATCTTTTCAAATCCTTTGTATCAATCAAATTTGAAAACCTCTGGAACACTACTATGTTGTGCATCTTCATAAATCTTTATGAATATTCCTAATAGAGATATGAAACTTTCTCTCCGCCATTGAACCAGAGGATGTTTTTCATGTACTCTCTCCCTCATTGATATCAATGGAAAAAGCCTCATTATGTCAATTTACTACTTCAATTTATAACCAGTTTGAGTGTCTAAATACAATATTCAATACCAATTACCAAGAGTCCTTAATGACTCAACTCATCAAAATTACTCACCCATACGAAAAGCATCAACATTCAGTATAGTCTAACAATAGTTCTCTATGGCACTGGATTGATGCACTCTCTGCATCATCTACTCAAAAGTAGGTAGGGGCATAACCCCAAGCATACCTCTTAAGTACTCAAATGTATCTTTAGGTAATGGCTTCATAAAGACATGTCCAATCTGATATTTAGTACTAACATATTCCAATCTAATATCTATTTATGTTGTCTTCTCTCTCAAAACATGATACTTAATAGATATACGCTTTGTCTTAGAATGCAACACAAGATTCTTAGACATACTTAGCATACTTTTGTTATCACAATATATAATAACTATTTCAGTAAACTCAATCCCAATATCCTTCAGCATTTGTTTCATCCACATAAATTGATTACAATTATTTATTTTTGTTACATACTCTGCCTCAGCTATACTCTCTGAGATATAATCTTGTTTTGTTTCTCAACCAAGAAACCAATCTTCCTCCAAGTAAAAATGCTCCACAACTGGTGCTCTTTCTATCATCCATACTTCCTTCCCAATTCACATAATTATATCTACATAGTATGAAATCACTTGATCTGTCATGCCATATTCCATAATCAGATGTTCATTTTAAATATCTGAATATCCTTGTTACTTCTGCATAGTGATACTCCTTAGGATCAGCTTGAAATTTAGCTACAATCCCAACTATGTTTTTAATATCTAGTCTAGTTTGAGTCAAATACTACAAATCTCAAATCATGGATCTATACTTCTTCTACTCAATTATAGGTGTCTCATCCTTGCTAAATAACTTGTGACCAGTTATCATAGGTGTACTAATAGTCTTAAAGATTTCCATCCAAATATCTTCAACAAATCTTTCAAGTACTTAGCTTGTGAAATGAAAATTCCATCACTATTATTCACAATCTATAACCCTATGAAAAAATCAATTTCTTCTATCATGCTCATCTCAAACTCATTCTTCATTTCTTTGGTAGACTTATCACTTGCTTCATCATTACCTCCAAATATTATGTCATCAACAAATATTATTATTATCAACAAACCATTCTCAATTTATCTCAAATACAAGTTGCTATCTATCATACCTTTAATAAATCCATTTTTTGTTAAATACTTATCCAACCTTGCATACTAGGTTCTAGGTGCTTGCTTGAGTCCATATAGAGATTTCTGTAGTCTACATGCCATATCTTTGTCTTTAGTCAAAGGGAAACCATGAGGTTTCTCAATGTATACCTCTTTTTCAAGTTCTTCATTCAGGAAAGTTGATTTAACATCCATCTGATATACTTTGAACTTCTTATTCACTGCATAAGCCAAGAATATTCTTACTGCTTCCATTATGTCTACAAGGGCATATGTCTCCTCATAGTCTATTTATTATTGTTGTGAATATCATTTGCACACAAGTTTGGCCTTGTTTCGTACAATGCCAACTTTTTCATTCATCTTGTTTCTTAATACTCATTTGGTTTCTATAACATTCGTATCTTTAGGTCTAGGAAATAACTCCCATGTTTCATTCTTCACAATCTGGTCTATTTATTCCTTCATTGCTTAAATCCAACGATCATCTTTACATGCTTCATTTGCAGTCGTAGGTTCTACTTGAGAAATCATACATAATTCCACATTAAATATGTTTCTTGTCATCATGTCTTTGTCTTTGATTTCCAATTATATGCTCTGGAGGGTGATTCTTTTTCATGTTTCTGTTAGAGGTAGGAATTTCTAGCTCAACTCTTATCTCTTCTCTTGGTTTGGATCTCTCTTCTCCTCTTTTCTCAATAGTTTGTACATCATTCTATAGATTATTGTTAGTTTCAAAGAAAGCTCCTACATTTTGTCTAAAAATTTCAGTGTTATCTTCTTCATCAAAATTGTAATCTAACATATTTTTCTTAGTTCCAAAATTTTCATCAATCTTTACATTTGTGCATTTTACTATTGTATTAGTTATATGATTAAAATATTTGTATGCCTTGCTTTTCAATGAATAGCCAATAAACATACCTTCATCACTTTTTGGATCAAACTTACCAATATCATCATCTCTCTTAATGTAACACTTGCTCCCAAATATTTTGAAATACTTAATTGACAGAGAATGACCAAATCATAATTCATAAGGTGTCTTGTTCATACCTTTTTCGATCTGTACTCTACTCATAGTGTATACTACTATATTGATTGTTTCTCTCCAAAATGTCTTAGAAACATCATTGTATACTACTATATTGATTGCTTCTCTCCAAAATGTCTTAGAAACATCATTCTCAAACAACATTTCTCTTGTTGCTTTTTCTACTGGTCTAAACCAAACAAGTCATTTCAATGAGATTCAACTGAAATACATTACCTCTAGACCTAGCTCCAGTTCCAATCATCTTACCATCTTTATCCTTGATTATGCAAGTCTTTTATGTGAATTGCAATTGATTAAGGTTAAATATTTCTAGAATGTCAAGTTGATTAGAGGAAGACAACAAAAATATTTTTTAATATATAGTAAACATCATTATATTGAGAATCTTCAAGGATTCCCTATGATAGAAGAAAAAGATATGGTATGCAGACTGAATAAAGCTCTTTATGGTCTGAAGCAAGCACATAGAACCTAGTATGCAACATTGGACAACTATATGGCAAAGGTTGGATTCGCTAAATGTAGGGCAGATAGTAACTTGTACTTGAAATAAATAGAGAATGGTTTTTTGATAATAGTAATATTTGTTGATGACATAATATTTGGAGGTAACGATGAAGCAAGTGATAAGTTTTCTATTAAAATGAATAATGAGTTTGAGTTGAGTAAGATAGAAGAAATGAAGTTTTTCCTAGGGTTATAGATTGTGTAGAATAGTGATGGCATTTTCATTTCACAAGCTAAGTACTTGAAAGATTTGGATTCGAAAGTTGTAAGCCTATTGGTACACCTAAGATAATTAGTCACTTACAGTTGAGCAGAAGAAGTACAGATCCATGATTGGAGGTTTGTAGGATTAGACTTACACCAAACTAAATATAGAAAATGTGGTTGGGATTGTAGCTAGATATCAAGTAGATCCCAAGGAGTATCATTATACAATAGTAAAGAGGATATTTAGATATTTGAAAGGAACATCTTATTATGGAATATTCTATGATAGGTCGAGTGATTTCACTCTACGTGCATACACTAATATGGATTGGCCAAGCAGTATGGATGATAGAAAGAGCACTAGTGCTGGAGCATTTTTTCTTGGAGGAAGATTGGTTTCTTGGTTGAGAAAGAAACAAGATTATATTTCATAGAGTACAACTAAGGTAGAGTATGTAACACAATGGGTTCATTGGTCTTGCCCCTCAAGTTATTTGGATAGGGGGTCCATCTATCTTCTAAAAAACCTAACAAGGTTGGAATTTCCTAACAAGGACTAATATGTATTGAATGTTGTTATAGACTCCTAACAGGGTCCATCCTCTAACAATGAATATTTATATTAGTACATCATCTTGTAGGTATCATCCCCACTATAATTTTCGCTCTAATCAAGGGTTTCCTAGTTATAGTACTATTTTAATTGTGAATCAATTAATTATCTTAATATAATTAATTGGGAAAGCCTCAAGGCTAACTCGAGGAATTATTTTGAAGATACGATATAAAGGAAAGATGTTTTCCTTGTTTGTAAGAAATGGAGTGTGTGTGTGTGTAATGAGTATTGAATGTGTGAAAAGGAGTAGAGTGTTAGGTGAATGTGAGTAAGCAATCCAAGGGATTGTTGGATGCAGAGTTCATGATTTGGTATCAAGATCAGAAGGAGAAAAGTTCTAGTTAATAGGATAGAGAAAGAGGAATTTTATTTAAAATCTATTATTATAAAAGGAATAATATAGAGATCATTTGAATAGTGGGTCCATTGGTCTTTCCCTTGAAGCTGTTTGGATAGCGGGTCCATCTGTCTTCTACAACTCCTAACAAGATTGGAGGAATCTCCAAACAGGGATTCAAAGTATCCTAATAGGGACTAACATGTATTTAATTTTTTTTCATACTCCTAACAAGTTCCATCCTCTAGCAAGGAATATTTATATTAGTACATCATTTTATGGATACCATCCCCACCAGGGTTTTCCCTCTAATCAAGGGTTTCCCTAGTTAACATATCTGGTGTTATTGTGCATGAGTATCTTGTTTTGATTTCTATTTACATTTCTCACATGGTTAATTTTGATTAAGGTTCATAATTGTGATAATAGTTGGATAACTTACTCACACTCCCCCCCCTCTTTGTTATATTGGTGGACTATATATTCTAACAATTGGTATCAGAGCACTATTATTAGACTAGAATAAATGTTGATGCTTCCTATAAGGGGGAGTATCTGTAATGAGTTGAGTCATTAAGAACTCTTGGTATTTGGTATTGAATAATGTCTTTGGACACTTGAGTTGGTCATGAATTGAAGCAATAAATTGACATAATGGGCCTTTTTCATTGAGGTTAATTGGGGAGAGAGAATATGAAAAAAATCCTCTAGTTTAATAGGGGAGAGACAGTTGCATATATCTATTAGGGAGATTTAGAAATATTTGTAAAAATGTAGAACAAAGTAGTGTTCTAGAGGTTTTCAGATTTGATTGATGAAGAGGATTTGAAAAGATGAGAACATCAGCAACAACAACAGAGTACTATTTGGTATTCTTGGAACTTCGATGGTTTCCATCTATGTTGTAATCAATGCCAAAGGGAGAGATTGTTAGCATGAATGTTGATGGTATTCCTTTGGGGGAGTATCCCAAGCATTGCTAGAACACTTGGGGAGATTGTTAGCATGAATGTTGATTGTATTCCTTCGGGGGAGTATCCCAAGCATTGCTAGAACACTTGAGGAGATTGTTAGCATGTTTGATATGTTGCATGCATGAATGTGTTTGTCATTGATCTCAACATAGCAGTAAGTCTGTGAAGACTAATAGAGCCGTAGACAAAGATCTTAGTTGTACAGACAATGTTTTGATTTTCTGGTGATGCATGTTCATGGACATGTTCTATATGGTGTCTTGATGTTAAAGGTCAATGCATAGTATCTGTGTTGAAGATGTACAGAAAATATGCCTTATTTACAAAGAGAAGTATGGAGACAGAGTGCCTAAGAAGTAGTTTCTGATGTGTGCATTATATCTTCTAAATAAAATATAATCTTGAGATGTGTGGTCAACCAGTGACATAAGATAGTATGATGATGAAATCAATGAATGCGCAATCCCTAGTGTCGTATGTGTGAGAAGTTGTATAGACTGTGAGCCCATAGTGCTATTGTAATGATGAATTAAATAATTAATTATCTTATTATAATTAATTGGGAAAGAGTCAAGGCCAACTCAAGAAATTATTTTGAAGATGTTTTTCTTATTTTTTCACTATAAGAAGAGATGATTGCATTGAATACGAAGTGTGAAAAGGAGTAGAGTGTTTGGTGAATGCAAGTAAGTGATCCAAGGGATTATTGGATGCGAGATTTGTGATATGGTTATAAGCTCAAAAGGAGCAGAAGTTTAGTTGATAGGATAGAGAAAGAGAAAGGAAGTACTATTCATTTCTATTATTCTACAAGGAATAATACAGAGATCATTTGGATAGTGGGTTCATCGGTCTTGCCCTTGAAGTTGTTTGGATAGTAGGTCAATTTGTCTTCTACAACTCCTAACAGTGTTGGCACAACTCCTAACAGGGTTGGAATCTCCTAATAGGGATTCAAAGTTTCCTAGCCTGTATTGAATTTTGTTATGCACTCCTAATAGGGTCCATCCTCTAACATGAAATCTTTATATTAGTATATCATCTTGTGGTTACCATCCCCACTGGGGTTTTCCCTTTGATCAAGGGTCTCCCTAGTTAACATATATGGTGTTATTGTGCATGAGTATCTTTTTGTGATTTTTGTTTGCATTGCTTACATAATTAAGTTTGATTAAGGTTGATAATTGTGATAATAGTTGGATAATTGATTCAGCCCTTGGTGGACTATATATTCTAACAATCGGTGTTATCTTAGTTAATTTATGTGATCCATATCTTTTTCTTATGTCATGACTCGCAATTTGTTTTCCCTCTATTATAGTAGAGATACCAAATTTATTGGTAACCTTTGGATAACACTTTTGAAGAAGTTGAATACTGAGCTTAATTTTAGTTCTACATTTCATCCATAGGCAGATGGACAAACTAAAGTTGTGAGCAGAAGTTTGGGTAAATTGTTTAAATGTTTGATTGGAGACAAACCTACTAATTAGGACATAGTCTTGGCACAAGAAAAATTTGCATAATATAGTTTAGTAAATAGAAGTATTAAGAAGACACCATTTGAGATTGTGAATAACACACATCGTAGAGGAACTATAGAATTAAAAAGCTTGAATACTAAGTTGAAACCGAGTGTTGAAGATAAGAAATTTGTTGACTTTATGAATAATTTGCATGAAGAAGTAAATGTCAATTTGAATAGCAGTAATTAGGAATATAAGGAAAGAGAGGATAAAAGGAGAAAGCATAAAACTTTTGAGGTTGGAGATGAAGGAGACATTTGAAGAACATATTACCTATTGGAACTTATAGCAAGTTGAAGATGAGGAAGTTTGGGCCTTGTAAACTCGTAAAGAAACATGATAGTGGAAATGCTTTTGAAGTTGAGTTACCTAAAGACATGGATATTTCACCTATTTTAAACATTTCAAACATCTATGAGTAATTTGAATTAGATGAAGAGATAGTTGAAAAACCTAATTATCTTAAGAAGACAGGAGGAATTGACATAATTTTGGATACCTAAGTTAGTAAGAGTACCAGAGGAAAATATTACAACTTGAATACTTAGTGCAGTGGAGGAATAAAATAGTTGAAGATATTTCTTGGATTTCTCACATAGAGTTGGATATTTATGATACTTCTCAAAACATCAAGGATTCTTGATGTGGACATTAGTCTTTATTTACCCCAGGTGTTTGATGCAAGAGCATCTTGGGTTCTTTGGCAATCTTGTATCAACCAAAAATATGTTCTACTATTTAATTCTTGTATGTTGTTCATGGAATGGCCCTTGTAATTCATATTCTTTGTTTCCACATAGTTGGTTTATTAATATGGACCCATCATGGATCCTTGTCCTATGTTTAAGGAACTTAAGCCATCATATATAGAGTGATTTTTTCTCTTTTCTTGAAGCATGTTCTTTCTTGACAGCTCAAGTAACATGCAATGTTTGGCTTATGTGAGGTTTTAAAGATATCAAGGCTTTCTACAGCCTTGGGAACCTCTTCTTGGATAACATGTGGACCTATCTTTGTCCCCACAAATGTTAGTTTTCTTAATTGTGAGGTTGTTGAATTCTCCTTTAGAGAAGGACCTATTGTTGACATTCAGCCAAGTTTGTTATTAGTGACAACACTTATTTAGATTCTATATACAATATTTTCCAAGCACTACAGTTCAACCCGAGAAGTTTAGTGTTTGTTGAGCCTTAAAATTTCTACTAAGTTAACAACTTAATTCAAGTGAAGCCAGTGTTAACTAAGTTGAATGGAGAATAGTGTCTATTGAGTACAGTCATGGTAAATAGGGAATGCAGTTTATATCGAGCTACACAGTATCTACTGAGTCACCAGTGTATACCAAGTTTGAAACTACATTGAAGTGATTAGTATGGACCAATCCTATACTTCTATTGAGTGCATGATGATACTGAGTAATGACAGTGGATGCCATGTATCAAAACTTCACCAAGTCAGTTTTTAGAACTCGAGTATCTACATTTCGGCCAACTTTGTAATATTGGTGTGAACTTGTGTAATGGTTGACTTTGTAATTGGATATATATATATATATATATATATATCATTTCCTTTGATGACATATATGAAATAATGTGAATAGAATGTAAGCACGTGAATGTGAATCAGCAGTAGAGTAAAGTGTATTGTAAGGTCATATCAGGAGTAGCAAAGTTATATCTATCACATAGAGGTGATCAATACTTCAAAGGATCTCAATCAACAATTCAAGTGTAAGTCAGAGATCTACTATTTCATCCTAATAGGTGAATCAACTTCAAATCCTTTCACAAGGTAGACTTAATTGTCTCTTGTCAAATCTCTTTACCAAGTGCATACTTCATTGTATGTTTGTAAAACCTCTAACAAGGTGGACCTAGCAGTCCTAATTACTCCTAACAGGGTAGATCATCAGAAGTGATCTATGTAAGCCTTAACTAGCCAACTTTATGTTGTAGTATTAAATTTTTGTGGGTATCATCCCCACACTAGTTTTACTTTCTATTTGGAAGGTTTTTGGGTCACCAAATATTGTGTTCATGGTGTCTTATGTTTCTCAATTTCTCATGCATGCAGTAGATTAGATTTATTAATGCAATTAAGTTTTGAATTTGATATTAAAAATTTAGGTTACTGATTCACCCCTCCCCTCTCAATAACCTAGCTAGTCATGAATATTTCCAACAATTGGTATTAGAGCATTGTGGTTCTCAGGATAAAGTTTGACAGCTTGAGAAAAGATCAAAGAAAATGGAGCTATTCAGACTTGGCAAAGCAATTGACAATAAAAAGTTAGATCCAGAGATGGCCATAGCTCAACTCAAGAAAGAAAAAGAGCATCTTTCCTAGCCTCTAAAAGAAGGAAGGAACTTGTAGATCAGATGAATGACCACTAGTATATTGAAGAAAATATTGAAGATTTTCTCCCTTCAAGCAGTTTAGATGAAGCAAATGATGCAATTAAAGAACTCCTAGAAAAGAATGGTTCCCTGCAAGAAGAAGTAAGAAAATTGAAAAGAGAACAAGAAATTTAGTCAATAAAATTGTGTGAAATCTCAGAATAGAGAAATAAGGCAAAAGAAGACATGGATGGAAGGAACAATGAAATTCAAAATTAATCCCTTTAGCAAGAAAACCTTATTGATCAACTCTCCAATGCAAATGAAGAAATCATGAGTCTGAGATCTAAAAATGAAAGACTAAGGAATGACTTAAACTCTAAAAGGCGAATCAATGAAAGGATGAAAATTAATCTAAATTTTGAAAAGCAACTCAATGAAAGAATAATGAAATTCAAAGCAGACATGGATCGACTGAATAAGAAAAATGAGCAAAATCTTTATAGGCAAAAGGGTAAGGCAGGAATTGGATACAAAGAAGAAGGCGAGTCCTCTAAACAAGGTGCACAAAAGAAACAAAAACCTACCTACAATCACTGTGGTAAGATAGGTCATACATCAAAAAAACGTTGGAGTAATGGAAAAGCAAAATTCAATGAAAAATTCTATAATTTCAGTCAGCATGGTCATAAATCTAATGAATGCAAAGAAAAACCAAAGTTTGAGGAAAAATGTCACAAATGCAAGAAACAAGGTCACAAGGCATCTGAATGTAGATCTAAGTCGTTCAATCTAGCTAAATAATTTGTAAAGGAAATATTTGGTTGGGACTAAAACACTTGGTGTATATGTTATTACTATGAAGAATATGGACACATTGGCATGAATTGTGTTAAACATCGGATGAGAAGAAAGATACCACCATAAGATGTTACACATGTACCAAACTTGGTCATATAACTAAGAATTGCATGAACACAAGTAGAATTGAAGATGAAAAGAAAGAAAAAGCAGATAGCATTAGGAAGTAGATGAGACAACAATGGAGTCCTAAACCTATTGAGCAAGCTAGTTCAAGCGATGATAGTCATGTCACTCAAGAAGTGGGTGACTCCACCATTTCCAATTAAGTTCTTAAGGAAGAACTAGAAATGTGTTTTCAAGGTTACATCTTAAATAGTTCCAATTGAAAGGAAGTAAAGATTCATATCAATGTTCAAGATACAGAAGGATCATTAGTAAGATCGGTAATAGTTATCAACGAATTGACTTCTCTATTGAGCAAGGTTGGGTCATGGACTTTATCAAGTGAAGTCGAGAGTAACATGGTTATGTCTGGTTGTCGAGTTACAAGCTTTCACCGAGTAATCTATACAAATAGTGGATAATAGACTGTCACACACAGTGCCATCATGGCTCCCACCATACCGAGCATTAATGGGAAGTTTTATCAAAAGGGTAGGAAATCGACTTCATTTTCACTAAGAATTCAAATATTGCGAATAAAGCGATTTGTAGCGCATCCAATTGATTTTGAGTAGAATTTGCCATGAAATTCTTTTGAAAATTTTCTCATCTTTTTGAGTTATCATGGCATCCAGTAGCAGTAGCAAGGTGAAGAAAGGTTTTGAAATGTTGGTGCGAGGTGTTGAATGGAAAGCCCCTAACTTCAAATGTGTGCCAACGATTGCTGAAACCCTCAATCCGAATGGAGCTCAGTCATAGATCCCACCTAAGGTACTTCTCATAATTGATATTCGAACTCATTTTAAATGTACAATTCAAGAGATAGGAACCCTTGAAATGGATAATGCCCTAAGTGAACTTTGTGTGAACAGAATTCTCAAACCTAAGCACAAACATTTGGAAGAGAAAGGTTTAGCTCATATTCCTCACCTGCCTCGAAACTTTCAAATCAAATGGATTAGGTATATCCTAAGCTGAGTTCATAATGGTCAACTGTGGTTAGAGAAACTATTTTTGATCATGAAGAAAATGATACATCCCATTACTAGTCTCCCCATGCTCACCAAAGCTAAAACCACTAAAACCTTAGATCGAGATGAGTTACAAAAGAAAACCCTAGCTAGATGGGACAACAAAGGAATGAAAATCAGTAATGTAACTAATATAGAACTAAAATTTGGCATCCATGTGATAGCAGACAAGATTTATAGTTCAAGCCAACTCAATAGTGTGTCATGTGAAGTAGTTGACTTAGCTTTTAAGGTCATAAAGAAGAATCTGTCATATGACTTAGTAGATTTGTTGTTGAAGCAGTTGAAGAAAAACATGGACAGCATTAGAACTTCAAAGAATAACCCATAAAAATTTGGTTCATTGTTGACATGTTTGATTTTCTATGTTTAAATTTTTTTCCCTTCTAAAGGCATGATTGTATGGAGAAAAGATATGCCAGTTTTATATCAGATTAATGAATATATCGGTGAAATGGGTGAAAACTATATCAGTATCATGGATAACTATTTTGAAGTCTTCAAAGAAAAGATGAATAATAGATTCAAGATACCAAAGAATTTATTTGAAGACTATAAGGATGATGTTTTCTTTATGGTAGATAGTGACAAAGTCTACATCCAGGCAGTAAGGCCTAGAGTTATGTGGGTAAAACCTCTTCTATATGAGGTTAACATTGATGAGGCTAAGGAAATCATTGAAGACTTGGTAAATGAGCCTATAGATCCAAAGGAACCTTACTTTGGAACTTATGAAGAGGCAAAAGGAAGAATTGAACTTGAAATCAAGCTTCCATAGGTGGTAAATAAAGGCAAGAGGAGAATAGAAAAATTGAGAACAGAAAGCACCCCTCTTATGTTAAGCGAAGGTAAAGGAGAAGATGTGGAAGAATCAAAGGATGAAGAGGAATTAGAAAAGGAAGAAGAGCTAGTAATGAAGAAAGGCAAGGTGATAATAACCAAGCCACCAAAGCCATCCACTACAGTATTTACAAGGAGATCCAGGAAGAAAGCAGGAAAAGAAAGCAGTGATGTAATCTTCAACCGACCTCCTCTTACATTTCAAGAAAGGCTAAAGATACTAAGAGAAGGTGTTGGAGTACAAAATTATAAAGCACTCAAGTATGAGACAAGGACTCTAGTAGAGCAGAAAGAAGTTGAAAATCTAGTCATGGACAAGAAGGGCATATGGAAATTCTCTCCAGACCAGCTAGCATCACAAATCCTTGTAGTTTTGTTAGATAAGGTCAAGGTTAGATGGGAGAACACCAAGCAAATTGTCAAAGACATTTTTGTACAAACATTAAAATAGTTGGTACCCAACTTGACTGATGTAGAGGTAAATAAGGCATTAAAAGACAATGAGAACAAAATGACTTTAAAGTTTAACACTTGTCTAGTTTTGATGAAAGATATATAGTATGTTGTGAAGAATGCTACAACCCTATGGAGAAATTTATTCCATCTTCACAAACTAAGTGAATATCCTATTGAAATCAAAGATGATGGTGATGACAATGACAAGGATGAAGACAATGATGAAGACTCTACTCTATTTGTCACAATTGATGCAGATGAATATTAGGAGCTAATGAAGGATGATGATGAAGTAAAAGAGGAAGAAGCTATAGAAGAAGCAAGCAAGCAAGAAGAAGAGATCAACCTAGTCAAGATAGTTGTGGTTTTCATAGCCTCACTTCCTCACTCTCCAACAAAACTTGCAACATCATCAAGCTCTGAGATAGCTTTAGTAGATTTGATTGTAACAACTGTATATGAGCAAATGTTAGTATGCTAATAGAAACTAAATTTAAATAAAGCTTCTACAAACTAAACAAAATTCATAAACTTCAAGATAGACTAAGATGAGCTCTTAATTGAGAATATGAGCCATTAATGGGCTCTCTCAATAAGAAGCTCTCTTGTTGAGTAGCTTTGTCTAAATAGATAGGATGTATGCTCAAGCTTTATGCTTCAAAAAGGGCTTCAAATGGAGTTGGAATTTGGGTGTGAGTGTATGGTTTTGATGTAAAATGGCTTCTCAAAATGGCATTATGACTTTACTTCATGGATTGTGTTATTTTGCAAAGGGGAAGGATCCAATTTATAGGCAAGGGGCTTGAGGGATTGAGGACTAAGATGCAAGGATGGGAAAAAGCTCATGGAGGGCTTAGATTGCATGAGAGGAGAGCACATGGATTGTGCTTCCTTACAACCAATCAAGGAGTGACACATGTCACATGGTGAGAGGATGGAGGAAAGGGGAAGGATGAGTCAACAAAGGAGGCTCAAGGGATAAAATCTTCATAAAGACCCTTCATAAGTGCTTTGTAAGAACATTTATGACTTTGTGGGCTTTATAAAGTTTTGTGGTTGAAGATATTTGTGAGAGATACCATGAAATTTGAATTTGAGGGTTTAGGGGGGTTTTAAGCTTGCTTAGGGTTGTAAAAATGATTAGAGGAAGGGTTAGAGATGGCTTAGGACTAGGCAAGTGGATGGCAAGTGGATTGCAATTAATGAGGGTGGGTGAAGGAGGAGATATTTGTTAACTTTGGCTTGAGTTAGCAAGTCTTAACCCATGTTTAGGGAATGTGACAAGTTTAGGAGGGGATTAGGATTAGGGTTAAAGACATCTTCTAGAAGAGTCTAGGCTTTGGATGAGTATGAAGACTTTCTAGAAGAGTCTAGAACTTCCTAGGATAAGATTTTATGAAATAAATAAAGTTTTATTTATTTCAAGGGTTTGGGTTGAGGAGATATTTATTAAAATATTTTTAATAAACATGAGGATTAATATTTAATCTTGATTAAATATTTTGAGTTGGGATTAGGGGTAGGAAATGATGAGGTTAGCCTTTAATCGAAATTAAAGAAGGATTAGAAGATTTTGGAAGAGGTTATTGGTCTTAAGGAAATTGGCCAACTTTTGAGAAAAAAATAAATAAATTATTTATTTTGGGATTTTTGGTCAATTTATTAATTAAATAATTAATAAATAAGGAAATAATGTTTAAATAAGATTTAAACATTTTTGGGAGGGATTCCTTAATTAAATATTTTTAATTAAGATAAAGGGATTTAATGGCATAAAAATAAATAAATTAATTAATAAATGATGATGTCATTAGGAATTTTTTAGAAAATAAAAATACTTTATTTTCTAAAGGTTTTTTAGGTGTCTACAACAACCATTGATACATCAAATGTCCAATCACTCCCTGCTACCTCACAACTCAACACATTATTGATAGAAGTGTCTACCACTTCATCTACTGAGCTATAACATCCTTTAGTTACTAAGTCAGCATCAGCAATGGATACAAAATGTTCTACAATTTTAAGCTCCTTAGCAGTAAGTATAATTTTGGATTCTTCAATTTTGGTAACCTCAGTTGTGCATACTCCTATTAGTAACTCAATTGTGCATGCTCTTGTAAGTGCTCAGTTGTACATACTCTTGTAAGTGCTTTAGTTGTAAATACTTCTTTTAGTACTTCACTTGTGAATATTTCAGTTTTGGAAAGTTTAGTAAAAACATCAATTTTGGATTTTGTAAGTATTCTAGTCAACATTCCACTAGTAGGCACTGTACAAATTTTCACTACTAGTACTACTATTTCCACTATTGTTTCTATTCCAAACTCTAAAGCATTAACTTCAAAGACAATTGAACCAAAGATTCAACAAAGACTTTTGATTAGTGGAAAGGAAATAGATGAAGATATAGATCTGGATGAGGAAATTGAAATTCCCAAATGGGACTTTGATAATATCACTGTAGATCAAATGCATATAGCTGGTCATCTTCTCCAAAAGAAGGCAAAGTAGAAGAAACTTAGAGAAGAAAGAGACAAAGAATATAAGATTATTGACCATGTAAAGAACATTTTGACTAAAGCTATAGGTGTTGAAGTTAATACTTCTCAACACATTTTGTTACAATTAGAAGAGGCAATTAGTAAATTCAATGAAGATTACAGTGATCAAGATAAATTGATTGAGAAATCAAAAAAGAAATTTGATAACAAAGTGCTTGAGCACATTTCTTAGCAAATAGCTATCCAGTAGGTAGAGCTTTCTTCAATTTTGATAAGTCTTGAAACCTCTTACACAAATGAAACATCACTTTTTGTAAAGTTATGTGATACTACCAAATATACTAAGGAAATAAAGAGCAAATTGAATAAAATTTGATGAAGATCTGATGGCTAGTGCAAAGTAGTTGCAACTTGACCCCAGTTCAAGCTCTGCACATCATATGAAGATCAAATTCTTATCAGATATGTAGGCAGAATTATTGAGAGAGGAAGAAAGGATCCAGTCTACACTCATAGATATTCAGAATATGATCCTTCCCATCATGGATACAATGCAGAAGTGCATTGCCTATTCTAAAACATTGATTCATGACAATAATTTCTCAATTGCATATCACATGATCAAACTCTCTATAGAAGTGCAAGTTGCTCTACAAATGTGCAAAGTTTTGCAAGATAACTAGGATAAGACCTTAACTCTCATTCTTAAGATACATTCTAATTTTCTATCACATTTTGGTATCTCCATGTAAGTAGATTGTGTATAAATCTTTGGCATTATTGTCAAAAAGGGGAAGAGATATTTATAAATAATTAAGGGGGAGAGATATTTGTAAATACCAAGAGAGGAAGATACCATATTGGGAGATACACTTAGTATGTCAATATGTCTGACATGATATGTACATTGTATGGGGGAGAATCATGCAAAGAAAAAGTATATATAGTCAAGTTACAAAGACAAATTTTGAAAACTCTCAAAAAGTAGCATGCCATACCAAGCTAAGTATCACACTATGTTGTACATAAGTTTTGGCTAATAAGTTTTTTTGTCACTAATGCCAAAGGGGGAGATTGTTGACATTCAGTCAAGTTTGTTATTAGTGACAACACTTATTCAGATTCTGTATACAGTGTTTTCCAAGCACTAAAGTTCAAATCGAGCAATTCAATGCTTGTTGAGCCTTATAGTTTATACAGAGTTAATAGCTTAAGTCAAGTGAAGCTAGTGTTAACCGAGTTGAATGGAGAATAGTTTCTACCAAGTATAGTTATGGTAAATAGGGAATGCAATTTATACTGAGTTACACAGTATCTATCATGTCACCAATGTATACCAAGTTTGAAACTATGTTGAAGTGATTATTATAGACCAAGCCTCTACTTCTACCAAGTGCATGACAATGTTGTGTAATGACAGTGGACACCGTGTATCAGAACTTCACCAAATCAGTTTTCAGAACCCGAGTATCTACATTTTGGCCAAATTTGTAATATTGGTGTTAACTTGTGTAATGGTTGACTTTATAATTGGATTGATATATATAATATATCATTTCTTTTGATGACATATATGAAATAATGTGAATGAAATGTAAGCACGTGAATGTGAATCAGCAGTAGAGTAAAGTGTATTGTAAGGCCATATCAGGAGCAACCGAGTTATATCTATCACATAGAGGTGATCTATACTTCAAAGGATCTCAATCAAAAATTTAGGTGTAAGTAAGAGAACTACTATTTCATCCTAATAGGTGAATCAACTTCAAATCCTTTATATTTTGGAGTTTTTTTGGAATTTGATTGGGTGCAATTTTTTAGCATTAACATTTTGGATCACACATACTGATCCATCATCAGGATGAATAGAAAGAGAATAAAAACAATAAGTTAGCAGACTAGGGGAGAAACAGATATATAAAGAGGAGGGGGGGAGAGGGCGGGGCATGAAGACCGAGAAGGGAGAACACAAGATGAAAAAAGAAGAAAGAAGAAGACAAAGGACAATGAGTGTGAGTTAGACTAAGAGAGAAGAAATTAAAAAATTAAAAGCAATTAAAAAATAAATAAGAAAGAAACCTAATCAGTCAGAAATTATAAAGAAAGACGAGATAATGATAAAATATAGAACCTAAAAATAATAAACACAAAACAATAATAAACATACCAATGGTAAAGAGTATAAATAATAAGATGGATGAATGAATATACAAAATGGTATGTTTGTATGGAACCTATAAACATCCAAAAGGTAAAGAGTAGAAATAATAAAATGGACATAAAAATATAAAGGTAAAAGGAAGTGAAAAAATCAAGAACGAACCTAAATAACTAGACTAGAAAAAAAAAAAAAAAATTAAAAAAAAAAAAAAAATATATATATATATATATATATATATATATATATAGATGTAGATGTAGATGTAGATGTAGATGTAGATGTATATGTATGTATATATATGTATATATATCTATATATACATATAGATATATATATATATATATATACATATATATGTAATATCTATATGTATATATAGATACATATATATACATACATATACATACATACACACACACACACACACACACACACACACACACACACACATATAAACAAAAAGGAACACACTAAAGAAAGCCAAAGAAATGTACTAATAAGGAGAACACAAAAATGAGCTATTACTAATAATAACCAAAGAAAAAAATTAAAATACTAATACACAAAATCATGAAAATAATATTGAAAAAATAGGACCCATTATAAAATGGAGAATGCCTAAGTATTGAAAAAAATAAAAACGAAGGGGAATGAGATCGGGAGGAGAATCCACAAGATGACCACAAATTAATAACTAAACAAATGAAGAAAAATAGAACTCCAATAACTAGCCTAGAAAAATAATATATAAATAAAAAAGAAGAAAAACCAATGAAAACTTTAAAAAATGTAGAAATGAATGAAAAGCCATGAAAACACACCCATCAAGAGAACTTGAGAATGAACTGTGCACAATAGAAATACCAAAGGCAAAATTAATAATGAAAATAATAATAATAAACAAAATACAAAAACTAACCTAGAGAGTAACAAAAAATCATAATAATCAACATAAAAATCATCATAATAATATTAATAATAAAGATAAAAATGATACAATAACCAAAAGCACCCAAGAAACCTAAAACTAAGAAAACTAAAAAATTAAAAAGAAAATTAAAGAGAAACTTAACAACCACACGGATTAGGAAAATGAATGAACCACAAAATTATAAAGAAATAATAGAGAAATGAAATTAATGATAAAAACAAATAATAAATAATAATAATACTCAAACTAATAACCTAAGGATGCAAAACACTTAAATAAAAGAGGCAAAAATATTAAAATGAGAAACAAAAATAATGTAACAAGACCAGACAAGAAGACACAAAATTAATAGTATTTCCAAATCCTTTCACAAGGTAGAATTAACAGTCTTTTCTTAAATCTCTTTACTGAGTGCATACTTCATTGTATGTTTGTAAAACCTCTAACAAGGTGGATCTAGCAGTCCTAATTGCTCCTAACAAGGTAGATCATCAGAAGTGATCAATGTAAGCCTTAACTAGCCAACTTTATGTTGCAGTATTGAAGTTTTGTGGGTATCATCCACACCCTAGTTTTACTTTCTATTTGGAAGGTTTTTGAGTCACCAAATATTGTGTTCATGGTGTCTTATGTTTCTCAATTTCTCATGCATGCAGTAGATCAGATTTATTAATGCAATTAAGTTCAAGTTTTGAGGTTACTGATTCACCCCTCCTCTCTTAGTAACCTAGCTAGTCCTGAATATTTCCAACACCTATATTTTGCAATAATTTTCTCAACATGATGACTTGTGGTCTTGTTGGCTATATAGTTTGAGATATAGGATCAAAATAGACAAAATAAAGTTAGATAGAAGGAAAATAATAAGTATTGGCTCTATAAGCTTGAGTTTCTAAGCTCGTTGATTGTAATATGAGTGTATATGGCTACAAGTAGGTAGGCCTTATGCCTAGCATGTAATAAGAAGATTATCTCATCATATCTACATTGGATTCAATATAATTTCTTAATGCTTCTTCAATATTGTTTTGGACTTCATGTGTAACTCTAATAAGGGTAGTTAGGGAGTGTCCTCTTGAACCTCCTAGCCTTGTGTAAGAACCACTATGAAGTATACTAAACCATGTTCAAACAAGCTTACTATGGTTCAACAAGCTTTGAGGTTTACACCGTTGGCCCCATCGACCAGTCACATTAACCTGTACTAGCATAAAATCTATAACTTCAAGATTTAATGGGTCAGAAAAAAGGGGCATAAACCTCAGTGAACCACATTTTTTGAAAGTTTGGATAGATTCATTTGGTTTATGATGGCTTACAATATTAAAAGAGACTCTAATTAAAAATTTTACTAAGACATTGGCTTTCCCAAGGTATATTATGTATACCTCAAAGAAATTAAAAATAGGTGAGTTGGTGGGACACATAATCATTAGAGTTATTCAAAAATTTCCCATGTTGAAAAGTTGTCACTTTGTGGTTATTCAACATGAGATAAGGGATATTGCACTTAATTTTGAGATTTTCTTTGCTATGAGTATTTAGAGTACCAAAACATAATTAATCATTTATAGTTACCAATTTGAAGTAGAGCACTAGTAAAAGATGATTGCACATGTGACAAATGTTTTTGGATAGAAAAGTGAGTTTCAAAGACTTTCTTGTGTTCATGATTTACATTTTTTTGGTATTTGAGGGAAATTTTCCCCTAGCCAAGGTGAACCCACAGTCACCATGAAGTCTTCCTTCCACATATTTGATAATGCGACCACTAGTTTAGTCTATGAAAGTCCTATTATAGAAGATACACCGCTTATGCACTATGACTTAAGGAGTTTAGGGAAAGCTTGGTAACACAAGCAAGTGAGCCCTTTGTGAAAGAAATTGTAGAAAGTGCCCTACTTGAGGTTGTTGCATTCCCTCCTGCCATTGTATGCATAAAGGTTCTAATAGAATGTATCGAGGAATACAATGTGAGACAGTTATGTATCTAGAAAAATGATGGAGGAGTTCTATTACTAGTCGATAGAGAAACCATTGCATCTATTTTTAAGATACCTGAGAAAGCCTACTCATAATTCACTCTTTCCCTTTCTATTATGTGGTTCAATGAATGGGAGGATACACACTAGAATGCTATAGCAAAAAACCAATTGCTTAAATTTTAGGAAGGGTGGAAACCTCTCATAAGAGAAAATATGAAAACTTACATGAGAGACTTGGTAGTGTTATTACACAGAGTGAAATGAACCTCTCAAGCCCACCTCTTTGCCAAATGGATTTACTTTTTTGAGTAAATAATCCTATACAGACAAAAATACTTAGATTGTGGGGAAGTGATAGTTGAAGCCATCACACCTAGGAAGCAGAAATCTCTACATGGCCTTGTAATTCACTTTCTATATGGCTTGTACCAAAGAATGGGTAGGAAACCCCCATGAACCTCAGTTTGAGAGAATCAAAGTTTATGACTATTATCCTATTTTTCAAGTAGAGAGTATTGTCAAATTACAAGAGAAAATATGATGTATTTACTAGGAGATTGTTCTTCTAGATAAAAAATATGTTGGCTAAAAGAATGATAGACATAGAAAGGTAGCTCATCAACACCTCTATGACAACTTTTACATTTATTATCCTTTATTATAGCTACATCTTGGTAGGAAAATATGAAGGAGAACTACTAAAGTTGCTTAGGGACACTTTGGACTACTTCATTTTGGTTGAACTATGAAGACAATTAGCCCAGGTTGTCAAGAAGTATCTATTGGAAGAAGATTGGGAGAGTCTTTTCCTTTGGAGTTGGGCCTTTTCTCTTGTAGAAACATTTTTTGTGTAGTAGGTATTGTGTATGACCTAAGAAGATTCAACTTTAAGTACTAAAAAGCTAGATAAGACTTTGATAATGAGGGATTCGCCAAACAACATTTGAAATTAGAAGATCAATTCTTACCCCTACCTCATCTCATGGATTTCTAGAAAGATACCAAAATGAAGTTGAGGTAAGAAAAAGGAACTGGAGTAGACTTCTACTTTCACAAATCATAACCCTAGGATTTGAAATGGATGTTGAAGGAATGAAGGTAGATGGTTTGTTTATAATGGATCCAAATTTTGAAGAAGTGAAAAATTAGCCCTTGCCTAAGGTGAACTGGACTGAGACCAAGAGGGATGGAATAAAAATGAGAACACTTTATGTGGAGAGAATGATTGATAAGTGGCTCAAAGAGAAGAAATAAGTAAAAATTTGAGACTTGCATCTTGAGATATTTGAAGGGATCTCTAAATCCCCATTGCAAGCCCTAAGTTTTGATGATGATATTTGAACTTGTGATGCATGTGACAGTAGATCCAAGGCCAAAAGATTTACTTCTCACAAATCATCCTCAACATCTACAACAGTTTATTCTATAGTACGAGCAACCAAATAAAGGATGAGAGCCAAAAAGGAAAAGGAAACAGATAGTGATAGATAGTGGATTTGCAATAAAAGAAAGAAGTAGAATAGGGGAAGGAAGAACAATGTATCAACCCGTGACCACCAATGGGCTCTAACCAATTGAAAGGTGACATTTTAGACCTGGATGGCTTAGCCCTGATACTCACTCCAACTCTTGAGAGTCTAATACTAGTAAAACCACAATAGATACCACTCCCCAATGGTCAGCGACTTTGATGATATGTAACATAATGCTAGTCCATATCCCAAGAAGGGATATAGTTTGTAAGTACATTGAGGAGACTTTGAAGCCTAAAAAGATGAAGCAACTACCTGGTTAGATATGACTCCAATACTAGTCAATGGATTGCTAAAGTTTCTATACCAAACACTAAAGAGGAGGTTCAAATCCTCACAACCAAGAACTATAGTGTGAAGAAAGTAGACTTGGGTATCACTAATAGGGAAGATGATAACCACCACGAGGTATCAATAAAGTGGTTGTTAAGCAAGTCATGCAAAGATAGCAAGGATAAGAAGGAATTGAAATACATTATAAAGGCTATGGGAGACTATTTTGACACATATAGAAGTTTAGTTTCGTATCCTATCATCCATGCTCCACAAATATTTGACCTTAGTGGAAGGTTTCTAAAATGGGTGGATGGAGTTCTCAAAGAAGGTAGTGAATTCATCTTGGATTCTAGAAGGGTATATGATGTCATTTCTTCTCTAATAGGTGAAATACCTACACAAGGCCAAGTGTGGAAAATGATTGCTTCCCTCACTAACTAGAAACTACTATGTTGGATCCAAAGGGGAAAAGCCTTAGTGGAAGGTTTCTAAAATGGGTGGATGGAGTTCTCAAAGAAGGTAGTGAATTCATCTTGGATTCTAGAAGCGTATATGATGTCATTTCTACTCTAATAGGTGAAATACCTATGCAAGGCCAAGTGTGGAAAATGAAGGATTAAAAGTGGATAATCGCCTCTCTATAAATCTATGAAGTTTAGAAGTATAGGAGTGCCAAGTTCCAAATAGAGAAACCCCTAAAACTCGAGGATGAATGTTTTTTTTACATGTTAAAAAGGAATATAAATTAGAGAAATTCTATATTTAGAGATTCCCTTGGTGATTTTGAGAAGGTAGGAACAGAATTGCAAGACCTAAGCCAAGCCCTCACCAATGATGTATGATGTATTAATGCCACCTACATATGGAATGATGGTAAATTAGAGCATGACATAGACATAATTTCAAAGGATTTTGAGAATGAAGTAGGTCAAGTAATGATAGGGAAAGATCCAAATCTCATTGATTTCACCGAAGTAGCCAAGGTGGAATCTATGTTGTACCTCGACATTGATCGGTTACCAAAACAGGTAGATAGGATGACCAAGCTTAAGTGGAAGAAAGAAGCCTAGAAATTGTAGATCCTACATGCCAAGAATCTTAATGTCCTAAAAATATAGGAATTTTCTAATTCCTATAAGAAGTGGAAGGAATTACATGACACCCCTTCAGAGAATAGTCCACCCCCGGGATAAGGACTAGTTCCTTCTTCTCAAATTTCTTTTAGTTTTCTTGTAAGTGTCCTTAGAGACATGGGAATACTTATCCCAAATTGTATGTGTTCTTAAACTATTTTAAAATCTATCTAGATGTTTGTTTGAACATCTAAAGTTATGGTTAATCGTGGTTTAGATGATACTATATATGTGTTAAGTAGGAACATATGAAGGTTCAAAAAACTTGGTTATTTTGTTATCATGTATTTTTCTAAAAATATAAATTTGAAAATCTCTTCCACTGAACAAAATTATTTTGGATCCATTGAAATAGTTTAAATATTTGAATTTAAAATTGTGGTTTATTTTTACTAACACTATTTAGGAAAGTTCCCTTCATATTCTTTCCTAAAGCACATCCTTTTCATTCTCCTTCATGGGATTGATTTAGTTTTGGCAATCTAGTCATCATTTTTTCTACTAAAGTTAGAGCATAAAAATGAAGATGTCCTAGTCTTTGGTGCCAGACTTCATTTGAGTCAGAAGGCTCATGGATTAGGGCTTCATTTGAATTTGTGCAAAGTTTGTAGAGACATCCTTGCCTTATGTCTATTGTTTGTACTTTCTTTATAGTGGAGTTCTTTGGCTTTGCCAGTACTTTTACATCAATAAAGGTATCTCAATACCCTTTGTCTTCAAGGGCATAAGTGGAAAGTAGGTTTCTTTTTATCTCTAGTACATAGAATACTCTAGTGAATTGAAGGGAGATGCCTAACTTCTAATTTATGGTGTAAGTTCCAATCCCCTTTCCTACATAATTTGAATCATCCCCAATAGTTACTTCTTCATCATATTCTTCTACCATAGTGTCAAGGTGTTTTTTGAACCCTATAATGTGCCTTGAAGATCCACTATCAATTACCCAAGTGTTAATTTGTTTGACACTTGGCTTGATAAGGTTGAGTACAAAACAAATTTCTCATAATCATGTTGTATATTAGCCTTTCCAACTTTCAGAAAAGATGCTTTTTGTTTTGTTCTATTATGGGACTTAATTACATAATGTCCATACTGATCACATCTGAAACATTGTATTTGAGATATATCTTTCCTCTACATGGAGGATCCATTTCCATCTGTATTCTTCTTTCTTTCAAAATTCTTCTTCATTCCTTTCTTATGGGAGTTAGTATTTAGTACATGATTATCCTCATTTATTGGATTTTGATTATTTCTTCTAATTATTAGTCTAGATTCTTCTTGTAAGCAATTTGTTTTCAACCTATCAAACTTAGGGAGATTTGAACGTACACTTATTCCTTGAATAGATGATTCCCATAATGTTGGTAGGCCACCTAGAGATGTTAACTCTTTGCTATCAGTTTGATTTCCAATTGTTCAAAATTGATCCCTTAATTCAGTGATCCTCATAAAATATGAAGTGATAAAGTCTCCCTTATTCGTTTTCACCTAGTGAAGTTGCCCTTTTAATGCAAGGATTTGCTAGTGTTTTTTATTTCAAATGTATTTTTAAGAGATTTAAACATTTGGTATTTAGTATCATGTTTTGATAGAATGGGTACCATATGATCCCTAATTGCTTCCACTATAAGTTTCATAATTTTTTTGTTGTTCTTGAATCATTAGGTTTTCACAAGATCATTCTCTAGTTCTAATTTGTTTTCCTTCACAAATAATTCTAATTCAATATCATCACAATTCTAAGTATGATACAAAGTTGGTTTCTCCTTCAAGACAACCCTAAAATCTTATTACACTCAACATTATGAATAATGAAATGGGATTGCACTTTCAAGAGAGAATAAATATATGTTTTGAGTAATCTGAATTCTGAAATCAAATCGGTTCTTCCTTAACTAGGCTCTGATACCATGTTAAAGATGATTAGATTTATTACAAGTCTGAATTCTCTGTATATTAATTTCTTGGCTCCTGAATACTATGCTTATTGTCTAATATTTTCTTTTTCCATGTTGCAATCATAATATGGATAATTTTATACTTATCAAATATAAGAATGATGCATAAACATTATTAAGAAATATAAGTTATTGAATACACAAATCTATATCTGATTTAGTGCTCGATCTCCAAGAGGCTTTCATTAAAGAAATATATGAACCAAGAGGAAAACAAGAATTCATTAGTGAAAGCATATTGGAGATCAAGCATTAAATTAGATTTATATTTGTGTATTCAATATTTCTTAATATTGTTTATGTGTCATTCTTGTGTCTGTCTATGGGCGTGCATGGAGGCATGTAAATGAGTGGACATGTCTCCACAAAGTAAAGGCATGTCTGCTCATTACCATGCCTTTTCCTAGGCACCGACTACAGTGCACCATATTTGCACCGGCAACCAGATGCCTTCCCTATACCCATACATACGCATGTAGCATAATGTACTGTATCAATCAAATTGTGCAACAGTTAATATGAGTTTTGTAGCAAAAATGTGTAAAGTGTAGTGCATATTGTTTTGATGATTTTGTTTTAATGAATAATTTTTTAGATATTATAATTGTATTTAAAACAACAATATGTAATAATTAAATACATTTTAAATGACTTTAAAAAAATTATATTTATATTTTCATAATTTCTAAGTTTAAATTGTAAATTGATAAATTTGATTTTTTTTAATTTCTAGATTAAATGATTTTTTAAATAAAATAAATATGTAATTTGATATTATGTAATGATATAGGTTGTCTTAGGGAGAAAAATGATTCAAATTTAAAATACTCTTTTGAAATTTATGTTTTAATAGTTTTAAATTTAAAAATTAATATTTTCTAAAGTACTTTACTAATAATGTATTTGTATATTTTTTATATTATTATATTTTAATATTATTATATTTTTTATATTATAAATATTTTTAATCAATTGTTTATATTAATTCTTAGATTGAATAATTTGAGAGAATATATATGAATAAATTAATTATTTTTAAGTTTTTTTTATTTTTACTTGAACTTTTCACTAGCAAAAATAAGATATAACTCTTCAAAAAAAAAATTCACAATTTACTTTAAGAATGAGAATATAAAAAATATTAACACTAATTAATTAATAAAACTATTATTAAAAAATATTAACTATATTTAGTAATTAGTAAGTTATCATGACAAATTACCACCACCATGATATAATCTCATAAGATATCATTTATAAATTTATTTATAATTACTAATTACGCCAAGAGGTGTTTTATACAATGGCAGCACAAATGCACGATAGGAGAATATGCCAAGATTTCTTGTCAATAAAAAAGAAAAGGGAGCAATTACAAACTTGTAAATTAAATATAAAATTATTAAATCATAAAATAGAAAAGCATTCTCGAAATAATAGGAAGCCAAATGGAGGCCGAAATAATAGACTTGAAAAATTAGGACTGGAAAAATAGGGACCCAAAAATATGCTCCCAAAAAATAGGACCTGAAAAAATTGAGCCAAAATAATTTTAATATGATTTTTTTTTTGTTAAATATAATTTTGCATGCACATTCATGCTTATTATTTGTGGGGAGTAGGAAAATTTGAAACAAATTCATGGAATGTGAAGAGACGTCCATTGGGGGATATGAGGAACCTCTCACAAGTTATAAAACAAAGGCTCCTCATGTCATTTTCATTTTATGTTTTTGCAGGAAGAAAGAGGTGGAGATTATTGGAGGATTGGATTGGAGTTTTGAATTAGAGTAATTTTTTTGCAACTAACATTTCTATTTTTTATTTAGATTCAAATGTAGATGTAAATTGAGATTCAAAATTAGTTATAATATTCTACTTTGATTTAAATTTCAATTTTAATTACTTTCATTTAGATTTAGAATTCTATTCAAAATTGTTTAGGCTTGCATTTAATAGTTTAGTCTTGCATGTTTGATTTAGATTTAGATTTGCATTCAAAATCTATTTGATTTATATATTCTATAATACTTTTTATTTGCATATTTTAAAAGTGCATGTTTCAAATTAGTTTTAGATTTGCATGTTTCATTTTAGTTTTAGATTTGCATATTTCAAAATAGTTTTGGTTTGCATGTTTTAGATTTGAATGTTTCATAATAGTTTTACATTTGCATGTTTCAAAGTATTTATATTTTCATATTTCAAATTATAATTTTATCATTAATGTGGATGACAATGCCACCATATCAATACAATTTGTATTTTATTAAAGTTAATGATTTATTTAAAGTAGATGAATCATATATTTAGTATATATTTATCATTATGAATTATAAAATAAACAAAAATTTCTCAAAATAATATTAAGCCAAATGGATGCCGAAATAATAGGGCCCAAAAAAAAGGGCCAAAAAATAAGACTTGAAATATAGGGCCAAAAAAAAGGAACCAAAAAAATAAGGCTTAAAAAATGAAACCCAAAAAAATAGGGCTCAAATAATTTCATTAATTTTTTAAATATAAAACTATTTCTTTTTGTTAAATATATTTTTGCATGCACATTCAATATGCTTATTTTTTGTGGGGAGTGGGGGAATTTGAAACAAATTCATAGAATGTCAAAAGACATCTATTGGGGAATATGAGGAGTCTCTCATAGGTTATAAAACAAATGCTCCTCATTTCATTTTCATTTTGTGTTTTTATAGGGAGGGAGAGGTGGAGATTATTGGAGCAAATTAGAGTTTTTGAAGAGGAGTAGATTAAAGTTTTGGAATAATTTTTGCATGTGAGATTTCTATTTTTATTTTAGTTTTGCATTTAGATTTAGATTTAGTTTCAAAATTAGTTATAATATTCTCCTTTGATTTAGATTTCAATTTCAATAAGTTTCATATAGTTTAGCCTTGTATGTTTGATTTAGATTTAGAATTCAAATTGATTCAAAATCTATTTGATATAGATATTTGATAATACATTTCATTTGCACATTTTTAATGTGCTTGTTTCAATTTAATTTTACATTTCCATGTTTCATATGAGTTTTAGATTTGCATATTTCAAAATATTTATATTTTTTTATGTTTCATAATTAAATTTTATCATTGATGTGGATGGCAAGGTTGCCTTATCAATAACATATGTATTTTATTAAAGTTAATGATTAATTTAAAATAAATGAATCATACATTTAGTTTATATTTTGTCATTATTTAATTAGATTATGTATGTGTTTTATTTAAATATTTTTCATAGGATATATAGATTTTTATTAATATTTATGTTTGTAATATTTGAAAAGTGGAAGGAAATGCCACCATATTTCAAACATTACAATCTAACTATTTCATTTGAAATAGTTTTGATTTTTATTTATGTTATTTTGAATATTATTCATTTGAAATAATTTATGTTAACTATTAATACTTTTTCATTCTGATTTTTTCTATATGTTGCTTTTTTTTATAAGTTTGTAGGTTACTATTTGAGTTATGAATGCCTTGAACAGAGAATCAAACATTATTTGATACTAGCCTGACTACTTCAATGACCTTAAATGATTTTTTTGAGACCGAGTTTGACAAATGCCTAAAAATAATTAAAGAGACATGCACAACTATAATTAAAGTTGTGGAGGACACAATATTTCCAATTGACTATGTTGAGGAAATGGAAGTAATGCATATGGAAGATGCATACAAATTCCTATGTGACACATCTATAAAAGTGGATGGGTTTCCCTCAATGATGAAAGAAGTCTTTCACAATCATTGTTCAAATAAAGGTCACAAAAGAATCTCAATCATTGAACAATGTGACATGTATTTACACCATTACAAAGATATATTGTTGTATATAGTTCATTCTTGTCTCCAGTTTCAAAATTTTACTTCTAATTAGTTGTATTGGTAGTTTTGTTTCCCTATTGTTCTATGTAACTTTCATGAAGAAGAGAACAAGAAAGAATAAATTTATTGTTGTACATAACATTTATTTAATGGATGTGGCTAATAATTATGTTAATTAAGAAAGAAAATCATAAGTCTAAATAGATGTCCTTAATGATAGGCATATTTATTGATTACAATTCTTACTCATTGCAATAATAATTGCATTAGCATTATTAAAAATTCAACAATATATAATGTTCTCACATCATCATGGAGAAACAATTTCCATAAAATTGATTCTTATATATTCTTTCACACTTTTTACATCATCTAAATTGTTGTGTTGGGACTTATAATTTCCCTTTCATGAATTAATTCTTTTTCACTATTCAAGTCATTTGTATAACATATATCCCAAATTTGACCATAGTTGTACTCGAAATACTCCAACACTACACCTAAATCTCATACTTCCCTTAACCATGTCCCTTATTTTAGTGTAACATTTAAGTTTTTAACCACTTATTAACCCTAACCATAACACCAAGTGTCATATAAATGAAATTGTAAACCTTGGATCCTAACTCTAACTCTTACTCTGTATATGACTATACTAATCATTTAGTAAATTATATACCTTAACCTAACCCTTTATGTATTAGTAACTAGAAATAATATTATAATTTTTATAAGTGGGAATATATATATATATATATAGAGAGAGAGAGAGAGAGAGATGTTTTCTATAGAGAGAGATATATTAGAAATAAGGAAAGCAATAGTCATATGATGGTGTATCGAGAGAGAGAGAGAGAGAGAGAGATTAGGGGTATATCTAGAGAGCATAGAGGGAGAGAGAGATTAGGAGTATCTAGAGAGCAGGGTGAGAGAGATAAGGGGGTGTCTCTAGAGATTAGAGAGAGGGATTAGGGGGCGTATTGAGAGAGAGAGAGAGAGAGAGAGAGAGAGAGAGAGAGAGAGAGAGAGAGAGAGAGAGATTAGAGGGTGTATTTAGACAGTGGAGGGAGATATTAATGGGTGGAGGGAGATATTAATGGGTGTAGAGAGAGGGAGGGATTACATTATTAAAAAGGTTAATAACTTGTATCACAATAGCACTAATCATGGGCACTATAATAGAACTAGCCCACAATAAAATTTAACTTGTCAGTTATCCTAACACTAAGGAAAAGTGTGATAATAGCACTAACATTAGCTATAATATGATTAGTAACCCAAAAATAACCTTAACCATAATAATAACACAAAACCTAATTCTAACTCTAACTCTAACTCTAACTCTAACCCTAATTCAAATTCTATTTCTAACTCTAACCCTAACTCTAACTCTAACTCTAACTCTAATTTTACCCCTAACCCTAACCTTAACCCTTTATAACCCTAACTCTAATCCAAATTCTAACCTTAACCCTAATTCTAGCTCTAACCCTAAGCCTTACTATAACTCTAATCCTAACTCTAATTCTTACTATAATGCTAATTCTAACCCTAAACCTAACCCTAATTTAAACCCATATTCTAACTCTAACTCTAATTATAATCCTAACCCTAACACTAACCCTAAGCCTAACCCTAAGTCTAACCCTAACCCTACACCTAATCCTAACCCTAACACTATATATAACGCTAATCCTAACCCTAACACTGTATGTAACTCTACCTCTAACCCTCCCTAATTCTAATCCTAACCCCAACCCTAATTCTAACCCTAACCATAAATCTAACCCTAACTCCAACCCTAACCGTAAATCTATCCCTAACCCTATCTCCAACTTTAACTTTAACTCTAACTTGATCCCTAACTCAAACTCTAATTCTAACCCTAACCCTAACCCTAGCCTCAATTCTAGCCCCAATTCTAACCCTAACTATAACCCTAACTATAACTCTAACACTAACACTACACTAACACTAACATTAACACTAATTGTAACCCTAACCCTAATAGTAAAACTAACTCTAATTGTAACCCTTGTGCTAATCCTAACCCTAACCCTAATTCTAACCCTAACTCTAACTCTAACTCTAATTCTAACTCTAACTTTAACTATAAATCAAACTCTAACTCTAAATCTAACCCTAACCCTAACCCTAACCCTAATTCTAACCCTAACTGTATTTATAACCCTAATTATAGTCTTAACCCTAATTCTTACCCTTACCCTAACCCTAACTCTAACTCAATATGTAACCCTAATTATATTTGTAACCCTAATTCTAACCCTAACTCTAATCCTAACTCTAACTCTAATTGTAACTCAAATTCTACCCCTAACCCTAACCTTAACCTATATAACCCTAACTCTATCCCTAATTCTAACCCTAACCCCAATTCTATCCCTAACCCTAACCTAATTCTAACCCTAACCATAACTCTAATCCTAACTCTAACCCTAACTCTAACTCTAGCTTTAATTCTCACCCTAACCCTAACCCTAACACTTATTCTAACCCTAACTCTAATGTTAATTCTAATCCTAACCCTAATTATAACCCTAACTTTGACTCTAACCCTAACTCTAACTTTATCTCTAATTCTAACCCCACCCCTAATTCTAACCCTAACTCTAACTCTAACTCTAACTCATTGTAACCCTAACCCTAATATTAATCCTAACCCTAACTCTAACTATAAACCTACCCCTAATCCTAACCCTAACACTATATATAATTCTAACTCTAATCCTAACCCTAATTCTAATCCTAATCCCAACCCTAAATCTAACCAGGTCATTTCAACCCTAACCCTAAATCTAACCCTAACCCCAACTCTATCTCTAACTTTAGCTCTAACTCTAACTTGAACCCTAACTCTAACTCTAATTCTAACCCTAACCCTAACCCTAATCCTATCCCCAATTCTAACCCTAACTCTAACTCTAATTCTTACTCTTATACTAACACTAACACTACCTCTAATTTTAACTCTAATTGTAGCCCTAACCCTAATGCTAACCCTAACCCTAACCCTAACACTAACTCTAACCCTAACTCTAACCCTAATTCTAATCGTAACCTTAATTCTAACCATAAATATAACCCTAACCCTTATTCTAACTCTAATTATAGATATAACTTTAACTCTAAATCTAACTCTAACTTTAACTCTAACCCTAACTCTTATTCTAACCCTAACCCTAACACTAACTGTATTTGTATCCCTAATTATCCTAACTCTTAACTCTAATTCTAAACCTAACCCTAACCCTAAACCTAACTTTAACCCTAAACATAACTCTAACCCTGACCCTAAGTCTACCTCTAATAGTAGACCTAACCCTAACAATAACCCTAAATCTAACCATAACTAATGCAAACCCTATCCCTCACCCTAATTTTAATCATAATGCTAACCCTAACTCTAACTCTAACCCTAACCCTAACATTAACACTAACCTTAACCATAAACATTAATCTACTCCTAACTCTAACCCTATATCTAACTCTACCATAATTGGACTCTAACCATAATCCTAACCCTAACTTTAATCTTGGCTCAAAACCTAACCCTAATCGTAACTCTAACCTTAACCCTAACTCAAACCCTAACCCTAGCCCTAGCCCTACTAACCCTAACCCTAACCCTAACCTTAACCATGAGCGTAACTCTAACCCTAACCTTAACCATAAACATAACTCTATCCCTAACTCTAACCCTAAATCTAACTCTACCATAATTGGACTCTAATCCTAACCCTAACTTTAATCCTGACTCAAACCCTAACTCTAATCTTAACCCTAACTCAAACCTAACCCTAACCCTAACTCTAACCCTAACCCTAGCCCTACAATAACCCTAACCCTAACTATAACCATAACTCTAACCCTAACCTCAACCATGAGTATAACTCTAATTCTAACCTTAACCATAAACATAACTCTACCGCTAACTCTAACCCTAAATCTAACTCTACCATAATTGGACTCTAACCCTAACCCTAACCCTAACTTAATTCTTGACTCAAACCCTAACCCTAACTCTAACCTTAACCCTGACTCAAACCCTAACCCTAGCCTTACTATAACCCTAACAATAACTCTAACCCTAACCTAACCCTAACCATAACTCTAACCCTAATCTTAACCCTGACCCAAACCCCAACCCTAACCCTAGCCCTACAATAACCCTAACCCTAACTATAACCATAACTCTAACCCTAACCTTAACCATGAGTATAACTCTAATACAACCTTAACCACAAACCTAATTCTAACCCTAAATCTAACTCTACCATAATTGGACTCTAACCCTAACCTTAACCCTAACCCTAACTTTAATCCTGACTCAAACCCTAACTCTAACTCTAACCTTAACCCTGACTCAAACCTTAACCCTAGCCTTACTATAACCTTAACCATAACCCGAACCATAACTCTAACCCTAACCTTAACCATGACCATTCTAATCTGAACCTTAACCATAACTCTAACAATAACCATAACCATAACTCTAATCCTAACCTTAACCATAACTCAAACCCCAACCCTAACTCCAACCCTAACCCTAATGCTAACCCTTACCCTAATTCTATCCCTAAGGTTAACATTAACTATAATGATAACTTTGTCCCTAACTATATATCTATGTTTGACTATAACATTTTACATTACAATATCCCAAAAATAATTTTTTTTTTAATCTAAATTAAACTCCATATATTAAATTTAAAAAAATGTTTTGAAGCATAATTTTATAGTAACTTTATACAACTCTAATTAAAAATTAATTAACAATTTTATAATAACCTTATCAAAATATAAATTAATGTAAATGTTTTTCCTATTGCTCCACGATTGCCACTAGCTTATATATACCTATAGGCACCTTAAGAATGACTACTCCCAACATAATATATATAGGTATATATAAGCTAGTTACAAGCCCTATTCTAACATGATGATTTTCATTTTTACTAAAGTAATGGATTGTGAAAAAGAAGTTTTTTAAAATACTAGTTTGTAAAAAGAATAATTTTTAAAAAATTATTATTTCAATTATTAATATGAGAAATAAAAATATATTATTGTATAAAAGTACTTATGTAAAAAACATATTACATATTTATTTTATTTTAAAAAAATCATTTAATTCAGAAATTAAAAAAACCAAATTTATCAATTTACAATTTAAACTTAGAAATTATAAAAATTTAAATTTGAATTTTTAAAAAATCATTTAAAATAATTAATTCCTTTAAATATGTTAAATTATTATACAATTTGTATTGTTGTGTTAAATACAATTATAACATCTAATTTTCCCTAAGAACTTAGTAATTTTTATTTTTTTTAAATCATTAAAACAATGTATGCTACACTCTACACATTTTTGCTACAAAACTTTTGATTGATACGTTAGTGATTTGATTGATATGGTACATTATGTTGCATGCGTATGTATGGGTATAGGGAAGGCATCCGGCCGCCGGTGCAAATATGTTGCATCGTAGCCAGTGCCCTTTTCCGGAGTGTCATTTCATTACCAAATATCACTAGACAGGGTTTACACATTAATTTACATTTGTGTGTAGATAACACAATCAATGATCTTCGAAGGTAATAATATCAGACATCATATGATTGTGATCTCTGCAGTATCGATCATGACATTATTGATATGCAATGGCTAAAGGGTAAACTATTTTGTTTACCCTTGCCACTATGTCTAGCCTGTACCCTTCCTTGCTGTCAGTGCAAATGTACCCTGCCATGTACTTTGACAGAGCGTCTATCCCCCTACACGTCATGTTGCCATGTACACTCCCGCGATTGTCGAAATGCCTTTCAACAATACGCTTTTATTTTTCAACTCCTTACAACTTGATCTCATAAATGAGTTTTAGCTGTTGCCAACTTGGCAATTTATTTCAACCAAGATCGCACCAATGGCTGCAAGACAAGATTTTCACACCATGAAATAAATGACACACCCACTAAAGCCCTGTATTAAAAAAATAAGCAAGAAGCTTCTACATTTCCACAACAAAATAAGTGAGAAGCTTTATTTAATCACAAAAACATTAATAAGTTTGTTCTTCCTTTCCTTACTTTTTTATATGTGGACAAGGAACATATTGTTTTGGTTGTTAAATCTATAACCCTTGCTTGGATCTGTTGTAATCAGTGGCCATGACTAGCAAACCATCTACCTCCCCACTCTTCACTAGGCAAAAGGTATGCAAGTTCTACTCTATGCTCAGTTTTGCTTTGATTTTCTACTCTATTTAGGTTTTTTAAAGAAAAATGAATGTCGATAGATAAATTGTTATAGAAATCCTTAGTAATAAATTGCCTTCTGTTCTCGTTGCCTATTGTTGGAGGATTGTGCTATCAATATATGCAATTTTCTAATTATAATCATAATAGACGATAAACTTCACAACCTTCTAAATGTCCTGTTTTAGATTTTAAACAATCAACCTTCCAAATGTCCTGATTTAGATTTTAAACAATCTGGAGATTATGATGATAAAGGTAAAGAAGGTTCATTTCATTTAAATAGTATGAAGTGAGAATAGCTAAAGTTAATACATTTTGTTTGTCATGGAAATCAAGGAGTTGGTGTAGACAAACATGACAAAAAGTAGGTTAGCTCATTTCTAAATCTATAATATTTTAAAGAACAAATTAACTTTTTTGAATTAATATGTTATTTTAATTTGTGTCATTTAGATTCAAAAAATTGTTTAAATTGTTCATGTGGGTACATTTGCACCGACGGTAAGGCAGGGTACAGGTTACGCATAGCGGCAAGGGTAAACAAAATAGTTTACCCTTTAGCCATTGCCTTATTGATATTATTTGTGAAACAAGAAATAATAATGATCTGCAATATTAAATATAGATCGCCTTATACTTGTATTTTAATCAGGTAGATGGATGATAATCAATATTCAAATATTAGATCAAAATTATGATATTATTTCAAACAATTATATATATATAAGTATTGATTAAACCAAAATTATCATATTCAAAAATTCATGACCACAACACATGAAAGAATTTCATATAATAGATTATCGGCTAAATAAATTGGTCTCTTTCTTCTTTTACAATGTTTTGCCGAATGGATTTGGATGCTGTAGGCTTAAATCTCTAATTTCCACACTACTCAAGAAGGGCAATTGCCATGGTGGCCAGGGTTAAAAAAATTGCTCTTTCATAGCTCCAATTTTGGTATGGGCAGGGAGTATGCTCGCAAAAATTATGGGATTTTGATTTACCCGGTCATCTAATGCCATTCAAACAACTCCATTTTGTGCATATCCTCGGATCATCGGAGTCCACATGAACACGTTCTTTAAGGCATTTTGTCAAACAAGTCTCATACCTTCTCTCTGCTTCCACATTTTGCACATATACAGGTTTGCAGTATTTGAAGATTTGCAGTGCACTTGCCCAGTTGCATGCCAGCCAGGAATCCCAAATAGAATATTAGACCACTGGTAAATCAGCAAATGCCATTTTGTACAGAGATCATAGACATTAGTGGTTCAAAAATATCAAAATTGGCTTAAAACAGTGTCGTTCCGACCGCTGGTGTGTTTACTCCCATTTGCCCATTTGTAATGGAGATGAGAACATGGTAGGGCGAAATGGGCAGCAAGGGCAGACCCTTTCATCTTGATCTGGAACATTAGAAGACAACTCTGGCTCCCTCGATCTGATTAAGATGCTGAAAGAACTGGTGATGCTGCTGTAGCTAAGCAACTGGATCCACTCAGCAAGCTACTAGAGAAACTGAACATACCCACCATCAACATTCTAAAATTGCTTTAATTCGACCAAAAAATTAACTATTTTGGGTTTTTCCCATTTGAAAAGGTGAACAAATTAAGGACCATGATATCTTTATGGGCCAATGTGGAGTATGTATTCATGTATTACACAAATACTGTGCCTCCACTTCAGTTACTTGGTAAAACGGGTTCAAAGATGCTACCAAAAGGCTCAATCAAGCAGATTGGAACTATTTGATTGCACATGTTCATTCTTGAGTGCTTTCGCCTGTTGCAGAATTGTGATGTCCCCAGAGTGGGCCCCTAACGGAAGGTGACGTAGGTCTGTCCGTGCGGTTTGTCGCTACCACGTGTCCGGGGTCCTCGCTAGCAAGGCTATCCTGGGGTTGCCCCCTTAACGCGGGGAGGTGCAGATCGTAGTTAGTAACCGTTGCACCAAAAGCCCGGACTGTTAGTAAACGGCACATCGTAGTTAGTAATCGTTGCACCAAAAGCCCGGACTGTTAGTAAACGGCACCTCCCCGCGTTAAGGGGGCAACCCCAGGATAGCCTTGCTAGCGAGGACCCTGGACACGTGGTAGCGACAAACCGCATGGACAGACCTATGTCACCTTCCGTTAGGGGCCCACTCTGGGGACATCACAAGAATAGTATTGATATTTTTATTTGGGCGAAGCTTAGCTGCCAACATTCTTTTCTCAAATCCATCAGCAGGAACGTGTGCATTCAAGTAAGCTTGCAAAAGGCACTCATATGATTGCATCCGTCGATAGCCAGTTTTAATCAAACAATCAAAGATCTTTTCCGCATTTGCAATATCTCCTTTTTCTGCATATTTATCTAATATTGCAATGAATGTCTTATAATATGGCTTTACTTGTTTCTGCTTACAAACTTTTAACAGGAAAGCATCTGCCTCTTCTACAGCACCTGATTTGAGATAGATTTTAACTGTTGCCTCACAAATATTTGGTTCAAACATGAACCAGTTGTTATCAAACATACGGCTTACAAATTCCTTTGCTTTGAGAAACAAATTATGGCCTGCATATACATCAAGAAGTGCATAATAAGCAATTGGTGATGCCACTCTCATCCCAGAATTTAGCATTTTCTCAAACGTACTTTCTGCCTTCTCAGTTTCGCCCAGCTTTGCCCAAGCACGGATCCCAGCAGTATAGTAAGAACTTGAAATCTGAGGAAGAGAATTAATTGCATTCCAAACTCTTTCTACCTCACTTGGTTTACCAATATCTGCATATAAAAGAAGAAGAACTTTCAGATGATAACCCCAACCTTTGACAGTATTATCTTCCAGATTTCTTATGAAGGCTTCTGCCTTTTCCAAATACCCAGCACGGATATAACTTCTTGCAACTGCAGCCAGACTTGCAGAGTGGTATGTCTGTATACCTTCTGCTTTCATAGTCTCAAGAATTTGTTCCATGACAACAATATCACCCACAAAACCCTTATCATGTAGCAGAAGATTATATGTAAATAAATTAGGTTTTACACTTTCATTTTCCATCATTTTTAATAAATTAGAGATTTTGCTCTTGTCAGTTCGAAGATAAACCCGCAGCATAGCATTATAGTCAAATGTGCAATGGGTAAACCCTGCATTCTTCATTTTGTTGAAAATCTCCTCAGCTTTTTTGGCATATTTCGTACATGAAAAGTTCAGCAAACGGGCTTGGTAAACTTTATATCCTCTCATTTCAGATGGTATGGTCTCATAATACTTCTCAGCTTTAGAAATGCCATTTAGCCTGAAAATCAAATCCATACGAACTGCATGATCACTGTCATTGAACACAGAATACTCTTTTGCCCACGACCAATTTGAAACCTGAATATAATCAAAAAGTGTGTGGAGGGATTAGTTAGCATTACAGCATTCTAAAAAACAGTAATTTGTCCTTGCTTATACAATTACATACAAGGCATATACATTTCCTGCAAATTGTGAGATTGTAATATCTTTACTTACCCACTATTTAATCCCACGCAACGGAAGAAAATGAAAAAGTATGTAACAATATAAAATAGTTAAACTCAATGATTTTGAGTTATTGGATAGCTATGGCAATGTGAATAGGTTTCTTTAATTACCAAAACACAATGGACTGACAAGGCATGCTAGTAAGCTCTACAAACATAGCTGCAAGAATATCAGATTTTTCCAACACATAGTAGCATCTGTGACCACGGCCTATATCACAATAAAAGAGGACATGAAACCAAGATTTCGATATCATTGTAGATCAAGTGGTGCTACTGCCCTGAGAACAAAATATTTAATATTTAATATTTAATATTTCTGGGTATATTCTGTTTGTACCCTTTGATATGTGACAGAAAGATTGGCAACCTCAATAGCACAATGACTGAAGACTACAAACGGAATTTAAAGGCATAAACACAAACATCCCAGACTACTATGAACTCACGCCAGTAAAACAGAAATATCCTCAGAGTAAAAAGCACTGCATACCATGAAAGTAGAAGGTTACCTTATGTGTCCAGTAACATTCCTCAACAACGAAACCTGCATATCCTAATCATCAAAGCATTCCACTCGTGATAGGTGTGCATTGCTATAAAACAGCTAAACGTTGGAATTATTTTGTGGAGTTCAGTCAATAGCCACACTCATAGGAGAAAATATCCACTAAGTTTAGGCCATCATTTAGCTTATATGTCACATTCAAAGGCTTACAGAGTTTCCATGCATGGCCGTGTAGACTATGTTTAATTGGAAAATCCAAAAACTAACATTCTGGTCTGAGATGAGTGAGAAATATTTTAGGATCAGGAGCCCCAGCCTGTCACAGAAGTGTGAGACAGAAGCATGACAGTGCCGGCTTGAGATAATTCAGGAAAATTTTGTGTCAAATGACAGACCAAGAGTTCCAATCCTTCTCAAAACTCAATTTATAGTTTGGGCTCTGATTCCAGAAACCTTGTAGCAGAAGAAGACAGAATGCTTTAAAAATATGACTAATCTACAGGGTTATAGCTCTGAAACTTTGGGTTAAAGATTAGAGTTGAATGAAACGCTTTAAACCAATAAATAACCATTTTAAAGTTGTTCACAAACCTAAAACCAAGAAAGCGCATATGGCCAGTCTACACGGTTAAAACTAATGAATTTTGCCTTACTTTCTCAACAAAAGTTTACAGATAAACAATAACTCTAACACCAGGAAAGAACATTCCACCATTTGACAGGGTTAAAAATTCTGAACTTGGATCAGTTTTTTTTCCAAAAGAAGAGTGAATGTTTAACAAAACCCCTAAAACAGGAAAGCACATAATACATTTTGCAGGATTCAGACTCCTAAAATTTGACCATTTTATTTTTTACAATGTACGATAAGGCAGAACAAAACCCCCAAAACCAGGAAAGCATATAGGAATATTTTAAAACGCTAAAGCTCCTAAAATTAGACATTCTTTCATTCTTTTAAAGAAAAAATAATGTTGAATGAAACACTCAAGACCAGGAAAGCCAAGAATGATACTAGACATCGACCTGGAGGGCTCGTCCGTACATTTTGCGCCTTTTAAGCTGCCAGATGATGTTCTTAGCTTCTTCTTTGTCAAAGTCATTCCCATCTTCAACCCATTTATCAATTACAGCAGGCACGCCTTTGTAACTACACTTAAAAATACATTCAAGCAACCTTTTAGACGGTTCGTCTCCTTCACCTCTACCTTCTGATAAATGAGAATCAACCTGATCTTCTCCTTCTGAGACCTCGCCTTCTGGATCCAAAGCTAAAACCTCTGTACTGTCGATGTCTGCCAACGAAGATTCTTCAGGGGGCACATCTAGCACAGAAAAACTTTCACTTTCATCTTTATTCTCCTTTATCTTCAGCACTCTGCCCGTAACCTGTGATGCGAACCCGCGAGCAATCCCCGTATAAACGGTAAAGGATATGTTCCGGTCAATAATGCAACCGTGTACCTGGTTAGAATCCTCGCCTAAGGGTTGGTTGCACTTATAGCTGCTCAGCAAAGTTGCAGCAGATCTCAATGCATTGAAATGCTCACAACAATTCCTGCAATTAACGAGTAAATGTATCAAAAAAAGGGGAAAGGAAAATAAAGAGTCTGATTTTCCGGGTTTGTATTCACATTTTCACTGTATGCAAGAAACATCTGCACATACTTACTTGACCTGATTTGTTGATCTTCGTAACGCCCACATGATCATCAGAATGGAACAGAACACATACGGATTGCTCTTAAACCATGCACCCTGCACCGAATCCTTAAAGCCTCAAACCCTTCATTAATGCCTCGTCTCTGTATGTGTAAGATCTTCGGACTCATTTTTTCAACCACTCTTTGTAGTTGATTTTTAAACTAGCATACTTCAAATGTTAATTAAATTATGTAAGATAAGGGGATCGATATCTAATTTGAAGATATGATTTTGTTTTTGAATTATATAGTTAACCAAGGGGGCAGGCCCTTACAACAGTCAAACTGGTCAACATGGAGCAAGATAACCACCAAACAAAATTGCCTTCTAATACTTACAATCACAAAAACATTAACCAGATAGATGAAAATACGAGTCTTAGCAGGTATTAAGCTACTATTGCTTGTACAATAACAACATAAATTAGAAAAGTTTTTAAACAATGGGACAACCGCCTTAAAATTATCAAAGTTCATAAACTAGCAAATAATAAACATAAGGAAAAAAGAAGAAACAACCATAATTGGGCTTCTTGTCATCCTTCCCCTTGAGGAGGATTTTAGCCCAGTCCTCAGCGAGGAAGTCGAATAACATTCTAGAATCCTCATTAATTTGATCACCTTTCTAGTTGTCCTTCAGCAGGTGCAAGGTGGTAGTTGCAACGTGAGTGACCTTAATAGTGAACTTGTTCAAAAGTCTCACTAATTCCTCCAAGGCATAGACTCTCTCCCTCAGCTCTTTATCAAACAGTTTCTAGGCCTCTGTGGGGGTCTCTTACATACCATGTTGGTTACTATCCACCTGATCCTCATCAATTTCCTACAAAATCTGTAGGTTAGGAAAATCATTGTTTATGGTTGTAACCTTAATCAGTGAGGACACTGTCATGGGGGAGGGCTCTCTTTCCACCATGTAAGGGAATTGATCCCGCATGAGGTCCACGCACCCCAGTGCAATGGAATTTGACACATGAGTCTTCTCTTTCCCACCTCTAGTCACACCTCCTGAACCAAACATTAAGGAGTTTGAGACCTCCACCTCCTCCCCCTTCATATTCCCCCAGCAAAGTTTGAGGTCTTCTGTTTAACTCTTTGCTTAGGGTGGCTCATCTCTTCTGAATTAGAATCATCCTCCTACGAGGCCCCAGACCTCAACTTCCTTTTTGCATTGGACTTAGCAATTCTCCTGGACCTCCTCCTACCATTTCTCCCCTCATCCTCGAAGTCCTCCAACTCTTTCTCCTTACTTTTCTTCTTCCTCTCCATAGGGGACCCACTATGGGAAGGCTAGGGGGTGGGAGCTCTGGGTCTAGTAATTATGAGCAGGATTTGGTGGGGACAGGGGCTAGGGAGAGTAGGGATATCCACCTCGACAATTCTGAGGGGTAGCAGAGCAAGGTGAAATTGATAAAGGTGAAACATCAACCCTTGATAGAGAATGGTATAGTTCACCCCCTTCCTCATTTTCTCCTTAACATCGGCAACCGTATCAATCAAATCATGTAACAAAAAAAATGGGATAGAAATGTGATCACGGTGACGGAAATGGTTCAGAAGAGGAAAATGACAATAATAGCAGACACCATACCTTCCTTCAAGCATTAAATACTTCATCCACACCAAGTAGACTTCATTCCAATGCTTCGGGAGCTTTTCCCTCATAAACCCTCTCCTATGATGAATGGGTTCTTCACCTTCTAGAAAAAAAACGATTTAGGCTTGCCTCATCAGCAACCCTAATCATCTTTTGCCGCTTCCTCCCCTTCATAGCAAAGCTTGTAATCACAGAGATAACTTCCTCATAAATATGGAACGAAATACCATTCATATTAACCTTTCTATCCTCCCATGAGTTAATGAATTGCAGAGAACAACTTTCATCATAACCATTCAGTGCCTTCATAAAAGGGATAAACCCTCCCTCTTTGAGCATATACCAAACCAACGATTTATGAGAGTTGTCCTCCACCATCAAAGGTTCAATGCACAAAAGATCACCACCCATATTAGCAACTTCCACTAGAATTTTCTTTGTTTTCAAAAACTAGAGGCAATTTCTAACGATGTAGTCACACTTAGGCGAAAAAAATGGTGGCTTTAAGTATTCATAAAGGCCTTTATTGTTATGAATAGTCACGTCACATATATGTTGACTTGTCACTGTCTCATGTCGTCGCCCTAATTCCAATTTTTTCCATCATTCCCAATACACCCAAACCTTTTAAAATTTGAACTTTTACTTAGCACTAAGTACAAGAACATGCATAAGAAAATCATTAGAAATACACTTGTATCATTCTTTAATATCCTCTCCCTTTCGAAAGATGCGAGATAATTATCACACTACCCTTTTGTTCATGCCTTGCCATTTGTCCTCTACGACGCCTCCCCTTCTACCCATTCAGTAGTGTGTTGCCATCATTAATTGAATTTAAAGCCTCCCAACTAAACTTAGTCATGATTTAATGTCTTTGTTCACTAAGAGTCTTACCAAGTTTGGTAAGACTCCCAAATCTTTCTAGCACCATAGACCTTGTACTTTCAGTCCTATCGTCGATTTCCCTCTTGAAAAATATGGTGCAACTCGAGTCTCTTTAGGATGTTCAATAAATGCTTGATATCTTCCACAACCCTTTTGATTTCCCAACCTTCGTTTGTGATGCCTTTCACAGTGTCAATTATTATTTTTGAGTCACCTTCAATCTCTGCATTCTCCCATCCAACATTGATTACCAATTTTAAGCCCCATATCAAAGCCATTGTTTTCGCCACATTATCCGAGGCTTTCCCCAGGTGTCCTACATAAGCCAAAAGTATTCTGCCCTCCCTATCTTTGACTATACCACCTCTTGCAGATCCCTCCTTCCTTGTCGCTCCATCAAAATTAAGTATAACCCATCTCTCCTTAAGTACTGGTCTCCATCTTGTCCTTTTCCTAGCAAGTTGCTTGGAATTATCAATCTCGAAGAATCCGTCATCTAAATTTTAGTTTTTGGCAATCCTTTGTTCCTTTTGATTGGGGGGGATCATTGGTTTTTTCCACTTGCAACTTTTCATATTTTCCACCAAAAGCTTGCAAATAATATCAGTAACAATCTCCTCACCTCTCTTCATTTATGAACGCCCTATTGTTTCTTTCCTTCCAAATGCCCTAGCAAACATGGGGGGGATAACTTTTCACATTTGGATAAGGAAGGGGTGAGTGAACTAGCATTGCCAACTCTCGACAAATTGGTCCATCCCAAAATTAAACACCCAAACCATATCCAGTGCTTGTAGCAGCCTACCCCATATGTTGATGGCATAATTACACTCCAAGAACAAATGAGGGATATTCTCCTCTGCTCCCTTACAAAGGTAGCATCTGTTGGGTATTTGGAATCCCCTTTTCCTTAGGTTATCAATGGTAAGGATCTTCCCATGCATGAGGTCCACCAAGAAATATTTACTTTTGAGATCAAATGGCTAAACCAAACTTTCCCCCAGTATTTAGGCACTAATTCCTTTTCAAAAATTAATTTATAGGCAAAACTGACGGTGAAACCCCCATTGTGGTTGCCTTCCAAATAAAGGTATAATTTTCAGCCCCTCCTAGGATTTTGTACCCCTTGAGTATCTCGTTTAGTTCCTCCACTAGTTGCTTGCCATCTAAGAAGTTATGTTGTAATTCTAACTTTTTCCACTTCCTCCATGGACCAATATAATCGAACACCTTATTCATTGCCTCCTCCTAAAGGTGGTCATAGAGGAACCCATACTTTGTTCTAACCAGAGGTTTATGAATAAGCCAAGTATCCTCCCAGAAATGAACCTAGAAGCCATCACCCACCAGCCACCTCACTTCATCCCTGAATAAACTTCCGTTCTTAAGGATATTACCCCAAATCCTTGAACCCAATGGGAGGTCATTTCTCCAAATGCAATGAATAAAATTCAAATTTCCCAAATACTTTGCTTTAACAATCTTACACCAATTGGCCTCATCCTTCAACAGTTTCCACCCCACCTTAGTAAGAAGGACATTATTCAGATAAAAAATCCTTCTAATTACTAAATCTCCTCTACCTTTGGGTTTACAGACCGTTTCTCAATTCACCAGGCTTAATCTATTCTTCTCTTCGCCCCCTAACCAAAGGAAATTTCTTTGAATTTTCTCCAGTTTCTTTGCCATACTTTGTGTGATTTTGAACAAGGAGAGGAAGTAAACTGGGATTCCTTGGAGGGAAGAGGCTAACAACTGTAGCTTACCCACACTACTCAAGGTTTTCCCTTTCCACCCAATCTACTTCTTTTGCATCTTTTCCAGAATGGTATTCCAAATGTTATTACTTACTTCTTTCACAGTCAACGGAAGCCCAAGGTAAGTATCAAGGAGTGAGGTAGTATTGCACCCTAGGATATTTATGATCCTCTGGAAATCATGCATAGTGCTGAAGAAAAACACCTTACTTTTATCCAAATTGATTTTTTGTCACGCATTGACAACATAAACCTCTAGGACTAATTTCTAGGCTTTTGCTTCTACCACTAAGGAGTCCCCACTTATGAAAGTGTCATCCATGAATCGTTGAATCACCTCCACCAGTAGCAAGGTAGCGGGCTTAATATCTTTTATCTCTCCTCCTTTCATCTTCCTCAACAACACTCTTCCTAGCACTTCAGCAACCATTATGAATAGATAAGGAGAAATAAGATCCCCTTGTCTTAGGCCTCTCTCACCTCCAAAGTTACCCCAAGGCGATCCATTCACTAGCACAAAATAATTGACAGTCTCTATCATTGACTTAATCAGATTAATAACTTCCTGACTAAAACCAATTTTCACCATAATATCATACAAAAATGTCCATTTGATTCTATCATAAGCTTTTGAAATATCAAGCTTCAGTGTCATACCAAGATTACCACCCTTCTTCATTGAGTGAAGTACCTCATGTGTTGTTATAGCAACATCAAGGATATGATGACCTGGGACAAACTCGTTATGGGTTTTCCCAATGAATTTGTGCAACAACAGCTTAAGTCTATTCACTAAATTCTTGGAAAAGATTTTGTAAGTGGTGTTGCATAGGCTTATCGGTATGAAATTAGAGAGAACCCCCAGATCCTTGACTTTGGGGATAAGAATGATGAACGTTTTATTAAGTCACTTTAGAAGCTTCCCAGTTTTGAGGCAATCATGAGCAACCTGGAGCAAATTAGTCTTGATCATCTCCTAGAAATTCTAGATAAAGGCCAGGGGGAAACCATCAAGGCCTGGGGATTTATAAGCTTTCGTGGAAAAAATAACTTTACAAACTTCCTCCTTCATGACCAGCTGAGTCAGTTCCTCATTCTCCTTCGCTGAGATCACAGTGAGCATGGAGTTAATCAACCATAGTCTATCCTCCTCATTAGCAATTCTATACTTCTATTTAAGAGAATCTTTGAAATATGTGCTAGCCTAGTTACCAATCTCTTCCATTTTTGTTAGATTGTGTTATTCTCATCACTCACAACATCAATGGTGTTTCTTCTTTTGTGGATAGAGCCCGACCTATGAAAAAACATAGTGTTCCTATCACCTAGTTTGAGCCATAAAACCCTCAATCTTTGCTTCCAAAAGGTATCCTCTCTAATCCTCTTCCAATATCATGTCATTTGAGGCCAACCCCTCCCCCATCGATTTCTAGAGTTCCTCTAACCTTTTTCCCACCTCCTTCTTAGTCTTAAAGATATCCCCAAAAGTACTTCTTTTGCCATGGTTAGACATTCCTTCTAATATTATCCAATTTGGTGGAGAGTCTGAAGATGGTAGTTCCTTTAACTTATATTCCCCACCACTCTGCCACTCGATCATGAAAATTAGTTGGAAAATTAACTTTAACTTCCTAATAAAGGAGCTGGTGGGAGATTTTGAGAAATGGAGAAGTAGGGAGAAGGTGTAGGAAAAGCTAAAAGAGGGTGGGCTACCAATTATATCATGAAGCTACATGGTTTCGATCAGGAGGTGACCAACAGTATGGTGGGGTCCTAGAAGGATGGCAAGGTGAAGGTGAATGGGGTCTACTTTCGGATAACAAAGGAGGTGATTGTGACTGTCACCGAAATCCCTATCGAGGGTTTTAAATGCTTCAAGGATAAGAAGCTCTCGGCTAATGTGGTTAGGGACTTTGTGGAGAGTGAGAAGGAATTGAAGGCGCTGAGAAAGATTGACACCTACTATGTCCCCGACTCCATGAAGAAGCGATGGAGGTATGTTCTGAGAGTTGTTATCGAGTACATCATGTTGGACCCTAGGTTTGATAGAGCTTGTACCCATCACTTTGTTATATTGAATCATTTTCAGCATAATGCTAATATTTCCTTTCCATATTATCTGTTAACCTCTATGAGCAAGGTGGTGGAAAGCTTCAAAAAGAAGCCCACCGCAAACCTGACTCTGCATGAGGGGCTGTTGCTGCTTATCCATGAGTACTTCAAGGCTCAGACTATAAGCATCACTCCCCCTCAGGCAGAGAATGTGGAGTTTGGTAGTTCTAGTTACTCCTTTGACTCGGATGAAATTCAGAGCCTCGGCTCTTAGGAAGGAGGGATATCTTCTTTGGGAAATTAGCAACTCACCAAGCTAAAAAATCGCCCTCCCCCATAGCCCCTAGTAGAAAAAACCCTAGGGATCTTGGGCAGAAGCCTCCTGAGAAGGATGAGGAGGGAGACAGCGATGATGAGGAAGAGCCAGAGTTTGAGGAGGTGGTTAAAGAGACGCACGAGGAAATTAAGGATGAAAGTGGAAGGAAGAAATGCAAGAGGGAGAGTTTAGAGGAAGTGCGCTCTCAGTTTGAGGAGGCATTTGTGCTGCCTCTATCTCCTGTCCACCTCCAAGCCCAACTTGAGGAGCAAAAAGAGGAGAATGCAAGGTTTGCGGAAGGGGAAGTGCAGGTTAATGATAGGAGGAAAGCTTGGATAAACTTTAATGTCAAGAATTTGAAGATGGGCATCTTCAGGGAGGCCATGAATCCCGAAATCCTCGTGGAAAATCAAGAGGAACAATGGCTGGAAGAACTCATTGACCTGGCGATAGTGGCTATTTTAGACAGAGCTAGTGAGACAGGGATGAACCTCTTGAATAATGCTCGTAACAGTATGATTGACAATTTTAGATCAATCAAATGGCTTTTCCATGAGTTGGAGGAGGTCAAAGAACAGGTGAGACATATTGAGGCAACAAGGAATGAGATGGATGCTAACAGGAGGACAGATTCGGCTGACAGGCTCAGTCTGGCAGAAAGAAGGATACACAACCTAGAGAACTACAATCACAACCTTGCGAATCAAATGTTCTCTTTGTTAAGCTCCATTAACAACAACATCATCTCTCTTACGGGCTGGATCAAAGATAGAGAAATGCAGGATGATTAGGAAGGAAAAGATAGGGATGAAGCCAGAATGAAGGACGACTCTACAAATGACAACACCATTCCTGATCAGGAATAGGGGGACCAAAGGGCGCAATAGCTGGAAGCAGAGGAGAATCAATTGGCCTACAAGGCTGCTCAGGTTATGCAAGAGCTGGAGCGAAAAAGCGAGGAATAACTCTCGCCTATTCTTTTGTTTTTCTTTATCTTTTGGCTTTTGTTCTGGCTTTAGGCCGTGGTATTACTTGTCTTTTTTCCTGGTCTTTTCTTTGAACTCTACTTTTTGGCTAGGCTTTATGCTTATTATCAGCCTCTAAACTTATACTTTTTGGGCTGGGCTTTCATGCTTATTATCAGCCTTATATGTTTTAACTATTGGGTTTTAGGATCCCTGTAAACCTGTTTATCTAATAAAAAACATTAACTTCCTAATATGTTTTTTATCATATTTGATATAGTTATACATTTTTAAATATTTTAGCATGTTTCTAAATTAAATTTGATGTGTCTTCATAATCAAAATGCATATAAATAGAAGACTTATTCGCAATATTATAAATGCTTATAGTTAAAATATATCTAGATATTACTATGTTTCTAAATTAAATTTGGTTTTAAAAGGAATACTTTAAGATGACAATTATTTTAAATTTGATGTGACTTTAAGTATGTTTCTAAATTTAATTAAATATGTTTTGTGCAAACAAATATTCATTTCCCTAATCATTTGAAGAGGAAAACAGTCAGACATCTTCTATATTTATAGGTGACCAATACCAAGTGTTGCAAGATAGTTAATAGAACTAATTATATCATTTAAATAAGATAACTTCTTGTCTCTACTTTTGGTCAATTTTTTTTTACCCAATATTTTATTTATATAACCATTGTCCTCTTTTACAATAGAAATTCACGAGATTTCCTTTTTCTAAGTAGTCTAGAATTTTTCTCCAGCCAGCGATAAGTATTTATAATATTACTCAAGGATGTATGGGCATTGAAGTCATGATATTCGGAAGATGTCAGAGAAGTTATCACATTGTGAATCTTGGATGAAATATTCAACCTACCTGAGATCAAAGATAAATAGGCTCTATCACAACCAGATTCTTCAAGTGTACTGCCTCTTAGATCCAGCCAAATTATAAAAAGGTATTTTCTTTCATCCACCTCTGCTCCACAATAATAGTCGCAGTGATGTATTTGATAATGCGTAGAGGAGAATGAAGCATTAAATAAAAAAATTCAAAGAACTCAACAAACATTCAACATGATTTAATTCAATCTTAAATCCTCATTTTCATTTGGTATGTCATTTTTATACAAAGCAGTTAGAGGATACCCAAATGACAGAGTTCCTAAATTTTAATTCAACTTGAATAAAATATCTAAATGTAAGACATCATGGTATATGCCCTAGACAATTAATTTAGAAATTTCAAAAACAGAGGTCAATTGCAGTCTATAAATTGGATTAGCAGAAAAGAATGACATTTTGATGATTTTGATATATTGGAAGTTATGACATTGATGATTTTTGTATGTTAGTAGGTATAGTTCTTGACTTTTGCAATGATTCCTGCACCGACTCTAATAAGTGTGATGGTGGTAAAATATGTTGAATTAAAACTTACTGTTTCTATGTCGTTTCATTATCTCTAGTAACTGAAGAAGATGAGGGTGGCCAAATACATTCAAGAGCTTTTAGACTCTTCCACTATTTTGTGCCTGTTACATTATACTAGTTAGTACTTCACTTAGTAATTGCCTCAACTATCAATTGTAGAAGAAATATTATAAAAATGATTTTAGAGACATGTGCCCATTTTTTTTAAAATGGCAAAATGTTTATATTGATGAATGCTTCCACTGTAGAAATCCTGGTAGGACCTAGATGGAGGAAGAATATAGATAAATGGGATAATTCTCCTTGCAACAGATCATCTTAGATTTTCTTCAAAGATGATAACTTTCAATTTGGATTATGCTTGGTTTATGCCCTTAGTGAGCACTTGGATAGAATCAAGATTTGGTAGTGGATGACAAATCTTCCTAATATCCCTTGGATTATAGCAGGAGATTCTAATATGGTAGAGAGGTCATAGGATAATTCTGGAGGATTCAAGTTTGAATGCAAAGGAAATGAGCATTTATATTGGTCTAGAATGTTGAAAAAGTTCAATATCATTGATCCCTTGCTAACTTGAAGAGTCATTCCCTAAGAGTATGGTACACTTGGTCAAACTCTTAGAGAGGGGATAAGAGGATATACTCAAGACTGGACAGAGTATACTATGATAGAAATGTTTTTAGTTGCTCCAAGCCTGTTGAATGCAATCCTATCCAGGTTCTACCCTATTCACTATTTGATCATCATCCTATTGTGATTAAAATACTTAAAATTGGTTGTTCTCTTCCCCAAGTGCAATAATGTGTAGTCCTTTTCTCTCAACTCTTCTTTGTTGGATGATCAAGATATCCTCGTTGCTTCTAAAGCTATACATTGGTATAATGATAAGATTTGTAAGCACAAAAAACCTATTAGTAGATGGGATCAGATGGTCAAATCATGACAACCGTTGTTCAAGATGGTGGGTATTGGAACTCTCCTTGTTTGAGTCTCTATAAGCAGCTGAAGCCTCTCTCCAAGACCTTCATGTCAACTCCCAACTTCTAGATTTGGTCACTAGGACTAAGCATGAATTGAGGAAACTCTAGTCTAAAAGGATTCAGGGTGCCAAAATTTGGTCTAGGACTAACTGGTTGGAAAAGGGTGATAGGGGTTCAAAGGTCTTCTTTAAGGTATTGGAAGTGAAGGAGGCCAAAGATAAGATTGAGTGTGTATGGGAGAATGGAATAATGGTCACAAGTACTGAAGATATCCTTGGCACTTTTACTTGGTTCTATAAAAACTTGTTCTTCTTTGAAGACAAAGGGATGGACATGGAGGCTTCTCGGAGAAAGGTGAAGGGTATTATCCCTAAGAAAGTTTCAGATGTGGACTTAGATTTTCTGAATGCTCCTATCTCTCTCATAGAGGTTACAGAAACCATTGCCACCCTGAGAAAAGAGAAAGCTCCTAGGCCAGATGGGATTATAGTTGAATTCTTTAAAGTCAATCTTGATTGGACTAGCCTTAACATGGTTTAACTATACCTATTTGCACGTAAGGAGGGCTTGTTAGGTCTGATTATCAATTCAAGCCTCATTAAACTTATATATAAAGTGGGGCTAAAACTTTGATTAAGAAGTGGAGACCTATCACTCTCCTGCATGTAACTGATAAAATTTTGGCTAAGATTTTGGCTTCTAGGTTAGTCCTCATCCTCCATAAGATCATTAGCAAGACTTAGATAGGTTTTGTTAAGGACAGATGTATTTTGGAGTATCTCATCACATGTTGGGAAACTATGGACTAGGCCAAATATTCAAGGAAGAATATTGGAATGATGTTGATAGACCATGAGAAAGCCTACAACAAAGTTGAAAGGGGATTCATATTTATGATGTTGGAAGCATTAGGCTTTCCAGTTACATTTATTAATATGGCAGATTTTTTTTTAAAGGATGCAAATGTGGAAATTGAAGTGAATGGTATGAAATTAGGATGTTTTGATTTAACAAGGTCCATTAGGCAGGGATGCCCCCTTGCCCTTGCACTATTTTTTATTGTGGCAAAAGCTTTGCATTACTTTTTAAGGGGTGTCTATATTTCTCCTAAGGTTCCACGAGCTATCCTTCCAAATGGTAGTGAGATTTCTAGTTTGCAATTTGCAAATGACACAACAATATTGTTCCAATTTGATGAGGTTAGCATGATGTATCTGATGACTAGATTGGATTTATTTTGTACTACCTCGGGTAGTAAGATATCAGTTGCTAGATCCATAATCCTAGGATGGGACCCTATTCCTCCAAGATGCTACATCAAATATGGTCTAAGTTGGGGAGGCCCTAAATAGGTAGTTAAATACCTTGGAATACCTTTCACCATCAATCCTAGCATTAATGACATGTGGATTTGGGTCAAAGAGAAAATCAGTGGCAAGCTTCACAAATGAAACACCTTTTATCTCTATCTTTAGCAAGTAGGTTGCACGTTTGTCAGAAGATCCTATCGTCATGTTCTGTTTATTTCTTGTCAACATGTTTGTTTAATGTTAATCACTTTGAATATCTACAAAAAATTATCCGAGACTTTCTTTGGTCTGGTGATAAGGGGAATGGTAAGACTCATATAGTTAGATGGTATTGGTGCACAAAAAGTAAGGAATTAGGGGGGTTTGGTCTAAAAAATCTAAGACTTCAAGGGTTGACACTAGTTGTGAAATGGATTGCTAAAGATATACATGGAGATGAACCCTAGAAAATACTCATTAGACATAATTTGAGTAGAGGCTATTCATGTGGTGTCAAGTTTTGGAATAATCTAAATATTTTAGATTTTCTAACTCTCGAATGTAAGACAATATGGGGGGTTCTAATATGTTTAAGGATATTTGGAAAAGTTGGGGTAAAGTGAGATCCCTATTGGGGACCATTCTGAGAATAGAGGTAGGCAATAAATGGTGTGATAATTGTTCTATTTGGTAGAACTTGAAAAGAAATTCTAAGCCTCAAGCTCTGGTTTAGGGGTGCTTTGCTAAGAAATGGGCCAAAGTTGGTATTAAAACATTTAGGGACATCTTGAGTAATGACATTCTTATAGACTAGATTGAACTTAACTCTATATTATCCTTGTATGATTCTCAGAGGAAAAGTTATTCTATGATTGCTAATGCCCTTGATGCTGCAGGGGTCAAAAGGAGTTTTTGTTCTATTGAGTCATGCTCATTCCAGTTGAGATTGCCTGATTCCTCTCCCTTACACCTAGTTAAATCCAAGCACATTTATTCCTCCCTCTCCTCCAACATTGTCATCCTTGATCATCTTAATACTGGTTGGAAGTTATCCCTTACTCATAATGACTAGAAAAATAATTCTCAACCAAGTTTGGGCTAGACCTATAGAACCTAAAATTGTTTTCTTTATTTAGAGAATGTTGATGCATAGGTTATTATTCACTAAGCTAGGAGGGTAGCCTAATAGTTGTTTTTTTTATAACCAACTTGAATTAGTTGCTCATGTTTTCTTTTAGCACCCTTTTTCTTAGGATATTTGGCATATGTTTGGTTGTTTTTTTGATGTAAATATCTTTATTGAGAATATTATATTTGGCAAAATTTGTTGTGGTAGCAAGTATCTTAATGTTTTCTGGTCCATCTTTTCTTCACTCATACTTTGGTATCTATGGAAAGTTAGGAACAATAACATGTTTCAAGGTAAAGAAAGGATTCTTACTGAGTCTCTATAGAGACTCATAAGGGTTGACATTGTTGTGCAGGTTACTACCATCTTCAAGATGGAGGAGGAGTAGTTCTAGAAATTCATACAGGAAGGTAAAGGTTTGTTGACTAAGAAGGAACTTAAGTATGGCTTCACTACTATGAAGGAGAAAGATTGCAACATTGTAGAGAATGAATTCAATGTCCCTTTGTTGTAGTTGGTGTAGCATATCCACAGAGAAGGAAACTAGAGGGCACAAGGATCAGGAATGGAGGGACCAAACATGACATTTGTGCCTTCTCCTTTGAGGCTCACTACTTCAGAGTCTAGTGGTGAAGAGGAAGAGTAATATATTTTAATTAATGAATACGTTGTAATTTCATACCTTTTGTTCTAATATGTTGTAAGCTCTCTACTTCATTTGTTGAGCTGTGACTTGGTTTTGTTTTTGTTTCGTTCCTAGCACTGCTACTTGGAACTTCCTTGTATTCTATTTTGTCTCCTTGATATGCAATAGCATAATCATAAAAAAATCATATCTTCAAATTAGATATCTCTCAGATTATTTTACATAAAATTTAATTAAATTTGAACTCTACTAGTTATAGACAATTCATCGAAGATTTAATCTTCTTAATATAAAAAGCCTTTGTGATGCTTCATGAATTATATCTAGAAATTGATGTAAAAAAGGAGTATTTAACCTAAACAAAATTTGAAAGAGGATTTGAAAATGACTATTGTTTCAAATTTGAGATTAAGGATCTATAAGTAGTTGGATCAAGATAATTACACTATGTGAGTTCTAAAACTATTTGATAATCTAGTTCATTTACATGAAATGAATTAACTTTTGTCTCTATAGATTTGAGCCATATGTGCAACTTTTACCCCAACCTACATTCTAAAACTAGTTTTTTATCAGTAAAAGGAAATAACCTTTATTTTATTAAATTTAAGAAATTGTACAACATGCTTTTTTACCCCATTCAAGTGGAGGCACCATGGGAAAAAGAAGGGGGGTGAAAACCCTCGATCTTGCCTGGGATGAAAATGTCTTGTCTACTATATATGTTTGCCCCATTCTCACTATGGGACTTTGAGAAGACATTACTTCCCTTGTCTATAGTACATTAATACAAACTTTCTCCTATGGAGCAATAATATAGTATCATTGCATATAAACTTGTATGATTTTTACATTTTAAAATTCCCACCTTCACATCTCTCTCACTTCCCAAATCCTTGGTTTGAGTCTTGCACTTTGGTGTTCCTTATCCTACAATTCTTATTTTTGGCCTAGATCAATTGTTAGTTCTCAAGTATCCATGCATACAAAAAACTTAATCTATAAAATTGAAATATTAAATGCATTAGATTAAGGTGCTTCGAGAATATTAAATCCAAATTTAGTAGAGTATTAAATCCATTAATGGCTAATTTGTTTGAATACAATATAAACCTCTCATTTAATTACATTCTAAACTTTATTATTGTTAATGTTTGAACCTAAATAACATAGGGGTGATGCCAAAAAATAGCATCTAGGAGATCTCTAGGAAAATACTCACCTTCTTTGGTCAAACATATGTTGTTTATTAGGCAATCTAAGATAAAGAATTCAAGACATCAAGCTAGCATGTAGTAATGTTGAAGACTATTAATGTAAATCTTGTTGCAATGTTGATGTTATGGATTATCTAAGATGTTCATGTCCAAGTGTTACAATTTTTTTAAAAATGAATCAAGGTTTTCCTAAATTGTAACATCATAACCCTTTTCTCATGATATTAAAATGTAAAAATAGGATTAAAATTTTCAAATTGTAACTGTGACATTCACTTATTTTATTGCATAGTTTACATGTACAAGTTATGCAAACAAGCATAATGACACACACAACACCCATCACTAATGCAAAAATCCATGTGGCATAATTGAAGATTTACTATTTAGTGACGAAGTCACCATGACAACCATATGAGACCATTAGTTAGTTAGTTACAAGGCTACCATAGTGTTAGAACATGATAACTTTTCTAGTAGGAGCTCTAGAACATTGTCGAGAACACAAAGGGTGGGAATATTGTAGGAGTGTGTTTCCACCCTACCATAAAGTTGTTAAGCTTCCCTAGAATCTTTCTTGACATGAAAGATACCTAGCCTAGTGTCGAGAAAGTCTAAACAAGTAAACCAAGAGGAGTAATGGATTTGTGTAGGAAATAAGTAAATCTACTCTCGAACAAGTAATTATAATATCATTTCACAAAATAACTTCTTCTCACTCAAAAAATTCAATAAAAAGCATATCAAGAGCTCTTCACATAAGACATTCTACATGTAAGATGCATTCTAAATAGTAGTAAACATCACACTTTCAATTGGAAAATATTTCATAAATAAAATTCTACATGAAAATAAAATGTTGATATGTGCAATAAGAAGACATCACAACATAATCTTACTTTTCCTAATGTAGGTTGTTAATACATGGGAGAGGATTCCACAAGGGTGTGAAATCCCATACAAACCAATTTAATTTTATTATATAAATTATATAGCTTCCCAATAAAAGTTTGATGTGATTTTGAGTCACTTGGTGCATTGTGGTTTGTTGAATAATATATTTTTAATGCAAATTCTATCGTCTAACTAAGACAAATACAATTGTTTCAAGAAATAAATGGTTGAGGTCAATAACTACAATAAAAGAGGGCAATTAAAGAGATAATAAAAAAGACAATGAAATGTTATTGGTAAGTCACAAGTGTAATGAAAGTAACAATAAGGGATCCAATTTTATTGAAACCAAGAGCATCATCATCAAAGATAGAGATATAAATAAGAGGACGTCAAGGATGACGTGGTATGATATAAAATAGAAACATAGCCTTAGTACCAGTTGTAATACCCCAAAATTTCGGCACCTTGCCATTCTGAACCAATTTCAATGTGTTAGTCTTCAACATCAGTTTCTTGATTGACAGAGTCTTATTTTACTAGGCATTTCTTACCAATTGTCTCTACTTGATCTTAGTGAGAAATTGCAAAGAAATCTCAAAATTTCAATAATCACATATCTAATTTGATTCCTAAACATTGATTTAATTAGCTAAATAAACCCTCTAATTAAATTAAATTAAATTAATTATTATTTTTTATTAGAAGGGGTAAACACTTTGACTTGGAGCTATGAACTAGTGAGGCCACAAATAGGGGACCTCATCCCCATTAGATTCGAACCTTGATGGCAAGGATAACAACTCAACAACTTAACCATCACAACATGCCACTATTGGCTTAATTAAATTAATTATAAGTCCTACTACTTTAATTAAATAAATTCACCCTCTTTAGCTAATACACATGGCACAAGGAAATAAATATATTCGAATTAATTAAGTATCCTCATCTCAATTATTGAATTTGATCATTTAATTAATTAGAATATTCAATTATGAGCTCATATTTCATTTATTAAATCAAATATTATCTTCAAATATTCTCTCTAGTTCTAAATTGGAAATTAGGAGTGAACTTTGAATTAGAAAAGGAAACAAAGAAGCTAACTCCCTATTCTCTCCAAAAGTAATTAGTTAACTCCTTCAATGATGGAAACTCTCCAATTGAACTCAACTCTCCTCTAATATGAATTGTTCATCTGCTTCAATCTCAATCGTTAATTATTTTTGGGATTTTATAAGAGGAATCTTCTACTTCTCATTTTGGGGGGGATGCAATTGATGAGTATCAAAACTCTATCGATTTGAGAGCTCAACATTTGTGTATTTGAAGCTTTCTCACATTTATTTAATTTATTGCTTCATTTTAGATTAATATGCGTACATCTAGCCTAATTTGTTATTTTTTTCAATAGATTAAATTTGCATAATCATATAGATTAATTCATTTATCTTACATAGAAAATCTTTAAAAATAGATTAATTTCATTTATATTCTAGCTTAATCTTGCATTCATCTAGATTAAATCCTTCATTCTAGTTGGTTTGGTTATTGAACTCTCAATTGTAAGAGCGCATAGTAAAATTTCGTCTGGATAGAAGACAACAAATCACCTTGTGCAAACATTCAGGATGAATAACCTCTTCCTAGATGTACCCATCACATAATGATCATGTTGAAGTGTATGGTTGAAAATTAGAGACCCATATTTAATGCATACATTTCTGGCGCCCACCATGGGGCCAAAAAATTAAGTTTCTAGCCTCATTTCTTCATATTTTCATATTTCTACGTTTTATTTCCCTACATTTTATTATCGTCTTGCCTTGGAAGTTCTTCCCTTATGCAATTTTTAGAATAATCTCGCATGAAAAAAATGCTTACTCATGCATACAATTGCATAATCTTGTGCAATATAACATAAGCTCACATGAGAGTTTCATTCTCTCAAGTAACTTTGAATTATGTCTCGAGAGGTTGTTTACTTGCATGGCAATAGTAAAACCTTGTGTGATAGCTGGCATCAATGAGCTTAAAGTTTTGAATTTGTACCTAAAAAATTTGATGATTTAAAAATTTATATTTTTTGATATAATTTTCTGCAATTTACAAATTTTTAATGATTTTTTCATTAAAAAAATTAATTGAGGAGAAATAAAGAAACTTTGAAAGATTTTTTTTTTGAAAATTGTAAATGCTACCAGGAGGCTTAAAAAAATTTCGGATCTATATGATTTTTTTTTTAATGGGTAAGAGGCTAGAGCAAAGATTAATTTTAATGTGTTGATTAATTATTATTATTTATTAAGCGCGAGTAGATTTGAACCCAAGACCTCTTTGATAAGAGGCTCACAATTTATTGTTGTGTTGTAGACTCTTGCCTTTCAAATCTACATGATTCATTTTCAATAATTTATAATTTTTTTAATGATTTTTTCATGAAGATTTTATTTTGGAAGCAAAATATTGAATTTTTGATAAACTGGACATATTTTGTATTGCACGAATGTTGTGGAAGCTTGTGTGGATTCTTTGGAGCTATAATTATCGCTTAGGTACATGTAAAAAAAACTCAAAAATGTGCTTAACTTTTGCTAGCTTTGAAAAGTGGTAAGCCTATTCCTTTTGCATTTTTCTTAAATTGTGGCATTTCAATTTCGAAATCTATTCTAAGTACAAGAGCTAATTGAAATCTTGGATTTGGTATTAAGCCTATGCTCTTCACTTTTATAGTGAATTAATATGCCAAACATGCCAAGTTTGTTATAAAAATAAGCTAAAGAATGAATAAATACATAGCTTGATTAGAAGCCTCATGTTTTCATTAGCTAAAAGGCTTGGAAATTAACAACTCATGTCTACTATGTTTGGAATTTAAAAGTAGTAGGGATATACTCTCATCCTTGTTAGGGTGATCAAGCTCCTTGATCTTCTTTTGGTTTCATTCTCTTCCTTTCAAATAGGTGGATTAATTTGAGTCATAGGGGCATACCTCCTGAGATTTTCCTTAGTAGGGCCAGTGAGAGGGAAAGCCCAAAGACCTTCATCCTTAATGGGGTAAAGGACAAAGAGAATGGAATAGCCTTCCTCTAGTAGTTTTCATGGATTGCATGAAACCTCCCTGGCATAGGTGGGAAGCTCTCGAAAGAGAGGTAAAAGCATGGTCTTTGGACAAAAATGTGACTAAATCCTGGTTAATTAGAGGCCACCTTTTCCAGCCATGTATGACCAAAATTGACTTTACATAGATGTGTGCATGAATTATCTTCATTTGTATTATACTAGTTGAAATATCTTGAACATACACATGACATTATTCTATTGTTGAAAAATTAGATATCCCCATGATTGTATTCCACAAAGTTACTTTGTCCTTTGTGAAATTTTCTAGGATCACTACTTGTGTCACTTTCTACTATTAAAAACTCCATTCTATTGTCTTGAAAATTGAATTGATAGCATGATTCTGTCAAAAATTCCTCAAAAGTTGGGCAAACATTGTTGAAACACTACCAAGATTCTATCAAAAGTCACAAAATATCATCTAAAAGCTACATTTTGTCATTTAGGAGAGCATTTCCATATACAAGAGTATCTAAAAACTGCAAAACAATGAGCTTCACAATTCACTAGTATGGCATTCTACCTAAAATAATCACTTTCTTGGTGATATTGTTAGAAATAGATAATTCTAAGTGGGGGGTGAATCAGTATTCTACAATTTTTTTCCATAAGAAGATATTATTAATTACTTTGTAACATGCATAAGAAAGTAAACCAATAATGCTGAACAATAAATATAACCATGCACAAAGAGAACTCATAATTCCATTATTTGTTAACTAGGGAAACCCTAGCTAAGGGAAAACCCTAGTGGGGATGGTACCCACAATATGATCCATAAAACAAAAGAATCTTGTTAAGGATATTGACCCTATTAGGAATCTATGAATTACATATAGTGTCTCGATCTTTGTTAGAGGACTAGGCCCTGTTAAAAGCCTCAACCCTGTTAGAAGTTACTTTAACGCTATTAGGAGTTGATTCAACAATATTAGGAACTAGTGTTACAATTAAAATTGTACGCAAGAAGAGCCCACTACCCTACCATGCAATTATACAATATAGTGCCTTTATACAATAGAGATAGATACACAAACCTCTTTATCATTGATTGTCTTACTTCACATAGCCCGATCTAACATCACACTTAGAATCATAGAATTCTCATATAAGTTGACATGTCATGAACATATTTTTGATATTCATCAAATACTTCACATTCACATATATCACATATATCGCATACTTCACATAAAGTAACTCTTTACTTATATCATTTCCTTTTACAATAATCTTGTGGAGTCAGCTTAATGCAAAAACACATTATAATGACTTAGGGTAAACATATAGAATGTCGTACCCACAAAAATAAGTAATTATTTTGTGACTAAAATAGTTCCTTAACTCTTTATACCTCTTTTCTTGATATACTACGTTCTACTATGCACATTGCCTTTACTAGTGTTTATCCTATAACTTTATTTGTACTATTCATACTGAACTACACACTTAGGTATGTCATCATGAAACTTTGATATACCTTCTTGTAACTTTATACATGCCAAATATCTCTATAGCTTATGCTATACCAAAAAATCTTTGTGCTACCTATGAAATTGTCACACACCTAGACAATTTTGTAACTCTGACTATAGAACCTTCTATAGTATATATTGTCCTTTCATCCTAAAATATATGTTTCCATAAATGACAACCCTAACTCATCTTACCTAGCCATATTTCCAACAATCTCCCCCTTTGGCATTGATGACAACATATGGGAAAATTGGCTAAGTCCCAAATGTTGTACAATAATAAACACAAAAATTAGCTTCTCCAAGAATTGGCCTTCAAAACTCCAAAATTTTATTCATGTTTTGATGGATCATTACATATTACATTCCTTATCTCTCCTTTTACAATCATTTACTATATACATTGCTAAGCTCCCCCTTACATATGTATACAATTTTCTTACTATATTCTTCTTCCCCTTTGACATCAATGACAATGTGTCAAAATCTATTTACATGTCAAAAATGTGTTCCATTACATCTTCTTAGGCTAATAAGTGAGACATGCAATCACCAAAACTAACTCCAAGACTCTTCATACTCTTTTCCCATGAATCCTTGACTCCTTCTGAAATGATGAGTGAAGCGCACAAACCATAAGATGCTATCTCTACTATATTTAGATTTGAGTATACAAAATTGTCAAAAGATGTCTTAACTAATAGATATTCTTCCAACTAATGCTCTATTGTGCTCAACTCCATAGCTACATGTTCTCTCAGAAGTGAGAACCTCCCGATTATCCTTGATTTCATGTCTTCAATGAGACTTATCTCATCATGTAGACCTTGCTAACCAGTGCCTCAATTGATTCAATCTACACATCAGGATGACTAAGCTAACTTTCGAATGCTTCCACTTTTGTGTATTTGGCCTTAAGCTCATTGTCAATATCTTTTATGTACCTTAAAGACATTGTGCACTTTACATATAAAGATTTTCCTTCAAGCTCACACTTCCTTAATGACTTGATACAAGCATCAAGAGTCAATAATCATTTTATATGGTTTGACAAACAGTGTCAAACATTTCTGCATCATGGTTTGTCTGAGCTTGTGTTGTTGCAATCTCTAATAAACTTGTGAATTCAGCATAAAATGCCTAAATCATAGCTTTTTCTCTATCCTCAGGGTTAGGATCAAGTGATCTTATTGTCATACCTCCCTACAATTTATCAGTAACCTCCATGAGATTTTTCTGCAAACTATTTACCTATTTATTCTTGTTGATTATCTTGCTTAGGGATGATATCAAATCTTATTTATCATAATCATCTGAACATATAAGGGCAGAAAAGGTGAGAGAAGTGCTGGGTGCACTAGGCTTCTCATCCTTTTTTACTTCTTTCTTCCTTTTTTCCTCATCCTCTTTCTTCTTCTTATCTTCTTTCCTTTTTATTTCTTCATCTTTTTTCTTCTTCTCCTCTTCTTCGTCCTTCTTTTTCCTTTCTTTGCTTCCTCCTTCATCTTCTTCTCTTCTTTTTCTTTTCTCTTCTTCTCTTTTTCGTCTTCTCATCTTGTTCCTTTTTCTCTTTCTCTTCTTGTTCTTTCCTCTTCTTATCCTCTTCTTGTTTCTTTTCATATTTTTCTTTTTGTCTCCTTCATCTTTCTTCTTCTTTCTTTTCATCTACTTTCCTTATTTTCTCTTGTGCCACAGTCTTCTTCCTCCTCATCAAAATTGGAGTAGTCAATAATATTGCCAATAATATTTGGCCCGAGATCCTTGAAAGGATCTTATGTGATGTTTATTGATACAGTTGTAGTACCAATTTTCATCATATCTACTCCAATGGAGATCTACTAAGATAGATATGCCATCTGTGCATTCTTAGCTTCTACTACTGGTGGTGGTGGAGTACTCTGTTCAACAAATACAAGGCTTACTCCCCTAGACTTTGCACTCTCTTTCTTTGGTATAAAAGTAATATATTGACTATGGCTTCTTCTGTCTCTCTGCTTACTTCTTTATAATTTCCTCTAATCAAAAGAATATGTCTTATTTTGTTTCATAGCAAGGGCTCAACTCTCTTCAATATATCTTGCAAGTCTTCCTCATTATTAACTTTGCAAAGTTTCTTAATCATGTTTTCTCTTATTTCCTTATCCTTACCAATGAATCTTCTTCTTCTATTAATTAATCTATTATATGAATCCTTTGGAATTTGTCTTTGAACATCTTCAAATCTCTTATTCCTTAATATCATATTTCTTACTACTGTATTCTCTAACTAGATTCTATCCATATTACTATACATGCTAAAAAACTTATTCAACTGAATGAAATTATTATCATTTATGATTTTCATGTTCAAGTTCTCTACCTTTGGCTTCCAAGGCTTATTTCCTATGGATGTCCTCACTTCACCAACTACCTATTTAGTAGATCTATCTTCTTCATTAGATTCATCTAATTCAACCATTTGTAGTGTCTTTCTCCTCTTTCTAGGGCCATTAGATAGTTTCTTGGTCCTTTTCTTACTAGGTGACTTAGCTTCTTGTTTCACCTTAGTTAGACTCTTTGACCTTCTCTTAGTTGGAGGAGGATGACTTGTCTTCAACAATATGAACCTCCTCTCCATCAAATTTTTAAAAGGTTTTTACAATAATAGGTTATACTTGAACAACTGCGGCATAGGGAACATTAGGTATGTGTGAAGTAGATCCTGCTACTGTAACTCCCTCTGAAGGTGTTGCTATCATAATAGGAGTAGGTGCCAATACCTCAAATTTTTTGCTAGCCTTCATATCCAAGGATATACCCTTAATCTCATTGAATTCTTGCCTTGCAATTCTTGATTCCTTGAGAATTGATTTTATCTTTTTCTCAATGTTCTTCCTGATCTCTTTGTTGTAGAGCTTTCTCTCTACTTCTTTAATCTTTTTAGCACAAGTAGCCCATCTAGGAGTGTCCTTGTCTACCTCAGACTTGAGTATGATCTTTGCATACCCTTCAATGATTTCCTCACTCAATTCATAATCCACAGGGTGTATGAATTTAACTCTTGGTACAACTGCCTCCATGTAAGCAACATTTGTTTCAACTATGAAACATATATTCTCCTTGTACTTTTATACCAGCAAGGGTAGTATTCTATACCTCTACTTCATCATAGATTAAAATTCTCTCATCATTCTATTGATGTCTTCCATAATATTCTCTTCTGTTTGTCTTCTGTAATAGAATGTCACCAAGCTCATGGTGCATTGATTCATGTTTTCCCATTCCCTATCTAGCATACTAGGGAATTTCCTCATTAGTAGGAAGAATAGGTGAGTCAATAATGATTCAAACCTAAATACTGTACTTCTGGTCTTCTTAGGATTTTCAATGTTATCATGCAACTGGTGTCTTAATATGTCACACATATTCACCTTCTCATTGTCGACTATCATCAGATAGGCTGAATGTAGGAATCCAGCAGGTACAAATTTCAATCTCAAACTATGGTTCATATTGTAGCCTATGATCTTGCTGATCACTTTCACATTTGTCTACTTAATTAGTTCAATCCTTATGTTTCTACCATTTGATCTAGTCTTTAGATTTTTCTCTACCATCTTCTTTACATTCTTTTCATTTATAGGATTTCTTCCTCATTGCACAAACTAGATAATCTATGATCATGGTCTATTATGATAGATACCTCTTCAATCCAAAACATTCCTTCGTGAACGTGGCTCAGTATAATTTTTCTCTATTCATGGTTGTCAAATTTTGTAAAGAACATGTGGTTCACAATATTCAGTTCTTTTAAATGTGAAAATTTTTGTTTCAATGACAAATCACCCTAACACACTAGGTCAAGGTCTTTATGTATATCATTGTCTCCAATGCTCTCAAATTTATAATGGATATATGATGTAATAACCTCTACATAAAGAACATTTTTAAGAACTTGCAAAAATGCTTCTAAGGGATCATCCTCTTGAGAAATGAATAGATGTTTCTTGAATACATATCTCAGCCTCTCACTTGCATCAAAAATAGTAGGATTTATCATTTTGACTAATTGAAATACTTCAGAAACTTCATAAAATACCTAAATTTTATGAAACTAGATCTTTCATTACCTGTAGGGTTAGTATCCCTAAACATTCTACTATTTGCATTATTACTATATATTGCCAAATTTTAGTCTATCCCTTGTAAATTTGTACTTGTTGGTATTCCTTGCAATTTTGTTCAGATTTCTTGTTAAGGTAGCCCCTAGGTGACTCACTTCTCATCAAAGTTCCTAAGACTCCCACTTTACATCTTTTTCTAGGTCTCCCTTTCTTTATCTTCCTTAATTCCTCCATGCAGATGCTTGTCATTTCAATGCATTCATGGCATAGGTGATTTAGGTTTCGCCAAGATATGTTTTAAGCATCTTCCCAATGAGAAGTGAGTACTCCTTGTTCCTATAACTTCTTTCTTACTCCAACATCCTCATTTCCTTCAAATTATAAGTAATCTAGCTACCTATTCAACTTGGCAAACTTCATCAAGCATGAACTCAAAGAACAAAGCCATGATAGTATTCACAGATGTGCACTCACTTGACTTATGATGGAAAGTTCTAGAAAAGTTAAAGTTAGAGTTAAGAAGGTCTCAAGTCAAATTTTTAAGGTCAAAATCCATTCCTATAGAGAAAATCCATTCCTATAGAGAGGAGCGGGTCTGTGGGTTTTCAGCTGCTTGCTGATGGAAATGAAAGTGTTCTATTTTGTTTCTAAAACAAGCATGGATAATGATCCATTCAAAGTTTTTATGCATTGACAAGACCTAGGCATGATACTAAAAGGAATTAATTTGAGCTTGTGATGAATCCATTCTTGAAATCTCATCTCAAGGTATCTAATCAAAGCAAGGGGAAAATGCTTTAGAGTGTTTCTTCCCCCAAAAAGCATGGCTCTCAGAGGTATTTTTCATTCTATAGAAATATAAAATGGCTACTCCCCTAAGAGACTTGAGAAATAAAGAACTACGCTACTATAGTATGAGAATATTCTATGGAGATGCCCAAAAGATGCTTTTGGTAAAGTCAATTGTAGAGTTGCAATTCCTATATAAAGGAGATCAAGTGTTTGAATGCTCAATGTAGAGAAATTAAAAATGTAGTGCCTGAGGTATCAAAGGATCATTCCTCGCACTATGATCCTAAATCAAAGGAAAGATAAGCTTATGGAAAGAAGGATCTACACTCTCACCTCTATAAATAATGAGTTATCGTGTGGATCTTTATTACGCATCCTGAAATAAATAAGGGAATTTCTATTAAAAGAAAATCCCCTTCGTTCGGTAAGTGGATTTTCATGATATTACTTCACTTTAAGTGAAGTAATACATCTTTTAGATATATGGATCTTTATATGCATAGAAATGAAAAGTTTTCAATAGTCATTGATTATCAAATTTATTGCAAATCCTACTGTTATGATTATTGGTTGCACTTAATTTAATTTTTGTGGTGCCAACATTCAAATTTCTGCATCTATTTCCTCAGAATTGCTTCAAACTTGCATCCTCATTGTAAGATAGCCAAGATTTCCTTCCTAGTAGTGGTTGGACCCTATTCTTGTGCCTCTAGATCCAACACTTGGAATCTAGTTAAAATTTTTGAAAGTAAGATCAAGTTGGTTGATCATGAGGTACTTAGGCCTCAATACAACCTAGAGACTTTGTGAGAGATAATTTGTAGCTAGGATATGCCCACAGACATGTTCCAAACATTGAAGATTTTGGGCTGGCTATCACATTGAATACCAAACCTGAAAGAGGTATTGGTCTAAGCTCACAATTGATGAAATGAAGTGGTTGATATTTCTAATCTTCCAGATGATGACTCATATATGCATCCTTCATCCTTTGAGTAGATCAAGGGAAGTACCATTATATATACCCTTCCTGAAGGTCCTATCATCGATACAATGGAGGTACTAATGCTTGAAATCATTAAAATGCCATGCCCAAAATTTAGAGCAAAACACACACAAAATTTTTATTTTTTTATTTTTAATTAAGTTCACTAAGTTTGATAAGTTTAAATCAGTTAAGACAACAACACATTTTCCCCTAACAGTGTCCTAACATTTCCATATAAGTTTAAAATCTATGAGTAAGAAAAGATCACCCAATTTGACTTTCATCATTTAATCAATTAATTAATTTAACCAATCCAATTTTTGATATTAAAAGATTTGTCAGATTGTTACCTTTATATACTTAAAAGAAAAAAGAAAAAGAAAAAGAAAAATATACTTACATCATCTGGATAACATTAGTTAATAGGACATCAATTAAGAAAATTATTAAGAAACAATATGATTGGTTCATTCAAAGGATTAAAATGATAAAACAAAATTAGCATCTAACTTAACCAACATACAATAAATCATGTGACAACTAATTTAATTAATCCCAATTTAAATATAATTAAGGTACATCTAAACTAAACAAAAGTGCATTGAATACATAGATTTAAGCTAAATTAACTAAAAACTAAAATAATATAAATTCAAAACATAATAATTAGCTTTCTTATCAAATACAACTAAATTGACACTATCAAACCTTTACTAATATTAAATTAAAAATCTAATATTTATTACAACTCACACACACACACACACACACACAGATATATATATATATATATATATATATATATATATATATATATATATATATATATATATTACTAACTACACTTTAAACAAACTTTGATGTTAACATACTCTATATATATATAAAAGAAACAACTACAATAATCAACATAAAATACATCCTAAACATAACTCCATTATTGATTATACTATCTATACTTCAAATAAAACTAATTAATACTTAAACTAAATTAAATTCCAACTAACATAAATGTAAACTAATATTAAAACAAAACTAACTTTAAAACTTTACTTACAACTAAACAAATCAAAACATTCTAACAACTAACTTGGATAACACTTAAACTAATCTAACAACTAACTCCTAAACCAACCTCCTACACACCTATCCTATACTCTAACCCCTATCCAACAATCATGGCTGCCTTCCAATAGGCTACACACTGTCCCAAGGCATACATACACTGCCCAAGTCAACACTTTTTTGCATGGTACTCCCAAATCATTCAAGTCAAGGGAGATTTAAAAATAATGAGATAAAGGATTTGCAAACATTACACATTTCAAAAGCAAGCAAGACCACTAATGCACAAGGACCCACATACACTTCCAAGGCCCCCTTCACGTGATCCAAGGCCTGCAACATTTTAGTCTTCCTCCCAAAAGATGTATGCTTTGGCTGACAAAGGGACTTTTAAAGAACATGCTAAGAGGTAAAGAAAAGTATGAAGGATGGGACTTTAATACTTTCTCCTCCAATCAACATAGCCCCTAATCATAACTGTCAACATGACCGACATGACAGTCTATATGGGTATGTGTTTCATTTAAAGCCAACCCACGGAAGTTTGTCAATTAGCCTAGGGTGGAGAAGTAAGATAGGAGTTAAGTGGGTAAAGTTTTCTAGATAAGAAAAATAGTCATGCTTTATAGCTATGTAGATAGTCTTAGGGATATTTATTTAATTGTTTATAAATCAATTTAATATTAATTAGATTTATAAATCATATTTTCTAAAGGAATCCCTTTTGGAATATACTCTGTCTTAACAAGGTAATGATTATTTTTCCCATACAATTTCTAGCATCCTGTAGGTGGGTGTTTGAGAATTTTGTTTTCTCACTTTCTTTCTTTTTGAAAGTATATGTATATTTTCTTTGCAACTATATTCCAACAATAGGTGTATGTATCCTTTCCAAATTGGATTTTTCTAATTGCTTAGTTTAACAAAGGAGATTGAATAATTTATTTTATTGACAATGCAAGATTCATTTGTTTTATCTCCCAATATTCATGATTTGAATTGAAAATTTTGACCTAGTATAATTTCTTCCTTAGCATAATTGAACTTTAAAATTGCCTAATTGAAAGCATCATAATTTTATCTATATTTCCACACACATATGATTAAATTGAAATAACATAAGGTACAATGCAAGGAGGTTTTCTCAATCTTTTCTCTCTATTAATCAACCTAGTTCAAGGCTCTGTCAGGAAAGAACCAGTAAGAAAACTTGACATCCTTGCCAATACATCAACATTTAAATACATTTTTACAAAATGTTACAATTCAAATGAATTCTCTTCTAGGTCCTTCACAAGGGATCCTTTCCAATATCTTCAATGCATCAAGGGAATCATGGGAAAGACAAGAACTGACCCAGAGGTAAAACAACATATATGATGAACAATTCAAGCATGCATTCCCACCCATTTTTGCACAATAGGTTCAACAATGAACCAAACTAGGGGGGAGGTGTATTTTTTAAATAGGAGATGTCAATCACCATACCATAACATAGCCCTTTAGGGGCTAAAATTCAAGAGCTTTCGTTCTCCTACAAATGCCCTTTCGAGGTCAATATAACAAAGGTTTTCATTCCTTCCCTTCTTCAAGAATTCAAATTTTCATACAAGGTATGTGATGACAAGTAGGGGCCCATACACCCTACCCTCTTTCCCTCTTCTCACAATGAGAGGAGACTCTTCACTATTGAGGTCCAACTAAGGCCCTTCCCCCATACTTGGCCACTTCTTCCCTATCCAAGGGTGAGTAATGCCAAAACAATCCCCATGAAATCCCCTCAAAATCAAAGCAAAACACCAGAAAGACATCCAAGAAACATGATTCAATCCCTCCCAAGAAAACCCAACACACATACAAGCATACAAAGCACAACACAATGACTTATGCATGAATCAAGCATGAACAATATGAAGAACATAGAACAAAAGAGTGAAGAACTCCTACCTTCACAAAAAGTTATGGTAAAATGAACAAGTTGAGAAGAGCTTTTCCTTCCTTTTCTTCAACCTTGAAACTTCTCTCTAAAACTAGAGATTGGGTAACAAAACTAAACCTCTCAAAAATGCCACTAAAATAAGATCCAAACTCAACCACTTGCAACTTGCAATAACTTCCCCACTTGACTCAGGTTTCTAAAAACTTCTAACTCAACCTCATCACTAAAGCAAACTTCAAGGTAGAGTTTATCTTGTCAAACTCATGATGGAACTTCAATTTTTGCAACAAAGGAAAAATGAGATATTTGGGGAACCATAAAAGTCAACAAAAGGGGCTAAGGGGGTGGAAAATGCGCCCAACCCGTACCCATACCCCTTGGACACTTAAATTTCATGTTTTAAAACCTTTAGGATTAATTGGAGACCTAACAAAAGCTAGGAATAATTTAGGACCTACTAACAACCTTCAAAAAGTAGATTACACATCAATCTTGATTAGGGTAATTAACCTCAATTACTTACTGATTAGCAAAAAGGTCACTAACCTAGTCTGACTTAGATCTTTAGGTTACACAATTACTACTAATTGTCATGTCAGAATGCATATACAATTCACAAGTGTCAAGCGACACTATAAAAACACTGTTACGAAGCATAACATTTATTGACTACAAAATGATACATTCATTCAAACCACAAGACAAACAAAATATGAACAATGGGGTTAATATCCCTCATCAGATTTAACTTGGTTTCCACAATTTGTACATAGGGTTCAGTTTCGTTTCTCAGTTAGATTCCCCAACTAATAAATATCCTGCACACTCATTGCACACATCAGTAGCTCAAGAAAAATCACATACATAAATATTCAAAACTTATTTGGACAGTTACATAAATCAAAACATGAATCTTTCATATAATTTATTGTTTAATTCTTTTCTACTCACATTTAGTCATCAACAAACACATAATCAATATAACATAACTTATTCCTTAATTTAGATTAAGCACTAGTATAATCATCATTAGGCATGCATATACCTAAACATCATAACATCTCCAATAGGGCATACGGTACCATCTGAATTGCACATAACTCAATCATTGTGGTATCAAAATCAACATCCTCATTATCAGGTGAAAACAATTCGTACCATCATTAGTAAAAATTAATGTTTTAAACATTCAAGGTGATGTAGTAGTTCTTGAATCCCTAAGTATCTAGAACATGAATGAATCAACTAATCTTAGTTTCTTTTAGGACATTCACAACATAACACATTACTTCATTTTTGATACAATCTCCTATAACAGGTTTAACAAAGGATTCATATTTGATAAGTACATACGAGGAGGGCCCTTACATAAAAGGATAGGAAAATGGGTGGAGTGGACCAAAGAGAGAAAGAAAAGAATATGAATTACAAACTCTATTGGTGGGGTACCCTCCAGAGCTACTCAATCAACTACTGCTACCTCCACCACTACTATCACTTCAACATCAATAGGCCTAGCCTAATCTATTGGCTAAGACAGAAATCAATCTTCAGAGAAGAATGTTCAGATCACCCCTACTTGTGGAGGAGGATCTCTTCGAAATATAGGAAAAGTTGGGGACAAGGAGAAGGATAAAGAGCAAGAGAAGTCAGTGGCCAAGCCTACCTCCCCTATCGAAGTCATCAACCTTGATGGTGACACCAATGCCAAGCATGGTCAAGATTAGGATGCATCTTTGTAGGGTGACACCTTGGCACTCTTAGTTGCTAAAGTGACTACATTCCCCACTACTACTTAGAGAAAGAAGACTCCCCAATGGGAAGGAAGCTCTGTGATTCCACAACCCTTCAATCAATGATCAATGTCCTCTCAACCGAGTCATGGCTGGAAGAGACCACTAATTAGAAAAAGTGAAGATATGAGGAATTTTCCCCATCTAAGGACCTCATCATGCAAGCAACCTCTTCTCAGTCACAATCACAAAAGATGAAAAAGTAGAAGTCTATAGAGCATTGACCACTGATCCCTATATTGGTCACATGTTAATGGAGATAAAAGAGCCTCAAAAAGAGGGAAATTTACATGAACACACTACCAATGACTTTAAGATCACAATTGACATTGGTATTCTCATACATGATTCCATAGTTAATATATGGAAACCTACCAATGAAAAGATAGAGGGTAGACTAGAGAAGTTGAGGGCAAAAAAAAGAGGTATTGAAGGCCTCAAACAAAGAACTGATCGATTACATTAGAACTACACTTTGAAGCACTTCAACCAGTACATTTGATCCAAATATAGAAGAGAACAAGAAATTTCTTTTGAAGCTACAACAAGAAAGGAAATTCGATCAAAGTGGTTGATCATGGATTGATCAAATGAAGACCCAAGGTCCCCCACTGATCAAGTATTTGGGAAATCTCTTGTTACATACTAACAAGCTAAGGGAGGCAGTGTCTATTCATCAAATCACCATACAAAATGCATCAAATAGATTGACAGTGCAATTTTCATTATTGCAAGAGGTTATTGATATGAAGGTTGACATTGCTATCACCCACAGGATCCTCAAATCAGGTCAAGATCCATTGTTTCCTTAGAAGCATGCTTTAGAGTTGTAATGCCCTACTCAGAGATCCTTGGAACACAAGGATAAAACATGCATTGAATAATTTTTTTCTTAAGATAAGTTACTTAACAATAGCAAAAGGTAACCAAGTGCAATAGTGAAAGACTAGGACAAGGTGAGGAGAATAGGAAAGATGGCAAGACTCACATGTTCACCTACACCAATGAAAGTATTACAAATACTTCCAAATATTTCCAAGCTCAAAATTGAAACTCAAAAACCAAGACCACATGAATCATGAGAATATACCAAGGGCTATTCTCGTTCAGTCCCAAGGTAAAAGCTCTTAGCATGCTTAGACATACAAGTCCATATCTACTAGGCATATCATAATCATGGTTCACAAGTAGAGGCCAACAATGATCAAGAAGAAGACAAGGGCTCAAGTTACTACCACCCATCTACTCAACACCATGTTGAAAGATAAATGTTGATTCCTAAAATTTGGCTAAGTCTAAAATCTTGAAGCCCTAAAATTTGGCTAAGTCTGAATTTCTGAAGTGCTGAAATTTCCTGGAATCTACATCTTATCTTGGAGAGGTCTGGAACCTATCTCAAATGAATCATTGCATTTATTAAAATATATCTTTAGTGTACATAAATTTATACTTAAATGATACATTTTAAACCCCATAGAAATATCTGCTGAACTAGGAAGGAGTGTAACTCTGAAGGGTACTCAAACCATTAATCAACTCCCTAACATAAAGTTAAGGGATACTAGCTATTTTCCCGAGGAAGTTTTTGCAAGAAAACCAAGTGACACTTTAATAAAGCTAGGTGAAATTTGTCACTATAGCCAGGTGATACTTTTTACTATAGCCAAGTGATACTTCTCAGTATGGCTAGGTGATAGTTCTTAGTATGGCCATGTGATACTTCACCATTATCATACAATATTTCACATTACTATTGTGTGATACTTTCTAGTATCATACGAGCTTTCTCCTTACTGAATGCGATACTCTTCTAGTATCGTCCAATGTTGAATCATTATCACCTAGGATTGAAAGGAAATAATCTGACAAATAATTAGAAGGGTAAAAGAGTTAGAACCTCCACATCGGAGAGTATCGAATCCACTATCGTCGAGGCTTTAACACTTCAATGCATGAAATACAAACACCATGCAACATGATGTAGAATAAAACTATCCATCTAATCCATAACAATATATGAAGGAACATGCAGAAAGAAACATCACAATGAACATACATGGTTCATAAACCAAACATCAAATGTAGGAAAACATAAATAGTAAAGCACCACACAACTAAAACTTGTGCATGGTTCCTCCCAACCATAATAACATCATGAGACCTTGAAGGACTTAGCCATCCTTTATGCATAACATCCTAAACTACCAACTAGATAGTCGAAGCTATCTTATGAGGATGTCACTACTAAAGTGTAATGACATCATAAGAATAGGAAATCTAGCATGCTAATCCAATAAGCAAAAGATACTCCAACTAAGTAGATAACATCATAACATCATATGATAAACATCAAAATAAGGAAATGCATCAATACTAACATCATCTAAAAATGTTATTCACACATTCCAATGAAAGAATAAATCATAAGAAATCATACTCCAGAACTTGAAGTACCAAGTAAAAATATCCAATAATGGTCGCACTAGGATAATAGATCGTCTCTGTACATCAATCCCCAACAGTGGTGAAGGTAGCTACACCTACCAACCATGTGGAACCTATAAGTCCACTCCCACTAGGCTGATGGAGATAATGATCCAACCAAAAACATACACAAAGCGAGCATCCATGGCTATCATTCACGCTAGACAATACCGATGACTAAAACTAAGATCATGGGACAATGCAAGTACTATAGGTCCTAGTTAGACACTCAATGGAATACTATGTAGGGGCTAACATCATGGAGAGTCACTTGAAATCAATAAGCCCAAGCTAGTATTGGCAACATCAACTTCCTAATGGAAGGCACACAATCCTAGTAGCATCAACTTCCCAACAGAAGGTGCATAATCCACATTTTAATTATCTTAAATTTATTACCAATTACACATTTTTATTTAGCTATCATGTAGTTAAAACTTCCTCTACCAACCAATGAGAAATAGTCACTAGGTTGCAAGATAGAAGCCCCTCCATGTGCTACTCTACCCTACCCATGCTCATCCAATGATGAGTACCCATAGGCATGCATATTCCCAACCCAACCCCAAATGGTCATAACTTTCGGTAAGTCCACGTAAGATCAAGTTTCCCAAGTCACCCAAAAAATGCATGTGTACATGCTTGTGTGTGGTGTACCACCATCACAAAGATCATAACATAAGGACTAGATGAGGACACAAGCAAAATAACACTCAACTAAAAACAAACTTGGGAGGATAGATTCTACACGAATTTGAAGAACAATAAAACCATACATCATGAACTCACTCAATCGGCCTTAATCTGGAATATGGATTCTACATGAATCCCAATGATGCAACAAGACTGAACATCATGAACACACTCAATCAGCCTCAATCTAGGAGTATGGATTCTACATGAATCCTAGTGTTCACAAAATAACAAGGGTCCAAAAGAAATAATAACACTAGGTATAAAATCAGTTAACCAAATACAAAGTTAGGAGTATGAATGTGGCACACATTCCAATGCAACATAAAAGTGCAACTATGATATAAATGACATCCCAATAGATGATCTAGGTCCATGACCCACATCATGCCAAGAAAACCCACTAAAATAGGGTGGTACACAAAATGAGGTAAAACTCCAAAACTCAAAAACTTTGAAATTAAAACCCATTTGGTTTTAGGGTACAAAAGCCTCAAAAATTAAATAAAATTTGGGTTTGGAGTTTGTATACAAAAATGGCCAGCATAACGATGCAAAACCCCAAACCCCCATGCTAGAAAATAGGGAAATGCTCATACCCATCCAACCGGGTAGAGCTAGCATACATAAATGGAGGGGAACACTAGTTATCAGCCTCCTAACAAATGACTACCAAAAATAGAAGTAGAAATAGAGCTGAGACAATAAAATAGGAGAGCCCTACCTCACAACTAAAAGGGGCAAAATAGAAATCTGAACGATAAAATAAAAACCCTATAGAAGTAGTCAAAAATCACAACAGTCTAAGGTCTCCCCGATCTAGATCTAATAAGATAGATCTCATGACGATCCCATGCCTGTAGCTCCCACAATGAATAGAACAACCATCCCTCATGAAGAGGATTTTGGGTTCTACTCTCAAACTTTCTAATTCAAAAGTGAGAAGTGAGGAATTAAATCCCTCTTTCAATACTTATTCACTTTTTGATTGGATAACCGATTAGGGAAAATAACCAGCCAACCTAGTTAAACCTTGAATTGACCCAAACAAAAATAAACTATTCTTAGTAATAGGAATTCATCTATGGCAAAGCTACCAGAAATTAAAATAAGATAAAATAAAGCCTAAAGCCCTAAAACCACATAATTTCCTTAGCAACCTTCATGATAATGCAAACCTCTAAATGCACAAACACGTTCATAGGCCTAATCACATAATGAAAATGAGTCTAGATTTATCAAATCACTAGAAGGTTTAATTTAAACATTTAAATAAGATATGTTGACCATACAGGGATGACATTGGTAAATATGAATAGCTGAATCACTAACTCCATGTGCCACTACCAGGGATATAAATCCTACACACTAAAATACATGATCAAGTGCAATTGCATATAATATCTTAGCGGAAGCAATAGATGCATTAAATCACCTAATTTAACCATTTATTCAATTATACTTAAATAATCTATTTACATCACTCATGCTCGCATATAGCATAATGAAGTAAATAACCATAGCATTAAATCCATCACATAACATAATCAGAGATATGCCCAAATATCAGATAACCAGATATCATTATAAAACATACTGTCATCTCAAAATGACATAATCATGCAAATATGATCAAGTGAACATCATAGTAGTCTAACATCTATGATACTGAAATCAAAGTATAACATTTGATCCTTAGGTCATCTCAAATGTAAAACATAACATGAGTAACAAGTATCTCTCATAAAAAATAGATATGAAAATCATTATTGGGTATATTAGGGGGCTGAATAGTATTCAGAAACTGGATATTGTTAGGAATTATGTTAGAGAACAAAAGCCTGATTTTCTCTTGCTTCAACAAAAAGGGCTGAAAAAAGAAAAAAAAGAACATTAATAAGGAGGTAGTGACTAGAAGCGGCAAAATAGATCAGCAAACCTAGGTGAAACCTCTTGCTTCTACTCTGGATAAATTTGGAAATTGATCTAGTCAAAATTCTAAGGTGAAATCAGGTCCTTGTATTACTTGGGTACTTTTTTGGACTTTGGTTGTGGTTTTAGGTCCTTGTAAAACCTGATTTTGATGCTACTTTTTAGTATGTTTCAGGACTACTTTTCCTAGTGGTTGTTAATGCTTTATCTTTTTTGATTTGTTAAAGGGTTTCAGGGTCCCTTCAAAACCTATTTTTACCATAATCTAAAACAAGTATCTCTCATATCAAAATAAATAAGGTATATATCTATGACACATAACCAATGAATCCAACATGGATAATCCATTTCTAATTATTTAAGCATTTAATAATGGTTGTTTAAACAACATGAAAAGGCACTTAAAACACATAAGATAACATATTCATATTTACATGACTAACCATTTCTGTAGGAACCTAGTCTTGTGTAGTAGGATAATAATACATAGTGCAATCTCTACACACATCTTAGGGTAATCACAAAACAACATCATGATACCACATCAATCCTGGTAATCATTGGTACAAACATCAATGAACCATCTAACACATAATAGTCTCATAAATCAGCCATAAGCATAATCAAAGAAATGAATATAGTAACATAAATCCAATCACCTCAAGGGTGTAGACCACTCATGGTCCCAATCATAATCTCTTTATGATGACAGATCAACACAGTTGCATCCATCGAGATGACTCACAAAAATCAAATGGGAGAGGAGCTACAAGAGTTTATAGTGGAAAGCTCTATAAGATCTACAAACAAGCTTAAATATGTACATGATCTAGTGTGGAAGGTCATGGGGAAGATTTTTGTGTACTTAAAGGTCTTGCACATAGAATCATATGTATCCAAAAATGGCTGATTGGTGGACATTGAGTGAATGAAAGCCAAGTTCTTAGCTTTTGTTGATGAGTCCACTAATCCATTCAACTTCCAAGTGTCAAAGATCTAGGAGGTTTCATCAACATATTCCATCTTGAGATGAGCATCGAAAAAGTTCCAATCAGAGATTGCTAGAGTGGAAGAGTTGAAAGAGATGCATGACTATTGGATGATTTGAGCTAATAAAACCATAATTCTAGGTGTTGATGAAATTGATAAAGTAATGGATGCAATGAAAGAATATAGAGCTAAGGCTATGACCCTTAAGATAACATGATGCTTTGATATTCTCTTAGATATCTGTTACCTTCTCTTCTTTCTCAATTCTCACTTGTACTGATTTTTGGCATTTCCTTAGTATTCTTAGACTTTGTAATGGATGATAACTAGTCAAGCCCTATTTTTAGCCTCCTCCATTCAAAGATTCTCTGCAATGGAATCATTGAACTTAACCAACCATTTGAAGAGGCCTATAGATGTAATTTTTTGAGAAATTAATAGGATCGACAAATTATTTAGTGGGAAAACCCCTATAGCTGGGACTACTGTGTGTGACTCAGAGTCTACAACTTGTTGCTGTATAATATTTGGGGTGAATGTATTGTAACTAAAAATGAAAATATTGTACATAATCTTGGTTTTATTTCTTTCATCTCAACGGATTGTAAACTTTTACTTTCCTTAGCATAAGTATTATTCTTTTCCGTTGTATTGTGCACATTAGTTCATGTGTATTTTATTGATTGTATAAGAGGTTTGGGATTTGATTAATGAAGTAGTTGAAAAAGGGACAATCTAGGTATTGCCAAATCTCACTTAATCCAACAATCCAAGAATTTGCATTTGAGTTAAAATAGGTTTCATATTAGGTGTTAGTCTTCATTTTGAAATTTGCTTGGATTATTTGAAATGTTAAACAATCTGGTTGTTGGCCGCTTCTTCTCTTTGGTTAAGAGCATACCCCAAAAACTTAAAAATAAATTCATTGAAAATATTGCATTTAGAAGGGGGTTGTACCTTTCAATTTAGGGGTCTTTGATAGATTACTACACTGACCCATTCTATTGTTAGTTGTTTTGTTTTCCATTTGCCATTGGGAACACTAGGAGTCAAGGTATAAACCATAGAATTAAGGAAAACTAACTATTAACCAACAATTTTTGACAACTCTACTAGGAAATTACTTGCTTGTTGCAAGATTTCTTAGTAAGTCTATCTATTTCTATTGGCACTCAATTTTTCAAGTCAATTGATGCCTCTAGATATAAGTTTTCAAGTTAGAAGAGAACATGTGGCTAATCTTTAAGCCACTTAAACCTTGAAGAGAAAATTGGAGGATGACTTGATAGCAACTAGAAAATGGAAGATAGAGCTTCAAAGTGGAACATCAAAAAATTATGCTATTGGTACAACCAATAACATGGAAGTTATGCTTTAGAAATTATCAAATGAGATGATTTCCATGAAAAATAAAATGGGGAAAAGAGTTCCTTCTTTCCAACAACCTTACTAGGACATCCCTAGAAGATAACATGAAGGAAAACCATTATAATTACCCTCTACTCAAAATCTTTCCATAGAGGAAACTCCTAAGAAGAAAAATATGTACATATTTCACTTAAGAGTGGATCACGATGGTGACTCTTATCTAGAGATGAATAGATACAAAAAACTTAGTGCTAGTAATGAGCTAATAGTCAAATATCCTAAAAGTGGAGTTATTTCTGCTCCCCCTAGTGACTCTAGAACATTTTTCTTGGATTATCAATTAGATTCAAACATTGGGGGTGATTTATTCACCACCTTGGATGGAGTAAAAATAACCACAACAATGAGAAGTGAAAGAGACAAGAACCCAGTGAACTAAATTCTTGCCTGGAACATAGCCTCTAGCTCTTCATTGACTATGGCTAGCACATCTACTTCCTCTTCTTGGTGGAACAAACAAGAAAAATTTGAGCCAAATGGTAAGCCTCATTCCTCATTTGATATCATTCAATATTGCAAAGACACCCGTATCCAAGTTTCTACCTTTGATTATTTGAAAACTCATCTTGCTGAACTACAAAACTAGTAGATTATTGTAAATGTGAAGCTAATTGTAAAACCCATCTTGATGTCAACACTACTATTAGTAGTGACCAACCCCAACCAAGTAATGGCCCACTCATTGATGAAGAACCTATCCTACCTTTTGTTTTTAAAGAAGGAGAGTCCTTAGTTTTAGCTACCTTTCTTGGCCAAAAGCCCAATCCATTTTATGTATCCTTATATGTAAATGGTCATAAATTGAGTAATTGTATAATTGACTCAGGAGCCTCTAATAATGTCATGCCTTCTACTACTACTCACACCCTAGGCTTACCTTTAACCAAGACCTTTGGATGCTATTATTCCATGGATTCTAAACAAGTTCTCCTTATAGGTCAAGTAAAAGATGCACAAGTAGCTTTAGTCGCATACCCTATAAAGAGAACAAAATTAACCATCCTGGTAGCTGATATTCCAGAGAGATATCATATGCTAACAAGTAGGAGCTTCTACAAAGATATGGGAGGCAGAATTAGACTAGATTGGTCTCATGACATATTCTTTGTTGGAATTAAAAAGGATTAGTTTAGAACTTGAGGAGAAAGACAAATTTACTATCATGAAATCCGATGATCCCAAGACCCAAATTTTATATCAAGAAATGGATTTTGGGAACTACATGGTGTTCTCTAACTTTGATACTTTAGAAGAACAACCAAATCCTCCTGGTGATAAAAAAATTGGACTTTAGAGTTTGATGGAAGTTGTGCAACTGCTAGATCTAGAGTAGGTGTCATGCCCATTTCCTCTTATGGATATCTCACACAACTTGCATATAAGCTACAATTCAAGAACACAAATAATACTATAGAATATGAAGCATTGCTATTGGGTATCATTACTACAAAGAAAAGAGGGGTGAAAATCCTAAAAGCCCAAGGAGATGCAGAGCTCATAGTGAAGCAAGTCTAAGGATAATACACTATGAAGAACACAAGAGTTCAAAACTTTAGGAACATAGTTTGGGATGAAATTAAGGACTTATATGCCTTTTCAATATAAGTCATTCCTAGGGAACATAATGTGACGGCATATATGCTAGCCGCCTCTTCTTCTCTTCTCCTTCCACATCCAGAGTTAAAAGATAATCAATACAAGGTTGAAGTTATCTTCAGACCAATGTATTTGACAATGCCAAATCATGGAAAGTCTTCACAAATGATAAAAAATCCAATGTTTCCTACAAGGGTCTGAGCCTTTTAGTAACCAATACTTTGAAGGAAGCAAAAATGTCTACCAAGAATTTTCTCTTGATAGTAGGAACTATTTGGAGCTTGATTCTAAGAAGCTCAAAGGTAACAAAATCTCTACATGCTTCATTTATCTAGAAAATTTGTTTGATAGGCATGATTCATATATTAGAAGGGAAGGGGTAGGAAAGATGGTACTTTTGGAGAACTTGAGGGGATGAATATTGGCATTGAATACAAACCTAAGATGATTAATATTGGTAGCCATTGCTCAAATGAAGAAAGTACTAGAGCGAAAGCTTTACTTTCTGAATGCTAAGATATATTTGCATGGGGATATGAGGATTTGAAAACCTTTAGGAATGGAAAGTTTAAGCGCAAGATCCCCCTTAAGCCTAAAGCAACTCATTTTAGTCAAAAAAAACACAATTATAACCTAATGATCTCAAATGCCATTTTTAGAGAAGTCCAAAAGATGTTAGAAGCAAGGATTATCTATCCAATACACCATTTAACTTGGATAGCTAACATTGTCCCTCTCTATAAAAAGAATGGGGAAATTAGAAGTTGTGTGGATTTTAGAAATTCAAACCAGGTTTCTTTGAAAGATAATTATGCCCTACCAAACATAGATCATCTACTACAAATAGTGGTCGGCTTTAAAATGTTCATGTTGGATGACTTTTTGGGCTTAAATAAAATTGAAGTAGATCTAGAGGATTAATTTAAAATAACATTCACCAACCCTTGGGGATGTTTTACTATAATAAAATGCCTTTTGGGCTGATCAATGCTAGAGCCACCTTTCAAAGATCCATGAACTCATTTTTTGCTGACCTCAAGGATAAGATCATTGTCATATATCTAGATGATCTAATAGTCTTCTCCAAGAAAAGAGAAAGTCACTTGAAGGACTTAGAGAAAGTACTAAGGCAAGGTAGGGAACATGGAATTTCCCTTAACCCCAAGAAGTATGTCATTTATGTCATAGAAGGAAGGTTGCTCAGTCACATAGTCTCTCAAGAAGGTATTACGATTGATCTTGAGTGTGTAAAAGCTATCCAATAGTTGAATTTTCTAGTAAGAAAATCTAGAATCAAATCCTTCTTTGGACAAATGAATTTCTTGAGATACTTTGTTCTCAATTTCTCCAAAATTACTGAGTGCATAATTGACATGATGAAGGGCAATCAAATATTCAAGTGGAATGATTCTAGAAGAAAGGCTTTTGATCAAATTAAGGAAGCCATAGCTAAAGCCCCCACCTTAGTCCACCTAGATTATAACAAAGAGTTCATACTATATTGTTATGAATCAGCTCACACATTATCTACCATACTTATGTAGGAAAATAGGAAAGGTATTCAAGCACCTATTGCTTTCATGAGTACCCCTCTCAAGGAGCATGAGTTAAGGTATTCTTAGATGGAAAAGAACGCGTATGCCATGGTAAGAGCACTCAAGAATTTTAGGTTTTATATCTTGCATTCACATTCTATTGTGCACATACCTGACCTAGCTATAGAGAGTATCTTGACCCAACAAGAGATAGGATATAATACTAGAGGAGGCTGGATAGCCAAAGTTCAAGAATATGACATTGAGTTGAAGCCAATAAAGTTGGTACAATGAAATGACCTATGCAAAGTAATTACGAAAAATCAAGAGTCTAGTCAAGAGGAAGGATCGTAAAAAACATTAATGGTCAATCTCCAAGACCCTTGGTTTTCAAATATTGCCTATTTCCTTACTTACAGAGATTGCCCTAATGGACTAATATACAAGAAAAGAAGAGACCTCATAACTAAATTGAGTAAGTATGTCATCTATGATGATCATTTGTATAAGAGAGCAATTGATGGAACTTTCTTAAGATGTGTGGATAAGCCTCAATAGGAGAGATTTCTTTAGACATTCCATAATGAGGCTTGTGGTGGACATTTTCTTCTATAGTAACAACCTATACGATTATGAGGTAGTGCTACTACTAGCCTAGTATGTTCAAAGATGCTTGTAATTGGGTGGCTAAATGTGATAAGTATAAAATGTTTTCTAGTAAGCCTTAGCTACCCCAAAACTAAAGCCAGTAGTAATAGAAGACCCATTTTAGTAGTGGGGAATCAACTTCATTGGTCTAACTAATCCCCCTTTTTCTACCCTAGGGTCACTTATACATTATAACCACTACAGACTACTTCACCAAATGGGTGGAAGCAAAGCCCACCAAGAGGACCACCTCTGAGATTGTTTGTGATTTTGTCAAAGAAAGCATGTTGGTGAGATTTGGGTTACCACTAAAGCTTTTAATGGATAATGCTACTTATTTTTCTTCTATAGAGATAGTAGAGTTCTATTATGACAACAACATCCACCTCAATCATTCCTCATACTACTTTCTTCAAGGGAATGGTTAGGCAAAATCAAGTAATAAAAAATTGATTAACATCATGAAGATGTTAGTCTTTGAAAATTAGAAGGACTAGCACAAAAGGATACATGAAGCTCTCTGGGTAGATAGAGTGACACCTAAGAAGGCTATCAACATCTCTCCCTTTGATATGGTATATAGAGGTTAAGCTAGCCTTCCCCTACCATTGGAACTATCCATCTGCAAGCTACAGAAAGTGATTAAGGACCCAATAATTCACTATAGTTTGGAAAAGAAAATCATGTACCTTACTAAGATGGAAGAAGAATGTGAGAAATTGAAAACCACATCATAGAGCATCAAAAGTATATGAAGGTTTTCTTCAACAAGAAAGCCAGACCAAGGAAATTCATGAAAGGCGATCTAGTCCTATTATGGGATAAAGGGCATGAACCTAAAGGTATGCATCATAAGTTTGATTCTCTTTGGAAAAGCCCTTTCATAATTGTGTGACTAAATCTAAACAACTCTTTCATTTTGGCCTATCCCACTGGAGAGATTCTACCATTTTATTACAATGGAAAGGACCTGAAGCTATATCAAATTCACAATTGAAAGCAGGTAGCACCCATAGTTAGTGTAAGTCCAGGTAGGCTTTTTGTTTCTTCTTTATCCTTGCTTTTTTCCATGCTTTCTTAGGTTAGTGTTCCTTTTTGTTGTGTGCTTAGTTTATCTTTGCTCACTGTAGCTTGTCATTCTGACTATGCGAACCAGAGATTTTGGGCACCTTCTTAAACATTTGCGGTGCCTAAGTCCCTAGTCAGAGCCAGTTGTTGCCAACTTTTAGTCTATAACTTGTAAATTTTTACTTGTTGGTATTCCTTGCAATTTTATTTAGATTTCTTGTCAAGGTATCCCCTAGGTGGCTCACTTCTCATCAAATTTTCTAAGACCCCCACTTTGCATCTCTTTTTGGGTCCCCCTTGCTTTATCTTAATTCCTCAATGCAAGATTGTTTTCATTTTAATGAATTAGGGGCTTAGGTGATTTAGGTTTGGTTGGGATATATTTTAAGCATCTTCCTAATGAGAAGTAAGTCATCCTTGTTCCTGTAACTTCTTTCTTACTCCAACATCCTCGTTTCCTTCAAAGTATGAGTAATCTAGCTAGCTATTTACCTTGGAAAACTTCATCAGGCATGAATCTGAAGAGCAAATCAATGATATTATTCACAGATGTACATTCACTTGACTTATGATGATAAGATCTAGAAAAGTGCAAGTTAGAGCTAAGAATGTCTCAAGTCAAAGTTTCAAGGTAAAAATCCATTCCAATGGAGAGGAGTGGGTCTGTGGGTTTTTAGCTGCTTGCCAATGAAAATGAAAGTATCTTGTTCTATTTCAAAATCTAGCATGACCAATGCTCCATTCAAAGTTTTTATGTATTGATAGGACCTAGGTGTGATACTAAGAAGGAATTAATTTGAGCTTGTGATGAATCCATGCTTGAAATCTCATCTCAAGGTATCTAATCAAAGCAAGGGGAAAATTCTTCAGAGTGTTTCTTCCCTATTAGTACACATATGTACCCAAGTTTTTAAACTTTCAATTTCAAGTTCTGAACCCCTCTAAAGTACTTTGAACTTAGTTCAAAAGTTCAAGGTGGCTCATTGGTTCAACTGGCAAATTTAGGTCATGGCTCAAATTGGCAAGTTTAATGATTAAGTGCAGAAGTTCAGAGGTCATAGTTTGGAGATGCTCCTAAGCCAAAGAATAGAATACCATCATAATGAATCATCAAAGTACTTTTAAGTGGTTTGGAATGGTTCAATTTGTTTGAAATATGTTCAAAGTTTGAGAAGATTGTGAATTTAGTTTGGAGACTTGGAAAATTCAGTACAAGGGTCTTGGAGATTTGGAGTTCAAGTACAAAAGTTCATGGGTTCAAGTGCCACAGTTTGAAATTCAAGGTGCAATGATTCAAATGCTCAATGTTCAAGCTAAATTCTGAAGCTCAAAAGTTGAAGGCTTGAATCAGTTTGAGAGTAAAGGTTAGGCAAGTTCAGAGTTTAAGATGTAGGTTCAAGAGTTCATTCAGACCCCAAGTTCATAGTATGGATCAATGATTCAGCAATTAAGAATATATGACATTCATAAGTGCGAAGTTTTAGAACTTGAGCATTTAAGATTTCTCAAGGTGCAGATCGATTGACCCAAGAAGGTTTAAGATCCACTTTTAGATCATTGACAGAATCTAATTTGGATTTTGAGGTTCCTTTTAGAATTTCAAAAGTTCAATAGTCTAGGTGGCTTGGCAGTTTTAGAGTTCTATTCTACAAGGTCTCAAGTCCATGGTTTGAGCAGTTTGATACAGTGTTGACAAGCGCCTCTTCACCACAGAATCTCTTCACCTATCCTCTATCACAAGTACATGGGGGGACATAGAAGTTACCACCAAAATGTTTGACCATCATTACATTCTAGCTGACTTGCTGAAGCCAGATACGGTTGAAAACTCAACGGTGGAAATACCTGAATATAAGGCCTCATATAAGCCACCATGAGTCAAAGCACTCATGTTGTCGTTATTAGAGAACAAGATATAAGCTTGCAGGTGTGTCTAAAATGAAATACCTTTGCTCACAAGAGTATTCCCATAGCACCTGAGTTGAAGACATATTTAGTCCAAGTAAATAATGGTGATATCAAACTTCGAACCAAACTGTATATCACATAGGGAGAATGAAAACCCAAAAGCTCAGGTTCGATGAAGATTGAAATGAAAGTGGAATTAAAGTTTAAGGAAATAGATAGGTTTGTTCTGAGGGTTTCTCTTTCTCACATAGAGAAGGCAGGAGATCATTATTGAAGTAAAGATTGGTTGGTGTTGTGATAGAAACACCATGAAGTTGAGGGAGAAGAATCCAACCTGGGTCAATATTTTTGAAGAGATTCCTGTCAAGATTTTGAATTCTACACTTGTTAGTGTCATTATGACTGAGTTGGAAACTGTTTCACTAGTGACCCAAGGTGGCTATGATAGGATGGAACTGTCCACAAACCCTCCTACCAGAAAACAAAATCTTGAGTCTTTAATTGAGTGCATGAATGATCTTTCAAAGGAACAAAAAATGTTTCAATATTATTATCACAATCTTCAACAACAATGAATTCAATAGGAGACATGGCTATATAAAAGAAGATCTAAAAACTTGGACGTAAAGTGGCTAATGAAGAACTATTGCCTAAAGAAGATCCTATGAATCCAATCTTCAAGCCAATCATTGAGCCCTCCTGACTTGATAACTACTTCATTGTCAATCAAGTTGCTAAATTATTGTGATCAAATCAGGGAATTTTATGGACAAAGTTTCAGCAGATTCTATTTAATGGGTGCAGTAGTTGCAGAATGATTGGTTTAAGATTATCATATATTTAAATGACATACTACTATCCAATGCTTGTGTCACCAAATAACGCAATTGAAAAGGATGGTGAAATCCATAGGAATAAGATTTATCAGCTGAGCCATTTCAAACTCGTGCCTCCTTATCCAATGTATGAAGAACTATTGAAAATTAAAACTATAAAGAAACATGGTGACAACAGATAATAAAATTATTTCATTAATCTAATTGCACCCTAACAACCAATTACATAACCTCTATAAATAGAGGACTTCCAGCTGTTTAGAGCTTACATGTGGATCATCTAATGTGACAGCACTAACACTTCACTTAACAACCTTGCCATGTGTTTGGAGACAAATTCAATTGTGCATACATGTGGTGGAGTTAACTACAGTCCTACAAAACTGATGGCTAGAGAATAGGAAGCAGTAGTCAACTGTTAAACAGAATAGCAGATTTGGTACAACAAACTAGTGACTTATTCCAACATCCTCCCTTAATTTCTACCACTAAAGACTCTTTCAGTGGAAGAAATTACAATAAGAAATTTAAACATGATAGGTCCTGGCATTAAGCCTTTTGAGGTACCCATTTACAACATAGAAATTTTTAGTTTCCCCTATCACTATCACTATGAAAAATTCATTTTTCTTGTTAAGTGGTTTTAGCTTACCACAAACTTCTTCGAAAAAAAAATGCTTTAGGATCTTTCACCCAAACAAGTGGTTTTGGTTTACCACAAACCCTTCAAGACTTTTAGGTTTTTCACCTTAATAAGTGGTTTTGGCTTACTACAAATCGTTCAATAGATTTACTTAAACAAGTGGTTTTAGATTACCAAAAACCCTTCAAACTTGACAAAACCATTGATCCAATGATAGGTAAACCAACTCTAAACTTTTCTCTAGCATACTAATATTGAGTCCATATGAAAAATAATCCATCTACCGAGTCACATGGGTACCCAGCCGCTGTGCTTGCTACTTCTCTAGGAATATTTTTCAAATACATGGTTCATCAATATAGTAAAAACTTTTGAGGTGTCGAGTACAACCTCAATTAAAACAATAGCTTCTTAAAAAATCACAGCCCAAAATTGCAAACACACCATTTCCAGCAATATATTTTCCTTCAACAAAACCCTCTAGCAATATTTCTAGCTGAACTTCTAAATGAATCTCCAGCTGAACCTGGCTAAGCTAGGCTCTGATACCATATTGAAAATTAAAACTATAAAGAGACATGGTGAAAGAAGATAATAAAATTATTTCATTAATCTGATTGCACCCTAACAACCAATTACATAACCTCTATAAATAGAGGACTTCCAGCTATTTAGAGCTTACATGTGGATCATCTAATGTGACAACACTAACACTTCACTTAACAACCTTTCCATGTGTTTGGAGACAAATTCAATTGTACATACATGTGGTGGAGTTAATTATAGTCCTACAAAACTGATGGCTAGAGAATAGGAAGCAGTAGTCAACTGCTAAACAGAATAGCAGATTTGGTACAACAAACTAGTGACTTATTCCAACAAGAACCTACGAGCTTGTCGGCAGCCACATACTCTTCTATATTTTGATTGAATAGATTTTCTTTCAAACCTGATTCAGGGACTTTTCGGCCAATTCCATTGATGCCGTGATTTCAGTATAAGACCATCGAGCAAATATGGATTGCAAGAATACAAAGGTATATATCATACCCAAACACAATAAGAAGCATCAGCTGTGGATATATTTGGTAGATAAAAACAAGAATATCTTCTATGTGCTCATAGACCTATTGAATGTTGGATAATATACTTGTTTGCAGAAAGGTTATACTGAGGGTTAGAAGACAACATTACTATTGTCCAAACACGGATTATTCACCTTAGATGGCATTCCTAATAACTCAGGCAGAGGATTTTCTTACATGCAGACGACTATCATTTCTGCAGAACACAGAGCACCAGTGTGATAGGCATGATGACTAATATGTAGGATTATATGTTAAGCAGATTCATGTTCTCCCCAACCCATGAAAACCACTCATGATAGCCCAAGAGAGTTTTCATTGCATTATGCAAATTTTATGATCATTAACAAGAGCAATGACATTTAACTATAGAAATAATGGAGCCTGGTGTGGCACATTTGTGGTTTAAAAAGATATACTTTGAATTATCAAGCAAAAGAGATGAATAATGTATGGGAGACTTGTGGGAAATTTAATGAACCCGATAACCTATGTGGTCATGGCCCAAAGCTATCACAAGAATTGGAACGTAAACAGTGGGGTACAAGACAAAGAAATTTACGTTCCATATTCAAGCCATGGCATATAGTTATGAAAACTTTGTGATGCATATGGAAATGCTCGAAAATGTGGAAAATTGACAGGAGATAAAGGCATCTTAACCTCCTTTAAGGCTCGATTACTTTATTAACTTGTGCTCATTGCAAGGCATTGACACATCATTTATATAATAGAAGTGAATAATACCGTGGCCACATCATCAGTCTGTTTGCCATTCAGGGGTGCCTGAATATTTTTACTATTTGTAGATGCTATAACTACCAAAGCATTAATTTCCACATGTCATTAGGAAGGAGTCATCGGTTCTCTTGGATTCTATTAAAACATCATGCTATGCTAAAAAGGCAATACCAAGAATCAATTATGAAGTTGAAAAGTTACAAGAAAAGAACAGGTTAAAGAAGCCAGCGATAGAGTAAACTGGGTTCCAATCTTTTCTCTCTAGGACTACAGATTTGATGCTATAGCCAAGAGGGAAACTTTCCATATTATTTCCAGCATTAGCCCATTTTCTTGTGAAGGTCATGAGGAGTAGAGCCGGGGTTTTCATTTCTTTCTTTCTCAACTGTGTGTGTTAGAAATAAGAGAGTTGTGTTTTGTTTGAAATACAGAGAAAAACTTTAAATTTTATTAATGGTGATTGTAATAGCAAACACATTTTTATGCTTTTAGAGGAGGGAGACTTGAAAGTTAATTGCATGTCAAAACTTAGAGTTTGAACAATCTACTTTCCACTATTCGTGATCTTTGTGTCACTTTAGTTTTCTCTAAAATATGCTGTTATATCTCCATATCTTTATTTTTGCACTTTCTCAAGAAGGTGGACAATGTGTTTCTTAACTTTGTCCTTTGTAACATGTCTAGGTGAATGGGCTTTGTATCATTTACCATTTCTTTTCATGCAGTAGTTTAGGTTTTTGCATCTACTCTGTATTTACAGATAGATGCTTGATATCCTTTTGTGCTTTTTGGTTAAAAGCATTGACATTTAATTCATTGAATATCTCATACGGGGAGTTGTACCCAATAAAATTTAGAGGAAGGTTATCAATCCCATGATAACCTGTCCAACTGTTGGTGTTGATTTGTCCTTTCACTTGAGCATTTAGGGTCAGATTTGCATGCATTTTCTCAAAGGACAATCTGTTCACTAATAGATTTTTGGTGACTCCACTGGGGAAATGAAGTAAAGATTTAAGTGCCTAAAATTTGGTTCCTTAGTTTTATAATGATCTCCATGTGCAAGAGATTTGGGGACTCTATACGAAAACCATGCCGGATATAGGAGTCATGAGATGATCAAGGCCAGATCCCTCTCTCCTAGAACTTTGTCATATTGATGATAAAGTGTTACATGATTTTTTGGATAGGTTTAGAGAAAGTATTTCCAAAGGTATCTAGGAAAACATAAGCTTTGAAGATGATGCAAGATCTTGGCTACTTTGGTGAGGCCTCTGTGAAAGATTTTATAAGTTGAAACAATTGCAAAATCTTGAAGAGGAAGTGGCTCGGTTGAAGGAACATTTGAGGGAAGATGATGATGAACCTCATGTTATCTCAATTTCACCCATGTATCTAAATCTTCTTGTCATGAGTGACCAAGAAGTACAACAACCTCTAGTGGATCTCGCTTCAATGGATGAAAATATATGTGCCAACAACGAAGAAAGGGTAAGCAATAATGGTCAAATTTTATCTCAAGATCTTTCTTCATCTCATGTAGAAATTTTTATAGTGGGAGGTAATGGTGATTGCTCTTTGCCTAAAGATTCTGTTGAGATGCTTTCTCGAGGTGCTTTGTCTGAAAATGAATCTTTAAATATCACAAAAGATTGTGAGGGTATTGGTTCTTTGAATGAGAATGTAGAAAAAGATCCTTTCCTTGAATCTTTTCATTATGAAGATATTGCAGCAGTAGACCTTGTAGACAATGCTGATATTAATGGAGGTGCATTCAACTCTTTTTCCCCACATCTTGAAAGTTTTAGTTTCAAGAGTATTGATAGTCTCCTTGTTTCAGAAGTCCCTATTGGTAAGAAAGTAGATAACTTGCCTCCAAATTTTCAATCTTTCACCTTTGATATTGATTATCTTTCTTTAAAAAAAATTCTTGATGGAAGGATTTAGAATAACATGTAGCCTGAGAATGAACTTCCTATTTCTATGAAGAATGAAGATGATTCCTTGTACCTGCAAACTAGTGATCAGCCCATGCAAAGACTTGTTCCATTCGATGATGAAATATGTAACTCTGACAAGGTGGAAGTGCATGAAGAAAAGTTTCTTTTTTGTTATGAAGATACTAAAATTAGCACTCAGTTTGTAAAATATCCAGCTGAAACATTACTTGATCAACAAGAAGAAGTCATTTCCAAATTCTTGTTGTGTCTTCAGCTGGAAGATCTCCCACACACCAATCCTTTTGATGGTGATTCAATTTTTCATAGAGATGAGACAAAGATACCTCTAGATGAAGACACCTTTGCTAAATTTCTAGTTGAAACGAGAAAATATGAAGTTCACTTTCAATCTAACAGTGATTCAGCTGATGTGTTGGAGAATGCAATTCTTAATGAAGAAGAAGAAATCATAGGCACATTCTTGTCATCACTCAAGTTGGATCATTTCTTTGACGATGCCTCAGATACTTGTTCAAATCAGCTTCAGAATGAAGCATTTATTGACAATTTTTCATTTCATCCATCTATGCATTATATTGCTAATTTGGATTGTAAGAGGAATGCTGAGATATGTGATGGCATCTTGGAAAGAGAAAGGGATGTAATTTATGGCATGTTTGATGACAGCTGGTTCCTTGAACAAAATGGAGAAAACATATATTCAAGGGTTGACCCCATGATGAATGAGGTGTCTTTATGGCTGCAAGCTGACTATAATCATGTGTGAGAATCGAATCTTCATGACAACATTTTGGGACATTATGCATCATCTCTTGGTGAGCTTTCTTCATTTCACATTTTTCAGCTTGAAGTGGAATCTAATCCTGTCAATGAGAAGGATCAATCCTTAAGTGAAGATGATTAATATGATGAGTTATGGCTTTTCAGAAAAGAGAGTTGGATCAGCATATGCATGTTTCTTTTCAGTTTGAAGTTTGGTATTGAAAAAGTCATCATCAAGTAAAGGGTTTGGAGCTGTTCCATTGAGGTACGCTTTGCTAATTCAAAAAGGCTCCCATTTTTCTCAACCGATAAATGGATTTACTTAAATTCTTCTTTCTTCCAGTCTTTATGGTAGGTTTCTTTCCTACCTTTGTAAATATTGTAAATAAGTGTTTGTTGTGTGTAGTGGTAGTTGGAATAATGTGCAAGCCTCGTGCTCGCTAGTAGTTTAGGTGTTTGTTGTTGGTTTTGGTTTGCTAGTTTTGCCCTGCTTCCCTCCACCCTCTCTGCACATAGCTCCCAGTATTCTTCCCTTGCCGATTCTATTTGCCCAATGATCAAGGCACTGTTCTTTTCCCAGAGATTATTGGAGTTCTCTATTTTTGCACCAAAAACAACCCCATAGTTAGAGCCCCTGTTAGTACACATATGTACCCAAGTTTTTAAACTTTCAATTTTAGGTTCTGAACCCCTCTGAAGTACTTTGAGCTTAGTTCCAAGTGGTTCAAAAGTTCAAGGTGACTCATTGGTTCAACTTGCAGATTCAGGTCATGGCTCAAATTGTTGAGTTCAATGATTAAGTGCAGAAGTTCAGAGGTCATAGTTTGGAGATTCTCCTAAGCCAAAGAATAAAATACCATCATAGTGAATCATCAAAGTTCTTTTTAATGGTTTGGAATGGTTCAATTTGTTTGAAATAGGTTCAAAGCTAGAGAAGATTTTGAATTCAGTTTGGAGACCTAGAAAATTTAGTACAAGGGTCTCGGAGATTTGGAGTTCAGGTACAAAAAGTTCACGGGTTCAAGTGGTCCCACAATTCAAAATTTAGGGTGTAATGATTCAAATGCTCAATGTTCAAGCTAAATTCTAAAGCTCAAAAGTTGAAGGCTTGAATCAGTTTGAGAGTAAAGGTTCGACAAGTTCAGAGTTTAAGATGCAGGTTCAAGAGTTCATTCAGACCCCAAGTTCATAGTATGGATCTATGATTCCACAATTAAGAATATATGACATTCATAAGTGTAGAATTTTAGAACTTGAGCATTTAAGATTTCTCAAGGTGCAGATCAACTAACTTAGGAAGGTTTAAGATCCACTTTCAGATCATTGCCAGAATCTAATTTGGATTTTGAAGTTCCTTTTAGAATTTCAAAAGTTCAATAGTCTGGGTGGCTCAATAGTTTCAAAGTTCTATTCTACACCTCAAGTCCATGGTTTGAGTAGTTTGATAGAGTACTGACAAGAACCTCTTTACCATGGAATCTCTTCACCCATCCTCTATCACAAGTACATGGGGGGACATAGAAGTTACCACCAAAACATTTGACCATCATTACATGCTAGCCAACTTGCTCAAGCCAGATACAGTTGAAAAATCAGTGGTGGAAATACCTGAATATAAGGCCTCATATAAAACACCGCGAGTGATGAGCCAAAGCACTCATGTCATCATTATTAGAGAACAAGATATAAGCCTGTGGGTGTGTCTGAAATGAAATACCTTTGCTCATAAGAGTATTCCCATAGCACCCGAGTTGAAGACATATTTAGTCCAAGTAAATAATGGTGATATCACACTTTGAACCAAACTGTATATCACATAGGGAGAATGAAAACCTGAAAGCTCAGGCTCGATGAAGATTGACATGAAAGTGGAATTAAAAATTAAGGAGACATATAGGTTTGTCCTAAGGGTTTCCCTTTCTCACATAGAGAAGGCAGGAGATCATTATTGAAGTAAAGATTGGTCAATGTTGCGATAGAAACACCATGAAGTTGGGGGAGAAGAATCCAACTTGGGTGGATATTTTTGAAGAGATTCCTATCAAGATTTCAAATTCTACACTTGTTAGTTTTATGAATGAGTTGGAAACTGATTCACCAGTGACCCAAGGTGGCTATGACAGGATGGCACTATCCACAAACCCTCCTATCAAAAAAAAAAATATTGAGTTTTTAATTGAGTGCATGAATGATCTTTAAAAGGAACAACAAAGGTTTCAATATTATTATCACAATCTTCAATAGTAACAAATTCAACAGTAGACATGGCTATATAAAAGACGATTTAAAAACTTGGATGTAAAGTGGCTAATGAAGAGCTATTGCCTAACAAAGATCCTATGAAGCCAATCTTCAAGCCAATTGTTGAGCCCTCCTAACTTGATAACTACTTCATTGTCAATCAAGTTGTTAAATTATTGTGATCAAATTGGGGAATTTTATGGACAAAGTTTCAGCAAATTCTATTTAATGGGTGCAACAGTTGCAGAATGATCAGTTTAAGATTATCATATCTTTAAATGACATACTGCTATCCAATGCTTGTGTCGCCAAATAGCACAATAAAAAAGGATGGTGAAATCCACAGGAATAAGATTTATCAGCCGAGCCATTTCAAACTCGTGCCTCCTTATCCAATATATGAAGAACCTGTGAGCTTGTTGGTAGCTGCATGGTGTCAACATAAATTAATTATCTTAGATATGGTCGGCACAGACCAGCTGCCTAACACAGACCATAGACAATTTTATGCACACGTTCAATCTTCCACCATCCACTCCAACTACCTTTCATTAATATTCCAGCTAACTCCTCCTTTTAATATGTATTTCTCTATAAATATAATGGACTGGGCCTGTGTTCAGCAGAGCCCATTTTGGGTTTCTCCATGGCTTCTCCTCTCAATAGTTTTTCCTCTTGTTTGCTTAATTCTAATTTTCTACATGGTATCAGAGCCAAAGGGAGAGAATGATCTGCAAGCTGTTTGAAGCATAGATTAAGAAGGTTTAAATGGTTCAATGAAGTGCTGAGATTTTTGGAGATTGTTGATAAATAGTATAAACTATTAATGTGTGGAGCAGAGAGGCAAAAGAGTGCTGAAGTGTGAAGTTGTGAAATGCTTCTGTTATTTGAGGAAGTTTTTGTGATCGTGATTGAGGACTATTGTATCCTATTTTGCAGAGTGAGCTAAATGTGACAGTAATATGCATGTTGTCTATCAAATCAGCAAATGAAGAATGGTGATTTGAATGGTGATCTTTAAGTCAAGTAGTGTTGAAATGTTTAGGCAAACACAGAGCATTGTATGAAGATGACAGTCAGAGATTAGTAGTTTGTGAAGCAACTTTGTGCAAGCGGGAGAGCCAAAGATTGCATACATATTTTTAATGTGACAAGAAAATATCAAGGGAGTGCTATGAGAAAGAGAGAAGCCATGAAAAAAAAGAAGCTAAAGTTGAAAGTGAAAGCTAATTTTGTTATTATTAATAGTACTTTATTATGTGTTTTTATTTGAAATATGTGTAGAGTATTATAAGTCATTTGTAGGAGTTAGCATTCATTATGAAAAGAGATGGCATGCTAGAATTGTTGTCATGGTGCAAAGGTCTATGTGTGTGCTGATTGGATAAAAGTATTGGGATTGGAAGTGAGAATTTGTTTGTCTAATTGTGAAGGATATGATGTTCTTGATAGTGGTCATGTAATAGAAGTTGATTGCATTGATATCCCCCAACCAAGTGATGAAAATTGAATTAGTAATGATTGTTAATGGGCTATATGAATGTATGGGGTGCATTATCAGTTGTGCCCAACACCCTAAAGGTTTTTTGGTTTGACATATTGATGAACCATGTATGTGAAAAGGATTCCTATAGAACTGGCGAGTATAGCGACTGGGTACCCATGTATCTCGGTAGATGGATCTCTTTTTATATGGACTCAATATTTAGTTTGATGCAAGTACAAAAAAGAAAGGCCCAGAGTGGTGATAGTTTTCCCATAGTGATGATTCGTGGTCATTAGAACCAATGAGTGCTTGGTTTGTAAACCATTTGAGTACAAAGTTTATGGTGATCTTGAAACCATTTGTGTGATGTTTGAGAAGATTGTGGTGAACTTAAAACCACTTTGATATTGCATCGGTTATGGGTAATCCGTACAGAACCTAGAGTGATTATGATGGGAGAAACAAAAAGAGTGAAACACATTTGATAATTGATTGTAAATGGGTACCTAACAAGGCTTAAGGCTAGGACCCATCGTTTCTAGATTATGGAGGGATACTTGAAATCTTTTGATAATTAATTTAGGGGGGATGTCAACATAAATTAATTATCTTAGATATGGTCGGCACAGACCAGCCGCCCAACACAGACCATAGATAATTTATGCACACATTCAATCTTCCACCATCCACTCCAACTACCTTTCATTAATATTCTAGCTAACTCCTCCTACAGTGTAAATGACATTTAATATGTATTTCTCTATACATATAATGGGCTGGGCCTGTGTTCAGCAGAGCCCATTTTGGGTTTCTCCATGGCTTCTCCTCTCAATGGTTTTTCCTCTTGTTTGCTTAATTCTAATTTTCTACACATGATAATATAAAGATTTGAACACTCTTCTATATTTTGATTGAATAGATTTTCTTTCAAACCCGATTCAGGGACCTGTGGGCCAATTCCATTGATGCCATGATTTCAGTATAAGACCATTGAGCACATATGGATTGCAAGAATAAAAAGGTATATATCATACCCAAACACAATAAGAAGCAATAGCTATGGATATATTTGGCAGATAAAAGTAAGAATATCTTCTATGTGCTCATAGACCTATTGAATATTGGATAATATACTTGTTCAAAGAAAGGTTATACCGAGGGTTAGAAGACAACATTACTGTTGTCCAAACATTTAGATTACTACCACTTGGGTGGATTATTCACCGTAGATGGCATTCCTAATAACCCGGGCAGAGGATTTTCTTACATGCAGATGACTATCATTTCTGCAGAACACAGAGCACCAGTGTGATAGGCACGATGACTAATATGTAGGATTATATGTTAAGTAGATTCATGTTCTCCCCAACCCATGCAAACCACTTGTGATAGCCCAAGAGAGTTTTCTTTGCGTTGTGCAAATTGTATGATCATTAACAAGAGCAACAAAATTTAACTATAGAAATAATGGAGCCTGGTGCGGCACATTTGTGGTTTAAAAAGATATACTCTGAATTATCAAGAAAAAGAGATAAATAATGTATGGGAGACTTGTGGGAAATTTAATGAACCCGATATCCTATGTGGTCATGGCTCAAAGCTATCACAAGAATTGGAACATAAATGGTGGGGTACAAGACAAGGAAATTTATGTTCCATATTCAAGCCGCGACATATAGTTATAAAAACTTTGTGATGCATATGGAAATGCTCAAAAATGTGGAAAATTGGCAGGAGATAAAAGGCATCTTAACCTCCTTTAAGGCTCGATTACTTTATTAACTTGTGCTCATTGCAAGAAATCAACACATCATTTATATAATAGAAGTGAATAATACCATGGCCACATCATCAATCTGTCTACCATTCAGGGGTGCCTCAATATTTTTACTATTTGTAGATGCTATAACTACCAAAGTGTTAATTTCCACATGTCATTAGGAAGGAGTCATCGGGTCTCTTGGATTCTATTAAAACATCATGCTATGCTAAAAAGACAATACCAAGAATTAGTTATGAAGTTGAAAAGTTACGGGAAAAGAATAGGTTAAAGAAGCCAACGACAAAGTAAACTGGGTTCCAATCTTTTTATCTCTAGGACTGTACACTTGGTGCTACAACTAGGAGGGAAACTTTACAGATTATTTCCAGCATTAGCCCATTTTCTTGCGAAGGTCATGAGGAGTAGAGCTAGGGTTTTCCTTTCTTTCTTTCTCAACTATATGTGTTGGAAATAACAGAGTTGTGTTTTGTTTGAAATACAAAGAAAAACTTTAGATTTTATTAATGGTGATTGTAATAGAAAACACATTTTTATGCTTTTAGAGGAGGGAGACTTGAAAGTTAATTGTATGTCAAAACTTAGAGTTTGAGCAATCTACTTTCCACTATTCATGATCTTTGTGTCACTTTAGTTTTCTCTAAAATATGCTGTTATATCTCCATATCTTTTTTTCTGCACTTTCTCAAGAAGGTGGACAATGTGTTTCTTAACTTCATCCTTTGTAACATGTCGGGGTGAATGGGCTTTGTATCATTAACCATTTCTTTTCATGTAGTAGTTTAGGTTTTCAAATCTATGCTGTATTTATGATAGATGCTTGATATCCTCTTGTGCTTTTTGGTTAAAAGCATTCACATTTAATTCATTGAATATCTCATACGAGGAGCTGTACCTGATAAAATTTAGACGAAGGTTATCAATCCCATGATAACCTATCTAACTGTTGGTGTTGATTTGTCCTTTCACTTGTGCATTTAGGGTCAGATTTGCACACATTTTCTCAAAGGACAATCTTTACACTAACATTCCTCCAGAAAGCATGGCTCTCAGAGGTGTTTTCCATTCTACAAAAATATAAGATGGCTACTTCTCTAAGAGACTTGAGAAATAAAGAGCTATGCAACTATAGTATGAGAATATTCTATGGAGATGCCCAAAAGATGTTTATGATAAAGTCAGTTATAGAAGTGCAATTTTGATACAAAGGAGATCAAGTGTTTGAATGCTCAATGCAAAGAAATAGAAAATGAAGTGCTCGAGGTATCTAAGTATCATTCCTCACACTACCATCACAAATCAAAGGAAAGAAAAGCTTATAGAAAGATGGATCTACATTCTCCCCTCCATATATAATGAGTTATCATGTGAATCCTTATTCTAGATCCTGAAATAAAAAAGGGACTTTCCATTAAACTAAAATCCCCTTGGTTCAGTAAGTGGCTTTTCATGATACTACTTCACTTTAAGTGAAGCAATATGACTTGGATTTATGAATCTTTATATTCATCGAAACAAAAAGTTTTAAATAGCTATTGATTATCAAATTTATTGAAAATCCTAATGTCATGATCTTTGGTTACACTTAGTTTCACTCATGTGGTGCCAACATTTAGATTTCTGTATCTATTTCATCAGAATTTCTTTGAAATTGCTTCCTCATTGTTTTAACAACTATTTATCAAGTACTTGTGTCCTCTTTGAAATCATAAGCAAATGACAATCAAAGAAGTAGGTTATGATTGAATCATAAGCTTTGAAAGTGAATTAAAGGATCTTAGTGATACTTCATTCAAGTTCTACAACTTAGGTGATCTTCATAGAAGGCTTAATTCTTAGCCCATCCACCCGATTACCCGAAAATTGAAAGAAAGTGGATTGGTGGAAGCTATCAAGTTTTCCATGGCTGTGCAAGCTCCAAAGCTAGTGTAGGAATGCATTGAGAGATATAATTTGGAAACAAAGAAAATCTTGCTTCTTGATCAGTCTATCCTTCTCTCAATAAATTAGGCCTTGATGCAATTTGCATTCAGCTTGTCAGTAAAGGAAGAGTATTGTGATATGGATTTGGCTCCTTTGCATCTATGTTTAATGAAAATAAGAGCTTGAGAAGAGAGGATATATAGAGAACCTAGTTCCAAACACCTATTTGAAGAAGAGAAAAATTCTGAAAACTCTTTTTGGAATCAATTTGAAAAGAAAGACTGTCGACATCCTTGAGCTACTATTGAGATTGAAAGGAAAGGAAGAAATTCTAGATTTCATTGAGCATATTACAAGCTAGAGTTGCCATTCCACCAAAAGTTCAACTTGTTAATGCCTAATATAACCACTAGACTAATAGAACATTGGAGCTGGTTAAACCATGCCACAAATCTTGAAGGGGAACATTGGTGGTTTGTCCAACAATCCCCCCTCAACTTTACCCAAGGAGATTCAAACCTATAACCAAGCTCTGATACCACTTGTTACAAGCTAGAATTTTCATTGCACTAAAAGATCAACATGTTAATGTTTGATACAACCACTAGACTTATAGAACATAGGAGGTGGTTAAGCCATGTCAAAAATCTCGAAGAAGAACATTTGTGGTTAATCCAAGAGAGCATCACTTCTTCCTTTTGCAAGCCATATGTGCTAAGGGACTACAAATCAACTCAGCCAAAATTATATGTGATGAGATTGCCTCATTGTTGAATTTAGCTAGGGCATTCAAGAAGTTTTATATGTCCTCATATTTATCTATGCCTTAGCCATGCATCACCTATGGTTGGGCCTTCCCAACATTAAAGACTATGATGAGAATATGAGGGTGTATGAGTTCTGCCCACTCCATCAGCTGCAACAAAGTTTCAAGGAGTACATGAAAGTGAATGACACCTTAACTATGAGATTGTGTCAAGGATTACAACACTATCTTGAGTGAATATTCTTATCTGAAGCTATTTTGGCTATAGGCTTGTTTGGATGCTCTCTCATCCAATTCTTGAGTTTCTCCTACCTATGAATTGGTTTGTTGATGGTTTTCCAAAAATGCTTCCTAGGTATCCTGAGGACAAGGTTGTTCTTGTTGAATTGTGGGGACAAATACTAGAAGTGAACACCCTATGTTCAAACATAAAGAAGATAACCAAGATTTCCTTCCCAGTAGTAGTTAGACCCTATTCTTGTGCCTCTAGATCCAATGCTCAAAATTTAGTTAAAAGTTTTGAGAGCAAGATCAAGTTGGTTGATTATGAGGTATCCAAACCTCAATACAACCCAGTGAGCTTCATGAGAGATCACTTGAAGCTTAGATACACACACAAACATGTTCTAGACATTGAAGATTTTTGGGTTAGATATCACAATGAATACCAAACCTAGGAGAGGTATTGGTCCAGGCTCACAATTGATAAAATTAAGTTATATAATGATGCTATTGATGTTTTTGATTGTGAAAATGATGGCTCCTATATGCATCCTTCATCCTTCAAGCAGATCAAGGGAACTCCCATTGTATCTACCCTGCTTGAAGGTCCCATCATTGATACAATGGAGGTCTTAATGCACTAGATCATTAAAAGGATAGACAAATGAGTGGAGTGGACCAGAGAAAGAAAGAAAAGAATGTGAAGTAGAAGATTTACTGGTGGAGTAGCTTCTAGAGCTACTTACTCAACTGCAACTAGCTACACTACTATCACCCCTTCAACATCAATAGGCCCAACCTAGTCCATCAACCAAGGTAGAGATAAAAATTTGAAGAAGAATGCTTAGATTACCTATACTTGTGTAGGGGGATCTCTTCTAGATACTAGATAAGTTGGGAATAAGGAGAAGGATAAAGAGCAAGAGAAGTTAGTTTCCAAGCCTTCCTCCCCTATCCAAGTCATCAAAATTGATGTGACACCAATCCCATGGATGGTTAAGAGCATATGATGCATCTTAGAAGGGTGATACCTTGGCCCACTTAGTTACTAAAGTGACTGCCTTCCCCATTGCTACTCAGAGCACAACTCAGAGCATAGAGACAACCCCAGTGGTAAGGAAGCTCTTTGATCACACAACCCTTCAATCAACAATCAATGTCCTCTCAATCAAGTCATGGTTGGAAGAGACCATTGATCATAAAAAGTAAAGATATGAGGAATCTTCCCCATCCAAGGACCTCATCACTCAAGCAATCTCTTCTCAGCCACACTCATAGAAGATTAAGAATTAGAAGTATATAGAAACATTGGCCACTATTCCCTCTACTAGTTAGATGTTAATGGGGATAGTAGAGCCTTAGAAGGAGGGAAGGTTCCATGAGCTCACTGCCAATGACATTCAGATCATAATGGTCAACATTGGTATACTCATGCATGATTCCATGGTTAATATATGGAAGTCTACCAATGAAAATATAGTGGATAGACTAGAGGAGTTGAGGATGAAAAAAGAGGCACTAAATGCCTCAAACAAAGAACTGATGGATTACATTAGAACTGCACTTGGAAGCACTTCAACTAGTACATTTGATCTAAATGAAGAAGAGAGTAAGAAATTTCTTTTGAAGTTGTAGCATGAAAGGAAATTTGGTCAAATTGGCCGATCATGGATTGATCAAATGAAGACCCAAGGTCCCCCACTCGTCAAGAATTTGGGAAATCTCTTGTTAGATACTGACAAGCTTAGGGAGACAATGTCTAGTCATCAAATCACCATACAAAAATCATTAGATAGATTGATATAGAAATTGGCATTGTTGTAAGAGGTGATCGATATGAAGACTAACATCGTCATCACCCATGGGATCCTTAAATCAGGCCAAGAGCCATTCTTTTGTTTGAAGAAATCTTTAGAGTTCATAGTGGAAAGCTTTGTAAGATCTACAAACAAGCTTAAATATGTACATGATCTAGTGTAGAAGGTCACGGGGAAGATTTTTGCATACTTAAGAGTGTTGCACATAGAATCCTAGGTATCCATAAATGGCCGATTGGTGGACATTGAGCGAATGAAAGCCAAGTTCTTAGCTTTTGTCAATGAGGCAACTAATCTAGTCAATTTAAGGGTGTCAAAGATCTATAAGCTTTCATTAGTAGATTCCATATTGAAATAAGCATTGGGAAAGTTTCAATCAAAGATCACTGGAGTGGAAGAGATGACAAAGATGCACAACTACAAGAGGATTCAAGATGATAACATCATAATTCTAGGTGTCCATGAACTAGATAAAGTAACAAATGTAATGAAAGAATATAGAGCTAAGATTGTGACCCCCAAGAAAATATGATGCTTTGATATTCTCTTAAACATCTGTCACACTCTCTTCTTCTTACATTCTCTCTTGTAGCTATTTTTGGCATTTCCTCAATAGGCTTAGACTTTGTAATGGACAATGACCAGTCAAGTCCTATTTTTAGCTTCCTCTGTTCAAATATTCTCTACGATGCAATCATCAAATATAATAACCATTTTGAAGAGGCCTATATATATAAATTTTTGAGAAATTAAAAATCAACAAATTATTTTGTGGGAAAACCCCTATAGCTGGGACTACTATGTGTGATTATGAGTCTACAGCTTAATTTTGTTCTTCATTTAGTTGCTATATAATACTTGGGATGAATGTGATGTCACTAAAAATTTAATTATTGCAAGTAAACTTGGTTTTATTTCTTTCATCTCAACAGATTGTAAGCTTTACTTTCATCAGTGTAAGTATTATTCTTTTCCCTTGTATTATGCATGATAGTTCATTTGTGTTTTATGGATTGTATGAGAGGTCCAGGATTTGATTAATGAAGTAGCTAAAAAGGGGACAATTTGGGTATTGCCAAATATTAGTTAACTTAGCAATCCAAAAATTTGCATCCAAGTTAGAATAGGTTGCATATTAGGTGTTATTCTTCATATTGACATTTGCTTAGATTGTTTGAAGTGTTAAAAAATATGGTTGTTGACCTATTCTTCTCTTTGGTTAAGAGCACACCCCAAAAAATTATAAATAAATTCATTGCAAATCTTGCATTTAGAAGGGAGATGTACCTTTCAATTTAGGGGTCTTTGATAGATTACTACACTGACCCATTATGTTAGTTTTTTTGTTTTCCATTTTCCATTGGGCACACTAGGAGTCAAGGTATAAACCATAGAATTAAGGGAGACTAACTATTAACCAACACTATCAAACGTAGGTTTCTTACAATCTACTACTTTATGTCAATAACCATGACAATTATAAAAATAGAAATTAGTTATCAATTTAAACAAATTATCTATGCAATCTCTCTTCATATGACCAACTTCATTGTATATAAAACATCTAACTTTGAATTCATGTCTAGCCTCTTTAGGTGATTCAACTTACTTTATTTTCTTTAGATCATAACATTTCTCAAATAGATCAACTTGCTCAACTTTTTTAGATATGCTTCGTTCAATCCTATCTTGATTAGATTCTTTAGGCTTTAGGTTTTCAACAACTAGATCTAGTTCTTTCCTAACTTCTATTATCTTGGCTGATTTTTCTCCAATAAGATATCCAAGATCTATCTTATCACTAAAAGCTATCTAGTAAAATAGTTGTTCATAAATTTTCTCAGTACTATAATAAAGTTCTTCTAATGTTCCTTAGCCTAGGTTAATTCTCCTTTCATAATAGAATTGTACTTTTCCAATTCTACATGCTCTATTCAAATATAATCTAATTTAGATGTTACTCGAGTTAGATGGGATCTTAGGTTTTCATTCTCATATTTTAGATCTAGTTCAATATTAATGTCACCCTTCTTAAGACTGAACTTTAGTTCAACACTTTTAAGTTCACTTTTCAAGATCCCATTTTCTTTATTAAGGGTTCCTAGTTCATCACTGTCACTAGTCTACTCCTTTGATTCTTTTCTTTTCTAGATTTTAGGCAATTAATCTTATCTTTTAGTTTACCAATGTAATCTTTTGCATCTTCATAACTATCTTTTAGGTTGTCTCTTTATTGTGTAAGAGGATCAATTTTATCAAGGGCTTCTTCAAGATTTTTCTTTAACTATTCCATATGCATAGGGATCTTACTCAAGCTGTTAAGTCTCTTCTGAGTAACTTGTCTTTGATACCAATTGTTAGAAATATATAATACCGGGGGGGGGGGGGGGGGGGGAGGTGGGGTGAATTAGTATTCTACAAACTTTTTCCCACAAATGGATATTATTAGTTACTTTGCAAAATGCATAAGAAAGTAAATCAATAATGTTGAACAATAAATATAACCATGCACAAAGTGTTAGAAACAATAGTCCACCAAGATAACTAAGAGTGGGGGGGCTATGAATCAGTTATCCAACAATGAAAATATTTATCTTCTTTAAATAAACTTAACCATTCAAACAAAGTAAAAAATAACCATACAAAGATGCACACAGACAATTACACTAGATATGTTGACTAGGGAAACCCTTGATCAGAAGGAAAACCTTGATGGGAATGATGCCTACAAGATGATGTACTAATATAAATATTCCTTGTTAGAGGATGGACCCTGTTAGGAGTATATTACAATAGTTAGTACAATGAGTCCCTATTAGGAGACTTTGAATCCTTGTTAGGAGATTCCAACCCTGTTAGGAGTTGTGAAAACCCTATTAGGAGTTGTACTAACCCTGTTAGGAGTTGTGGTTTAATGTATGCAAGAAGAACCTACTGACCAAACATGCAATTTCAACTACAAGAAGAGATCGTTGCTCAAACAAGTATTTTACTGTTATCTTGTTCTTTTCTTTGTCCTTTCCTCTATCCAGTCAACCAAACCAATCACTATCAGATCTTGTAGACCAAGTCACTAATCTCAAATCCAAATACCAAACCTCAGCCCACTTAGCAAAACCTCGGCAATGAAGTTTCCTTCACTTCGACACTACTCTACTCAACTTTGCATTCTGCAGTCTCTGCTACTTTCCAATAATTCCAAATCCTTACATATGATAAAGGAAAATGTCCTTCCTTTATACTAAATCCATAAAACAATTCCCTAACTTAATTTTTAGACCTTCTCAATTAATTATTATAAGACCACATTAAGAACATGTTACACTTAGCGATAACCTTAATCTTCCACCTTGCAACTTGAATAACTTTCTATATACACAATATCATGATGAGTGAGCTTATCCACATCATCCTCAACATGTCTTCTTGATGTCCTAAACCTCGATCCTCAAGATGTTAACTCTGCTAAGAGATATAACAAGTTTACTAGAACATGCCTATGTAAACTCTATCTCAGAATAGACATCACCAACTTACATAACTTCTTATAGACTTATTCTTTCTTCTTCTAATGTTAACTACATAAACTAGATACTTAGAAGTATCTCCCATATCCTTGGGTGGTTATCATGCTCAACTAGCCATCCATACCAACTTGATCATTCCACTATTCTTCTGTTAAATACCACAAAAAATTGCTATGTAGACATAAAACATGCTAAGTTGACATCAATGAAAAACTTAGTCATGAATGTAACATATCAGCATAGTAATACTCCCCCATATGAATATCATTAGCATTCATGCTTCCAACCAGTCTTCCAACAATCTCCCCAATCTTCTAACAATCTCCCCCTTCGGCATTAATGACAACATAGATGAAAAACATCTAGTTCCAAGAATATAAACAAAAGACTGTTAGTTTTCAAATCTTCTTTATCAATCATTCTCCCCCATTGATATACCTCAATGTTCTCAATACCAAACTATCATTTTGCATACTAGTCTTATGCCAAACTTCTCCCTCAGCATACTATATTTCATACCAAACTTCTCTCCTTCAACATAATGTTTTTAATGCCAAACTTCTCCCTCATTGACATCAATGTCAAAAGTTTCAACATCTCTACATCAAACTTAGCAACAAATCGCTAGCTTGAGTGTCAAAAGACACTGTTCAAAGAAACATCAAAAAGAATCTTAGATGACTCTATCCATGATAGATACTCCCCCATATAGGAAGCATCAACATTTAGTCTAGACAAACAATGGCACTCTATTACACTGGATTGATGCACTCTTACATCTTCTAGTCTAATGTGGGAAGGGGCATAACCCCAAGCATAAATTGCAAATACTCAAAAGTCTCTTTGGGAAGAGGCTTAGTGAATATATTTGTAATCTACTCTTTAGTGCTCGCATACTCCAATATGATTTCTTTTTATGCAACTTTTTCTCTCAACATATGATACTTAATAGAAATGTGCTTAGTCCTCGAATGCAATATTGGATTCATAGACATATTTACCGTGCTTGTGTTGTCACAATGTATAAAAATAGGCTCACTAATTTCTATCCTTATATCCTTCAACAATTGCTTCATCCAAATTAATTGATTGCAATGATTTGTTGCTACAACGTACTCTACTTCTGCTATACTTTGAGACGTACAATCCTACTTCTTGCTTAACCAAGAAACCAATCTTTCTCCGAGAAAGATAGTTCCTCCACTAGTGCTCTTTCTATCATCCATACTAGCCATCCAATCCAGATCAGTATAAGCACTTAGAGTAAAATCATTAGATCTATCATACCATAATCCAAACTTAGATGTTCCCTTCATATATCTAAATATCCTTTTCACTGCTGCATAATGTGCTTCTTTAGGATCAGCCTAGAATCTTGCAACAATTCCAATTGCATTTTCTATATCTAGCCTTGTGTGAGTTAGATATTGCAATCCTCCTATCATAGATCTATACTTCTTCTACTCAACAGTAGGTAATTCATCCTTTGTAGATAACTTGTGTCTAGTTACCATAGGTGTTCCAATGGGTTTGCATGTTTCCAAACCAAACCTTTTTAGTAAATCCTTTAGGTACTTAGTTTGAGAAATAAAGATTCCTTCTTTATTCTATACAATTTGCAATCCTAGGAAATATTTCATTTCTCCTAACATACCCATTTCAAATTATTCCTTCATCTCTTCTGCAAACTTCTTACTTTCTTCATCATTTCCTCCAAATATGATGTCATTAACAAATATTACTAAAATCATCAAACCATCATCAGTTTCTTTCCAATATAGATTACTATTTGCCATATCTTTGCTATATCCAAGCTTTGTCAAATGCTTGTCCAACCTTACATACCAGATTTTAGTTGCTTGCTTCAATCCATATAATGCTTTTCTTAGTCTGCATACTATGTCCTTGTCATTTTTCAAAAGACATCCTTTAGGCTACTCAATGTGTACCTCTTCTTCAAGTTCTCCATCTAACTTGACATCCATCTGATATACTTTGAATTTCTTCTATGCTGCATAGGCTAAGAATAATCTTACTACTTCTATTCTAGCCACTGGGGCATGTCTCCTCATAATCTATTCCTTCTTTCTGTGAGTAACCTTTACATAGCAATCTTTCTTTTTTTCTTACAACTTCTCCTTGCTCATTCATCTTGTTCTTGAATACCCATTTAGTTCCTATCACATTCTTGTCTGTTGGTATGGGGTCCAATTCCCATGTCTCATTCTTTTCTATCTAATCCAATTCCTCTTTCATAGCTTGTTTCTAGTAATCATCTTTGCATGCTTCATCTATAATCTTAGGCTCAACTTGAGATATCAATCGTAATTCTTCATTTACTCTACTTCTTGTCATCAAACCTTTTTCCTTGCTTTTGATGATCTTTTTAGATGGGTGATTCGTTATCACGTTCTTTCCTAAAGTAGGAGTTGCTATCTCAACTCTTGGCTCTACTAAAGGTTCCAAGCTTTGTTCCTACCTTGGCTCTCCTTCATTCTAAAACTCATTGTTAGTCTCAAGAAATACCTCATCATTCCTTGGCTTAGTAACAACATCATCATCTGAATTGTAGTCAACTATTCTCTCTTGTATTCTGAACTTCTCATCAATTCTCACATTTGCACTTTTCATAATAGTTTTAGTTCTCTGATTATAACATCTATAAGCCTTGCTTTTCAATGAATAACCAAGAAACATATCTTCATCACTTCTAGCATCAAACTTACCAATGTCATAATCTATCTTTATGTAACACTTACTTCCAAATATTCTGAAATACTTAACTGTAGGTGAGTGACCAAATCACAGTTCATAAGGTGTCTTGTTTGTGTCTTTCCTGACTTGTCCTCTATTCATAGTGTTAACTATTGTACTCATAGCTTCTCTCTAAAATGCCTTGGATACATCATTCTCTACTAAAATAGCTCTTGTAGCTTCTGTCATAGACTTTTTCTTTCTCTCTACAATGCCATTCTATTCAGGGGTTCTTAGAGCTGATAACTATCTTTTAATTCCATTTTCTTTACAAAAAATGTTAAACTCTTTTAAAGGGAATTCTTCTCCTCTATCTGATCTCAAACATTTAATCTTCATACCATATTCATTCTCAACTCTATTTTTGAATATCTTAATCTTGTCAAATGCCTTAGATTTCTCCTTAAGAAATGCAACCCACATCATTCTAGAAAAATCATCAACAAGAATCATGAAATACCTTTCAACATAGAATCCTTTAGTCTTTTTAAGACTGCTAGGATTTGTCTGTATAATCTCTAACTTTTCTGTAGTGGTAAACTTCTTATTGGGAAAATAAGTTCTTGTAACACCCCGCCAAGGGATCCAAAGAATTAACCTAAAGTTTCACCAAGTTTGGTAGCATTTTTTTTTTTTTGAAACATGAAAGTAAAACCATTCATAACATAGTAGCGAAAGTAATAACATCATTCAACTAAAAGTAAACATACATAACAGGTTACATTCTTCAAGGATCTCTTAATGTTGAATCAAATCTAAATTAACTATTAATCATTCCATCTAATACCACATCCTCATGAAATAATAATGATAAGTCTAATGTTCTTAAAACAATATACTTGGTTCCAAATGTCCCATAGTAAATTACATTTCAGAATGCTCAATCATCCACTATACATGTCATAGGGTATGAAAGACATAAAAGAATATACATATGTGAAAATAAAGTACATCATCCTATTCTAATCCATGATACAATAAAGTAAATGAAACCACATGTCATTCGTGATACATCATCATAGAAGATACGAACGTCCATCATAAAAGTTAACCATAAATCATCAAACATAATTATCTAAGTTGACGGTTCCTCCCAACCATAAATAACATCATTAGACCATCGTGTTTCCTAGCCATCCCTCTGTGCATAACATCCCAAGTCACCGAAGAGATCATTGGTATTATCATAGTAGGAATGTCACTCCTAAAACATACTACATCATATGTAGAAAGAAATCTAATCATGCAAAATAAAGCATAAGATAAGTAAATAACAACATCTATCTTATGCTAATCATCAATATAAGGATACATGTCCACCATCATAATCCATGAACAGAATGAAGATAGATGCCAGCAAAGAATGCATCAGCCACGGTGTCTCAGATCGATCTCAAATGGTAAGAGTGAAAAAGCACTACCACTCGATCACGTGGGACCTAAATGGCCCACTCCCACCACGTTGAGGAGATAATCTCAAGTCCCAAACAGGCTATCAAACACATAGCATAAGTACTCTCTAAGTGCATGAATCCTAAAAGTATACTGACTCAAAGGTTCCAACATAAACAGACATCTAATCCTAGCAGTACAACAAAGACATGTAGGAAACCTACTATGCAAGCAGGAAAGTGTCATTGCACGGATCATACTAGAGTTACCTTGGTAGTCTCTCTATAGACCCCAACCCACTAGTGATCCCTATGTGATCACTAGTATCCTCTCATACTGATGAGGCATACTACGGAATGCAAGGTCACAACCAAGTGTTCTCTCTACTCCCATCCTAGTCTATCCTAGAACTCGAGGCATGGGCGAGAACAAACAATTATCTTATTAGGTTCATTTAAGTCAGTATTAGGTGTAATGTTTTCACTTATTAAAACAAGTTACAATGAGTTACCTTGGCAGCCACTTAGGGCCCCGACCCCCATTGCAAGCCACTTCCTGACACTACAAGTAGATAACCCACCCTAAGCTCATGGAATCATAAATCACAAAATAACCACAGTCCTATACAAGTGACTAGAAAAATATCAAAAGATAATCCACAATAAGAGCATCAAATTGCCATGAGCAACTAAAAAGCATCCATTGATATTCATGACCGCAACAGTTCTCTATTGGCAACTGAAGGTATCAATGACAATCATAATATCCATTGGTTCTCAACAAGCAACCAAAAAGTATCTCAAAGTAATACTGATCGAAGACTCCAAAATGGTCAAGTCAAAACATGTCACAACATGACATCGTCAAAATCAGATAACAATTCTATCTCTTCAAGATGATTGGAAAATAATCCAAATACAATTGATCGATAACTCATAAATGGTTACATATGTCATAGCTTACACAAGAAGACTGAAAACAATATCAATCAACATACCATCTCATAACCATGGTTGGATTTATAAAGATCGAAATCAAAATACATCATCATGACATCACAATCATAACCCTCGAGCCTCTGATAGACGTCCTATTATTGGTCAACAACTAGTCAACCCAAAACCCCAAAACAAATAGCATAGAGAAAACACAAAATGCAAGCACATTTTTTGGGTTCGTTAAAATCTCATAGTTGAATTAAGTGTGGGGGTTTTAGTTTTTGTTTAAGAGTTGAGTATCAAATGAAGGAACATTGTTCAACTTCCTTATAACTAACCTATGTATTAGTTTTAATAAGTTAAAGCTTTTTCCCATGACTCTTAGAATTCAATTTTCTAAAGTGCATATAGTATAAATACATATTTAGACAATAACCCCTATTGAGATCCATTTTAACATGAGCAACTACAATTTATCCTCATAATTATCTATCCTTCACAATTGGAATCAATTAAACAAATAAATTAAATTTATATTATTGGACTAAAATATTATAAAATGATTAATTAATAAGAAAAAGTAATCTATTGATAAAAAAATATTTATAATAAATATAATAATTAATATTTAAAAATATATAATAATTAATATTTTAAAATTATTACTATTTAATAATGTTAATAAAATCAAAATATTAAAAAAAACACATATAACATTAAAAATTAATATTTAAAAATTGTTAATGATTATTAACAAAAACTTTTTAACACTTTAAAATAAATAAATAATATATACATATATATTACCGCCGACGCAATGTGCAGTACCTACTGTCACAGGTCTGCACTGACAGTGGGTACATAGTACCCTTGTCATTGCAGTCCCTGCGATGATAGGATTCTCTGCCACCCACAGAGGAAAGGGGTATGGGTTCGTCCCTCCCTCATTTTTTAAAAAATATATATTTTTAAAAATATGCATTTTTAAAAAAATGTTATCAATAAACATTTCTTCCCCATGCACCTCAACAAAATTTTTTCTTCAAAATATTTTTATTTAATGCATTTTTCCACCGCGACAATTTTTTTAAACAAAGATAGCATTTATGTTTATATATATATATATATTTCAATCATTTTCAACATCGACATAATCATTTTTGACAGTGTAATATTAATGCAATTTAGAGCTCCTGACTATATATATATATATATATATATATATAAAATTTTATATATATATATATATATATATATATATATATATATATATATATATATATATATATATATATATATATATATATATATATATATATATATAAAATTTAGACATAAATACGATTGATGTACATGATGAATAGATTTAGGAACAAACTTCAAATTTACTCGGATAAAGAATTAGAGTGTATTTCCCTTCTATTAAATTTTTGTTGCCATTTTTGCCTCTCCGCCAAATTCAAATTTGAGTATCCGGCCCATCTAATGGCTACTTGCCAAATTGAATGATATTTTAATACCTAGGGTATTTAAATATTTTTCCCTGCCGGCCCACAACTTTCCTCATCGTCAGATCTTGCCAGATCTACGGCAGGCGCTTCCCTGCAAGATACAGATGCAAGTGTTTTAAGTATGACGAGCAAGCCCTTTTACGTCGCATGATAGGTGGGTCCATCTTCCTTTGGCCAGCCGCAGAAACACAAGTTTTATCTGCCGTCAGATTTGTGATGATCTTCACGACTTCCCCGCAAGATCAAGTTGCAAGGATTTTATGTACTGCAGGATTGCCCCTTCCTAACACGTGGACAACATGACATCATGTAGGGTCTTCATCGAGTTTCAATGCACAAGTTTTGGGCACCGTCGGATCTTTAGTGATTGACGGTTGGCGCACCCCCCTTGATCAAGTTGCGAGTGAGTTAAACATGCGAGTAAGCTCCTTGGTGACACCTATCCCAGATGATGTCATGGGCCTACCTATTTCACAAGATGATGTACGAAGAGCTCCCATTGTCAGATCTTCACAGATCAATGGATGACGCTTTCTTGCAAGATGAAATTGCATGAACTTTAAAAGATGCAGGTAAGCGCTTTGCCGCCATGTGTCCCTATGGGGCCTGTCTCTCCGGATGTTGCTAGGTGGTGCCGCATCATGCTGAGGTGTGGTACAGGTTGCTGAGGTGGTGCCAAGTGTTATGGGCTTAGATTATATGGCAGGTGCAGATACAAAAGATCTTCTCAATCGTTGATCTCGCAGAGATCAATGATCAAGGCTTTCTCGCTTTATGGAGTCGCAGGGAAGTTAAAAAATGCAGGCAACTGCCTAAGAGACACGTGTCTCAGTAGCCCGACTAGGGTATCGATGGTGCTAATAGCTAATGTAACCACCATGATCAGGGTTTTGGGGTGGCACAGTTAGTTTAAAAGGGGCGGTCAACTCAAAAAGACTCCACAAGGTGGCAAAAAGAAAGAAGTTCATTGGCCCACATGGTTCCTCCTACTTACGAGTCTCATTTGACTTGCTGACTATGCTGACTCCCAGGCCAAAAATAAAGGAAAGCTAGGGTTTTACATGAATCTGATCTCCATGATTGATTCCAACCACCAGAAGTGACTGTGAAGCATGCAGAGACACTCTACCACCCCGATCTGATCTATCTACCTGGTTAGAGCATAGTTATGGTGCTATTCTATCTTCTCAGTTCCCTATTCCAACCAAGATCATATATCATTGCATTTGGATCTGTACTTAGATTGGATTTTCTTTTGAATCCCCATAATTATTCTTTGAAGGACTTCAATGCAGTGGTTGCAAAGAAATTACAGTTAGAAGACATCTCAGTTATGCCTAAACTATAAAGGCAATTTTTGTAGATTTTGTAAAGGTCAACCTTTCTCTGTTTTCTCTGTTATTGCTCTACAAATTTTTAGTGTAAATTCCCTTTGCCTCTGAACTGAATGATACTCCACCTTATCTCCTTTAGCTATTGGTGTGAAAGTGTAAGAACTCTTTGCCTCTCACTGGTGTTTTGATCTGCATGACTGTATCTCTTTGGATCTACGAATGATAATATAAGTGAATATTCCTTTCCTTGTATCATTCATTTTTGTCTTCTGATTTGCATGTGATTATTATATTAAAGCAAGTCTGAATGTGTATATACTTAGTTTCATTTGTAGTTCTATAGTGCATGTATGGGTAGAGATTGGTCCGAACACTCTATTTTGGTGCATCACCTCCCTATATTAGAATAGGTAGATTTTCTTTCTTGCATCTCCTTCTCCCTTTTCCCTTCCAAGAGTAGTTCGGTGCAACCTGATAGTAAGAAGAAGCTGGCCTTCTCTGTAGATTCAACCTCACAGTTCAAGTCCCATAGCTTGGAGGTTATTTCCATGTTTCACTAGGTTGTCCTCATGCATAGGCTTTGGACAAGGGTGCAAACCTCAGTGACAACAGTTTTATCTATCTATTCCTTCTTAAATGATTTGTCCATATTATTTAACCCTAACCCATAAATTCCTTGGATCTATGCATGTGGGGTTTTCTTATACAGAAACTTAAATATCAATGACAAGATTGCATATAACTAAAGCATTCACCCATGGAATCCTTAAAAAGCATTCAGAAAACACGAAGAAGACAGGAAGTGTAAGAAGAAGAAATAACATAGGCAGAATCACGAGTGTCTACCTGGACACTGATGCTAATTCAATTCTCCTCGAAATCTGCAGAGCAAGCTCCTTCCTTCTCCAACATTCATGGATCCACCACCACACACTCCCTGAGCTTCTAGGAGTGCTTGAATATAAAGAACTCTCAAGAAGCACCTAGAATGTCTCTAGAAACAACCATACAATGAGATAAGCATTGAAAACTAAGCACAAGCTTTTTCCAACCTTCTAGATGAGTCACAAGGTTGTAGACACCATGTGCTTAATTTGTGCGCTAACTCCTGTGTTGTAGACATATGTGCAATCAAGAGGTGCGCTTACTCCTAGGTAGACTTATGAATTTTATTTTAATTCTTTTATTATTAATAATATTATTATTTGTTTATTATTTTATTATTATTAATTCTAATTTCTTTTATTTAATCCTTTTACTCAATTAATTTCCCACTTAATTAATTAAAATCAAAATATCAAAATATCATAACATTATATTAATTTTTCCAAAATAATTAAATTATTAATTAAATCTTTTAATTTTAGACTTAATTAATAGAAAATTCACCAAAGACCTCCAAAATAAAAATATGAAAACCCATCATAGAGCAATCCATACAAAATTAGTTTAAGGGTTAAAATCACAAATTATGTCATCCGACACATTCGGTAGGTAAAACATCTCAAATACTTGTCCTACCTTTCTGGGACAAATGGTTTAAGGGTTTAGGGTTTTGGACTTGAGAATTTATCTCCCCTCTCTTACCATTGAGATAGTGTGATAAGGTACACTCATCCTGGAAATTTAGGGAAGTCGATACCCGGTACTTGGAACTTGTATAAAATCTATGCATGTACATACAATATATATATATGCTAAGCTAAACAGGCAATGACAGGAAGTGGTGCATCATGTAGATCCCGACTAGCAGGTGACTATGACTCCCTTCCTTAACCACATCAAAAATGTCATACAAAAAGAGAACAAACATGCACACCATACACATGAAAGTATGGGGTAAGTATTCATAAGAAAACACATGTGATAATAAACCATCTAACTAATCATCATCAATAACTGAGAATAATGTAATAGTCATCATGCATACATGAAATGTAGAGTCTAAGTAATCTCATCATATATCACTGAATCCTTAAAACAATATCTGATAGTCTCAAAGAAATGCTACTAACCATCAACATGAAACTAACCTAACAGAGTTCGGAAATGATAGCAAAAATGTATCTAGAAAAATGTAAACGAGGGCAAACACTACAGTTTTGTTATACTTTTCCAAAACACATTCCTTGCAAATTGTGTTAGTAGGCTTTACAATCTTTGGCAAATCTCTAACAAGAAACACTCTACTAGTCCTCACAATACTATCAAAATTTATATGAAAGAATATCTTATGCCATAACTAACTATCATCCACCTTTGCAATCAAACATGTCATTTTAGTAGGATTCAACTAAAATGCAATATGTCTAGATCTAGTTCCTATTCCAATTATCTTTTCATCTTTATCTTTGATCATACATGTCTTTTCTGTGAACTACAATTGATAACCTTTGTCTACTAGTTGTCCAACACTCAAAAGATTGTGCTTTAAACCATCAAAAAGGTATAAATCCTTAGTATTAGTTTTACCATCAAGAGTTATAGATCCAATACCTTTATAACTTGGCATGCTGTATTGTTTCCAACTCTGAGAATTTCTCCATCCCAACTTTTGAAGTCAACAAATTTATTCATATCCCTAGTCATATGATGTGAATAACCACTATCAATTATCCAATTAGATTTCTTCTCAACCTGTGATAGGAAAGCTACCTTTTATGGACTTTCTTCTTTAATTACCACAAATCCAATTTCATCATCACTAGCACTTAATGCTTGTTCATCAGAATCATTATCTTCATTTGCATACAAATAATCTCTATCTTTTTCTAGGCTTATGATTTCCCTTATACTTTTTTCCATTTTAGGACACTTAGATGCATAATGACTATATTCATCACAAGTCCAACATTTAAAAATTTTCTTATCTCCTTTTTCTCTTCCTACTAGAAGGGCTAATCCTTCTTCAATCTTTCTTTCTTCCTCAGATCTACTGCTGCTAGCAAAATCTCCTCTAGAACTTGTGCTTCTTGATAAGTTAGGTTGAATATTCAAGGCACATAAAGCTATTTCTATTCTTGTCGATTCTCTAGATTGTCTAAGTTCATTCTCAACTGCTTCAAGTCTTCCAAGCAATGTCTCCTTTGTAAAATATTTGGTACATGATATTGACAACTATATCATCTAAACTGCTGACTTGAATGGTGATGTTAGAGTCTTCAATATTTTCCATATAACCTCATCTTCTTTGGTTCCTCCTTGAGCATTAATACCTATAGTAATTTCTGATATCCTACCTATATATGTTCTTACAAATTCATCTTTCATCATGTTAGCATCTTGAAATGCACAAATCCAACTTTTTAACCACAACTTCTTAGAGTGTGCATCACCTTCAAAACTAATTTCCAAAGCTTTCCAAATTAAATGTGAAGTAGCAAGTGATTTTATCTGATTGTACTTAATTTTAGGAAGTGTAGTCAATAATGCTTCTCTAGCTCTCATGTCACACAAGAAAAGATCTCTTTCTATCTTGGTGCAAATTTTCAAATCCTTTTCTTCAATGATTGTCTTCACTGATTTTGTCAAGATCCAATATCCCAGACCCGCACACAACAAATGTGTCTTCATCTTTTCTTTCCAACTATCATAATTTGTTCCATCAAACTTTAGACTATCTTTCCTAAACATGTTCACCATGGATCTCTCAAAGTTGTTAAAGTTTTTCTTTAGGGACCTGATGATCTAATACCAATTGTTAGAAACAATAGGCCACCAAGATAACTAAGAGGGGCAAGGCGGGGGGGGGGGGCACACGGTGGGGGGGGGGGGGGGGGGGTGAATCAGTTATCACACAATTAAAATATTTATCTTCTTTAAAAAAACTTAACCATTGAATGAAAGTAAACAACAACCATACAAAGATGCACTTAGATAACTACACTAGATATGTTGACTAGGAAAACCCTGGTGGGAATGATGCTCACAAGATGATGTACTAATATAAATATTCCTTGTTAGAGGATGGACCCTGTTAGGAGTCTATTACAATATTTAGTATAATGAGTCCCTGTTAGGAGACTTTGAATCACTGCTAGGAGATTCTGACCCTATTAGGAGTTGTGCCAGCATTATCAGTAGTTGTGGTATAATGTATGCAAGAAGAGCTTACTTCTCAAACATGCAATTTCAACTACAAGAAGAGCTCACTTCTTAAACAAGTAATTTACTGTTATCTTCTTCTTTCCTATATCCTTTCCTCTATCCTGCCAACTAGAAAAATCACTATTAGACCTTGTAGACCAGGTCACAAACCTTAGATCTAAATACCAAACCTCAAATCACTCAGCAAAACCTCAATAATGAAGTTTCCTTCACTTTTGCACTGATTTTCTCAACTTCACATTCCACACTCTCTACTACTTTCCAATAATTCCATAACCTTACATATTATAAAAGAAAATGTCCTTCCTTTATACTAAGTCCATTAAACAATTCCTTGATTTAGGTGTTAGATCTTCTTAATTAATTATTAAGAACATGTTACACTTAGTGATAACCTTAATCTTTCACCTTGCAACTTGAATAAATTTCCATACACACAATATTATGACGAGCGAGCTTAGCCATGTCATCCTTAACATGTCTTCTCCATGTCCTCAACCTCAATTCTAAAGATATCAACTCTGCTAAGAGATATAACAGGTTTGCTAGAACATGCCACTATAAACTCTATCTCAGAACAAATATCACCTAAACTTACATAACTTCTTCTAGACTTATCCTTTCTTCTTCTGATGTTAACTATATATACTAGATACTCAAAAGTATTTGCCATAACCTTGAGTGGTTATCATGCTCAACTAACCATCCATAAAAACTTGATCTTTCCATTGTTCTTTTATCAGATACCATAGAAAACTACTATGTAGACATAAAACATGCTATGTTGACATCGATGAAAAACTTAGTCATGAATGTAATATATCATCATGGTAGTACTCCCCCATAGGAATATCATCAACATTCATGCTTCCAACCAATCTTCCAACAATCTCCCCAATCTTCCAACACAAAGAGAACTCATAATGCCATTATTTATTAACTAAAGAAATCTTGGCCAAGGGAAAAGATTGGTGGGGATGGCATCCACAAGACAATCCATTAAACAAAAGAATCTTGTTAAGGATATTGCCCCTTTTAGGAATCTATGAATTACATATACTGTCTCAATCATTGTTAGAGAACTAGGCCCTATTAAAAGCCTTAACCCTATTAAGAGTTGCTTCAACCCTGTTAGGAGTTGGTATTATAATTCCAATTATATAAAAGAAGATCCTGCTATCCTAACATGAAATTATACAATTTCATGCCTTTATACAAAAGAGATAGATACAAAAACCTCTTTATCACTGACTGCCTTACTTTGCATATCCTAATCTAACATCACACTTTGCATCAAAAAATCCTCATATAAGATTGGATGTAATGAATATAGTTCACATATTCATCAAATACTTTGCATTCACATATATCACATATATCACATACTTCACATACTTTACAGAAAGTAACTGTTTACTTATATCATTTCCTTTTACAAAACTCTTGTGGAGTCGGCTTAATACAAACACATGTTGCAATGAATTAGGGTAAACATCTAGGATTTCATTCCTACAAACATAAGTAATTATTTCATGATGAAACCAATTCCTTAATCCTCTATACCTCTTTTCCTATTGTACTCTATTCTACTATGCACATTGCCTTTACTGCTATTTATCTTGTAACTTTGTTTTCACTATCTATACTAACCTCCACACTTAGGTACATTATCATGAAACTCTAGTATACCTTCCTATAACTTCTCACATACTAATTATCTCTCTAGATTATGCTATACCAAAAATAATCTCTGCGCTGCCTGTGAAACTGTCTAACACTTAGACATTTTTCTAACTCTAACTTTAGAACCTATTAGAAATAATAGTCCACCAAGATAACTTGTAGGGGGCGATGAGGGGGGGGGGGGGGTGAATCAGTTATCTAACAATTAATACATTTATCTTCTTTAAACAAACTTAACCATTCAACCAAAGTAAATAACCATAATAAGATGCACATAGAAAATTACACAAGATATGTTAATTAGGGAAAACCCCAGTGGGGAAGATGCCCACAAGATGATGTACTAATATAAATATTCCTTGTTATATGATGGACCCTGTTACGAGTCTATTACAATATTTAGTACATAGAATCCCTGTTAGGATACTTTGAATCCCTATTAGGAGGTTCCAACCCTATTAGTAGTTGTAGTACAATGTATGCAAGATGAGCCCACTACTCAAACATGCAATTTCAACTACAAGAAGAGATCACTGCTCAAACATGCAATTTACTATTATGTTATTCTTTCCTTTGTTCTATTAATCAAACTAATTACTATCAAACCTTGTAGACCAGGTCACAAATCTTGGATCCAAATATCAAATCTTAGATCACTCAGAAAAACCTCGGCAATGAAGTTTCCTTCACTTCCGCTCTGTTCTGCTCAACTTCACATTTTGCACTTGTATTGCTTACACAATTACTTTTCATGTCATTTCATATATCCATGATAAAGGAAAATGTCCTTCCTTTATATTGCATTCTCAAAACAATTCCTTGGGTCAGCTATTAAACCTTCTTAATAATCTTTATAGGACCACATTAAGAACACATTACACTTAGTGATAACATTAATCTTCCACCTTGCAACTTGAATATCTTTTTGTACATGCAATATTATGGCAAGAAAACTTAGCCATGTCATCGCCAACATGTTCTCTTCATATCCTCAACCTTGATTCTTAGAATAACAATTTTGTTAAGAGATATAACAAGTTTATTAGAACATGCCTCTATAAAATATATCTCAGAAAAAACATCACCAAAACTTACATAACTTCTTCCAGACTTATAATTTCTTCTTTTGACATTAACTACATATACTAGATACTTAGAAGTATAATTTATTCTTCTGACATTAACTACATATACTAGATACTTAGAAGTATCTCCCATAACCTTAGATAGTTAGAATACTCAACCAGCCATCCTCATCATTTTGCTGTTCTTCTATCAGATACTACAAAAAACTGTGATGTTGTCATCAATGCCAAACTCAGTCATGAATGTAACATACCATCATAGTAACATATCTACAATACTCCCCCATAGGAATATCATCACCTTTCATTCTTCCAAAAATATTTCAATAATCTTTCCCTTTGGCATTGATGGCAACATAGATGAAAAAAATCTAATTCCAAGAATACCAACAAAAAGACTTTTCATCCTTCTTTTCAAATCCTTTTCATCAACCATTCTCTCTCATTGATATACATCAATGTGATTTCTATCAAACTGTCATTCCATGTTGTACTTCTTTTTATCATATTGTACTTATGCCAAAATTCTCCAATTGTCATGCTGTACATGATATTTTTCCAAGCTATTTTTCATGCCAAACTTCCCCCCCATTGACATCAATGTTAAAGGTTTCAATAACTAACTTTATTGCATCAAACTCCACAACAACTAATTCTTACTTAGCTCAAGTGTCCAAAGACACTATTCAAGACAATATCTAACAAGAGTCCTAAATGACTCTGTCCATCACAGATACTCCCCTATACAGGAAGCATGAAAATTCATTCCAAACAACAATGGTGCTCTATTACATTGGATTGATGCATTCTTGCATCTTCTACTTTGATGTAGGAAGGGGCATAACCCCAAGCATACTTCATAAATACTCAAAAGTCTTCTTGGGAAGAGGCTTAGTGAATATATTTGCAATCTTTTCTTTAGTGCTCACATACTCCAATCTGATTTCCTTTTCTGCAACTTTCTCTCTCAACATATGATACTTAATAGAAATGTACTTAGTCCTTGAATACAACACCAGATTATTAGACATATTTACCATGCTTGTGTTGTCACAATGTATGAAAATAGGTTCAATGATTTCTATCCTTATATCCTTTAGCATCTGCTTCATCCAAAAAACTTGATTACAATTGTTTGGTGCTACAACCTATTTTTCTTCTAATGTACTTTGTGATGTACAATCCTACTACTTTCTTAACCAAGAAACGAATCTTCCTCCAAGAAATAAAGCAACACAATTGGTGCTTTTTCTGTCATCCATACTACTTGCCCAATTAGCATTAGTATAAACGTAAAATCATTAGATCTATCATACCAAAATCCAAACTCAGATATTCCCTTCAAATATCTAAATATCCTTTTAACTGCTACATAATGTACTTCTATGGGATCAACTTGAAATCTTGCATCAATTCCAACTGCATTTTCTATATTTGACCTTGTGTGAGTTAGATATTGCAATCTTCCAATCATAGATCTATGCTTCTTCTACTCAATAGTAGATGTCTCATCCTTTTTAGGTAACTTGTGTACAGTTACCATAGGCATTCCAATGGGTTTGCATATTTCCAAACTAAACCTTTTAAATCCTTTAAGTACTTTATCTAAGAAATAAAGATTTCTTCTTCATTCTATACAATTTGTAATCCTTAAAAGTATTTAATCTCTCTTATCATACTCATTTCAAATTCTTTCTTCATCTCTTCTGCAAAATTTCACTTTCTTCATCATTTCCTCCAAATATGATATCATCAAAAAATATTACCAAAATCATCAAACCATTATCAATTTTTTTTCCAATAGATATTACTATTTGCAATAGCTTTGCTATATCTGAGCTTTGTCAGGCTTGCTATATCCAAGCTTTGTCAAATGCTTGTCGAACCTTGCATACTAGGTTGTGGGTGCTTGTTTAAAGCCATATAGTGCTTTCCTCAATCTGCATACTATTTCATTGTTATCTATCAAAGGATAACCTTTAGGCTAATCAATGTACATTTCTTCTTCAAGTTCTCCATTCATAAATGCTTACTTGAAATCCATTTGATACACGTTGAATTTCTTCTATGCTATATAGGCTAAGAAAAATCTTACTGCTTCTATTCTAGCCACTAGAGCATAGGTCTCCTCATAATCTATTCCTTCTTTTTGTGAGTAACCTTTACATACCAATCTTGGTTTGTTCCTTAAAACTTGACCTTGTTCATTCAACTTGAACCTGAATATCCATTTAGTTCCTATCACATTCTTGTTTGTTGGTCTAGGAACCAATTTCCATGTCTCATTCTTTACTATCTGATCCAATTCCTCTTTCATGGCTTGTTTCCAATAATCATCTTTACATGCTTCATTTGCATTTTTAAGTTCAATTTGAGATATCAAACATAGTTCTTCATTGACTCTACTTCTTGTCATCAAACCTTTATCTTTTCTTCCAATGATCTTCTTGGATGGGTGATTCTTTATCATGTTCTTTCATGAAGTAGGAGTTGCTATCTCAATTGTTGGCTTTACTAAAGGTTCTAAGAATTTTTCCTTCCTTGCCTCTTGTTCATTCTAAAAATCATTGTTAGTCTTAAGAAATACCTCTTCATTCCTTGGCTGAGTAGCAATATTATCATCTCAATTGTAATCAACTACTCTCTCTTGTATCCTAAATTTCTGAGCAATTCTCACATATGCACTTTCTATAATAGTTAGCAATGCTACCTCTTCTGATACTTGCTTTTCATTAACCAATATAGACTCATTAACACAGAATTTCAAGGATTTTTCCATACTTGCTCTAAATTCTTCAACTTTATTAGAATGTAGTTTCTTTCAAGCTTAATCTCTTAGGACATCTACTTGAGAAATGACCAAATTCTTTACATGTCCAAAAAATAATTTTTTTTATACCTTCTGGTTCTCTCTTTGTAAGTAGATCAATACCTTCCTTTATCTTGATGTCTTCTTCAAATCTAGATCTATCTGTGCTTTTGTTTCTATTCCCTTGTATACAATAGAAGGATTCTAGATTTGAAAACTCAATATTATACTCTTTACACAAATCTGATAACTCACCAAGAATTTCCATCATTTTGGTGTTGAAATTTCTTTTGTTTGATGTAGGACTACTTTACTAAACATGCTCACCATGAATCTCCCAAAGTTTTTAAAATTTATCTTTAAGGACCTGATCTTCTGATACTGGGGAGGAGGGGGGGAGGGGTAGGGGGGGGTGAATCATTTATCCAATAATTAATACATTTATCTTCTTTAAAAAAATATAACTATTCAACCAAAGTAAAAAACAACCATAATAAGATGCACATAGATAATTACACTGGATATGTTAACTAGGGAAACCCTTGATCAAATGGAAAACCTTGGTGGGGATGATGCCCACAAGATGATGTACTAATATAAATATTCCTTGTTAGAAGATGGACCCTGTTAGGAGTCTATTACAATATTTAGTACATAGAATCCCTATTAGGAGACTTTGAATCCCTATTAGGAGATTCCAACCCTATTAGGAGTTGTAGTACAATATATGCAAGATGAGCCCACTACTTAAACATGCAATTTCAACTAAAAGAGGAGCTCACTACTCAAACATACAATTTACTATTATGTTATTCTTTCCTTTGTTTTTTCAACCAAAACAATCACTTTCAAACCTTGTAGACTAGGACATGAAACTTGGATCCAAATGTTAAACCTTAGATCACTTAGCAAAGTCTTAGCAATGAAGTTTCCTTCACTTCCGCTCTACTCAACTTCATGTTCTGCACTTGTACTACTTACACAATTAATTTTAATGTCATTTTATATATCCATGATAAAGGAAAATATCCTTCCTTTATACCACATCCTCAAAACAATTCCCTAAATTAGCTATTCGACCTTCTTAATTAATCATTATAGGACCACATTAAGAACATTTTACACTTAGTGATAACATTAATCTTCCACATTGCAACTTGAATATCTTTTCATACATGTAATATTATGATGAGAAAAAATAGCCACACCATCATCAATATGTTCTCTTCATATCCTCAACCTCAATTCTTAGAATAACAATTCTGCTAAGAGATATAACAAGTTTTCTAGAACATGCCTTTGTAAACTCTATCTCAGAATAGACATCACCAAAACACACATAACTTCTTCCAAACTTATTATTTATTCTTCCAACATTAAGTGGATATACTAGATACTCATAAGTATCTCCCATAGCCTTGGATAGTTAGAATAATCAACTATTCATCTGTACCAACTTTATCTTTCCACTATTCTTCTGCCAGATACCACAAAAAACTGCTATGTTGACATCAATGACAAAATTAGTCATGAATGTAACATACCATCATAGAAAAATATCTACAATACCCCCCATAGGAATATCATCAAATTTCATGCTTCCAACAATCTTGCAAAAAAACCTTTAGTAGTATATATTGTCCTTTCATCATGAAATATATGTTTCCATAAATGAAAATCCTAACCCATTACTTAGCCATATTGCAAACAAATATATGTGTCATATGTCATCCTAAATAATTGTATGTGAATCTAAAAAAATCAATCCAAAATGATTAAATTATCAATTTTCATGAAAAACTAATCTCAAAATTTACCATTTGCATACTACTATCTTTTATGTTGTCAGACTTGTTATTGCAAGAGCCACAACTCAACTATTTAGCCACTACTTTGGTGGATCATGGTTTATTTTTCTTTACCTTGCTATCTTCACACCATCATCTGAAGTTGAGAAAAAATATAGAATACAATCTTGATCTACACTTATGTTACAATTTCTATCATACATCTTGGTGTCTATTCAAACTAGAAGATCTCACAAACATTCTAAAGAGAGAAAGAAGAATGAAATTTCACATGGTTGAAAATAAATAGATTAAATCTGACATTCCTAGCAAGTAAGAATAAATTCTAATTGTAAACATGAAAAAAAAACTCCATTCTTTGAACTCTCAACTTCAAAAGCTAAAGGAAGAATGTTATACATCATCGAACAAATTCTTGAGACAAATTTTCCCTTCCCCTAATGACAACAAAAAATCAAATTCCTATGATCTTGAATCCAATACATTTGAGAATACTTCACAAACATCCAAGAAATCTAGAAATATCTTTTTAAGGAAAAACCTTGGGTACCTAGACCAAAGTGTGATTTCACACCTTTGTGACAATCTTATTAATCAAATTTGGAAGAGCTTCTTACAAAAAAATCATTGTTCTACCTCAAGACACTTTATGTGTAATGTGGTTTTTGAGTAGCTATTGTGCCTATCATTTAAACAATGAACACAAAACTTAAGATTGTATAGAGTTGAAAAATAAAATCCAAGATCTAATTGATGATGGAATAATTAAAAATCCCAATGACTCATCTGATAACGATACTTCTCTCAAGCTTGATCAACATCATGAGCCCATGTTGGGTAATGGTTTGAATCCAAAATTTTCTTCTCCCAACATGTACTCACCTTCTAAAAAATCTAAGCTATACAAAATTCCTCCATTGTAGAAAGAACCTAATTCTTTTCATATTGACTATGTCTACCCTTAATGTTTTCCTCTAAAATAAATTCAAGCTAACTTACTTCTTGTTGCAAGTATTTTCCATTATTATTCAACACCTGCCAAAGCTATTTCAAATTATCCTTCATCATCTTTTCAAAAATATCTCTCCTAGATTCAAAATTCTAACTCACCCTTATAAGTGGTTTCATGTCAAGAGGATAATCCTTAAAAAAGTTGAGAAAGAGGTCTTAGTAAAGATCAAGATCAAGATATCCTTCCTGATCCAATTGTTGACCCAAGGACTATATCTGAAGAACTACATGATAAACCAATTATACCTTCTACCTTATTTATAGAATATATCTTTGCATCTCAAGAACCACACAACCCTCCATCTATTATGCCTTATCCTTCTAAGTAAGATCAAGATATTTGTTCCAACATTCCTACTAAGACTATTGGAGAATAAGGAAAAAATACTTTTCCTATCCTATCCAAAAATCCTTGTCAACATCAAAGTATCCTTTCTTGTTTTACTTCTCCATACTCACTTCAAAAATATGCTCAAGCTTCAGATACTCTTACTAAATATATTGCTTCTACCAAAGTTACCCATGAGTCTATTGGCGGTCTTGGTCATATTTCTCACTCTAAAGATGTTTATTTACCAATCCACTATCCTTTTTTATATCCTAAGTTTATCCTTGGTCCTTATCCATCTAAGATAAAACCTTAAAACCTTCCTTCCATATTGGGACCTTATGCTCCTTCATCTCCTACTTTCACTCCTAGATTATCACCCACTTCTCCTATCATGCCTCAAGATCAACAAAGACACTGATACTTGAACCTTTCATGTCCACCTTTCCATCTAAACTAGTCATATCAGCATTATTCATCCACAAGTCCCAAGTCTTTTAGAAGTAATCTAGAATATTAACTTAAGAACAAACTCAAGGATCCATTTACAAATGAAGATCACTATGTCTTCTCTAATTGACATGTGAATATAAAGGGAAAATAACTATTTAAGAGACTACAAAGGTCCATGAACTAAAGAGAAAAACAAAAGGAAATATGGGTTCCTAATTCTTGTTGAAAATGAGAATGGAGTAACTGAGAGGGGAGGGGTGAATCAGTTACTACAAAAACTTTTCCTACAAGTCCCTTAAGATGTCAAAGGAAATATTCATTGCTGATACTCATATAATCAAACTGAAAACACAAGAAACAAGAGACAAGAGACACCAGATTTAACGTGGAAACCCAATATGGGAAAAACCACCAATGTAACTAGTTACTATTTTTCACTCTTCTGAAGTGAGCCCTGTTAGGAGCCAACCTTGTTAAAGGTTACAAAACACACTGTTAGGTGCAACCTTGTTAGAGGATTTAATCACCCTGCTAGGAGTGGCCTTGCTAGAGGTCTTTAGATCAATTCAACTGAATTGCCACCTTGTTAGAGGATTTTACAAAAGGCTGTTAAACCCACTCTGTTAAGAGATTTGAAAACACTATTACAATTGTTAGAAAGTAACAATGAGTGATCTGAAATAAATACAACTTATCTTTGCTGATACAGATCTCTGTTCTGTTCCTCTAGATCATTTCTGATCAAATGCAACTCTGCATCTCTGATCCTTCAAAAACTTGCTCTGACCTTCCTTATAATTCACATATTAGATTTCTGCTCGCTTTTTCATATTCACACACTTATTTGAATTCGCAATTTGATCCTTCATATATACCTTTCAGATTATTGAGTCGGCTCAAATACAAGTTACAATTATAAATAATTGTGCTATGAGTCGGCTTCATACATTACATAAAGTAATTAACTTTAATTACTTAACCTTCGAGAAATCATTCGCTGGCCGACTTAACTCGGTAAATACTGCACAGAAAATAATTCCTGTGTTAACCGACTGAGCTCGGTTAATACAGAGAATTTCGTGAAATCCTTCACTGACCGACTTAACTCGGTAAATACTGCACAGAAAATAATTCCTGTGTTAACCTACTGAGCTCGGTTAATACAGAGAATTTCGTGAAATCCTTTAGTCGCCGAGTGAACTTGGTAAACATCGATTTCTCCGACTTTCATTTGATGACCGAGTGAGCTCGGTTAACACTGTCTGCATCTTTTCTTCGATGACCGAGTCAACTCAGTAAATACTGACAACCTATCTCATATCCTTTGTTTACCGAGTGAGTTCGGTAAACACTGTCTTTCGGAAACAAATCCTTTGATTACCGAGTGAGCTCGGTAAACACTGAACTTCCTTTGTTTACCTTGCAAGCTCGGTAAACTCTGTCAACAGCTGTACTTACCTTCTGAGATCGGTAGACTCTGTCTGATGACTAATATGACATTTGTGTAACATCAAAGACAATCATGCAATTATCAATTGTATCCAACAATCTCCCTCTTTGACATTGATGGCAACACAACATGTCATAGCAGAATGAAATTTGAAAACAAGTCCTTATCAGCACAATGTGTCATCAAAACAATTCTCCCTCTAAGATGATAGACTCTCCCTCTTTCAGTAATCTCCCTTTGTAAAGGAATTACATAAGAACTTTCTTTTTCCCACAAATTTTAGAAAGATATGACAGTAAAGTAAATCTCTCCCTCTTTGACAACAAATGCCAAAGATAATAGAATTGTAATGTACCTTTAGTACTGATTCATATGCAAAGCTTCCAGATTTGACTGCATCAACAGATAGATTTTCATTTTGGTATGCGTTGATGCATCACTAAAACTTGTTTTTAGTGAATTTCGGATAGGGGTGTAACCCCTAACTTACCTTTGAGATACAAGAATGTATCCTTAGGTAGTGGCTTTGTGAATATGTCAGCAATTTGTTCCTTTGAATTGACATATTCCAATCTGATCTCCTTGTCTTGTACCAATTCTCTGACAAAATGATATTTGATTGCAATATGCTTGGTCTTAGAATGCATCACTGGATTCTTTGATATATTGATTGCACTAGTATTGTCACAGAACATAACAACTGGTTGTTTGATTTCCATCCTCATTCCTTGCAATAACTGCTTAAACCAAACAATATTTGAACAATTTACTACTGCAGCAACATACTCTGCCTCTGCTGTAGATTGGGATGTACAATTTTGCTTTTTGCTTGTCCAAGAAACCAATCTTTTTCCAAGAAAGAATGCTCCTCCACTTGTGCTTTTCCTGTCATCAAGGTTTCCTGCCCAATCAGCATCAGTAAATACTTTCAAATCCAAATTACCTCCAAATTTATACCATAGCCCATAATCTTCAGTTCCTTTCAAATATCTCATTATTCTTTTGATTGCCATTATATGAGTTTCTCTTGATTTTGCTGAAAATCTTGCTACAATACCGACTGCAAGGGCAATATCTGGCCTAGTATGTACTACATACTGCAACTTTCCAATCATAGATCTATACAATGTTTGATCCACTTCTTTGGATTCATCTTCCTTGGTAAGTTTTAATCCAGTACACATAGGGGTTCCAACTGGTTTACAATCTTCCATACCAAATTTTTTAAATATCTCCTTGATGTATTTTGACTGTGTGATGAAGATGCCATGCTTACTTTGTTGGATTTGAAGACCTACAAAGAATTTAATCTCACCAAACATAGACATCTCAAACTCCTTGTTCATTTGTTCTAAAAATTCTTTGCATAGATCATCATTGCCTGTGAAAACAGTGTCATCTACAAATATTTCTGCCAAAACAATCTTATTATCTGGACCTTCTTTTATATACAAGCTACTGTTATCATTAGTCCTTTGAAAACCAATCTAAATAAGATAGTTATGCAATCTTTCATACCATGCTCTAGGAGCTTGTTTTAGACCATACAGTGCCTTGTGTAATTTGCAAACCATGTTCTTCTTATCTGGATCAATAAAACCTTCAGGTTGTTCAATGTAAACTTCTTCATCCAGTATTCCATTGAGAAATGCTGACTTGACATCCATCTAATAAACTTTGAATCCTTTGTGAGCAGCATATGCAAGTAAGGTTCTTACACCTTCCAATCTTGCAACAGGAGCAAAGGTTTCTCCATAGTCTATACCTTCTTCTTGAGCATATCCTTTGCATACTAGTCTAGCTTTGTTTCTTGATACCTTGCCATCTTCATTTAGTTTATTTCTGAATACCCATTTTGTTCCAATCACATTCTTATCTTTGGGTCTAGATACAAGAGTCCATGTTTTGTTTTTCTCTATCTGTTCTATTTCTTCATTCATAGCCTCAATCCAACTATCATTTGCCAATGCATCTTTGATATTTCTGGGTTCAAAATCAGCAAGTAAACAAGTGCCTTTCAACTTACTTCTTGTCAGAGTTCCTTCAGATTTGTCTCCAATGATCTGATTTGGAGTATGATGCCTTCTGACATATTTAGCTAACACAAGTTCTTTACTTCTTGAATGAGTTTCATTGTTGTCCCTTTGTACTTTAGATTCTTACTGTTCTGGCTCGGTAGACTCGGTAGATACTTGCTTGGTAGAGTCTGAAAGTGACTCGGATTCTTTTAGCTCGGTAAATACTTCCTGTGTCTCGGTTTGAACTTCCTACAACTCGGTCATTGATGACTCAGGAGTTGAGGATTCCTGATTAACTGGAGTACTTGGTATAGTATCAGGTTCAATGTAAATAAATCTTCTGTAGTCTTCAGGAACCTTCTTGCTTTCTTCTTCTGATTTTTCTGCAAACTCATCAACTTTCACATGTGCACTTTCTATGACCTTGTGAGTAGATAGATTTAAACATCTATATGCTTTGCTTTTACAAGAGTAACCTAGAAATATTCCTTCATCTCCTTTTACATCAAATTTACCTTTTCTAGATTCCTTCAGAATATAACATTTGCTTCCAAATACTTTCAGATAACTTACATTGGGTTTGTAGCCATACCATAATTCATAGGGAGTTTTGGATGAGTCCTTTTTCAGTTGTACTCGATTCAAGGTATGAACTGCAGTGCTGATAGCTTCCTTCCAGTATTTGATAGCAATGTTCTTTTCAATCATTAGGGTCCTTGCACAATCCATAATGGATCTATTTCTTCTTTCAGCTATCCCATTTTGTTCTGGAGTTCCTGGTGCTGAAACTTGTCTTTTAATTCCTCTTTCAATGCAGAAGTTATTGAACTCATGTGAAATGAATTCACCACCTCTGTCTGACCTTAAGCATTTCAATCTTTTTCCTGTTTCTTTTTCTACTCTTGCCAAGTACCATTTGAATTTCTCAAAAGCTTTTGATTTATTCCTTAGATACATAACAGTCATCATTCTTGAGTAATCATCAACAAAAAGAATGAAGAAATTTTCTCCAGTATAACTTTCAATTCCAATGGGTCCACATAAATCAGTATGCACAATTTCTAATATATCTTCAGACTGATAGCTTTTACTTTTAAAACTAGTCTTTCCCATTTTACCAATCTGACAATTCTTGCATAAACCGACCTTAGGTTTCTTTATATTAGGAATGCCTCTTACCTTTTTGAATTTGCTTATCTTCACCAGATTATCAAAATTGACATGACACAACCTCTTATGCCATAACCAAATTTCTTCAATTTGAGCAATAAAACATGAGCATTCACCAAGTTCTAGGTAGAACAAGTTACCTTTAGTTTGTGTGCCAGATCCTATCAGCTTTCCTTGCTCATTCAACAGTCTTGCCTTTCCATGCATGAATTCCACCTTAAATCCAGTATTGAGTAACTGTGCCACACTTAGCAAGTTATATTTAAGACCTTCAACCCAATAGGCATTGTTGCATATAAGTTCTTTGGTTAGAGAGATTCTTCCTCTTCCTTTTATGAAACGAGGTTCATTATTACCAAACCTTACACTGCCACCGTCATAATCTTCAAACTGATCAAACTTAGTTTTATCACCAGTCATATGATGAGAGCAACCACTGTCTATAATCCATGTATCATTCATACTTATATGAGAGATAAGAGCCATTTTATCTTTCTCATCACTATCAGAATCATCTTTTACAGCAATATAAACAATTTCATCTTCACTATTATCAGAATCCTTAGAATTTTCAGCCATGAAACATGATTTCTTACCTTTGTTCTTGAATGATTTGTAATCTTTCTTTCTATTCCATTTATGACCCTTCTTTTCATCATTGTTCTGCTTGTTTGGGCACCTAGCTGCAATATGACCAATTTCTTCACATGAAAAACAGATTAGAGGAACTTTACCTTTATATTTTCCTCTGCCTCTGGAGTATTTCTTTGCCAGTAGAGCTTCAATTACTTCAAGATCACTGTCTGAACTTTGGTCTGATTCATCATCACTTTCTGACTCTGATTTCTTTTTGCCTTTATCTTTGAATGAAAGTTTGGCCTCAAATGCTGATTCAGTGTTTTTGGAAGCTGGAACATAGTTGTCAAAATTGTCTAGTTCAAATGTGGTTAGTCTTCCAACTATAGCCTCCAAATTGATATTATGATTTGCTTCACACCTTCTTTCTTGAATTGCAGAAACTTTGATTGCATAGATGGGAAGCAAGGTTCTGAGAACTTTGCTTATAACCGTCTCTTCTTTGATATCACCTCCAGATGTCCTGATTGCACTGACACATGCTTTGATTCTATCAACATATTTGGCAATGTTTTCATCCTCTCTCATTCTCATTTGGTCAAATTGTCCTCTTAGACTTTCTGCTTTTGCTCTTTTCACATTGTCATCTCCTCCATATATTTCTTTCAGCTTGTTCCACATGTCAAAAGCGGTTTGGCAATCCTTGATATCATCAAATTCTTCATAGCTTAGTGCAGATGCAATGTCTATCATCATATTGTTATGAGTCTTCTTTTCAGCAATATCATTGACAGATAATGTGCCGGAAGGTTCTTTGTATTTTTCATCAAGATATTTCAGTCCTGTATCACCAATAGTAGCCAAATGAAGTTTCATCAATCCTTGCCATGCAGAGAAGTTATTTTTGTTGAGTCTTGGAATTTCTCTTTTGTAAGACATCTTGACCTTTGGCTTAGATCCTTGAAATCTTTTCCTGCAAGCACCAATAAGCTCTGATACCAATTGTTGAAAATGAGAATGGAGTAACTGAGAGGGGAGGGGTGAATCAGTTACTACAAAAACTTTTCCTACAAGTCCTTTAAGATGTCAAAGGAAATATTCATTGCTGATACTCATATAATCAAACTGAAAACACAAGAAACAAGAGACAAGAGACACCAGATTTAACGTGGAAACCCAATATGGGAAAAACCACCAATGTAACTAGTTACTATTTTTCATTCTTCTGAAGTGAGCCCTGTTAGGAGCCAACCTTGTTAAAGGTTACAAAACACACTGTTAGGTGCGACCTTGTTAGAGGATTTAATCACCCTGCTAGGAGTGGCCTTGCTAGAGGTCTTTAGATCAATTCAACTAAATTGCCACCTTGTTAGAGGATTTTACAAAAGGCTGTTAAACCCACTCTGTTAAGAGATTTGAAAACACTGTTACAATTGTTAGAAAGTAACAATGAGTGATCTGAAATAAATACAACTTATCTTTGCTGATACAGATCTCTGTTCTGTTCCTCTAGATCATTTTTGATCAAATGCAACTCTGCATCTCTGATCCTTCAAAAACTTGCTCTGACCTTCCTTATAATTCACATATTAGATTTCTTCTCGCTTTTTCATATTCACACACTTATTTGAATTCGCAATTTGATCCTTCATATATACCTTTCAGATTATTGAGTCGGCTCAAATACAAGTTACAATTATAAATAATTGTGCTATGAGTCGGCTTCATACATTACATAAAGTAATTAACTTTAATTACTTAACCTTCGAGAAATCATTCGCTGGCCGACTTAACTCGGTAAATACTGCACAGAAAATAATTCCTGTGTTAACCGACTGAGCTCGGTTAATACAGAGAATTTCGTGAAATCCTTCACTGACCGACTTAACTCGGTAAATACTGCACAGAAAATAATTCCTGTGTTAACCTACTGAGCTCGGTTAATACAGAGAATTTCGTGAAATCCTTCAGTCGCCGAGTGAACTCAGTAAACACCGATTTCTTCGACTTTCATTTGATGACCGAGTGAGCTCGGTTAACACTGTCTGCATCTTTTCTTCGATGACTGAGTCAACTCAGTAAATACTGACAACCTATCTCATATCCTTTGTTTACCGAGTGAGTTCGGTAAAAACTGTCTTTCGGCAACAAATCCTTTGATTACCGAGTGAGCTCGGTAAACACTGAACTTCCTTTGTTTACCTTGCAAGCTCGGTAAACTCTGTCAACAGCTGTACTTACCTTCTGAGCTCGGTAGACTTTGTCTGATGACTGATATGACATTTGCGTAACATCAAAGACAATCATGCAATTATCAATTGTACTATCATTCAGGAAATGCATTCTAAAGAATTAAAAGGAAAAGAAAAGTCAAAATCTATATGGATTCCCAAGTCTCTTTAGAAAGACTTGAATTTTGAAAATAAATCAAAGTTAACATTCAATCTTCCAAAGGTTTCCACTTCATCTTCTTCTAGTCATCTTCCTCAAAATATTTTGAAGCCTTCCACTCCATCTTCCTCCAAAATTATTCTACCACCTCATCCATCTAAACCTTAAGTTGTTTCCTTTGTCATCCCACTACCCTTCAAAGTGTGTGTCAATGATGATCTTGCCCATTATTTCTTCTACCCTTGCACATCCCACACAATACCCTATCCACTCCACCCTCTATCCTCCCACCTTTTATCCTTCCATCCCTTTTATCTCATGCAAAGCCTAAAATCTTGTACTCCATATACCTTTCCCACTACCTCCTTTTCTTTTTCTTTCCTAATATCTCCCTTCCATTGCCCTACAAACATCTTTGAGCATACCTTTCTATGGCCTTGTCTTATTATAACTTATCCTTCCAATAGGAATACTATTCAAATTGAAAAAAAGGCTTAAATTCTTTCCAAAAAATCTAAAAATCCAAAAAAAGAAGAAAAGAAATATGTGCCTTGGTGAAAACATATAAACATGCACCTTGGTAGCAAAAGTAAAGATAAATAAATCTATCCCATTGTGAAAACCACTTCTTGTGGTACCTTGGAAAATAACCATGATAAAAACCTGGCAAATAGACAAGATGTGTAGTTCTTCCATAATCCATCCATTCCATCTTTCCTCTTTGATCTTAAAACTATTTAGTCATTCATGAGCATTAATTATCTTATCCATCAAGCTTCCTATCATGATCCTTATTATCCCAAATCACTCACTCATAACCTCCATAATAAACTTTTCCTTTATTATGATATCTTATCACTATCCTATCCACTTGACCCCTTGGTCTTGATCAAAAGAAGAAGAAGAAAAACATGGTTCTTAGAGGCCTCTTGACATATCCAATCTTTTAGATTACTTTCTTTCATGACATCATGCTATCTCACTCATTGACTTTCATTGATTATCCAAAACTCGCTTCATATGGATATCTTACCTTTTCCCTAGCTTGGGTACTCTTACAGAGCTAGTTCTTAAGGATCACTTTAACTCACTTCATAATCATTACCTATCCATCTCTTCTTATCCACCACCTTGCTCCTACACCTTGTCCTACACCTTGCTAGACACTGGAACAAAATGATATGATTCTGCTTGAGAATTAGTAATCTCTCAAAAAGCTCTAAATTTTTGAAAAAGTCATGAAAAAATCTCAAAAATTATAAATACTCCTAAAAAAATCTATTATCTTAGCAAAAATATAGTAATAAACACCTTGATAATACCAAAAGATTATTTAAAAAAACTAGAAAAGAGAAAAGAACAAACAAATTGAAAAGGAGAAAAAGTGCCATGGATGAAAACCTAGAAAATAGGCATTGCGGTAGCAAAAATAGAATATCTATGAAGAAGGTGAAAACTTGGTAAATAGGAACCTCTTGTTTCAAATTCTTCATCTAGCATCACACCTTTTGGCTTATGTACAATCATTTTCACACTTTATGTTCTTTTATTTCTGCTTTAGTTTGTTTCACTCATTGCTCTTAGTTATCTTGAGATTCTGCTCATACTTACATGGATTGAAACTAGTTTAGGGGGAAATGTCCTATGTTCTTAGAGAATCTCTCTTACAATAGTTAGTATTTTTCCTAATTGTTTCTACCTACTGTTGCTTAGTCTATTGATGAGATTCTCTTGAAAAGGATCTCTCTTGCATCAGTCACTAGTAGTTCTAATTGTGTCTACCTGTTGTTTCTTAGTCTACTAATGAGATTCCTCTCAAAGAAGATCTCTATTGTGTTAGTCATCATTTGTCCTAACTGTGTCTATCTATTGTCATCTTTCTACTAAAGAAATTTCTCCAAACACATCCTAAATTTCAACACTTGACATCAATCCTCTGACACTAAAACTATTTGAGCTATGTTGAGCTTTTGTTTGTGTGTATTACTTTCACTTTGTCATTCCCCTTCAAGAAACTCTAGGATGTCTAATTTGACTAAAAGGAGCAATGCCTAGGGGCATGATATTTTATTTGTGTGTTATACTTTCACTTTTTCATTCCCCTTCAAGAAACTCTAGGATGTCTAATTTGACTAAGAGGAGTAAGGACTAGGGGCATTATCTTTTTTTATTTATTTGTTTGTTGGTTTAGTTCCATGATCCAAAGGGTTCATATAAAAGGGGTTTCCACTATAAGATCTTCTATCTCATGTTGGATGGCCATGAGTACATCAACTCATTTTATATGGAAACTTTGGTGAGATTAGTTCTTGTCCTTATTTGTATTGAGTGAATTCTTTATGCTATAGTAAAACACTAATACTCATACTAAGAAGTGAACATATGGGTCACTTCAATTATTCTTAGAATACTTCTATCTTAGGTTACAAATGCAAGGTTCATTTCTAAAAGAATTCTTAATGATTGCTTAGCATGAGAAGGATATCTCACATTTCTTGTGTGCTTGTACATAAGAAACATCTTGGTCATCTTAGTGTTTATGCACCAGTGCTTATGTTTGCTTACTAAATCAAAAGGAATAGGTGTTTTGGTTATTTTGGACTCTTGTGCCTTAATGATTACATATAATTTTGACAAATTATGACTAATATCATATTCATATTCTCATGGTATTTTTATTAGCGAGGGTTGTACAACATTCTGTGACCTTACTAAAAAATGCTCAATGATGAAATATAAGCTATGGTTCAGTGAGTAAAGTCCTAGAATTGCATTTCTATATCCAACATTGTAATGATACTTATTCTATGGAAATTTGAGAAATGAAGGTAAGAATCCTTAAGCATTATGTCATTGCTAATCTTTTTTAAGATCAAAATCACATCCTAATATCATTAAACAAATCAAAATTGCCCTTTACAATTTTGGCACTGAAGTGATCTTCTGCTAATGCAAGCATCATTATGAAACACACTAGAGTCTAAATTCCTTGATAAAAAAATTTTCTTTATCAAAATTCAAATCATCCTAAAAAATTACTCATTTTGGTCGACCTTGGTCAAACTAGGTAAAAACTTCTCAATCTCGCTTAACAAAATTCATCCACTTTCTTGCTAGGCTACTTTACTTTTTCTCAATCAAATATATCACATATCATTCCTCTATACTTCAATTCCTCTTTAGACAAATTATTAATGATATTATCATTTGATTTCACTCTTAAGGGGGCAGGATGAATCTATAACTATAATCTAGCTACTATCTCAAGTCCTCATTTCTAGGGGCATTCTTATAAAAAAAAATCAAGTCCTCATATCTAGGGGTATTCTTATAAATAGGGGAATCTCAATTTATCAGACCCATATCAAACTAAATGTCCTAATCTACATCATTAATTGCTGATCACTCTTCAAATTTAGTGATCTTTGACCATTCTAAGTCAATATCAACCTAAATATCAATCTCAATATGAATTTTAGCCACTCTAAATCATAAATTCATAATCTCTTTCATGATTGACCATTCTAAGCCAAATAATTGTTAAATCAAAATTTTTTAACCATTCTAAGTCATAAGTTTGAAATATCAATAGACCTTTGACCATTCTAAGTCAACGTCGATGCTCAATCAACTTTAGTTGGATCAAGTTCAAAGCTCTTTGTAATTAATTTCATTGCCAACTAACCTTTGACCATTCTAAGTCAAAGTTGATGCTTAACAAAATTTAGTTCAATCAAGTTCAAAGTTGTCTTCTTGAAAATCTTACTTCAATAGACATTTGACCCTTCTAAGTCAAAGTCAATGCTCAATAGACCTTTTACCATTCTAAGTCAAATTTGATACCTAATGAACCTTTGACCCTCCTAAATCAGAGGTGATGCTCAATGGATCATTGATCATTCTAATTCAAATATGATACTTACATTAACCAAACTCCATCCAATCAAGCTTAGAGTCGAGTTGTTACTCTCTTTAGAATAAGCTTCATCAAGGCCCATATCAAGCTATCTTGAAACTCTAAACTTAAAATCTTCTTTGAATAGATGCACTACTCGCACATCCATTTAAAGAGGGGCAAATGTAATCATCTAAAAATGGTATAATCAAACAAGTGCCCCTAATCTCAAAAAAATAAACAAAAATCATCAAAAGTCCTAACACGAAAGACAATCTATTTTGATCTCTTACTATGACCAGTGTATCAAATTACATAAAACCCTTAAAATGCAATAATCCAAAAAAAATTAATTATTTCCTAAATACAGAATGATAATTTGTAATTAATCACCATGAACTATGTATTTTAATTCAAAAGTCCCAACACATTAATTAAATTAAACACATTTGCTAATTACACATGAAAAAGGAATTAATATTGATTAAAATAAATTAAATCTCCAAAAAATCAATTATTGAATTAAATATTCAATACATTGAGAGAAATTGCCTAAAAGAGATAAATATTAAATTAAATTAAAACAATCTCTAATTATCCTCTAAAATAGAAAATTGATTAAAATAATGAGTTGAGTTGAGTTCAAATATTCAATTAAATTCAATTATCTTCTCCAAAACTAAAAATTAATGAAAATAAGGATTGATTGAAAGAGTTGAGTTGAGTTCTAATTTCATAATAAGGAAATCAAATATTATATGAAATAGTTAACTTCTCCTTGCATAAATAAGAAAGGGAAGTCAAGGGAATTATACCACCATTTTAGGAAGTTTTCCGGGTAATCTAACTCACTCAACTCCCAATCACTTCCAATTAGGGGCAATGAACTAGTCTGTGACCTCCTACAAAGATTTTGTCTAACAAAAGGTGTGTGGAGTTGAACTCAACTCTTCCTCATCCTATAAATCTCTATAAAAGAATGTTGTCTAACCTTCATTTCTCATTAAGATATAGATGTGCAAATGAAGAGTAAGATTATAATGTTATATTTTCTCTAGAGATATTATGCATCAAGATTCATTGAGATTATTGCTTTGGTAGATCAAATAGGTTTCATTAGTTTTAGTCTTTCATTCATCTAGTTTTCATACATACTCACATACAAAAATGCAGTGAAGTAGCATAGATTTGAATTTGTACTAAAATAATTTATTTTAATTACATCTAGTCACTGATACAACCTTGGATTAGAGAGCTACAAACTTATATTGATTAGAAGACAATAAGTCACTTTCACATGATGTTTTTTCATATTGTTTGTTTTTTGATTTCGCTAACCATGGATGTAATGACTTATTGAAGTATGGTGTTTATAGATACATGTTGTTGGAATTCTTTAGAATAACTAAGGGGGGGGGGTCTGAATTAGTTATCTAAGGTCTAGATGTACAAATAAAACTTTTCATAGCTTAGTGAACCCATATCCAAAAAACATTTTCATTATGTATGCATCCATTAGATTATGCAATCACTTGTAAGTTATCATCAAATTAACTTTGCAAAAATGTAAACATGAAACATAATAGATTCACTAACACATTTGAAACAATGATTTAATATGGAAACACAATTTGGTAAAAACCACCAGTAACATGCTACTCATTCTCACTCTTATGAAGTGATGTGCTATGGAAGGCCAACCCTATTAAAGGTTACAATGCACACTGTTAAATGTGACCTAGTTAAAGGATTCCAATCACCCTATTAGGAATGAGCCTTGTTAGAGGACTTTAGATCATTCACTTGGAATGTCACTAGATTAAAGGATTTACAAATGACTATTAGGTAAACCTTAATCCAAAGGATTTACCCTAGAGTGATATAATGATTAGAAAGTAACAATAAGGCTTGATCTGATAACAACTTACAACACACTTGTAGATTATAGATCTCTATTTTAGTCCTCCATTCTATTTGGCTTTCACACATTTCATCTTTGATAGCTTGTTTACCCTGAAGCCTTCTTGCTTTGCTTGCTAATGCAGTCTCTTCTCTTAGGTCACTAAATGAAGCAATGCCCTAGACTCCTTGTCTTCCTTAGGTTCTCACACATGAAAACCTTTTCTTTTGACCAACCATCGCTATAAATAGAGAATTAAGATATTTTTTCATTCATCCTCCATCATCCATTTTAGGGTTAGATCAGATTAGGTAGGATTCAATGAATCTACCCATCATCTCATTTCATTCCTTTCTAGAAACTTCTCCTTAAATCCCCTTTGAATTTGCTTCAAAATGGTTCACCATGAGTTCTGCGCCACCAACTCATCAATCTTATCTTCCACATGGTTCACACAATCTAAGAAATCAAATGTGTCAGCTCAGATTCATCAAATTCTTAATCTTTCTCATAATGCTGATCCTCAGCATTAACTAGCTTTTGATGCTTGACACATACTACATTTCTCGACAACCTCTATCAAATCACTCGACATAAAATAAAGTTTACTAGTGCTCAACATCAACTAAACTTTACTATGCTTATATTGTGTCACTTGGATTACAATGAAATTAACTTTGCTTGGATCCAACTAATTTTCTACTTGGGTTGCACTAACTTTTCTCGACAACTACTATGTAGAATGCTAAGCTTTGTAGAAATATTTTTTTTATAACTTATTCTTCTAAACTTAATTAGTGTAACTATTCTTTGCAACTTTTAGTAGATTATCAATGCACTATAATATCACTATCTTAACTAATCCTTGTATTTCTTTTCCAAATTATAACTCAACCTTTCCTCTAGGTGCTATTGTTACCTCATTTGATCAAATCCTCTTCATCAATCAAACAAATGATAGTACCTAAATCATATAAGAAATTGTCTTACTAGCAAGTAGTAGGTTTGACATCAGTGACAAGACAATGATTGAAACACATTAATCATACTTGTATCAATCTATTTTCAATAACCTCCCTCTTTGGAATTAATGGTAAACCAAACTAACTATACTTAATCAATATGACCAAAAAAATATGAAATAGAAAATAATTCCTTGTATTGAAATCTCTCCCTCTATTAGTTATTTTCATCTTCTAAATAGTTTACAAAATTTTGTTTTGATCAATAGACAATCAATCAACTGATCCTTATGACTCCCTCTTGATTACTTCTTATATCTCCCTCACCATTATCTCCCACTTACTAGGTAGATATAATTGACAAGTACACTTTCTCCCTCTAAGTAGATATTCCATGTTTCTTTTATCTGTATCTTCTATCTTTATGTCTTTCTCCCTTGGTACTCTATCTCCCTCTGCAGTCCAGACTTCTCCCTTAGTAGAATTAGGCAGATTAGGATTTCTCCCTCATCTCCCTTAGCTTTCATCTCTCTCTTTAACAATAATGCTAAAGACTTGTCATCTTCATATACAGATATGAATATTTTTAGTTTCTCCCTCAATCACTTTGCTTGTGACTAATTTGTAGCTTTAACTCTTTGATTACTTTAGGAAACTCCTAAAGTAAGATTCACTACATCAATGTGTAAAATATGTTAATCAACTTGTTTGATGCAAGACACTCTTCATGCTTCTTAGATAGCCTTTGATAGGGGTATTACCCCTAGTTTACCTCTTAGATACTTATGAGCATCCTTAGGTAATGCTTTTGTGAAGATGTCAGCTATTTGCTCTTTTGTGTTAATATATTCCATTTTCACCTCCTTATCTTAAAATAATTTTCTTAAGTAATGATACTTGATTGCAAAGTGCTTAGTCTTTGTATGCATCACAAGATTCTTTGATATATTTATAGGACTTGTATTGTCAGAATAAAGTATCATAGGTTCAATGATTTCCTCCTTCATACATTTGAGTAGCTATTTGATTCATACAATGTTTGTACAATTTACTATAGCAATAACATATTCAACTTCTGCAATAGATTGAAAAATGCAATTTTGTTTCTTGCTAGTCCATGTAACCAACCTTTTACCTAAGAAAAAATGCTCCTCCACTGGTTCTCTTTCTATCATCAATATTTCCAGTCCAATCAACATCAGTATAGGCTCTCAATTCAAATTTATCATATTTCTTGTAGTGTAGACCATAGTCCTCTGTTCCTTTCAGATATCTCATTATTCTCTTAATAACCATCAAATGATTCTCCTTGGGATTAGTAGAGAATCTTACAAGGATTCCTCTAGATAATGCAATATTAGGTCTACTGTGTGTAATACCCCAAAATTGGCTCATTGCCATGATTACCAATTTTGGTCTATCTAATCAATTCTAAAGTCCTATTTTACTAGGTAATTCTTATTTTGATATTTTCTACTTGACTTAATTGTCAAATGTAGAAAATCCTAATCTACATTCATCATACTCTTTATTTAATTACTAAAGTATTGACTCATATTAGTTACATTAAACATATTGATCAAGATTTGATTTAATTTGAAGTATTTATATTTTAATTAAATTAAATTATCACCTAAGGCTACTGTACCAAGGAATTAAATTTATTTAGTTTAATAATGCTCTCATTTTAATTAATTGAATGTAATTATTCAATTAAATGAAAAAGGCATTTATGAAGTCATATCTCATTTTAATAAATTAAATATCTTTTCTAAATTCTATTTCTTAGTTCAAAATGGAAATTCCTAGCAAACATTTCTCAAATTAGAAGTGAGTTAAATCACTTACTCTCACACTAAAGTGAATCTGAGTTAACTATTTCTTGCACTCAGGATCTAAGTCAGTTAACTGCATCTGTATTGGGAATCTTCCACTTTGACTGAATCTTGGCTTCAATCTTGATTGTTGATTTGAGTTGGTCTCAACCATTGATGGATTCTAGGAATTCTATTTAAGAGGCTCCTAATTCCTCATTATAGAGGTTGGATTGGATTTGCACTGAATTTCTATCGAATTGTGCACTCATTTGCTTACTATCATCATATCTTTTTATTGCTTAGATTTAATATCATATAGTTTTAATATGCACACATATAGTCTAATTTGTTTTACATGCTATTAGATTAATTGCATAGACATTTAGATTAATTGCACATCATCTAGATTTAATTGCATTTTTCAAACCCTTCATACTAGATGGTTTGGTTGCCTACATCTCAACTTTGAGAGCATAAATAGGCAAATTCCTTCTAGTTAGAAGGCAATGGGTCACACTATTGGACCTCTTGGATGAACTATCCCATGTTCATTATAGGATGAATCTACAGGTAAGGACCATGTTGAAGTGTGTGTGAGGTTTAGTGGCTCACAAATTCATGTATACATTTTGAGTGCCCAGCATGGGGCCAAGAAAATCAAATTTTTTGGCCTTATTTGCTTTAATTTCTATCATTTTTATTGTTCTATCATACTATTCCATACAGTTCTCCATATTTTTGTTTGAGAAAATTCATTATCGCACGAAGACTTAAGGGTCTCACTTGAAGCTCTACACTTTCTCGTGCGGAAGAGTGCGCTATTGCACAAGTCTTCATGCGACATCTTATTTTCTTGTGTGGGTTGGTGAAAGATCTCATGTGGTCTTGCACAAGATTTCGCACAAAGTTTTGAAACAACAAGGTTAATTTTGTCATTTTTCAGCATGCTGTTCATTATCTTTTACTGATGTGTTTTTCTCTGAAGCATTACTATTCTATTTTTTTTTGGTTTTCTACAACTTAATGATTGTCTGTAGGATGTTTGATGAAGATTCCTTATAAAAACTCTCCAAACATGAACTAACTTTTTATTTGCAAGATGATTGTCGAAGAACAACATTAAAACCCACTAAACAATGTCTCTTCTTTCTTGCTTTCTAAACATAGTCTAATTAGGGCTTGTGAACTTCTTAGGGTGCAAGATAGAAGAATAGGGGATTATGCTCTTCACTACTTGGAGGTCATGACCAAGGGTGAATAAAAAACCTAGATACTTCTGAAAGATGACATTCAAAGGGAGACAAGAAACTTAGTGGTTCTTTAGTGCTAATCCTTTTCTATGATGAGATGATGGTTTCTTTTTAAGGGGACCAAAATCTTTAGGAAGGATGAGTCTAGATTGATTAAGCTAAGTCAATAATTAATGTGTTATGAAAATTTGGGTGAGAAACTAAGGTAGAGGAGTATGCTCTTTCCCCTTGAAGGAAATCATAAACTTTGACCCTTATGTTCAAACTAGCAGTCTGAGTCAATCCTTTAGAGGGCCTTATGTTGGAGATTCCAACTCACTATAATCAAGATGCTTTGTAGAGTAAAAGACTTCAAAGTTGTATTAATTTCTTTCCCTTGATTCTTGATATTGCTTATCAAGAGGAAGCTCTATCTATTGCACTGGTCAGTGCCAACCCTAGTCTTGCTAAGCAAGTGTGTTCACTCTCAGATGCTAGTGTGGGCTGCTAGTCTCAACTCTACTTGTAGAGCCATCAAGGATTAATACGAAGATAAAATAGGTAAAAACCTTTAGTTAGAGGCTACCTGGTTCACCTTCGAAAGGAGGCATAATCTTTATGCAAGGAGGGAGAAGAATATCTCCTGTAGAACTCACCATAGGAATGCTATTGGGTGTTTGAAGGTGGTATATGCACTTGACCCTTGCCAAAAGGGTGTTCACTTAGTGTATATGTTATTGAGCCCTTTGAATACACCAAAAAAATGAGTGCCCTCTAGGGGATGACACAACTATGTGAGGTGTACACATGCACATAACTTGTGGGATAAAGGTTTTTCCTTCTCTACCATTTTCTATTTCTAGGGATAAAGCATGTTTGTTATCGAGTCTTAAACATGTTCAAACTTGCTTAAACAAACTAAACATCAAGACTCCCCTATCCCTTTGAGTTGCTTTTCCCTCAATTGGATTGAATTCGACTACTGATTGCTTCTCGTGTCTTGTTGAAAATACTTTGTCTTGTTTGAAACCCAATGCTACTTCAAAAATCTGAAAATAAACCTTGCAATCTGTCTGTTATTTGTCAAACAAAGCTCCATTCTATCCAAATAGTCTGAACACTCCAAAAATCCCTTCAAAATTCAACTCTATTGTCACTTTGGTCTTGACTTTCACACACAATTTTGCAAGTTCTCATGTGAAATCTATTTATCTTTTCATTTTCTCACATGGCTTTGTGCAAGTTCTCATGTCATAGATTTATGCAACCTTAAGTAGAAGGTTGGGGAACCCTTCCTCACATTCCTCTAGAGGTGGAGACAACTATACACTAAATATTCATGCAAGATTCTAGAAATGGAAAAGCTTGACATCTTCACTGATAATCTCCTACCTAATTTTGGGTATAGAGTCCAGGTTCAAGGTCCATGTACCTTTGAAGACATGATCACATAGGCCATCTGCATAGAGGAATTTATGGTCAAGAAGGGTGAACTCACTCTTCAAACGGATACAAAACAAGGCTCCAACTCCAACAAGGACAAAACCAAGTATGTCAACAAGAACCAAGAAATTGTACATGATGGCGTTGTTGACAATGTCACTCCTAAACCTGCTAAGGCAGCCTTTAATCTCATAGATGGTCTCAATGTGGCAAAAAATGTTGAGAAGCCTCCTCCTAACAATTAGATATCCAAAAAAAAACTGAGAAAATCATGGGCCTCATGCCCTAAATGAGAGTATACACCTCTGGGAAAACCTTTGTATGTGGTGTACAAAACTTTGTTACAAAACAAGCTCATTTCACCATTGGATAACTTTCACCCTTATGATCCGCAACCAATCCCACCATGGTGGAGTAAAACTGCATTCTGTGAGTACCACCAAAATAAGGGGCACAAAACTAGCAACTATATAAACTTGCGCCACAAAGTCTAGGACATGATTGGCACTGGTGACATTGTGGTAGATGGACATAACAAGAACTTAGATCATAAGGCATTCAAAGAGCCCTTCTCAACTTACAAAAAAGGTGAGTTCAAAACCAAAACCTCACAACAAGGTCAACCATATGTATTCTAGCAATAGTGATGAGATAGTCAATATGGTTGAACTTGTGGATTTTGAATACTGTGACAGTAGAACCATCAAGCATAAGCAAGATAACAATAAACCCAAGACATCATTTTTCTTTAGGGGCCCTACTTCCAACACAATGGACAACACACCTTCGCAACACTGTGCTAATGCTATTATGTGCTTTCATGCCAAGTTGGTGCTCAAAGGCCCTGTGCCTTCTACTTTGATCTTGAACAAAATAAAGACAAAACCCTTGCTGGTCCATCTAGCAAAGGTGTAAAACTTGCAATAAACTCAACAACAACTAACTACAATGTTCTTGTTCAATCAAAATGAACTAATGCTCAAATCTCGATCTTTGAGATACTTAAAATCTCGCTTGCTTATACGTAGATTTTGGACAAAGCCCTTGCTAAGGCTAATGTTCCTTAAGATCTTGATCTTGAGTGATTTCAATCTATGGTAGGTCACCTAACCTCACCTTACTTTATGTCCTTCTTTGAGGAGGATGATAACTCATTGAGTTATCCACACAATCAACCCTTGCACACTGAGGTCATGATACATCATACATGTGTTCATTGGGTTCTCATCGATAATGATGTTGGGTTGAATATTATCTCTACCTCTTTGCTTAGATAATCAAATTATTCTAAGGATTCTATTGATCCTTGATGCAAGATCACTATCAAAGTGTATGATGAAGTTGAATAAAAGTCTCTAGGTCTTGTGGTCTTACCCCTTCACATCAATCCTATAGAAAGGGATGTCACTTTTCAAGTGCTCAACATTCCCCTGGCTTATAAAATTTTGCTAGGATGGCCATGGATACATGAGATGCATGTTGTGCCATCCACATATCACCAATGTGTCAAATTCCCATTTCATGGCTCCAAAGTCACTATTCCTGCTACCACTAGCTATACTTGCAATATGCTCAAAGCTACTGAGAAGTTTGTCCCTGCTAACAAAGAGTCTATTCATTATCATGACAACAAGCTGAAACAAATTGAGTAGTCATTCAAGCTAATAGAAACTAGAATGGGGGAGTACCATATTGAACCTATGCTGTCATTAACATCTCTTCTTGAGTCTCCTCATCATTATGGGAGACCATCTAAAGAAAAGAAGCCATTTGTGTTGACACCTCAAACCAAGTACAATGACACTTCTATCAAGGCTACAGTCCCCTTAGAGGAGGAAAGTGAAAATAGAGCCATTGTTGCATGGCTTTACAAAGAAGAGACTCTAGTAGACTTAATAAAGCAAGCTCAAGAGATCACTCCTGAGAAGTATGGCCCTAGTCTCAGACTCATGAAGCATTTTGGCTACAAGGGAACTAGCCCTATTATGTGCAATAACAATGACCTAGTTGATCTTGTCAAGGAAATAGCTTGAAGAAATAGAGATACATCTGGTCGAGGTTTTAAGAGGGTTCCCTTTCATTTGGGAGCTAACAAATTCATACTGGAACCTGACAATTCATCTAGAAATGAGTCATAGGCTGAGCCAAATACTCAAGATGATCAATCTAACAATGAGGATCCTTATCCTGATCCTATTTCTCATGATCTTGCTAAATTCTTTGCTGAGCCAAATGACTTTGTGCCACATGTCAACATTGTGGATGATACTAGTGATTCTTCTGAGACAATACTATTCAACCCAAAGCTCATTTAGAGGCATAGAGTCTAGTCAAGCATTACGTGTTGAATACTTGTGTAAAAATCTAGATGATAAGGGCGAGTATGTCCCTATAACTATAGGTGAATTCTATAGCCTATCATCATGCAACACTGATTCTAAGGAATATGAGTTTGACTCTCTTTCAAAAGTGACTATTGATAAAGACATTGACCAAGTTCATGTCTATAAAAACCAACTAGAAGTGGGTGAAACATCTAGGATTAGGTCAGACAGGTCTAATCAAACTAGTGTCCTTGAGTCATCAATTACTGATGTTAGTACTCAAAGGCATTCGAACACACTTGTGGATGAAGCTGCTGTAGGTCTCAAATTTTTGGTCCAAGCATTTAATGACTATACCATGAACACAATTGAACCTACCACTACTCTTTCACTCACACATCCTAAGCTTATAGACTAGAACCCTAATGCATCTAGTGAAATCCCCACATTCCAGAATGACTATGCTCTTGCCTGCTACCTAAAAACTATCAAACCTATAATGTCTTCCACCAGTGAGTAGAGTGTCAACATGACTAAAGTTGACATCAAATATCTCAATCATATAATTAAAAAGGAAAAATAAAAAAGGTCTGATTGTGAAAAACACATTGTGGCAGCATTGAAACCCAAAAAAGTAAAAAAAAAGGATGCATCCAAGGTTGAAAACCTCTCTAAGGCACCTGTGGATGAGATATTTGTTGCACTTCCAAGTCACTTTCAAGAAAGATCATCAATGTTGATAGAGCTGACATAGCTGATCAACTTGGGCACAAAACAACGTTCTCATATGATACATTTGGCACAATCACTGTCTCTTGAAGAAAAGGAAGAATTTATTGCCTTCTTCTGAGAAAAGAAGATAAATTTTTCTTGGACATATTCTGACATGCCAGGACTAGATCTTGATCTCATCATGCAATATTTTTCCATTACACTAGGCATTAAACTAGTTAAATAGAAATTTCAAAAAATGCATCCTCATGTTGCATTGCTTGTCAAAGTAGAACTAGAGAAACTTCTAAAAGCAAGATTCATCCATGCAATTGATTATGTTGAGTGGATATCCAACATTTTCCCAGTCTCCAAGCATGATAAATCTATCAGAGTTTGCACCAAATTCTATGATCTCAACTTGATGTCTCCTAAGGATGATTTTCCACTTCCCAACATTGATATGATAGTGGACATTGTAGACACCTAAATTTGATTACACCTCTTTGGTAATCCTATTTAGTTATCTCTAAAGGCATCATTAATTAAATTCCTATTTAATTAATCCTTTGCCATCCCCTAGCTGATTAATTTAATTAATCATCTATAGTCCTAATTGATAAATCAAATAACCCATCATTTATCAATTAAATCCTATTCTCCTATCTAATTCCAAATCCCAAATTTATTAAAATCACTTTAATAAATAAAACCCTCAAATCTAATAGCCCCTAAACTATCCTAAATCCTCCATTTAGCCTAATCCACTCCATCCACCCATACTAACTAAGCTTAGCACTAACTCACCCACCCTCATCAATACCATCCACTTGGACATCTTTAACATCCCTAAACTAATCCTAACCGAAGCCTAACCCATCCCCTAATCATTTGCACATTCCTAAGCAAGCTTAAGACTTTCCTAAACCAAGCCAAAGTCTCTCCTTAAAATATCCCAACCACCAAGCCATAAAAGCTCTTACAAAGCCATGAATGACTCTTACAAGCCCATTCATTACTTTTACAAGCCATTATGAGGGTCTTTATGAGCTTTGAGCCTCTTTTGTTGACCCCAAAACCCCTCTTGCTATAACCAATGACTCTGTGACATGGTCACTCCCTGATTGGCTATAACTAAGCACAATCCATGTGCTCTCTTCTCATTCAATTTGAGCCCTTCATAAGCTTTCTCCTTTCCTTCCATCCTAGCCATCAATCCCTCAAGCCCTTTGCCTATTTAAGGAATCCCCTCCCAAGCCATTTTAAGCACAATCCATTTAGTAAAGTTATCATGCTAGTTTGAAAAACACAATCCTTCATGCAAAGCCATAATGCTATTTTGAGAAACAAAGCCATCAACCATATCCTCATAATGGAAAATTGAGAGCTCACAAGGCTACTAGTTTTCCATTATCCATCTCCAACATTGAAGCAATTGAGCATACATCCATATCAAATGACACATCTACAAATCAAGTGATCATCCTCATTGAGAGAGCCTATCCATGGCTCATATTCTCATTTGAGGACCTCACTTTGTCTCTCTGTATATGTTTTGTTAGTTTGGTTTTGTGAATGCTTTGTTTATTCCATTATTTTCCAAACATCGCTAAATTCACAGACACATTTTGGCATGCCTGGTGGGACCTCTCAAGGGTCATTTTAATCTTCATTAATGCTAGTTTTACTGTTTTTTTCATGTTTTGGCTAACCATACAAAACTAACATTAATGGCAATATCTTTTGTTTGTGTTGCTTTTTGATTTTGCTTGCAGGGCCACATTGAACACCTCAGGAATGCACTCCCAACCCTGTTCTTGATTTTCACTCAGTGAACTGTCAAAATACAAAACTTTTTGCATCCCCGTGACCCAAGGAATGCGATCCCACAGTCCCGGGAACATGCCATACTCTGGTGAGATAGCGAACCTGCAGCCCCAAGAACATGGAAAGACCAATGGGAATGCCAGAAAACCAGTCCCAACCAACTCACGTGTCAATAAACCCAACCAATGAACCCTCTGGCCAACCTTTCAGTGGGAATGTGCCTCAAGACAGCGAGATCATCATTCCTGCCTTGCAGGAATGCTGACTTTTCCTGTCTTAAACTTTTTAGAATTGTAATAAAACTTTGTCTGCGAGATTGTCATTCTCACTTGCAAGAACATCATAAGGCCATAAATTTGTGAGATCGCTCTATCAAAAAGAGCTCTCGAGTTTTTGGCTCGTGGTTTTAATTTTTTTTTACAAATTTTTCTTGGCATTCCCTTGCCTGGGCAAACCTGTGGGAACACATTCCCACAAAAGAAAACTCCAACGAGATCACAAACCCACTCGCAGGAATGCTGCTTCTTGCATTTTCTCTACAAGAACGCTATCTATTTTGTAGAGTTTGGTCATTGTCATCGTCTTTGTGTTTATCTTGCATGGTTAAATCTTAGGAAATGAACATGTATGCATAATCACAAACAAAACACACATCTCAGTTTGGGCTTAAAATGAACAATGTTTTAATTTATTGAAATGTATGTTTGCTCAAATTCACTCTTGAATGCAAAGCTAAAAATAACACCATCTTGTTGTGAAGGGCCTCTAGGTGCACGTTGAAAACAATCTTGTAAATACATTTCATCTTTTGGGGCATAAAAAGAATCCACATTTTAGGAACTTTCTAAGTTATAAAAACTAATAAAGACACTTTGAGTGAGTTTGTTTTTGGACTCATCCTCTTTAATCATCCATCATTCTAACCATTGGTTGCAATATCAGCACCATATATGGGGATGGGTCCACCTAAGAGGGTGTTAATTGCTCCACAAGAATCAAACTCCATTCACTTGAGTTTTTTATTGGTTTTTCTAAGATAGAAAATTTCTTTAATGCACATTAGTCTCACTAACACTTCATTTGGGCATAAAAATTGAATAAATCTTGATGTGGAGGGCCTTTGGGTGTGTGCTTGAAATTGAGCTTTACACATATCTTTGTTTTGGCCTTAAAATGAACAAACACCAACTCTTGAATGCCTTAAAGGAAATTAATTGATACTTGATGTGGAGGGCCTCCGAGCACGTGGTTTTACTTTCTTGTTTACCCTAACTCTCCTTTGTGTATTCATTCTTTGATCACTTCTCTTTTGTTGGCACATTTCAAATTGGAATTGAACCTTTGCATCTTAATCACATGTATTTTAAAAACATCTAGATCAGAAAACTTAACTGTTAGTTGGAAAAGAACTCTATCTTTTAGCCCAAGATCATCCAAGTCTTCTCTCCCCTTGTCATCTTTTGAGGCCATCTTGGATGCATAAGATTAGGATCCAAAATCTTGTTTTAGTTTTAGGAGGTCTGCTTGGGAATTTCATCACCCCTTGGGATGACCTCAACTCCAGCTTTCTGACGGAGTATAAAAATCAGGAGGTGAATCCAAAGACACCTCTCTTGGGATCAAGATTTTGTCACTCAGGCTAAGCCTCAAGGAACTTTATACCCTTGAGAAGTGAAAGAGGAGAAGTGGGTTACTGCTCCTCTCGACTGTGTGACATATTTTTTGTTTCATCTACAAATTTGGGCCTCACGTACCTTGCGTATATCGAGGACTCCCCAGATAAACCAACTGTCAGCTCTATAGCCAACCATCTAGGATGTTCATGTGCTTAAAGTGATTGTTCAAAAAATTTGTAAAAACATACACACTCCTTGGTGCAAGTATCACATTTTGGGAATCAAAACTTCTATCTAGTTGTTCCTATCTATTGCTTGATCTTTTACTTGTTGAATGAATGTTTGTCAAACTTGGTCAATCCTAGCTTAGGGCACTTAGCATCGTCACTACCTCCAAGAACCCCACGGTGGTAATTTTAATCCTTGGAAATATCTCATGTGAAGCCATCCCAAGACTAAGTTTAAAAAGGCTAAGCTTCCTCAAATACCAGCCTATAAGGAAATTGAAGCAGAGCATAAGAAACATACCCCTAGCCCTAGGATTGCCAAATTGGATCAAATTGAGAAAGACAGAGCTGAAGTAGCATTGCAAACTGAATGGAACTACAAAATCCAAAACCTAACCCTTCGACATGGTGTTAGTATGAGCCTTATCAACAACTCTACTATTACTCATTCTGATTAGGTCCTTCCTTTTTCCACACACACTTACACACTTATAAGGTTAGTCTCTCATCTAGGAATTGCACTATCCCATTCAAGCATTTGAAGTTAGACCATCTCCTCTCATCTTAGGTTGTTGAAGAAGAATCCTCCACTTGCATTGTTAAAATCTTAGCATTATTACCTCACTCACTTAGAAACAATTTTTGCACCACATCTCTCATCATCTTGAGTATCCTTGAAATGCAATGCTTTGCTAGGAATAGGTTGTTTTTGGTGTTCCACATCACCTTGAGCCAAAGGTTAGGGTCACACCTTTTGCATCACCATCACATTTCCCACATTCATATTTTAGGAAAACACGAGCTTCTTGCACAAGCACCAAATCCTTTAGACATCCTTAGTATCATCCCTCACTACATTTTCATCTTTAGGAGAAGCATCCTTTCATGCCACCCATCACACATTTTGGTAGGAACACACGAAAAAGAGGCATGTATCCTAGTCATAGTGGTAACACATCTCAAGCTGAACTATACTCTGTAGTATCCATGACACCATCAGACCCACCACCAGAAATCCTAGAAGAACCAGGATCATCCATAGATATTGAGGCTTTCATGAACCAACTGGGTCATGCTACTATCGTAAATGCCATCATAGATCGCAACAAGGAAACCATCATGGTAAATTTTGTATGAGACAATGTTGGTGTCTTTGAGTTTGGATGTCCACCACCTATCAACATAACAGATCCTACTCACCCATTGTTTGGATGGCAACCACCTCAGGTAGAACCAGTAGACCCAAATATCCCCTCGACCCAGGTGTCAATTCCCATTCCATAGAACACTTATCCCATTCCCAGTCAACCATTAGTGCATACTACATCTCAACCAACCTCAAGTATACCATTTGCATCTATTTCCACCACTCATTTTTTTGCTCCACCAAATCCTCCATTTGCATCTAGCAACACTACCTTTTCGCTTCCACCCCATATCACATCTAGTTCATTTTCTACTCAAATACCACCATTAGGGTCCAATACCTCATCCTCCATCCCACCAAATATCACTATCAACCCCTTTGTAACTAGCCAAAGTACTTTAACTACTTTTCCTTTGGGACCTTGGATTATTGCTGCAACACAGGCACCTATCATTAGTCTTCCCCCTAGAACTGTAGTCACGTTCACACCTCTAACACTGTCATCCACTGTTTCTCATAGCTATTCACTCCCACCCCTCACCAACTATTTGTCCATGCCACCTCTAGGCCATAGCCCAAATCCACCGCCACTGTAGTTCCCTACAGTAAACACTCTGTTACAAATTAACTACCTTGCACCTACTCCAAATCCATCCTACTCTCAAGCTGGCACACAACCCACATATATTGGGCATGGTATGTATTCCCAAAGCATAGCACAAGTATTATCTACATTACCACCATTCCAGCCACAATATTCAAATCATCAGTATGCCCAAGCACCCACATAGAACTATCTCATAGGGAAGCAACCTCATAGTTATCTACCACACCAACCTTAGCAGATGCAATAGTATATACAACCCACATTCCAAAAAACTATAGCATCCACTCCACTGGCTATGCAAACCATTTTTCCATAGATGCCATATGGTCATCAGAGTTCTCCATATCACACTTTAGATTCTGGCACTTATCCTACACCGGGGGCACTTGGATCGGGGGCACCTGCTCCTCCACCTATAAAGTCCGAATGGGAAGAAACAAAAAATTCTCTCAAAGCCCTCAAGGATGGGATAGATACAAAACTTTCAAATTTGAAAATGATTGCCCATACCCATTTGATAGGACTATCACATTGACTCCATCTCCTAAACATTTCGAGATCCCCAAGTTTGATAAATTTAGGGGGAAGAGTGGTCCAGTCACACATGTTAAGGAATTCCATATGCATTGTCACGAGGTAGCTTATGATGATGCGTTCCTCATGTGGCTCTTTCTCAAGAGCCTAGTAGGACCAGCCTTAGAATGGTTGTATTGTATCCCTCAAGGTACTATTAAAACTTTTGCAAAACTTTCTGAGGCCTTTGTTGCTCAGTATACCCATCTCATTGAGACTAAATTATCTATAGTAGACCTTGTCCATACCAAAAAAAAGGGAGGGGAAAGCCTTATAGAGTACTTAAAATGCTGGCAGATCCTCACAACAAGGATTTCTTGTACCATCCCTAAGCGCCATCTTGTCAAGATGTTCATAAACAATGCACACCCTAGCCTCGCTCATCGTATGGTTATGACCTATTTGCAAACATACAAGGACATCAAAGAAAAAGGAATGGGCCTTGAGAAAGGCCTCATTAAGGATGGTGTCATCAGATTGTACAAAGAAAACAACTAGGACCATGATTCAAGCAATGACAAAACCCGATATTGGAACAAAAACAAGAATATAGTGACAGATGGTGCCATTGACACTCGACAAGTCCATATTGTTGGGGTGGCTACCAATGTTCCCACCATGTTTTTCCAACAACAAACTTATCAACAACAACCTCCTGCATATCACCAAGCACTCATGCAAACTCATCAACAAATACTTGTTCCTCATAATCAAACTAATGCTATCACATTGTCGGCAGGTAAAAAACCCCATGTTCAGAGACAACCACAAACATACACCCTGTTGGGGGAACCTCTTGATACAATCTTTGAAAAATTGGCCAAAGATAACCTTGTTCGATATCCAAAAATGTAACCCTTGGAACCTAATCAGTCTAGAGCATCCTGGTACAAAGATAATGAATATTGCAAATTCCATAGTGTCAAAGGGCACACTATCCTTAAATTCATGCAACTTAAGGATTATGTACAAGACCTCATTGACCAGAAAGAGATCATAGTGGGGGCACAACCCTCACCTAATGCAGGATTAATGATGTATCAAAATGCTTTCCCTCCTCATAACACGAACCCAAGAAAGGCACTTGCAAACCCTCCTATTAGAAAACCTAGCAATGCTCCGGGTAAACAAGGTGACAACCAAGAGACATCTTAGAATTATACCTCGGCATACTTAGACTATGGTAGCTTAATTGGTTGCATATCCCAAGTTGAACCATCTGTCAATGTCATCAATGTCAAAGGCCTAGACACTCAGTGTGCAGTTGCTACCCATCAGACATGACTCAATATAGCTGGTCCACCTGTATCCACACAAATCAGACCACCATCAGCATGACCACCTCCATCTCAAGCATCTCCATCAGAATCACCTTCACTAGGGCCATAGTATAACATTTTGGAACACCTTGGAAATACGTCGGCCCAGATCTCCATCTTGGATCTCTTACGCACAAGCCCACTTTATCAAGAGATCCTTGACAACACTCTATGTTAGTCCCGTATCCCCTCTGACATAAATGCCATTGATTTTCATAACTTGGTTGGCCATCTTTCAGCCTTCTATGCCTTATCTTTCAAAACCACTAATATCCCAATAGTTGAACCTGATCACATCCTTCCACTTCGCATTGCTATCATGGTCTCTAAGTTTGCAGTTAAACATGTCATGATAGATAATGGATCAGCTCTAAACCTATGTACTCTAAAGTTCATCAAGTAGGCAGGATATACTAAAGAAAATATCATCAATGAGGTGATCACCATCAAGGCATATGACAATTTGGAGTGTACTACTAAAGGAACCATCTTGCTCCCTATCGGAGTTGGCCCAACCACTCAAGAAACACTTTGTCATGTAGTTGATCTTAACCTTCCATATAACATCCTCCTCGATTGTCCATGGATTAATGCCATGAAGGTCATTCCATCCACATATCATTAGTGTGTCAAATTTCCACATAATGGCACTGAGATAACCATCCATGCAGATCCTAAACCCTTTGCTTATTGCAATGCGGTTGAAGCTTCATACACCAATCACTATCCTAAGATCAAAATTGGCACCACCATGGCCAGCTCCTCTGGCACTTGCCATGATCCAGACACCATTCTAGTCTCCACTCTCTCCATAGTTAAGATCAAATACCAAGGTTGTGGTGAGTATAGTCTCACAGATGCTTTTTCTATTGGTGCTTTACCACTCGACCCACATACTCAAGGACACCCAATACATCAAGGGCCTATACTAGAAACCCCCTCTCGACTTCACCAGTTGGGCCCTACCACTTTTGTCACCAAAGGTATCCTTGATGGAGCAGAAAAAATGCTAGGCATTAACAAATGGTTATATAAAGAGCCACCTCCTAAAAGTGAAGCACTTCTTGATCACTTTAAACAGAAATATCCCTGGTCACATTGCTTGGCCATGGAGCAATGAGATTATCAAGGAGGTGGTTTAGGCTGCCAGGAATTAGGTATGAGACAGCCTATAGAAGCACACCAAGGGATAAAAACCAAAGGCTTAGGCTATGGACTCCCCGCAATTGGGGGCACCACAACAGAAGGCCACGCCTTTATGAACATCCAAAACACTCTCATCGAGGTTGAAGACATTCCTGAGGAAGTTGAAAAGAAAGCTTACGATGATATTTTCCTTGATGAAATAATCCTTGGAGCCTCTATGCTCTACTAGTTATCCTTGAATCTCATAGACCTCCCCCTTTCTCACCTCGAACTCATAGATTGGGACCAACCAAGTGTCATTCATGTTGATGAGTTCTCTACTGAGCACGCACTCCTTAAATTCATGGGGGCAAAAATGCCACATAAATGATCGCCTCCACCATTAGTGTATGTCTACAAGCTAGATCTAGCAGGTTACTTTGGGGAGGAGGAAATCTCTAGTCACAAAAATGAAAGGCTAAAAGAAACAAAAAAGCAAAAAGATAAAAGAAAAACATCCCATGGTGAAAACTCCTCTGGAGTGCCATTAGGTGACTCAAAAAATGAAACAAAAATAAAGGATGTATCCAACGGTGAAAACCTCTCAGAGGCACCTGAGGATGGAGATTTCATCCTCCCCCCACAAGAACATTGACCTCCTATATCTTCAGTTTTGACAGAAGAAACTTGGCCTCTAAACATCAGTCTGATAGAGATACCACATATCACATACATCACAACCTCTCTACCACCTAAACAAAAAAATCTTCTTCTTGAAGTTCTCCATGAAAATATAGGCCGCTTTGCATGGTCATATCAAGATATGTTGGGGTTGGACCCCAAACTAGTTGTACACCATCTAGCAGTGGATCCAAGGGCCAAGCCCGTCAAGCAAAAACTTTGAAAAATGCACCCCAAGGTGGCTTTATTAGTCAAAGCAAAGCTAGAGAAGTTGTTAGAGGCCAAAATCATTCAACCAATAGATTATACTGAATGGATTTCTAATATGGTACCTATTACCAAGCCCTCTTGTGATATCAGAATTTGCACCAATTTCAGGGATCTCAATAAATTTTTTCCAAAGGATGACTTTCACCTACCGAATATCGACATGATTGTGGATCTCACCACAGGTCATGAACTCTTGTCACTAATGGATGGTTTCTCTAGATATAATTAGATTCATATAGCAGAATAAGATCAGCATAAGACAACATTTACTACACCTTGGGGCACATTTTGCTACAATATGATGCCATTTGGGTTAAAGAACGTCGGGGCAACCTATCAGCGTGCAATGAAAGTCATCTTCCATGACCTAATCCATAAGATACTTGAGGATTATGAGGATGATATTCTAGTCAAATCTCTTAATGCTTTGGATCACTTATCTCACCTCGAGGAAGTGTTCAACCAACTGGTAGAATATAGTCTCATGCTAAATCCAAAGAAGTGTGTCTTCAGTGTTACTTCAGGAAAGCTCCTAGGCTTCATTGTGTCACAACGTGTTATTGATATTGACCTTAAGAACATCAAAGCCATCATGGATATGGCTCCTCCTAAGACACTTAGGCACCTTCGTTCTTTGCAAGGAAAACTCCAATCAGTCCGGCAGTTCATTTCTTAGCTTGTTGATAAGTTTCAACCTTTCACTCACTTGCTTAAGAAAGATCAAAATTTCAAATGGGACCCAGCTTGCCAGCACAATTTTGAGCTCATCAAACAATACTTAGCTAATCCACCTATTTTGGTTCCTCTAGTTATAGGGTGCCCCCTCATATTGTACATCAAAACTACTCCTACAGCATTAGGTGCTTTGCTAGCACAACTTGACGATGTAGGAAAGGAACAAGCTATTTATTACATCAGCCAAACATTAGTGGGCTATGAGCTCAACTACACGCCAATGGAGAAGGCATGCTTAGCACTAGTGTTTGCCACCCAGAAGCTACATCACTACATGTTGAGTCATACTGTACAATTGATATCAAAGATTGATCCATTGAAATATATGTGCTCTCGTATAGTACTCATTAGATGCCTGGCAAAATGGGTTATGCTTCTCAGTGAGTTTGACATTCATTATGTTGATAGAAAGGCCATCAAGGCCTAGGCTATTGTAGATCACTTGGTTGATGCACCCTTAGTTGTAGAACACCCACTCATCATGGAATTTCTAGATGAATATCTCTATTTGATAGAAAAACAATCACTCTGGAAGCTATATTTTGATGGCTCCTATACATCTCATGGCTTTGATGTAGGCATACTCTTGGTTACACCTCAAGGCAATTATATCCCTAAGTATTTCAAGCTATAATTCTAGTGTACCAATAACATTATAGAGTATGAGGCCCTTGTTTCCGGACTAAAAATCACTATTGAATGGAATATTACAGAGCTTCAAGTCTATGGTGATTCTCAGCTTATCATCAAATAAGCTTTGAATGAATATCAAACCAAGGATGAAAAGTTACTACCTTACAAGGATCTAGTTGATCAATTAAAAGAGCATTTCACTTAGATCCAATTTATATAGATACCTAGACTCCAGAATAAGGCAGTTGATGCTATGGCTACTATTGGTTCTCTCTTGGAAATACCACACGAAGCTACACAATATGAATTCTTGGTTGGGCAACTGCATGAACCCGCATATGAGAATGATGAATCCACATGGGTCTATATGTTGGTTGGTCCTTAATCTCCATGGTACCACAAAATTCATGCTTACCTACTAAATGGTATCATATCTCCTCACCTCACACAAACCCAATGCAAAAACCTTATTTGCAAAGCTTCCTGTTACACTATCATTGCCCAAACCCTTTATCGTTGTGGTTATCATGATACTCTCTCTCGATGTTTAGATCAAAATGAGGGTACAATGGATCTCAAAGAGGTACAAATTGGACTTTTTGGTGCTCACACGAGTAGGATGGTGCTAGCAAAGTAGATCCTTTGGGCTAGATATTATTGGCCTACTCTAGAACAAGATGCATGTGAATTTGTGAAATGATGTTTACCTTGTCAACAACATGCTAATTTAATTTGGGCTCCAACACAGGACTTGCAACCCATTGCACCACCATGGACTTTTTCCTACTCGGGATTTGATCTTGTTGGTCTTATTGTGCCACTTTCTTCAGAAGGGCACAAGTGGATAATCACTGCCACTGATTGTTTCACTAAGTGGATAGAAGAAATTCCCCTTGTTATTGCCACGGGAGTTCAGGTGTCCAAATTTATATTGTATCATATATCATATGTCGCTTTGACATCCCAGCTACTATTTTCACAGACCACGGAGGTAATTTTGAAAACTTAAATATGGAAGAATTGTGCACTTCCCTCTACATCCACCACCTCTTCTCGAGCCCATATTTCCCACAAGGTAATGGTCAGGCTAAGGAAACTAATAAGACCCTCCTCAAAATCTGCAAGAAAGTTGTCAATGACTCTGGTCGTGATTGGCATTTACAAATTAATCCCGCCCTATGGGCATACCACACTTCATTCTGCACAACCATTGGCACAAGTCCATACTCCTTGGTCTATGGTGCTGAAGCAATCCTACCTATTGAGGTTGAACTCCCATGACTCTGCATTTCTCTCTAAGGATAGATATCTGATGAGGAATATAGAGTGGCTTGACTTACTCAACTTGATCTAGTTGATGAAAAAAGGCAACAGGCCTACGACCATCTCATGGTCTATCAAAATCACCTCAAGCACAATTTCAACAGGAAAGTCCATCTGCGCAATTTTTAGCAAGGTGACATGGTCCTTAAAGAGAATATGAAGGTTCAAACTAATAGAGATAAGAAAGGCAAGTTTGAGCCCACTTGGCTTGGTCCTTATGTGGTCACGACATCTTTTGGCTCAGGAGCCTATCAGCTATCTAGATCCTACCAACATTACCTCAAGAAGTTCTACACCTAAGGATAGAATTTTCAAATCAAGGAAAGAAAAAAGGCACAAAATAAAAATAAAGCATCCAAAGGTGAAAACCTGGCAATTCAAGTGCCTTGGATAGGTCCCTGGTGAAAACCTAGCAAATAGGTGCTAGGTGTACTACAGCTGTTCCATTATCTATCACCAACACACATCCCTTTATCACTCCTCCATAATATATCACTCATCCCCCCCCACTTTTTACAAGGTGTTCCTTATTTTTATTCAAAATACTTTGCAACATCATCATCTAGCACTTTGTACTATGCTAGCATCCCACCTCATTCTGGTATTATAGCATCCCATGTATCATCCTCGATGTATCCCACCATTGTACTCTACTAGATCTACCCTATCAAGCACTTTTTATCTATGTACTCTACCATATGTAGCATATGCAGCCCATATAATGTGTGTCTCATACCTCCGCACTAACCCTTGTCTCCCATATACCATACCTATGTGAATACAACAGTATCTGGACCCTTGTACATAAATCACGCTTTACATAATCCCACCTAACCAAAATCCATGTATTATAACAACACTATCTCCTCATCCTAAGCTTTCCCCTGTCATGCATATACCTACTACTATGCTTTTCTATCTAGTCATGCACTCCTATGTCCTTAACTAGTCATACTTGTACATACTATCCAAGTCTTGTTGCAACCTGTCAGTAGCTTGTTAGTTGATCCCTTTGACAAAAGGTTCATTTTTCACTTTGTAGAATCTTTTGTTGTTTCTTTTTTTGGTTGATTGTTTATACGTATTTTTGTTGTTTCCTCCTCAAGATCACCATGATCATTTCATATCATGGTGTGTTTTGACTGGGACAACTAAGGAGGTTAGTCTTGATCACAGTCTTTTTGCTGCTTGTGAGTTAGTTTGATATTATCCTTGCATATTTCCAACATATTTTCATCTTTCGATAAAACATGATGCACTTGGGTAATCTTGTTTGCTTGTGGATCATCCAGCATCATTCCAAAACTGATCTCTCTGAGACTCATGTGTGATGATGGGGCAATCCATGTGCTCCTGTTTGAGTCAGTCCTATGGAATTTTGGGGAAAAGGCCTTGAAGTTCTTAGTAACCTTGACAGATCCCTAACAATCCTAAATCAACTAAAGTGTTCACACTACATAGTGGTACTTCCTCACGAAGTACCCCATGCTCAAGCTTCCTCTACACCTCACTTTTATTTTTAGAAATGCCTGGTATCTTCCTCCTTGTCATCACCCCTGTTCCTTGAACTATCACTTTTGTACCCTCAAAATCATTTGATTCAAAGCCTTGAACATCAATTATTATTTATTCTCATCATGATGTGATCCCTATCATAAGTTACTATCCTAGCTCTAAAAAATCTCTGCTATCCTCCTGACTACGAGTTTGTTGGTCACTCTTTTTCCAACATTATTCTCCTTAGAGTCAGTATCTCCTATGAACACTTTTTATATCATAAAACACTATCATAAGTTAAAGCATTGGTTATCCTATTCCACCATCATTATTTTTCTTGCATCTCCTAGAATCTCATTGTTGTATTATCATAGCTTGTATCCTTTTATCATATCACGAAATATCATTGTATTCGATCTTTTTATGTTATTCTCACATGCTTATCATAAATCCTAGGTGTATCTTTTAGTTTTTGTTCTTTTTAGCATATCATAAATTTACTATTCTCTCTTTTAGTTCATTTTAGCATAGTCATCCATCATTCGATTATGGTTCATTTTAGCATAGTCATTCATCATTAGATTATCAATCATTTTAGCATAGTCGCTCATCATTAGATTATGATTCATTTTAGCATTATAGTCATTCATTATTGGTATAGGTTTCATTTTAGCATTGTAGTTCATCATTAAGTTGTACTTCATTTTTTTATATATATATATTCATCTTTTATTTTGTAATTCTGTTGTTTTACTCTTTGATCCATCTTTAGTTTGTGTTAACATATCCTAAGTGTCATGACATTATTTTCCTTTTTTGTATCATAAATCTATTGTTTATCCTTTAGTTGGTGATTCATTTTACATGTGTCACTTATTTTATAGTTTGTACTTATCATCATACAACATCATATCAAATACTCTCCAACGAAATCATTTTCTCCAAGATCACATCACATCCATCATAAAGCAACATCACATCATCAGGATCATATAAAAAACCTATCATACTACATCTATCATACAAAAAATCTCATCATCATCACATCTACAATATCATAAGGAAAAACATATCATCAAGGATCACATCAAATCACATCACATCTATGATATCATAGGTAAAATCACATCACATCATATCTGCACTATCATAGCTGAATCATATCAAAATCATATTATATCGTGTATACAATGTTATCAAAAATCATATCCTGCATCACAAATTGTTAGCACAATCATAAAATCATAGCACATCTCACATCCTGCATCACCAATCATCAGCAATACCATCAAAACATCACTATCAACCACTATACATAACACCACTAGTCCATAACACATATATCACCAGAATCATTAGATCTATATATCAATGAAAGAATGAAAGAATAAACAATCCATTAGTGTAGAAATGTCCATATCATACAAACGGGTTTGAGCCTGTACAAAAATCTCCATGTGTCTCAAAAAGTTGATATATACATGATACTAACTATCCCAAAACATCACATGCTCATCAATACTCAACTCGTCCTCCCTGCATCATCAGTCTCTTCCTCTGCCCCTCTCCCAGCCCCTTGTCTTGATGGTGGTGGAGGTGGTGGCCTCATCAATCCTCCCCCTATCCCAGAGCTCTCTACCTCCTCCCTCCTCCCTTGCTGCTGGCTCAGCCCTGCCCTCTGACTCTGCCCTATGCGCTGGGACCCACTTGTACTCTCCCCCCTAGTACTCTATGCACTCTCCCTTCCTCCCTGCATCACTGTGTGGGTACCTGCTATGCCTGACCAAGTCGACTACCTATAATGCTCAATTTGCAATGCTAGCACTATGGCGTGGTACCTCCCTCGGTAGAATCCAACCCTCTCCCTCAACTCCTCCATCTCTACTTGCAATCTTCGCAGCTCATCCAATCCCCCTCCCACTACAACCTCCACTCGTAAGGTCACCACTTCCACCACCAGCCTATCTCGCTCCTATTGGAGGGTGTCTAGTCTCACCTGCACCCCCTTCCACTCCACAGTCATGGCATCCAACCTCGCCTCCACCCTGCCCACCTTTGTCTATAGCCTCCCCACCTCCATCCCTGCCCTGTCTGCCTACCCTTGGGCTATATCTCACTCCTATCTAAATTGATCTCGCTCTACCTGGAGCTGATCTCTCTTGCTGTGTATCCCAGAGCAGCTAGCTCATCATTGCATGTGCCTGCTCTAGAATCCATCATCTCCTCCCCCAATAGATGATCCCCTTGCATCTCTCCCTATCGCCCTCTATTGCCCCTATGCCTCCTCTCCTCCTCTCTAGCTGGGCTCCCCTCTCCTCTACTCTCCTCTCTAGCTGAGCTCTCCTCTCCTTCCCCCCCATCCTCCTCCTCTACCAGGTTGGCTCCTCCTCATGTGTAACTGCTGCTGCCTGCTGTCGTAACCCCCTTGCCACGTACCACCCCTGTCGGGCTGCTCGAGCTAGCTCCCCTGCCACCACCACTGCCCTCGTGCCCTGTGCTCTCCCCAGTGGTCTTGACCTCACAAAAGTATCTCAGTACTCTTCTGTGGAGCCCACATGTACTGCCCCACTGAACCAATCCCACTTCTATGGCTCTAGCTCTCGCCATGCCCTCAGCAACCCATCCCTCCAAAGGGCTAGCTCATACATTGACACTGGCTCATGTGTGACTCGCTGATACTAGTGTGGATCCCCTAATGCCACCTACTACCACCCAAACTGTCGCAGTGGCCTATACTGCTCTGCCACATACTCCCATCTCCCAAACACAAAATATGGAGAAATGGTGTAGGGGAGCTGCTCTCCCTCCTCTGCCCATGGTTCTAGGCCCATATATGGCCTCCATAGCACCATCACTATCTCATCAATTTGCACTCTCTAGTAATCCACTAAATTTGTGTGGTGGTATGTCAATGGCTCTGCCCAGCTGTATGCCACTGGCTCCTTTGGCTGCCTCTCTCTGCGCCCCAATGGCTTGAGCACTGCAATATGCTCCCATGCCCATACCTGTAATAGTGTAGGGAACCCAATGCTCCTCCCCTATCGACCACTGCCTTGGTACACTATCTGATGTAGGTCCCAGTATAACTCAGCCAACATTAGAGAACCCCATGCCGCTGGGCATCCTGCATCCACAATCTGCATCACTACTGGAATTAGTGCTAGTGTCACCCCTATACCCCCTGTATCTGGGGCAATGTACCCTAAAACTAGCTGCAACACATAGAAGTAGATTCGGCTCTCTGCTATCACACGATCAAGATGCTTGTCTAGTGAAAATTGTCCCCTCTGGATCTTGTACTCCACTCTAGGCCCCACCAATCTCTACATGGCCACCTCTGTTGTCATCTCTCTGGTCGTCATGATTGGCATCCCCCACATTGGTAGTTTGAATATCCAGTACACATCCTCCAGTATCACTGTCATCTCCCCTGTCGATAGGTGGAATGTCGCTGTCTCACTATGCCATCTCTCACACAACATTGTGACCATCATCATGTAGATGCGGGTATAGGGCAACTTCACTAGGTGGCCTAGCTTGATTGGCTTAATCCATGCATAGTCGGCCGATGTCAGCATCTCTCCCACATGTAACACTGCTACTCATCACTCCTGTGACACTAATGCATCCAATGACCATTGCACACCACCAAAAAAAATCCAATCATCAGTATTCCTATCTCCTTGTTTATCCTCCCACCCTCCCTTACCTTAACCCTAGCTTTTTCTGCCTTTATTTTACAAAACTCACATTCTCGAATAATCAGCATTCTTGCAAAGCCTACCTCCTACGTTCCCATGGAACTATCTTTCGGTAGGATCGCAATGTTGACTCTGCTCTAACCCTTGATCTTTTACCCTAATCCTGCTAGTGCATTCCTCCAGTCTCTCCACCTGACAATGCCACCGATCCTTGATCCCATAGGATCGTGTTCCTACACTGTCCCCTTTTTCTCACTTTCCCACTATGCAAAACCCTTAACCTGCAGGGACACATTCCTGCTATGTGAATCACATTCCTCTTCGTGGAGACGTGATCCCGCTAACTCTATCCTATTTTTGCATATCTTCCCACCCCAGGATTACATTCTCGCAAATACCTATTTGAACCCCAACTTGCATTCTCGCTAGACCTATGCTTGCGGGATCGTATTTTTGCCTTTGTAGGAATGCTCTACCGAAAGCATACACAAAAATCATGAAGAGGTTTTAGACCCTATCGATCGATCGGGCATCCCTCGTACTTGTACTTGTCGCACTATATCTGCTCGGTGCTCTGGTTACCTAATACCTGCCATCATAATCTCCGCTGCAAAGCTCTTAATCAACAATATCTCCTCCTCAATTTGATTGCAAATGACCCCTTCTAGCCCCCTCTTCTCCCCTTATAGCCCACTCTGGTTCCCTACCTACCCCTCTTGGTCATCCCACCCTTTAGACAAATTCCCATCTCACACAAACACAACAAAACAACTTTGTATACTTATAACATATCTTGTTCTGTCAGCTTGTCCATCCTCTTTCACTCTGTCCCATTGTATTTATCCAGCTTTTGTGTCAGTTCATCCTTGATCAACATCTTGCACACTTCGCACAAATCTTAGTTAGCTATTCCAATGCATCCTTTAGCTATATCTCCTATCACCAAAGTGTTATCCTTCTTAGTTCAACTTGCCAGATGCATCACTCATCCAAATCCACTAGCTTAGGTGCTCTTTGATGGATCCTTGCTAGATATAGCTTTCCTCATGTCTGATCTTGGTCAGTTAGTACCTCGTACTACCCATCTCATTGGCCAATGGTTCTCTTTTGGATTTTCACTTTCTTTTGGTTTGAATTTTTCCCTTTAGGTCTTACCATATATTTTCCAAGCAATCTTGTTTGTTCCCTCCTCATGATCGCCACAATCTTTTATATCCTGGTGTGCTACGAATGGGGCAATTTGAGTGCCAGGTCTTGATCAGGTCTTTTCTTTGTTTTTCTTTTCTACTTATGGGTTACCTAGTGTCAGTTCCATGCTACTTCCTCTGGGATTCATGTGCAATGCTGGGGTAATCCTTGAGTGTTTTATTTGAGTCAATTCATTAGTCCTCTGGAAAGTTTGTCACCATGCCTTGCTATTCTTGGTAACCTTGGCCATTAACCAACATTCCTCTATTAAATCTCATGCTCAACTACATGGTAGTACTTCTCTTTGCAGTCTTCCCCCATCTAAACCACTTTATCTTCCCATTCCACCCCCCCCCCCCCCCCCCCCCCAATCCTAGATCATCTTAGGCTTGCTTTTGCTAGTGCATCTGACCTCCCTTTATCATTCTCCCATAGTAAGAGTTTGAGCTAATTCAGCCCCTTCTCTTTGCCCATATATGTCTCTTCTAGTCTCAAATTCTTTTACTTTTCAAGAAGCTGTCGAGCCTCATCTTCTCTCTCTACCGCCTTCTTGAGGGGGCATCTCTAAGTCTAGTATCTCCTCTTCTTATTTGAGACTACAGAAACTTTGTTGCTAAAACATCTTCCTCGTGTCATCTCCGTTCAAATTATTTTGAAATAGTGTTGTCTCAACACTATGTGAAAGAGGGGAAAAATGTAGACACCTAAATTTGATTACACTACTTTGGTAATCCTATTTAGCTATCTCTAAAGGCATCATTAATTAAATTTTTATTTAATTAATCCTTTGCCATCCCCTAGCTGATTAATTTAATTAATCATCTATAGTTCTAATTGATAAATCAAATAACCCATCATTTATCAATTAAATCTTATTCTCCTATCTAATTCCAAATTCCAAATTTATTAAAATCACTTTAATAAATAAAACCCTCAAATCTAATAGCCCCTAAACTATCCTAAATCCTCTATTTAGCCTAATCCACCCCATCCACCCATACTAACTAAGCTTAGCCACTAAATCACCCACCCTCATCAATACCATCCACTTGCACATCTCTAACATCCCTAAACTAATCCTAACCCAAGCCTAACCCATCCCCTTATCATTTGCACATTCCTAAGCAAGCTTAAGACTTTCCTAAACCAAGCCAAAGTCTCCCTAAACCAAGCCAAAGTCTCCCTTGAAATATCCCAACCACCGAGCCATAAAAGCTCTTACAAGTCATGAATGACTCTTACAAACCCATTCATTGCTCTTACAAGTCATTATGAGGGTCTTTATGAGCTTTGAGCCTCCTTTGTTGACCCCTCAACCCCTCTTGCTCTAACCAATGACCCTATGACATGTGTCACTCCCTGATTGGCTCTAAGGAAGCACAATCCATGTGCTCTCCTCTCATTCAATATGAGCCCTCGATAAGCTTTCTCCTTTCCTTCCATCCCAGCCATCAATCCCTCAAGCCCTTTGCCTATTTAAGGAATCCCCTCCCAAGCCATTTCAAGCACAATCCATTTAGTAAAGTTATCATGCTAGTTTGAAAAACACAATCCTTCATGCAAAGCCATAATGCTATTTTGAGAAACAAAGCCATCAAGCATACCCTCATAATACCAAATTGAGAGCTCACAAGGCTACCAGTTTTTCATTATCCATCTCCAACATTGAAGAAATTGAGCATACATCCATATCAAAGGACACATCTACAAATCAAGTGATCATCCTCATTGAGAGAGCCTATCCATGTCTCATATTCTCATTTGAAGACCTCACTTTGTCTCTCTTTATATGTTTTGTTAGTTTGGTTTTATGAATGCTTTGTTTATTCCATTGTTTTCCTAAGATCACTAAATTTACATACACATACATGATAGTAGGCTATGAGATGTACCCACTCATGGATTGCTTTTCTAGTTATAATTAGATAAAAATTACACTAGAAGATTAGGAGAAGACTACTTTTACATGTGCATGGGGAACCTTCTGTTGGAATGTAATGCCATTTGGCTTGAAAAATGCTAGTGCGACCTACTAGAGGGTAGTAACTATAATTCTCCATGACATGATGTACAAGATCATGAAGGACTATGTGCCTTGGTCAAAAGTACAAAACTAAATACACATCTACAAGATTTTAGGCCTATCCTAGATCACATGGAAAAATTTAGTCTCAAGCTCAGTCTTAAGAAATGTGCATTTGGTGTCAGATCAAGAAAGTTGCTGGGATACATTGTGTTTGGGAAAGGAATTGAGTTGGATCCAAAGAAAGTTCAAGAAATTATAGATATGCCTCCACCTCGAAACATCAACCAAATGAGAGGCTTACAAGGTAGACTCCAATCTATTCACAGGTTCATCTTATAGCTGGTGGATAGATCACAACCTTTAACAAAGACTTCACATAAGGGTATGAAATTCAATTGGAGTCAAGATTGTGTGCAAAGCTTAACATAGATAAAACAATATCTTTCCAATCCACCAATCTTGATGCCCCCTATCTATGGGAAGCGTTTGATTTTATACATTTTAGAAATGGAAACATCTCTAGGAATCTTATTAGCTCAAGAGGAAAATGCTAACAAGGAGAGAGCTATTTACTACTCGAGTTGCACATTGATCTCTCATGAGAGGAATTACAACATCATTGAGAAAGCTTTCCTAGTAGTTATCTTTGCTTCCCAAAAGTTGAGACACTACATGCTTGCCCACACAATGTGGATGGTGGTTAACATAGATCCACTAAAGTACTTGCTTAGTAAGGTAGCTCTCACAAGAAGATTGGCTAAATGGGTCATGATACTCAATGAGTTTGACATTCAGTATGTTGAACAAAAAGCTATCAACGGACATGCAATTGTGGATCAGCTAGTAGATGCACCTATGCAAAGTCTTCTCCTGATGTACATTGATTCCCCTAATGAGTCAATTCTAAAACTAACACACCAAACATGCATCAAGTTCTTCAACGGGTCCTTCACACAACAAGGATCCAGTGCTGGATTACTCTTCATAATGCCATAGAGATATTCATTACCCAAAGCATACAAGATTCTTTTTTCTTGTATAGATAACATTGTTGAATATGAGGCTTTGATTAATGGCATGAAGATCATAGCTGAATGTAGAGTGGATTAGCTAGATATCTTTTGGGACTCTTAGCTTATAATCAACCAAGTTAACGATATGTATCAAACAAAGGATGAGAAATTGATCCCTTACAAATGCATGGTTGATGATCTAAAGAAGTATTTTGTGCACATCACCTTCCAAAAAATTCCTTGAGCAGATAATAAAGTAGCTGATGCTATGGCTACTTTGGCCTCCTTGCTATAGATGCCTAAAAATGATCTTTGACATGATTTCCTGGTGGAAGCATTACACTGCCTAGCCTATGACACCCCTAATTCTAGGATGATCTGTTCTATTGTAGGACAAGACTCATTTTGCTACCATCACATTTACTCCTACCTCTATAACCAAACCATTCCAAAATGTCTAACATGGAATGAGAAATGTTACCTTATCCATAATGCCTTACAATATGTCATTATTACTGATGACCTTTTTAGGAGAGGTCTCAATGGAACACTCCTTAGGTGTTTAGAACCCAAAGAGTCCAAATGCTAACTAATTGATGTTCACGAGGGCATTTGTGGATCCCACTCAAATGGCTTGACACTACATGATCAGGTTGGTAGTGGAAAAATACAAAAATAATAAAATTCTTCGGTATTTTTCTATGTCTCAGTAAACTACATTTTTGAAGGCCTTCAGAGCATTTCTAGGACAATCTTCCTCAGAGACATCTAACCTTGGTTTGATGTTCCAATTTTGGTTCTAGAGTTTTTGACCAGCTTTCCAATGAAGTGGACCTAGGAATCAGAGCTAGGACTAGAAAGTTATGCCTTATCCAAGTGGACCTATTTTTTTATATAGTTTTTTGATAATCTTGGTAGTTTGAATAAGTTTATTTGTATTAAACATTCAATGACTCTTCATTTTCATTTCTGAAGGGATTCTAGTGACCCTTGAGATCCTCCATATTTGTATAAACTCATATTTCGAACAGAATGGAGTTTTCAATTTTTGGTTGGCAATCTTATTGTTCATTATTATTATTTTTCAATACCGTAGGTTTCACACCAGGTATTATAATTTGAATCTTTAATTTAGATCACTACATCAAAAACTCATTAGAGCTAGTTACTATTCCCCTCAAATGGAGCAAGAGGCAATCAATTACACCAAGTTCTACAAGTAGTGCCAGCTCCATGGGAATCTAATTCATGCTCTAGCCAGGGAGTTGATCCCATCTACCACAATATTTCCATTTCAACAATGGGCCTTCAATTTTGTGGGTCAGATTCACCCGAATTCTTCTAATGGACATAAGTTCATTACTACAGCTCTAGATTACTTCACGAAGTTGGTAGAGGTACTACCTTTCACAATAGAAAATGACAAAACTGTAGCTCTTTTTTATCACAAACTACATCATCTATAGGTATGGTGTACCATCCTCCATCATTAATGATAATGGAGGACAATTCAAAAATAAAGATCTCAAGGAACTATGCAAGTGATTCAAAATCACACAACATTGGTCTTCTATCTATTACCCCTAGGGTAATGGCTAGGCCGAAGCATCCAATAAGGTGATCCTCAAGATAATTTATCACACAATCAACAAATCTAGGAGGGATTGACACCTTCAAATTAATTTAGCCTTGTGGGCATATAGGACAAGCATCAGGACTCCAATAGGTACAATGCCCTTCACTTTGGTTTATGGAGCAGATGTTGTGCTTCCAATAGAGGTTGAGATTCCTACCTTGAGAATCTCTATGAAAGTTCTTATTATTAGTGAAGATTACATGATAGCTCAGCTTCAAGAGCTAGTGTTACTAGATGAATATTAACAAGTTTCATGTGATCATTTGCGAGCTTGTCAACAATGAATGTCAAGAAGCTACAATCGAAAAGTTAGGCCACATGACTTCCAACTGGGTGATCTTGTCCTAAGAGAGAACCCTAAGAATCAATAACAACAAGTCCAAAAAGAGAAGTTTGAACCAAACTAGCTTGGTCCTTACATCATCACTACAGTGTATGCATCTGGTGCATACCAACTTTCCATAGCTAAGGGAGAAATGCTCAAGGAATCTATCAACACTCTCCACCTGAAGTGGTTTTACAGCTGATATGATTACAAAAGCTCTTTGTACATACCTATATGTCCTAAAAAAATTCTAAAAATCTGAAAAAAGTCTTGAAAAAGAATTATTACCCTGGTGAAAACCTAGCAATAGGCGCCTTGGTGATGCCAAAAAAAAAATCAAAAAAGAAAAAATACAAAAAAATTGAAAAATAAAAAAAAAGTGCCATTGGTGAAAACCTAGAAATAGGCATCATGGTAGCAAAAAAAGAATTTCTACCAAGAAGGTGAAAACCTGGTAAATAGGAACCTATTATTCCTAATGCTCCATCTTGCAGTGCATCTTCTAGCTTCCTATACAGTTGCTTTCCTACCTTAGTTTGCCTTTTTTTTTCATGTATCCATGGATTGAGTCTCATCATAGCTTGGGGCCATTCCCCTTCAGTGTCACTCTTTTTGAGATTCTCCTCATAGAATCTCTTGTGCGATAGTCACCCGTTGTTTTAGCTATGTCTGCCTATTGTCACTAGTGTCACTCTTTTTGATATTCTCCTCACAAAATCTCTTGTGTGATAGTCACCAGTTGTTTTAACTATGTCTACCTACTATCACTATTGTCACTCTTTTTGAGATTCTCCTCATAGAATCTCTTGCACGATAGTCACTAGTTGTTTCAGCTGTGTCTACTTACTATTGCTAGTGTCACTTTTTGTCAAGATTCTTCTCATATAATCTCTTTTGCAATAGTCACCAATTGTTTTAGCTCTATCTTCCTACTATTGCTTAGGTCATGTTTTGAGATTCCTTTATGGAAGATCTCTCTTGCATTAGTCAACAGTCATTCTGGCTGTGTCTATCTACTATCATTCTGTTCTCTTAGGTTCTTAACCTCGAAGATTCTTCTTTAACCTCAGTGACTAGTCACTTTGACTACTTCTAGCTACTATTGTCATGCTACTAAAGAGATTTATTTCATCCATGTTCTAAACACTAATACTTGACATCAATTCCAAAAAAAATTGAGCTCAAAATGACATACTTGTTTGGATATGCTAAGCTTTTTTCTTTGTTTGTTTCACTTTTGCTTTAATCATGTCTCCTTAGGCAACTTGATGATGTCATTTTTGACTAGAGAAGTAATGATTGGGGGCATGATCTTTTTTATGCTTTCTATTTGAAGTTTAGTTCTAATTAGTTGATATATTCCTATAAGAGGGGTGTCCACTATAAGAGCCTCCATTTTGTATTGGATGGTTGGGTGTACCTTGACTCCTTTTATATGGATACATCAATAATGTTGGTTCTTCTCCTTTTCTATTGGAGTGGAATCTTCATGCTATAGTAAGTACTAATACTCATCCTATTAAGTGAACATATGGTTCATTGCGAGTATACCTAGCACACTTTTGTCTTAGGTTACAAATGCAAGGGTCATTGTTGATAGAATACTTATTGAATACTTAGCATGCGATAGATCTCTTGTGTGTTTGATGTGTCTACCATGCAAGCAACATTCTGGTCATCCTAACATTTATGTTTTGATACTTATGACAACTTGCTACAATAAAAGGGACAAATGTTTTGGTCATTCTGGCTTCTTGTGCCTTGAATGCTTACATTTAATTCTGACAAACCTATAACATATGTCCTATTCATATTCCCATGATTTCAATGTTAGTGAGAATTGTACGACATATGAGATTTTGTTCTATGCTCAGTGATGATAATTGTTGAAGCTTGGTAACCACACCTAGGGTTGCATCTAGCATAGGGTTTTATTACTTAGTTTAGCATGTGATTCAATGGTAAATCTACTTTTACCTTCTGTAATGAGGGATTCTTAGTTTCTTCAAAGTATCATGACTCTTTACAGCTGTACAAGCATTTGATTTTGTAGTTTTTCCTCTTGCGCTCCTCACTCAGATAACTATCATTTTCAAGCAAAAACATGAAACAATACATCATATGTCAGTTCATTCACTTGTGCATTTCATCCATAAATCCATCACATTACATAATCAAATCACATCAAACATGCATCCATTACATCACATTTTGTATCTCATAATCATCACATAAACATCTCATGTACATCAAAGTAAAACATAAACACTGACAATGACATGTACACAGGGATATTTAGCTCAAAATCTCATATATATATATATATATTTTATCGATGAATGTGTCAGTACAAAAAATGAGCTCTACTCGAGAACTATTGATAAAAAATGGTATAAAATGGTGCTAGCACACCAATCAATACATAGCCAGAATCAAAATTAGAGGTAAAAGCATCATATATCTAACTCTGACCCACACCATTACCTCCTTGAGGAGGAGGAGGAGGGGGCGACATGTCTGGTCTGGCCAATGGGCATGCACCTTCAGAGTCTCATACATAGTATGAAAAGTGAGGCACCTACTGAGCCTCATTAGGCACCATTTTCAAATAAGCTATGAATTAATAGGCTGCTTGGGCCCACTATAATCTCATTTCATTCTGTAGCATCTTTGTGCTCCACTCGACTACCTAAACCTACTCATGTAGCCTCTGGATCTCATGATCCCTCTTTGTAATCTATGCATCCTTGATCACCACCTAAATCTATAGCTCTCCCAACTATCTAGAGGCATGCCTAATCCTCTTCCTCACCCTCCTTAAGGCATCCTAAGGCCTTGTAGCAGGTTGGTCCTGCATCTCCTCATCAAGCATCTTGGGCTACTACTCAGGTGCTTGCTCCTCCACTCGTGGCCTCTGATGTCGGCTCTACTCCTCACCACTACCACCAACACCTAGATCAAACCCCATCTAATATGGGGGAATCTACACCTATTATGCTCTATGCCTTACTTGTGGTGGCTACAACTATGGTGGCTACTGCTGTGGGGCTTGCTGCTATGCTAGCTACTGCATGAGACCTTATACGGGTGCCTACTGAGGTGCCTATGTAGCCATCCCCAAAGGATCTATGAATCATGGGAAGGGGTGGCAAATGAAGTATGTCTAGTATGCAGGCATCATCCTTGCATCTGATACATCGGGCAGGTAGTCCCAATATATCTTAACTAGGTTGCATGCATCAATCATGGAATGCTTGGGATCCAATGATGCCAACCAACCCTGCTCTAAGTCTTGCGCCAACCTAGTATATGTGCAATACTCCTAAGATATGTCCTGAGGATAGCCGTATTGTCTCCATACTTGTGTGATAGGGAATTTCTCAATGATCTATGATGCTCAGCCTAATATAGGCTGCAAGTAGAACATCTAACCAAGTTCTCTAGGAGCATCATCCCAATCCTTTGTCTCTCACTAGGGTCACAATACGAAAGAGACTAGATCATTGAGATGGGTCATCTAATGCTCTGTCTTACCCAAGCCTACCTGGGTAAGATGCCCTCTATATCTACAAATGTAGGGCTCCATGAGCTCTTTGGCATCCTCAAAAATAGGTCTACATATGAGAAGGTGCTCCTAGGCCTAGATCTCTAACACATAAACTCTGATGGCCATACTCTTCCACCCATGGTAAACATTCTCATGTATCTCATAAAACATATGGGCAAGCATGCACTGGCCCCATCCAAATCACTCGATTGAGTTGAGCATCCTTTGAAGCATGACTCCCCACCCACACTCTAATTTGTGCTATCCTCTATCAAGTACTAGGAAGTAGTTGATGAATATGGCTAAAATTGAGGCCAACCTATGTGTTAGGCCATATGTATAGACAAGCTCATCCCAAGTGATGGCTCACCCTATCTCCAAATTTCTCTAAAATATGGCCCTCAATGCCTCTATCCCTACTAGGGGCACTGTATCATAAACCACCCATGGTCCATGGAATGGTATGTAGAGTATCTTATAGATATCCTCTGGGGTGATCGTCATCTCCCCCTATGGTAAATGAAATGTGTTCATTTTCGAATGGAAATGCTCCACTAGTGCTATCAAGAGGATATGATTCATGAGTATTGCTAGGATTTAGCATAAAGAAGATAAGCCCAATCTGTCAATGTGGTCCATGTATGCATCATCAAGGCTCCACAATAGAGCTCCATACGACAGATAATGAGACCTAAACATGACATCATTGAAGACATCTTGCATACACACACAACAACAATAAGTAAAAAACAATACTCGCTTGACAAGTCAAAAGAATGATGAAATGAAAGAAAATTCAAAGGTAAACATCAAAAAATGCAAGTTTCAATTAAAATGCTATGCTAAAATTTTGTGTGAGAATGCATTTCTTCGCGTGAGAATTCATTTCTTCGCGCAAGAATTCAATTCTTTGGATGAAAAATCAAGTTCTCCCATGAGAAAGAAAAATACTACAAGAAAAATTTGCCCATAATCTCATGCATCTGGCATGAAAAGTGGGTATCTCCCATGTGAGATCTCCCACCGACATACATGAGGAGACACTGGGTTGGTGGATCTTCATGTGAGAAAGGATTGGTCTCGCATGAGAAAGGACAATCTCTCACGAGAATTGATTGACAACCTCCTAAAATATGCTTAAAATGTACTAGAATTACCTTAAAATTTGTGAAAATTCAAATGCAAAGCTAGGTTATCAAGTACTCACTGGAGGTCTATAGTCCACTGATCAACTGTGTTGTTGGGAGCACTTGAAATGATGAAATTGCATGGAGACTGCCATCTTCCTCTCAGAGCACCTATTCACTAAAGGAAAAAAGTACAAATGATTTGAAAATGACCCCTTGGACCCTTATATAGGTTTTGACCTAAATTTTCAAATTGCTCTAATTTGCACAAAAATAATCTCCTTGCTAATTTGACTACTCTAGATCCATATTCAGGATCGAATTCAAAATCCAACACACTTAAGCAACTCAAAATCACATTTTAAAATTTTGGGACTGACACGATCGAATGCTTGTGCAGGCCAATTTTTTCTGATACTTTGTGAATCTTGTAAACTCTTCACATCATAATTTCTTCAAATTTTCACAATTTTCTTGGAAATAGTCAACACAAGTCAACTATGCTCAATTATGGTCAACTTTTGGTCAAACTTGGTCTTCTAGACCTCGAAATCATGTTGAACTGACTCTAAATTTTCTTTTGATCATTCTTATCTCTTCTACACTCTTCTCCATCTTGTATTTCTTCTACATCCCTCAATATAATGCTTTATATCATATTTCTGGTGTGTGGCTCCCGAGGGGGTAGGATGATTACATCATTGAACTTGAATTTCAAATCAATCTAAATCTTTATTGCTTGGGGCATCTTTTTCACATATTATGTCCTCATCACTTGAGACATCTCATCACTTGGGGCATCTTATTCCCCTCTTTTCTGGCATCTTTTTCATCTATCGCATCTTATATAGAGCTCTATGGACAAGTATTAGGACAATCTAAACTTCAACTCCTAAGGATCAAGCCTTGTTTTGGAGATGATTCTATGACTCATAATTCAATCTTGCTATCTATTATCAATTTAGGTATCTAGATGTTCTATCTGGATCCTTAAAGTTTAAGCTCTGTTCTAGAGATAATATTTTAAATGCTACCAATTTTGGGTATCTAGGTGTTCTATATGGATCATTAAAGGTTAAGCTCCATTCTAGAGGTAATATTTTAAATTCTTATCAAATCTCAGGTGTCTAGGTGTTCTATCTAGATCCTTAAAGGTTAAGCTCTATTCTACAGATAATCTTTTAAATGTCACCAATTTTGAGTATCTAAATGTTCTATCTAGATCCTTAAAGGTCAAGCTCCATTCTGGAGATAATCTTTTAAATGCTTTCAATCTTGGGTATCTAGATGCTCTATCTGGATCCTTAAAGGTTAAACATTTTTTTGAAGAAAACCTTTAAAATTCTTATCAATTTTAGGTATCTAGGTGCTCTACTTGGATTCCTTAGGATTAAGCTCAGTTTTGGAGATGGTCCTTAAAAGCTTATCAATTGGTCTCCGTGACATCAACTTCAGAACCAATTTTACTTATTGACCTTTGCATCATGCTTTCTGATTTTCTTTGAATTGAACATTCTACTTGCATGTTTATTGAAAGAGGGGCAAAATGTAATACCCCAAATTGGCTCATTGCCATGATTACCAATTCTAGTCTATTTGATCAATTCTAAAGTCCTATTTCACTAGGTGATTCTTATTCTGATATTTGCTACTTGACTTAATTGTCAAATGCAGAAAACCCTAATCTACATTCATCATACTCTTTATTTAATTCCTAAAGTATTGACTCATATTAGTCACATTAAACCTATTGATCAAGATTTGATTTAATTTTAAGTGTTTATACTTTAATTAAATTAAATTACCACCTAAGGCTAATGTACCAAGGAATTCAATTTATTTAGTTTAATAATGCTCTCATTTTAATTAATTGAATGTGATTATTCAATTAAATGAAAAAGGAATTTATGAGGTCAAATTTCATTTTATTAAATTAAATATCTTTCCTAAATTCTATTTCTTAGTTCAAAATGGAAATTCTGAGTTAATTACTTCTCGAATTAGAAGTGACTTAAATCACTTTCACATTAAAGTGAATCTGAGTTAACTATTTCTTGCACTCAGGATCTGAGTCAGTTAACTGCATCTATATTGAGAATATTCCACTTTGACTAAATCTTGGCTTCAATCCTGACCATTGATCTGAGTTGATCTCAACCATTGATGGATTCCAAGAATTCTATTTAAGAGACTTCTAGTTCACCATTATAGAGGTTGGATTGGATTTGCATTGAATTTCTATTGAATTGTGCACTCATTTGCTTATTATCATCATAGCTTTTTATTGCTTAGATTTAATATCATATAGTTTTAATATGCACACATATAGTCTAATTTGTTTTACATTCTATTAGATTAATCACATACACATTTAGATTAATTTCACATCATCTAGATTTAATTTCATTCTTCAAACCCTTCATACTAGATGGTTTGGTGAGAGCATAAATAGGCAAAATCCTTCTAGTCAGAAGGCAACAGGTTGCACTGTTGGACCTCTTGGATGAATTATCTCATGTTCATTCTAGGATGAATCTATAGGTAAGGACGACGTTGAAGTGTGTGTGAGGTTTAGAGGATCATAAATTCATGCATACACTGTGTACTACATATTTTAATTTTCCAATCATAGACCTGTATAATGTTTGATTCACCTTAGTTGAATCATCATTCTTTGACAATGTATATCCTATCACCATAGGTGTACGTACTAGCTTGGAATCCTCCAATCAAAAGTTTCTAATATCTCCTTAACATACTTTGACTGAGTGATGTATATACCATATTTCATTTGATGTACTTGCAAACCCATAAAGAAATTGATTTCTCCAAACTTAGACATCTCAAATTCTTTCTTCATTTCATTTGCAAAAGCCTTACATAAAGTATCTTGAGCTCCAAATATGATATCATCAACAAAAATTTCAGATAAAAAAATACCTTTTCCTTTCTCTATCTTCAAGTATAGACTACTATTATCATCAGTCCTCTCAAATCCAATCTTCATAAGATAATTACAAAGCCTTTCATACCATGCTCTTGGTGCTTGCTTCAAACCATATAGAGTTTTTCATAGTCTACTTACCATAATTAAAAAGTTTGTAATTATCAAAATTAAATAGCTCAAAAGCAGTGAGCCTACCTATTAAATCTTCAAGAGTTATATCATTCCCTGGCATACATCTTAGTTCTTGTATTGCATAAACTCTAATAGCATAGATGTACAATAGTGTTCTCAAAACTTTTCTTAGTAAAATATCATCATCTATTATACTAGTAGCTCCTCTTATTGCATTAACAACATCTTTTATCCTAGAGCAATATTGAGCAATATTCTCACCTTCTTGCTTCTCATATCATCGAACTTACCTCTAAGACTTTCAACTTTGGCTCTTAGAACATTATTGTCACCTCCATAGATAGTGTGTAGAGCATCCCACATTTTCTTTGCACTATCATAACCTCTGACATCATCAAACTCAACATAGCTTAGTGTAGAGGCAATCTCCAACATTGCCCAATTGTGTTTTTCTTCTTTTTCATATCTTTAGTAGTTAAGACTCTAGTAGTATCAACATGCTCAATAGAAATAGTATATTGTTCATGATCTCCAAGACCTCCCAGGTTTAACTTCATTAGAATTTTCCATGCAAGAAAGTTATCTCTATTAAGCTTGGGTACCTCTCTTGTTGACATCTTGATCTTTTTGCTCCTAGTACCTTCAAACTAGTCCTTTTAAATAGATGGCTTTGATACCAGTTGTTGGAATTCTCCAGAATAACTAAGAAGGGGAGGGGGGAGTTGAATTAGTTATCAAAAGTCTAGATGTAAAAATAAAACTTTTCATAACTTAGTGAATCCAGATTCATAAAAAAATTTCATCATGCATGCATCCATTAGATTATTCAATCACTTAAACTTGTAGGTTATAGTCAAATCAACTTTGCAAAAATGTAAAAATGAAACATAAAAAATTCAATAACACATTTGACACAATTATGTAATGTGGAAACCCAATTTGGGAAAAACCACCAGCAACATGCTACTCATTCTCACTCTTCTAAAGTGATTCCTTATTAAAGGTTACAATGCAAACTGTTAAATGTGACCTGGTTAAAGGATTTCAATCACCCTATTATGAGTGAGCCTTGTTAGAGGACTTTAGATCATTCACTTCAAATGTCACCCAGTTAAAGGATTTACAAATGATTATTGGTCAACCTTAATCCAAAGGATTTACCCTAGATAAATACAATGATTATAAAGTAATCGTAAGGCTTGATCTGATAACTTACAACACACTTGCAAATTATAGATCTCTATTGTAGTCCTCCATTTTTCTTGGCTTTCACGCACTTCAACTCATATAGATTGTTCACCCTTTAAGCATCTACATACTTGAACCTTCTTTCTTTTCTTTCTAATATAGTATCTTCTCTTAGGTCACTAAAAGAAGCAATACCCTAGACTTGTTGTCTTCCTTAAGTTCTCGCACATGACAACCTTTGCTTCTAACCAACCATCTTTATAAATAGAGAATTAAGATTTTTTTCCATTCATCCTCCATTTTCCATTTTAGGATTAGGTCAAATTAGGTAGGACTCAATGAGTCTACCCATCATCTTATTTTATTCCTTTCTAGAACCTTCTCCTTCAATCCCCTTTGAATTCACCTCAAAATGGTTCACCATGAATTCTGTACCACCAACTAACCAATCATATCTTCCACATGGTCGACTTAGATTCATTGAATTATTGATCTTTCTCATAATGATAAAACTCAACATTAATTGGGTTCTAATGCTTGACACATGGTACATTTCTCGACATCCTCTATCAAATCACTTACCATGAACTAAAATTTACTTGTACTCAACATCAACTAAAATTTAGTCAGCTTACACTGTGTCACTTGGATTACACTAAAATCTAACTTTCTTGGCTCCAACAAATTTTCTAGCCAGCTTGCACTAAATTTTCTTGTCACCTACTGTGCAGAATGTTAAGCTTGACAGACAAATTTTGTTTAACTTGTTCTTCTGAACTTAATCAGTGTAACCATGTTTTGCAACCTTAAGTAGATTATCAATGCACTATAATATCATTGTCTTAACTAATCCTTGTACTTCTTTTCCAAATCATAACTCAACCTTTCCTCTAGGTGCTATTGTTACCTCATTTGATCAAATCCTCTTTATCAATCAAACAAATGATAGTACTTAAATCATATAAGAAATTGTCTTACTAGAAAGTAGTAGGTTTGACATCAATAATAAAACAATGATTGAAACTCATTAATCATACTTATATCAATCTATTTTGAATACATGTACCATCTTTCATACACATGTATTACAATGACATGTGATATTATATATAATTTACTATTCGAGGGAAATAGTTGATAAAGTGTAAATTTTCTACCCATTATTACATAAGGGGGTTAATGATATTGTATTCACAAGGTTTTGAGGTATGCAGTTTTACTTTATCCCTAGATGTATTTTATATGAACATGTGTTTATAAAAGAAGACATATGTGAGTAGTTCTAGTTGTCTAGCTGAGTGGGTTGCCATTATTGATTTTTTAAGGTTACATTTGTGAAGCATGGAACACAATGTGTGGAAAATGCTTAAATACATGAGGATACCTTGAAGGGGTTGATACTTCAAGAGTATTCATTATAACTTGATGAATGATTTGTATAACTTTACGGTTCAATAATACAATGGAGTATGAATGCTTCTGTAGGTTGGGTTGTTTCTTGCATGAGTTTTTTCTTGGGGTATACCTTATCTTATCTTATGGCATGTATGTAGGATCTTTGCATATGGTGATTTTCTAATTTTTTATGCATGCTTTTTCCTCATGGGTCATGTATTAAATATATTAAAGGTAATTAGAATTCAACATTATTTCCTAATAGTTTTAGGTATTTCATGGTTGATTTAAAAATATAACCCTAGCTTGAATGGAAAAGGTCCAAAGTTGAACCATGTATATGCATAGAGGTTTTGGGACATTACAAAGAACAAAACACATTTGGAGGTTGTATTGATGGAGATCCAATGGTTTTGGGTTTTCTATTGTGATTGGTTGTTTTTACATTTGAGAATGGAAAATATATGGTCAACATTATAACCATTCCCACATTTTTAACAAAAGGTTGTTTATAAAAAAAATTCTACTTTAAAAAATATAAAATAGTGACATCTAAAAAAATGAAAATGTTGATGCAATTTTATTAAGATTTATTTTGTCTAATTTAAAAGGTATTTTTTCATTTTAGAGAAGATGGATTTTGATTTAGTTTTGAAAAATAAAAGGGAAATGTAGGGTCTAATTGTTGGAAATATTATGACAAGTTAAGTTACTAAGAGGGGAGGGGTGAATCAGTAACTTATAAAACTTTCATTCTAATTAGCAATTAATCCTTTATATGAATTTTGATCTAACTTCATGTATGAGAAATGAAAAAAATGAAAGCATACATAACACTTTGATGTGTAGATTTGGTGACCCATAAACCTTTCAAATAGAAAGTAAAACTGGGATGGGGGTGATACCCACAAGCTTTAGTACTATAGTATAAAGTTGGCCAATTAAGGCTTATATCGATTACTTCTAATGATCTGCCCTATTAGGAGCAATAGGGATTGCTAGGTCCACCTTGCAAAAGGATTTACAAAAATACAATGAAGTATGGACTCAGTAAAGAGATTTATGTAAGACTATTAGGTCTACCTTGTTAACGGATTTGACTGATCCACATATTAGGATAAAGCAGTAGCTGATATTTGATCTGCAACTTGGTTTAATAAATAAGATTCCTCTAAGTATATAAATCACCTTGCTATGATAGATGAATCTTTGCTACTCCTTATACTAGTATAGCCTTTGTAATTCACACTTCTACTCTTTTATAATGATTACATTACTTCCTTTTCAATTCCATTCATACATTGGATGTGATACAATACATTACATATATATCAATCCAATTACATAATCCAAAGTTTGCCACAATACAAGTCTACACAAAACATTACAAAGTTAGCCAAAGTGTAGAAACTTGGGTTCTGAAGACTGACTTGGTGAGGTTCTAATACTTGGCATCCATTGTCAATGCTTGACATTGTCATGCACTTGGTAGATGTAGAGGCTTGATCCATACTAATCACTTCCAAGTAGTCTTAAACTTAGTTTGCACTGGTGACTCAGTGAATACTATGAAACTTGTCATATAAAATGAATCACTTGGTTTCCACTGCTTAGCTTAGTAAACACTATCAGCTTGAGTTTAGTATAAATTGAGTCTCTTAGTTAACAATGAGTAGCTCAGTCAATACTAGACTTGCATTACATCAACTACAAACTTGATAAACATTACACAACTCGGTTTATACACGTAAACTCAGCATACACTGAGATGCTCGATCTACACTGCTGATCTTCACAATAGTTGTAACTACTTAGCATATACTAGAATTTGTCCAAAGGACTTGGTAGCAACTATAGAACTTGGTAACAACTGAAATACTTGGTTAACACTATTAACTATACAATAAGCTCAGTAGATACTTACAATTTGAATAAGTGTATGCCACTAATAAAAAACTTGATTGTTATGTCAACACTAATTCCATCTTTAAGTTATCTACATAGAAAAATTTGTCATTTAATTTCCTCGAAGCATAACTTTCATTTCAGATGCATGATTTTGGACTTCTTATGCCCTTGGAAATATGGTTTTAAGAACTACTCAATGGTATGGGGTTGTGTTGTGGTTGGGTAAAAGTAGAAAGTTGTGCCATCTTTTAGGCTGACTTATTAGAATGATTGAATTTGAGTATTTCTATCTAAAATTCAATTTTCTTCAAACACACAATCTAGATAAATTCATTATAGTTGAGTTACGTATGGTCTCATACTTTTCCAATTAGAAATGTCCATTAAATGCATGTTTTATACTAGTTTGTATCCAATTACTAAAGAAATAAAATTATTTCAAAAAAATGACATTTAAATAACTCTTACTATTTTTTATGATATTATTTTACTAACATACAAACACCATTTTATAGAGTTCAAATTCAAGAATATTCTCAAATAGATTTTATAGTTTTTAAATTAGATATAATATATTATAATTAAAAAATTCTACAAGCACATATTTAATACTTGAAAAGATGTCAATTTTGAGAGAGAAAATTATTGAATCATATAAAAATAAAATAAAAAATTATATGATGTTCTGGAGGAGAGAGTCCTCTTCTAGAATTTAGAATTTTTATTTTGGATAGAATAGTTTTATTTTGAAAAATGTGTTAAGAGATGAAAACTATCAATTTAAGGTGTGTTGAAATTTGAATCATTATAAAAGAAAAAAATATAGGTCTAAAGCCATTTTTTTGTTCTAGCTATATATGTTATCTATAAGATAGTTTGAGTTCAAATGGAAATAAGTTAATTTCCATATAGTTTTGTGGTGGGAACTAAACCCCTAATTTTTAGCATTTCTCAACAACTAAAAAATTGTCTATAAAAAGTAGGAAAATATATCAATTCTTATTACAAATAATTATTAAAAATTATAATCCTAAACTTCATCCATTTCTACACATTTCATTAGTTTACTTCATTTTCAAATTCTAAATAATAATACCAATTTTATGTCATTGAAGGTGAATAGTTATACTTTTGTTAGCCTTTCCTTTATAAAAGTGTGACACAAGTTTGTGCTTTTACCTTGTTTCACAATGCACACCTCATTTTCACGCAAAAAATGGGGACCCCCTAGTTTTTAGATTCTCCATCAAGGTTTCTAGTTTGGATCTTCAGTAATTTTGGACCCTCCCTTAAGTCTTGGTCTAATCCCAGTCTTTGACTAGGAAGGGTTAGACAGTCATAATGGTAGAGAAAATCAATTTTTGGAGTTAATAGTGCTTCAACTATGCACATGCACACTTGCACATATGCACATGTGCACTTAGTGTGCACATGCATACTTAACCCCTACTTTGGGGGTATGCACCTTTAGATGTGTATAATGGGCAAACTATCAGGATCTATAGATAGACCCTACCTCCTCTAATTTCCTCACTTTCTTGTGCCCCTAGTTGAACTCCACATTGTACTCCACTGCACCACTCTACTATCTAGTTCCCCCAACATAAACCTAACACAAGGTAGAACACCTAAAGTGGTGCACACATGCATACCCCTCAAAGGTGTGCATGTGTGCATAACATAGTAATAATAATAAATAAACCTAAAAAACACAAGGGGCTTCAAAGAGGTGCACACATGTGCACCCCTAAGAAGTGTGCATGTGTGTATCTCTACTACTAGCAAGGCTAAGGAAGCCCCCTTTTGCACAGTCACTTGTGCATGTGCGCACTTGTGCAAACACTTATGTGTGTAGTTGTGTACATGTGTATGTGTTGCATCTTTTCAAGGTGTGCATGTAAGCATGTACACAAGTGCACACAAGGAAATATTAAAGGCTATACAAGTGCACTAGTGCACCCATAAGGGTGCACTAGATGTGCTAAGATGCATAATAGACTATTGGGTGGGGGAAACTATATTTTGGTCTATTTTGATTGATTTTGACCTATTTTGGAGTCAGTCTTGTTTCTTTTTAGGTCTCATTTTTTCCTTCTAATATCCATAATACTAATATTTTCCTCTTCCATGTAGATTAAAATGGTATCATCATCATCTTCCATGGCCAATACAATGGCACCAAAGCCTATTACTTTCAAATACCAAGGAGTGCCAAATAAATCAAGATTCTAGGATGGGCACTCAGAGATCTGAGACATTAAGCTAGAACAAATTGATTGGAATGCCTTTTTGACCATTTGCAATAAACCAAGGGAGAGGTCAAAAATGATATCCAAATTGATCCAAAGTGGATTGGTAAATGTAGCATCACATCACATGTCATTTCAATCTTCTAAACTAATAATGACTTTGGTAGAGCATTATGTGACTAAGGAGAAGGTCAAAAAGAGTATCATAGGAGAGATAGTCCTAGACCTCTAACCTCACAATATTGAGAAAACATTCCATCTTCTGAGAAGGGATTAGAACCTTCATATTTCTTATGATGGATTAGAGTGATGTATAAAGATAATGAGAAATAGGCTAAGGATCTAGTGCAAACTTCACTCTTGATTGCCATGACACCTTTGGGCTGAAGAGTAGGCAAGGTGGATATGACTAGAGGGTATATGAAAGATGACATAGGATATTTGATCATCCTCCTCAAAAGAGTTTTGGGCCTTCCTATAGCTGATCATCTTTACACATGGATGGTTCATTTCATTGAAACCATAAGGACTACAAAGATGCCCATTGATTGGGCCACCATCCTAAGTGATAACTTAGATGAACAACTAGTCAATGTTAAAATTGACCCTTGTTGCTGCATGACATCATACATGGTGAAATTGATAGCAACCAAAACCACTAATTGTCTTAGCTTGTAAAAAAGGGAAGGATGCAAGATGCAAATGGTTGGCATCACTCAAAAATATAGAGTTTGGAATATAGTATGGTCATGATGCAAGAGCATCCTTGGTATAAGAACAATCTTGCATTACTCAAAAATATTTTCTTTTCAGTCTTTTCTATTTTAATAAGGACTAGTAGACAGGGTGTTTACTATTTCTAGGAAATTGCTATTTTTATTGAGTTTTCCATCTGAGCTCAGAATATTCTCATTTTCTACATGAAGGTTCATTCTAGAGTTATAAGCTTACCATAAAAATTTCATTGCTCCAGCATAAGTATTAGAGAAGTTATTAAGGATTTTCAATGGAAAATTTAGGAGAAATATCTTCAAGCTCATCATTGGAGGCCTTAGAGTGCTTGGATGAGGTCATCGTTGGAGGCCTTAGAGTGTTTGCACTATTTTAAAACTATAGATTAGGTGTTGACATTTATAAAAAGTGGTTATAATAGCTAATTGGAGCAACAATTTAAGAGTTATGGCCTTCTGTATTTGGATGAATCTATATGTATTGTTAGGGTCTGTCATCCCTAGGTATTAAGTTTGAATAACTAGAACCTTCCTAGGTAGCATAAAATTGTCTATATAAGAAATGCTTAAACATTATCTATAATGACTATAGGTGGTAGTTTGCAGCTTAGTCTCACAAAAAATTGTACTGAAGGCACCCATGTAGGTTATCATATTGTACTTGAGAATTTTGTAATTTTGCATTTGTGGCACAAATCAGAAGTACATATTTTTTTCTCGCATTTGATATTGTTTCTTTATTTATTTTATGGATTATGGTATTAAGGGGAGCACTCTTCATCAAGTGGTATTAGAGCCAGAGTTCTTGAGTGCGTGGATAGATCATTGATTGTAAGGTAGTTCACACTAGGACTGTGGTTTGGGTTGAGAATGTAGACAGATCATTGATTTTGAGATAATTTGAACTAGGGATTCAGTGAAAGCGTAAAAATGCCTCCACAAAGAGAGCATGGTGGAAGAGTTGTAGGTGTTACACCTCAGGGTTCTAGAGCCCTCCAAAGACAAATGCAAGCTTTGTAAGAACAAATACCTAGAGGAATAAATATTCCTATAATAGATGAAAGTGAGGATGAGGATGAAGTAGAAAAAAATGTTGAAGTAGAGATAGTTCTAAACCCAGAGGAAGAGAGGATTTTTAAGGCCATCTCCAAGATTGGAAAAAGATCTAAGTTTGAAGTTCCCACATTTTTAGGAAATCTTAACCCAGAGGAATTGATTGATTATATAAATGAACTGGAGGAATGAAGATATTGAGGATCCTAATAGGGTCAAGTTTCCAAAGATGAAATTGAAGGGACATGCAAAGATCTGGTGGTAGGAGGTTTAGTTGGAGAAATTTAAAAAGGGAAATGACAAAATCACCAAATGGGATTGGATGATAGCTAAATTGAAGTGATAATTCATTCCCATGGATTATGAGCTTGATCTATTGAAGAAAATGCAAGAGTTGAAGCAAGAAGGAAAATGTGTTCAAGAGTATACCAAAGAGTTCTATTGAGTTCTCATTAGAACTGGCCATGCAGAAGCTGATAAGGAGAAAGTGGCCGATTATCTTAATGGGTTAAGGCCAAGTATTCAGGATGAGGTGAGTCTATTTCAAATGAACAATATTGAGGAGGGATACTAGTTTTCCCTAAGAGTTGAGGAGAAAATGAGCAAGAAGTTTGAAAACAAGAATAGTGGAAGAGGTCATGATGGAAGATCTGGTGGATGATCTTATGGAGGTCATAATGATGATTAGATGAACAAGGATGAGGTTGGAAGTAGCCGTTAGAACTAGAGGGGAAACAATTATAATTGTTTCCATGATCAAAGCAATAGAGATCAGAGATGAAGATGTAGAGGACAAGGATCTAGAAGAGGAGGCTTCCAGGAGAAATGTTTTCACTATGGAGAAGAAGGGTAGAGAGAATTTGAATGTACCCAGTGCCAAGAAAGGACAAATTGAAGAATAAAAGGCTAGATTAGAGTTGCACATGTTGATGAAGATGCTAGATCATCACATTCTGAAGATGCTAAAATAGGAGAAGTCCTAGATAATAGAAGACTCCTGTTAAGTGGTGATAATAAAACTAATCAAATAAGGAACTTGTTTCACACATGGTGCAAACATGAAAATAAATGTTGTAATGTGATCATTAATGGTGGAAGTACTAATTATCTAGTGTTAGAAATGATGGTCACCAAGTTGAAGCTGAAGAGAAAGAAATACCCATGTCCATACCATATTACTTGAGTGGAAGATGACCAAAAGTACATGGTTAATGAGTAGTGCTTAATGAAGTTCAAGATTAGAAGCTACTAGGATGAGGTACTTTATGATATCATATCTATGGACATATGTTACATTTTCTATGTAGGCCATGGCAATTTGACTAGCATGTTGTACACAATGGGTGAGAAAATACCTACAGTCTAACCAAGGTGTAGGACAAGAAAAATGGGTTAGAAGCATAACACACTATGATAAAATCACAAACTCAATCAACATGTATTAGCACCCACTAGTCTACCATGAAAGCCAAACTAAATAAAAGAAAGCAAACATAATCAAAAACTCCCTTTTCCGTTTGTAGCTCCCATGTCCTTCTTTCTTCTCCAAATGATTGTAGCTCCAATTTTCCTATAGTGCACACAAGATTGAAGCAAAAGCCTATGATAGGGATAAATCCATGAGAATACTTGAAGTGTGATTTTATTGTGAGAGTGAGAATGCAAAATGAAAATTAGTAGAGACTCAAAAACTCAAAGATTCAAGGACTCAAGACTTAAGCATTCTAGATCTGAAATGAGAGGAAGGGTGTCCATTTTATAATTTTCATGTAGGGTGAGAGCATTGGATTTTTCACCCATAGACATGTGATGTGGCAAGAGATTCCTATGACGCATATGACAGAATATGCCAAAAGTAGGATTCTATGACACATGAGAGTCAAATTTGGAAGAGAATCTATGACACGTCATAAGATTCCTCAACCCACTTAAAGCCAAGAATCTATGACGAATAAGCCAAATAGGGACATGTGTAAGAGGTAATAAAATTTGATTATGACAAGTCTCAGCCAAGTGTCAAAGGAGGATCCATGAGGTATCACATCCAAGTGTCATGATGATGCAATATTTTATGGAATATTTGAATTAAAAATCCTCTTATTCCACAAAATGAGAATTAGTAGAAAATGGATTTAATGATGAAAAATGGAACTTAGGAAATTAAAAATTTCCATGGTTTATAGATAATGAATCAATTAATTAATTAAATTAATTAATTGAGGATGATAATTGGGAAGAATAATTAGAAGGAATAATAGAATTAAATTATGGGTTATTTAATCCTATAGAGAAAATTAGCAGATGATTGGCCAAATTGATTAAATGAATGCGACAATATCCTTTGATGAAAATGTGACGATGATGGATATCGAATAAGATGATGAAAAGGTAGACCAAAACCATGGTGAAATTAATTGATAGATCGAAATTGATAACATGCCAAGGACACATGAAATGAATGAATTGATATGTAACATTTAACCGACATTGTAAATGTTACAGGATTGAAATTGATTGATAAGGTTTGATCATAATAACACTGATGGACATTGTCAATATTATTAAAATGGTTGACAATGCCATGATCTAACATTGAAAGCCTCAAAAATGTCAAAGATTGAATGAAATGAATGATATTTTAACCTAGCACTGAGAGCCATGATAGTACTAAGGTCAGACTGATAAGATTGATAAGTTGATAGGTTTCCAAGGCACTAAAAGCCACAACAATGCCTAGGAGCAAATAAATGATGATTGATTTGAGATGTTTGATATATTTTGGGTTGATTAGGACTAATTTCGAGTGATTCTGAGTTGATTTGGGGTGATTCCAGGTTGATTTGATATGATTTCGAGTTGATTTGATATGATTATGAGTTGATATGAAATTGATACGAAAGGGAATACAAATGACAAAATATGGTCAATTTGGCCAAAAGATTGAAGTTAGTAGAATGAGAAAATGGGACAAATTAGCATGAAGAAGTGATGAAGTCATAGATACAAACCATTTTTGAGCATCTACATTTTGCCCCTCTTTGATACAATGTGATTTAAAGTGTTGTGTCAAAGAATGCTAACGAAAAAGCCATAAAAGCATGCCCCAGTGATGCGGTATATATTTATGCCCCCTTGAGAAGTTGACCAACATAGGCATATGATAGGTCAATTTCATTGACAATAGGAAAACAAAGCCATAGGAACTGATGGATCAAAAATCAGAGTTAAAACGCAAAAGTTATGGCCTCCGGAGTGTAAATAAGCATCACGACCAACATAGAAAGGGTCTTTAGCACAACCATCTAGGTAGTAGCAAGATATTAAAGGGATTTGAGAGGAGTTTGAAGGTCATTTTCACTCTCTCATTTGAAAGAAAAGAGCTCTAGAGCAAGGAGGATGGATCGACTACCTAGGGAGCAACATCGTGGTGAACGGGTGCGAACCTTCCGACGGCAAGCAGATGGTGGACCTCTGGTGAGTACATCGAGGCCATCTTTGTACTTTTTACTTATTTTATGCTTTTTTCTGTATTTCAATTCTTTTTTTGCACTGCTTTTTAGGCATGTAGGAGTTTGTCAGGGGGAAAGGGTTCAGATAGGGTCAACTGGGGGTCTTGGGGCTAGTTAGGGCTTCCAAATGCCCCAACTACACCCAAAACACATCCAAGTGCATCAATGATGTAGTTGGTATGACCAAGTGTGTCAATGATGCAATTGGGAACCCCAACTATGCCCTAGGATGTTTCGGGGCTTTGATCAGGGTCCGAATGGTCTCGGATCAACCTGAAACTTGGTATGGGTTAGCATAACCCTAGGGGGATGTTAGAAACATGAGAAAATATAGTCAAGATGGTCAACATGCTGAGAAGTTGGTCAAATATAGGGAAGATGTGGGTCAAATTGAGGTAAATGCTGACAGGGAATCATGCAAAGGGCTCGAAAGGGTGCAAACAGAATTGAAATGACTCAAAATTTGGAAAACATGTTCAAAACCCTAGGAAGAGTTGAAAACATAGGTTAACTGAGGCTAGGATAGTCAAAAAAAAGGTTGAACTTGGTCAAACTTAGCTTTGATGGAGGAGAAAAAAGGTTGACCGATGGATAGGGATAGGGTCAAAATGATGCAAACGAGCTCGAAATGACCCAAAACTATAAGTCAAATTAGCTAGTCATGCTCAAAAGAAAAGTCAAACTTAGTCAAACTAGAGTCAAACTAAGTTAAACTTGGGTCAAAAGTAGGGTAAACTAGATGCAAAGCATAGAAGGTTGACATAGGCTATGTGATAATACATGAGGAGCTACCCTTGTTACGGGTACAGGGACATAAGCCACAGAGCCTTGCACTACATCATCAGATGACACCTGGTGAGCGAGGGATATTAGCTAGGTTGGGATCATGCCAGAGATGAGGGGGAATAGGGCTTTGCTGATAGCTTTGATGGAGAGGTGGCATTCAGAGACTAGTTCATTCCACCTACCAATTGGGGAGGCGACTGTGACATTAGAGGATGTATGGTGCATCCTTAGGATTCTGATCCATGGAGAGCTAGTAGTGTATGACCCAACTACAAGGCAAGCAGCTCTACATCAACTATTTGGGTGTGGAGATGTAGAGCTAAGGGATATGAGATTATGAGTTTGGATGGGACTTATTAGTGGCACGCCATGAGCGACTGATAGTTGTGATCTATTGGGTGGTTGGTGGATTGTTGATACCTGATAGATGGGGACATGGATTTATAGTTGGATGGGGTTGAGTACTAGAGCAAATGATTATGGAGGGCATGATGTTTCCTTGGGGCCCATGCATGTTGGGATGTTATATTATTATCTGCATCAGGTAGCATATAGAGGAGGACTATCCTTCAGCACGGGTGGCACATTATTACAGATTTGGGCATATGAGCATATTGTAGTATTTAGGCATCTAGTAGATCGAGTGTTGTTGGATGATATGCCATATGCTTACAGTTATAGAGGTGTCCTAGCCCGAGGGCCATTGGGATATGTGAGGTATTTTCACCATCAGATAGACACGATGACCCAGTTCATATAGAGACCATATAGAGCTTGCCTTGGGTGGGATGATGATGACATCCACTTACTATATTGTAGGCAGGAGCACTACCTTATAGGGTGCACAGTGATTGGTCACCTGGTTATAGAGATGTACCTACCAGAGCGGGTGCGAAGATAGTTTGGGGAGACAGGATGTACCTATAGGGTTAGCACTGTTTGCTCAATCTAGAGCAGAGATGCGAGAGTGGGGACCACCTATGAGGACATAGGTAGCATATGCACAGTTAGCAGAGTTACAGCCAAGGCTATGGGGGGAAACAATAGATATAGTGGATGCAGATACAACAACAACATATGATAGGTGGTTTGCACAGCATCGACTGAGACCGTTGATAGATCCAGTAGTACCAGTACCTTGAGGGAGGCCATAGGATGAAGAGGATGATGAGGAGGAGGAGGATGGGGGAGAGGATGAGGAGGGATTTGATGATGATGATGATGAGGATAGAGATGACACTGAGGATGATGAGAGGGGGGATGGGGAGGGTGATGATGAGGGTGATGAGGATGATGTGGGGGATGATGAGGGTGAGGATAAGGGTGGGGATGAGGGTGATGATGAGGAGGCTACTATGGGAGAGGATGAGGGAGCTAATGATGAGGAGGCTGCTATGGGAGAGGATGAGGGAGCTGATGATGAGGAGGGGGATCCCATGGATGACACTGAGAGAGCATTAGTACTAGTACAGGCAGGGCCTAGTCATTTAGATCTCTTGGAGGTGATCAGAGGGCTATAGATTTAGTTGGGTTAGGTTATGGTAGAGAGAGATGTGGTTATAGTGGAGAGAGATTAGGTGATGGCTAAGAGAGAACAAGCTAGGGCTGAGAGAGAGGCAGCTATGTACAGGGTAGAGATGGCAGCACAAGAGTCTCAAGATGAGGGATGCAAAATTTTGAGATTTGGCAACGATGATGAGTAGGGCTCACATGGAGGCACAATATTGGCAAGATCAATATGAGAGGGTGGTGCCACCAGGGCAAAGAGTAGAGAGTTTCTGTGCATCGAGGTCTCATTCCCACAAGAAACAGAGGACACAAAGTAGTGCAAGGGTGATGGGGCCTATGAGGCCACCACAGAGAGAAGAGGGATCATCCTCAAGGCTAGACAGAGACCACGAGGCTAGGGATAGCACATGATGACACTGATAGACTCACATATAGAGGGGCCTCTCTATGTTACTTTTTGGCTTCTATTTTTCTCTTTCATGGTTCACACCTACAGGCAGTTAGTGCTGATGCAAACCATGGTCACATACTCTGATACTTTTGTACAACATTTATGGGATGTACTTATGTTATGATGACTATATGTTGTGGACTAGATGGTGACTTATGTTATGATGCCTATATGTTATGTTATGCATATGCTTTAGATATTTTATGTGAATGCATTTATGCTTTTTGTGTGGACTTATATATGATGACATCATGTGTTGATTTATTGTATGTTAGGTGTAGGAAATGCCATCTTTTATTTTATTTTTTATTTTTTTGCCACATGTTTTTCTCATGAATGAATGCTTAATGTAATATGAATGATATGGAAAGGATGTAAATGAATGCAAATGAAATGAAAAATGATATGAATGCAAATGAAATGTAACATGGATGCAAATGAAATGTGAATGTAATATTTATTGCTTTGGATAATTCTAACATATGTAGGAATGCAGGATGACAATGTTTTTGGTGTATCAGAGTACGAGACCAAGGTAGCAAATGAAGAAGATGTAGAAGATCAAGGAAATGAGGTGAAGAATTGTTAGTATGATGGGAAGACTTTTGCTTGTAGAAAGTGCACTATATGTCAAATGGAGCTTTATTTTGATATGGAAAATAGAATGCAACGCATCATGGCATAAAGGGCCAGAGCAAAAATGCAAGCATTTTACATAAACAAGCACGGTGTAGACAAAAATGACCTTGTCCTTCCTAAGGCATATATACATGCCCCAAACTCTCAAAGGTACATTGTAACAGAAAAACATAGAAAAGGATGACCATGAACCATCCCAGCCACTCTCATAGATTAGTTTTATATCATCGAGTGGTATAGGAACATGATCAAAGAAAAATAAAGCAAAAAATAAATCACTCACTAAACAACGTGAGCCAACAGCTATCCTTGTCCATTATTACTTGCTTTTTAGTGTTTTAGGTCTTTAGCTGGTGTTTGACATGTTGATGATGTGATAGCACTGGTTGTGGATTTAGTTGATAAGTTCATAGTGACATGTTGGATTGATTATTGGTTCCTATTGCTTAGATATTGTGATTAGCAGTGAAGTGTAGTGCTTTAGGTTTTTAGTTTGCAAAGTGCAAGTGTTTATGCAAAAGGGGTGGTTATCCATAGTGAAAATGTGAAAAGTTTATTGCAAATTTTTGACGAGTTTTGTGATTTTTAGGGTTTTGTGGGGATATTTGATTTTTTTTGTGTGATTGATTTCTTCAGGTCATTTTACAATTTTTAGGGTTTATTTCAAGACATTTTATGATTTTTAGTGCTTTTTATTTTAGGATCATATTTGAATTTTTAAGGATTTTTTCAGGACATTATGTGATTTTTATAGATTTTCTCAGGACATTTTATGATTTTTAGGGATTTTTCAAGATCATATTTAAAATTTTAAGGGTTTTTTCAGGACATTTTGTGATTTTTAGCAATTTTTTCAGGACATTTTATGATTTTTAGGGATTTTTTCAAGATCGTATAAGCATATACAAGTGTTAGCTCCAATCCGTTATGCAATAGATCCAATGGATAAAAAGCACTTAGGGGTATGCCCCTAGTTCAAATTCAAACTTACGCACCATGTAGGTAATATGCCCCCAGACAAGACACAAATTATGTATAGAGGCCAATGACAGAGTGTGTGTGTAGGCTAGTGATGCTTAAGCAAGGTAATGAAGGACATTAACCAGGTCGTGAGCCATGATAAGGAACCAAGGATGTCTTGCAATATGAAGGATATGATCAAGGAATGATAGAGGGGGAAAAGACCAGATGGAATCCTGATAGATGGAGGAGCAATAACGGATTACACATGGTGCCTGTTTGCCAGGTTTTCACTTTTGGATGAAATTTTTCTCTTGACTCAAATTTTCGTGCCAAGACGCCTGTTTGCTAGGTTTTCATCAAGGCAATTTTTTTTTTTTTTTTTGACATTTTTCAATTTTTTTGGTATTTTTTCAGGACTTTTAGATAGAATCAAGTGTAGTACTTGCGAAGATGCATGCTGTTGATGGACATGGGCAATGGTTCACCTTCTGGAGTTGCAAGTTGATATACTTCGGATCCAAAAGAGGCAATAACTATATAAGGTCCTTCCCAATTTGGCTCAAATTTGCCTTGTTTTTCTTTGTGCTATTGTGTCTTGTAATTCATCTTTAGGACCAGATCACTGACCTCAAAATGATGACCTCAAACTTTCTTGTTATAGCTCCATTTCAGTCAATTTTGGTAAGCTTGCAATGTGTCAAGGCAACTCATCTTCGTTCATCAAGCATTTTTAGCTCATGAAGCCTAAATATTTGGTAGTTTTCATCATCAACAACATCTTTTAGGGATACTCTTAATGATGGAATTTCAACTTCAATGGGAAGTATGGCCTCAGTGCCATAGACAAGAGAGTATGGTGTTGCACCAGTAGGAGCATGGATACTTGTTCCATATGCCCAAAGAGCTAGATCTAGCTGGAGGTGCCAGTCTCGGCCCGAATCATTGACAGTCTTTTGGAGAATCTTAATGATGGTCTTGTTAGATGCTTCTTCTTGGCCATTGCCTTGTGGATGGTAAATGCTAGAATATACATGGTATATGTTGTACTTCTTGCAAAGCTTGTCTACATCCTTGTTTTGAAGTGGAGTACCATGGTCACTAATAATAGCCAAGGGGACTCCATACCGACATATGATATAGTTTAGAATAAACCTGGAGATTAGCTTGGCAGTGGTGAAGGTCAAGGGGACAACTTCAACCCACTTGGTAAAATATTCTGTTGCCGTGATAATGAACTTGTGACCATCAGAGGATGGAGGAGAAATAGCTCTGATGAGATCAAATACCCATTATGAAAAGGGCCATGGTGATATGACTAGCTACAATTCTTGTGCTGGTGCATGGATTAGATTTCTATATATCTGACACTTATGGCATGTTTTGAAAAAGTCATGGGCATCCTGTTCCATGGTGGGCCAATAATACCCAGCTCTGACAAGCTTGTTGGCTAGACTCAGACCATTGAAATGGCCTCCACATATACCTTTCTGAACCTCATGCAAGGCAGTTTTAGCTTCTTGCGAGTCAAGACATCTGAGAAGGGTTTGGTCAAAAGATCTTTTGTAAAGGGTTTCATCGATGATGACATATCTAGCGGCTTGACAGATAAAGGCTCATTGGTCATTTTTGGATAAGTTGAGTGGTAGGATTTGGGCATGTAGGTAATCATAAATGTATTGATACCAAGGAGAGTTGGGACCAACAAGTTCACACACAAACTCAGATTGGGAGAGCTCGAATGCTGGAATCAAAAGTTGCTCAACAAGGAATTCACAACGTTCCACATTTTGAGGCATATCAATCATAGAAGTGATGGTAGCCATAGCATCAACTTGCTTGTTGTGTATTATTGGTAGCTGATGAAAAGATATAGTAACAAATTTAGACTTAAGGAAGTCTACCATCTACTTGTAGGGCATTAGTTTATCATCTTTGGTTTCATAGTCATCATTGACTTGGTGGATGACCAACTGGGAATCCCCAAAGACTTCTAAATGTTGAATGTTCCATTGGATAGCTATCTTGAGGCCTATGATCAGTGCCTCATATTCTGCTATGTTGTTTTTATAGTGAAATGCAATCTTGTATGACTTGGGGATAATGTCTCCTTGAGGAGTGATAAACATAATGCCAACTCCTGAACCATTTCGTGTATGTGATCCATCAAAATAAAGCCTCCATTTGTTAGCTACATCCATGCAAAATATGGCTTCATCTGGAAAGTCTATTAACATGGGATGATCATCTGACATAGGTGCTTCTGCTAATTGATCTACTATCGCTTGCCCTTTGATTGCTTTTTTGTCTACATATTCTATTTCAAATTCACTAAGGACCATGACCCATTCGGCTAAGCATCCTGTGAGAGCAGCTCTACTGAGGATGTATTTCAGTGGGTCAATCTTAGAGATGAGCACTGTTTTCTGAGGGAGCATGTAATGTCTAAGCTTTAGGGTTGCAAAGACAATAGCAAGGCATGCTCATTCAATTAGTGAATAATTTAGCTCATAGCCCACAAGTGTTCTACTGATGTAATATATGGCTCACTCTCTTCCTTGTTCATCATTTTGTGCTAGGAGAGCCCCTAATGTTGTATCTGTAGTAGATATATATAAGATAAATGGTTCTCTTGGAATAGGAGCCATTAAAACTGGTGGATGTAGAAGATAATCCTTGAGTTGTTGGAAAGATTCTTGGCATTACTTATTCCATTGAAAGGATAATCCTTTATGTAAGAGGTGTTGAAAGGAGTGACACTTATTGGCCAATTGTGCAATGAATCTACGGATAGACTACAATCTTCCTTGTAGCCCTCGTAGGGTTTTTAGATTTGTTGGAGGAGGCATGTCAAGTATTGATTTTACTTTCTCAGGATCCACTTCAATGCCTCATTGAGAAACAATGTAGCCTAGGAGCTTTCCAGAGACAACTCCAAATACACACTTTTTTAGATTTAGATGAAGCTTATAGCTTTCCATTCTGGTGAATATCTGATCTAGGATGCCCAAGTGTTCTTTCCTTTTATAGGATTTGCAAAGCAAGTCATCAACATAGTCTTCCATGAGAATGTGCATGAATTCATGGAAGATGGTAGTCATTTCTCTTTGATATGTTGCCCCAGCATTTTTAAGACCAAATGGCATGACATTCCAGCAGTATGTTCCCCAAGGACATGTGAAAGCTATCTTGTGTTGATCTTCAGGGGCGATTCTTATTTAATTATAGCCAAAAAAGCCATCCATTAGTGATAACATCTCATACCCAGCTGTCATGTCTACAATGATATCTATGTTTGGTAGAGGAAAATCATCCTTGGGACATGCCTTGTTAAGATAAAAAAAATCAATGCATATCTGGATGCCCCCAAAGTGTTTTCTTACTAGTACTAGATTAGATATCCACTCTGCATAATCAATGGGTCTTATGAAGCCGACATCCAATAGTTTCTTTAATTCAGCTTTGACAAGGAGAGCCACTTGAGGATGCATTTTCCTCAACTTTTTCTTTATTGGTTTCATTCCTGGTTTTAGTGGTAAGTGATGAAGGACTAGTTCAGGATCTAATCTGGGCATATCTGCGTAAGACCAAGCAAAGTTGATCTACTTCTCTAGAAAAAATCTAATAAATTCATCCTTCTCTTCTGGTGATAATGAGGCCGCAAAGTGTATGATTTTGGGGTTGTTAGGAGTTCCCAAATTAATCTCTTCTGTCATTTCCACAAGTAATGCTGATTTTTCCTTTAATGGGAGTGTGTCCAATCTTCCATCCTCAGGCACCTCAGAGAGGTTTCCACCCTCGGATATGTCCTTTATTTTTACCTGTTTATGGTCTAATGGCACCTTTCAGTTTTCACCAAGAGACTTATTTGTGTCTTTTTTGGTTATTTTCTCAATTTTTCGACTAGAAGATGGAGTTGACTCCCCAAAATATGCCATGATGTTTAGATTAATGGAAAATCTAGACTTTTGATCACCTTCTAGTACATCTTCATGGAGTTGAAAGAATTTTGTGATGGCATCATCATTTTCAAACTGATCAAACATTGGTGGTCCTTGTTTGTCCCAATCAATAAGTTCAGGGAAAACTAACGAAATGCCATCATCGGTGTTGAATAAGCTTTGGTCCAAGGCACATATATGGATATTTGCTTCAGTGATGTCATTGGGATCATGTTCAGAAGTAGGAGGGCTTGGATCCCAAAATGTTTCGATCCAAGGTGAAGAGCTAGTTTGAGTGATAGGTGGATTAACATAATAATCTTCAATGGGTAAGCTATCTGGGTCTGCAAACATATGGTCAAGACCAAGGGAGTTATCCAGATTGTCGATGTTAGATACAGATTAGGTGGGTTCGGGTTGGTTATTCTCAGATGCCTTGTCATCGTTTGAAGCATTCACCTCCTTAGATGAGCATGACTCAGTATTAGGAAGACCCAAAATAAATGGTTTGAATTAAAGTCCCAACCTATGAGGTTGTCCTAATGTAGTGATGGGTTGAACAATGCCTTGTTTTTGGAGTCCTAGGCCACTACATCCATCATATCCCTTTTTCTGTATGATGGTGAATCCAGGTCCATACTTGTTGGGGGATATAGGAGTAATTTCTTGTTTTACTTTAGCCCTTTCCATCCATGTAGAGGTATTTTCATAGACGTGTTCTCCATGTAGCCCACCCCCACTAGTGAATGCCATAGGAGGTCTATTTTGAAGTGCAAACTTAGGCTTGTTTTGTATAAGCTGAGGTTTACCATATGACTTGGGGGATAAAGGAAGTTTCCCAATGTGAAAGGTATGAGACATGAAATACTCACAACTTTGGTCTTGTATTTTAAGATTTCCTTTGGATGTGGGTGTGAGTGTGGAAGGATCAACATACTTGGAGGACTTTAGTGGATTTACTACATGGTTTGTTGGGACTTGGTATGTAGTGGTTCCTCTAAGATTGGCACAGAACTGGAAGGGATCTGGATCACTAGGGATGGTTATCTCTATATTATTATAGGAGAACTTTAGGCATTGGTGATATGTAGAAGGAACCGCTTTCATAGCATGGATCCATGGGCAGCCTAGTATCATGTTGTAGTTCATTTCTATATCTAGGACTTGGAATGAAGTGTTCTTAGTAGCTGGACCAACTCTGATAGGTAAGATGATAACCCCTGTAGAGAAATGCTCACCATCATCATAGACTTTGATTGTGATCCTTCAAGAGGGATCCACATCATTTTTAGAATACCCCAAACCTTTGACTACTTTAAGTGTATAGATATTCAGCTCTGCTCCTCTATCTATCAAGACACATTTGATTCTAACATTGCAGACAAAGACTTCAAGGTGGAGGGGATCATTGTGGTTAGATTTTTCCTTAGGAATGTCTCGGGGTGAAAATGTGATATGTTGTGATGCGGATAGGTTCCCAACCATGGCTTGGAACTGGGAAACATCCATGTTATCTAGGACTATTGACTCTTTAAGGGCTTGCTCCAAGATCTTTTGGTGTTGGGGGGATGCACACAAGAGGTCCAAAATGGATATTTGTGCAGGGGTTTTGCCAAGTTGTTCAACAAGGCTATAATCAGCTGAAGTAGGAGTAGTAGGTCTACTTGGAGGTGTAGGTCTAGTAGAAGTAGTAGGTCTAGATGGGGCTCCAGGTAGGGTGATCTTGCTACGGCATGTAGCGACAACACAACGAGGGTTTTCAGCCTTTAATATGAATGTGGATATGCGAAAGTCAAACTCATTAAAGCAATTGATGGTGTAGTCATAGCTTGTACATGTGTAATTCACATTACCTTGCGAGTTTGAGTTTGAACTTGAGGGTTTCTCTTTGTCATGATTACCCAAAGGATCTTTGAAAATAGTGTGATCAGAGTTGGATGATAATAATGATGGATCAACTGTGATGACACCATCATCAATAAGGTCTTGTATTGCATGTTTCAGTTGGAAGCATGATGAAGTTTTGTGTCCTTTGGTGTGATGGTAATCACAATACTTTTTGTCATCCCACCAATCAACTTTAGTCAATGGTTCATCTTTGTTTGGGGGTAATTGTAGGAAGTTATTACTCAGTAACTATTGTAATGCAGTCTCAAGTGGTATTCCCAATGGTGTGAATTTCTTGTCTTTGGTTCTAGGATGTCTTCAAGGTTTATCTTGCGTGGGAGTCTTAGTTTTCTATTGTGGAGCTGATGTTTGATTAGAGGTTTGTGAATTTGTAGGGTTTACACCTTTCAAAGTCAATTGAGGTTGTGCTGTGCTAATTGTGTGAGCATCCACAATACCATCATTAGTCACATTATTGTTTTTGGAGAAAAATTTTGCCTTGTCATTAGATGAGTTGGTGTTTGTGTTTTCTTTGTTTATCTTGAGGACTCCCTTATGGATAAGAGCATCTTCAATACTAGCCCCTTTTTTCATTAGTTTAGAAATGGTGCTTGGACTCTTGATTTTGAGTTCATACATTAAGTTTGGGACTAAGTTTTCAATGCACAAGTGTACTTGTTGTTCTTCAGGGATGTCTAATGAGCATTGACTAACTAAGCTTCTCCAATGCAGTAAGAATATGATGAATGATTCTCCTATCTTTTGTTTAGTTGAGCACAAATCAGAAAGTGTCACCTCATTTGTGATGTTAAAGGCAAGGTGGGAGATAAATTTGTCTGCTAGCTCTGACCAAGATTTGATATTACTAGGAAGTTTGGAGTACCACTCAAGTGTAGGCCCACCTAAAGAATGAGGGAACAATCTCATAAGGTAAGTGGGCTCATCACTAAGTTCAGTACATGAAGCAAAAAATTCTTGGTTGTGATCAATAGGGTTTCCTTTTCCTCGATATTTTTCAAACCTTGGAGCTTCAAAGTGTTTTGGGAATGGAGGCATATACAGACTTTTATCGAATGGGTTAGGACGTAGGTCCCTTTTCGTATATAGAGCCTATTTCTTTTGGACTCCCAATGCCTCGACTTGTTTGGAAAGTTGTTTGAATAATTTTAGTAGTTATTCATTGGGGTTTTGCATGATGGTCTTTCCTTCAAGTCTTTTGTGTCTATGAGTAGACCATTTGCTGTGGCAAGAACTATGTCTACTTGGTTCTGACATTTCTATGTCTGATGAGTCTAATAAAGTGTCACAGGGTGGTGGAGGTAAGTTGGCACCTCGAAGATAGAAAGGTCCTTGTTGTTGGGGTACTTGTTATGGTATTTGATGTGGCACTTGTTGTGGGATTGACTGTGATTGTTGTACCATGTGTTTTTGTTGTCCCATGTATTGTGGTTGTTGTTGGGATACCTCTGTTGGTTGTATGTGAGACCATGTGTGTGCTTGTTGTTCTAGAGGTATCTATTGAGGTTGTTGTGGCACATGTTGTTGTTGTAAAAAATGTTGCTGGTATGAGATTTTTTGCTCAAGGCATTTTTGGTATTCCAACTATTGCTTGAGTTGCTCTTGTTGTTTAGCAAACATCATTTGTTGTTGTTGGAATTGCTTCTAAAATTGTTGTTGATAAATTGTGTGTAAGTCAAGTGAGTCCATATGGGATTGCGTGTTAGGAATGTTGGATGTTTGTCCCACTTGTGGTTGATGTCATTGTGTTTGATGTTGTTGTTGATATGTTGGATGTGTGTCAAGCGGATGTAGACTTGGTTGTGCCTTGGAAGTGTTGGGTCCTTGTACCATTGTAGGTTGTTGTTGTCATGGGGGTTGACTAAGTCCTTGAGAATTGAATGTCATGTTTGTATTGTTGTTTTGGTACCTTTGTGTTTTAGATGTTCTTGCTTGTGACATCATATTGACTTGACTATGAGATGTGCCCCTGTTAGGAATAGGCGTAATGTCAATAAGATTTTTCCTTTGTAAATCTATAGGGATGGTTGCACTTGATGTTTCACAAGTTAGAAGCAAAGGTGTACTTTTTTGATTTGCCTCCAAAGAAGGTATGTCTAGCATCCCTAGAGCATGGGTCCCTTTAGGTGCATCTTGTTGTTGCATCATGTGACTAAAATCAAGTCTTAATGTCCTTTTGGGGTGTTTAGGGATTGGTGGTATTTCATCAAACAAGGGGTTAACATTGATGTGTTCTAATGTACTTTGGAGGATTTCAATTGTTGGTCTTGATGGGACCTTATAGGTGCCATTATTGTGTTTGAAAAATCCAAAGGTTGTTTTCCCTTGTCTAAGTCCAAATTTATCATGGGTTGGATGTTTGCAATTTTTGTATTGGTTTGATTTTTGGACCTAGGACCTTCCACGTTTGGGTTAAATTTGACAATTTCTTGGGCTGCCAAACATTTGAAGTTCTTGTGAAAACTTTTGTCTTGACATGCCCTAGCCATTTCTTCAACAGTGATGCCATAATCAGTGTCAGAGTCATCACTTAGGTGTACAATACCTTGTTGTATGTTTGATGTGTTAGGTTGGCTGAATTCAAATTCATGTGATTGTTCATCTTTAGGTGAGGTTGGTACACTTCCTCCTCCTAGTGGCATTGGCACGAATATAGGTTCAAAGTCAGGACTCCATTGAACCATCCCATGTGTGGGGGAAGTGTTTGGAGGAAACTTCATTGTAGCTACATTGTTCAAGGTTTTTTGTACCATAGCTTGATTATGAGGATCTTGTGGATACATATTCAAAGGGTTTGATAGTAATGGTTGTGATGTCTCGATTTGGTCTTCGTCAAAGGTTTTTTGGATTTTCTTGCTCTTTCTTTGTCTTGGATGAGGTTTTGGTTGTGCTTGTGCCTCAGAAAACAAAGGTTGATAGAGTTCCTCTGGTATCCGAGCTGCTTGTCTCCTAGTAAGTGCTGGCATGATACCTAAGAGTGCAAATGCAATGGAATTTTTGAGTGTTTTGGGTGATTTTGTTAGAAATGGAAAAAGAAATCTGTAAATAAACAATACTAGGAAAGAATCTAAGTGAGTAAATGCATGAAAAGATATTACCATAAAATAGGAGAGAGAAAGCTTCAAGCTCCAACACCATGAGACAAGATATTTGGAAAGGGGAAAGCAAAGAAAACCCCTTGTGACATTATGAATGAGGCATGAAAAGCCTAAGAAGGAAGAGAGAGAGAGATAGAGAGCAATGTTCATACAATAATTGAGAAGAGGAAGAAACCTAATTGTTGTTGAATGAGAGAGGAGGGTCATCTCTTAAATAGAGATGAGAGAGAGGAGTTAGAATGTAACTCCCATGTCTATGAATGCCACCATTCATATGTGTGTGAGGCCAAGTGTGAGATTCCTCTTAAGGAGGAATAATCTAAAATTAGAAATTACAATATATATTTGTCCTCACATATTCCACTAGATGACAAAATAAGATGTAGTGGAAAAAGGACAAAAAATAAATATATTAGGATACCTTGGCTTATATCCTAATATATTATAACAATAAAGAAAGGAGTTCTAACCTTGGTTTATAAATACACCAAGGAAAGATTACAACTTCTAACAGATTTAGAGTGGTGGGTATGCAAGATATGAGTGTTTTTGGGATTTTTAAGTGTTTAGGAATGTTATGCAATTGAGGAAATGCTAGATGAATTATGGTTTTGATTTGCAAAGTGAAAATGTCCTAGGGATGTTATGCAAATGAAAATGCAAGGTGATGTTTTGAAGTTTGACTAGAGGGGATGAAAATGACTCTAAGGTATGTAAAATGACAATTAGGGTTATGTTTTCGACTTGGTAATGATACTAAAGGTAGGTGTATGCAAGGTAGGATATGCAAAGGATGGTGTTCTAGGGTTCGTAATGATGTTTGGTACATGCAAAATGAGGGTAAATGCTCAAGAAGGCAATTTGGTTGATGGACAATTTGTTAGGGTTTGGTAGTGAAAATGATGCTAAGGATTTTGATCAATGCAATATGAAGGGGATATATCACTAGTGTAAGTCAAAATGACATTTGGGGATGCTAGGGATATGATTATGTTATGACAAGGGTATATGGAAAGTTTTGAACTTAGATAAAACCTTTTGAAAGTATTTTGCCTAAGAGTTTAACCTTGTGATAAAGGACTTTGGATCTTGAACAAAAACTGATAAAAGATGAAAAGATCAAATTGATAAAAGATGAAAAGGTCAAATATATCATGACATAGATAGATTTTGACCAAAGAAAATGATAAGAAAAGAGGTAAAAAGACTAGTCAAGATCCATTATCTGTCAACACTAGGGGATACTCTAAGACTTATACTTTGTCTAAAATTTTGACTAAATTCAAAGGTTTTGGGGGTTCAAAATGACATTTTGAGGACTCAAAATGATGGTGATGCTGAGCAGATATGTGATACAGATAATTCTTATGATGTAAAAGGGAATTTTGGGTGCAGGATACAGTTTTGGGTCAAGTGTAGAATGGGTAGGTCTAGAGGCTCCTAGATGCAGTTTTGGGGTCCTAAAGTGTAGTTCGGAGGCCCAAAATGGTCATGTAGATCCCCAAGTGTCCCCTAACAGTGCCAAGTGCACCCTAATAGTACCAAATATGTCATTGATACACTTGGAGCTAGTTTGGGTGCATTTGGTAGTTTCTAGGTGCAGTTGGTAAGCTAGGAAGAATGTTTTCTGATTCTGAGGGGTATGGTTACTAAACTGACATGCAAGGAAGCTAGGATGCTAGGGTTGATGTTAGGATGGGTTGGGAGATGAAAAATGAAGGTTATGACATATATAATGATATATTAAGTGAAGGTGGTGATGATTAGGTGCTGTAGAATGCAGATCTGGGCAAGCTAGTGCAAGGGGGGCTAACCAGGTACCTAAGGACACTGTTGAAGCCCCAAAATGTTATTTGGAACCCAAAACTAGATCTCAGGACCACCAAGTGCACCTAGATAGTTTAGAATATTTCAATGATGTATTTGGGGCCCAATTGCACGCAGTTGGTAGTTTCTGGCTGCAGTTGGTAAGTTGGGCTAAAACTGGGCAATTTTGGAAGCTATGGTTTCAGGATTGATGTCACAGAGAGGTAAATGGTAGAGGACAGTATTAGGGCTAGTTTGGATGATTAAAATGATGGTTAGGACACTCAGAATGATGGATAAAGTGGTCAATATGATGAATGGGTATGCAAGGATGCAAGGTGATGAGTGCAAAGTGCTGATTTTGAGATGGGAATGCAAAAACTAAGGAAAGTAAACTGAACCTAAATGGATGCAATATGAAAGGTAATAGATACTAAATGAGAGCTAAAAGGTGCAATATGAAGCCTATATGATGCATGAATAAGGCCTATACTAGAGTGAATGCAAGTGAAGTCTATGCAAGTGTGAGATCTACGTTTTGCCAAGCACATTTAGGAGCACAAGTCAACATATTTTCCCAAGTTTGAGTGTGTTGAACCAATGTTTGCAAAGTTTGATAAAGGTTGAAATGTTTTGGCAATGTGTGGTGTTTTGACAAGTTCAAATGATATCCAAGGTGTAAATTTAAAATTTTGGCTTTTATCTTGATTATGTTTTACACACACGCAAGACACATTAAGACAAGAATAGCTGTTGTAAAAAGTTAACAAACACACCACAACCTAGGCTTTTAGGATTGTATCCACTGAATTCCTACTTGAACCAAAGTCCAGCCATGCTTATCTAGATCAAACAACCTAGGATCTTGGCACCACAGGCTCCCCCTTACAGCGCACTCACTTCTCGGGGCTACCAAGATCTGCTTCCCAAGGGGCATGACTTCCCAAGGGACTATTGCCTCTACTAAGGACCACGAGAATGTAGGATGTCTTCACAGGAATGGGTGACCCCTTGAGCTAGTGGATAGAAAGTATTTTGGCCACTAAAACATAGTTTTTAGTAAGGTCATTCCATTTGGCAAGTTAATGATAAACTTCTACAGAAGGTCTCCTAGCCTTGAGAACCTGGGTTTGACGCACCACAAGGGTACTCGAGGAGAGCTATCACATAGCAATACCACTGACACAACTTTCATTGTAATTGAGTTTTATATAGTGGCTGGAATGTTGACCTAGCTTTGGCTCATTACTGCTCTGAGGTCATCCCCTGGCATACCCAATATCGAGTATCCCCATCCAAGGTAGGCCTCCTATAGAAGTTACATGGATTTCTCTTGCACCCAAGATCCATAAATGGAAAGGGGAGAGGATACGTCCAATGCAACTCCTAGGGATCTAACATAGTAGACACACTAGGAAAAAAAGAAAAAGGTTCATTTTAAGCACCAAACGAAATGTTATCTAATCTAGGAAATCCACACACATAGTTTTAAAAGACACACAAAGTCTTCGACAACATCTTGCAAACAAAGCATTAGTAGTTTATGATCATGTCTTCATCCCATGATCACCACATGCTGCAAATAGATCATAAATAACACAAAATCACCTAATCCATGTCCTAGAGAGTGGTAGGAGCTTGAAATGCAGATTTTGATTGGTGCATGTGCTTACTATGAACCTAGGTGTGCTTCGACAGTGCAAATTGCTCCCCAGAAGGCCAAAATGGCTCTATACATCCCCAAGTGCACCCAGACAGTGAAAAATGCATCAATGATGTATTTGGGGCCTATTTGGGCATAGTTGGTAGTTTTAGGGTGTAGTTGGGAAGTCAAGTGCAGGGTGTGGGGAAATGGGTGCCTAGTCAAGACCCAAAAACTAAAATTTTCAGAGCTACACTCCCAAGTGTGCCCAAATAGTGTAGAATGCATCAATGATGTAGTTGGGGCCTAGATGGGTGCAGTTGGTAAGTTGGAAACAATAGAAAGAGGTTTTGGTGGTTTTTGGGCTCCTTAAACTACTCCTAGGGGTCCCAAGTGTGCCCTGACAGAGCAGAGTGCGCCCTAGGACATCAAGCTAACATAATGCATGAAACAACAATATATGAGCATTTTATTGGACCCCCTGATTAATCTATGTGTGAAAAGGAAGAGCAGATAGTCATTATACCCTTCCAAGTGAGCTCCTTCCTTGTACCTACAAGAACAAACAAGAAAATCCAAGATAGATATGCATGTTCACGTCGGGTTCACCAAATGTAGGACCAAAAAAATGGGTTAGAAGCATAACACACTATGAGAAAATCACAAACTCAATTGACATGTATTAGCACTCACTAGTCTAAAAGCCAAACTAAACAAAAGAAAGAAAACATAATAAAAAACTCCCTTTTCCATTTGTAGCTCCCATGTCCTTCTTTCTTCTCCAAATGATTGTAGCTCCAATTTTCCTATAGTGAACACAAGATTGAAGCAAAAGCCTATGATAGGGATAAAGCCATGAGAATACTTGAAGTGTGATTTTATTGTGAGAGTGAGAATGCAAAATGCAAATTAGTAGAGACTCAAAAACTCAAAGATTCAAGGACTCAAGACTTAAGCATTCTAGATCTGAAATGAGAGGAAGGGTGTCCATTTTATAATTTTCATGTAGGGTGAGAGCATTGGATTTGTCACCCACATACATGCAATGTGGCAAGAGATTCCTATGATGCATATGATAGAATATGCCAAAAGTAGGATTCTATGACACATGAGAGTCAAATTTGGAAGAGAATCTATGATGTGTCATAAGATTCCTCAACCCACTTAAAGCCAAGAATCTATGACGAATAAGAAAAATAGGGACATGCGTAAGAGGTAATAAAATTTGATTATGACAAGTCTCAGCCAAGTGTCAAAGGAGGATCCATGAGGTGTCACATCCAAGTGTCATGATGATGCAATATTTTATGGAATATTTGAATTAAAAATCCTCTTATTCCACAAAATAAGAATTAGTAGAAAATGGATTTAATGATGAAAAATGGAACTTAGAAAATTAAGAATTTCCATGGTTTGCAGATAATGAATCAATTAATTAATAAAATTACTTAATTGAGGATGATAATTGGGAAGAATAATTAGAAGGAATAATAGAATAAAATTATGGGTTATTTAATCCTATAGAGAAAATTAGCAGATGATTGGCCAAATTGATTAAATGAATGCGACAATATCCTTTGATGAAAATGTGACAATTATGGATATCAAATAAGATGATGAAAAGGTAGACTAAAACCATGGTCAAATTAATTTATAGATCAAAATTGATAACATGCCAAGGACACATGACATGAATGAATTGATATGTAACATTTAACCGGCATTGTAAATGCTACAGGATTGAAATTGATTGATAAGGTTCAATCATAATAACACTGACAAACATTGTCAATATTATTAAAATGGTTGATAATGCCATGATCTAACATTGAAAGGCTCAAAAATGTCAAATATTGAATGACATGAATGATATTTTAACCTAGCACTAAGAGCCATGATAGTATTTAGGTCAGACTGATAAGATTGATAAGTTGATAGGTTTCCAAGGCACTGAAAGTCACAAAAATGCCTAGGAGCAGATAAATGATGATTGATTTGAGATGTTTGATATGTTTTGGGTTGATTAGGACTGATTTCGAGTGATTCTGAGTTGATTTGGGGTGATTTTGGGTTGATTGGATATGATTCCGAGTTGATTTGATATGATTTCGAGTTGATTTGATATGATTCTGAGTTGATATGAAATTGATATGAAAGGGGATACAAATGAAAAAATATGGTCAATCTGGCCAAAAGATTGAAGTTAGTAGAATAAGAAAATGGGACAAATTAGCATGAAGAAGTGATAAAGTCATAGATGTGAACCATTTTTGAGCATCTACACAAGGATGAAGTGAAATATAAGTTGATGACATTGAAGGATAAATAAGAAAAGGTGTGTAGTGCTACTAGAATATGTTTTTTTGATGGAAAAGAGTTTCTCAAAGGTATGAAGTGCGAGCATATGTATTTTTCTATAATTCTAAAAGACAGTAGAGAAGTAGAGGAGGTACCTATAGAAGTTGTAGATATGTTGGGAGAGTTTTCTAATATTGTATTAGATAATGTACTTGATGGATTGCCCCCAATAAGGAAGACTAGTCACAAGATGAATTTGGTTCTAGGAGCTAGTTTTCCAAACAAGGCAATGCATAGAATGACACTAGTAGAAAGTGAAGAGTTGAATAGACAAGTTCATGAATTGTCATAGAAGGGGTTGATTTGAGAGAGTCTAAGTCCATGTGATGTACCAACCATATTAGCACCAATGAAAAATGGAGAATGGAGGACGTGCATAGATTCTTATGCTATCAACAAGATTACAATCAAGTATATATTTCCATTGCCAAGGATGAATGATATTATGGACTGTTTGAGTGGATCTGAATATTTTAAAAAGATAGATTTGAAGAGTGGGTACCATCAGATTTGTATTAGAGAAGGTGATGAGTGAAAGATTTCTTTCAAGATGAAGGAAGGACTCTATGAGTGGTTAGTCATGCCTTTTGGGCTAACCAATGCATTGAGCACTTTCATGTGGTTCATAAATGAGGTACTAAAGGAGTTTATGGGTAAGTTTTTCATTGTTTACCTAGATGATATTTTTATCTTTAGTAAGATATTGTAGGAGAATTTGATTCATATTAGCAAGGTGTTTGATAAGTTGAGGGAAGAAAAGTTGCTGATAAACTTGAAGAAGTGCAATTTTGTAAAGGAGTTGTCATACCTAGGATTTGTAGTCTTAGTAGAGGTCTAAAAATGGACCTAGAGAAAGTGAAGGCTATCCTTGAATGACCTAGTCCAAAGAGTGTGACAAAGGTAAGATCTTTTCATGGACTGGTAAGTTTTTACAAAAAGTTCATAAGATGTTTTAGCAGTATTTGTGGACCCTTGACTAAAAAAATGAGAGGGGATAGGAAATAATTTAAGTGGAATGTAGGAGCAGATAAGAGTTTTAATCTATTTAAATAGAAAGTTATTGAGAAACCTATTTTAGCACTTCCTAATTTTAACAAGGTTTTTCAAGAATACTGTGATGCTAGTGGTACTACAATAGGATTTTTTTTGAGCCAATAAGGTAGACCTATTTCTTATTTTAGTGAGAAGTTGAATGATGCAAAAAGAAAATATTCTGTTTATGACTAGGAATTTTACACTATAGTTCAAGCATTGAAGAAGTGGAGACACTATATTCTTTCTAAGGAGTTTGTTTTGTCCACTGATCATCAAGCTTTGTAATGTTTGAATAGTCAAGGAAAATTAAACCACATGCATTTAAAGTGGGTTGAGTTTTTGAAGATTTATACATTTTTTTTGAAACACAAGAGTGGGAAGTTTAACAAAGTTGTAGATGCTCTTAGTAGAATAAAAATTTTGTTAATAGAAATGTAGATAGAGGTGGTTAGACTCAAGGAACTTAGTACTTTGTATCCATATGATCCTGATTTTGGTGAAGCATGGAAGGCTTGTACAAAAGGTCTATTACACTTGATAGGAAAAAGTGTTTGGATTTCATGATCCACGATAGTATGTTGTTCAAAGGAAGCCAACTATTCATTCCCAAAAGTTAAATGAGAGAGAATCTCATCAAAGAGAAGCATAGTGGAGGATTGGATGGACATTTTGGCAGAGATAAGACCATTTCTTTGGTTTGAAAGAATTAATATTGGCCACAGTTACAACAAGATTTGAAGAAGTTTGTATAGAGTTGTAGAGTATGTCAGATGGTGAAAGGAGTGAAGTAGAATATAGGGTTGTATCAAGCATTACCTATACTAGAGAAGCAATGGGAGAAGGCTAACATGGATTTTGTTTTTTGATTACCCAAGACTCAGTGTGGGCATGATTCTATTTTTGTGGTGTGTTGGAGTTTTGAAAACTACCAAGAAACAAAATACTTGATACTAGAGTTCTAAAAATAAAACTTGGTTTAAGTGTTAGTAACCTCCTATATTCAACTAAGAATACTTTAGATTTGGATCCAATTTCAATAGAGTCATGGGGATTCTCTACTCTTTAGGTTATGCAAAACTAAGGTGGGTGCACCTGAGGGATATATGGATATATAACTAGTTTATGGTTCTTGACTTCAACATATGTTTATTAACATCATCTTTCCATTTCACTTGTATCCCTTACAATAGAAAAATGGTCACAATTCTTCTATATTTTACAAATATTCGTTGACATCAGCAGCTAAAAATGACACACAAGAGTTTATTGCAAAAAAGTGCTGACTAATAGTTTAACTCTTCCTGTAATAAAATAAAGATTGATTTGATTTATATTTGTGCTCTATGTAACCCCATGAACTCAGTAGGTTGCATCCTAATTGGTGATCAATGCCTTGTCCACTAGTATAGAGAAAATAACACCAGTAAAACTTGATCTATTCAATTGCCTTAAAATTAAAACTATCACTAGTTAACTCTAAATTGTCTTCTTATGAATATCCTCCCATACACCTAGAAAAGCTATCAGTTCAAAGAGAGAATTTATTTAATTCCCTGAATCAAAAGAAATCAATGAATAAACATGCAACCCATCCAAGCTGCATTAAAATGAAATAAGCTTATTCATTCATTCTCAAATCTTCATAAATATGAAACAAGAGACTAAATTTAGAGACACAAATGTTTTTGGAACCTTCCTTTGTATTTATTTTCCTTGAAAATAATACATTACTAACATCAAGTTTTAAAAAACTCTAGATTATCCATGTTCTAATTATTCTCAGTATGCAAAGATGAATACATCACAAAATTCACATAGAAACTATTGGACCAACTACAAAAATATCCTAAGAATCAAATTATATAGAATTCAGATCCTTTCTCTAGCCTTGGGATCTCATTTATAAAGCATGAGATGCAACAAGCTTTAGGCTTAGAGAAAAATGATGGCTATGCTTAAGACAAAATGATTTTACAAACAAAAGGTCTCTATCAAAATAATAGAAAATTTTGTGCTCCCTTGCTTAAATGCAACATAATGTCTCTATCATGTGATGATTGGTCTAGATGCATCTATTGTTCCTCTACTATAGGATCACTTGATTTTCATGTGGTGAGTCACGTTGTAATATCTAAAAACTGATTATGACTCATGGCTCTCCCTCTAGATCATCAAATCAAGCTACCAAATCAATAGGTACAATTGGCTACTCTCTTGTTGAATCATCAGTTTGAACCTCCACATCTATTGCTATAGTTAATTGCTCCTTTTTTTTCTTTTCTATTTGAGCCAGTGCATCAATTATCTTTATTTCATTAGGTCCCACACCATCTTCATTAGTTTCCTCAGATATTAACTAATTGTGTTGAGAAAGATCTACCATCCACTTGTTAAAAAGTGAATCATTTGGCCAATTCAAATTCAAAATTTCTTGTTGTTTCTTCAGGACTTATTCTCCTAATTTATCAATTTCATCAAAATCCTTTTTGAAATAATTAAAGAATATCTAAACCTGCACTAATTCCTTAGTTTTTTTGGCAAAACATATGTGGTTTTTTTAATTTATGACTTTATTGAGTCTAATGCACAACAACTCATCCAACTCCTTGGCCCATTCTTCTTTATCTTCCAATTTATCTATGTCCTTAAGTGTGTGAGGAAAGAGCCAAAAAATTTCACCAAGATATTTAAAAATAATAATTTATAATTCTCTTTTGGAGCACAATCCTCTTATTATCAAAATTAGAGAGACCATTAGTCATATCAAATGTTTTCTCTACTTGCTCACAAGAAAAACTAATGACTGAACAACATAAAATTGTGACATAACTATCTCTACTATTCCATTTTTTTACAATTGGCTTCAAGATGGCCTCATTATTTTTTAGCTCATTACATATATTTATTAATTTTGATAGTTGTGCATAAAATACATGCCAGCTAACCCTGTCTACTAGATATACAATTGTCTTTCTTATTTTATCCTCATACTGAACATCCAATTCCACATGCATGGCCCATAAATTATTCTTTTCTTCCTCAAATTCTTCAGTTGTATATGATTGGGGTCCCTGATATTTCTATAAGAGGATTTGTATTAAAAGATGCAATTGGAGGATGAGGAGTATAAGTAATCCTTGGCTAACTAGATCCCTCTCCTACCATTCTTTTCCCCAATTATTTCTCCATTTGAGAAATTGTTCTTTTTGTCTGGTGCATTCTATTCCCTCTTTCTTCATAGGCCTCTATGACCTTTTCAAATATAGCATTTAATTATAGGAACTTATTTTTGTGTTTGGATGCAACCACAACTCCAAATTTTACCATGTCTTTGGTCATTTAAGAAACCTTCTCACTATCTACCTCATCCACTATATAAGCCAGGAGATTACCTATATGTTCACAATCTAAAACCTCTTGAATCTTGGATTTGTCTCTTTCTAGGTGGACCACATCACCAAGGCCTAATGGTCATCATTGGACTTTAACCCCTTATGGGCTTGTAAGATTTCTTCCTTAGTCTTAAATTGGGTGTGTATATGAGCAATCTTAGTATGCTAATAGAAACTAAATTTAAATAAAGCTTCTACAAACTAAACACAATTCATAAACTTCAAGATAGACTAAGATGAGCTCTCAATTGAGAATATGATCCATTAATGGGCTCTCTCAATGAGAAGCTCTCTTGTTGAGTGGCTTTGTCTAAATAGATAAGATGTATGCTCAAGCTTATGCTTCAAAAAGGGCTTCAAATGGAGTTGGAATTTGGGTATGAGTGTATGGTTTTGATGTAAAATGGCTTCTTAAAATGGTAGTATGACTTTACTTCATGGATTGTGTTCTTTTGCAAAGGAGAAGGATCCAATTTATAAGCAAGAGGCTTGAGGGATTGAGGGCTAAGATGCAAGGATGGGGAAAAGCTCATGGAGGGCTCAAATTGCATGAGAGGAGAGCACATGGATTGTGCTTCCTTACAACCAATCAGGGAGTGACACATGTCACAGGGTGAGAGGATGGAGGAAAGGGGAAGGATGAGTCAAAAAAGGAGGCTCAAGGGATAAAATCTTCATAAATACCCTCATAATGGCTTGTAAGAGCAATGAAAGGGCTTGGAAGAGTCATTTATGGCCTAATGGGCTTCATAGAGTTTTATGGTTGGGATATTTTGAGGGAGATGAGAGCAATTTCAACTTGGGCTTGATTAGGAAGGTTTTAGGCTTTCTTAGGATTGTGCAAATGATTAGAGGATGAATTAGGATGGTTTAGGATTAGCTTAGGGATAGGCAAGTGGATGGCATTTAATGAGGGTGGGTGAAGGAGGAGATATTTGTTAACTTTGGCTTGGGTTAGTAAGTCTTAACCCATGTTTAGGGAATGTGACAAGGTTAGGAGGGGATTAGGATTAGGTTTAAAGACATCTTCTAGAAGAGTCTAGACTTTGGATGAGGATAAAGACTTTCTAGAATAGTCTAGAACTTCCTAGGATGAGGATGAAAACTTTCTAGAAGAGTCTAGAACTTCTTAGGATGAGGATAGATTAGATTTTTAGAAAATAAATAAAGTTTTATTTATTTCAAGGGTTTGGGTTGAGGAGATATTTATTAAAACTTTTTAAATAAATATGAGGATTAATATTTAATCTTAATTAAATATTTTGAGTTGGGATTAGGGATAGGAAATGATGGGATTAGCCTTTAATCAAAATTAAAGAAGGATTAGAAGATTTTGGAAGAGGTTAGTGGTCTTAAGGAAATTGGCCAAGTTTTGGGCAAAAAATTATTTATTTATTTATTTTGGGTTTTTTGGTCAATTTATTAATTAAATAATTAATAAATAAGGAAATAATGTTTAAATAAGATTTAAACATTTTTGGGAGGGATTCCTTAATTAAATATTTTTAATTAAAATAAAGGGATTTAATGGCATAAAAATAAAGAAATTAATTAAATAAATAATTAGTTAATAAATGATGATGTCATCAAGAATTTTTTTAGAAAAAAAAAATATTTTATTTTCTAAAAGATTTAGGTGTCTACATTTTGCCCCTCTTTGATGTGATGCCGCAAGTGGCATGGCATCAAAGATAAGAAAATAAGATGCCCAAGGCTAGAGCAGAAGAGGAGAGAATGGACTGCGAGATGCCCCCCTCAAGAAGGTGGCGGGGAGAGAAAACGAGGCTTGACGGCTTCTTGAAAAGTACAAGAATCCAAGATGAGCAAGGAGAATCAGAGGCACAAGAGGAAGCAAGCTTAAGATCTCAGGGATTGCAGAGGATGAAGGAGCAAAGTGCTATAAAAAGGAGTCCAAGATAGGGAGATGGATGATGGGATGATAAAGCTGATGCAATAGGATTTCAAAGAGTTAGATTGGCAGAAGATGGGTATTGGAGATCCCTACGACTAGGATTGTGGAGCTCAGAAGATGAGGCTTGGTGGATTGATTAGATTGATGGATCCCTAAGAATAAGATTGTGGATTACTAAAGCTAAAAGTGCAGATTGATTCAAAGAGATACTGATGCATAAGCTAGGGTAGGAGAGACAGATTATGGATATGGATGGGGGATAATGGAGATGAAGGGAAACCATTGAAGCTTTTTTTGAGCAGGGGGATACTTCAAAGAGAAGTACCACCATGTAGTTGAGCACTAGTTTTGCTATAAGACTGTTGGTTAATTGTCAAGGTTACCAAGAACATCAAGGCCTTTTCACCAACTATCCAGAGGATTGACAGACTGACTCAAAACAAACACGCAAGGATTTCCCCAACATCACACATGAATCCTAGAGGAAGCACCATGGAACCAACATTGGTAACCCACAAGTAGAAAAGAAAAACAAACAAAAGACCTAATCAAGACCTTATGCTCAGATTGCCCCATTCGTAGTATACCATGATATGGAAGATCATGGCAACCTTGACGAGGGAACAAAAAGATTGTTTAGAAAAGATACTTCAAGACCCAAAAGGGAAGATTCCAATTCAAAAGAAAGAAAAAATCCAAAAGAGAACCATTTTCCAACGAGATGGGTGGGACAAGATACTAAAGGACCAAGATTAGACATGAGGAAAGCTATATCTTACAAGGATCTATCGAAGAGCACCTAAGTTGATGGATCTAGATGAGTGATGCATCTGGCAAGCTGAACTAAGAAGGATAACACTTTGGTGACAGGAGATCTAGCTGAAGGATGCATTGGAATATCTAACCAAGGGTTGTGTGATGTGTGCAAGATGCTAATCAAGGAGGAACTAACATAAAAGCTAGATAAATACAATGGTACTAAGCTAAAGAGGATGTACAAGCTGATAGACCAAGATATGTTACAAATGTACAAGGTTGTTCATGTTTTTTTTTTGTGAGATGGAAATGTTTGTGAAGGGTGGGATGTCTGTAATAGTTGATAGGCAGATAGGTAGATGGTTTGCAAAAAGCTTAAGGAAAATGGGATTCTTTGTGTGTATGTGATAGGATACAAGCTAGGATACAAGATTTGGCATATGATACAAGCTGGAATATGGTACAAGCTTTGGACAAGATTTGGATATAAAAGCTATGGTACAAGGGATGATACAAGATTTATAAGCTAGGGTACAAGATTTACAAGCTGAGGTACAAGATTTACAAGCTGTACAAGAGGTATTTACAAGCTTCATTAGATTTTGTATATTTGGTCGGAACACCAAGGGAACAAGTAGGTGTGATGCAAGAGCATCCAGAGGTATAAGGGCAATCCTATGTCACCCAAAAAAATGTACTTAGACTTAGTTTCTATTTCATGGCTTTACATTTTTGGATACCCATTTGGGTCAAATAAAGGTTTCAACTCTCATAGTTCCACTATCAGTGCGTTTGAAAATCTTGAAAAAATAGGAGCATGGAATTTGGCCATCATTTTGGTGACCTAGAAGGTGTGAATTGACCAGATGAATGTAATTGTGATTTAGAGCATTCTAGAAAAAGAATCAGGTCAAAAGGCCCCACGGTTTGAAAGTTATTGCAAATTTTCAAGTTTTGGAGACCCCCTAAGAATGCTTCGAAGTCAGGTTAGGGGAATTAAATGATCTTGAAAAGGGCCAAAAAAGGGGGACAAGAAAAGCTTGTCCATAGGGATATAGAGCGCTTCGAGAGCTTTTCAAAAATGTAAACGGTTCATCAATCGGAGCTAAGGTTCAAAAGTTATGCCTCCCGGAAGTTCGGTTACCATTTCTAGATTCTTCTAGAATTACACTTACTTCTAACGCAGCTTTCAAAACCTTCTATTTGGTCAGTGGATGCCTACTAGCACTTTCTAGAATGTACTCCTAGTCCTTAACCCTATGGGGTCTATTTAAGGAGATTTCTGGCATTGTAAAAGGCAGTTCGGAGTGGAGCTTGAGAGGAGGTGCTAAAAGGAGAAATATTCTCCAGATTTATGCTATTGTAAGCCTTTAGGGCATGTTCTGAAGTTAATTTTCTCTGTACTATTTGTACTAGCTTATTTTCTCAGTTAATATAATTTCCCTTTTCTGTTGTGTCCATTCTGTTCTTGGGTTGTGTACCCATCAAGTGGTATCAGAGCGAGTTTTCCTGAGTGTGTAGACAGAGTGCCGACTGTGAGGCAGTTTGCACCAGGACTGTGTGGTTGTTGGTTCAAGTTAGAAGATGCCTCCACGAAGAGAGCGTGGCAGAAGGGCCAAAGCTATTGATCTTGAGGAGGTTAGAGCCCTCCAAAGGTAGGTACAAGCATTGCAAGAGGAGCTTCGTAGAGGAGTAAATGTTGCCACAAGTGACAATAGTGAGGATGACAATGAAGAGGAAGTAATGGGACCAGAAGAGAAAGTTGACGGGGAAGTTCTGAATCCTGTAGAGGAAAGGCTTTTTAGGGCCATTACTAAGTTTGGGAAAAGACCTACAATTGAAGTGGGTATATTTTCAGGAAATCTAAAACCAGATGAGTTGATCGATTGGATTAATGAACTGAAAGAATACTTTGAGTATGAGGATATAAGGGACCTAGATAGGGTTAAGTTTGCAAAGGCCAAACTAAAAGGCCATGCCAAAATTTGGTGGCAAGAGGTTCAACTGGAAAGACTTAGAAGAGGAAAGGAGAAGATCACAAGATGGGATCACATGGTGGACAAATTGAAGAAGTAGTTCATTCCTGTGGACTACGAGCTTGATTTGTTTAAGAAGATGCATGGGTTAAAGCAAGTAGGAAGATCAATCCAAGAATATATAGAGGAGTTTTACCGACTCTTGATTAGAGTGGGGCATGCAAAAGAAAATAAGGAGAAGGTTTCTCATTATATCAGTGGGTTGCGACCTAGCATCCAAGAGGAATTAAGTCTGGTAAGAATGACCAGCATTGAAGAAGCATACCAGTTTGCCCTATGAGTTGAAGAGAAGCTGATTAAAAGGTTTGAAGGAAGACAAAGAGGGCATGGTCAAGGAGGAAGGGGAAGTGGTAGATCATCTTGAGGCCACAATGAAACCCAAAAGAAAAATGAAGATGTGGGTACTAGCAGAAACTAGAGGAATGAGGGTTTCAACCGCTACCATGATCAAGACTTTGGAAATCAAAGAGGAAGAGGTAGAGGACGTGGACAAGGAAGAGGAGGCTTCTATGGTACCTGTTTCAATTGCAATTAAGAAGGTTATCATGCCTTTGAATGCCCTCAATGAAAAGGAAGGACAGATAGGAGAGCTGAGGGCCAAGCTAGGGTTGCTCATGTGGATGAGGATGCACAATCATCACATTCAGAGGATGCAGAAAGAGGAGAGACCTTGGTAAATGAAAGAGTCCTACTAAGTGGTGAGAATGAACCAGGACAACGGAGGAGTTTGTTCTGTACCAGATGCAAGTGTGAGGATAAATGTTGTGATGTGATCATTGATGGTGGTAGCACTGATAACTTGGTATCAGAAGAGATGGTCTCTAAGCTAAAGCTCAAGAGGGAGAAACATCCCCAGCCCTATCGAATTTCTTGGGTAAAAGATGATCATAAGGTCCTGGTAAGTGAACAATGTTTAGTAAAATTCAAAGTTGGGAGTTACCATGATGAAGTTCTCTGTGATGTTATATCGATGGATGTTTGCCATCTATTGTTGGGTAGACCATGGCAGTTTGATAGACATGCAATGCATGATGGACATGCAAACACATACTCTTTGACAAAGGATGGAGTTTGCCACAAATTGAAGCCCATGAAAAAGGAAGGTGAAAAGGTATGTAGCAGTGCTATGATTTCTCTTGTTGATGGAAGGAAGTTTTTAGATGACATAAAACATTAGCATATATGCTATGCTTTGATTCCTAGGAAAGATAAAGAAGGTAGTAGTGAAATACCATTTGAAGTTTCAGATTTACTAGGGGAATTTGGAGATATTATCTTTGATAATGTTCCAGATGGATTGCCACCAGTAAGGCAAATCAGTCATCAGATAGATCTTATTCCAGGAGCTAGTTTGCCTAACAAGGCTGCTCACAGGATGACTCCTACTGAAATAGAGGAGCTAAATAGATAGATTCAGGAGCTGTTGAGGAAGGGCTTGATTCGAGAGAGCCTGAGTCCATGTGCAGTACCTGAAATACTTGCACCAAAGAAGGATGGAGAGTGGAGGATGTGTACAGATTCTCAAGCTATAAATAGGATAACCATCAAGTACCGGTTTCCTTTACCAAGGATGGATGATCTTATGGACTGCTTGAGTGGAGCTCAGTACTTCACAAAGATAGATCTGAAGAGTGGCTATCATCAGATATGGATTCGAGAAGGAGATGAGTGGAAAATAGCCTTCAAGACCAAGGAGGGTCTTTATGAGTGGTTAGTCATGCCCTTTGGATTGATGAACACCCCAAGCACCTTCATGCGGCTCATGAATGAGGTACTTAAGAAGTTCTTGGAAAAATTTGTTATTGTCTATTTAGATGATATTTTAATTTTCAGCAAGACTTCAGAAGAAAATTTACTACATATTCGTAGTGTCCTTGAAAGGCTAAGGGAAGAGAAACTGTTAACTAATCTAAAGAAGTGTGTCTTTGCAAAAAGGGAGTTAGTTTATTTGGGATTTGTTATATCACCTGAAGGTCTCAAAATGGATCTAGAGAAGGTAAAAGCCATCTTGGAATGTCCTACTCCAAGGTCTGCTACTAAGGTAAGATCATTTCATGGTCTGGCTAGTTTTTACATGAAGTTTATTAAGAATTTTAGTGGCATGTGTGCGCCCCTAACTGATACAATAAGAGGGGATAGAAAAGAGTTCAAATGGACTGCAGCAGCTACAAGAAGTTTTGAATTGCTAAAGAAGAAGGTGATAGAACAACCTGTGTTGGCACTTCCAAATTTTAGAAAAGTGTTCCAGGTTGATTGTGATGCTAGTGGTAGCACTATTGGGGCTGTATTAAGCCAAGAAGGTAAGCCTATTGCATATTTTAGTGAAAAATTGAATGATGCAAAGAAGAAGTATTCTGTTTATGATCAAGAGTTCTATGCAATAGTTCAAGCCTTAAAGAAATGGAGGCATTATTTATATCCAAAGGAATTTTTTTTGTATACTGATCATCAGGCATTACAGTACCTAAATAGCCAAGGTAAATTGAATCAGAGGCATATGAAGTGGATAGAATTCTTGCAGAGTTATACATTTGTGTTGAAGCATAGAAGTGGAAAATCTAATAGGGTTGCAGATGCACTAAGTAGGAGACAATCACTGCTTACAGTAATGCAGGTTGAAGTAGTTGGGTTTGATGAACTCAAGAATTTGTACCTCGAGGATCTTAATTTTTTTGAAGCATGGAAAGCTTGTAAAGAGCCTGTTGCTGTAGATAGAACAAAGTGGTTAGATTATTTGATTTAGGATGGCATGTTGTTCAAAGGTAGTCAATTGTGCATTCCAAGGAGTTCCATAAGGGAAAATCTGATTAAGGAGAAACACAGTGGAGGGATGGCAAGACATTTTGGTCGAGATAAGACCATTTCCATTCTTAGAGAATATTATTTTTGGCCTCAAATTTCATAAGATGTGAAGAAGTTCATACAAAGTTGCCAGGTTTGTCAAGTTGCCAAGGGGTTTAGTCACAATACGGGTCTTTATCAACTGTTGCCTATTCCATCAAGGCCATGGGAGGACATAAGTATGGATTTTGCTCTTGGATTGCCAAGGACACAAAGGGGTAATGACTCAATATTCGTGGTGGTTGATAGGTTCTCCAAAATGGCACATTTTATTCCATGCCACAAAACTCATGATGCTGTCCATATTGCAGACTTGTTTTTCAAAGAGGTGGTAAGACTACATGGTCTTCCAAGGAGTATAGTTTCTGATAGAGATACTAAATTTGTGGGGTATTTTTGGAGGACATTATGGAAGAAGTTGAGAACAGACTTGAAATTCACTTCCATGCATCACCCACAAACTGACAGCCAAACAGAAGTGGTAAACAGAAGTCTGGGCAATTTGCTGAGATGTTTAGTTGGGGATAAGCCCAAGGGATGGGATTTGATTCTACCACAGGCAGAGTTTGCTTATAATAACTCTATAAATAGGAGTACTAGAAAATCACCATTCCAAATTGTATATGGGAATAGCCCAAGGATTGCACCAGAGCTGAGGAAGATAGAACAAGGGGAGAGGACAAGTGCTGAAGCTAAAGAATTTGTTGAACATATCAAGCGTCTACATGAGGAGGTTCAGGCACATATAACCAAGATGAATCAAGGGTATAAAGCTAGGGCTGATCAAAGGAGAAGACATAAGGAATTCCAAGTAGGAGATTTAGTCATGGTACACTTATGAAAAGAAAGATTTCCAGCCGGTACTTACAACAAGCTAAAAATGAAGAAATTTGGCCCCTACAAAATTTTGAAGAAACATGACTCAGGAAATGCATATGAAGTGGAGCTGCTAGATGGTATTCAGATTTCTTCCATTTTCAACATTGCAGATTTAACAAAGTATCATGATGATGGTGCAGATGAGGAGCTGGTGTTAGAGCCATGTCCAATTCCTGCTTCTAAGAAGGAGGAGATAGAAGAAATTCTAGATCATCATGTGGGTAGGAGTACCAGAAATAGGCAGTATGAAGAGTATTTGGTCAAATGGAAAGGAAGACCAATCGAGGACTCAACTTGGATTTTAGCAACTGAGGTTTCCCATTTGGGATTTCCTCTACCATCCATAAAGTGACAGGGTCACTTTTCAATCTACCCTAGGTGTCTGATGCAGGAGCATCCAAAGGTATAAGGGCAATCCTATGTCACCCAAAAAAATGTACTTAGACTTAGTTTCTATTTCATGTCTTTACATTTTTGGATACCCATTTGGGTCAAATAAAGGTTCCAACTCTCGCAGTTCCACTATCAGTGCGTTTGAAAATCCCAAAAAAATAGGAGCATACAATTTGGCCATCATTTTGGTGACCTAGAAGGTGTGAATTGACTAGATGAATCAGGTCAAAATGCCCCATGGTTTGAAAGTTATTGCAATTTTTTGGGTTTTGGAGACCCCCTAAGAATGCTTCAAAGTTAGGTTAGGGGCATTAAATGACCTCAAAAAAGGCCAAAAAATGGGGGATGAGCGAAGCTGGTCCATAAGGCTATAGAGCACTTTGAGAGCTTTTTGAAAATGTAAACGGTTCGTCAATCGAAGCTATGGTTCAAAAGTTATGCCTCTCGGAAGTTCGATTACCATTTCTAGATTCTTCTAGAATTGCACCGACTTCTAACGCAGCTTTCAGAACCTTCTATTTGGTCGGTGGATGCCTACTAGCACTTTCTAGAATGTACTCCTAGTCCTTAACCCTCTGGGGTCTATTTAAGGAGATTTCTGGCATTGTAAAAGGCAGTTCGGAGTGGAGCTTGAGAGGAGGTGCTAAAAGGAGAAATATTCTCCAGATTTATGCTATTGTAAGCCCTTTGGGCATGTTTTGAAGTTTATTTTCTCTATACTATTTGTACTAGCTTATTTTCTTAGTTAATATAATTTTCCTTTTCTGTTGTGTCCATTCTGTTCTTGGGTTGTGTACCCATCAAGGTGTTTTATTGGATTATGAATGGATGGATGAGGGATAGGACAGTGATAGATAATGGATTAGTCTTAGTACACAAGGTGCTTGAATTACTAGGTTTTCACCAAGGTACCTATCCAAGCCGCTTGAATTGCCAATTTTTCACCATTGGACGCTTATTTCTCTTTACTATTTTTTTGTATTTTTCAAAAGCTAGGTATACCAAGGATCTTCAAGCATAGAACTTCTTGAGATGAATGATGTTAGTAGGATCATTCAAGAGTTCTCCTTCCAATGTAGATAGCTGATAGGCTCTGGAGCCAAAGGAGGTAGTGACAACATAAGGACCAAGCCAAGTAGGTTCAAACTTGCCTTTCTTTTCTCGATCAGCTTGGACTTTCATATTTTCTTTGAGGACCATGTCGCCTGGCTAAAAGTGTCATGGAAGCACCTTCTTGTTGAAATTGCTTTTGAGATGAGTTTGATAGACTGTGAGATGATCATAGGCTTGTTTTCACTTCTCGTCTAAGAGATCTAGCTAGGTGAGCTGAGCTACTCTGTATTCTTCATCTGATGTTTGCCCTTGAAAAGATATGTGCAAGGAGGGAAGTTCAACCTCTATGGGTAGTACTGCTTTAGTACCATAGACTAAGGAGTATGGAGTTGTGCCTGTGGATGTATGGAAGCAATTTTGATAAGCCCATAGGGCAGGATTAATCTGTAGGTGCCAATTGCAGCCAGAATCATTGACAACTTTATTTAGGATTTTGAGGAGGGTTTTATTAGTTGCCTCTGCCTGGCTGTTACCTTGTGGGAAATATGTTCTAGAAAAGTAGTGATGGATGCAGAGGGAAGTACACAATTCTTCCATGTTGAGATTTTCAAAGTTACCTCCGTGGTCGGTGAAGATGGTGGATGGGATGCTGAAGTGGCAAACAATGTGGTACAAGATGAGCTTGGAGACTTGAACTCCTATAGCTGAGACTAGGGGGGCTGCTTCCACCCACTTAGTGAAATAGTCTATAGCTTTTATTATCTATTTATGTCCATTAGATGAGAGAGGTGTGATGGTTCCAACTAGATCAAGGCCCCAACAAGTGAAAGGCCAATGTGGTGCAATAGGTTGTAGATCCTATGCTAGAGCGTGCACAAGATTTGCATGTTGTTGACATGAGAGACACTTTTTGACAAATTCATAGGAGTCTTCTTCGATGGTAGGCCAATAGTAGCCTACTCTAAGGATTTGTCATGCTAAGACAATACCACTCATGTGGGCATCACAAAGTCTGGAGTGTACTTCTTTTAACGTCATCGTGGCCTCATTTTCATCTAAACATCGAGAGAGAGTATCGTGATAACCTCGATGATATAGGGTATTGGCTATGATAACATAGCGGGATGATTTTCAGATGAGGTTTTGATGTTGGGTACGTGTGAGGTGAGGGGAGATGATACCATCTTTACGGTAAGCATGAATCTCATGGTACCAAGGGGATTGGGGACAAACCAAGATACAAACACAGTTTGAGTCATCATTCGCATAGGCATGTGTGAGGAGCTACTCGACTAAAAACTCATATTGCGTAACCACTTGGGGAATTTAAAAGAGCGAGCTGATAGTAGCCATAGCATCTGCTGCTTTATTCTGCATTCGAGGCACTTGTGTAAATTGAAGCTTTGTAAAATGTTGGGTTAGCTAATCAACTAGCTCTTTGTAGGGTAATAGCTTTTCATCTTTGGTTTGATATTCATTTAGGGCTTGCTTGATGATGAGTTGAGAATTGCCAAAGATTTGTAACTCAATGATGTTCCATTCTATAGCGATCTTTAATCCTACTATGAGAGCCTCATATTTAGCTATATTGTTGGTGCTAGGGAATTGTAGCTTGAAGGCTTTCAGAATGTAATCTCCCTGAGGTGTGACCAACAATATTCCTGTCCCTGATCTATGAGATGTATATGAGCCATCAAAATAAAGTTTCCATGGGGGTTGTTCTTCAATTAGAAAAATATGGTCATCTGGAAATTCTGTGATCAAAGGATATGTATCTACTAGAGGCACATCAGCTAGGTGATCTGCTATAGCTTGCCCTTTGATTGCCTTTCTGTCCACATACTGGATGTCAAATTTTCTAAGGAGCATAACCCATTTGGCCAAACGGCCTATAAGTGCTATTCTGGAGAGCATATACTTGAGAGGGTCGATCTTGGAGACTAGTTAGATGGTATGACTTAGCATGTACTGGCGAAGCTTTTGAGTTTAGAAAACAACTGCCAAACAAGCTTTTTGCATAGGAGTATAATTCAATTCATAACCAACTAGGGTTATACTAATGTAGTAGATGGCTCTTTCTCTGCCATAGTCATCGAGCTAGCTAGAAGTGCCCCTAGAGCAGTAGGCATTGCTAATATGTACAAGATCAAGGGATGACTAGGAACTGGTGGAACCAAGATAGGGGGATTGATGAGATACTGCTTGAGATGATCGAAGTTGCGTTGACATAGAGGATCCCACTTGAATTTTTCATCCTTCTTTAGTAAGTGTGCAAATGGCGTACACTTATTTGCAAGCTAGGAGATGAAGCGCTGAACGGATTGAAGCTTTCACTGAAGAGTGCAAAGTTGTTGCAGTGTTTGGGGAGGAGGCATGTCTAAGATAACTTTGACCTTCTTGGGGTCAATCTCTATACCTCATTTAGAAACTATAAAGCCTAGAAGCTTGCCAGATGTGACCCCAAAGACACATTTTTTGGGATTCAACATAAGATGATATTTGGCTAACCTATCAAAGACTTTCTCCAGGTCAGCAAGATGATCCAGGAAGGTATGAGATTTACCCAAGATATCATCCACATAATCCTCCAAAATTCTATGGATAAGATCATGAAAAATAGCTGTCATAACTCTTTGATAGGTAGCCCCAACATTCTTTAGGCCAAAAGGCATCATGTTGTAGCAAAAGGTTCCCCAAGGGTAGTGAATGCTATCTTATGCTGATCCTCTTCTGTAATCTTGATTTGATTATACCCAAAAAATCCATCCATGAGGGACATAATTTCATGTCCATCTATAAGATCTATAATCATATCTATGTTGGGCAAGGAAAAATCATCTTTTGGACAAGCTTTGTTAAGATCTCTAAAATCAATGCAGATTCTAATGTCACTGAAAGGCTTAGTAACGGGGACCATTTTGGAGATCGACTTTGAGTAGTTAATAGGTTGGATAATGTTAGTAGCTAACATTCTTTCTAATTCAGCTTTGACCAGTAATGCCACCTTGGGGTGCATTTTTCTAAGCTTTTGTCTGATGGGCTTGATCTTTGGATCGACTGCAAGATGATGAACTACAAGCTTTGGATCTAGTCTTGGCATGTCCTGATATGACCATGCAAATTGGCCAATGTTCTCTCTTAAGACCTCAGAGATGAGGTTAGGTTGGTCTTGTGATAGGGATGTAGCAATGTGAACAAGTCTAGGGATCTCTGAAGAACTGATGTTGACTTCTCTAGTATCCTCAATTAGAATAGAAGACACATCTAGTTGATTATCTTGAGGAGGCAATGCAAAATCCTCATGTTCTTCTTGTGACTCTAGATTTTCTTGCTGAGGGGTTCTCTTCGCTGCCTTAGCTAGTCCTGGATTCACCTTAGTTCTAGTTTTGGGTATATCAGAACTAGGTTGGGGATTTTCTCCAAAATACCCCTTAAGATCTAGCTTATAAATATAGGTAGAATCTAGCTTTTTTTGCTTGTGAGGAGTTTTGACTCCCATGAATCTTAGAAGTGCTTCCTCTGATGTGAACTCATCAATGTGTATGATGCTTGGTTGGTCTCAATCTATGAGTTGTGGATGGGCGAGTGGTAGGTCAATGAAATGGATGGATAGTTCTTGGAGAACAGAGTCTCCGAGGAAGATTTGGTCTGGGATATCATCATAGGCTCTCTTTTCAACTTCCTCAGGAATGTCTTTGATTTTGACAAGGTCATGATGAATGTTTGAAAAAGTGTGACCATTCTCATTGGTGCTCCCAGTTGCGGGTATGCCAAAGCCAAGACCTGACTTCGATTCCCACTTGTGTGTGTCGATGGGGCATTGCATGCCTCTTTCTTCTAGTCCTAGACCACCACCTTGATAGTTCCATTTGTCAGTAATGAGGTTATGTTCTTAGGGATACTTCTAGCTGAAGTGATCAAGGCATGCTTGATTTCTTGGAGGTGCATCCTTATGTAACCAATTGTTGATATCTGGAGTGAGCTCCTCATGAAGAGGGATTTTCAAGGATACAAAGGTTGTTGGGCCAAACCATTTGTATCAAGGAGGTGGAATCTCCTTAGCTTTGTGAAATTTTATTCATCCATGGGCATGGGGATCAAGTGGGAGTGCGCCGACAACAAATGCATCTAACAGAGTATACTCTCCATAGCCTTTGTTATTGATCTTCACAATAGATAGGGTGGAGGCGAGGATGGTTTTTGGGTCATTACAAGTGTGGGATGAGCTGGCAATGGCTATGTCAATATCAATTCCAAGGTAATGGTTTGCATATGAAGCTTCAACCACATTATAGTAAGCAAAGGGTTCTGGATCGGCATGGATGGTTACCTCAGTGCCCTAATGCAAAAATTTGACACACTAATGGTAAGTGGATGGAATGGCTTTCATGGCATGAATCCATGGGCGACCGAGGAGGATGTTAAATGGTAGGCTTAGATCAATAACATGGTAGAGTGTTTCTTGGATGACTGGCCCAACCTTGATTAGCAACAAAATAGTTCCTTCTGTGCTTCTTTCCAAGTTGTCATAAGCTTTGATGGTGACAACCTCACTGAAGATATTTACCTCAGTATACCCAGCTTTTTTTATGAATTTTAGGGTGCAAATATTCAAGGCTAATCCATTATCTATCATTACTCTTTTTATGACAAAATTGGATACCATAATGGCTATGCAGAGTGGAAGGGTGAGATCTGGCTCGACCACGGGTATGTGGATGGGTTTGAATGATAGGGCACATGAGGAGGATAGGTGTCCAATGAGATTATGAAAATTAGTAGTGTTGACATCTGAAGGGACACGAGATTGTATGAGAGAATTGTCAAGGATGTTTTTGTACACAGGAACAGTGCAAAGAAGGTCTAAAATGGAGATTTGGGTTGGCATGTTCCCAAGGTGTTCCAAGATATTGTACTAGCTTTTTGATGGAGCTGATGGTGCTGGTGAAACTGGTGGGCCTATGATGTTAAATTGCGCTCTTCAAGTGGTGACTGCACACTCATTATTTGGTCCTTGGATATTGATAACATTGACAGAAGGTTCTTTCTTGAATATACAACCTATGAGGCTACCATAATCTATATAGGATAAAGTGTGGTCATTGTTCTTCCCATGCTGTTGGTTTGGCTAGCGGTTGTTGGTGGTGTTGTTGTTGGTTTGGATAGGTGCTTTTCTAGGATTTTGGTTGTTGTGAGGGGGAAAAGCATTTTGATAGATCTATAAGCCTACATTGGGAGAGGTTTGGGCACCAATGGTGATTTCTTTTCGATCAATGAGGTCCTACACGTAATCTTTCAGTTTCATGCATCTGAGGGTGGTGTGACCTTTTACCCTATGAAATTTGCAGTTACTCATTATCTTTGTACCATGCAACTTTGGATTGGCTTGGGTTAATTTTTTGGGTAGGAGGAAATTTGATGAGGTTTTCCTTAGTCAATTTCTCAAAAATGACATCCAATGGCTCACCAAGGGGTGTATAATTTCTAGGTGTAGGTTAGAACTTGGGCTTTGGTCCTGCAGCTACATTGATGGCATTAGTTTGATTGCTAGACCCTTGAAAGTTGGGTTTTGGATTGTGGCCTTGATAGCTTTGGTGATTCTAGTGTTGGTAGTTGATAGTTTGTTGATTTTTTGGTTGATAAGGTGGGTTGGACTGATTTTGGGAAGGACCAACAATATTCACATGTCTAGTGTTAGTGACACCATCTATTGCAATATGCTTGTTTTTGTTCCAATAACTAGACTTGTCATTGGAATGTGATTGATTTTGATTAGCTTCCTTGTAAATCTTGACCACACCATCTTTAATGAGTCCTTGCTCAAGGATCATTCCTTTTTCTTTGATATCTTTGTAGGTCTGCAAATAGTTCATGGTCATGTGGTGAGCCAATCTGGGATGGGCATTATCAATAAACATTTTCACCAAATGCCATTCTGGCAAGGTGCAAGATATGTAGGCGGTAAGGGTTTTCCATCTTTGCAGATATTCGAGAAGGCTTTCTCCACCTTTTTGCTTAGAGTGGACAAGATCAACTACTGAGAGATCTGTTTCAACAAGATGGGCATATTGGGCTACAAATGCCTCAGACAATTCAACAAAGTTTTTAATTGTGCCATATGGGATTCTATAAAACCTTTCAAGAGCTGGTCCAACCAAGCTTTTGGGAAAGAGATGCAAGAGGAAGACATCATCGTATGCCACTTCTTGGTAGTGCATGTAAAATTCTTTGATATGTGTGACAAGGTCTCCTTTTCCTCTGAATTTGTCAAACTTGGGTATCTCAAAGTGTTTGGGAAATGGTGTCATGGTAATGGCTCTATCAAATGGGTAAGGACACACATTTTCAAACTTAAAGGTTTTTGGATCATTTCCCTCATGGATGTTCTTCAAAGCTGTCTTCATGGCTTCCCATTCTAAATTAATGGGTGATGGCTGGGGTGCACCCAATGTAAGAGTGCCCTCAGGTAGGTATGTGCTAGATGGGGCAATGGAACATATATGTCTTTGAGGTATGGGCTGGTAGGGATTGTACATGGCTTGGGCAACTGAATGGTGGATGATGGGTTGCTGAGGTGGAGGAGGCACATATTGTAGCATGTGTTGCGAGGCTTGTTGCTAATATGGGATTTGGGATAGGGATCGAGGGACGTAGGCTGGCTATGGGATAAATTGATTGCTTTGTGGAGGTAAGGTATAAGATGGTTGTGAAGCTTGGAGAAAGGATCAGGGAGCTTGTGGAACTTGACTTGGGATTTGAGGAGTTTGACCAATATATGTGGGTTGTGCCCCCATTTGGGAGGGTATCATGGCAAAGGAGGCCAAGTAATTGGTGGTTGGTGGTGGTGGATTTCCTCCTAGAAGTGGCATAGAAAAATAGTTAGTAATAGGAGGTAATGGATTAGTTGGTGGTGGAGGTGGTGGGAATTGAAAGCTTGGGAATGGAACTAATGAGGTTTGATAGCTTGGTGGCTAGATTTGAAAGCTTGGTAGAGTGGTGATTAGAGCTTGGGTCACTTGAGAGCTTAGCAGAACATTGGTAGTAGCTTGTGGGGTTTGATAGCTTTGTGGAGTGAGGGCAGTAGCTTGTGAATTTGTGGCTGATGGCACTAAGCTCCAAGGACCTAGTGTAAATGATGGAATTGTGCTCTAAGCTGAGGTAAACAAGCTGGGGGTGATGAAAGGTTGATTTCTTGGCCCCATGGGTGGCATCTTGGTTGTATATTGCTGAGGTTGGCCAAAGATGCTAGCACTGATTTGGGAGATGGGTGGATTTGGAAGGCTGGGTTGGAGAGCAGCAATAGCAATAGTGAAGGGAGTGAATGTTGAGGTGTTTTTGGCGAAGGGGGTTTGGGATGGAGTGTTATGGACCAATGGTGGAGTGGTGGTGGCTAGATTGGCTTGCGAAAGGGAGATTTCTACTTGAGTGGAGGCTGGTATGTTTGGGTCTATTGGATCATAAGGATTGGCTTGAGGCTCTTCTTTTGGCACATATTGAGGATAATCTGAATCATAAGAGCCTATTGGGAGTGGTAGTTTTCCAAACAATAGGTGAGATGGATCTAATAAGGGAGGAGGTCTTCCAAAGTCAAAGGCTCCTCTATTGTCCCTTCGAAAGTTAGCCATGATTATTTGTTTGTTCTTGTCTATAATGGCATTCATGAATACTGCATTTCTTGGTTGGTTCATGAAAGCTTCAATGTTAGTAGGTGATGGTATGGTGTTCTCTGGGCTGAAGGATGGTTGAGTGTTCAAGGGGAATGATGCTATTTGATCCAAATGATAGGGTTCCATTGTTTCTTTCTTCTTCTTGGCTAAGTGAGTGACAGGTGGCATGAAAATGTTCCTAGGGATGAGATGCAACAATATTGATGGATGCCAAGGGGGAAGGCTTTTCTATGCAAATGATTTTCTGGGTTGAGGCAAAGCTATATGAAAAACCTAAGGAGGATTGGGTTGGGGATTCTAACTTCAAAGATATGTCACCAAATCATGAAAGGTCTTCTTTCCTATGTGCAAGCTTGGTGGTGATTGTGTCAACTTAAGGATAGACTGATGATCCTTTAGTAAAAATATGAGATTGACCACTTGTGGATCCCAACCTTTAGCTCAAGGTGATGAGGGATAACAAGTGACAAAGCTAGATTACCCTAGACAAAGCTCTATCAAAGGGATAACCTTGGTGAGATTGGTGGATTTTCAAGATGGTAGGAATGGCAGACTTTGGCAAGGTGACAAAAATTTTGAAGTCTTGGATGTGAAGTTTAGGCTTTTGGGATGGTAGCTAGGTTTGAGGGGATTGGTTTGGTTCTAAGGCAAAGATCTAAATGAGATGGGTGAGCTAAAATTCTTAAGGGGATGACTAAGGGTGGCTGGCTTACCTACAAGGATGACTCTAAAGTGGAGCTTATGCAAGAAGATGTGGAGGAACAAGGGAGCCTAATCACATAAATCATGCCTAGTTGGTAAGGCATAAGCAAGGTTAACTCCTAGATGCTTTCTAAATTTGATAGTGAGATCTAACCAGGCATCTTGAAGGGCTTTGTCGGTAGCTTTGTCTTCTACTTTTTAGAGTTTGTCAATTTGAGGGCTTGGTGTTACTTCTTTTTTCTTAGCTGCAATTTCTTGGTATGCCTGAGATGGCTTGAGCTTTGCTTTCTGAAACTTCTATTTGGGTTTGGGTTGTTCTGACATAAATTCTTGAATCTGCTTAGCTTAGAGAGATTTTGGTTGTTTTGCTTCAATTTGTTCAACTTCTAGAACAGGCAGTGACTACACTAAGTATGCCTTAAGCTAGGTTTGACCAAGTTTGGAAAACATTCATTCAACAAGTAAAAAATTAAGCAATAGATAGGAACAACCAGATAGAATTTTTTGATTCTCAGAATGTGATACTTGCACCAAGGAGTGTGTATATTTTACAAATGTTTTGATCAGTCACTTCAAACACATTAACACCCTAGATGGTTGTCTGCAAGGCTGACAGTTGGTTTAGCTAGGGAGTCCTCAATATACCCAAGGTACGTGAGGCCCAAATCTATAGATGAAAAAAAAAAGATGTCACACAGTTGAGAGGAGCGGTAACCCACTTCTCCTCTTTCACTTCTCAAGGGTATAAAGTTCCTTGAGGCTTAGCCCGAGTGACAAAATCTTGATCCCAAGAGAGGTGTCTTTGGATTCACCTCCCGATCTTTATACTCCATCAGAATGCTGGAGTTGAGGTCATCCCAAGGGGTGATGAAATCCCCAAGAAGGCCTCCTAAAATTTAAACAAGATTTTGGATCCTAATCTTATGCACCCAAGATGGCCTCGAAAGATGACAAGGGGAGAGAAGACTTGGATGATCTTGGGCTAAAAGACAGAATTCATTTCCAACTAACGCTTAAGTTTTTCTGATCTAGACCTTGCAAACACACATGTTTAGGATGCAAATGTTCAATTCCAACTTGAAGCATTGACAAAAGTAAAATCAATCAAAGAATGAATACATCAAGAATATTTAGGGTCAACAAAAGTAAACTCGCGCGCTCGGAGGCCCTCCACGTCAAGTATCGACTAATTTTTCTTTAAGGCATTCAAGATTGAGTGTGAGTTTTTTTTAAGCCTAAAATAAAGATGTGCAAAACCTGGTTTCAAGCATGTGCTCGGAGGCCCTCCACGTCAAGATTTGTTCAATTTTTATGCCTAAATGAAGTGTTAGCAAGACTAATGTGCATTCAAGAAATTTTCTATCTTAGAAAAACTAATAAAAACTCAAGTGAGTGGAATTTATTTTTGTGGAGCACTTAACACCTTCTTAGGTAGACTCATCCCCATATATGGCGTTGATATTGCAACCAATGGTTAGAATGATGGGTGATTAAAGAGGGTGAGTCCAACAACAAATTCACTCAAAGTGTCTTTATTTGTTTTTATAACTTATACAGTTTCTAAAATCTAGATTCTTTTTATGCCCCAAAAGATGAAGTGTGAGATATTGTAATGATTAATTGACCTTTTGCATTCAAGATTGGATTTGTTATTTTAATCATGCATTCATAAAAAAAAAAAACTTAATTTTAATCCATGGCACTCAAGAGTGATTTTAGCAACATTCATTCAAAGACAAGTGATTAAACATTCAAGTTTTTTCCTTTGAGCATTCAAGATTGAGATTTTTTGTGTTGTTTTAAGAACTTTGAAGTGCTTTATTTTAACCTTAGATCATTCAAGATTTTTTTGGACTCAAAAGTGAAAATGACTCTTTGGACTTTGGTTTTCATTCAAGATTTTGTGTTCTAGTTTGCATGTTTTAAGCCCAAAAATGATATTCCTAGGTTGTTTTGATGCATGAAAAACCTAAGAAACATTCAAGATTTTGCAACAAGACATTTGTTTGGAACAAATAAAAAATCTTTTAGGACAATTTTGGCAACCATTTAGGACTCTTAGTTTTCATGAGATTTTTAAAAGAACTTTAAAATATTTGCAAATGAGGTTCATTTTATCCTTGATTGATGCTTTGAGTTTGATTTAGATTTTAGTGTGCACTGAGTGTTGATTTTGAACCTTTTGAAATGGAAACTTGAAGTTCTTTTTTAATTCCCAAAAATGGAGTGTTCCTAAATTTGCATGAATGCATCTAAAACCTTAATGTTGCAAGGATGCAAATGATTGGATTGGTTTAGTTTCACTCGTTAAAAGATTTTTGTTTTTTGCAAATTTTTAATTTTTAATGGATTTAAGTATGATTTGGGGGTTCATTTTAAGCACTAAAAAGAAGTGTGTATGATTTTGCTTCCTTAAAAAAAAATGGCCAAGATCTCCCACAAGAAGAAGAAGAAGAAGTAGATGGAATAAGAAGAATATAGACAAGAAGAGGAAGAAGAATTCCAAGTGCTTTGTCCACCTATAAGCTTGAAAAATCTGCAAACACTATAATATAGACTATGAGTTCCTTTGTCTTCTTCATGCTCATGTGGACCTATACAACCAATTTATATAATCCTACCAATAAAAAAAAAGGCAAAATTAGCAAAAATTAGCAAATGACATACAAAACTTGACTAAAAAAGCTAATGAAGATGACCCATGCGAGGTCCCACTAGGCGTGCCAAAATGTATATGAGCAATGTTAGTATGCTAATAGAAACCAAATAAACTAAACAAAATTCATAAACTTCAAGATAGACTAAGATGAGTTCTCAATTGAGAATATGAGCCATTAATGGGCTCGCTCAATGAGAAGCTCTCTTGTTGAGTGGCTTTGTCTAAATAGATAAGATGTATGCTCAAGCTTATGCTTCAAAAAGGGCTTTAAATGGAGTTGGAATTTGGGTGTGAGTGTATGGTTTTGATGTAAAATGGCTTCTTAAAATAGCATTATGAATTTACTTCATGGATTGTGTTCTTTTGCAAAGGAGAAGGATCCAATTTATAAGCAAGAGGCTTGAGGGATTGAGGGCTAAGATGCAAGGATGGGGAAAAGCTCATGGAGGGCTTAGATTGCATGAGAGGAGACCACAAAGAAATTGCTTCTTTACAGCCAATCAGGGAGTGACATGTGTCATAGGGTGAGAGGATGGAGGAAAGGAGAAGGATGAGTCAAAAAAGGAGGCTCAAGGGATAAAATCTTCATAAAGACCCTCATAATGGCTTGTAAGAGCAATGAAAGGGCTTGGAAGATTCATTTATGGTCTAGTGGGCTTCATAAAGTTTTATGGTTGAGATATTTTGAGGGAGATGAGAGAAATTTTTACTTGGGCTTGATTAGGAAGGTTTTAAGCTTGCTTAGTATTGTGCAAATGATTAGAGGATGGATTAGGAAAGTTTAGGATTAGCTTAGGGATAGGCAAGTGGATGACATTTAATGAGGGTAGGTGAAGGAGGAGATATTTGTTAACTTTGTCTTGGGTTAGTAAGTTTTAACCCATGTTTAGGAAATGTGACAAGGTTAGGAGGGGATTAGGATTAGGTTTAAAGACATCTTTTAGAAGAGTCTAGACTTTGCATGAGGATAAAGACTTTTTAGAATAGTCTAGAACTTCCTAGGATGAGGATGAAGACTTTCTAGAAGAGTCTAAAACTTCTTAGGATGAGGATAAATTAGATTTTTAGGAAATAAATAAAATTTTATTTATTTCAAGGTTTTGGGTTGAGGAGATATTTATTAAAACTTTTTTTAATAAACATGAGGATTAATATTTAATCTTAATTAAATATTTTGAGTTGGGATTAGGGGTAGGAAATGATGGGATTAGCCTTTAATCAAAATTAAAGAAGGATTAGAAGATTTTGGAAGAGGTTAGTGGTCTTAAGGAAATTGGCCAAGTTTTGGGCAAAAAATAAATTTTTAAATTTATTTTGGGTTTTTTGGTCAATTTATTAATTAAATAATTAATAAATAAGGAAATAATGTTTAAATAAGATTTAAACATTTTTGGGAGGGATTCCTTAATTAAATATTTTTAATTAAGATAAAGGGATTTAATGGCATAAAAATAAATAAATAAATTAAATAATTAATTAATTAATAAATGATGATGTCATCAAGAATTTTTTCAGAAAATAAAAATACTTTATTTTCTAAAGGATTTAGGTGTCTGCATGGTGTCCTTTGATTTCCTTACTATGTCAAAAATCATTGCATTGGCAATGTCCCACTCAGGTAAAATCAAATCTCCTCAATCCTTTAGCAGCTACCTACCCACTTCAGTGGTTATCTATGCAAATTCCTCTATAATTCTAGCCTTGAACTCCTCCTCAATTGTAGAGTCCTCCCTACTAGGTTGCTCTATTTTAAGCCTTTTGTATTTTTCCTCAAAATTTTTTATACTTCTTCTCCACAAAAATTGAGTAAATGCTCTTGAATTCACAAAGCTTTCATATCTATAAATTTCTGAGATGCCTATAGTGAGGGTTAATGTTGGCATAAAGGGTTCATCAAGAACTCCCTGTTCTATGTCTGCTATTGTTATTACAATGTCCTTCTCCCTTCCCATTTGTCTCATTTGTTCTCTCAAAGATACTTTATCTATTTAGAATGGATTTTGAGTAGGAGAATATTCTTCAGCCCTAGAAGAAGAACCCTATTCTAATTTCTATCTTTTGGGAGCATGTGTAGTAGGTGGGATTTTTGAAGGTTGCCTTTTATAAAGTGGTACAGGTTGTACACTCTTTGCCACTACATATCCAAGTCTTCTTTGTAATGTGTACTGGCTTGGTGATATGATTACCTTGTTTTCCAATCTAGTCTCTACCTCACCTTCCTTTTTTTCATAAGTTTGGGTTAAAATTCCCTTCTTCTCATTTAAGGTTTGCATAAAACTAGCAAAATTATTCATAAGAAAATCCATTTTAGCACCCCAATGTTTCTTGTTAGCAAGAGGATTATATTTTAATTAAAAAAAATTCATGAATTCCACCACCCTACTATATACTTTCCATTTTTCTTTCATAATCTCTTGTTCTTGCAATGAAAACTGATTTCTAATTACAAGAAATTATACAATTTGTTAAAGGGATCTAGCCTTGGTTATTTTTTTGAACATATCATAAAAATCCTTTGAATCTATGAACCTAGAATGAGACTGTGCCATTTGATATGTATCTATTTTTTTTTAATATTCCTCTACCCCTTTTAATAAAAATAAAATTGTGCACAGTAGTAATATAAGGAAAGAAAGTACCTCTAGATCTACCAATCAGTTCTTGTTCTTCCAATGATCCTATCTTCCATAAGAGCTTTGCAATTCCCACCTTTAAGGGCACTTGATAAGGTAACATATGTGGTTTTCCAATGAAACCATATATTCTGAATTAAGTGGACACTACATAATTGGATAGGAATCTTTTCTCCATCTCTTCCCAATTCTAATTTTATTTCTTTAGAAAAGAAATTGACACCTTTATACAAACATATGTACATTAACAAGGAATACTAGCAAAAGGGCTTATCAACTTTAGCCTTAGCTATACCTATCAACCCATTATGAATCTCTTCTACTAAGTATGTGGAAAAATCAAAGATTGAACTTATACCATATTGAAGTGTTTGAGAAACAATAAGAATAAGGGATCCTTGAATATCATTTTGTTCATCCATTTCAAAAAGTCTGCAAAGAGAAAACTATAATACCTAAGCCCTAGGATTGAAGAATTTCTTTAGCAATGACTTTGGAGTGGAAGTAGTTACTAATGATAGTGACCCTATCTTGACAAAATATTTTTGTAATGGTCATCCCCTTAGATATACCCTCTGTGTATCATACCTAGCCTGCAAATCTTCCATATCTATCTTCTCATGGTTAGGGTTTAATTTGAAAACCTACCTAATTAATTTTGGTGAAACCCTAAAAAGATTGTCACCAAAATGATTTTTCACTATCCTAGTTATTGGGTCATACTTCTCTGACATTGTTGTAAGTAAGTCATCATCAAAGAAAACCCCTAGTATAATAAATTTTCCAATGTCAAATACGCACATTTCTCAGAATGGTATTGAGTTTTCTTTCTAAAATTCATTTTTGAAATAACTTTAAGCCTCCAATTGACATTTGAGCATCCCTTAGACAATTTTGCCTATCATAAAAACCCTCACTAACCAATAACCTAGGGTTTTTAGGTATCAATTCCTTCCCCCTAAAAAGTTCATTTGTGGACTGTGGTAGTTGTTCTGAGAAATCATCATGCACAACCCTTTGCTAGTAATCTACCTTTCCCGAGAAGTCTCTTCATGGAGGCATATTGAAAATATTATCTTACTACAATTATGATTTTTCAATTAACTAGAAGCCTTGGTGCTCACCTGATTTTCCTATTTATTCCACTAAAGAATTCATTAGCAGTAACTCAAAACCCTTAGAAAATGCACCTTATGCTCTAGATATTTCCAATCTATGAAAATTCTACAACCTTGGTGTTCAATAATGAAAAATTGGAAACCTTATTACAATTTGGTCTCACATGAAACAACATTGATCAAAATCAATGTTCAAAAAATCATATTTCATGTCATGTTGCAAAATTTAAAATCCAACCATTGATCATCATAAACTAGATGACTTAGATTTAAAACAAAATGACTGTGATACCCTTTTTTGAAACTAGCCACATGTCAAAATATTGCTTCCTCGCATTCTCTAAAGTTTGATCATTTCCATAAAGTGGGGAAGTGATGATTGTCAATCTCCAAATGATCAACGATCATGAAAAACCTTATTTTTTACATCACTTTCCTTTAATATTTTGGGTCCACTAAACACTCAACATCCAAATCATTATACACACAATACTCCTTAGCAAATTAGCATAAAGTAATTTGGCATACATTCCACCTTAGCATATCTTGAGAACCTTTGGAAAAGATGACCCCACATGGCTACATGTCAATTGGTCACTTTCTTGCATTCTCTAAAACTTGTGCACTTCCATAAAATGAGAAAGTGACATCCACTGATCTTTAGATGATCGACTATGCAATAGATCCTCTTTAATTTAGTCTAGTCACTAATTTCATCCAATGAAATAGTGCTAAATTACCACTATGTTCTGACAATTGTCTGACAACTGCCTGACTATTCTGGTAGATATATCTTTTGTAACCCACAAAGGAGATGACATTACAAAATCCACATATCAAGATGTCACTTACTGTCTTTCTCTAAAGGTTGAGCAGTTTCAAATTATGGGAAAGTGATGCTCATTGATTTTCTTATGGTCAACGCTTAAGATGTAAAACATATAAGGTTAAAAACTTTCAAAGGAACACTATGCAAGTTGACTCATAGTTAAAACCACAGTTAGAGAAAAGGTGGCTGGGGTAAAAATTTTTGGGAAAATATTTTAAAATTCATATGCAAAAATTTTGAAATAAGGTTTTCTAAAGGCAAAAACTTCCTGCGTATTTTCAAAAATTGACCTAGTGCAACCCTAATTTAAAAAACCTAGGACACAAATAATGTCATGGTAATTTGAAATTAGAGGCTTTACCTAAGGAAAACTAAATTGAGACACATAACCCCTAATTTCAAATAATCAACTGGATTTTCACTATAAAGTGCAAAAAAAATTTGTATGTGGAAAACCAAGCCAACATGGTGGTTAATAGAGTTTCAAAGATGACACATTTTATTCCTTACAAGAAGACTAGTGATGCTATTCATGTGGTAGAGTTTCTTTTTAGAGAAGTGGTGAGACTACATGGTTTGCCAAAGAGTATAGTTTTAGATCAAGATACCAAATTTGTTGGATATTTATGGCATACATTATGGAAGAAATTGAAGATAGAGTTGAAGTTTGATTCATTGCATCATACACAGATTGATGGACAAATAGAAGTGGTGAATAGGAGTTTGGAAAATCTGCCAAGATGTTTGGTTGGAGACAAGCCAAAAGGATGGGATATAATTTTTCCATAGGTGGAATTTGCATATAATAATTCTATCAACATGATTACTAGTTTGTCACCATTCTAGATTGTATATGGGAGTAGTCCTAGAAATGCTTCTAAATTGTGGCAGTTGGATAAAGGAGATATAAGTAGTGTTGAAGAAGAAGAATTTGTTAAACATTTGAAGAACATCCATAAGGAGGTGAGGAAGCACATCATAAAGATGAATACATAGTACAAGGCTAAAGTAGATGTAAAAAGGAGGTATAAAAAATTTTAGATTGGAGATGAAGTCATGGTTAATTTGAGAAAGGAGCATTTTCTAGTGGGTACATATAATAAGATAAAGATGAAGAAGTTTGGTCCATGCAAGATAGTGAAAAGGCATGATTTTGGAAATGCTTATGAAGTGGAGTTGGCTACTGAATTCAATATTTCACTAGTATTTAATATTTTAAATTTGATAGAGTATTATGAAGGAGGTGATGGAGATGAAGTTGTAGAATTGTAGTGGAGTATTCTAGTAGCTAGTTTGACTACAAAGGAGATCAAGGAGATACTAGACAATCATATTGGTAAAAGTACAAGGAAAAATAATAATGAGGAATACCTAGTGAAATGGAAAGGGAGGCCTGTAGAAGATTCATCATAGCTAACAAGGGAGGAGGTTAACCATCTTGGTTTTCCTCTAAACACCTGAGATGTGACAAAGTCACTTCTCAAATTTTCTTGGGTGTCTAATGTAGGAGCAACCTAGGTGTAAGAGAATCTTGCATCACCCAAAAATATTTTCTTTTCAGTCTTTTCTATTTCAATAAGGACTAGTAGACAAGGTGGTTACTATTTCTTAGAACTTGCTATTTTTAGTAAGTTTTTCATATGAACTTAGAATGTTCTCATTTTCTTAATGAAGGTTCATTTTAGAGTTATATGCCTACCATAAAAATGTCATTTCTCTAGATTAAGTATTAGAGAATTTATTGCATATTTTTGGTGGAAAATTTAGGAAAAAAATCTTTAGGATCATCGTTGGAGGCCTTAGAGTGCCTGGATGAGGTTTGAAAATTTGACAAAAGGGCATTTGCACTATATTATGCCAGTAGATCAGGAGTTGACATTTTCAAAAAGTGGTTATAATAGCCAATTAAAGCAATTATTTGAGAGTTATGGCCTACAAAAATTGGGCTACCTAAAATTTCTAAAATAATTGTCAAAGATGTATTTGGCTAGCTCTATATGTATTGTTAGGGTCTGTTGACCCTAGGTTTTAAGTTTGAATATCTAAAACCTTCCTAAGTGGCATAAAATTACCTATTTAAGAAAGGCCCAAACATTGTCCATAACAACTATGGGTGGTAGTTCACAACTTAGTCTTGTAGATTACTGTAATGAAGGTGCCCATGTGGGTTAGCATATTGTACTTGTGAATTGTGCAGGGTAAAAGTACAAAGTTGTGTCATCTTTCAAGATGACTTATCAGAATGACTAAATTTGAGTACTTCTATCTAAAAATTAATTTTATTGAAACATATGATCTAGATAAATTCATTTAAGCTAAGTTATATATGATCTCACACTTTTCCAATTGGAAATGTCTATTAAATGCATGTTTTATACTAGTTTCTATCCAATTACTAAAGAAATATAATTATTTCAAAAATGTGGCATTTCAATAACTCTTATTATTTTTTATGAGATTTTTTAATGAGCTGAGATTCAAGAATATGCTTGTATAGAGTTTATAGTGTTTTAATTAGATTTAGTATATTCTAATTAAAAAATTCTAAAAGCACACATTTTAACACTCGAAAAGTTTTTAGTTTTGACAAAGGAAAAAATATTAAATCAAATGAAAAAAATTTAAAAATTATATGACATTTTAGAGGAGAGTATCCTCATCTATAATGTATAATTTTTCTCTTGGTTAGAATAGATTTGTTTTGAAAAATGTGGTGGGAGATGAAAACTATCAATTTCAGATGAGTTGAGATTTAAAAGAGAAAATATAGGTCTAAAGATAATTTTTAGTTTTGATTGTTTTAGCTATATATTATCTATAACATAGTCTGAGATCAAAGGGAAATAAGTTTATTTCCTTATAATTTTGTGGTGGGAACTAGACTCCTAATTTTTAGTGTTTTTTAACAACTAAAAAAATATTTAGAAAAATTAAGAAAATATCAATTCTTATTTCAAATAATTATTAAAAATTATAATCATAAACTTTATCTATTTGTAGACATTTCATTAGTTTACTTCATTTTCAAATTTAAAGTAATAATACAAATTTTATGTCATTGAAAGTGAATAATTATACTTTTGTGAGCCTTTTCCTTTACAAAAGGGTGACATAGTTTGTGCTTTTACCCTGCAATTCTACATTTGTGGCACACATAAGTCCATATTTTGTTCTTGCATTTGCTATTATTTCTTTGTTTTTGTTATGGTTTATGGTATTAAGTGGAGCACCCTTCATCAAGTCATTGATGGGTTCACCTTTCCTATCATTAGATTCATTAAAGTAGATTATTTGAAGAGAATTCTAGTAGAGGTGACAACTAGAATCATAGAGATAGGTTCCTACTACATTCAATTTAAGACTTTCACATATCTTCAAGTAGTTGGCACTCTTCTATGCCCTAAAAAGCTCCCAAGATATCCTTCAGATAGGGTAATACTCTTGGAGATAGCAGGCTAACTCACTTCTTCTTATGATAGTGAGAAAATAGCATAAGAATTCATGGGTCTGGCCAATTACAATTGGCACATTTGAGGTGAAGCAGAAATAAGACATTTCCACTTTTGACTCTGAATGGGATCAATATCCCTTGGAAGAATACAACTCACCTCACCCATTCTTCAACAATATTGGGATATTTTAGCATTCAGCGGAGAAATCATTTATACATGTCGATGCACCAGAAGATCACTAGATGAATGCAATAAATGACTATGATGTCTATAAATGACTATTGTAGGATGAGTCTATACCTAGCATAAAATGTGTTTAAGATGAAGATTCCTCTCAAGGTCAGGGAAAAGGATGTACTAGAAGTTATGGATCCTTTGTATAATAGAGACAATATCTATGACATGTTGATCATGAACGATGAGATTAGGCAAGAGGGAAATGATGATATAAATCATTGAGCTAGAAATGTGGTTGAACTAACAAGGGAATAAATTCAAAAGTAATTACAAATGCATCCGGTTCCTAAGGCCATACATCTACAAGCCACAACATGACCTATCAAAGGTAAAGGTGCAAAGGTTACCATACCAACCTACCCCACTCACTCCCTAGTAAGGCTAGAAATAGTACATTAATATGAGTGGGAGTTTGAGTACTTCAAGGCTAATAAGGGAAAGAAGAGGAAGATGGTATCCCCTAGGAAAAAGAGACAAGCGAGTGAGGTCTAAGCACATCCAAAATAGGTGTCACATTAGAAAGGGAAAGCTAAGCCTCAACCAAAGCCAATAGATTAAACTCTAGAATAGGAACAACCAGAGAATAGGAGGAGGAACAAATAGAGGAAAAGAGGGTCCCACTACCAACAACTACATATTAAGAATCCTCTCCTCAGCTCCAAAGAGAGTGAGAAAAAAAATAACTATGGTGAACACATAGAGAAGGAGATTGAAGAACAAAAATACTCCATCTCCATAGGTTCTAGAGACCATCCTGGAAGCCAAGGATGGAGAAGAAGGGAAAAAATAGAGTTTTTCCCTTAAGCTAGAGAAACTACTCGACCAAAGCTTCAGAGGAAAAGAGAAGAAGAATGTCTACACTTACACCTCTATTTGCTCCAAGAGAGCCTATCCAAGTATCAACTTTAGAAGATGAACAATAAAAGTGGATAGCATAGATGGAGGGTGAAGGAACAAATGTCGTCAATCTCTTGGACTTTGATTTTATGCTAGTGGGCACTAAGATGGTGGGTGAAAAGATAAGTGATACTCCCACAAGTGAGCCTTTAGTAGAGGATTAGAATCAATTATCTCCTCTACCTCAAGGAACTTTGGGCATTCCACCACTACCATCTCAGGATGTGGCTATTCTAGATAGAGGGTCAGTAACTCCACCTCATTTGATCATCCAAGTAGAACTAGAAGAACACCAAACTAAGGAAGGAGAATTCCAATGACTTCATGCCAATGAAGTATCTTAGAATGGACAAATATTGGAAGACAATCATCATACTCCTCAAAATAAATAGGATAATGTTGGAAGCATGAATGTTAATGAGACTTCTATGGGGGAGTATTGTAGAAACATGATTAGATCATTATCATTATGATATGTTACATTCTTGACTATGTTTGTCATTGTTACCAACATAATAGTGTTCTATGGTATCTGATAGAAGAACAATAGTAAAGATCAAGTTGGTATGGACAAATCATTGAGTATTTTCATTAGCAAGGTTAGAGGGAGATATGACTAAGTGTCTAGTATATGCAACTAACCTCAAAAACATAAGATATTAAGTCTAGAAGAAGTTATGCAAGTTTGAGATAGAGTTTACATAAGCATGTTCTGGTAAACTTGTTATATCTCTTAGCAGAGTTTTTATTCTAAGAAGCAAGGTTAAAGGCATGTAAAAGACATGTTGTAAATGATGTGGTTAATCTCACTTATCATAATATTACATGTACAGAAAGTTATTCAAGTTACAAGGTGACTGACTGATGTTATCACTAAGTATAACATGTTCTTAATGAGGTCCTATAATAATTAATTGAGAAGGTGTAATAGTTGACTCAAGAATTGTTTTATGGATTTGGTATAAAGGAAGGACATTTTCCTTTGTTATGCATGAATGGATGAAAAATTGTGGGAAGCATGAAGAAAGGAACATAAAAGAAATAAGTTGATATGTAAGGATAAGTAGAGTAGAGTGAAGTTGGAGAAAACTTCATTGCTGAGGTTTTATTCTAAGATATGAGGTTTGATATTTGAATCTGAGGTTCATGACTTGGTATACAAGTTTTGAAAGTGATTAGTCTAGTTGATAGGATAGAGGAAAGAGGTTAAATCATAGTATGAAAAATTATTCTATAAGGAATAGTTGAGAGATTAGTTGGACAATGAAGTTCATTGGTCTTGCCACAAAAGCTATTTGGACAGTAGGTCCTTTTGTGTTCTATAACTCCTAATAGGGTCCATTCTATAACAAAGAATATATATATATATATATATATATAAATATATATCTTTATGGGAATCATTCCCACTAGGGCTTTCCTTCTGATCAAGGGTTTCCCTAGTTAACGAATCTAGTGTAATTGTGTATATGCATCTTGTTATTGTTGTTGTTTACTTTGATTAGATGATTAAGATTAATTAAGGTTGATAAATATTTTAATGGGATAAATTATTCATCCCCCTCTTAGTTATCTTGGTGGACCATTATTTCTAATAGCTAGGCCCTTAGTGCAATAGGGCACAAAGATTCCTAAAGATCTTCCTCCACATGAGAAGACTCTAGAGAGAAGTGATAAGGGAAAGGAGCATGTTTCACTACCAATCTCTTAAGCTAAGTATATTCCACCTATGGGGACTACACCATTAGGGCTAAAGAGGGAGGTTATGTTTCAACAAAAAAGGCAACTCAAGCCAAAAACTAAGGAAAGAATAAAGGAATTGATTAAAGTGGTAAAGAGTCCTAAGCCACCTAAGGGTGTTGCAAGAACATTGACCTTCATAATGAAGAACCAAGAGCAGGACCTTCTTGCACATATCACCATTCCTCCTCATGCTGACATCAAAGAATTAACTCCAAAGGATTAAAAAATCAAGGAGGTCATGTTGGGAAAGCCCATGGTGGACACGACCAAACTACTAATCACTATGAGCCTAAAACAGGTATTCCAACATATGGATTAGGAAGAGACTAAGTTTATAAAATTGCATAAGAAAAATGAGCTACTTATAGGCTACCTAAATGAAGTAGTGGGACCTATCGACTTGGAGAATCTAGAGGTCTCTCTTGAATTTGAACCTATTGCAAAACATCTAGTCAAATGCCAACAAGTTGATTTTTATAGTAAATAAAGATTTTGGGCTAATAGATGTAGTACAAATTGGGCCAAGGACTTATAAGAATTAGGATCAATAAAAGGTCAAAGGTATCAAATTCTTATAGACATATATTCAGTAAAGGTGATTAATATGCTTGATGATTGGATTGAAAATATATTGATAGTTGATAAAGTAATGGAGGGATTGCATGAGGAGATCCAACGAATTAAAGACAAATCTTAAGAGCAAATTTTGGAAGTGGAGAGATACTATAACATTGTTAGCCTTGAGATTTTTGAATAAAAGTCTAAGAACAAGCTTTTTGTAGTATAATCAATAGTCCAACAATTTAGAGGAACATTTGAAGAAGCTTCATTAGAAGATGAAATCAAACAAGCATTTAAAATGGAAGAGGTCCTATTGGAGCTGGACACCAAGCTTGATGATTTTGGAGAGACTTAGATAGCATTTAGTAATTGCCAGTAAGTAGAAAAGAATAAGTATGAGGCTTTAGATTTACCTGAAGCTACTCAAGTAGTAGAGATGATAGAGAAATTAATGAATAAATATCCATACATCATTTTGGTGTAAAGAGGGAAAAAACCTAGATGCTAGAAATTCAATATTAACACTTCAAAGATTTTTTGTATTTTTGGAACCTATCACCAAGGTGCATAGGTGGATAGGTGCACTTTTTATAGAGGTGCATTGATAGTTTTGAAGTAGTGCACCAATAGTTAACTACCAGTTGCTATTTTAGAGCATTCCATGCACCAAAACACATTTTGACAGAAGTTCAATTCCTAGAAACATCTAAATATAGCCAAGTTTCCATTTTTAGAGCTCCTAGAGACTACTAGATCATCTTATAGCTTCCTTCTTCTTATCTTCTTATTCTATTGTTCTTTTATGTCATATAAAGCCTCATGGACCCATTAATGGATATAAACAAGGGTGAAGACCTACTTAACACCATTTAGAGATTCATTTTGTATATAATTAGCTTTGTTTTATTAGTTTTTAAGCATAAGTTTACATTTAAAGAGTTCTTAATCCTAAAAAAAAAGTAGGAGATTATTTCTCATAAATACATGGATGAAATATGTATCCCAGGCCATGATTTTGATGCAATAATATATGTTGTTGGTGCTCTCATTCTGAGTGTAGTAAATCTTGTCAAAGTGTATTATTTTTGTGAATGCATGTTCATGAATAATAATTGAGCCAATGGTTTTATTGTGCTTTTATGATTGTGCAACCTTTTAGTTCTAGTGTTTGCCTTGTGTTCATGAATTTTTCTATTGTGACAAATTGGAGAAAGAATCATCTTTGTTCTTGTATAGCATCTTGTCTCATGTGAGCACACTCTTTGTGGCCTCATGATTTGATGGAACATGAAACATCTTTCAATTTATACTGAGTTCCCATCGACAATTGCATCATTGGAGTTGAGGAAGTGATGCTCCTAATTTTATTGGTTTCCTAACCGAGCCTTTTGATATTTTATTTTGCATATGTGTTGTTACTATTGGCTTATGTCTGTTAGGAATTTCCCTTTCAGTTTTTTTCTTTAATATCTCATTACTCTATCTTTGTTATTTTCTTTTAAAATACTTGGTTAAAATAGGAATTCATATAGTTGCATTGATAAATTGTATTCATCATAAAACAAGAAAGTACAAAACTATTTCTCTTTTGTGGTTATATTTCAGATAACAATAGATTGTCCAAGATTGGTTTGAACCAAGAAAGGCCTCCTTATGAACATAAACATTTATCTTCAATTAAATGAACCTTGTAGGCTACGGGACCTTGGAGTTGGTCCTTGCTCAACTTTTCAAGAGAGGGATTTGAAGGGATTCTTGCCATTCATCATCATGTGAAATGACAACTCAACAAAAGTGGCACTAGAAGGAAGTCTTATAAATATTTGGATAAGGAAAACAAGTTGATGTTTGAAAATATTGCAATTTTTGGAAGTTCATAAAATTTTCCATTCGACACAATTAGAAGGTGCACAGGCATAATTTTTGAAGAAGTGAACTTTTTAGAGGTGCAATTTGTAGAATCAACACAAACTAGAAGATCTTGATCCACCATCTCAATTTTAGAAATCTTTAAGGTCTTCACCTAGTGGACATGAGTTCCTAGAACTTAGTTATTTTTCCAAGCCTCGTAGTGATAAGGGGATAACCAAAATTCTTCCACTTACATTCCAAATCTTGTCATCTTTAGTTCCACCTCAAAACAAACCTCCACCTATCATTCCACCTAGTCCTCCACTAATGACCTTCTTTGAAAATGTAGTAGATTCACCAATCAAATTGCAAGGTGAACTCAATGACCTTTCCAAGAATCCTAAGAAATTATACTCAAGGTTCATCTACAGAGAGACATAAACAACTGAGGATCATATCAAGGTCTTCAAATAAATATGCAATTGAAAAAAATTTCAATAAGAGAATGTGATCCTCCATTTATTCCAATACACATTAGGAGAAGTGGCCTTCAACTAGTATGTGAATTTACTGACATGATGTATTTAGAACTAGGTGGCCTTTGAAAATTATTCCTAGATCAATTCAAATCATTCATCAAGATGAACATGATACATCATCAATTTATATAATCAATGAAAAGGGATCCAATAGAGACCATTTCACATTTCAAACATCACTTTCACATGGCATACTACAAGTTGTAAACATCCTATAGAATACTAGTCCAAGCTATGAGTTAGATTTATCTTAATGCTATGGACCACCTCAATGCTATCTTGTTAAGGAGATTGCCTCTTGTAGACATTGATACTTGGGACAAAGTCTTTGAAGAAGAAATTACCTTTACTAAATAGGCAAATCCTAATGGAGGTGGGCTGATGGTTTTAGCCCAAGCTAGTACAAAAATACTAACATATCCTCCTAGGGAAAAAGTGATGCCTAGTTAATTCCACTACAACAGGCACCATCTGCCCTAGATCTAGCCATAGGTTACCTAGGATATGAACCTCCAAAAGATTCTTTCTTTGAACAAAAGGAAATAATACCCCCTAATACATAAAATTATGTCACAACTAAGTTAGGCCAAATGCAAAAGACCATTTCTTAGATTACCAATAAGCTAATCCATATGAGGTTGTTGTAAGGGCATAAGAAAATTTTTCAAAGAATGAATGTAGGCCCTTACAACAACAACAACTATGGTCATAAATACAAAAAATTTTTTAGTAGAAATAATAATATAGAGAATAATTTCAATCCTCTATATCGAAATAATAGTTTCTAAAGATAGAATCAATGATGGAATACCCATCCAAACAATGGAAGTATCCTATAGACAACAACAACAATGCTAAATTTGTGGACATCAACCAATTTGACAACAATTGAAACATGTCTAATTATGGCAGCTCATATTTCAATAGAAATCAAGAAGTAAATCATAATTCACAAAGCATTAATAATGAGCCCCCTATGCAGTTCAAAACTATGCTATTAGAATCTTATGATTCTCCATAGAATCCAGGAATGGAAGAATAAGACAACAATAATTTACCTTTCTATTTAGTCAAGAATTAGATCTTGAGCTAGAATAAATGTTGACTTTTTGAAATGACAATCAAAATACTTACAACTTATAGAACCAAAGGTAACCCATGACTAATGGGATTCCTCGTGTGTTGCAACCAATGTCTCCAAATATAAGAGCTAATAGAAATCTAGTGCCTACTAAGGCACCCTATGATGGGAAATAAAATAAAAACCAAGGAAATATACCTACGATACTGAAGAATACTACCTGGTCAACTGAAAAAAACATTGTAGTAGAAGATTTATAAAGAACAAAGGGCAATATATCCTTGTTTGATATGCTATATAGTTTCCCTAATTCGAGAGAACCATTGCTAAAGCCTCTTGATCATACCAAGGCAATGCTTGCTATAGGCCATCAAAAGATAGTATCACAACAAGTTTTTCAATGCTTGGAAGGTGATGTCCATCATGTATACAAACAAGGCCAAAGTGCGTCCTTTCTTGCTTAGTCTTAGAATTTTTTGGAAAAACCTCCATAATTGTCTTATAGATTCAGGAGCTTCATGTAATGTCATGCCACTTTTGATAACTCAAAGGTTGGGAGCCACCCCTCAACATACAAATTAGATAGTGATTCAACTTGATAAAAAATAAGAAAAAAGTTATTGGTGTATTGAACGATGTTTGAATACAATTAACTACAAACCCTAGAATTCAAGACATCATAGATATACACATGGTGGTAATTCCTAAAACATATGGTTTTTTATTGAGTAGAGAATGGACCCAATGTCTAAGAGGATGGTTCTTGACTGATTTCAGTCAACTATGGTTATCTTGGAATGGACTAAATAATCAGATCAAGATAGGCACTAAGCCAAAGCTAAAGACAATGATCACAAAATACAATTCCCTAAATGAAGTAGCATTTCTTCAATTAGACCTAGGTTCTTACAAGGTGATGGCTCTTGACATAGCTCTAGTTAAAAGAATGAATAATCTGAAACTAAAATCCATGAACCTTACCCCAAGAAAAGAGGTTGTAACTCAATTTATAGAGAACATGGCTGTGAATTTATAATGATTAGCAGAAGAAGCAGACCAAAATGTTTTGCTCCTTTTAGGATTTTGCAAGTTGCACAAAGTAAGTCATTTAAAATTTGAGTTCTCACATTGCAAAGAAGTGATTGTTCAGGTATTGACTTAGATAATGCATTTAAAAAATGGTCAAAATCCAAGTGACATACAAAATGAAATTTCAATTCCCATGAGTGTATTTGAAATCATCAACAATGATGAAGAGAAAAAATAAGATCTAAAAATTTCCTATAGTGATACCTCTTCTGATGGTGGAGCTTTGTCTTATCCTCCACTAGGGATGATTAAAATCCTAAGGAGAAGACACTTTGTAAAAGGTCAAGGCTAGCCCTCAGTGGTTGTTCATCATAAACCATAAATTGATAAAATTAAAGAATTGATTAGGGAAATTCAAGATGAAAAAAAAGGGAGATGATATCTATATCAAAGGTAAACAATGGTAACTCACCCAGTCCAGCGCGTAAAAGGATGCAATGGATCTTGAAGAAACAATCTTTCAAAGTTTAAGTGAAAGAAAAGCTTTGAAAAAATAAACATAAGTCAAGAAAGCTGAAAGATCAACAAATTTGGACATTCAAGTTTGATGGCTCTAAATGCAAATCAGGAGCTAGTGTGGGTATTGAACAAATTAATCCCAAAGGTAGGTGATTTTATGTTGCATATCATTTACAATCTATATGTACTAACAATGTTGCAAAATATGAAGCCTTGATCCATAAAATTCTCTTTGAATTAGAGAAGGATGTCAAAGATCTTATAATTGAAGGAAACTCTCAATTGGTGATTAGGCAAGTTAAATCAATCTAATCTTGCAATAATAGAAGACTACTTGCTTACCAAAAAAGAGTTTGTGACTTGATAGAAGATTTTGAGGCCTTAAACAAAAAATATATTCCAAGAAAGAGAAATATGGTAGCTGACACCCTTGCAATTTCATCCAATGCATTATAACCCATTGAAAAAAAAAAACTCGTAAGGTTTTTGGTTGAATTGGTGGTTGCCTCATCTATTCTAGACAACAGTACTAACTTCCAGGTCTTCTAAGATGACCAAAATATTCTTGAGTTTATTATGTGCAATGGTCTTTTCAAGGGACAAGAGATTAATGATACTCCTAATGAAAAACCTAAGGATGATGAATTAGAAGATGAAGACAAGATTAAAAATTTGAAGACTAATACTATTCCTAAGGGGAAGGTAGAGTTGGAACACAACTTTGATCAAGGAAAATAAACATGTAATAAAAAATTGGTCAAAGAAAAGGGGATTGAAGAATGTGATCCATATAACCTAGGCACAAAGGAATATCCTAAATTGGTGAGGATTGGGAAGGCATGTAATCCTCAAGAATGAGAAATTATGCTTCAATTACTTATAGAATAGGAAGATGTCATTTCATGGAGTTATAAAGAACTCAAGACATATGATCTTGAAATTATTACTCATGACATTCCACTAAAGCCTAATGCTAAGCCTTTTCATCAAAGACAAAGATTGGTGAACCCATTACCAAACCATTAATAATGAAAGAAATCCAAAAGCTTCTCGATGCTTAGATTGCTTTCCAATCAAACATTCAAAATGAGTTGCTAACATGGTACCAGAAAGGAAAAAGATTGGAGAAATTTTCCTTTACACGGATTTTCATAAAATAAATCAAACATCCCAGAATGATACCCCTTTTTCCTCACTTGATGAAGTATTACAAATTGTGAACAGATCCAAAATGATGTATTTTCTAGATGGATATTCAAGATACAACCAAGTGATTGTAGATGAGGAAGATAGTTTAAAGACTGCAATCACGAAAAATGGGGAACCTTTGCATACATAAGAATGCCTTTTGGATTGATCAACATAGGAGCTACATTCTAAAGAGAAATGGATGAATTATTCAAGTAATTAACATAAAAATGTATATTTATCTATATGGATGACCTAATGATCTTTTCAAAAGATTGGAGTACTCGTATTGCTGATTTGAGACAAGTTTTTGATAGATGCCGGAGATATGGAATATATGTTAATATTTTTTTTGATGAATAGTCCTTTTATATTAATAAATAATATACTAAGATAACAATTCACAAAAAAGGGCTGGGGGATACAAGATCACCCCATGAGAGATCACACGATTGTAGCTAGAATCATAAACTATTCATAAAAAAAAAAAAGTAACCCTCAAGTGGCTAAAGTAGTACTTGCTAAGGGAGGTAGCTCATCATGATCATGGAATCCCCAATCATCTTTGGGATTGGGAGGTAGACTAGGAACAATCTAGTCATTAGCAATAACATGGTCTTGTCAGTATCCTTCATATCTAGTTGCGGAGGTGAAATAGCTAGTTCCAAGAAAAAAGACCATTTGCCAAGTGCCAGGAAGAGTCAGGGACTAGCTAGTGCCACCATGGGGTAGGGAAACTAAATGGAGCCTCCATCCATCATCACTAGCACTAGGAGAGCAGTGGCAAGAAGCCTAGGAATGTGGAGTATGTGAGAAACAACCTAAAGAGTTGCACCTCTGATAATGGCCTCTAGGCATTAAGGTATCAATCAAGGCATCTAGAGTACCCTAGAAATAGTGCAAGTGCATTACCACAGTGATTAAGCAACTCATGTAGGTGGGCTACCTCCAAGGCCACCTTGTTAGCTTTTTATTGAATTTGAATCATTACATTATTATAAATGCAAGCCTTAGTGTACATAGAAATATTAATATCAAGAAAAATGTGAGTGAAAAGAACAACATTTCTATCTTCCACAGAGTGAACAAAATCTCCATCCTGAAGGTATGTCAAATCTGGGTAAATTTCTAAGGGATCTTGGGGGAATCACCCAAAAGAACCATGTGCTAAGAAAAGGGTTTAGGCTAAAATGACTTAAAGAAATCATGAATCTAGTGCCAATAATTTTGAGCACATCTACAAAACCAAAAAATATGTAGGAAAGACTCTGGTTGTCCATAGAATAGACATCTAGGATCCAAAACCCCAATATGCTTGAGCCAAGGCCGAAGGGAAAGACCTTGAAAAGAAAGACACCAAGCAAAATGGGAAATCTTGGGTTTTGTAATAGCACTCCAAATAGTGTCAAAGTGCTTTCTCTAATGAGAAAGTGAAGATTGCAAGTGAGATCTCTGATTGAGCATATCCACCATTGGCAGTTGGGGAGAAAGCCATCTATAACTGAGACTTGGTTTGTAACTAGTGAAAGGAGTGGCAAGATACCACTTGCAATCAGTCTACCAAGGTCTAATATATTGAATACCCACTTTATGAATTAAGTGCACTAGAATTGTAGAAAGAAATAAGTCAAAATTTTGCCAATATGGATAGGCAAGATAGTACTGGATGTGCATATCTTCCCAAGATCTAAAACTTGTGGAAACCTTAGAGAAAATATCTTTAGGAGTCTTGATGCCTCATTTGAAAAAATACAGAGCACTAGCACCTTGAGTCTTGGCAAGGGGAATACCTTGGATGGCAAACAGGGGAGACCACAAAATGTTCTATTGATTCAAAGAGAGCCCATCATAGAATTCATCACCAAACTAGTAAAGCCAAGGCTTGACAACAAAAGAGCCCTATATGAGCATAGGCTCTCACATGATAAGAATGGTGTGAAAACCAATTCCCTTCCATGCAGGCCTGTTGATATGAAATATGGAAGAAATGCAATGCCAAACCAAAATCTTATAGGCTTTATCTCTAGTGAATGTACGAATAATCTATTTGGCACGTAGATCAATTCCTTACTTCTACGTGGAAAGTAGGCCAAGGCATAGAGACTCTTTTGGGAGACATAAAAAATCCCAAGAAACTCTATGAAAGCCATGATGATCAAAACCAGAGGCCTAGAGAAAATCATAGAGAAACCACTCTAATTTTTGATAGGAGGCTTTAGAAGGAGCCCAACAAGAAGAATAATAGACATGCATTGCTGCAAGAAATTTTGAGAAAATTTGGAATTTTTCCATAAGAGAAAGTAGTTTCACAAGCCAATAATCTAGTTTCTTAGTAATCTTGGCAAGCATTACATTCCATAGATCCTATGGCAATGCTTGAAAAGAAAAAGGAATGCCTAGATAATGGAAGACCTCCCCATGAGTGACCCAATTCCATTCAAATTGGCTAAGCAAGGTGGCACTGGCAAAATGATTGGTGATAATAGAACATTTTATGCCATTGAATAGTAGAGCTAGAGCTTAACAAAAAGTATCAAGGCAATTTAAGGCATTATTGATGTTTTCTTTTTCCTCCAAAATAGTGAGAAAGGAATCATTAACAAAATGACCATTGACCAACTAGGAAGAGGATTCTAGAAAAGAAATGCCATGAACCAAACTTGAAGACATAGAGTGGGCTAGAAAATAGCCAAACCCTTTAGCAACAAGAACATAAAGCACCGAAGCCAAAGGGAAACCTTGCCTAATGGAATGAAAAATCCCAAAGGCATCAAATTAGGAGTTATTTATGGTAATGAAAGCATTAGCATCTCCAAAGAGCATTTCCATAGACTAAAAAAAATTGGGACCAAAACCAAGAGCCTAGAACATACCCAAAATAAAAGGCCATTCAATTAGGTCATAGGCTTTAGCAAAATCTATTTTCAAAAAAATAGCCAGTTGCTTGGACTTGCAAACCCACTCCATTCCTTCCCAGACTACAATAATGTTGTCAAGAATATATCTAGACTTGATAAAGCTAGTTTGTTTAGGCCACACAATTAAAGGTAGGAGATGGAAAATTTTGAGAGAAATTGCCTAGGAAATGATATTATAGGACACATTCAGAAGGGTAATGGGTTTCCAATTGTAGATATCCTTAGGATCTCTAGCTTTAGGTATGAATTTAATGTTTCCTTTGTTGATAATAGTTCCTAAAATTTTAGAGTGATAGGCTTCAACATAAACTTTGTGCAGATCAAGACCAATATGCTTCCAGAGGTGTTTGTAAAATTCACAAGGGAACCCATCACACCTAGTGGATTTATCATTTTCCATGGAGAAAACTTCCTCTTTAAGGTCTTAGAGGGTAAGAAGTTTCTCATAGAAAGCACATTTCTCAATTGCTAGGTGGTTTGGAGTAACAAAAATACACTTTTTGGGAGCTTCCTCCTAAGCAACCAAATTTCCCTATAAAGTGAAAGTGTTCTCATAGTGATGAACAAATGCTTGTAGAATGTTAGGGAGACTAGAGAGAACAGAAATGCCTTGTTTGATTTTTCTAACCCCAAAATTGGTATGTTGGGCTTGAAGAGCCTGGAAGAACTGCTTCAAGGCTTTATCACCAACCTTTAACCAATGGAGGTAAGATTTGATTTGGGATCCTTGAGCGGCATAATTATTCACAATATGTTTATCATGGTGAAGTTTGGAAAGATGGATTTTCAAATTAACATCAAAAGGATGAAGGGTGAGATCCTCATAAGCTTTTTTGAGCACAAAAGTAGTGGATTCATAACACTGCCTTTTGAAAACTACCAACTATCATCCATAGATGTGTAGAAAGTGAGTGATTCTAGTAATGGCATCATTCCACCACTAAATTCACCATATCTAGGAATGAGTGATAGTGGAAGCGTGCATCAACATAGACAAGTTGAGGAAGAATTGTGACTTGAGAGCTTTTTGGATAGCTGTTTGCCATGAAATGACAAAATAAATGGGATAGTGATAAGATAACGTGACATCTAGCAAGGGAATGATAGTTAAATCTTGATCCTCAGAAAAGAAGAAAAAAAATTATGCAATAATCATGGCATGACCATGCCACTTTAAAATGCAATCAGAGCCAACTCAAAAGTTGGGCCAAGTGTGCCAAACCCCACTATGTTGGTGGTGGTTAATATTGGGATAAAAAAGGCCCAATTTATTGCACATGTAGTATTAGGCTTCCCTTTCCCTAGGTGTCCATTGGAAAGGAAAAATGCCATCTTTGTTAGAGGCCACCTCAACCATATTGAAGTCACCACACATAATTCAAGTAGCTGGAGGCAAGTTGTCAGCCAACTAGCCCCAAAATTGAGATCTTTCTACAACAGCATTGGGAGCATAAACATTAATGACTCCAAAAGAATGATTGTTAATGGAAAGAAACAATCAAATTATTTTGTGCATGGGGTCAGAACCATGCAAAATAATAGAATAATAAAGATGAGGTGACAAGAGAGTAACTACACCACCTCTACCAGCTTCATGCTAAGAATAAAACACAATTCCATCCAACCAAATGACATGATATGTAGAAGAAAACATGAAACTAGAGATCTTAACTTCTTGCATATAGAGAAAATCTAAATTTCCTAGTCTATGATGGGTATCCCTGACATAGTACTTTCTAGAGAGGTTTGTGAGACCTTCCACATTCCATGATAAAAAATTCATGAAAATTCTTCCATATCTTCCTCTTCCTTGACAAAGGAGTAACTATTCTATAAGAAAGTAGAAACTAGGTTAAAGCCAGAAGGAAAATCTACTAGACTGATGGCCCATCGTTTCTCCTCTAGTTTCTCAACTCCAGGAGGGCTACAAGAGAACTACATATTCTAAGTCAGTATGGAAGAAGCAATAAGAGGGGTGAAAATCACAACCAAGGTGTTAGCCCTGGTGGTTACCTTAATCCCTTTTGAAACACCATAGTTTGAAACCTGTGAAACACCAGGATTTGGTTCCAGAAAAATTGCTTACGACCCTAGACTGGCTGGGGTTTGCACTCCTGTTGAAATTAGAGGAATTGAAACAATCATAACATATTAATATTTAGGATCCAAGGGAGCCTTTCCTTCATGCCCAATAATACTCCATTATTCTTTTTTCCCTTCTACTAGCTTAGCAGGAACCTCTTTAGGTGGGGGTTTAACCTTAGGCACAACCAAAGGGCAATCCTTGATCTTGTGTTCCATTGACTGGAACCTATAGCAGGTGTTAGGTAGGTTCAAATAAAGCACCTTCTAAGAGGAGGTTTGAGCCCCAATCTATATTTCCATAGAATCCTTAAGATCCTTGGAAAAATCAACCTTAATGCAAACATGTTTCTAAGGGTGAGTGTTGAAAAATTTCTCATGTTCCTTTGTGATAACTTTACCAAGAGTATTAGCAGTGGACCCAATAAAAGGCCAACATGGCAAGGGTAAACTTGGGAAATTGAACCACACAGGAACCCTAATATTTTTTTCATCAAAGATAGTGAAGTTTCTCGACCATCTTTGAAAAACAAGTAGGGAGGAATGCACAGACAAAGGACCATTGCTAAAAACCGTGTCTGCCTATGATGGATTGGCGAAGAAAAATTAAAAAACCTTTGGCAAGGTTTTTTATAGCATCAAGGTGGACTCCATGAGGATTCCTACCAACAAAATACCCTATTAAGGTATGGTATTCTAACCAATTACAAGCAACATCAAATTCTTGCAAAGGAAGGATAATATCAGGATTACCTTGCGAAAAATCTTCGAGATGAATTTTTGAGGATGTTTATTCAATGGAGGTGCCATGGCTATCCAAAACAACAATGTGAACACCAATATCAACAACTAGGTCACCACTAGTTGGGGCTAGTATAACCTAGCCTAAGAGCTCCCATAGTAAATGTGATATGAAAAATGGAAACAATAGAAGGTAAGCTCAGACAAAGAGGATGCAAGAAAACTGAAAGATCACATGAAACTCTAGCCATATCTCTTAATCTTAAGAAGTGTTCATTTAGGGTTACCAAAGGTAAGCTTTTGGGTCACATTATTTCTAAAGTTAGGATTGTTGGGACTCAAAATTAATTATTGAAGCCCTAATTTTGAATACCTTTCAAAAAATTGAGCCCTATAAGCGCATTTTAATTCATGTTTACTTGGCTATTTGTTTGAGGCCTAAGAGGTGTTTAATGTTTCTAACACCTAAATTCAGTATATCCACTTGTCTCGTAAAGATAAAATGCAATTATGAGTCATTTAGTGAACTCTCATTTTGAACAATGTTTAGATCTAAATTTTTTCCCAAGTGTTAAACAACAATAGGAGGCCTAGCTTGCAATTGAATATCTTGCACTTAGTAATGTTTCATGACTCACCACCTTAGGAATGTTTATTATGCATATAAGAGAACCTATGTTTTAGATTTCAAGTCATTTTGACATGTTTTGGCTAGGTTTTGAATCCCTCAAAGTTGGTTGTTTATTGTTGTCATGCGGATGTAAATTATTTAGAATTCTAAGAGGCCCTATTTGACCAATTATAACTTTGACCTAGTTTACCAAAATGAGAAAATTATTTTGCATTGCATTCTAGATGCTAAAGACTTACTGTGTTTTAGATTTGAGCCTATGAAAAATCCATTTGATTAGTTTTCAAACATAATTCCATATGTAATTTTATAGTTTTACTGGTGTCATAAAGTGTAGATTGATTAGTACCCTTGTTTGGGATGTCAAACTCTAAATTCATGATTTTCTAAACCAAATGGACTGTACCATTGTGTTCTACTCTAAAAATTGTTTAAGTGCACCAATTTACAAGTCTTGACGAATCTATCTACACACTTTCCTAGGTCCATTCCATTTGTGAAAATCACTTTTGTGTTAGTGTTCCCAGTTTTGCAAATCCAAGTAACCCACTTTGTCTGCTTGCCAAATGTGCCCTATTATTTTTCATGAGCCCAAATAATATATTTATACTCTCCTCATGAAAATGAACCAATTCCTTATTTTTTGTGCCTCCAAGTGTCAATTTGACCTACTTTCAAAGTCAAAACCGAATGTGATTTATGGTTTTCTAATACGTTTGCTTGCAAGGAGTTCTAAGAAGGAAACTTTGATGGTCAATATCTTTTGACACCAAAGCCATCATAAGACAAAATCTAGCAAGGTGCAAGCATGTGGAATAGAGGATCAACATGTCAATTTTTAGAGCCTAGTCAAGTGTCTTGGTTAGCTTTTAAGGCTAGTCAAAGGACCTCTTGGTAGGAAAATCTTAGTTTGCAAGAAAATGGAAAATTGAGTTTTAATTGCTATCTCAGTGGTCAAATTTGATCTTGACCAATACTAGGTGTTCAATAGGCTAGTTTGAGAGATTAGGTGTTTCAAAATGAATTTTTTTTAGCCAGATCCACTTTGGGACCCGACTAATTACATTAGTCTAATAAGAAATGTAGGGAATAAAAGCATTTTAAGGAGGAATTCCATGGAGGAGCTTGGATTTTCAAATAAGAAGATAGTTAGCTATGATCCTTTCCAATGATGAGTATTGTTTCTTTTTTCATCAATTATTATGAGCCAATTGGGAAGCTCTAACTACATTCCATTTTGAACACATCTCAATGACTTAATGACTTTGTTATAATTGGTCCTAGTTTAATCAATTAGATTTCTATCTTAAACTCAAATGCATTTATTTAAATGGAATTGATGAGGATCACAATTTTGATTCTATCTCAAATGAATTTAGAAAAAAAATGTTCACAATTGATGAGGGTAAAAATACCATGGAACTCTCGAGTCAAAGTGGTGACAAGGTAGCTTGTTGTGAACCTTATGAAAAGGAAAAAATGTGTGGATTGTAAATTTTTTGAGGCATATCACATTATACCCTATTTTGAAGGCAAGTGATAAATGCTGAGGGGTATGGATAAACCTAGTTGCCTTTCTTTGTTCATTGTTTTGAAAGAAAAATAGTGAGCAACTCATGCCAAAAGGAAGCTTGCTAAATGAGGTAGCTAACTAGATGTGTCATCTATACTTGGAGAGTCATGAGGATAGTTATGTTGGGAGTATAATCATAGTATGGAAAATAAGAATACAAATGATTCACACATATCTTTTATAGAAGGAAGTGCCACTCCAAATGCACTATGCCCCTCAGTTGTTTCATCTCTGTATATGCATGCGGATTCCAAATCCTTTTAGTTCTAGGACATAAGAGAGCAACTTGAACAACCCTTATTTTGATTGGCAATTTTTAAACTTGGCCTCTTTAGTTTTGATCTAATATGGAAATAATATTGACATATGACCCGAGTCGAGTGTTTCACTAAAGTTCCTTCAGACTTCCAACTAAGTAGAGTAGTCAAAAGGAGGAGCCTAAATTAACAACAATAGTTGTAGGGATGTAGCCAGTCCAACTATTACATGGATTCATGGGGATAAGAAGGATGATGCCACAAATCAATTTTATCAAATCGATCATCACTTTGAATCCAAGAATGGAGACTGAAGCCATTAAAGAAAGCACACAACCAATTGTAGGTGGCAATGATAAACAAGAATCAAAAGAAAAACATGAATGCAAAGGGAAGCATATGGAAAGGTTTAGAAGAGTTCCACAAGAAAGAGAGGAGTGTGTATCAAGAAGAGATGTTCTTGTTCACTCATAAGTATTGCAATCTCCATAGAGAATGTTATAAGTGCCACCAAGTAGGAGATTAACCAATCCCTTTTTTCAATTTCTCCTCTATGGTCTTACTTCATTCTAATATACTAGGAACACAAACATGAAGTTTGAGAAGCCCATGGCATTAGCAAAGGAATGTATTGATGATGATAATTTTGGTGGAGATTTGTAGTGAATTCCCCTTCTAGCCTATTTTTCCAAGATATAATTATGATACCATTCAATGACAAGTTGGAAGGAGGATGGAATGTAGGATTAATGAGAAGAGTTTAATCCCACATTAGGTAGCTGATAGTAATTTCAATTGTTTAAATATAACAATACTCACTTTATATGTTGTCTATTAAGCCAAAGTTCTTTTGGGAAACCAAAGAATATTCATGGAGGGCCCATCTTGGTAGCATGTAGTAAAATTTGACCAAGTAGGCATGCAAATCGAGATGATGATGTGGTAGCTTAAGCAACCAAGAGGCAAAAAGTGGCAACATGTGGGTGAATTGGATAGTGACACATATAAGGGAACTCTAGACATGGCACAAATTTTGAGGTCACCATGTGGCAAGGAGTGATAGGTGTCATGATGTTGCTAGCAATGTGGGAAACCCAAGGCTTCATTGTGACATAGAGAAAAGCCACCACATAGTGGAGGTTGGTGACATGGTGAAGATAATGTGGTACAGATTTCAAGGTGGATGATAGAGTAGTGACATGGATAGTGGTGCCATGTGTCATGATGTTTCTATGTCATGATGATGTGGCAAAGTGGTAACAAGGATAGTGACATGGCAACACAATCATAACATAACACATGGCATCCAAGTGGTGATATGGAAGTGAGAAAATCAAGTACAATAGATCATGCCATGTGACAAATCAGATGATTTTCATTATGTCACTAAGGAAAGATGCACATTGGTTAAGTATGGTGACATAGCAACCCAATTAGAGGTCACCACATGGTAATGGGCCCAGTTAAACATGGTAGAATAAGGAGAAATCTAGTGGTGCCATGTGGCACCTAGGTGGAAATAGTACTGACATAATAAGTGACAAGTAGGAATGAGCGAATCAGAGTGTGACACATGCCATAACATGGTCAAACCTAGTTTGACTTAGATGGAAAGTGAGGGAAAATTTTCAAAATGTGGAATTTCAAAATTTTAATTATTTTCCTCAAAATGATGTATACGCATATTTTAAATAAAAAGGGGTTATATTATAAATTTTTTAACCCTAGGGAGAAATTAAATATTTGCTAAAAATGTAATCCTAAAGGTCATGATAGGAACTTGGTTTTCAATTTGATCCTCTAGGCACTTCTAGTGAGCAAACATAGGACTATCATTAACCACTAGAACTGGTAGAGAATGACATTTCCATATTTTTGGTTTGTTTTTGCACAAGAGGTAGTATGTTTGAGTTATTTAGAGTTGTGTCCTAGGCATTCATTTTTTAGCCTCATTCAATTAAGGTAGTTCAGATTTGATTTCTGATGAAATGGTGAACTAGATGAATGCCAAGGTAGTAGGGATGTAGTTAGTGATAGATTCTCTCACCTCTAAGCTAGTTTAATGAGAGTTTTATTAGCATTCTTGATGATTTTATTAGATTAAGGTTTTTCATTAGTTGGAAGATATATTTTTAGTTTGTTGAGATACAATGATGAGATTCCTTTTTGATTTTGGTTGTTGAGAGAAGAGATATGCTTTGCAATAGTAAGGAATGAAGATTCAAGTAGAAACATGTCACTTCTAGATCAGATCTAGGATTTCATTCCTATCCTATATCTTTCTCTTCCTCTCTCATTGTAAGGGTTCTAGTTTTTGGAGAAAGTTTCTCATTACTGTGATACCATGTTGGTTGCAGTTAGTCTGTGATGTCATAAGGTTAGATCCAAAATTGTATTTTCACCATTTCCTTCAACACATTTCTCTATTATGAATAGTATTAATAAAGATAATAAAGATAATTCTGATCTATTTAGTGGTTTTAGGAGTTATTTACATGCATCTTGAATATATAGTTTCAAAGAAATGAATACATTGAGCAACAAACTTCTTATTTTCATTTTGATTCTCATCTCCTATCTCTATAATTTGCAATATTTTTTGATTTAGGGACAAATAACTTAGACCCATTTGCACCCCCTTAAGGTTGTATGTCTCATATGTTTTGTTATTGGAACAAAGAGCCAAGTAAATCCTTGATGTATTTGACAAGGTTGCAAGTTATTTGAGAAGGATATTTCATGAGAATAATTTCTTTATAAATACATATGTCTGATTCACAATGTGATAAGATAGATCTAATATCTTGATGTATGGAATATGTCACTGGTATCAAAGATGTATGTGTGGGATTTGTGGAATTTCCCAATAGATAAGGCACTGATCAACTATAGGATTAACTTGTTCATACTATTGCATATTTGGGGATTAGCTGAAATCAAAATTATAATCATCCTTTTACCTTTTTATTTAAGAGCTGAAAAGATGCCCTCACTCAACTTGTGGATTTCATAAAATTTTCAATTTTCTACTACGTATCTTTGTCATTGCATAAGTATAGGAGAAATAAGGGTTTTATCTGCTTTGTTTACATTTAGTGTATGCTTTTGAATAGCTTGTACCATATGAAGAATTTATAAGTATACCCACTAGGTTTTGCAAAGCTTGAAGTAGAAGAAGGGTCTAGCCTTATAGTTGGCTTGGTGTCTAATAGGATATGTTGCAAATGGTAAGTAGCCACCCCTAGATATATTTTGTTCTCATCAAGTTTATTTGAAGTGTGACATTTCAAAACACCAGCAGGGATATCCATTGATCCTAAAAGGGTAGAAGCTCTTATGAAGTTATCACAACCTTGTAGTCACAAATAGCTTAAATCCTTCTTTGGGAAGATTAAGTTTGTGAGAAAGTTGATCAATGGGCTTTTTGAAATAATTTATCCACTCAATGAAATTTTGAAGAAAGAAGAAAAGATAGAATGGGTTTCTTAGATAAATAAGTCTTTCAAAGATATCAAAGTAGCTATGTCCATGGCTCTAGTACTTGTAAGTCTAGATTATGAGTTGCCTTTCAAAATTTATTCTTTTGCTTTAGATTATTCATGTGTAAGGATTCTCACATAAAAGAAAGATAAAGAAGATGAGAAACCTATCACATTCATGAGTTGTCCTTTAAAGAATTTTAAATTGAGCTATTCCAATTTTGAAAAACAATCATTTTCCTTAATAAAGGTAGTCAAGAAATTTCACAATTACATACTCATAAGGAAGGTTTATGCTATTGTGTTGGATCCTACAATCAAGACATTACTAATTTAGAATGAATTAGGCAAAGGAAGAGGAAAATGGATGGCCATATTACAAGAGTTCAATTGGAAAATTCAACAAATGAAGCTGGTGAAAGGACAAGGGTTGACCATGATGATAGATGAAAATGAGGTCAATATTAACATTGAGATTAATTTGATGATGAAATCAAGACTAAAAATGAAAAAAGGATCATAGTGTCTCGAGTGGATATTGACGAAAGAATAATCCAAGATGTTTGGTATCAAGATATTTTCTGCTACCTCTTACATGATTAATACACTAACTGGATGAATAGTTCCCAATGTAGAGGACTCAAGATAGAATGTGAATCCTATATGCTTCAAGATAGGAAACTTTATAAAAGAAGCTATGAGGGAATTTATTTGAAGTGTTCGGGAAATTAGAAAGAAAAAGAGGTATTAGAACATTATCATGATAAGTATGGCATGGGATGGAGACCATCACAGGCTATGACCCATAAGATTTTTAGATCAGGTTACTTTTGGCCTATAATTTCCAAGGACACATTTTAACATGCATTCTCTTGACAGACTTGTAAAACAAGTGCCGATGGGTAAAAACATCTAGCTATACCACTACAACTAGTATTTGAGATATGCCCTTTTGCCAAGTGGGGGTTGGACTTTATTGGACTAGTAAGCCCACTATCATCTATAGGACATATGCTCATCCTCAAAGATATAGACTATTGCATGCACTGGATAGAAGCTAAAACTTTCTGAAACTACACAGTAAAAGTGGTTACTAATTCCTTGGAAGATCACATTTTCACTAGGTTTGGAATGCCATTCTTCTTAGTATGTGATAATGGGTCATCTTTTGGGATAATTTTCCTTACTCAATGGGAATTATACAATCAATTTATAATCAAGTTCTCATCTAATTAATATCCCCAAGGGAAGGGTGTGGCTAAGTCCACCAATAAGAACTTAATCACAGGGATAAAGTGCTTGCTCATAGAGAAACCAAAAGATTGGCACACTCAACTGAAATATGCATTATGGATAGATAGAGTCGGGACTAAAAATGTTTTGGGAACATCCCCATATCTACTTGTCTATAGAAAGGAGCCAATATTCCCACTCAATATCAATATTCTAGTGTTAAAATTCATGAGAGGGTATGATGAGGGTGTTGATAGAGTCCAAATTATATTGATGAATCTTTTGGAATTGGATGAGAAAAGACAATAGCTTTAGAGCACATGTCAAAACATTAGGATATCATAAAACATTTTTTCAACAATCAAGCCACAAAAATCTTTCAAAATATTAAACCATGTTCTCCTTTGGGACAAAGTGAAAAAAAAAAAAAAAGACCATCACACCAAGTTTCAATTCTTGTGGATCAACCTCTATAAGATTTTAGAGATTTTGGAAGAAAATACTTTTAGGCTAAGTTCTATACAAGGGCAATTGGTCCCATTAATAGTCAATGACTAGCTTTTGAAACATTATTTTGAGGCTTAAAAGAGGAAAAAATTTTGAAAAAAGAAAAAAGATGTTTGCATGTGTGTTTACTTTATGCAAGAGTTTTTATTTTTTGCAAGTGTGTTTGCTTTCAGTTGTGTGTTTGTTTTAAAAGTTGTGTCTATCTTTTCTTGTCAATTGGGGGGTTGGGTGGCATCAAGAATTTTTCTTGATACATTCAATAAATCACTCCATTTGGTTTTGACTTTAGGGAAGAGGTATATATTTGTCAAAGCATTCAGATGATTTTGTTTCTTGTACCAACTAAAAATAGGTGTTACTTGTAGTTGTAGAGGATTTCTAGTCTTAAAATCAAAATCATAGATTGATAGCTCTCAAAACTTTATAAATTTAAGAATTGATTATCTTGGTGATTTTTGAATCTAGGTTGATAGTAGCAAGTGGTGATTCAAAATTTTTTGGTTCAGACAAAGGGTCTCTTCAACAAACTGCTAAGATCACTATTTGGCCTGAGAGTTTTGTTGAGCTATCATTTTGCATGATGCTGAATTGCAAGAATCCTTTCGAATTCCTCTCTTGAAAAGATAATTGAGGATCAAATTCAAGGGGTGGGTGACCTTGCGACTTGCTGAAATTTTCTCAAATGAAGATAAATGTGCATTTTTATGAGGAGGCCTTTATTGGTTTTGAATAATTACAGATAATCTGTTTGCTATTTGAAAAAAGTAACCATAAAAGATTTTTTTTTTTTGTTGGTATTTTCTATTTTATGATGAATGCAATTTATCAATGCAAATATATGAATTCTTATTTTAACCAAGTGTTAGAAAAGAAAATAACAAAGATAAGGTAATGAGAGATTAGGAAAAATAACTTGAAAGGGAAATTCCTAATGAACATAAACCATGGTAACAAAAAATCTATGAATTAAATCATCAAAATGATTAGGTAGGAAAATAATGAAATTAGGAACAATGATTCCTCAACTCCACTGATGCAATTATCAATGAGAACTCAATAATAATTGAAAGATGTTTCACATTTCCTCAAATCACAAGGCCATGAAAAGTGTGGTCATGTGAGACAAGATGCTATGCAAGAACAATAGGTGATATTTTGTCCAATCTGTTATATTAGTGAAATTTGTTAACATGAGGCAAACAATAGAACTAAAAGAACACACAATAATAATAACACAATAAAAATATTGGCTCCATTATTATTCATGAACATATATTCACAAAAATAACACACTCTGGCAAGAATAACAACACTCAGAATGAGAGCACCAATAGCATATTATATTGCATCAAAATAATGGCTGGAGTACATATTACATCCATGTATTTATAAGAAATCATTTCCTCTATTTGTGTTAGGAGAGAGAGCTCTTAAAATGAAAATCATGCTAAAAACTAATTTAACAAATCTAATAATTATATACAAATTGACTCTCTAAATGGTGCTAAGTAGGTATCCACCCCTATTTATATTCATTAATGGGTGCACGAGACTTTACATAACTTAAAACAATAAAAGAATGAGAAGATAAGAAGATAAAAGCAATGAGATGATTTGGGATCCTTTAGGAGCTTTAAATATGGAAGCTCAACCTTCTTTAGGTGTCTCTAGGAGTTGAATTGCCATCAAAATGAGTTTTTGATACATAGAATTAATGCTGTAAAATAGAAACTAACAATTAACTATCGATGCATTCGTCCTTCTTCAAAACTATCAGCACACTTCTAAGAATAGTGCACCTGTGCACCTTCACACCTACACAACTTGTTGACAGGACCTAAAAATTAAAAAAAATCTTCTAAGTGTCAAAACTTGATTTCTAGCATCTGGGTTTTCTTCCCCTTTATACTAAAATGATGGGTGGATATTTCTCTTTGAACTTTTTGATAGAAGAGGTGATTTCTTGAGGAGATAATAAGTCTAAAGCTTCATAATTTTCCATTGCTTCCTTATAGAAATCATAAAGTGTGACTTCTTGGGTAATCCTTGGAACTTGAAAGTCATGGGTTTGAGTGTGATCTTAACTACTATAGAAGACAAGGAAGCCATGGTAATGGTAATGTTTAGGACCTTGGGAGGCCTCTAGATGTTTTAGATATGCACACCTATGCACCTTTAGAGAAAAATTCATTTAAAAAATCTTCAAATTACACACATGCACATCTGTGCACCTTTAGGGAATTATGCAAGGTGCTCAATTCACCAAAAAATCAAAGTTCTTAGTTTTGAAAATGGTTCTTGGGTTTTTCTCAAATGGGATGTTAGATCATTCTTGTGAACTTATTTTGATCTTTTTGATGTTTTAGGCCTATTTGTGCACCTTGCACACCTATGTACTTTGCTCTTAAAAACTTGTAAAATTGTGCACCTGTGCACCTTTGCACATGCACACCTTCTAGAGTTCTTCAATTTATGCATATCTCAAAATTACAATGTACACCTATGCACCTTCTAGAGACAATTCATTCACTAAAATTTCAAATTATGCATCTGCACACCTGTGCACCTTCGCACCTGTAGGGAATTGTACAAGGTGCTTAATTCACCAAAATTCAAAGTTCTCAGTTTAAAAAATGGTTTTTTGGTTTTTCTCAAAAAAGGTCTAGGAGAAATTTACTATACTTATTTTTCCCTTTTAGATGATTTATACCCTCTTTATAGCCCAACATTGTCATAGATTTGAACTCCTACTTCTTCTATCTAAAATCCCAAGGCATTTGTTTTGAAAATGCACATGCAATACCATGGTAATTTTTTTGTGCTATAGATGATGAGGATGGCATGGTGACCTACACAAAAGATAAACATCAATATACTTGTGCTAGGGGTTAAAAATGACACTAACTGACCAGAATCCTAAACCCAAACTACAAGTTCCACTCAGAACACCTTGGAAGATACCCTATTTTGAAGAACAAGATTTTGTGAGCCAAAAAAAGGGGTTGGCCATTTCTAAAGTCAAAAAATGGGGCATGTCTTGTGGAACCACAAAAAGTGTCCCAAAAGTTCATTAAAAGAGGAATGCAAGAGTTATCAAAATGAAGAACAAATCTAGAAAACAACACCAATGTCTTGGCCAAAGAGTCTAAGCATGGTCAGGATAGACTAGAAAAATAAAAGAATTACAAAGAGGTGTTAAATATAAAGATTCTAGATTATTCCAAAGGTAATTAGATAAAAGGATATTCATTCCAAAATGGCTATCCTATTATTCTATACAAAATGCTTCAAGGAAGAATCTAATGAAAATACATGAGCTCCATGAAAAAAATCAAAATGTATTACCAAAGACTCAAAAGAAAGAATTGACAACTCACTAAGAGACCTCAGAACAAATTCTCTCATCTAGTTAGATAATGGTTGAAAAAAAAGTTTTATAAGGATTCCTAATGAGTGGACTAGTGGAGTCAAAGATTCTTTCCAAGTTGCTAGATACTCATGATAGATTACACCTTGAGACATCAAGGAAAACTAATACAATAAGCACACATTGAGCTTGAAGATTCAAGATTCTAAAGTTTTGAATTCCAATAGACTTGAAAACTACTTGGAATATTCAAAATTTAGTTGTAATTTCATACATTTTAGAAGAATGCTTGCTAATGACAAAATGCCTTTGTCATTTTTCCCTTTTTTTGGGGCTATTTCTTGTGGTTTCACAATGCACACCCTATTTTCATGTAGAAAATGGAGACCCTCTAGTTTTTAGATTCTCCACTAAGGTTTCTTGAGTCATTTTGGACCCTCCCCTAGGTCTAGATAAAATACCTATTTTTGAATGGGAAGGGTCAAACAGTCAGAGAGGTAGAGGAAAAAAGTTTTGGAGTTACTAGTGCTTTAAGTGGGCACATGCACATATGTGCATGTGCCCACATGTGTACTTTACCCCCACTTCAAGGATACACAAATGTGCATATGTACATGTGTCCATCCTTGGAAGTTGCACACCTTCAGAGGTGCTTACCTATTGGGGTGCGTATTGGGAAAATAGTTGGGGTCTATAAATAGACCTCGAACCCTCTCACTTCCTCACTTTCTCATACCCCTAGTTAAACTCCACACCTTTGCATCCTACTCCCCTGCACTACTCTATTTTCCAATCCTCCCTACACAAACCTAACACAAGTTAGAAGACCTAAAGAGGTGCACACATGCACACCCTGAAAGGTGTGTATGTGCACACCTACAAAAACATAAAGATAAAAATAAAAAAATCCTAAAAAATACACAAGGGGCTTCAAAGAGGTGCACACATGCACACCCTTGAGATGTGTGCATGTACACACCTTTTCTACTAGCAAGGATAAGACACAGCCCTATTGCAGAGTCACTTGTGCATATACACACCTTACCAAGGTGCACATGTGTACTTGTGTATGACTACACACAAAGCCATACTAGAAGCTAAACAAGTGCACTAGTGGACCTATAAGGGTGTGCTAGGTACACTAAGTTGCATAAAATTTTGGGTGGGGGAACTATATTTTGGTCTATTTTGACTGATTTTGAGCTATTTTGCAGTCAACCTAGTTTCTTTTTAGGTCTCATTTTTTCCTTTTGATATCATTAATACTAATGTTTGCCTCTTTCATGTAGATCAAATGGTGTCATCATCATCTTCCACGGTCAAGAAAATGGTACCAAAATCTATTGCTTTCAAATACCAAGGAATGCCAAAGAAATCAAGATTCCAAGATGGGCATACAAAGATCCAAGACACTAAGCTAAGCCACATCGATTAGAATGCATTTTTGACTATTTTCAATAAACCAAGGGAGAGGTTAGTAATGATATCCACACTAATCCAAAGTGGATTGGTAAACACAACATCACAACCCACATTAGTTCAATCTTTTGAATTGATAATGACATTGGCAATGTATTATGTGACTAAGGCGAAGGTCATAAAGAGCATCATAGGAGAGATAGTCCTACACCTCTGACCTTGCAACATCAAGAAAGTATTCCATCTTCCAAGGATGAATCAATAACTCTAGATTTCATATGATGGATTATAGTGATGGTATAAAGATAATGAGAAAAAGGATAAGGAGATAGTGCAAACTTTATTCTTGATTCACAAGACACCTTTGGGTTGAAGAGCAGGAAAGGTGGTTATGACTAGAGGGTATATGAAAGACAACATCAGATACTCGATCATCTTCCTGAAGAGAGTTTTGGGCCTTCCTATAGTTGGTCACCTTCAAGCATGGATGATTCATTTAATTTAAACCATAAGGACCAAAAAGATGTCCATTGATTGGGCCACCATCCTAAGTGGTAACTTGGATGAACAACTAGTTTCTATTAAAATGGACCCTCATTTCTACATGATATCATACATGGTGAATTTGCTGGCAACCAAAACCACTAATTATCTAGGCCTATATAGAAAGGGAAGCATGCAAGATGAAAATTCTTGGCCCTATGTGTTATATCCATAATTGGTGAAAAATAGTCCCCCACTATAGAGTATTTAATATAGAGTGGTTAATAATGGGTTCATCTTTTCCATCATTAGTTTCATTGAAGGAGATTATGTGAAGAGAATGTCAGTAGAGGTGACAGCTAGAATCATAGAGATAGGTTTTTACTACATTCAATTTAAGACTTTCATATCTATAGGTAGTTGGTTGTCTTCTTTGACCAAAAAAGCTCCCAAGATGTCTTAAGAAAAATTGATACTCTTGGGGATAGGATTGTACACCAACTCACTTCTTCTTATGATAGAGTGAGAAAATAATATAAGATATGGGTCTGGCCAATTACAATTGGCACATTCAAGGTGAATCACAAAAAAAATATTGCCACCTTTGACTCTAAATGAGATTAGTATCCCTTGGAAGAATACAACTCACCTCACCTATTCTTTGACAATATTGGGATGGTTCAACATGTGGCAGGGAAATAATTTATACATGTCAATACCCTAGAAGATTATATGATGAACACAATAGATGACTATGATGTCCATATAAGGGACTATTGTAGGATGATTCTATACCTAGCATAAAATGTGCTAAAGATGAAGATTCCTCTCAATTTCATGGAAAAGGATGTACCAAAAGTTATGGATCCTTTGAACAATAGAGACAAAATCTATGATAGGCCAATTAAGAACATTAAGATTAGGTGAGAGGAAAATGATGATATAAATCATCAGGCCAAAAATGTGGACAAGATGAAAAGGGAATGATATTAGAATCCATTTTGGATGGATCTAGTTCCTTAGGCCATACCTCTACAAGTCACAACTAGGACTATCAAAGGTAAAGGTGCAAAGGTCATTATACTAACCTACCCTACTCAGTCCCTAGTAAGGCTAGAAAAGGTACATCAACATGAGAGAGAGGTTGAGTACTTTGAGGTTGATAAGGGAAAGAAGAGGAAGAGGATACCACCTAGGGAAATGAGACAAGTGAATGAGATCCAAGTGCCTGCAGAATAGGTGCAACATGAGTAAGGATAAGCTGAGCCTCAAGTAGAGCCAATAGATCAACCTCCATAATAGGCATAGCCAAAACAATAGGAGGAACAAATCAAGGAACAAAGTGTCCCATCACCAAAAAATATAGAGGAAGAAGCCCCCCTTAGGTCCAAAGAGAGAAATGACATAAATAGTTGTGGTGGGTACAAGGAGGAGGACATTGAAGAAGAAAAATACTCCATCCCCACAAGTTCTAGAGACCATCCCAAAAGCTAAGGATGAAGAAGAAGGGGAATGAATAGAGTTTTTCCCCTTAAGGTAGAGAACCTACCTAACCAAAGCCATAGAAGAAGAGAGGAGAAAATTCTCTACACAAACAACTCCATCTACTCCAAGAGAGCCTATCCAAGTATCAACTTTAGAATATGAAGAAAAAAAGTAGATAATAGAGATTGAGCATGAAGGAATGAGTGTCTTTGATGTCTTAGACTTTGATTTTATGCTGTGGGTACTAAGATGATGGGTAAAAAGATAAGAGATACTCCCACAAGTGAGTCTTTAGATTGGAATCAATTACCTCCTCTACCTGAAGGACCTCTAGGCATTCCACCACCACTATCTCAGGATGTGGTCATTCTAGATAAAGGGTTGGTAACTCCACCTCCTCTAGTCATTCAAGTAGAAGTAGAAGAACAACCAAACAAGGAAGGAGAATTCCAAGAACTTTATGGTGATAAAGTATTTAAAGAGGAACAAATAATGGAATAAACCCAACATACTCCTCAAAATATAGAGGCTAGGTCCTTAGCCCAATAGAGCACAAAGACTCCTTCTGAATATTTTCTTTAGCATGAGAAGACTCTAGAGAGAAGTGATAAGGGAAAGGAGCCTATTGTAAAACCAACCTCTTTAGTTAAGAGTATGCCACCTATGAGGACCACACCATCATGGTTGAAGAGGGAGGTTATGTTTTGACAAAAAAGGTAGCTTGAGCTAATAGCTACGGAAGGAATGAAGGAATTGATTAAAGCAGTGAAGAGGCCCGAGCTACCTAAGGGTGGTGAAAGAACAATGAAATTCATAATGAAGAAAAAATACTAAGACCTTCTTGTAAATATCACCATTCCTCCTCATGCCAACACTAAAGAACTAATTCTAAAGGATTACCAAATCAAGAAGGCCATGTTGGAAAAGCACATGGTGGACATGACCAAAGTACTGATCACTAAATGCCTAAAAGAGGTATTCCAACATATGGATTAGATGAGACTAAATTGATAACATTGCATAAGCAAAGTAAGCTACTTAAAGGGTACCCATTCAAACTTATTGATTCGAAGAATCTAGAGGTCTCTTTTAGAGAAGAACTAGGAAGAAAAGGGGTAGGAACATAGTTGGATTCATTTTTGGAGGCATTTTAGAAATTTCAGGATAGTTTTGAAGAGAGGGGAGTGAAAATATTACCTAGAATTTTGAACTTTTTGCACAACATCCAATCAAATTTTGATAAGTTGGTTTCTATAGTAAATCAAGATTTTGGGCTGTTGGATGAAGTACATACTTGGGCCAAGGACTTACATGTATTAAGATCAATAAAATGTCAGTGATACTAGATGATTATGGAGGTATATGACATAGAGGAGATTGATAAGCTCGATGATTGGATTGAAAATATATTGGTAGGGGATAAAGTAATGGAGGGATTACATGAGGAGATCCAATGAATTAAAGACAAAGCTCAAGAACAATTTTTAAAAGCAGAGAGGTACTATAACATCGCTAGCCTTGAGATTTTTTGAGATGAGTCTAAGACCAAGATTTTTATGGTACAATTAGTAGTCCAAAAATTGAGAGGAATATTTGAAGAAGCTTCATCAAAAGATGACATTAGACAAGAATTTAAAATTGAAGAGGCCCCATGGGAACTAAACACCAAGCTTGACGGTTTTGTGGAGACTCAAATACAAGTCAATAATTACTAAAAAGTAGTGAAGAATAAGTATGAGGTTTTAGATTTACAAAACGATACTCAAGTAGTAGAGATGATAGACAAATTAAAGAATAATCATCTAGACATTGTTAGAATAATCATATAGACATTGTTTTGGTGTAAAGAGGGGAAAAAACCAGATGCTAGAAATTTAATTTTGACACTTAGAAGATTTTTTGGATTTTTGGAACCTATCACAAAGGTGCACTTTTTATTGAGGTACATTGATACTTTTGAAGAAGAAACTATGCACTAACAGTTAACTATGAGTTTCTATTTGGAGCATTCCATGCACAAAAAATACATTTTGATGGTAGTTGAACTCCCAAAAACATCTAAAGAAGGCTAGGCTTCCATTTTTAGAGATACAAGAGACTTCTTGATCATCTCACAACTTCCTTCTTCTTATCTTCTTAATATTTTGTTCTTTTGTGTCATGTAAAGGCTTATGCACCCATTAATGGATATAAAAAAGATCGGAGACATACTTAGCACCATATAGAGAGTCAGTTTGTAAATAATTAGCTTTATTTTATTAGTTGTTACATAAATTTTCATTTAAAGAGCCCTCACTCCTAACACAAATGGCAGAGATGATTTCTTAGAAATACATGATTGTAATATGTACTCCAGGCCATTATTTTGATGCAATAATATATGCTATTGGTGCTCTCATTCTAAGTGTAGTAAATTTTGATAAATACATGTTCATGAATAATAATGGATCTAATGGTTTTATTGTGTTGTCGTGATTGTGCCACTTTTTAGGTCTGGTGTTTTTCTTGTGTTAATGAATTCTATTATTGTGACAAATTGGAGAAAGGATCAGCTTTGTTCTTGCATAGCGTCTTGTGAATGAATAGTAATGGAGCCAATGGTTTTATTATTTTATTATGATTGTGCAACCTTTTAGTTCTAGTGTTTGTCTTGTGTTAACGAATTCTGCTATTGTGATGAATTGGAGAAGGGATCATCTTTGTTCTTGCATAGTGTCTTGTCTCACATGAGTGCACTCTCTGTAGCCTTGTAATTAATAAAATGTGAGACATATTTTAGTTTATATGGAGTTCCCATTGACAATTTCATTAGTGGAGTTGAGGAAGCATTGCTCCTAATTTAATTGGTTTCCTACGCAATATTTTTGATAATTTAATTGGCAGACATGTTGTTACTATTGGCATATATCCATTATGAATTTCCTTTTCAATTATTTTCTTTAGTCTCTCATTAATCTATCTTTGTAATTTTCATTTGAAACACTTGGTTAAAATAGGAATTCATATATAGTTGCATTGATGAATTGCATTCATCATAAAACAAGAAACTACAAAAATTACATCTCTTTTGTGGTTATATTTCAAACAACAATAAATTGTCCAAGATTGGTTCAAACCAGAAAAGGCCTCCTCGTGAACATACACATTTATCTTCAATTGAGTTAACCTAGTAGGTTGTAAAAAGCACACCTAGAGCCTTGGAGTCAGTCCTTGATCAAATTTTCAAGAGAGGGACTCAAAAGGATTCTTGTTGTTCAACATTGTGCAAAATGACAACTCAATAGGTTGGTTTCAACATTTTTCAATTTTGACATTTTTTGGTGGCCTAGAAGCTAGATGTTCTCTTCTATATAATTGTGGATATAATTTTTGTAGATTTTTCCATCACATCAAAAACACAAATTGGTTGAACTATAATTGGAGCAGTTTTTATGTTTTCATTGATGTCAAATCTACTAGTAAGACATTTGCTAGCACTATAAAGTGTCATATTATTTGATTGATGAAGAGGATTTAAAAAGAGAGACAAAAAGATAAACTAGTAAAGTGGTTGAGTAAAGAAGAGTAAGTATGATAGAACTATTAGGGACCTTGATTGGTTAGTGTTGGGCATTCATTTTGCACTAGGTCAACGGTAGGAATCCATAGTGTAATTCCTCTCTTGAAAAGAAAATATTTTTAAAGATCCACTCCAAGGTTCAGTGTTTGTCTTGTGACGTACCAAAATCCACTCAATAGAAGATAAATGTGAATGTTCATGAGGAGGCCTTTGCTGGTTCGAAAAACTCTTTTTACCTTGGAATCAAGTAAAATTTGTTTGCTGTCTCAAAATATCACACCAAAAGAATAATATTTTTGTATTTTCTATTTTCTAATGAATGCAACTCTAACAATGTAGCTAATATGAGGTCCTAATCTAATAGGGGGGGTTAGCAAAGCAAATAATGAAACTAAAAGCAAATAACATTAAATCAAATAACTTGAAATTAAAATTCCTAAATAGACATAAGCTACAGAACACAACATGTTGCAAGTTAAACCTTCGAAGAGATCGGTAGGAAACCAATGAAAATAGGAGCAACACTTCCTAGAATCCACTAATGCAATCATTGGCAAGAATATTTAACAAATCGAATGATGTTTGACTCTTCATCAAATTGCAAGACCACAGAAAATGCACTCATGCGAGACAAAAAGCTATGTAGACACAATCGGGTGATCTCTTCTCAAGCTCGTTACCTCAACAAAATTCATATATCTATAGCAAACACTAGAACTAAAAGATTGCACAACTAGAAACAATGCAATTAACCTTTGGATGAATCACAATCTCATGAATAAAATTCACAAAATAATGACACATTCAGGCAAGAATAACTACACTCCAAATGCTAGCACCAAAAGCATAACTTTATTGCATAATAACGATGACCCTTTTTACATTTTACAATGGGGTATTTATAAGAAATCATCTCTTTAATTTGTGTTGAGAGTGAGAGATATATTAATGCAATAAAATGCTTTTAAAAAATAAAAACAAACTAAATATATACAAACTGACCATCTAACTGGTGCTTAGAGGGACTCCATCCATATTTTATTCATTAGTTGGATGCATGAGCCTTGTACATGTCAAAAAAATTAAAAGCATAAGAGAGAAAGAAGGAGGAAGCCATTAGTTGAAGTGGAAGTGCATGGAGACACCAAAAATAGAAGTTGCCCCTTCACCAGGAATGTATCAGTGTTAAATTTGCCATTAGAATGTGCTCCCAATGCATGTAAAGTGCTATTTTTTGAATTGGAAGTCAACTGTCAGCGCACCCTTGAATTGCAAAGCTACATGAAAATGTAGAGCTGTGGAGCTCAATTCACCAAAAAATCAAAGTTCTCAATTTTGAAAATGGTTTCTAGGTTTTGCTCAAATGAGGTTTTATATCACTTTTTGTATATGCTCCATGCCCCTTTTTGATGATTTACACCCTCTTTATAGCCAATTACTTTCATAAACTTGCACTCCCTTTGCTTCTTCAATTGAAAATCTCAAGGCACCTGCATTGGATCTTGTCCCTAATAGCTGCATAAGATGAGGAACCTGATTTGCTTTATGCATCCAACCTCTGTAGCTTTGACCTTTGTCTTCTCTCCACCTATCCAATCCTTCCTGATGAGAAATCAAGTGATCTAGATTATCCAATACGATCAAATGTTTGCAATTTTTTCATATTTTTTTACAAATTTTCTAGGCATTTTTAAATGACCTTTTTAGAGATCTTTTTCTCAAAATTTCAAGTCAAAATCTTTGTTGGTCCCTAAAATTGGACAACCAAAGGCTAACTATTTTAGGGACTGAAATTAGATCTTCAGTTCTTCTTTCCAATGGTGTAAGTGGTTCTTGATTTTGAGGTCTGAGTCAAAAGTTATGACCTCAAAGAGTTGATGATGCCATTTTTACCTAGACAAGAAGCAAACATTAGTCCGTAGAGTTAACAATGCATAGTAAAGACACACTAGCTACTCAAACAAAACTGAAGGTGAATCTTGAAATTTGGCTAAGTATGAAATCCTAAAGCCCTGAAATTTGGCTAAGTCTGGATTTTTGAAGCCCTGAAATGTGGCTAAGTTTGGATTTCTGAAGCCCTGAAATTTGGCTAAGTCTGGATTTATGAAGCCCTGAAATTTCCTAAAATCTCTACCTTATCTCGAGGAGGTCTGAAACCTATCTCAAAAGATTCATCGCATATATTAAAATATATCTTAAGTATAAGAAATTAATTCTTATACTTAAATGATATATTTTAAACCCCCCCTCATGGCTACTTAGACAAAACTAGAGGTGAAAGGGCAGCTTAGTAAGGGCACATGGTGCTTTGGGAGTGCGTGGCGCGAATGTGCATGAGGCACCTTGATTGTGCACGTGTGCACACACACGAACCACAGAGACACGATTGCACATGCACTGCGGAGGCGCGAGTGTGCTCGCGGGTTGCGGCGGCACTTAGGCGCACGCTCGTAAGCCGTAGCGGTGTGACGCGCACGAATGTGCACAATGCAAATGTGTGATACTTTTTCAAATTTTTTTAAAAATTATATATATATATATATATATATATATATATATATTTTAGAAAATTTTAAATTTTTTATTTTTATTTTTTATTTTTCAATTTTTTGATTTTTTTCTAATATCGACTCTAAAATCCTAAGGTCTAATAAAACTCTTCTCCCAACTCCCAAACTAAGAGTCTGGGAGTCAAAAAAAGTAGGGGGTCCCCATTCCTAGTAAGGAATGGGGTGTGTGTTGTGAACACCATAACAGTTAGTATTTGACATGATAGATTGTTTGATCATTGTATTAAGTGAAGAAAGAAAGATTAGTTAAAGTGTAGAAGAGATGATTGATAGAAGTCAAGAAGTTGAAAAAACACTAGTTTGACCAAGTAATATGTTATTAGGTCAATGAAGAAGTTAAGAATTACCAAGAAAAATATTAAAGAGATTAAGTATTTGCCAAGTGATGATAATGACTAAGCAAGATGAAGGAAAAATAGAGTAGTGACCGACCATAGTGATGGCCGATCAAGTTAATGTAAATTGAGTGAGATAGATCAATAGTGACTGAGCTACCTAGTGATGACTAAGATGAAGAACATAGTGATGACTGAGTGTCAACATATTAATAGTTTGAGAATGATTCAAGATTTGATGACAACATAGCTAAATTTATGGAATAGTCAAAACATATTAAAGATGAGGATTGATGAGTTAGAATATTCAATGCGTGAATTAGGTTTGTTAAGAGATCTAAGGCAAAGAGTCAATGAGTAGTTTCAAGAAGTTTCAAGGAAAGAAGAAGAAAGACAAAATGATGAACATACTAAATGAATCTGATCAAACCCCAAGATCTGCAGTTATGTTTAAGTGGTAAATATTAAACCTGTCTAATTGAGGAGGCATATGAGATATTTTAAATGTTAGTTTGCTGATGAATTTGTGAAGAATAAGTGGAAGAACAAGAGTTGTAGAGGAAAAGTGAGAAGTTGGTGAAAGATAGATTACTTGAGGTATTTCTAAGAAGATTAGAGATGGAGAAGGTGGTGAAGACCAGTCAATGAACTAGGAATGAGCTAAATGGAGATCTGAACATGCAAAGTGAGTTGTAATTTATTAGATCAACCTAGATGCTACATTCTAACCATTTTTGTAGCAAAATCCTTTAATAAAGGTTGGCCTAACTGTGATGTTGTAAATCATTTAATCAAGGTAAAATTATGATAGTATGTTTTTGAAGACCTCTAACAAGGCTAGTCGTAACATGGTGATTAAATCCTTTAATAGGGTTACACCTAATAATGTGTTTTGCAACCTTTAACATGGTTGGATTTTAATTGATCTCACTTCAAAAGAGTGAAAAGTGGTACCATATTACTTGGTGGTTTTTTCCAAATTGGTTTTCCATGTTAAATATTAGTGTCATACTTATGTAAATGTTATTTTCTTGTAATACACTATTTACTATTATATGTTTCTACAATTTGTCTAACACTAAAATAGAGAGCCACGTGATGAAATGAATAAGTTAAATTACTAGCAATTTTATATATTGACAGAGTGGATTTGTGAGTTTGATTTACTAGTACACTAATAACAATATATTACTAAATAAACTACTAAAAACTGTACATATGTGACTAATTTGGATCACGTGACCAATGGTAGTTTATTGGTGAACATTTATCTCCCAACCAAATTTATGACTAAACTATTTTAATTATTGATTCAGTCATTTATTTTTGTTATATGGTAGTTTCTTTGGTGATTTTGGTAGTTTTTGTGTAGTATATATGGTACTTGATTTGTTAGTATATATGGTGGTATATTTGGTAGTTTACTTGGTAGTATATTTGGTAATATATTTGGTACTTGATTTGGTAGTTTATTTAATCATTAATTTAGTAAAATTAGGACACGATGGAATTGAACCACCATCCTCCTACTTATAAAGTAGGTGCTTTTCTATTGAACTAGTACCCTTTAAAGAATAATGCAAAAAATTGACAAAGTTGTCTTCCCAACATTAGATCTACCATGATCTTGATGTGATCACTGCAACATTATATACTTTTCTCAAAGAACACAAATTTTAGTTATTATGAAAAAAAAAATTCTAAATCTTTATCAATAACAATTCAAAAAATTTAAATTCTTCTGTTCAAGCATTTCAAAATTATATTTCATGTCAATTATACTTCTTTAAATTATTGTAGTAATAGACTTTTATAAAATATAATTTGGAGCACTTTGGCCACACACAAGTATTGTTTCTTGTGCTAACTTCTTAGACAAAGATAAAAATGATTATTCAATTTATGTCAAGAAAATAGACCTTTGCATTAAATTAAAACATCAAACCCCATTAAAAATCACATCAAACCAACTATTTTTTCTTTTCATAGTCTCTGCAATAATTGAGACCAGCTTGAATGCATTGCAAAAATAAAGTCACTTGTTGAAATGATGAAATGTAGTCACCATAACAATACCAATGTCAAGAGCATGCAAAATTTGCATATGGTGGATGTATAGAGGACATGTTGAACTATACCAATTCTTGCCATGACCTAAGAGACTATTTTTAAAAGGAAATCTTTGTGAGGAAAAAATAAAAGATTAAATTTTTTTTTATCCAACATGCTCCAACTCCATGAATGACAATGCAACCAAATTTCTTGTCCTTGTAATTCCATTGTTAAACAAGTCCAAACCCATTGCAACAACCAAGACGTGAATGTGTTGAATAACATCTATTGGATCTTTGGCTCAATTAATTTTTTCTAACATCTATTGAATCTTTGGCTCGATTAATTTTGTTGAAGACATTGGAACTATATGTGGTAGAATAGAAAATATAATCAAGAAAAGAAAATATTAACATCATATTTACACTCTGTGTGAACAAAATCTTAAATTCTATTTAACACAGTTAGAAGGTGTAAATAGGGTTCATTAAAAAACAAAATGAAAAAAAAGGTTCATGAAATGTATGCTTTTCCAAGACAAGATTTAGAACCTTGGTTAAATCATTATTAGCCTAATAAGAATATTAGGGACCATTAAAAAGTCTCATCTTAAACATCTTGTATTACCAATAGCTCCTTATCCCTCCATGCTATCACAACTCAATGATCCAAAGAAAGAACAATAATAGGATTAATTTGTTAGAAAACCCATGAATCTTGAGGCATGAAAATTGACAAGAAATACAAATTTTAGAATGAAAGATGATATCTTACCACTGCAAGTGATGACTATACCAGTAGTTTCTACAAGCGAAAAAGGAACTCTATCATCTCTACTCTGAAAATTCTTGTTGAATGAATCAATTTCTATTCCACTCTTTATCTCCATTCTCCAAACAAAAAAGAGGAGGAAATATTTTTGCTTCTCTTCTAATCACTTAACCTTAAAATATTTTCTATACCAATATTCTAAGCTGTTGAACATAAAATCTTAAATCAAAACATTGGATGGAAATAAAGCATAGAAGAAAAAGAAGGATAATAATCCACTACTATTACTCTTCAACAATCAAATATCTAGATCAAACCAATCAAAAATAGTGGACTAAGAACATAAATCAACATTGAAGAGGAAAATTACATCAAATTAGATCCATTTAACTTACAATAGTGGACTAAAAACATTTTCATAGCACCACCTCACCAAGAAACTCTTATCATGAATGAAAAGGATTGCAAGTCATGTAACAACAAATATGAATAAGTCTAAAGAAGTAATCTTAAGTCAGAAATCAAGTGAAAATAAGTAGTGAATAGACTAATAATGAACAACAAAGGTAGTTAGAGTTGTTAACATACATGGAGAGGTGAAATCAAGGAAGAGGAATAGGTAACTAAAGCATGAGTCCTTACAACTATAGAAGAAAACATATTAAAAATTTTATCTAGGTAATCAGTTGACTAGAACACTTGAATTGACATTTAATATGGCCTTTAAGTAAGTTGATGTGACATATGCTACCTCTTCATGGGGGATTTCAACAAAACATGCAGAATTGAGAAATGTGTGATCTAGATCCAACACCAAACAAAGTTTCTTTTTAGGTAATAAATTCTTCATATCATTATCATGTAGTCGTGCAACTTCTGTATCTACGAGCTTCAAATCCTAAAAAATATTTACGTATGAAATGGTTTTAGCTATAGAAACATATAATTGAATTTTATTTTTTGAAAGATCAATGTAGAGAATTATACAAGGAAAATTTAACACTAGTTGTATTGTCTATAGACAATTAATTTGTAAAAAAACTTAAGAAAAGATTATTTTTTAATATTTGAGTCACAATTTAGTACTTCAACCAAATATAGCAATTTTTAAAATAAAAAATTATTTAGAGTTTGATCCAAATTGGAAACCATTGGAGATTTAGGCCTAAAGTACCTAGACACCAAATATGCAACACCTACTAGAAGTATGATTGTTGAATAAAATGCATAGAATAAGATTCATAACATTGTGATGATTGATATTAATTCATATCTCAACTATGTTAAATTTGATGAAGTCAAAGACTATGGAACTACTTATGAAATGTGGATCAAGCTAAAAGCCATCTATGGAGGGGATGATAATGTAAGAAGAGCTAAAGCATGAAGTCTAAGAGGAAAATTTGATCAGATAAGATGAAAGAATAGGAGAACATTGCAAAGTATAGTAACATAATCAAAGATAGTGTTTGTGCAATCAAAGCTTCAAGAGGAAAGATTGAAGATGAGAGAGTGGTACATAATTTTCTCAAAACACTTCTTCCTATATATTCAATTAGAGTATCAACAATTCAAGAAATGATATGAAATCCAAAGAATGATATAACATTGGTTGTAGTAGTTGTAATATTGACAACATTTGAGCTAGATAACTATGATAATTATGTTCCTAGTTCTAGCAATCTCGACTCTACATTTGAAGCCAAGTTTCCACTCAAGAAGAAAGCTAAAAGGTCAAAAAGAAAAGAATCTATAAGTGAAGAAGAAGATAGTCATAATAGTGATCTTGAAACTATTGAAGCATTACTTGCAAGAAGGTATCCTAGAGGCAAAGGAAAACATAAAGGTAAAATTTCTTTTCTTGTGAAAAAGTTGGTCTCATTACTACAAGGTGTTAAAATACATAAGATAAAGATGATAATAAGCATAACAAGTCCAAAGGAAAGAATGATTTCAAAAAATTCAAAGGCTACAATGATAAAGGTAAGAAATCTTTTTTTATGACAAAATATTTAGATAGCAGTGATGATGATGAGATGGTCTATATTGTTGTAAAAGATGAATCTAATGATGATGAAGATAAAATGGCACTTATTTCTCATGTTAGTAAAAATGATACATGGATTATTGATAATGGTTGTTCACATCATATGACTAGTGAGAAAATAAAGTTTGAACATATGGAGCACTATGATGGTGAAAGTGTGAGATTTGGAAACAATGAACCATGTTGCATAAAGGGAAAAGGTTGTATCTCACTAACTTATGATCTTAGATGTGATAATTCTTATTGGGTTGAAGGACTAAAGCATAATATACTAATTTTGGCACAGCTGAATAACATTGGACTCAAGGTAGAATTCATTAAGGGGAAGGCCAAGCTATTGGATGAAAAAAGAATTCCAATTGGGTCTAGTAACCAAACAAAAGGTAACTTATTCTACCTAGATCTTAGCGAAAGTTTATGTTTTAATATTGCTGAAGTAGAAGAAATATGGTTATTTCATAAAAGGTTATGCCATGTGAACTTTGATAAACTAATCAAGATAAGAAAAATAAAAGAGTGAGAGGTATTTCTTTTTTGAGGAAACCTGATATGGGCCTATGCAAAAATTTTCAAATTGGTAAGATGGGAGAGACAAGTTTCAAAAGAAAGAACTATAATTTTAAAGAAGTGTTGAAGCTAGTTCATATTGACTTGTGTGGACCTATTGGAATTGAGAGCTACAATGGAGATAAGTATCTAGAAAGAATAGAGAAGGAAATTGGAAATAAGCTAAAGTGTTTAAGATCAAATAGAGGTGGTGAATTCATTAAATTTTGCATTGAAAGAGGAATTAAAAGACAAGTATAAGCCCCTAGTACACCATAGTAGAATGGTATAATTGAAAGAAGGAATAGATCTATCATGGATTGTGCAAAAACTTTGATGATAGAAAAGAATGTTGTAGTCAAACACTGGAAGGAAGAAATTAGTATGACAATGCATACCTTGAATAGAGTACAACTAGAGAAAGACTCAAATCAAACTCCTTATGAACTATGCTATGGCTACAAACTTAATGTAAGTTATTTGAAATAATTTGGTAGAAAATGTTATATCTTGAAGGAATCTAGGAAAGGTAAATTTGATGTCAAAAGTGATGAAGGAATATTCCTAGGATATTCTTATAGAAGTAAAATTTATAAATTTATAAATTTATCCAATCATAAGATTATAGAAAGTGCACATGTGAGAATTGATGAGTTTACGAAAAAATGTGAAGAAGAGAGCAACAAAGAACCTGGGGATTATTGAAAATTTATCTACTATGAGCCTTATACATAGAGAAATCCAATTTGAACTTAGTAGACTTCACTTCTCGAGTCCCAAAAATCTCCAAAAGCTATAAAGTTGCATTTAGTGCAACTTGAGTCATAGTCTGAAGGACCTGAGTCACATTTGGAAGCTACCAAGTTGTTGCTAGAGAAAATTGAGTCTAAAGGACTCGAGTTATAGATAATGGGACTTGAGCTTGATGCAAAAGAACATGGTGAGGCAAGTGGAACATGTTCTAGATCCAAAGTATCTATACTAGCAAGATATGTCAAAAGGCACCATGCACTAGATTAGATCATTGGAGACAAGTAAGATGAAACAATGATAAGAAACAAATTGAAAGGTACATGTTTTCTTACTGAATTTGAACCTAGATTAGTTAAAGATGTTTTGGATAATGAAAGCTAGATTGAAGCAATAAATGAAGAGATAGAACAAATAGAAAGAAATAAAACCCCAATTCTTGTTCCTAGACCCAAGACTAAGAATGTAATTAGCACAAAGTGAGTTTCTCAAAATAAGCTTAATGAAGGTGGAGAAGTTTCCAGAAACAAAGCAAGGTTAGTATGAAAAGGTTATTCTCAAGAAGAAGGTATTGATTATGGTGAAATTTTTTCTCTTGTTGAAATATTAGAAGGTTTGAGGACTTTATATGCTTATGCTACATGTAAAGGATTTAAATTTAATCAAATGGATGTGAAATCTGCATTCTTGAATGGAATTATAGAAGAGGAAGTTTACATAGAACAACTTGAAGGTTTTGTAGATCCTAGTAAAAGGAATATGGTTTGTAAATTGCACAAAGCATTGCATGGACTCAAGAAAGCTCCCAAAGCTTGGTATGAAAGATTTCATAACTACTTGATAGAGATTGGTTTTGAAAGAACAAATAATAACAACCCATATATTCAAAGAAGGACTAGACAAGAAGATTGTGCTGGCAAAAATCTTTGTGGATGACACATTGTTTACTGGAAATAATGACTTGTGTAAAGTATTTTCAGAATATATGAGTAAATAATTTTAGATGTCCATGTTTGAAGAGACAAAATTATTTGTTGGATTACAAATTTGATAGAAGAAAAATGGTATCTACATTACTCAATCCAAGTATATCAAGGAGATACCAAATAACTTTGGAATGGAAGATTTGGACCAATTAGAACACCTATGTCTACTAGACATAAGCTTTGCAAAAATGATGTTTCCAAAGAGGTAGATTAGACCACATAGAGATCACTGATTAAAAAATTACAATATGTAGTACATACAAGGTCTAATATTGCATTAGAAGTTGGTATGGTGGTAGGATTCTCAACAAATCCTAATGAAGATCACATGATAGAAATCAAGAGAATCATGAAGTATTGAATGATACTGGAGACTATGGACTATGGTACAAGAAAGGAGTCAATTTGGATTTAAAGGCCTTCATAGATATTGATTGGGAAGGAAGTGTTGATGATAGGAAGAGCACCAATGATGGAGCATTCTTTCTTGGTAAAAGACTAGTGTCTTGGACAAGCAAGAAGTAGAATTGTATTTCTTAGTCTAAAATAGATGTAGAGTATGTTGCAGTAGCAGTTAGTTGTTCTAATGTTGTTTGGTTCAAGAAACTATTGGCAGGTATGAAGATAGAAATCAAGGATCTAGTGGTTACCATCTGTGATAAAGGTAATGCAATTAATAAATTAAAGAATCCTATGATACATACCAAGACCAAGCACATTGCAAGAAAATATCACTTTCTAAAAGAATTGGTGTAAGTTAAAGAGGTAAGATTGGAATATATGAATACTAAAGAACAAATTATAGACATATTCACTATGCCTTTACCTAAGGATGCATTTTTGTTTCTAAGAGGTAAGTTAGGGGTAATTACCCTATCTAAAGCTAACTAAATGAAGTTTAGTGATGCATCAAATAGTGCACGTTGAAGATTAGTCAGTTGATGTAGTATTGAAAAGGGTAGATTGTATATGAATTAGTACATGAGGTATAGTGATATTCACTGAATATTGTCTTTGGCATAAAATCTCAAAGAGGGAGAGTTTGGATGTCATATCAATATTAAATAAAATTTGACATAAGATGTCAAAAAGTAAGAACTTGGTCTTGTATCGAAGAGGGAGTGTTTTCTATTAGAAGAAGATATTGAAGATAGAGTTTGCTAATAGAAGGAGAAACTAAAGGCAGAGGGAGTTCACACTGATAGAGGGAGTTATCATGGATGAGAATTAGAATAAAACTAAGGATATTTCCCTTACTTTTATTTTTTCTCTAAAATTTCATTGTATTATGACATGTTGTGTTGCCATCAATTCCAAAGAGGGAGATTGTTCAAAATAATTGGTTAATTATGTATTGTCTTTGATGTTACACAAAATGTCATATATTTACTAGACAATGTATACTAAAATAACTTGAGAAATGAAGATAGTTTTGTGTATTTTCCAAGCATTCCAATATTTTTCAAGTTTAGAAGGAAATGTCTACCAAGTTCACTCAAGTGTCAAAGAGAACTTTGCAAAAGTTGGGTGTTTACTGAGCTTACTCAGGTAACAAAGGAAAGTTGGATGGAACCAATGCTAATAAAGCTCACTTAGTTATCAAACAAACTTTTTGAAGATGCAGTGTTAACCAAGTTCACTTGGTTAACATAGGAAAATCATTTCTGAGTTAGTGTCTACCAAGTAGGGTTGGTTAACAAAAGATTTTCATGTTTTAACATATTGAGATCAATGGATTTGTTTGTTGGTTCTAGCTAACTAAGGAGATGAATATTAATTATTTTAAGTTGTATTCAAGTTGACTTGATAATGTATGTGATATAAATATAAAGTCAAGTTGAGGATTGAATGTGAAAAAGTGTATGGAAGAATCAAAGATTCTTAGAGAAAGCAAATTAGAAGGATAAGAAGAATATCCTTGAGGAGTTAGAATCCTTGAGGAGCTACAAAGATACATTCAATTAGGAAGGATCAAGCATTCAAGCTAGAATTGAGATTTGTAATCAATAATTCAGTTGCATCAAAAATCAGGTCATCTCATTATTACTCTCTAACCATTGAAGCAATGATCTAAATCTCTTAATAGAGTTGGATTAACATCTATTTGTAAATCATCTAACAAGGTGAAATTTCTAGATTGAAGTGTATAAAGACCTCTAACAAGTCCACTCCTAATAGGGTGATTAAATCCTTTAACAAGGTCATACCTAACAGTGTGTTTTGTAACCTTTAACAAGGGTGGGTAGTTTTTCCCAAATTGGGTTTTGACATTAAATTTTGGTGTCACTTGTGTTCATGCTATTTCTTTCATGTGTATGAAACTAAGTTAAGTAAAGTTAATCTTAAGAAATATCTTAATATTTTCATATTAAGCATTTGTCAAGTAACAATTTTTATTTCAATGGTTACCAAGTTATAACATATTATCAGTATTAACTAAGTGCCTATGTGATTGTTGAGAAATAGTATTTTTAGTAGTGTTTATGTTTTGTGTTGACATGTAAGGGATCTGGTATTTATTGTAGTGGTAACTGATTCACCCCTCCCATCTCAGTTACTCCTCTTATATTTCCAAAAAAATTTCCATTCATCCCCCTCTCTGATCCTTATCTAGTGGTATCCACTCTTCAAGTCTAGCTTAGAATAATACTTTTTCACTCTCTAAACAATTTATTAGATCCTCCATTCTAGGCATAGGGAACCTAGATCTAATAATTATCCTATTGATTGTCCTAGAGTCAGTACATAACCTCCATGTAAATTCCCTCTTCCAAGCTAGTACTACTAGAAAAACACAAGGGCTAACACTTTTTCTTATGAAACCATTCTCCAGTAGACTTTGTATATGCCTTGCCACTTCTACATTATGCTCTAGGACTAGTTTACAGGTAGCCTTATTAGGTAATGTGGAGCCAATGATGAGGTCAATAAAGTGGCTAATCTCCCTCATAGGCGGAAAAGTATCCAACCTTTCATCAGTAATTATCCCCTTATACTAGTCTAATAGGTTTGAAACTTCTTTTGGACCCACTCTTCTAACTGGATTGGTTTTTGGCTTCACTATGATGACAAAACATGGAACATTCTTTTCTTTTAGGACTTTCAAGAATTCTTACTCAAGGCTCTTCCCCCTTCACTCTTAAGGAAGGGTGTCATAGTATAGAATATCCCATCCTTGCTCAAAGTGTAAACATTTTTCTTCCCCTCATGTTGAGCATCATCATATTGTCGTAGTCTCCCTAAAAGAATATGGCATGCATCCATGTTGGCTACTTCACACAAGACCTTTTCTTTATATTCCCCTATTTGAAATCCTACCCAAAATTGTTCATTTACTTTATTTTTTAATCCTCATTTAACCAAGATACCTTTTAGGGGTTTGGGTGTAGAAATTTCTTCAATCCAAGCTTATTAATCATATCTATTGATGCTAATTTTTCTATGGAACCAAAATCAACAATAACCTTGCAAACCTTTCCATTTACCTTGGAATGTATCTTGAGTAAGGTTTTCCTTTGGGTGGGCTCCTTCTATAATGAAATCTTCAAAAATGTGCTATTGAACATGATGCATTTTCCTTGCTCTAGCTCAACAAGTCTATAAATGCTTGAATGGTAAGAGGTCACACTTTTATAGTCCTCTTCTTGTGCAAGTTGTACCCTCCTATCATTTCTTTGTTGAATTGTACTTTTTCCACTCTTTCTTGGACATCTAAAGGAATGAGGGCCTACTTGGTTGTAGGAAAAACATCTACCAGTGAACATGTGATTGCCTCTTCCATTTGACCTCCCCCTACTATTTCCTCTGCCTCCTCTAAATTTTCCTCTGGAACTTGTCTTTTTGTAATTCTCCTGATGGCTTGACTCTCCTTGAGGTCTTGGTGCTGATCCCCTTCCTTGGAACCTTCCTCTCCCTCTAAAATTAGTTCATATTTCTTTATTCTAATCATTCTTCCTCTTGAGTTTGTCTTCAATATTGAGTGCAAGTTAATAGGACTTGTGTACTAATTCTGCTGATGCCAAAGTTAGTTCATTTTGTATGTTGTACTTGAGACCATTCACATACCTTGCAAGTTTTTTATTTTTTAATTTTATACAAATTAGCCCTAAGAATTAATGTATGAAACTCTTGGGTATAGGTACTTACATGTCCATGTCCCTTTTTTTAAGGTTCTACAATTTCTTGTGGATCATCACCTCATAGTCATTAGGAACAAATTGTTTCATTATATCTATCATCATCATCTTCCATGTGGATATGGGCTGCTTTTCTTCTTCCATTCTTTCATTTTGAAGGAAGTTCCACCAACTCAAAGTTGGCCCCTTCATCTTAGACTTTGAACTTGTCTTCACCTTTTTTCTTGCAAGGATCTCCTCATATTCAAAATAGTTTTCAAGGGCTTCTAGCCACTCTATGCATGCTTTTGGCTCCAACTTCCCATTAGACATGGGTAAGTCTCCTTGGTCCATCTTTCCTACCCTTTGTAGGGCTGTTACAATCATTATTTGATCTTTAGTTACTTGAGGCAAGTCATCCTCCTCTTCTTCTTCCCCTTTAGACTCTCCTTGGTCTCCTTTGTGCACTTGCCCCTTCAATTTCTCAATCTCTCTTCTCATAGTTCTATTTTATTTCTCTTATGGCTCTTCTCTTAGCCATCTGCTCTTTTATGATTTTTTCCAACTCTATGTTAGTGATCCTCAAGGGAACATCTTCCTTTGCTATTTTGTCATTCCATTAGATCTTAGTGGCTTTGATACCACTTGGTGTAGAGGTCTTCAACAAAAGGGTGAATGAGTCTAGTACTCAATCTTTCAAGGTATTCTTATACCTTCCTAAGAGTCTCCAAGACTCCTTTTACCCACACTTCAACCTATCAAAAACTTCTAAACAACTCCTTTGAACTTCACAACAATCTTCACAAAATGACTCTGAAAGCCAACTTTGAATCCTAGGGCACAAACTTCAAAATGGTCACTAGCCACCTCCTTGAGCCCAACCGATAATTAGGACACTTCAATGGATACAAAAGGACAAGGATTACAATACAGTTTGGGTTCCCCAACTATCATAACTAGTAAATGTACTAAGAGTCCCAAAAGCTCCTAGTAGTACTTTTATGCTTTTTAGGGAAAAACTTAAAATCTTCCCAAAGAACTTGGTTAAAAAATTTACAATTTCAAATACCCTTTTGGGACTTCCATCTATGCTCCAACTTTCAATTCTCTAACATACTTTAGCACGCTTGAAATCACACAGGCTTCTCAGGCCTAATTGGCCAAATTAGGCTTGGAACAATTGGTAAAGGTCAAGAGTGGGTTCTTAGGCATTAATAACTGAATTGGAATATCTTCACACACTTATCTCAACATGAAACAACTACAAACCAAGTTCTATGCTTCCATTTTCTTGTTTACCCTACAAACCATCACCAAATTAGTTGAATACATAAGGATATTCAACCTAGGGCTCAATCAGAGGACCTTTAGACCTTCTCAAAAACAAATACAACTTAGAAATCTATTTGTACATGTCCTAAAATTTCAAAATCTAGGAGGTTTTTGAATTCCAAGCATGGAGTAACAAGTTAGGACCAAAAATCCATTGCAACCCTTAATTTCAGGGTATGTTGAGCTAGTCTAAAAAACTAGTGATATCTCTCTTCAAACATAACAAATTGAACAAGATAAAATTCTATGGAATCAAGATTTAAAACTCTACCCAATCATGACATCAAATTTAGTCACCCAATCTATACGATTCTATACATGCAATAAATGCTTAGAAAATATATTTGTTCTTCTTTAAAAAAGGTTTGTTTGTATAATATGTCACTCCTCTGAATATTTAGAGTGTTTTGAGACTTAAATACATCATCCCAAATGGTTACAACTAATATTTGAAAGGTTGGAACCATTAGGTGAAAAGTTGCATTTTTTGAGAAAAAGTTGTCAACAAGAAAAGTTGCTAATCAATAGCTTTTACAACTTTTTGCATTAGACATTTCTACATGAATATTTTCTTTTCCACAAACCTTATTAAGATATAATAACATTGAAAACATATCAAAGACACCTAATTACTCAAAATATGAAATTTTAGGATCCTTTTGGACTAAGTGAACTTAGGTTTATAAACACACCTCAATTTCCTTGACCATACATAAGATCATTTCTTATTACACACATAAATGAAAACTAAACAACTTTGTTGCATGGATCACCATATATCTTCTTCAAGATGAAACATCACCATATTCCTTGATCCACCTTGATGTTGGTTATATCACCTTGGTTCCCTACACAATAAGATAAGAACATGGATGAAGAAGACAAAAAGGTAGATAGATAGTGGACTTGAATATGCATTGTTTGAAGTTCAGATACTTAAAAACAATCATCTTGATAGGATAAATCAAAAGGTAATTGCAAACTAGGAAGCAATTAGAAAAGATGTGGAGATCACAAATCTAAGTTTACAAAGTGAACATTTGAAAAATGAGTTAAGACATGAAAAGTAACTCATGGAAAGGACATTAACAAACCCAATGAAGTAATCACAAAATTTAAAGACATGACGATAAAGTCACCCAAAAAAAAAAAGTCACCTATGGACTTGGATACAACAAAAAATCCTCAACTATTGAAGAAGGAGAATCATCTAAAAGTGGAGAAAAAAGGAATGTAAAATATAAAGGCAAACGTACATGTCATAACTATGGAAAATTTCACAGGATCAGAATTGGAACCTGTTGGCCATCCTTAAGCACTAGGAAATTAAAGTGGCAATTTTTGGCCTTTTCACTGAGAAGGCCCTTGGTTCAGATGGTTTTCCCACTTTCTTCTCTTAGTTCTTCTGGGATATTATTCATGTGGATGTTTTGCATGTTGTTTAAGAATTCTTTGGAGCAAGGGATCTATTGAAAGAAGTCAATGCCACCTTCCTTGTTCTTGTTCTTAAGACTGTTGGAGCTAATGCCTTTGGTGGTTTTAAGCCTATTAGTCTCTATAAATCCTTTTATAAGATCTTTACTAAGGTCTTGGCCAACTAACTTTTGTGTATCCTGTCGCCTATCATCTCTCCCCAACAATCAAGGTTTATCCCAAGTAGGAAAATTCTTGATTCCATTATGGAAGTTCACGAGGTTATTCACTCTCTGGATGCTATCAGGTAGGAGGGTTTCCTTCTGAAACTGGACCTCTCTAAGGCTTATGATAGAGTGGACTTGCAGTTCTTGGACCAGATTCTTGAGGCTTTTGGATTCAATTCTAAGGTGAGGGATATCTTTTCTGAGTTGATCAACACTCCTTTTGCTGTCCTAGTGAATAGTGCACCTTTCGACTTCTTTAAACCCTCTAGGGGCCTCAGATAGGGTAACCCTTTGTCCCCCATACTATTTATTATCCTAGATGAAGGTCTGGGGAGGCTCATCTCCACCAAAAGAATTGAAGGGGTCCTTGTGGGATTGAAACCCTCCTCTAGCCCTTCAGTTTTCACTCATCAATAGTTTGTCAATGAAACTATCATGGGGGGAGAGTCCTCTATTAAGGAAGCCAAATCTATTAAAATTATTTTAAACACCTACTCTCAGGCCTCTGGTCAGCTGATCAATTGGGATAAAAGTTTTGTGTTCTTCTTTAACACCTTGAGCAGGCAGGAGAAGAAGATTACTAACATTTTGGGATACAAGGCTAGCTTTCTCCCTTCCACTTACTTAGGTCTCCCTCTTGCAGCTAAACCCCCAAATTCCTTTTGGGATATGCTGGTGGATAATTTCAACAACAAATTGGCTAGATGGAAAGGGATCACTTTGACTCATGTAGGCAAGGTTGTTCTGATCGAGTCTACCCTCCAAAACCTTCCTACTTATGCCTTTAGAATGTTTACCATCCCGTCCAAGGTGGCAGCCCATCTGGAAAGCATCTAAAGGAACTTTATGTGGTTTGGGCCTAATGATAGCAAAAAATACCCCCTAGTGGCATGGGACTCCATATGTAAGCCCAAAAATCATGGAGGGTTGGGCATTAGAAAGCTGAAGTAGTTCAACTCTACCCTCCAAGCTAAATAGATTTGGAGAATCTTCAATAATACTGGAGACTAGAGAGATATTTTGATTTCAAAGTACGCTAACAACCTCAATCTTCTTTAATTCATCAATGAAGAGGTCCATCCCAATGGCTCTTTCATTTGGAATGGGCTCTTGCGATCCAAGGTCCTGGCCTTTGGCAAAGCCAAATGGTTAGTGGGTAATGGGGCCAATATCAATTTTTGGAGGGATGATTGGCTAATCCAAGGCCCACTTAGGGAGAGTGAGACCTTCAATCCCTAGGATAATGCTTGGACCAAGAGATTTGGCAACAAGGTTAGGGACTATAGAATCAATGATAGTTGGATAGACCTCACTCAGGTCTCTAAGGTCCTAAGACTTCTTATGGACCAGTTGAAACTCATCCCTTTATTTAATAATAAGGATGCTATTGTTTAGGGGGACACTTCTAATGGCCTCTACATGGTGGCCTCTGGTTATGTGTCTCTCCTTCCCCAGATCCAAGCCCTAGCATAGGAAAAAGCATGGCTTCATGGCCTAACTCCGAAGATTAACTTCTGTTTCTAGACTCTCTTGCAAGATCGCATTCTCACAGTTGACAATCTCACCAAACATGGCAACATGTTACCCAACAGATGCATCCTTTGCAAAAGGCATTGTGAAAGTGTGGATCATCTATTTTTACATTGCCCCTTCACTATTGCTATCTGGTCTCACTTCCTACCCTTAAACACCCTCAAGCTCTTCATTCAATGGCAGTTTGGTTTGGAAGGATCCCACCCTAATTCTTTATGGATTTGGGCTCTCCCCCATCTCTGTTGGGGGGTGTGGAAGGAGAGGAACAACTACATCTTTAGGGACAAAGAGGCAAATGAGCTGGTTGTTTTTCAAAAATGCTTCCATGCCGTTATGGAAAACCACACCATAGCCAAGGGCCCCTCCCCTCCCCCTCTCAAGATTAAGAATAATAGAGAGAATTGTTGCTAGTCCTTCCCCCCTACTGGTTGGCTCAAGGCCAACTTTGATGGGGTTGCTAAAGGCAACCTAGGCAGGGATGGTGTGGGGGGAATTATTAGGAATGAACATGGCAAAGGTATTGTGGTTTTCAATGCTCCCATTGGGCAACAAACTAATCACTTTTCTGAGGCCCTGGCTACTCACCAAATTATCAAGTTGGCCAAAGATGTGGGAGTCAAATGCCTCTAGTTAGAGGGAGACTCCAAAAACATTATTGACTACCTTAAGGGGAAAACTAAACCAACCTAGACTATGGTGAATATTATTAGGGAGAGCATTGAAGACTTTCAAACCTTTGATAAAATTCATGTGGCACATGAATTCTATGAAGCCAACAAGGTGGTGGACAAGCTGGCGAACTGGGGGATCAAAAATGGTGAGGTGGCTAGATGGATGGATGGAAGTGAAATTTTTTCAGAAATCAATGAAACCATCGATATGGATCAAATCCTAGGCAGATTGGGTATTATTAATGATAATAATGAATATTAGTTGCTCGTAGGCTGATTTTAGTACACACGTGTGTTCTCAAAAGGGTAATTACTTTATTTTTGCGAAGGCACAGATCTATGAAGCTTAAGTACAATCTCACAGGTAATCCCCGCGTCATCAAAATCTTTCACCACAAGCTAAGCATCCATTATGACAAGGAAAGTGCTAGAAACATGAAAATAGAGGAGTCTATAGTTGGAAAATTTTGCAAGTTTCAGCTCTTAGAGGTAAAGGCAAGAAGAGAGTCATGGTGGGTGAATGATACAGATGAGAGCTGGAGGATGAGGCCTTGAAATGGAAGAGAAGAACTAAAATTTGGAAGATCCTGAAGAAAGGGGAGATCACCAATTACATTGAGCATCTCTATGGCTAGAAACCTTCGGTCACCAAAGCTATGGTGAAACACTGGAACGAGGGCAATGTGGAGATTGATGGGGTGGACTTCACTATCATGGAGGAAATTATTTCTCATGTAACTAGCATCCCCATAACTAGGAATTTTTTTTATAGAGACTACAAAATCTCAGGGCAAGAGGTGATGGAGTTCACCAAAGACTTGGAGGAGAAGAAAAAGCTAGCAAAAAGTGGAACCCACTATCTCTCGAGGTCTATCAAACCCATTTAGAGGTTCATGTTGAGAGCCATTATCAAATACATAACTCTGGACACCAAGTTCAATTGCATCTGCACCTACCACTTTGTGTTGCTAAACCACTTTAAGTACGAAGCTAAAATCTCCATTCCCTTTTACCTCTATTTGTCGATGAATGATAATATCCAAGAATTTCAAGACAAGAAAACAAGGAACCCTGCTTTCCATGAAGGTTTGCTCTTACTATTATATGAATATTTCAAGTCTAAAACAATAAGCAAGAAAATTAAGGGAAAGAAAGAGGGAAAAAGGGTTAAAAGGGATTTAGGTGATACTGATGAAATTTATTCCCCCTCTAAGTCTAAGGAGGAGGAGTTGTACACAAATTCAAAAGATTACAAATCCCCTCAGCACAGTTTGGACATGTCTCCCTATTTTAGCAAGGAGGTTGCCACTCCCCTTGAGATTGGGAGAGATACCTCTTTAGACAAAGGGTATAATGAACATGATGATGGCATGGAGATTGGGGGTGACAGTGCTGATGGTGAGGAGATGACCAAAGCTAAAAAAGGAAAAAATAGTAGGAAGAGCAAGTAGAAGATTATTATCAAAGTGCCTTCTAGCAGAGACAAGGAAGCCATGGAGATTACCAAGAATAAAAGTACGAAGGAAGATGTCAATAAGGAGAAGAAAGGAAAGGGAAGTATGATGATGGAGGAGAACTCGATGGAAAAGCCCAAGTAGCAGCCCAAATTGGAACTCGACCAAGGTTTTGATAATGTGGGTACTTCCACCTATAGGTGCTCCATCATTGGCAAGGACAAAAAAGTGGTCTAGAGAAATTTTGACCACACCACTTCCAATTTGGGGATCAAGAGAGAGAAAATTCATACCTAGCTCCATGAAAATGAGGAGGGTAGGATCCAGATAGAAGAACTTATAGACCCTTCCTTGATCATCCTCAATGACATTTCTAGGGACAACCTAGAGATGTATGTTTTGAATAATGCTAAGAATAGTGCTATGGATAGCTATAAGACAACTAAATGGATCTACCATGAGATCCTCAATCTCAAACATAGACTCAATGAGTTGGAAAGGGAGACCTATAGCCTTAGGAATAGGGTTAATGAGGATGAACTTAGCACAGACAAGAAGTTGGAGGCTTTCAACACTACATACTCAAAGATAATGATAGAATAAGAGGCTCATCCACCGTGGTGAGGTTCAAAGCGGCAAGGAGAAGGAACGGGGTATAAATCAGAAAGACAGGCCCCTGGAGGAAGGTGTTTGGAAGAGAACTAGGGCCAGCACCAGAAAGAAAGACACCACCACCCCTGAGCAGAATTCTATGGAAAACAACAAGGAGATAGGCAAGATGTCTGAGCTCAAGATCAATGTCATGGAGATGCTTAGTGACATTAGCTAATCTGCCCTGGCCTTTGGCAGCCTACCCTAATTTTTGGTGCTCTTCCATGGCTTTTTCTTGCTTTATGTTTTAGGGATCTATTTTTTTTCTTTCTAGCTCTTGGTGGCTTTTTTTGTTTAAAATTTTGACTATCTTTTCTATGTTTGGGGTTTTAGGGCCCTTTTAAAGCCTTTTTTCCTTAATAAAAAGCTATGCAAAATTTGGACACACAACTAATATTTACAGAAACAAAAGAAGTAAGAAAATACCTAAACCTAAGCCATGTGGTAATTGTCTTAATTGCAAGAAGATAGGTCATCAAACACATGAATGAAAATCAAAGAACACTGACTCAAACATAAAGGTATCCAGATTTCAAGTCCATTGTTACAATTATTAGAAGTTTAGACATAGAGCTTATGAGTGTAGACTTAAGAAGAAGTCACATTGGACACCTAAAAAACAAACTCTTACAGCAAAGAAAGGAAACTCCTACAATTGGGATTACAACACATGGTATAGTTGTCACTATTGTGGAGAGTATGGACACATTCTAAAGAAATGCATCAAGACAAATTTCAAAGGAAATTATAAGAAATGGCTAAGTGGAGAGATGATATATTTTAGTTGTATCAAAATTAGACACATCAGTAAGAACTACAAAACTAGAACACTTGCACTAGCACCAAGTAATGGAAATGACAAACCAAAAGGAAAGAAGAAATAAATAGAGATAGTAAGAGCTAGAAGCAATAGAGTGGAAGACACTATGATAACCCAATCTTATGGAGCATGTGATCACCACATTTCACTAAAGAAAGAAGGTATTTGGGAATTGTATACTCAAATCTATATTTTATGTCAATTCCTAGCATAAAGAGATGAAGAGTTATATCTACATAAGTAAAGATACACTAAGAACTATTAAAATTAGAAAATTAGAAAGTACCAAACACTAGTGGTATAGTCTATATTAACCAAGCCTTGTGGTATAGACTGAGTGATCAAGGAAGATTTCATACTTACCAAGTAAAATGGTTATGACCAAGTGAATAATCTTGATCAAACTAAAGTGTGGATCGAGCTAGATGTCATACACTATTTGAGTATGATGACATTTATTGTAGACCTAAAAATGAAAGATCAAAGGTATGTATCAAAATTCAACATTCATTTTTACTCACCAAGTGATCAGAGAGCTCACAAAAAGATTTAAAGGATATAAAAGCAATTTTAGCAACCAGAGAAAAGAATCTCAGCAAGTTATTAGATATTTTGTGAAGTGAAGTAAGTATTACTCTTAGTGCCAAGTAAAGTATTTAGTGTAGGTATTTAAATTTTTTTTTTTACAAAACCTAGTTCACAATGGCTTCAAGAAGTGAAATGATAAAGGATAACAATGCAAAAATCATTAGTAATGATTAAAAGCCTCCACCTAATTTTAGAAATTGAGTTAACACTAAAACTCATGTTGATGATAGTGGAGCATTGTCATGAATTCCACCGAGAGTCTTGACTGTACAAGACATTAGATCATCCTAAAAATGTAAGATTGGAGAGATTGGAGATTTTTAAAATAGAGTAGCATATGAAAAAATATGCGTTGATGGAGTTCTGAAAGATAAATTCAGGTCATTGCTAATAAAGGGCTTACCCATGCCCTAGATTTTATATAAGTTTTCAAGATTGAATGGATCAAGATTATACTTAGCTAAGTTCATGACATGAAAATTTGGTTGGAAGGTGGGCCAATAAATATTAACAAGGAAATAATTCTAAGGGTAACTAGGTATGCCACATTAGATTGACCAAAGAGCATAAGTAGCAGAACCAAGAATGAGATTGGGAACCTAACCAAGGTGAAGTGGAATGGTCATGGAATGTCAATAGACAATATTGAGGATCCACTAATTGAATATTCTATTCGTGTGATTGCACACAAGTTCTATTAATTGAGTATATTGAATAGTATACCTTATATAATAGATTATTTGGGCTACAAAATTGTGAATAAATATCATTCAAATGATCTTTCTATGTTGCAATATCGCTACCAGAACCACCTTGGACTGTGTTGTTATTTTATTCCTATTTAATATGGAAGACCAACCAAAGCTAAAGAGGAATTCATCTTCTCCCTTGTCACTACCTTTGAAAACATATCCATTGGATTTTCATCCGTATGTATCTTGTCTAGCTTTAATTGTCCAGCATCCAAAACTAATTGAATGAAATGGTACCACAATTGAATGTGTTTTGTCTTTGAATGCATAGCTAAATTCTTTGCAAGATGAATGAAACTCTAAATAAACAAATAATTATCCCTCTAAGTGTCTCCCAATTCTTCCAAGAAGAACTGAAGCCATATCATCTCCTTGGCTGCCTCTGTAGTAGCAACATACTCTGCCTTTGTACTAGATAAATCATTAACCTTTTGTAACCTAGAAACCTAGCTCATGGTTGCCCCACTGACAGTAAATACATAACCTATAGTACTCCACCTGGTGTCAATATCCCCTACCAAATTTGAGTAAACATATTGCTCTAAATTAGTAGCAGAACCCCCAAAATCTAAACACTTACTGGATGTTCCTCTCAAATATCTAAGAATCCATTTGACTACATTCTGATGATTAATTCATGAATGAATCATATACTTGCTAATGACTCACATTACATGTGTAATATTTGGCCTTGTACATACCATAGTATACATAAAGCTTCCTACATTTAAAGCATAGGGTAAATTGGACATCTTATACTCCTCTTCTTGTGTCTTTGGACACATATCCTTAGTCAACTTCAAGTGACTAGGTAAAGGTGTGCTGACAGATTTAGCATTCTCCAAAGAGAAATGTTGCAACATATTCTCAACATAATCAGCTTGAGATAGCATTAATTTCCTATTCTTCCCATCTTGAAAAATCTTCATACCAAGGAATTTTTTTGCTACCCCCAAATCCTTCATATAAAATGCATGTGCTAACTGGAATTTCAACTCTTTAATATGATCCATATTAGACCCAACTACAAGCATATCATCAACATATAAACATAAAATAATGTAGCTATCATCATCCAAGCTCTTAAAGTAATCATAATGATCTGAATGAAACATATTGTATCCATGCTTATGCATAAACCTATTGTATTTCATATACCATTCCCGAGGTGCTTTCTTCAAGCCATGTAAACTTTTCTTCAATTTGCACACTAAATTCTCCTTACCTTTGACCTCAAATCCTTATGGACGAGCCATACATATCTCTTCATCCAAATCACCATGAAGGAAGAATATTTTAACATCAAGCTGCTCCAAATGCAAATCTTCAATAGCCACAATACTTAAAACAATGCGAGTAGAAGTCATTTTAACAACAAGAGAGAATATCTCATCAAAATCAATTCCCTTTTTCTAGGCAAGTCCTTTTAAAACTAACCTAGCTTTAAATATTTGCTTACCTCCATCCTCTTCTTTCAACTTTTAAACCAACTTATTTTGTAAAGGCCTTTTACCTACAAGCAACTTGCATAAATCCCATGTATTATTTTTCAACAAAGAATCCATTTCATCTTTAACTGTAGACTCCCATTGAATATTAGTATCCACTTGCACATCTTCATCATAACATTTAGGTTCACCAACATCAATAAGTAAAATAAAATACCAAGAAGGAGAGATTTTTTCTAGGGATCTAATTAGCTTTTTTGATCATCTAACATTCACTAGTGTGTGTGGTATTTGTTGTTGCGGTTGTTGCACATCATGAGGAATGGCTGGAACATCATCTTTTGGAGCACCATCCAACACTACCTAATCATCTTCTTTCTTCTCATGCTACTGTAATAGATCTTTGTACAACACTTTCTTATTGAATATGACATCCCTATTTCTTACAATTTTATGATTTTCAAAATCCCAAGGCCTATAACCAAATTCATTAATTCCATATTCAAAAAATACGCATTTCTTTGACTTATCTTCCAACTTGGTTCTATTTTCAAAATCTATATGAGTAAATTCTTCACAACCAAAGATTCTGAGAAAAGAATAACTCACCTTCCTACAAGTCCATGCTTCCTCAGGAATACCACAACTCAAAGGAGTAGAGGGACCTCTATTAATAAAATATACAATAGTATTGACAGCCTCTACCCACATGTGTAAGGGCAACCTAGCATGCAACCTCATGCTCCTTGCATGCTCCATTATAGTTCTGTTCATGCATTCAACCACTCCATTTTCCTATGGAGTCCTTGGAATAGTTTTCTATCTATGAATACCATTACTAGAGCAATAATCTTCAAATTCATGATGAAAATACTCACCACCATTATTATATCTGAGACATTTTAATTTTTTTCCAGTCTCATTTCCAACCAAGCATTCCCATTTCTTAAAAGTTTGAAATACATCAGATTTCTATGTAAGGAAATAAATCCATACTTTTCTAGTTGCATCATCAATAAATGTAACACAATAATGAGAACTATCGAGGGAAGATACCTGAGCCAATCTTGATACATCTATATGCACAAGCTCTAATTTATCCTTCCTAGTCTTCACAAAACTCACTCTTTTGTTTTCCATACACACAACTTTCATAGAAATCCATATTAACACATTTTAGACTTGGTAAAACTTTCTTTGAATGAAGTAATTTTATACCTTTTTCACTCATGTTCCCAAGTCTATTGTGCCATAGAATTTTATTAGAATCTACAACTATTTTTTCTCCCTACTCAACTGCAACAACTGTTCCTAAACATTCATTTTTCTCTAAAACAATTATAGTAGAAGGAACAATATGACCTATATAAAGATATAAGGTTCCTACATTCACACCATTTGCTACTATAAGGGAACCTTTTGAAACCTTCCAATCTTTATCATTAAAAGTAACTATACAACCCTCATCACTGAGTTTTCCTACTAAAATTAAATTCCTACTCAAACTTGGGACATGTCTCACCTCATACAGTAGCCAATGATTCCCATTCTACCACTTAATCTTAACTTTTCCCTTTCCAAAAATTTTACAGCGTTCATTATCCCCCAAATAAACAAGCCCAAAATCCCCTTAGACATAATCAATGAAATAACCTCTATGAGGTGTAGCATGAGATGAAGCACTAGAATCTAAAACTCATGAATCATCAACACTTTCTAAGGACATAAGAAAAACATCCTCTTTGGAGTTTTTACTTACCACATTTGTCTCCTTGTCTCCATATGGTTTATCTTGTTCATTTTTCCTTGGATTCTAGCAAACTTTCTTCTTATGCCCTGATTTCCCATAGTACCAACAATCCATCTGTCCTTTGGATTGAGACCTCTTTCCCTTTGACTTTCCTCTTGATTTCTCATGATTTTTGGAATTACTTCCTCTCCCAGTTATTTTTCCTTGACTTTGTGCTTTCAAAGAACTTCTTGATGTAGATCTACCAAAGGTTTTCCTATGAGTTTCCTCACTAAAAATAACACCGATCACATCATCATATTTTAGAGTATTAGATCTAGAAATAGAATTACTCACAACCATTACCAAACCATTCTAGCCTTAGGAAAAGAACAAAAAATCAAGAGAGCCCTAATTTATTTATCAAAATTAATACCCATAGAAGATAACTGACTAGTAATAGTATTAAAATCATTTAAATGATCCATAATAGATCCACCTTCTACCATTTTCATATTAAATAAACACTTCATGAGAAATACCTTATTTGAAGCTAAGGGCTTTTCATACAATTTCTTTAGGGTTTCCATCAACTCTTCTACCATCTTCACTTTTGTAATGTTAAATGTCACCAATGGTGCCAAACATAATTGAATACTTCCAAGTGTCTTTCTGTCTAAAAGATCTCAACTGTCATTTGTCATAGATACTGGATTCTTGGTTTTTCCTTCCAATGACTTCCATAAATCCTTCTAATAAAGAAAATCCTCCATTTGCATTTTCCATAACTAAAAGTTCTACCCATTAAACTTTTCAACCCTTAGCTTACCTTAGTCTACCATCGCTCCCACTCAACTGTGAGATTTCCACTCAATTGTGAGACTTTCCTGCAGAGGATAACTAAAAAACAACCTCACTCTGATACCACTTGTTAGGATTAAACCTCAAATAGAAATAAAAATTACATGCAAATATAAAAAATATTAGAAAATAATAGATCACACAGAAAAGAAAACAAGGCACCAAGATTTAATGTGGTTCACCCAAACCCTGGGCTACCTCCACCAAACAAAAAGTCCAATATTATTATGTTCTAGTGATGACAGCCTAATTACAATCCTTAATCCCTTATAGCTCAATACCACTACAAAAACTAATTTTCACATCACACCTTATGAAACAATCCCTAACCCTAATCCCTTTTATACAAGTATTTTTTCTGCATTAGGGTTAAAAATAGTTACAACATGTTGGCCATAAATTTGCAAATATAAGAAATAGCCAATTGGTGAGTATTAGACATTGGCACATAGTAGCCCACCAATGGCGAATAGTAGCCCTATTTTTTTTGGGGGGGAAATGCCCTAAACCCCAAAGAATTTATGAGGTATGTATAGTACTTCCTTGTTTAATCACCACAAACTAACACAATGCCTTATGAGGTAAATGTAGATGATGTTATAGTAGCAGTTACCGCAGTGCTAGAAAAAGATATTGATGCTAGCGCTAAGCAATTTGGGACATACGAGACTATTATTGTCGAGTTAACTATAGATGCTAGCACACCCAAGGTATCCAAGAAAAGGAAAATAAAAGTTGTTAAGGCTAGTAAGATGGAAAAAGGAGAAGAGTCTATTCAACCCTCAGAGGCTAAGGAAGGAAAAGGCAAAGAGATTACATACGTGAAGCCAAAGGCCATTGAATAGAGAAAGATTGTAATAATTGAACCTAAAGTAAATTAAGACCTCAAGAAAATCATGGAAGAAATGGTAACACCACATAGGCCAAAGGGAAAGGTGATCATCACTAGAAGGAGGTTGACACAACCTCCTACCAAGCTATTACCAAGAAGTCTATCAAAGAAAAGGAAGAAGGAAAATGAGAAATAAAAATTGAAAAAGGAAACTAATTTTTACACAAGAGGAGGAGGAAGTTGAAGAAAAAACAAAGTATAATAAGACCAAAAAACTACAAGTAGTAAATAGACTCACTCTAATGATTGTAGATCAGGTATGTGAAAAACTAATAGAATTAGAAAATATTTTGGCACTCAACGATTTACAATACAATTTTTTAGACAATAATGATCAAGTTAAACTTGAAGGTGCAATGATAGACATGATGCTCAAGTTTAGGAGCACACCCATGGAATTAGGAACTAAAGTTTTAGTATGAATGTATAAAAGAGTGGATGCTAAATGGAAATTTTCATTTTTCTATGAAAAGAAAATAAGAGAAACAATGTTGGCACAAGTTATGCCATATTTGGGGAAGACACATATATTTATAGCCCTTAAAGATTTTTTAAAGAAGTTTATGTTGAGGGATAGGGCATATAAAATTTTGAAGAATAAAGCTCTTGAAGTTGAGCCAGATAGTGTAAGAGTTTGGAAAGAAGTATTTGGACTGCTTACACCAATAGTAGAGGAGAGTGAAGTTTTAGATGCTATAGAATATGAAGATGATTATAAGAAAGAAGTAGCCAAGCTAACATTAGAAACTGAAGAACTTGTCAATGGATATGAGCTAAATGACCCTATCATGATTGAGGATCACACTAGCACTCCTCCACCTAATCCTAATGTATTGACTAGAGAGGAAATTCAAGTTTTGATGATGGACTCAAGTAAACTTTGAACAAACCCAATTTTGTTATAGATAATTGAATATTCAAAGCTTAAAGTCAAGAAGATAGATGATATTATAGTCACACCAATTATAGAGGCTACAAGTGCTAAGCAACTTGGCAAGGCATTAATTGTATATATGCCACCAATTTGTATGCAATTTTGAATAAGGAAGTAAATTTTGAGAAAGATTCTTGCACCAAAATGGAAAAGGATGAAGTCATACAAAAAGAGCAAGAGGCCACTCAAGATCTTATTCAATTTTTGAGTGTACAAATTGTAGAACCAACACATGTGATACCTATGCAACATGTGATATCTACATGAGTGCAATAGAAAAATGAGAGATCAAGTTAAAAGGGGAAGCAATTGCAACTTCACTGGCAGGTGATACACCCTCCAAATCTCAGGATGTGATTCATGCAGAAGATGATGATGAGGAGTTAGTAAATCTCGATGAAGTAATTACATTACCTAAATGTTATTTGAATAATATTACACTAGAGAAAATGCAAGAATTGAAAATCTTGTTGAACTGTAAGGAAAAATAAGAATGACTAAAATAGAGAAGAAGAGAAGATAGGTATTATATATTGTCAAGGATATTTTCATAGATGCATTTGGAATTACAGATGTAAATAACCAACATGGAATTTTGGATTAACTAGTATATGTAGTTGATCAAATTCAAATAGATGATATCAAGACAAATTTGAGAAGCTATTACAATGGTCTGAAAGGAGAATGGAGCACAAAGTATTATAGAAAGTCTTGTATGAACCTGTATAAAGATAAGTTGAGCTTTCTACATCTATTACATAGTTGGAAACAATTTTGAAGACCATCAATTCTTTATATGTAAAATTGTGTGATATAGATTTCTTTATAGCAAATACTACACACTCATTAGAGCTATTACATATAGGCATGAGAGATAATGTTCTCACATTGGGCAAGAACACAAGTTGAAGCTTATTTTCTTACAATGAACTAACATTCAGTCAAGAGAGGCTAGCTGATCTCACAATTAAAGATGCAACAATAAGGCACAAGTTGGCATTGATTCAACTTCAATTCTTGCCACATATAGAGATAATTTAGAAGGTAATATCTATTGTTAGAGATATTTTGAAGAAATAGACAAATATTTCACACATTGAAGGATTTATTGGCCTAACTTTTGAGCTAGAGATTCAATTTCAGATTTTGGATTAGGTAAAGGAAAGATGGAATATTGGCTATGCCAATATTGTGGTAAGTCATAAATAATTTTTTGAGAAGTATAAACTCACCCAAAAAGCCCTAAGTTCTATTAGTAACAAAAACAAGGGGGAATGATGATGAAAGAATGAAAGAACAAAGGGGGAGATATCAAATAATGTGAAAGGGGGAGCTTTGATTAGATATACCAGATTAAACAGAATAAAAATTTTGGTCTCATAGGGAGAATATATTTTTTAACAAAATGATTTCATGACAATTTTTTTTCCACTAATGTCAAAGGGGGACATTGCTGATCTCTAAGCCTATTTTTTTGATTAGTGTCCACACACTTAGTCATTTGCAAGTCATTTATTAGGAAAAATTATAAGGTCATCACTATGATAGGGTTATCTAGTAAAGGCCAAGCATACAACACTTATACCAAGTGAGATACTAATTGATGAGCATTTGGTAGAGAACAAGAAGATATGTGAGTCAAGGAATATAGTATGAGTAGAGCAATTTAGCAAAGACCAAGCATATTGAATATTTATATAGAAGTTGAGTAACAACATGAAGATTTATGCATGACTGAGTGTTAGAGAATTCAAGTGCCAAGTAATTCAATTTTTATATGAGAGTTTGTAATGGCACAAACTCATATGTAAACTATTTTGATCAAAATTTTTATGATATTTAATATTTGTAGGCTAGCTTAGATGTTGATTACTTGTCATTGTAGAAGGTAATGATCCCTAGGTGCGTAGTTCAACCAATCAGAAAAAGGGATGTAAATAGAAAAACATGATGAAGTTTAAGCCATTGATCAAGATCTAGAAACTTCACATATCATCTATTTAAAGAGGATTGTAACCATAGAATCATATGTATGAGAGAGTGTAAAGAGTTGTTATTAAAGAGAGAAGATGCACAACGAGTGAATGTGCATGTGAACAAGTTAAATGAAGTTTTAGAGGTGAATCCAATAGAGAGAAATTAGAGTAGTGAAGAACTAAATGGAGGTATTAGATTAAGAGAACCAGATCATAGATACTAGAAAGAGGAGACTCAAGATTAGCTTATAGAGAAAACTAAGGGTTAGGTACCAAATCGGTTATTTTGTAATTGATACAGGGTAAATCTCTTAACCAAGTGGTCATAACAAGCCTATGTAAATCTCCTAATAGAGTCCTTACTTTATTGTGAGTGTAAAATCCTTTAACAAGGTAAGACCTAATAGTCTCTTAAGCTTTTAATAGGGAAGACCCCTCACAAGGTAGATCATATTTTATGACAAAATATTGTAACCTTAACAAGTTAACATTATTGTTGCAATAGTGAAAATTTGTGCGTTTCATACCTACCCTAGTTTTACCTTCATCCTGAAGTATTTCTGGGTAATCAAATCATTGTGTTATGTGTTAAAATTTTATGAATGTGATGTATGTCATTTATGTTTCAGCATTATAGTTTTATTGGTAAATCTATGAGATGAATTAGGTATTAGAAAATGGAATTGGTTTTGAAGTCAAAAGTTTAAAATCTTGATTCACCCCCCTCTTATTATCTTGTTTCCCATATACTTATTCCAATAGGACTATGTAAGGTTCCAATAAAATACATTTAATACACATTAGTCACTGTTAGGAGACTTTAAATCCCTGTTAGGAAATTCCAAACCTATTAGGAGATGTAGATGGAAGATGAATGACTATCCAAAATTCTTTAAGGTTAAGACCAAAGAGCTCACTGTATGTGCTCTTGTCCACTTCATTAGGAGACAATGTAAAATGCTCTCTCAACTGCACTTGACCTAATTTTCAATGTACAATCTGTATGACCTCATTCTTTGTTTGCTACTTTGTCACTCTTTATGGAAACCAATACTATGTTGACATCAATGAAAACATAGTCATGAATACAACATGTAAATCATGCTAACGATCTCCCAAATTCTTAGGATACTCCGCTAAAGGAATACCATCAACATTCATGCTAACAGTAATGTAATTTGTAATGAAACTAATGGTCTTGATTTTATTTATGATGAATGACTTGATGATTCTAAATGAAATTTGATAAAAAAAAATTAATATCATACATCCAATGAAATTAATTAATTAATAAACACAGTACATTTTATATATGGATTTGATACTAAAATTGGCATTGATTAATGCAATAAATTTTATGTATGATCCTAATACTGAAATTGACCTAGTAGGTTGTCCCTCCCTCAATTTATTTCATATGAAATCACTATAGGGAATACTTACTATAGTGTATACATGTTACTATGGTGTGTATATTCTATAGTGCATACACACTCTACAAAACATTTTTCACCAATTTAAATTTGGGGAAACATTTGCACTTGAATAGTGCACATACACTATAACTATGTACAATCTTTATGGGGCATTTCAATCCACCAAGCCTAACACTTATATTTTCCTTGGAGATCCAACCCTAACATAGTGCAAGGTAGGAGAATCCCCAAAGGAGATGTACTAGCCCCCAACAAATAACCACACAATGGAAACACAACAACAAGAAACAATAATGCAAGATCTGATACCAAAGTACAATAATATATTCATAAAATATAACTGATTACATGAAATGTGCCAGGCTATAAGGCCTTCCTAGTTATGGCCAAATATAAAGCAAGTAATAGTTTTGCAAGATCCCTCAAGATCCAAATCAAACCCTAGCTAGTCTAGATCTACACTCTGGTAGAAACCCCCAAGAAAGATCTCAACTTGTGCTCATAAGCCCACCAAGAAATCTTGTTGTTATCCAAGCCACAACTACTAACTATTCTCCAAGATCCAAGATCCAAGATACCAGTGTAAACTACCTCACATTTGGCTCTCTGTCCACACATTCACAACTCCATCACAATCCTGCTATAAATTGCCTCACATTCAGCGCTCTGTTCCCAAACTTAGGAAAACTCACTCTTTAGCTACCTCCTCTTCTCCATGATGGATGAACTGATGCAGGAGCATCCAGAGGTATAAGGGCAATCCTGTGTCACCCAAAAAAATATACTTAGACTTAGTCTCTATTTCATGTGTTTTCATTTTTGGATACCCATTTGGGTCAAATAAAGGTTCCAACTCTCACAGTTCCACTATCAGTGTTCATGTAAATCTTGAAAAAATAGGAGTACATAATTGAGCCATCATTTCGGTGAACTAGGAGGTGTAAATTGGCTAGATGAATTTAATTGTAATTTAGACCATTCCAAAAAAAGAATCAGGTCAAAAGGCCCCATGGTTTGAAAGTTATTGCAATTTTTTGAGTTGTGGAGACCTCCTAAGAATGCTTCAAAGTTAGGTTAGGGCCATTGAATGACCTCAAAAAGGGCTGAAAAATGGGGGAAAAGTGAAGCTGGTCCATAGGGCTATAGAGTGCTTCGAGAGCTTTTCAAAAATGTAAACGATTTGTCAATTGGAGCTACGATTCAAAAGTTATGCCTCCCGAAAGTTTGGTTACCATTTCTGGATTCTTCTAGATTTGCATCGACTTCTAACAGAGCTTTTGGAACCTTCTATTTGGTTGGTGGATGCCTACTAGCACTTTCTAGAATGTACTCCTAGTCCTTAACCCTCCGGGGTCTATTTAAGGAGATTTCTAGAATTGTAAAAGGCAGTTCAGAGTGGAGTTTGAGAGGAGGTACTGAAAGGAGAAATTATCTCCACATTTATGCTATTGTAAGCCCTTAGGGCATGTTTTGAAGTTTATTTTCTCTGTACTGAATGTACTAGCTTATTTTTCAGTTAATACAATTCCCCTTTTCTATTGTGTCCATTCTATTCTTGGGTTCTGTCCCCATCAAGTGGTATCAGAGCTGGTTTTCCTAAGTGTGTAGACAGAGCGCCAACTGTGAGACAGTTTGCACCAGGACTGTGTGGTTGTGGGTTTGAGTTAAGAAGATGCCTCCATGAAGAGAGTGTGGTGGAAGGGCTAGAGCTATTAATACTGAGGAGGTTAGAGCCCTCCAAAGGCAGGTACAAGCATTGCAATAGGAGATCTGTAGAGGAGCAACTATGGCCGCAGGTGATAAAAGTGAAGATGACAACGAAGAAGATGAAATTGGACCAGAAGGGGAATTTGATGGGGAAGTTTTGAATAATGTAGAGGAAAGGCTTTTTATGGCCATTACTAAGTTTGGGAAAAGACCTACAATTGAAGTGGGTGTATTTTCAGGAAATCTGAAACCAGATGAGTTGATCGATTGGATCAATGAACTGGAAGAATACTTTGAGTATGAGGATATTAGGGACCCAGATAGGGTTAAGTTTGCAAAGGCCAAACTAAAATACCATGCCAAAATCTAGTGGAAATAGGTCCAATTGGAAAGAAACAGAAGAGGAAAGGAGAAGATCACAAGATGGGATCGCATGGTGGAAAAATTGAAGAAGCAGTTCATTCCTGTGGACTACGAGCTTGATTTGTTTAAGAAGATGCATAGGTTAAAGCAAGCAGGAAGATTAGTCCAAGAATATACAGAGGAATTTTACTGACTCTTGATTAGAGTGGGGCATGCAGAAGAAAATAAGGAGAAGGTTGCTCATTATATCAGTGGGTTGCAACCTAGCATCCAGGAGGAATTAAGTCTGGTAAGAATGACCAACGTTGAAGAGGCATACCAGTTTTCCCTATGAGTTGAAGAGAAGCTGAATAAAAGGTTTGAAGGAAGACAAAGAGGGTGCGGTCAAGGAGGAAGGGGAAGTGGTAGATCATTTGGAGGCCGCAATGAAACCCAAAAGAAAAATGAAGATGTGCATACTAGCAGGAACCAGAGGAATGAGGGTTTCAACCGCTCCCATGATTAAGACTTTGGAAATCAGAGAGGAAGAGGTAGAGGACATGGACAAGGAAGAGGAGGCTTCTATGGTACCTATTTCCATTGCAATGAAGAAGGTCATCGTGCCTTTGAATGCCCTCAACAACAAGGAAGGACAAATAGGAGAGTTAAGGGCCAAGCTAGGGTTGCTCATGTGGATGAGGATGCACAATCATCACATTTAGAGGATGCAGAAAGAGGAGAGACCTTGGTAAATGAAAGAATCCTACTAAGTGGTGAGATTGAACCAGGACAATGAAGGAGTTTTTTTTGAACCAGATGCAAGTGTGAGGATAAATTTTGTGATGTGATCATTGATGGTGGTAGCACTGATAACTTGGTATCAGAAGAGATGGTCTCTAAGCTAAAGCTCAAGAGGGAGAAACATCCCCAACCCTATCAAATTGCTTGGGTAAAAGATGATCATAAGGTCCTGGTAAGTGAACAATGTTTAGTGAAATTCAAAATTTGGAGTTACCATGATGAAGATATCTGTGATGTTATTTCGATGGATGTTTTCCATCTATTGTTGGGTAGACCATGGTAGTTTGATAGACATGCAGTACATGATGGGCATGCAAAGACATACTCTCTGGCAAAGGATGGAGTTTGCCACAAATTGAAGCCCATGAAAAAGGAAGGTGAAAAGGTATGTAGCAGTGCTAGGATTTGTCTTGTTGATAGAAGTATGTTTTTAGATGGCATGAAACATCAACATATGTGCTATGATTTGATTCCTAGGAAAGATAAACAATGTAGTAGTGAAATACCACTTGAAGTTTCAGATTTACTAGGTGAGTTTGGAGATATTATCTCTGATAATGTTTCAGATGGATTGCCACCAATAAGGAAAATTAGTCATCAGATAGATTTAATCCCAGGAGCTAGTTTTCCTAACAAGGCTGCTCACAGGATGACTCCTACTGAAACAAAGGAGCTAAAAAGATAGGTTTAGGAGCTGTTGAGGAAGGGCTTGATTCAAGAGAGCCTAAGTCCATGTGCAGTACCTACAGTACTCACACCAAAGAAGGATGGAGAGTGGAGGATGTGTACATATTCTCAAGCTATAAATAGGATAACCATCAAGTACCAATTTCCTTTGCCAAGGATGGATGATCTTATGGACTGCTTGAGTGGAGCTCAATACTTTACAAAGACAGATCTAAAGAGTGGTTATCACCAGATACAGATTTGAGAAGGAGATGAGTGGAAAACAACCTTCAAGACCAAGGAGGGTCTTTATGACTGGTTAGTCATGCCCTTTGGATTGACGAACACCCCAAGCACCTTCATCCAGCTCATGAATGAGGTACTTAAGAAGTTCTTGGGAAAATTTGTTATTGTTTATTTGGATGATATTTTAATTTTCAGCAAGACTTTGGAAGAACATTTATTGCATATTCGTAATGTCCTTGAAAGGCTAAGGGAAGAGAAACTGTTAATTAATCTGAAGAAGTGTATCTTTGCAAAAAGGGAGTTAGTCTATTTGGGGTTTGTTATATCACCTAAAGGTCTCAAAATGGATCCAGAGAAGGTAAAAGCCATCTTGGAATGGCCTACTCCAAGGTCTGCTACTGAGGTAAGATCATTTCATGGTCTGGTTAGTTTTTACAGGAAATTTATTAAGAATTTCAGTGGCATATGTGCACCCCTAACTGATATAATAAGAGGGGATAGAAAAGAGTTCAAATGGATTGCAGCAGCTGCGAGAAGTTTTAAATTGCTGAAGAAGAAGGTGATAGAACAGCCTGTGTTGGCACTTCCAGATTTTAGAAAAGTGTTCTAGGTGGATTGTGATGCTAGTGGTAGTGCTATTGAGGCTGTATTAAGCCAAGAAGGTAAGCCTATTGCATATTTTAGTGAAAAATTGAATGATGCAAAGAAGAAGTATTCTATTTATGATCAAGAGTTCTATGCAATAGTTCAGGCCTTAAAGAAATGGAGGCATTATTTATTGCCAAAGGAATTTTTTTTGTATACTAATCATCAGGCATTACAGTACCTAAATAGCCAAAGTAAATTAAATTAGAGGCATATGAAGTGGGTAGAGTTCTTGCAGAGTTATACATTTGTGTTGAAGCATAGAAGTGGAAAATCTAATAGGGTTGCAGATGCACTAAGTAGGAGACAGTTGTTGCTTACAGTAATGCAGGTTGAAGTAGTTGGGTTTGATGAACTCAAGAATTTGTTCCCTAAGGATCTTGATTTTACTGAAGCATGGAAAGCTTGTAAAGAGCCTGTTGTTGTAGATAGAACCAAGTGGTTAGACTATTTGATTCAGGATGACATGTTGTTCAAGGGTAGTCAATTGTGCATTCCAAGGAGTTCCATGAGGGAAAATTTGACTAAGGAGAAACACAGTGGAGGGATGGAAGGACATTTTGGTCAAGATAAGACCATTGCCATTCTGAGAGAACATTATTTTTGGCCTCAAATGTCATAGGATGTGAAAAGGTTTGTACAGAGTTGTCAAGTTTGTCAAGTTGCTAACAGATTTAGCCACAATACTGGACTATATCAGCCATTACCTATTCCATCAAAGCCATGGGAGGACATAAGTATGGATTTTGTTCTTGGATTGTCGAGGACACAAAGGGATAATGACTTAGTATTTTTGGTGGTTGATAGGTTCTTCAAAATGGCACATTTCATTCCATGCCACAAAACTCATGATGCTATCCATATTGCAGACTTGTTCTTCAAAGAGTTGGTGAGACTACATGGTCTCCCAAGGAGTATAGTTTCTGATAGAGATACTAAATTTGTGGGGTATTTCTAGAGGACATTGTGGAAGAAGTTGAGAACAGACCTAAAATTCAGTTCCACGCATCACCCGCAGACTGACGGCCAAACAGAAGTGGTAAATAGAAGTTTGGGCAATTTGCTAAGATGTTTAGTTGGGGATAAGCCCAAGGGATGGGATTTGATTCTACCACAGGCAGAGTTTGCTTATAATAACTCTATAAATAGGAGTATTGGAAAATCACCATTCCAAATTGTATATGGGAGTAGCCCAAGGACTACACCAGAGCTGAGGAAGATAGAACAAGGGGAGAGGACAAGTGCTGAAGCTGAGGAGTTTTCTAAACATATCAAGCATCTACATGAGGAGGTTCAAGCACACATTACCAAGATTAATCAAGAGTATAAAGCTAGGGCTGATCAAAGGAGAAGACATAAGGAATTCCAAGTAGGAGATTTAGTCATGGTGCACTTACGAAAAGAAAGATTTCCACCCGGTACTTACAACAAGTTGAAAATGAAGAAATTTGGCCCCTACAAAATTCTGAAGAAACATGACTCAGGAAATGCATATGAGGTGGAGCTACTAGATGGTATTCACATTTCTCCTATTTTCAACATTGCAGACTTAACAGAGTATCATGATGATGGTGCAGATGACGAGCCAGTGTTAGAGCCATGTCCAATTCTTGCTTCTAAGAAGGAGGAGATAGAAGATATTCTAGATCATCATGTGGGTAGGAGTACAAGAAATAGGCAGTATGAAGAGTATTTGGTGAAGTGGAAAGGACGACCGATTGAGGACTCAACTTGGATTTCAGTAGCTGAGGTTTCCCATTTGGGATTTCCTCTACCATTCATAAAGTGACAAGGTCACTTTTCAATCTACCCTGGGTGTCTGATGCAGGAGCATCCAGAGGTATAAGGGCAATCCTGTGTCACCCAAAAAAATATACTTAGACTTAGTTTCTATTTCATGTGTTTTCATTTTTGGATACCCATTTGGGTCAAATAAAGGTTCCAACTCTCACAGTTCCACTATCAGTGTTTGTGTAAATCCCAAAAAAATAGGAGTATGTAATTGAGCCATCATTTTGGTGAACTAGGAGGTGTAAATTGGCTAGATGAATGTAATTGTAATTTAGAGCATTCCAAAAAAAGAATCAAGTCAAAATGCCCTACGGTTTGAAAGTTATTGTAGTTTTTCGGGTTGTGGAGACCTCCTAAGAATGCTTCAAAGTCAGGTTAGGGGCATTAAATGACCTTGAAAAGGGCCAAAAAATGGGGATGAGCAAAGCTGGTCCATAGGGCTATAGAGCACTTCGAGAGCTTTCCAAAAATGTAAATGGTTCATCAATCGGAGCTACAGTTCAAAAGTTATGCCTCCCAAAAGTTCAATTACCATTTTTGGATTCTTCTAGATTTGCGTCGACTTCTAATGCAGCTTCTGGAACCTTCTATTTGGTCGGTGGATGCCTACTAGCACTTTCTAGAATGTACTCCTAGTCCTTAACCCTTTGGGGTCTATTTAAGGAGATTTCTAGCATTGTAAAAGGCAGTTCAGAGTGGAGTTTGAGAGGAGGTACTGAAAGGAGAAATTATCTCCACATTTATGCTATTGTAAGCCCTTAGGGCATGTTTTGAAGTTTATTTTCTCTGTACTGAATGTACTAGTTTATTTTTTAGTTAATACAATTCCCCTTTTTTGTTGTGTCCATTCTATTCTTGGGTTGTGTCCCCATCATGAACAATCACTAAAGACTTCCCCAAAGCCCCTACTTATACCAATCCAAGCAACAAGTTGACCCTAAATGCCACAACTCAGCTTGCAACAACAATTAAATGCCAAAAATCAATGTCAGAGTAAAATTGTGATATCTCCTAGCTTCGATTAAATTAGAGCTTTTACTTCAAATCATAGTTAGTTATCTAGGCCCTCTTCAATCCTTTAAATTTTCATCCTCTAACTCATTGTAGAAAATTAGTTATATAGCCTACAAGAGGAACCAAAATAATATATCTCCATAAGCAAGGTAAAACAACTCAAACTTCAAGTCAATCCATCCAATCTCTATGGAATCATGAGGAAAGGTTCTCCAATGTGTCTCCAACACATCCCTAACCATGAGAAGCATAAATCTACCAAAATCCAAGCTCAATGCTCCTGCATCAAACTCCCCAAGTAAATAGAAAAATGTGTCCCACACTTTAATGCCCAAAGAAAGAGCAACAACCATCTTCATCTTCACCAAAGGCTTCCACTCCAATAGAGACAAGAAAAAATATCTGCTCATCATCCACATTTTTATCATTCTATCAAACACTAGAATCTCAACCACAATCAGTGTTCTCACACCCAAGAACAAACTAAACATAATGCTTCAACAGGAAACCTTCATCCACATCAGCAACTAGAGAATCCATGCTAGTAGCAACAAAGCCCACATCAGTAGCAACAAAATCCACAACATATGCCAAACTCTCAACACCAACCATCTCATTTTTCACAAAAAGATGCTCTACAACACACAACTCATCACCAACAACAACTAGATCATCCATGACCAAGTCCTCTACAATTTTCATGTTAGATCCAACCAATTGATCATGGAAACCAACCTTTGTACCACCATCAACAAGGTTAGGAATATCTTTAGAAACAACCTCTAGCTTCTCTGCAAGTTCTATATCAGAATCCATAATTTGATCAACAAAACCAACCTTTTCCACCTTGACCTTAGTATGCCATCTTCTTTCATGAACAAGTCTCTTAACTGACCAAACAACTCTCTTTTGGATCGATAAACTCTAGCTCCACAAGCATCTATGAAATTCCTTCCTCACCCCATCGTTAACTTGATTAGCCAAGCTAGCTTCAAACTAACAAGGTGGGAGAATCCCCAAAGAAGATGTCCTAGCCCCTAGCAAATAACCACACAGCGGAAACACAACATCAAGAAATAGTAATGCAAGATCTAATACCAAAGTACAATAATATATTCATAAATTATAACTGATTACAAGCAAAATTTTGGGCTATAAGGCATTCCTAGTTATGGCCAAATACAAAGCAAGTAATAGTTTTGCAAGATCCCTCAAGATTCAAATCAAACCCTAGCTAGTCTAGATTTACACTCTCACAGAAACACCCAAGAAAGATCTCAACTTGTGCTCGCAAGCCCACCAATAAATCTCCTTGTTTTCCAAGCTAAAACTACTAACTCTTCTCCAAGATCTAAGATCCAACATCAGAGTGTAAACTGCCTCACATTTAGCTCTCTGTCCACACATGCACAACTCCATCACAATCCTACTATAAACTGCCTCACATTCGGTGCTTTGTTCACAAACTCAAGAAAAATTACTCTTCAACTATCTCCTCTTCTGCACGATGGATGAATAATCACTAAATACTTCCCCACAACCCCTAATTATACCAATCCAAGCCACAAGTTCACCCAAAATATAAATAAAATACAAATACGTAAATTAAATGCCACAAGTCAGTTGCAACAACAATTAAATGCCCAAAATTGATGTCAGAGTAAAATTGTGATATCTCCTAGCTCTGAGTGAATTAGAGCTCACACTTCAAACCATAGTTATTAATCTAGGCCCTCTTCAATCCCTAAAATTTTCATCCTCTAAATCATTGTGTGAAATTAGTTATATGGCCTACAACAAGAACCAAAATAATATATCTCTAAAAGCAAGGTTAAATGACTCAAACTTCAACTCAATCCATCCACTCTCTATGCAATCATGAGGAAAGGTTCTCTAATGTGTCTCCAACACATCCCTAATCATAAAAATAATGAATCCACCAAAATTCAAGCTCAATGCTCTTGCATCAGACTACTCAGGTAAATGGAAAAGTGTGTCCCACACTTTGATGCACAAAGAAAGAGCAACAACCATCTTCATCTTCACCAAAGGTTTCCACTCCAATAGAGACAAGAAAAGAAATATGCTCATCATCCACATCTATATCATTTTGTCAGACACTAGAATCTCAACCATCTGATTAGTGTTCTCACACCTAAGAACAAACTAAACATAATGCTTCAACAATAAACCTTCATCCACATAAGCAACTAGTGAATCCATACTAGCAGCAACAAACCCCACATTAATAGCAACAAACTCCACAACAACATATGCTAAACTCTCAACAAAAACCATCTCATTACTCAAAACAAGATGCTCTACAACACACAACTCATCACCAATAGTAACTGGACCATCCATGACCATGTGCTATACAATTTCCATGTCAGATCGAACCAATTGATCATGAAAACCAACCTCTATCACAGCATCAACAAGGTTAGGAATATTTTTAGAAAAAACCTCTAGCTACTATGAAAATTACTCCACAATCCGATCAACAAAACCAACCTTTTCCACCTCAACCTTAGTATGCCATCTTCTTTCACGAACAAGTCTCTTAACTGACCAAACAACTCTCTTTTGGATCGGTAGACTCCAGCTCCACAAAAATCTATGAAATTCCTTCCTCATCCCATCCTTAACTTGATTAGCTAAGCTAGCTTCAAATCAAAAATGTGGGAGAATCCCCAAAGGAGATGTCCTAGCCCTTAGCAATTAACCACATAGGGGAAACACAACAAAAAGAAATAGTAATGCAAGTTCTAAAACCAAAGTACAATAATATATTCATAAAATATAACTGATTACATGCAATGTGCTAGGCTGTAAGGCCTTCCTAGTTATGGCCAAATAAAACGCAAGTAATAGTTCTATAAGATCCCTCAAGATCCAAATCAAACCCTAGCTAGTCCATATTCACACTCTGATAGAAACCCCCAAGGAAGATCTCAACTTGTGCCCACAAGCCCACCAAGAAATCTCCTTGTTTTCCAAGTTGCAACTACTAGCTCTTCTCCAAGATCCAAGATCCAAGATCCAAGTGTAAACTACCTCACATTCCACTCTCTGTCTACACATTCACAACTCCATTACAATCCTGCTATAAACTACCTCACATTCGACGCTTTGTTCATAGACTGAGGAAAACTTTCTCTTCAACTACCTCATCTTCTCCACAATGGATGAATAATCACTAAAGACTTCCCCACAACCCCTAATGATACCAATCCAAGCCACAAGTCAGCCCAAAACACAAATTAAATACAAATACATAAATTAAATGCCACAAGTTGGCCCGCAACAACAATTAAATGCCCAAAATTGATGTCAGAGTAAACTTGTGATATCACCTAGCTCTAATTGAATTAGAGATCACATTTAAAACCTTAGTTAGTAATCTAGGCCCTCTTCAATCCTTGAAATTTTCATCCTCTAACTCATTGTGTAAAATTAGTTATATAGCCTACAATAAGAACCAAAATAATATATCTCCAAAAGCAAGGTAAAACTACTCAAACTTCAACTCAATCCATCCAATCTCTATGTAATCATGAGGAAAGGTTCTCCAATGTGTCTCCAAAACATCCCTAACCATGAAAAGAATAAATCCACCAAAATCCAAGCTCTGTGTTCCTACATCAGAGGAGATTTCTTAGTGTGCTTGCGAGCACAAGTTGAGATCTTCCTAGGGGGTTTCTACCAGAGTGTGGATCTGGACTAGCTAGGTTTTGATTTGGATCTTGAGGAATTTTATAGAGCTATTACTTTCTTTATATGTGGCCATAACCAAGAAGGCCTTACAACCCGACACATTGCATGTAATTAGTTATATTTTATGAATATATTATTGTACTTTAGTATTAGATCTTGCATTACTATTTCTTACTGTTGTGTTTCCATTGTGTGGTTATTTACTGGTGGCTAGGACATCTCCTTTGGGGATTCTCCTGCCTTGCACTACATCAAACCTAGAGGCTTGGTTTATTGAAACATATTCAAGATGTTTTTACCAACAAAGATACAATTTTTTTTAGATATTTGTGTGTGCCCCCTATCAAGTTTACTCATGGTTTAATAATGATAAAATTAAATGACATGATTTATTAGATCTATCTATTAGCTATTTAACTATATATATATATATATATATATATATATATATATATATATATATATATATATATATATATATATATATATATAATATACATATATATGTATGTATATATGTATGTAAGCATGCACACACATAATTTTTTTTATGTTAAGCCTTTAATCTCTAATTTCCTTAGCATGTATATCCATTTTTTGTAAAAAAAACCAACTTGTAGTATTTTGGGCTTAGATTTTGGCTTGTTCTATAAACTTTGTGATGAGTTAGTTTTTAAGAAACTAGACTCTATTTTACAAACTTAAAGAAAAATAATAATTTTGGTTAGTTTTAAATGATTTCTAGCAGGGAAACAAAAATTTCATGTTTTCAAGATGTTCCCATTTTCAAAATTCATTAAAAAACTAAATATAAATTAAATAATTAGCAAAACAAACTAGGATAAACTACATGGTGTTAGCTAACTTCTCACAAAAGTGATTAAATTATTTTTTTAAAAATGAGTTAACATTTGAGGGAGGACACACCAAACAATATGTTATATTTTTAACAAAAAAAAGCATGACCACTTTTCATGCTCCCCTCTTTTTAGACCATTAAAATCCACTATTTTCAAAGACAATTAGTAGTTTAGAAATGAGATTCAAAGCACTGCAACTTTTGTTCTTTGCACATCTTGAAATCTTGGGTCTAGCTATCTTAAATTTCTTGTTAAAGTTCACAATTTTTTTAATACACCAAGAGCTTAAACCCTATAGTGACATAAAACCTCCCTATAGGAGGTTGTCTGAAAAATAGTGTAAGAAAAAAGAAAACTTTTAAATTCCATCGCCAACTCATAATTCATTATTAATGCATGATAAAAAGGTGAAAATAATGAGACCAAAAAATATTTCATTAATAATGGAATATAAACACATGCATACACTCAAGAAAATGGAAGACAAAGAGGTGTGAGAAAAAATGGAAATGGTAACATGTGCAAGTGGTAATAAAGAAGCATAAACACACAATAGTGGAAAACATTTAGCAAACATGGTAGTGGAATCGCAAACAAATAGTTATTTGAAACATCATTACTGATATAATTCTTTAATGCATTGCTTTTGTTTGAGGGTAATGAAAAGAGTTTTTTAGATCATGCCAAAACAATATGAAAAACTTCATCCTCTATAGGAATATTGAGAAACAAGATATGCCTCCATTTCTATTCATTGGTTCCATTTCTTTGCACACAATTTTTGCAAATTCTTTTGGGTTAGTTTTCTTAAAAATAACCCCCGCTTCTTTTTTTTTGGCTCACATGACCATAATTTTGGTCATTTTCTTTTTCTGATCAAAGGGTAAACATAATTCCTTACAATTTGTTTGGCATTTTTCCTTTATAAATGTTCTATTCTATGATTTTAATCAAAATATATTATTTTTAACAACCATTTTGAATTATCATTTTGAACATCAAATTCATTATAGAATCACCAAATGGAATCATAGAATCAAGTACTTAAATGCTTGAGAAGGAGTTGTGAAATCTAAGGCTTCATTTGGTTACTAGAATAGGAATAGAAAATTAGGAATATGTTTTATATTCTCCATTTAGTGAGTCAATTGGAATAGGAAATAGGTATATATATTCAGGCATTTTGCCCCTAAAATGAACTTATGTCCATTCTAGAAAATAACTATTATTGGAATAACCATTCCCATTACCAATATGCATTCCTATTCTCAATTTCAATACCTCCAACCAAATGGGTCCTAAAGGATCAATAGTATTCAACATGCAATCATTTTAAGGATTGAAAAATGAACATTAAGTAATAGAGCACAAGTAAAGATATCCAAAGGAAAATAAAAGGAAGGGCCTATATTAGGGAATCAATTCTTTTACCTAGCATAATATATCACGGTGTAATAAAATAACCTTGGCAACATAATTCTTTGGTAGATTTGATAGCCTGAATAGATTTTTGCACATGTCCTCTTCCTACCTTTAACATTCTCTTTATTGCATCATTTAGATCATGTTTTAATGTTTATCTACATCGTATTCAATTATACCCATTCTCATAGATAAATTTGGAATTTTTATTGGTAATGACCAATCATGAATAATTTATTTATATAGAAAAAATCATTGTTCTTCCATTTTTATTGGCAATGACCTACGTTTTGCAATTACTTTTACATTAATTTTTTTTGGCATGTACATTCAATTCCCTACCATTATCGAGATATGTATTTGGATCCAATATTAAGAAAAAATTAATCCATTTTCATATCACTTTAAAATGTAGAATTTTGAAATCCTTTTTATAAAATTAGTTGGTCAAAATAAGAATTTTTTAAAAGCAATATAGTACTAGAGTAATCTCCATAGATTTACAACAAGTGAAATTTTGTAAGCTTATCAAATTTCCATGTCATTGGTAAATCTCAAAGATAGCTAAAACCTCAAAATTTCATGTCATTAATCAATCTCTAAGATAGTTAAAATCTGAAACTTTCCATATTAGTAATTAATCTTGTAAGATAGCCAGAATCTCCATTGATCAATCTAGAAGATATTTCATTTAAATACTTTTCTAATAAAAAAAATAGAATGTAAAAACAAAAGATAAATTGGTAATTCAATAGGCATAAGACTCTTATACACAGTGTCCATCTCACATGCCTAATATATATGAGATAAGATGTACAAAACCATTAAAAGATACTACAAAATTATGGGCTAAAAATTACGTATAAATTAGTGCCTAATGTATCTCCCATCAAGGATTATTTATTATTTTTTGAAACAAACACTAATATGTGTGGGTAAAAGCACAAATCCGTGTCACCCTTTTGTAAAGGAAAAGGCTAACAAAAGTATAACTATTCATATTCAATGACATAAAATTGGTATTATTATTTTGAATTTGGAAATGAAGTAAACTAATGAAATGTGTAGAAATGGATGAAGTTTAGGATTATAATTTTTAATAATTATTTGGAATAAGAATTGATATATTTTCCTACTTTTTATAGATAATTTTTTAGGTGTTGAAAAATGCTAAAAATTAGGGGTCTAGTTCCCACCACAAAACTATATGAAAATAAACTTATTTCCCTTTGATCTCAAACTATGTTATAGATAACATATATATCTAGAACAATAAAAAATAAAAAATTGGCTTTAGACCTATAATATTTCTCTTTTATAAGGATTGAAATCTCAACTCACCTGAAATCGATAGTTTTCATCCCCCACCACCCTTTTCAAAACAAATCTATTCTAACCAGCAGAAAAATTATACATTCTAGAAGAAGACTCTCTCCTTTAGAATGTCATATATTTTTTAGACTTGTTTGATATGATCTACTATTTTTTTTCTTTCTTAAAATCGACATCTTTTGGAGTGTTAAAATACATGGTTGTAGAATCTTTTAATTACAATATACTATATCTAATTAAAACACTATAAATTCTATATGAGAATATTCTTGATTCTGAGCTCTATAAAATGGTGTTTACATATTATTTAAAAAAATCATAAAAATAGTAAGAGTTATTGAAATGCCACTTTTTAAAAATAATTTTATTTCTTTTGTTATTGGATACAAACTAGTATAAAACATGCATTTAATAGACATTTACAATTGGAAAAGTGTGAGACCATATATAACTTAGCTAGAATGAATTTATCTATATCATATGTTTAAAAAAAATAGATTTTTAGATAGAAATACTCAAATTCACTTGTTCTGATAAGTTAGCCTAAAAGGTGACACAACTTTGTACTTTTATCTGTGTAACACCCTTTCACAACTCATTTATGTGTTTAACACACTTTTACATTTCTTATTTTAGGAGACCTAGCTTCTACATGTCATAACTATTGAACTATTAGAATCAAGAAACATTGAGATCCAACTTCTAGGGGCCATTAATTTTATAGTCCTATACAAAATGTATTCTCGTTTCATCTAGCTTAGCACTAAACATAAAATCCAATTGTCCTCCTTAATCCTCATCACCTTCCTAACTCATTATCTAAGCCAATTCCATATAATGAAGCCTTGACATCATTGAGACATATGTGCATTGTGGAGAATTTTGCTTGAAGCAATCTCATTTGTGAATTTGCACATAGGTAAAGGATAATGTGAGCATTACAAACCTGCCACCTATAGTTGTAATTCCCATTATGATGGCTTCCTATGTGTGATTCCATGTAGGTTGTTCGAAAACCATCTCTCTCTCTCTCTCTCTCTCTCTCTCTCTCTCTCTCTCTCTCCCTCCCTCCCTCCCTCCCTCCCTCCCTCCCTCCCTCCCTCTCTCTCTCTCTCTCTCTCTCTCTCTCTCTCTCTCTCTCTCATCTTGGTTATTTATTTAATCTTCTTGAAGTATCCTTGCAATCTATCTTCCACCTTATTGGCCACTAAATTTCATCACTCCATATATCCATGTTGCATCCATATTTTTGTATTATTTATGCTTTTCACCATTGATGGACAAATTAAAGCTACTCAAAATCTTATGTGGCTTCATACCTCACACGTTCAAGCTTTCAACTCTTAGTGGGGAGTTTGTTTCATATCCTTACTATGTATGAGCATATTATCTACTTTCATGATATTTATTTGTGTGATATTGGTATTATCTCTTAGTTATCTATCACAGATTGTTTTATCATATCTAAATAGTTGTATGTGGAGGTGGAAACACCAAAATGGGAGTTTGATTAAGGAAAACCTCTTAACGATTTCCTTTATTTTTTTGTGCATTTTTTTGATGCAAACTCAAGGGTTCACATACTTGATCTCAGAATGCATTATTAACCCCATTGAATCATTTTCTTTCTTCTCACCTTCTTTGCATCTCATTCCATTTAGGAAACATAAAATATAAGATTCTTCCATTTAAATCTATCATTTCCTTTCTGTCATGCATTTAGAATAGATGTCATCATGTTCATCAGACTAATGTATATCCATTGTACATTACTATAGTTTCATATTCATTACATCTATTCTTGCATTAGAGAAAACTCTATCTTTACCCCAGTTCATCTATGCTTGTTTGCAGAGGCTAATGGGGATGCTTCTTCAACACCTCCACATGGATCTCCCACAAGCATCGATGCAATTTTTTCCTCATTGGAAGAAATTCTAGAATTGACCATGATCTTTAAATGATCCCTCTCACTCACCACAATAAAGCATATAGACTAGGATTTTTCAAGTGTTTCATCTTTAGCCCTAGTTTCCAGTGCGGCACCTGGGACCACCATACCATTTTCAGTATACAATTTTGACTTCGCTCTTTATTTGATCATGGTCAGGAGGATGATGACTTGTTGATGAATGACCTACAAAGGTTAAAATCACTTTTACATATGTATTTTAGAGTTTTCTTGTATACATTTTCCTATACTTGGATTTTATCATTGGTCCCTCCTTAAGGACACTTGTACTCCTCTAGTATGTGGAAACATGAAGTTTTATTGTGTGCACTCCCTCTATTTGTTATATTTTTCTTCTAGGTGATGTAAGCTTTGATTTTTGAATTTGGGAATGATGCATAGTAGTAGGGGAGTTCAAGCACCCCTTCCATGTTAGCCCTAGTTATGTTTTTTTCATGTGTCTTTCTACATATAAATGTTACGAATTATACTAATGAAATATCCCCTAAGAGTTGACGTATCTCTATGCTTCTAGATTCTAATGCCAATCTTATCACACCCCCTATATCTGTGTAAGATTTTGGAGAAACATGTTACATATTATAAAGTGACATCCCACATGACAACATATCATATGTTTCCATCTAAATCATCTCCATCCATTCTTGAAATGGTCTATGTTGCTCTCTTTTGACAAGAATAGTCCATCCCAAGCTAGGTTTGTGTTATATGTGTGTAGATAGATGTCTCTATTTCTTTATATCTAATGATGTCTCTACACTATAGGATTTTCTCAAAATATTTTCAAAGTTTATGGATCATTTTCCTTCATGGGGGGCAAACCACCAATCAATATTTCAATCTTTCTCTATCATATGTCTATCTAGTTTAACACGAAACATACTAACAATGATCTTAATTTTCCCTATCATTTACACGTAATGAGATTAATGTTATGTGTGTCAACTCATTATGTCTAATCTTCCCTATCAGGTGCCTATTTAGCTTAGTACTACACATGTCAGTGCACCATCAAATGTCTCCCTATCATATACCTATCTAGTATTTGCTTCACATGTTAAAGCTTATCAAAACCTCACCTATCATATGACTTGGAATAACACAACTTTCCATCCATATCAACATACTATTAATGATCTATGCAATAGGATGTGTTCATCAACTAGCATGCTCATCTTTAACATGTATGCTAGATTCGACGCTATGTCAAATCAACAAATTTTCATTGGAGGAGACTCCACATGACAAAACTCTTGCAAACAAGTCTAGAAAGAATTCCTAATATTAGCTTTACACTTCTCCTTATGAATAATATGCTCACTAAAGTGGGAACAAAATATAATGGCATAAATTTCACTTCCCTATGTAAAAGCCATTTATATATTTCATCCATCTTAGCACTAGACAACAAATTTTGTCACCCCCTTCATCATTGTCACCTTGTCAACTCATTATCTAGCTCAATTCATGACATCTGCAAGATGTGCTCTCTTGTACAAATGTACAAACACACAGAAATCATTTGACTGTTATATATTATTGCCACTATATAATTTAATAATATTTTTCTTATAATTTATATATAATCTTGATGTTGACAAAAAGATCATCATAAACTTAAAACTATCAATTAAAAAATATATGAAATATATTAATACTATTAATATAATCTATTCATACACACGACAACTTTGAAATAACTCTTTTGAATATATTTTAAACTCAAATTAAATTTTCCAAAACAAACAAACAAATAAATAAATAATTATATATATATATACCATCAACAACCATATTGAGAAATTAAAAAATTGAAGTATGAAATGCTGATCTCTATGCTATCTATAGTGTGAAACAAGCTTCCGTATATTATGTGCATTGAATTCACTTTGTTCTATAGTGTACGCACACACTTTATCCTTTGGTGGAAGGATGTTGCCCACTTTATGCTTAAAAGCCTTAGTTTAATGACTACTCTCATTGGATTCCTTACCAGCATACAAATACAAAAACAAACACATTCTTCTCTTCCAACATTATCACGACAAAGAGTCCCAATCACAAGTGTAGAGTGCAATGAAATTGCAGTACTTATCATTACAAGCAGGCGAAGAGTTTTTAATTTGAGACATTGACATTTTACATTCCACTTGCATTTTCATGGATTTTTTAATTTATTTTCATGGCTCATACAGTTTCTATGTTATGGAGACTTCTTTTAGAAACAAAACAGATTTCGTTGTCTACTTTTTTGACATTAGGCAGCTATGTTACATCTTCACATTTCTATGGAGTTAAATAAACTCTCTATGCGTTTACTTTATTATCTCTCTCTGAGTCGGAAACATGATCTTAATGGCCTCTGTTGAACTGACACAGATCCAAAAATGGGTGGTGGAGATTGATTCCAGTGAGTTTGGAGGACATGGGCACAAGGACTTTGGGACACTTGGCAGTTGTGGAACTAATCTATGTAGTTCTCCATTATCAACCAAGAAGACCAGTTTTTTTGATTAAATTAAGAATATGTGGTGGCTATCACAGCATAAGAAACTTAAATGAGGAAAATGTTTTAAAGTGGTGTAGGCACTTTGTTATAATATGTGCTAATCTTAGCCAAAATGAGATGGATTCCACCAATGGTTGGATGCTTAAACAGATAGAGACATATGACATTAGAAAAACAAAAGATAATATTAGAAAACAAAAGATGATATTAGAAAACAAAAGATGGAGGCTTGTTTGCAGTGGAGATAACGTGCACCATGGAACAATCAACACGGCTCAAACACCCACAACTTGTCAAGATATATATTTTTAGAGGCAAAAATAAGTTAAGGAGTCTTTTAAAAATGCCGTGGCCAAAAGGATACGGTATTCTCACGGACTATTTCCGTATTCTGCTGGTAACTAAAACTTTTTTCAGATTTTATATGGTTTAAAAGAAAATGTATTATTTTTTAAATAAAGAGTATAAGGATTTTTTTGTTTTGTTTAAGAATTGAGGGATATTCATTTTATGAGAATTCAAAAATTGTACCGTGTTCAGATTCTTGTTTTTGGAGATCTGAATCTTGATAGATGACATAGTCAAAGAGCATATAATACACTATCATCTTGAACAATTGTGTTCCACTGAATCCAGCAAATGTTCCATGCTTTTGAAATTTGAAGATCTAACCATATTATTTAAATAAAGAAAAAATATTATTTAAATAAAAAGTATAGTATTTTTGGTTTATCAAATATATATATATATATATATATATATATATATATATATAATTTAAATAAAGAGTATAGTTTTTCTGGTTTAAAAATTGGGGGATATTAATTTTATGAGAATTTAAAAATTGTACTATTTTTAGATTTTTGTTTTTGGACATTGAATCTTGATCGATGACATAGTCAAACAACATAGAATACATCATCCTTTGAAATTTGAAGATTTAGCCATATTAATTAATTGTTTATAATCTACAAGAACTTTAAAGATTGTAAAATATATACATTAAACCATGTCTTGCCAAGCTAATTGCTCGAAATTGGGTCCTCTTCCCTTCACTCAGATTACATTATGTTTTAAACTTAAAAATTGCACAGTATTTAGATTGTTTTTCGAGATTTAAATCTTGATAGATGACTACATAGTCAAAGAGCATAGAATACACTATCATCTTGAACAATTGCATTCCATTGATTGAATCTAATAAATGTTCCAAGCTTTTGAAAATTGAAGATCCAACCATAATAATTAATTGTTTATAATCTACAAGAACTTGAAAGATTGTAAAATATGTACATTAAATCATGTCTTACCAAGAGCTAATTACTCAAAAATGGGTCCTCTTCCCTTGACTCGAAGAATGTAGAGCATAAAAATTTTGGGAGCATTGATAGAGAACAAAAGATAGTTGGGTACCCATTCTACTAGAGTCATTCAGCACATAATCCTTCATTTGTTAAATTACATGTCGAAAGGTTTGAAATTTGGTGGACGGTATAATCAAGCACACCATCACCATGATCATTTATGTTAGGTATGTAATTTCATGGATGACCATATCATCACCCTAGCCAATTTTATTTAGTAAGTTGCATATTATAAATGATTAAAGTGTTCAAACTTTAAATGATGTATGGGCCATATTAAGAAGTATGATGCCTCCAAGGGCATCAAAGACAAGCACGCCAACAATCTAATGGCAGTTTTTTTTTGACACAATCATGAATAAGAATGTGACTAAAATGTAGAAGATCAAAATAACAAGGTTCATGTCCATAGAATATTTATATCCTTGCAGATATAAAATACATCTATTTATATGTCCCATCTAAAGTTGTTTTCGCTACTTGTATAAGAGTATGAAGTTGTGATAATGTCGTCTCATATCTATCTATATGTCACATCTAAAGTTCTTTTACTACTTGCATAGCATTATGAACCTCTGGTAACATCTCTTAATTGAAAGTAAAAATATTTAGAATATCTACTTTTCCAAAAGTCATCTGAAATGAAATCCATCCATCTTGATGAATTGTATAATCAAGTAACAATACCTTAATTCTGATCAATTGTGCCCAATCAATTGAATATGTGGTAAATAAATAAAATCATCCATAACTTTACAAAGAAGAGAATACACTCTTCTCACTGACCAATTTCGAATTGCACAAGTTAAATTACTGATATATTTTTGAACTGGCTGGTATCTCTTCAACTGAATATAAAAAATTGCAAGACTTGAGAGATGACATAATCAAATAATGTCAGCCTAATCCCTAATCAATTGTATTCAGTCAACTGGCGGCAATAAATGCTTAAAACTTTTAGACTTCACATGATATGTACCCATGTAAACTAATTGTAGTCTGACCTAGAAAGACAAGAGAAATCCAAAATAGACAAATCAGTCATGTCTTGCCACACTAAATTGTCCAAATTGGGTCCTCTTCCAAGACTAGATATCATTAAAAATGGAGGAGTAGTGGGTGGCAGTGGTAAACAAGTCACAAGTCAAGTGTAGAAAGTAGTGGCAATGGAGAAATGAGTAAACCAAAACTGGTATCTTCCACCCACGTTAAGACATTGCGCACATGTGGCCTCCACATTAACTCAACCAAGTTGCACGTCATTGACAACGAACTAGCTCACTTTTTATCTCTTTATAACTCTCTTTTGGCTTCATTGTTTTCCTCAATTTCAATCCAAGATTACATCTTTGGGAACTTCTTTGTTTCAATCCAAGATTACATCTTTGGGAACTTCTTCTTTGCTTCAATCCAAGACTACATCTTTGTTTCAATCCAAGATTACATCTTTTTAGAACTTCTTTGCTTCAATCTTGACAAGAAAAAGAAGAGTCCATCTTCTTCAATTTCAAAATAGAAGAGAAAATTGCTCAAAATGGCAAAGATTCATCCTCGAGTACCTGAAATCAGAGAGAATCGAAGGATCCATGAAGGAGAAGCTCAGCCTGTTAGCTTGACTGTATGGAACAAATCACTTCTGTTCAACAGCAAAGGATTTACTGTCTATGACTCTAATGGCAACCTTCTTTTCAGAGTTGATAATTATGCTTCCAATCCCACCAGTGAGATGATTCTCATGGATGCCACTGGAAATGATCTGCTTGTTTTGAAACGCAAGGCATGTCAAACTCTTTCTCCCCCATTGGCGACTTTTGTAATACATAGAGCGATTATTGCTTTTAGATTTGATTGTGTTATTCAAGAAACATTTCAGATCGTATTCTACGATCTATCAATGTTTCTTGATTGTGTTATTTTTATTAAAGTTTCTTATGATCCATCAATATTTCTCCATGATAAATCATAGAATGTGATCTAAAACATTGATGAATAATGTTCACACAATCAAATTTCAATTTTTTATTATCATAGATTATAGAAGTCTACTCAATATTACCAACTTTTACTTCAAATATTCTTTTAGTTAACAATCATTCTTTTTTCTGTGTTTTGGAACAGAGATTTAGCATTCGAAGGCAGTGGCAGGGTTTTTGTGACAAGAATTTGATATTCAGGATTAAAAGATCCACGCGTAGATGTTGGTTAAGTGGGAAAAAGAAAACTTTGGCCAAGATCTCCCTGAATTCATCTAGAAACCCAGAATTTTATGTGGAAGGATCTTTCTGCAAGAAGTCTTGTGCAGTTTATAACACTGCAGGCGGCATAGTTGCAGAGGTAAATTCAGTGCTCTGAAGAATTAAATAAGAACGTTTTCAATGTCTTCCATCCTTGATTCACAGAGCTTTTTCAACAATCTTAATCAGTTCTGCAACACTAAAAGTTTTTTTGACATTTTTATTATCTATAATCAGTCATTCTTAAACACATTACATATTAAGAAGTAAAGAGTAAATTAAGCTTAGAAAACAATAGTCAATTTCAACTAATTAACATTTCTAAATTTTAAAATAGTCTTAGTATGTGATATTTAAATCAACAGTTTATAACCCAATTCAATTGAGTATACCCATCTTACTTCCAACCAGATCTTAAGCGTTCCCAATTTTTGTGGGTGTTTTAATTTGATACAGTTCGATTTCCTTTTCCGCTGCTGTAATCATATATCAGATTGTTCTATTCATAGTAATGGGTAATTTTATTTCTCATATTATAGTATGAGTCTGGTATAAACTTATTAAGTCTTGAAGTGTATCATTGTTTTTTCTTCAAAATTTATCAAGATAAGATCAAAGTCTCATCTCTGATATTTTCAAAGTCTTACATTTACTCAGAGTAGTGATAGAATGACCATCAACTTTACTTGTTGACCAAAGATTTGAATATTTAGTTTAATTTTTACTGAAATAATTTTATCTTCCACCATCAAAAAATATTCAGTATTCAAAAGTAGTTTCATAAGATTAAAAATAGTTGAAAAATGACCAATACCGTGAAGTAATTTTTACTTGAAATTATAGTACAAAACTATTTGATACATCAAACAATCTTAATATCATTTGCAAGAACTTTTAGGTTTGATTGTGTAAAGTTTTTTAGCATTGTCATTTCAAATCATTTCATTATCCATCATCAGGATAAAACTAAGCATAAGAAAGCATAAAGATCTTTAAAAAAATTCTTGGTCTGCAACTTTCTTTGCCAAATTGAAAAGATCTAAGTTGTAGACCTAACATTTTTGAAAAGATCCATTTGCTCTCTTATGCTTGGTTTCATCCTCATGATAGATCACGGGAATGTGATTCGAAATGTTGACACTAAAATAACTTTACACATCAAATTGAAAAACACTTGCAAATAATTATCATGAATGGTGAAAATCTGTTTCCATTAATCTTAACATCATTTCATTCTAAACTTCAACTCATTCAAATAATTTATCTAAAATCATACTAATAAATATATTGTAAAATATAATTTTCTTATCTAAAATTGAAGTATTGAATGAAACTCCAACTTATGCATTGAACTGATATTGTGGTGTTTCAGGTGAAAAGAAAGCAAGCAGCAACAAGCAGTCCAAGCGCATGCAATTGCATGCTACAGGAAGATGTATTCAGTCTAGTAGTTCAGCCTGGATATGAGCAACCAATGATAATGGGGATCGTAATAACTCTTGACAGTCTAACCAACAAACCAACTTTCCTAAGACGATTGTTAAACAAGTGAGAAGCTTAAATCACAAATGATAAACGCGCTCGAGCAGGGCAGGCAAAGGATTCACCTGAAGCATTGAAAAGCCCAGCTCAGAAGTGTACTTGTTCCATTAAAAATTGCTTTTTAATACCTTCTGTACATTAAATTTGTACCATGCGGTCTCCGGTTCGACTCCCACAAGTTCGTTGCACGTTTCCAGAGTTAGATGTGTTCATTTTTCCCCCTGCCATGACCATCCTCTTGAGAAAGTATCTGCAACGTGCTTGCTTTGTTGTATATAACTATGTAAAGTAAACTGATTGTGTTACAGTATGTATTATACTGTAATAGTTTTTCCTCTCCACTTTTTAGAAAATCCTGGCTTTCGATTTATGTTGATAAATAAAGCTTTTGATTTATATCGAACTCTTTGGTATTAGTATTAGTTTTATATGTGGTGTGGAATGGATATCTTTTAGTCTTTGATTCTTGGTTGAAGAGGATTCTATTTTTGTATTCTATATGAATAGTTTAAACTATTTTGTAGATGAAAATTTGCAATATGGAAGAGAAAAAATAATAGTCAAATTGATAACAGTTGTTGAACGGTTCATTGATAAGTTTGTATCAGCATTCAATTTTAATAATTATTAAAGCTTAGTTTATTTGGTTAGTTAATATATTTGTACTATAGTTGAGTTATAATTATAAAATAATAATTTTTATTCACAATATGTATATAATTTATTTAATGTATAATTTGATGAAAGGAAAAGACAAAGGTATGTATTTATACGGTCAAAATTAACTTGATTACTATATAATAAGAAATGTGTTTATTAGATAGTCATGTTGGTATTTCTCATAGGTAGTATAAATGTTGAACAACATAAAAAGATAGATAGAAATTGTTTAATATGATTATTCATAGTGTTTCTTCAAAAACTAAAAAATGTTCAATATGGCATGCATACATTTCAAGCATGCCAAAACATTACTTTTGACTCAAAAGAGTTACATACTATATACTTAGTCTATATATACTCTACCAATTAAAATAAATGAAAAAGCTACTTTCTTATCAATAGATACTTTTGTAAATATTAAATTTAACAAGTCAACATTGCTTTGCAATCAAGTTTTGTACCATATTCAATGTGGAAGATGAGTCTGTTATCTAAAGTGAAGTCATCTCTCATTTTGAAGTAATATAGTATAAGTGGACATTTTTATAAAGTTTGTCATATTTTGTTTCTACAAGTGTTAAGTCTATTTCACACTCCACTCAATTTTTATATCAAACTAAGAGTGCCATACATGGAGGGTTTGAGAGACACACTTTAACTCTACTAAAGAATTAATTACAAAAAAATATTTATTAAAAAATCATTCTAAGCCTCAACATCAAATATGCTCATTTACTAGTTCTTCAACTATTTGGTATATGATTCTACTCTTGTATTAGTTTTTTCCCTTCCATGACCATCCTAGTGTTGAGAAATTATCTACAACATGCTTGTTTTGTTGAATATAACTATGCAAATAATGGAGAAACTTGATTGTGTTATGATATTTTTATTTTAGTGTAATAACTTTTGCTCCTTTATGGATCTTATCTAAATTATTTATGTTAATAAATAAATATTTTTCTAATATTATAATGGCTATAGCCTTTCACTAATATCAAATTTCTTAGTATCTAGTTCTTAATCTTTGGTTTCAGGTTGAAGAGGTTTATGTCTAAGATTTGTGCTTCATATGCATAGTAGAATGATTTTGTGGATGAAGTTTCCGAGAGAGAGAGAGAGAGAGAGAGAGAGAGAGAGAGAGAGAGAGAGAGAGAGAGAGAGAAATGTATAATGGTTGTGAAATAGTTAACAACAAATTTGTTTATTTAATCAAAGAGAAAGGTACATATGTTTCTTAGATAATCATGAATTGGCATTGCTAATAGATAGCATTAAAGCTAGATCTCATAAAAAGATAGATAGAAAATGTTCAATATGGTAATTCATTTCATTTATTCAATAAACAAAAATGTGCAATATGGCATGTCTACATTTTGAGCATGCCACAATATTACTTATGATTAAAAGTTGCATACTATGTGCTTAGTATATATATACTCTAAGAGCTATTGAATTTCCACCATCCATAATATTTGTGAATGTAGTTTCTAGATTTGATTATGTAAATTTTCTTGTATAGATGTTTTGGATCACACAATGTGATCCATCATAGTAGAATGAAAAACATAGAATAAAAACCTAGTATATATATACTCTACCAATTATTCAATGACATGATAAAGCTACAAGGACATTTATATAACTAATAGATGTTTCCTTACAAATATCAAATATCATAGGTCTAGAGTGCTTTCAAATAGGGATTTGTACTTTACTCAATGTGGAATATGAGGTTATTGTCTAAAGTGAGTTCATCTCACATTTCAAAATCATCTAGTATACATATAATTATGAATTTGTTTTTTAATGTTCATCACACTTTGTTTCTACAAGTCTTTTTCAAACTCCATTCAATTAATGTATTAAATTAAGAGGGTCATATCCTGAAGGTTTGATAGAAAACTTTTAATTCTATTACATAATTAATTATGATAATATTTATTAAAAATTATAAAAAAAATTCATTCCAACTCCATATCAATTGCATTTTCCCACAAAAGAATTTTTAAAAATATGTTCATTTACTAGTTGCTAGATCCACCATACACACATGCACATTTTGTCTCTATTAAACCTTGAATATATAATATATTTTCAAAAGGAAAAAATAAATTAAAATACTTGTCATTCACATATTAAAACACATTATAAATTATTAAAATAAAAATTTAAAAAATCATATTTTTTTGCCATGTTAATAATTTATCTAGAATTATTTCAAATCTTTTCCTATGTACAAATAACTTTTAATTTTAAATTATTTTTTCACAAACTTTAGCATTTTTTTTTTATCTTAGTTACTTTGCACCTATCTACTTCACACCATAGAATCCCACTCTAATGTACATAACTAACTTTTACCCAAAAATATGCTAAGGAGAACACATGGATAGTAACCATGCTAGTACATTAACAAGTCAATCAATTATTCTAAAGAAAGCAATGGAAGCGGATGAAGCTGACAATGCTAAGGTTTCAATGGGAAGTGATGGAAGCCAAGAGGGGGATAATGAAGATGGTGATGATGGGGAATTCTTTCATCTTCCTTTTGGGAACTTGGGATGTTTTTGGCAAATTAGTTTTGGGTAGATCTACGTCGGGAGCTTGGATTGTGGTTGTGCTAGGCAAATTTGGACTGTGCATATTTGTGATGGATTTATGAAGTTGGGTTGTGCTAGGAAGATTCGTGCTAGTGTTTGGAGTGGCTATGGCTTTTTGCAAGTAGATTCTGGTGAAGATGAAGAACCAGATGGATCTTGCTAGTGTCTTCATTTTTGGGTAGGTGGTATATGGAGCAACAGTTTGGGAGTTGTTTGTCATGTTGTCTATTTGGTGATCTTTGTTACAATAGATTAGGGGTTTCTCCCAACTCCCTCTACTTTCCTAAGATGCATTGATGATCTCTAGTGTAGCTTATTGGGTTATTTTTTGCTCTATTATCTTTCCTTTCCCAAGATAGATGTTGGTGGTCTCTAGTGTTGTAGATTGGTGCCTGTTGGCCTTGTTGTCTCTTCTTTCTCTAGAGCTTTCTATGTGGGGTTTATCCCTACCCCAAAATCTACTATTTGGGGATTGTGGTGGTTTATGGAGGCCTTTAGGGGCCTTCCTTGTTTGGAGTTGTGTTTTAGGATGGAGGGGCTCTCTACCTTCAATACATGGGATGGATCTCTCCTCCCTTGTAAAACCCTTTTTCTTTGGTGGAGGTGTCCTTTGGTCTTCTCCTTCAGTTTCCTATATCCTATTGAGGTGGATAACCCTATTGAGGTGGGGGTAAAGCTTATGGAGACATTTTTTTGCTAGGGGAAAGTGGTGATGAATCTTTAGTAGGTACTCTTCTTCTATTGTTGGCAAGTATCCCTTTCATTTTTCAAGAGATTCGGATGGTTAGAGCATGTTTGAACATTATACTTCACGTGGTGAAGAAGATATGACTAAGCTAATAAATGCTTTTGTGCAGAGATGGGTATTACTTCTCTCGACAGTGGCTTGGGTCTTCCTCTTTTCTTCTACATTCATAGCTCCTATGGAGATGGAGCAATCTCCTATTGAGCTGGAAATCATATTTAGGAAATGAGAAGCAAAGGAAACTCTCATCAAAATGTTGTGTACTTGCACTACTTTTAGTATCTTGGTTAGCAGAAGAAGGGGGAGAAACTCTTACATCTGGGGGTTGATCTTTGTCCTCCCCAATCCTCTCATTTTCATTATGATGTGGGAGTTTTTGAGGGGATGGAATACTTTTGACTATATTTTCCAAAGCTAGATGTTGAGCTTTTCCTAGACCCATGGTCGGAAGATATGTTCTATGTTTGCCAAGGTTGGAGGTATAGCCTTGTTTGGTTTTATATTTTTGTTTAGGATTTTGACAAGTGTGAATGGCCTGAATTTATCTCTTGTTTTTGTTGATGATGTTTAGTTTTCCTTGTCCCTATAATCTAGTGATTGTTGGCAATTTTAAAGAGTACACTTTGGTCCTTTATTGTTGTTTTTGGTTTAATTTTGAAGCTATTTTGGGGGCTTGTCCCAAGATTTTTAGTTACAACACTGACCATGGTTGGTGGTTTAGTCGCTTGTGGACCTTTTTCTTTGATAGAGGAAGATCTAATCTTATGGTATCTTTCATTACTAGGTGCTAGTAATGTTTTGTTATTGGTATCTAGAGGTCTGATTGTACTCTAGGTCAACACCCACTAATTGTTGCTTTTCTTAATTAAAAAAAAAGTCAACCATTTCAATTGTTCTATCAAACTTATTGTACAAAATAGTCAATATATTTATTTAATGATGATTTTCTCCACCTTTGATGTGTTGAAAGTAGAACAAAATATTCATATGAACAATATATGTGGATTCTTTTTTAATAGTAATTCAAAAAAAATTTACACATTCAATATAAAATTGTACAACTTCTAAGATTTTATTACTTGAGTGACATAATCAAACATGATTTTGTACAACAAAAAAATAATTCAAAACCATCAATGGAGAGATTCTAAGAAATTTTTTTAATGAATATTCCCTTCTCTATTAATTAAATATTAAAGTTACATATTCACAAAAAGGGTTGGGGGATATGAGATCACCCTACAAGTTCAAACGACACATGGTCAAAGATATCAACTATTCAACAAAAATAAATAAAAATCCCAAAGGCTGAAGATAGAGAAACAAAACACAAAAAAAAAGAACAAAGCCCTAAGTTTGCAAAAGCAGTGCCAACCAAGGGAGGATCTTTGTCATCATAACCCTAGAAATCAATGGGGTTAGTCGAAGGCTCAGGGGGACTTTCTCCCTCTAGCTTGGGAGAAGAGATAGCTAGATCCAACTTGGGGAATGCCCATTTAGGGTCACTATATAAAGAGGGAAAGACCAAATCAATAGAAGGAGGAGCCACTAGGGACAAGCCTAAACTTGGCCTAAAGCCTGTATCAAGGGTAAAAGGAGGAGCCACTAGAGACCAGGCTAAACCTAGCCTCTTTAGAGGCAAGTCCAAGCAATGACAACCATCAAAACTACCACTAAGAGAGTAGCATGAAGGCTATGACTTGGGAGTATGTGAGGACTAAGCTAAGATACTACAACCTCTTTGACGACTATGAGGAGGTGTATGATAGTTGAATAAAGTGTCCAATGACACCCTAGCAAGTGTGCAATAGACATTACCCCAGTGAGCCAAAAGTTCTTGAAGGTGGACCACTTATAACATCACTTTGTTATTTTGTACTAGAATCTGGATGATGATGTTACTAAAACTACATGTTTTAGTGTATATAGAAATATTTATATCAAGAAAGATGTTAGGGAATAAAACTACATTGCAATCTTTCTAGATAGTAAACAAAATCTTCATTTTGAAAGCATGCTAGATCTGGGAATACTTAATAGGGAATCTAGTCGAATCTCCCAAAACAATTATATGTTAGGAAAATGCCTCTAGGTGAAAGGGTTTGAAGAAATCCTGGATCTAGTGCCATTAATTTTAGGCCCTCTTGCAGAACGAAAAAATATGTAAGAAGATTTCTAGTTGTCCACAAAATGGACGTCTAGGGTTCAGGACACCCAAATGTCAGAGTCGAGGGCCCAAAGGTAGCCCCTAGAAGAGAATACACCAAGAAAAGTGAGTTATCTCCAGCTCTATGATAGCTTGCCAAACCATGAAAAATATAAGACTCCAAGTCTTGTGAGAGGATTACAAATACCAACATTGGTTGAGGATCTCAACCATAGGAAGGTGGGGAATTAGCCACTAATAACCTAGCTTGGCTTTATAATTGGTTAGAGGAGTGGAAAGATACTACTTCCAATCCTTCCACCATGGGTGAGAAGATTGAATACCAAGCTTGTGCAACATATAGGGAGGCACCACAAAATCTAGAAGATCAACTATCTACCAATCTAGATAGTTAATTTTTAACTGCACTTGCATGTCCTCCCATAAAAAAAGACTCATATTAACTCTATAAAGAGTTCTTTGGGTGTCTTGATTCCCCATCTAAATAAGTGTAGAGTGCTAGCTCCTTGAATTTTGGCAAGAGGCACACCTTGGACAACAAAAAAAGGTGACCACCACAAGTTTTGCTAGTTCATAGAGAACCCATCTGTGAACACATCGCCTGCCCAATGAAGCCAAGGCTTAATGGCTTCCAAGGATTTCCTAATTCTTTTAGCAACAAAAGTACCATGAATTTTCACTGGATCAATGGTCACAAAAAGGGTTTGAAAGCCAATCCCCTTTTAGAATAGCCAGTTAACCAGAAAGCCTGAAGAAATCTAGTGACACAACAAAATTTTCCAGGCATCATCGCCAGTGAGAGTCTGAATGACCCATTTTCCATAAAGGGCACTGCCTTGCTTTAGAGTAGAAAGAAGAGCAAGACCACCCGAGTCTTTGGGAAGACAACAAAAATTTGAGGCCACTTTGTGGAAGCCATGATGTGATGCATCATAGGTTCAAATGAAGTCCCCAAAAGGTGTTCAAGCTTGAGGTATGAAGATTTTGATGAGTCCTAGCAAGAGGAATAATAAACATGTATATAGTACCTAGCACCTTGGACCAGATTTGAAATTTACTAGTAAGGGAAACAGGTTTAGTGATCTAATATTCCAACTTCTTCTCAATCTAGGTGATTGCATTCCATAGCTCCATAGGGGAGGCTTGAAATGCAAAGGGGATGCCCAAAAAGTGAAAAATTTCTTCATGCTGCACCCATTTCTAGTAATAGCATTGAATCCATTAGAGGCATAGAAAGAAAGGTTGTCTATAGTAGAGGGTCTTATGCCACTGTATAATGGACTTTGAGGTGAGACAAAAAGTATCCAAGCATTACAAGGCGTTGGCAATATTGTCCTCATCTTCAAGAAGGGTAAGAAAAGAATCATCCACAAAATGGCCATTCACAAGCTGTGCAATGAAATTAGGGACAGAGATGCCACATGCAAGGCCCAAAGAAATGGCATTGGCAAGAAGATTGCCAAATCCATTTGTAGCCAAAACATGAAGAGAAGGCGCCAAACAAAAACCTCGACAAATAGATCCAAAAAACCCGAAATCTTCATATTGGTGTCCATTGATGGTAATACAAGCATAGGCATCCCTAAACTCATTTGAACTAATTGTAGAAAGATAGGACCAAATTGTAGGGCTTGTAGTATGGCCAAAATGAAAGGCCATTCAATTTGGTCATAGGCTTTAGAAAAGTCAATCTTAAGAAACAAGGCATGTTGTTTGGACTTATGAGCCCATCCCATACCTTCCCCCCCAAAAAATTATTATCCATAATATATCTAGACTTAATGAAGCTAGATTGTTCAGGGAAAAAAATTTATGGTAGCAGATGCCCAATTTTAAGGGAGTGGGCCTTAGCAATGATCTTGTAAGAAACATTCAATAGAGTGATGGCCCTCTAGTTGCATATGTCTTCTAGATCCCCATCTTTAGCTATGAACTTAATATTTCTCTTATTAATTATGTTGCCTAAGAAATGATCATAGTAGGCTTCAAGATAGACTTTATGTAGATTAGGACCAATATCATCTCGTAAGACCTTGTAAAATTCACAAGGGAAGCCATCGCACCTAGGGGCTTTATCATCAACCATGGAGAGAACAACCTCATTGAGATCAGAAAGTGTAAGCTTCTTCTCACAAAAGACATACTACTTAGGGGAAAGCTTGTTAGGAGTGGTAGCAACACAGGCTTGTAGAGCTTGGTCACATGTAGTAGAAGGACACTACATAATGAAAACCTTTTCATAGTGGCACACAAAAGCCTGAAGGATATCAAATAGATAAAAAAAACCTGTTGGTCCTCCCTAATACACTTGATTCCTATAGTAGAGTGGGAAGCCCATAAGGCATTGAAAAAATTCTTAGAATCTTGATTGCCAACCTCCAACCAATGGAAGCAAGTGTTGATCTGAGTATTCTAACAAAAATAACTATCTATAACTTGTCTTTGGTGATGAAGATTGGCAAGCTGAACCTATAAATTGTATCAAACACATTCATGGAAAGAGCTTTAGAGGTCATATGAAGATACTTTGTGGTGGCTTCATAAGATCATCTACAATACTTGGCCAACTGTTGCACGTAAATTTGAAGAAATATTGCAGTACACCTGATGGCATCATTCCACCATAAAATCCATGTAGCTAAGGTGTGGGGCTTGGGCTCAAGGTTCCAGACATGAAGACTGTGGAAAATGGTGGGCAAATGTGATAGCAAGGAAGTATTGAGATAAAACTAGGGTTTAAAAGTATGGGGTTGGGTTGTCTTCCAAATAACAAAAAAAAGAATGGGGAAATGATTTTACAATGTCATATCAGGTAAAGGGGTGATGGGTAGCTCACACTCTTGGGAAAAAGAAAAGAAGGACTAATCCAGTCTCTTAAACACCCTATCAGAGACCACTAGAAAGCTAGACCAAGTATGCCAAACCTCACAAGACTGGTGGTAGTTAGCTTCAGGATAAAAAAGGCCCTGCTTGTTATGCATGTAGAACTGGGCTTCTCTTTTGCTAGATGACCATCAAAAAGGAAAAATAACTTCCTTATCAGTATTCATCTAAACCATATTAAAGTCCCCATTAAAAACCCAAGTGTTAGGTGGCATATGATCTACCAACCAACACCATAGGTGTGAGTGATGAACTACATCATTGGGAGCATAAACATTAATAATGCCAAAAGAATAATTTTGAAAAGATAGCAAAAAAAAAAAAAAAAATTGTATAGGGTCAGAACAATGCAAAATAAATGAAGAAAGTAAACAAAGGGAGAGAAGTGTGACTATACCATCTCAACCAACCTCATGTTGTGAAGAAAACATGGTGTTATCCAACCAAATAATATGGAAAATGAGTTGATAAGAAACCTAGCAACTTTAACCTCTTGAAGGAAAAGAACATCAAGATTATCAAGTTGATGCCTGGTATCATAAACATAATATTTTCTAGGGAGGTGTAATGCCCTGCCAAGGGACCCAAAAGAAATGACCTAAAGCTTTTACTAAGTTTGCCAACATTTTTTTTTTGAAGTAAACACATAGTAGCGAAAGCAATAACTTATAGTCAACAAAAACATATATAATAGGTTACATTTCTTAAGGATCCCATGACATTGAATTACATTTAAATTTAATGTAATACTAAGTCTAACAACTACCACATCCAAATGAAAGAATAATGAAAAGTCCAAAGTCCATATTATACATTTGTTCCGAATGCCTATTGGCAAATTAATTCAGAATGCTCAATTATCCACTGTACATGTCACAAGGTATGAAATGCTAAAATAATATAAATATGTAGAAACATAAATACATCATCCTCTTCGAATCTATGATACAAATTACAATAAAGTAATGAAACCATCTACCATACATGATACATCCATCCATCATAAAAGATAAAACATCCAACACGTAATACAACTATTCATCATAAAACATAACTAACTAAGTGTGCAATTCCTCCCAACTGTCAATAGCATCATTATACCATTATGGGCCCTAGCCATCCCCCATGCATAGCATCCTAAACAATCGATAAGATCGTCGATACTATAGTAATTAGGGATGTCACTCCTAAACATACTACAACATAAGCATAAGGAAATCTAACATGCTAATCATCAATATAAGTAAATGCATCAGTAAATAACATCACCTAAACATGGTAAACAAGCATCCCAAGAAGCTCTGGCCACGGTGACTACAGGTAGATCTCAATGGTAAGAGTACAAAGCACTATCACCCGACCACATGGAACCTAAATGGTCCACTCCCACTGTGCTAAGGAGATAGTCTCAAGTCCCAAACATGATATCAAATCACATAACACAAGTACTCTCTAAGTCCAAGAAATACTAAAAGTATACTAACTCAAAGGTTCTAAGGCAGATCGACATCTAATTCCAAGAGGCACACAAGACACATAGGAAACCTACTCTGTAAGCGGGCAAGTGTCATCACATGAATCACGTAGAAGTTACCTAGGTAGTTAACTTAGGACTCCATGGTCCCTACTGATCCTTACATGTCCACTAGTATCCTCTTGTACTAACAAGGCATACTATGGAATGCAAGGTCACAACCAAGAGTTCTCTCTACTCTCATCCTAGTCTATACTAGCACTTTAGGCATGGGCGAGAACATACAATTATCTTATTAGGTTCATTTTAATCCCCATTTAGTGTAATGTTTTCACTTATTAAAACAACTTACAATGAGTTACCCTGGCAACCACTTAGGGCCCTAACCCTCATTGCAAGCCACTTCCTGACACTACAAGTAGATAACCTACCCTAGGCACAAATCCATAATCATATAAAAATAACCTCAATCCTATACAATCAACTAGAAAGTATCATAAATATAATCATAATAATCACACTAGTTCTCTACAAGCAACTAGAAGCATCAAATGATAAGTCACAATATCCATCGGTTCTCAACGAGCAATCAGAAAGTTTCCCAAAATAATACTGATTGAAGACCCCAAAATGGTCAAGTCAAACATGTCACAACATGACATCATCAAGATCAAGAAAAAACTCCAGTCCCATCCAGGCGACTGGAAAGTAATCCAAATATAACTGATCAAGGACTCAAAAATGGTTAAGTCAGGTATCTCATAAACATACACCTCAACTTCACACAAGAAGATTGGGAAGCAATAACAATCAATAAATACATCCATCATAGAGCACACTAAACACATCACCATGGTTGGGTTTAAAAGATCGAGATCAAAATAGCATAACATCACATTCACAGAACCCCCAAGCCTCTGGTAACAACCTAAACTAGTCAACATCAAGTCAACCCCAAAACCCCCAAAGCATAGACAGTACAACCAAAGTAGTATAGTTTCATAGTTTGGGTTTGATTTCTAAATACACAATAAGGTTTAAATGTAAAGTTTTAGTTTGCATTTCAATGTATGTTTTCAAGTGTATAGGATCCTCAGTATTACCCTATAGTTAACCCATGAATTTGTTTAGTTAAAACAAAGATTTACCTCATATTTTGAAGTCAATCTTCTAAAATTTACTAAGGGTAAATTCTATACTTGTTTGAGTTTTTTTATTGTTTTTTGATAGAACAATAGTACTTCTTACTAAAGTTGAATTTAAAATTTAAAAAGTACCGTTGTTATACTAATTGATGCTCATAGTAATTTGAATTAAATTTTATTTAAATAAACTAATGTCTATTAAATAACATTTAATTAATTTTCATAAATTTATTTTAAATACATTAATTAAATATCATCGATTAATTAATCTTTTATAAATTAAACACTTTTAACAAACTTTATTAATAATATAATATTTAAATATTATAAAAAAACTTTAATTAAATTAAATTAAATAACTTTTACAACTTTTAATAAAATTTATAAATTAAATAATATTTAAAAACTAACTTATAATGAATAATATTAATACTTTGAAATTAATTAATTTAATAACTTTAAAACCTTAAAAAAAAAAATTAATGCGTTTTAAGCCTGTCGGCTTTAATACTGGCTGCCTACGACAGCCTATTGTAGTAGACTGTTGTTGCAGTAGTTACTACTATGACAGCCATTAAGGTCGCCATATGAGATAAGGGGGGTACAGGGTGGGTCAAACCCACCCCTCCCTAATTTTTTTTCAATATAAAAAAAAAATATTTTATATAAATTGTTATAAATGGTTACCCCCACACTAATACAAATTTTTCTTTTAATATATATGTATTTTAAAAAAAACAAAATTTACTATTTTAATCTAATAGGAGAAATACGAATACCCTTTCAAATTTTTATTTAAAAATTCTATATCATTACAAACCCATTTCTCTGATTGATTTCCTCTTTGACTTTCAACCCTTCTTGGTTTAATTCTCAATTTTAAATCCATTGAAAGGGAGATTTTATTGATCGATTTAGAATGTTTGAACTTTGAAAAGATCTTCAATTTTATCACATAATCCCTATCCCGTTCTTTTCCAATTTCAAGATCTATGCAAGAAATAATATATTGAATATTTATAGTTTCTCATGCACATAAGTTTTAACTCACACACTAGAGAAACATCATATGATAAATTTTGTCACAAGAATTAACTAGGCATCTATTATATAGACATAATGAAGACAGGAAAAAAATAGCATATTAAAAACATGCAAAAGTCAGAATCATCTACCTCGACACTAATGCTAATCACTAAACCCCAAAAATTTGTAGAGAGAATTCCTCCTCTCAGAACCTTCTACTTTTCGAAAATTTCTTCCTTCTTCAAAATTTGTGGTCCCTCGAAAATGAACCCCCCCAAAGTTGTGATAAAGAGTTCTCTCCTTAAATTGGGGCACTAATTGTGCGTTCACTCGGGAGAACTCCTTGCTCACAAGTCTTAACTCAATATTAGCTTTTATTTATCTTTCTTAATCTTTCCTTTAACTTTTCCATGCACATCAAATGAATTATTAAATTACTTTATTTAATTTTCCACTTGACTTTTCTCTAATTATTTTATTAACTTTAATCCCATGCACACTTAATGCGATTAAAATATCTTTATTAAATATACTTGATTTTTATCTTTTTAATTAATTTCTCATATTTTAATCTCATGCATGCATCATGCGAACATTAAACTTTTTAATAATTTAATATCTTTTCACTTTTTAATTTATTTTCAAATGTTTAATTTGATAAATATCTATTAACTTAAATAATAGTAATATTTAGCATTTTTTTACAAATGAACTCTAAATATCTTATTACTAATTTAAACAAATATTATCACGTTCTAAATTTATTCTATAACTTTTATCTTCAAATTTAATTCCTTTTATTCAATTAATTAAATATAATTAAATATTAAAATATCATAATAATTTTCTACTAAATTTAATCTTTTAATTAGACTTAACTAATAGAAAATCATCAAGGACCCCGAAAGCAAAACACGAAAACCCATCATAACAAAACACATACAAAATCAAACTAAAGGGTTAAAATCACAAATTAACGTCATTTGATGCATTTGGAGGGTACACGACTTAGATACTTTTCCTAGTTGTCAAATGGCTTAAAAGTTTGGGATTTGGACTTAAGAATCTATCTCCCCTCTCTTACCATTGAGATAATGCGATAGGGTATGCTCATTCTGGCAATTCAGGGAAGTTGATACCTAGTACCTGCAACCTGCATAAAATCCATGCATGTACAAATGCAATATTCTAAGCTAAATAGGTAATTTCAAGAAGTGGTGGGTATGTGCAGGATCATGGTGTACCAAACTATGGCCTTAAGTGGCAGTGAAAAACCAGAAAATCAGGGTTATGTAAACTTGACACATAATTTTAGAGTGGTTCTAGACTTTATATCAAAAAGTTGTAAGAATATAATCTGTAGGAAATTGAATCTAGTTTTTAAAATTCAAGGCCTTATCTAGATAAAACATTATTTGATTGGTCAAAAGTTTAGATTTTAATGCAGTACTACAAAAATTTTAGGGCAAAAATAAAAAGTAGGTGTATGTCTGACCACCTTAATCATAATCAAATGATAATATTTTTAAATATAATTTTAGATATAAAAAGTAGACTCATGCCTGGATGTGACGCATATTTTTGGGAATTTTTATTCCAAATAAATAATTAATTATGAATTTTTTACTATACTATTTTCAGAATTAAAAAACTCCCGTGTCTGACCACCTTAACTAGTTCAAAAAAAATCAAAATTAAATTTTTTATTTATTTTTCTTATACTAGTCAAAGCATAGAATGTGACACATCTCTTAGATTTCACAAATCTTATACGGTTTGAAAGTTATAGCTATTTTTCAACCAGTATGTCAATCAACACTTTGTAGCTAACTCCATTAGAAAATAAGTAATAATTACTTACTGAACTCATAATTTGACAAACCTTACATTTATGCAAAGCTATGAACATTCTTAAGAAACCCTTTTTATTACATCAAATTTTTGTTAAAAAAAGTCGTCAGCTACATGCTTGAAGTAAAAAACACATAAGAACATGCGAAAAACACATTTTCGGGATGTTTTAAAGATGGCCATATAAGGTTGGTATCGAAAGATGTAGTAGGAATTATAAAGGTATTAATTTTTTTCATTTAGTATTAGGATGGGTGGTAAAAAAGTTGGAATAGATTTTGAAATTCTTTGAGGCATTTCAGAACTACATATTTTTCAGATCGCCACTTTTTGGCACACCATGATCCTGCACATACCCTGGTGCATTATGTAGATCCTGACTAGAAAGTGACTATGACTCCCTTCTTTAACCACATTAGAAATTCAATACATAAAGAAAAAAAACATGCACACCATACATATAAAAGTACAGGCTAAGTATCCATAGGAAAACACATAGGATAATAAACCATCTAACTAATCATCATCAAAACTGAAATCACTAAATAATTATCATGCATACATGAAATATAGAGTACTAAGTAATCTCATCATTTAATCAACTAAATGTAAAACAATATCTAATAATCTCAAGATAATGCTACTAAACATCAAGCATAAAACTGGCCTAAAAGAGTTTGGCAATGATAACAGAATTGTAACTAGGAAGATGTAAACAGGGGTAGGCACTACATCCACCCCCCTAGAATTAGTCTTACTCCTGGAAGCCTACAAGAATAGTAAAACTAAAGACTTAATGAGCGGGTCCCATTGGACCCTTTCCCCCCTATAGGATGATATGATGCTACTGAGAACACTACAACACACTTAGAGCAATATGATTATGGTTTAATGGTAAATCGAAAACCATATTGATCCAACATTCATCCTTGTTAACAATTACTAAAATAGCTCTCCTAGACTCTCTAAACAAGAATCAACATCCTTAATCTATAGGAAAACATACAAGATGCTATAACAACCATAAAGAATACTACTATAAGCCCATTTATAAAAGACACATGATTTTCAAAACAATTTAAGTTCAATTTTTAGTCTACCTCTATCTAGCTTTATGTACAATTTCACTTTGAAATCTAAGTGTTGAAGTATGAAAAATATACAACTAAAAGTTTAAGTTCTATTTTAGTTCAACTAGTTCAAGTTTCAGTTTGATATAGGTACAAATAATAGTTAAAAGTTTTTTTTTTGTTCAACTAGTTAACACTAGCAGCGTTCCAATATACCCAGAGCTCCCAATGTAGAAACTTAGGCTTTGATACTAGATGCAATGCCCTGCCAAGGGACCTAAAAGAAATGACCTAAAGCTTTTACTAAGTTTGCCAACATTTTTTTTTTGAAGTAAGAAAGTATAAGATGCACATCAAACACATAGTAGTGGAAGCAATAACTTACAATCAACTAAAACATACATAATAGGTTACATTTCTTAAGGATCCCATGATGTTGAATACATTTAAATCTAATGTAATACTAAGTCTAACAACTACCACATCCACATGAACGAATAATGAAAAGTCCAAAGTCCATATTATACATTTGTTCTGAATGCCTCTTGGCAAATTAATTCAGAATGCTCAATCATCCACTGTACATGTCACATGGTATGAAAGGCTAAAAGAATATACATATGTAGAAACATAAATACATCATCCTCTTTAGATTTTTGATACAAAGTACAATAAATTAATGAAACTATCTACCATACATGATACATCCATCCATCATAAAAGATAAAACATCAAATATGTAATACAACTATCCATCATAAAACATAACTAACTAAGTCTGTGGTTCCTCCCAACCATCAATAGCATCATTACACCATCCTAGGCCCTAGCCATCCCCCACGCATAACATCCCAAGCAACTGATAAGATTGTCAGTACTATAGTAATTAGGGATGTCACTCCTAAACATACTATAACATAAGCATAAGGAAATCTAACATGCTAATCATCAATATCAATAAATGCATTAATAAATAATATCACCTAAACATGATAAAAAAGCATCCCAATAAGCTTTGCATGGTGACTATAGATGGATCTCAATGATAAGAGTACAAAGCACTACCACCCAACCACGTGGAAACTAAATGGTCCACTCCCACCGTACTAAGGAGATAGTCTCAAGTCCCAAATAGGATATCAAATCACATAACAAAAGTACTCTCCAAGTCCAAGAAATCCTAAAAGTATACTAACTCAAAGGTTCTAAGATAGATCGACATCTAATTCCCAGAGGCACACAAGACAGGTAGGAAACCTACTTTTTAAGCGGGCAAGTGTCATTGCATGAATCTCATAGAAGTTACTCTGGCAGTTGGCTTAGGACTCTAGGGTCCCTACTGATCCCTATTTGGCCACTAGTATCCTCTCGTATTGAAAAGGCATACTATGGAATGCAAGGTTGCAACCAAGTGTTCTCTTTACTCCCATCCTAGTCTGTACTAGCACTCAAGGCATGGACGAGAAAATACAATTATCTTATTAGGTTCATTTTAATCCCCATTTAGTGTAATGTTTTCACTTATTAAAAAAACTTACAATGAGTTACCCTAGCAGCCACTTAGGAACTCGGCCCCCATTGCAAGCCACTTCCCAACACTACAAGTAGATAACATACCCTAGGCAAAAATCCATAATCATATAAAAATCACCTCAGTCCTATACAAGCAACTGGAAAGCATCATAAAGATTATCATTATAATCACACCAGTTCTCCACGAGCAACTAGAAGCATCACATGATAAGTCACAATATCCATCGGTTCTCAACGAGAAACCGAAAAGTATCCCAAAATAATACTGATTGAAGACCCCAAAATGGTCAAGTCAAACATGTCATAGCATGACATCATCAAGATCAAGAAAATACTTTAGTCCCATCAAGGAGATTGGAAAGTAATCCAAATAAAACTGATCGAGGACTCAAAAATGGTTAAGTCAAGTATCTCATAAACATACACCTCAGCTTCACATAAGAAGATTGGAAAGCAATAACAATCAGTAAATACATCCATCATAGAGAACACTAAACACATCGCCATGGTTGGGTTCAAAAGATTGAGATCAAAATAACATAACATCACATTCATTGAACCCCCAAGCCTCTAGTAACAACCTAAACTATTCAACATCTAATCAATCCCAAAACCCCCAAAGCATAGACAGTACAACCAAAATAATACAATTTCATAGTTTGGGTTTGATTTCTAAATACACAATAAGGTTTAAAAGTAAAGTTTCAGTTTACGTTTCAATGTACGTTTTCAAGTGTATAGGTTTTAAAGAGTTCTCTCCTTAAATTGGGGCACTGATTGTGCATTCACTCAGGAGAACTCCTTGCTCACAAACCTTAACTCAATATTAACTTTTATTTATCTTTCTTAATCTTTCCTTTAACTTTTCCATGCACATCAAATGAATTATTAAATTACTTTATTTAATTTTCCACTTGACTTTGCTCTTTTTAATTTATTAACTTTAATCCCATGCACACTTAATGCGATTAAAATATCTTTATTAAATATACTTGTTTTTTATCTTTTTAATTAATTTCTCATATTTTAATCTCATGCACGCATCATGCGAACATTAAACTTTTTAATAATTTAATATATTTTAACTTTTTAATTTATTTTTGAATATTTAATTTGATAAATATTTATTAACTTAAAAAAAATAATATTTAGCATTTATTTTAAAATAAACTCTAAATATATTATTATTAATTAAAAAAAATATTATCATGTTCTAAATTTTTTCTATAACTTTTATCTTCAAATTTAATTCCTTTTATTCAATTAATTTATGAATCAATTAAATATAATTAAATATTAAAATATCATAATAATTTTCTATTAAATTAAATCATTAATTTAATCTTTTAAGTAGACTTAATTAATAGAAAATCATCAAGGACTCCTAAAGAAAAACATGAAAACCCATCATAACAAAACACATACAAAATCAAACTAAAGGGTTAAAATCACAAATTAATGTCATCTAATGCATTTGGAGGGTACATGACTTAGATACTTGTCCCAGTTGTCAATTAGGACAAATGGCTTAAAGGTTTGGGATTTGGACTTAAGAATCTATCTCCCCTCTCTTACCGTTGAGATAATGCGATAGGGTATGCTCATTCTAGCAATTTAGGGAAGTTGATACCCGGTACCTACAACCTGCATAAAATCCATGCATGTACAAATACAATATTCTAAGCTAAATAGGTAATTTTAGGAAGTGGTGCATTGTGTAGATCTTGACTAGAAAGTGACTATGACTCCCTTCCTTAACCACATTAGAAATGCCATACATAAAGAAAAAAAACACGCACACCATACATATACAGGTGTCATGCCTGACCACTACTTTGGGTTTTTCTACAAATTAGGACCTTGTGTTATAAGTTTCTTTCTATTGTTATGTTTTTATTTATGTAAGAACTTGGTTATTTTACTTTCCTTTGAAACACGAGACTTATATTGAATGTATTTTCTATTTTGAACTATGTTGTTAGCAGTGACGGTGATTTAGGATTTTGAGACTTGAAACTGGTATATTAATAATTTCATGTTGAATGGGTAACGATTATGTTTAATATGTTTTAACTCAATGTAAACTATATTCTGTGTTTGTATGCTTTGGACAGAAAGTAAATATATTGTATGTTTAACTTGACATTTCAAATGCTTTTGAATGTTAATATGCTATATATATATATATATATAGAATTTTCCCTTGTATTTACATATGTTTGACAGAGAAGGGATTAGATTTTTTCTAAATACTTATAACCTTAAGAAGGTTTGGTTTACATGACTTATATTAACTTGTTATTTAAAGAACCGCAATTGCATTGCATATATATATATACTTGTTTTAAAAGGGTCTAACACCCTAAGTTGAGGTTGGTATAAACATTTTCTATTATTAAAGGGGTTTAATATTTCTTAAAAGGCATACAACCCTAAATGGGTATCAAATGCCATGTAAGAGGAAACTTATTCACTATTTTTGAAAAGCCATATATGGCGGTGACTTTGTAACTGTCTTGTGCACGGCCTTGTGAAGTGTCACAATTGAATTGAATGCTTGTTAATGAGGAATGATGGCACTAAGGGTTTAGTTGGCCATTTCTTTTCGTGAAGTTGGTTTTTTGCAGAATTTGGGCCCGAAACTTGGCCGCATTGCTCTGTTTTGATTTACATCTATGATCTTGTTGCTGAGGTATCAACATCATGGAGGAATTGGTTGAAAGAAAATTCATTGTTATGTGGCCGAGCACTGTTAAGTTTCTCACTATCAATCAGCCTCTTTCATTGCATTCAGGTTCTTCTATTGAATACCCCATCCTCTATTTCAAGCAAGTTTATTTGTTTTGGCATATTGGAAGTGTGGTGTTGAGTTGGGGTTTCGGCTTTGATGGCGAGTTGCTGAAGTGCTTTGAGTTAAACATTTACTATCTGCTAATTTGCAAGTAGGGGCAATTTCTTACCCTACTCTCTCTCTGTTTACAATTTCATTGTGATAACAATTAGCATGTTTTAATAGTTATCAGTTTTTTTTTTTGATGTGAATTCTCAGTCAAGGATGGGTATGTGCAGAGCATGGCACTGTGTGCAATGCTTAGCTCTGTATATATCCATCTTTGAATGTGGAGTTATGGAGAAATTAAACCAGGTGTTGCTATATGTTTATATTTGCTTGGGCTTTTCCCTAAACATACATTCTTTCTCCGAGTTGAACCCGGTCAGGGCTTCATGTTTGCGACAGCATGTATGCTAGTGTTTAAGATATGCTTATGGGTATTCGGCTTTGTTAGGGCCGAGCTCTAAGAGAACCATATTTTAAAATTCATAGATATGAGTGGTTCGGCCACAGTCTCAAGCTTGCATTTGGTTGCAGTCTCATGACTGATTAAGAGCAAAGTCACTTTTTTTCTATGATATAAATGATTAAAAATGAGGGTTATGTCATTGTTTTTTTTAAAAAAATAGTTCACCTGAATTCTATAGCTCACTTATTTTATATAATAAAAAGAGTAACATAGCGAACAGTATGTGACATTTATTGGTAATGACATTTTGTCAAATAGTTAAAAGGAAGCTCGATTCAAATAGGAAATTCTCTACGACAGCATAAATTAATCCATGATATATGATGGAATTGAGTCATAATTCATTGTTGTTTGTTTGTGAAACTGTTCGTAACTGAATAAGCCATTATTTTTATAAACAAAGTCAAGGATAGATCCTATTTTTGTAATATCAACAGGGTTATTATGTGAATAGTGTGTGTGCTTCTTATAGCTTAGGGATTTGCATCCTAATTATTTCTGGTTATTGGAAAAATGCAAATTACTTTGCATTCTTGTGAAGTGTATGTTGAATGGATCTGAGATATTATATTTTTATATGTTGTTATGGTTATAACTAAGTGGTGGCTTATTGTCAAACAGTGGTAAAACTACAACAGACATTTGAATATTCAATGACATTGCAAAGGATCTTTTGTTAAAGCATTGGCTGCATTTGGGTTTAATTATGTTTAGTTTATGCTATGAAGTATCTTAATAGCATTTATGGATTGTTTTGAGATAATTTGATTGAAATAGAATCCTTTTTATACAGATGTATTTCAGAGTATGATTGAAATGGAAGTTGTTTCATTTATGAAGCAAGTTTATGATATATGTTTGATGATATGTCATTTAAAGCAAGAATATTATATGTGTATTGTTTTATTATCTTGGTCATTTCGATGGATAAGTTCAGTTTATTATAACAGTAGGAATAAGTAGTATAGTACTACGACTGGTAAATATCATTAAACTGATGTAACATTTTAGTTATATTTATGAGATCGTAATATTGTAATATTTATTTCTGTTGTTAAAATAACCTAAGTTTACTTTTAGATCTGGCAGTAAAAGATGAGATTTTTAAAAGATGAAGGTTGTAAGATCATGTGAAAACTAACTGTTATTCGTTGCATGTGCATTCTTAAAATATCTGTTTGATGTGTATTTTAAGGATAGCTGTAATGAACGTATGTCGAGGTGGCTAAATTTCAATTTATCCTATTTAGTTAATTAATTCAGTGATAATTTTAAAGATTAATTGGGTGGGTTAATTACATACAAAAGATAATTGGCCTTACCTATGACTTAAACCAGTAAGGTTAAGTACGGAGAACAAGGAAAGTCTCTATTATGTCATTTCATGAGTACTATAGAGAATCCCATTATGTGTTGTCTATGGGCTTACCATATACGGATGCAATATCTTAGCACCATAGTGATGACACCTCAGTATATATGTAGTTCATTAACTAGTTATTCTTAGTGCGAGTTTAATTTTTGCATGGTTAAGAAGATGTTTACTTCTTGCATATTAATTTTAGAAGTGCACTATGTTATGTGGTTCAGATATCTGCATTATGGTTTTGTATATGTTTATTCTAACAAGTATGCAGGTGGACTACGCTTTTTAACTCAGTATGTATTAAGCCCCTATTTGTGTTGTGTTGCATTTGTGTGTGTATTTCAGGTGTTTCAAGTTGATTAACTAGTAGCAATGGATGACTGTTGAAGTTACTTCTTGATATAGAATTTGATTCTTGTAGAGTCCATATGTTGGACGTAGGCGTCTAAGAATGATATTGTACTTCATTATTATACTAAACTCTTTATGTATTAATATCATTATGGAAATATATTTTGATGATATCTTCTTCTTTTATGAGGTTTACGGATTGAGAATGATTCAATCATTGTTCATATTCTTGTAAAAGATGATTAATTTTTTTTTTCTATGGTTCATTATGCTTGTTCATGGTTACATATTTATTTATTTTGTTTTGGTAGTGTTACAACAAGTATGGGGTAAGTATCCATAGGAAAACACATAGGATAATAAACCATCTAACTAATCATCATCAAAACTGAAATCACTAAATAATGATCATGCATACATGAAATATAGAGTACCAAGTAATCTCATCATTTAATCATCTCAATGTAAAACAATATATAATAATTTCAAGATAATGCTACTAAACATCAACCATAAAACTAGCCTAAAAGAGTTTGTCAATGATAATAGAAATGTAACTAGGAAGATGTAAACTCAGGTAGGTGCTATAGGAGGTCTATTAGCCCTTGCACATTCCATGAGAGACAGTCTATAGTAACACATCTTGCATGTCATCCTTGTCCCCAAGAGAGGAAAGTTAACCTTGAGGTTTTAAAGAAGAAATGAATTGTATGTTCCTTATTTCTTAGTTTTGTACACAAATGATATTATATTTTAGGTTGTATTTTAAATTTTCATCCCTCAAAGTGTAGAATATTTTTTTTTTGAAAAAATGGTATGGAACTCTTTTTTAATAATAATCATTCCTTCCATCTGTATGATCTTTCTTAACAAATTAACTATTGCTATTATTTTTGGAAATTTTATTTTGTTGTATTTTATGTTTGGAGCAAAGAACACTATAAGTCACTAAAAGAATCAGTAAAATATTTAATTTTTAAACCTTACATTTCATGTCATTGATAGCCAACATATCAAGTTAGATGTGTATTGCCAAAGATGAGAAAATAAAAGAGAACTTTTATATCCTTATTATTTTTTTCATGTCTTGAAGAGAAAAATGTAAATCAACAACAATCACAAATCAAGGATGACATTCAACATCCTTAAAAAAAAAACCTTAAAGGTGGAAAAGTTTAGCTAATACAAAATACATATATAAATCTATACTTTTGAAAACTACATGACATTAATAAACTATGTAATGAAACATGATTTATTCCAAAGATTTATCCCAAATAATATCTAGGTTGCAAGCTAAGTATATTACCCTTATTTTATAAAGTTCAAATGACCAATCTTATTATCGTCTTATATTTTAAAAAAAATTAATTCTTTTTTAATAATTGTGTTCCCTATAATTTTAGTAGATGTATTCTTGTTTGACAATTTTAATTTACTTCATATTTTGATATAATTAAGATACACTGTAGTTGATATAGTGTTCTATTTTGTATATTATCATATCAGAGACATATTTTTATGCTAGAAATCTAAGAGTGCCCTTGTAAATCGACCTTCTTTGTAAAATTTCAAAGGGATTTTCCTTAGATGAAGATCCTAATAAAGAAAAGAAATTGAAACTATACTATTTATCTTATTGAAAGTAATTTGTGTAATCTTAAGTAGTGCAAATCACCTTATCATTTTTTATTTACCCATCATCTTGAAAAAATAATGGTAATAATGACTACTTCATATTGTTTCATGGAGCCAAAGAATTAGAAAGGAGCTAAGTCATTAGTGACACAAATGAATTTAAACATACTATTAATTGAGCTATATGTCATCTCTAATTTCTCTTTATTTTTCACATCTATATTGTTAATCTCATTCAATATTTATGTTGATTTATTCATGTATCTTTATATGGGATGCATTTGGATATTTTATTACATGATTTTTCCTTAGAATAAAAGGAAACTACTACATGTTCTGAACTCATTGGTTGGAGGAATGGAAATATAATGTGACAAGGAATTATAAAATAAAGACACATGACATATCCATGTTATTAGACAATGTTAAAATGCATTATTACACTCAAGGTGCACCCTTTCTAGAGTTGTACAATTGCATTCTAACATCGATGGTTCACATTAACCAACAAATTATCCTTGATGGTTGGAAGACTATACACCAACATATTTGTAATTAGTTAGATTCTTAATTTTATTTTATTTACTTTAGTCTCATCAAATGATAACCACACAAACATGGATGATATTTTTTCCCTTAATAGATGAGAATTTATTGTGTCCATCTGTTATTAACAAGAACAAAGATTTAACATGGAACAATTAATAATAATAATTTTTAATTAGGTAAGTTGTATCAGTACTAAGTTTTAATAATTTTAAAATTTTAGTTTATTTAATTAGTTAATATATTAGTACTCTATAAATATTGATTTCTATTTAGAGTATCCATTATTAGTTTTATATTTGGCCAAAGGGATATCTTTTAGCCTCTTGTTCTTGGTCAAAAAGTTCTATATGAATAGCTTAAACTTCTTCATCGATGAAAATTAGGCTAAAAGAAAGAGATAAAAAGTAATGGACAAATTTATATAATAGTTCTAAAATTGCCAATGACAAATTTATTTTTTAAGATAAGTTGTATTAGTGTGTGTGTGTGTGTGTGTGTGTGTGTGTGTGTGTCTATATATATAATTAGCTTAATTAGTTACTATAATATGAGTACTATAGTTGAGTTATAATAAGAACATAATTTTTTTCATTAAAAATATTTATATAATTTATTTAAAGTATAAATTTGATGAAAGGAAAAGAGAAAGGTATTTATGTACTTGAACAAAATTAACTTGATTAATATATAATAAGAATGTTTTTCTTAGATAATTATACTCATATTGCTAATAGATAGCATAAAATATAAACATAAGAGGATAGATGGAAAATGTTTAGTATGATTATTCATTGTCTTTCTTCAAAAAAAATTGTTTAAGATGTCACGTCTACATTTTGAGCATGCTAGATCATTAATTTTGATTAAAAAAAGTTACATACTATATGCTTAGTCTATATATATTCTACAAATTAGAAGAAATGAAAAAGCTACATGCACATCAATTGATACTTTTTGTAAATATTAAATTTGATAAGTCTACATTGCTTTCAAATAAAGACTTTTACTTTATTCAATGTGGAAGATGAGGTTGTTATATAAAGTGAATTCATCTCACATTTCAAAATCATTTACTATATATATAACAATGAACCTTTTAATAATGTTTGTCATATTTTATTTTTACAAGTATCAAGTCTTTTTCACACTCCACTCAATTTTTATATTGAATTAAGAGAGCCATACATAGGTGGTTTGAGACAGACTTTAATTATACTAAAGAATTAATTAAGAAAATATTTATTAAAAATCCATTCCAAGTGTCAACATCAATAATTGTATTTTTTCGCAAAACATTTTTCTAAAATATTTCATTTATTAGTTCTTAGACAATGTGGCATTTGATTTTACTCTTGTAAGCTTTTTGCAAATTCTAGAGTTACATACGTATTTAGTTTCTCTTGGTCCATGACCATCCACTTGAGGAAGTATCCACAACATACTTTTTTTGCTGTATATAAATATGTAAATTATTAAGAAACTTGATTGTGTTATAATATTTGTATTATATTGAAATTGGTGCTACTCCTTAATAAATCCCATTGTTTATTTATGTCAATGAATAAATCTTTTACTCATATTATGAATGTTATAGCCTTTTATCAATTTAATTAAAGTTGTGTATTAATATAAAATTGCTTAGTATCTAGTTCTTAGTCTTTGGTTTCTAGTTGAAGAGGATTATGTCTAAGATTTTGTACTTCATATGGATAGTAGAACAATTTTGTGGATGAAGATTCCATGAAAAAGAGAGAAAATTTAATAGTCAAATTGATAATAGTTAATGATATTTTTCTTTTTTAGGCATCTTGTATGAGTATTCAAGTTTAATATTTTTAAAATCTTATTTTATAGGGTTAGTTAATATACTTGTAATATAGTTGATTTATGATAAGAAAGTAATCTTTTCTATTCAAAATATTTATATAATTAATTTAATGTATAAATTTGATAAAAGGGCAAGAGAAATATGTGTAGATGTACTTGATTTCTTAAACTTAGTTAATATAAAATAAGGAACATGTTTCTTAGATAATCATGTGTTGGCATTGCTAATGGATAGCATAAAATTTAGATGCCATAAAAGATTGATTGAAAATATTTAATATGATTATTCATTGCATTTATTCAATAACAAAATATGTAAAATATTATAGATCTATA